>JADLZK010010174.1:0-1399277 GCA_015847255.1 Hyparrhenia diplandra
TACCACATACTATGAGAGAAAGGCAAAATAACCTTATTGCCTTAGTGAGGATCCACCATTACCACATATGAGAGACTTGAAAGGGTCACACTTGAGGAACTTTTGAGTTTTATTTCGAAAATCATTAAAAACTCTGGAATGATGGTTGAACAAAGAGTCCGAGACCTAGTGCTTGACTTGATTGTTCTATCTTTCAATTGCCCAAGATCACAAGAAAAGCTACAAGCTCCATGATTTAAGGTAATATGGGTAAGTTGAAGGTTGAAATAGTTTATCAGGAGATGAAATTTTGTTTGAAAGCATGTGTACTTTTTGAGGTGTGAAAAGCGTTAAAGAACTCCTCGATCAACAACATGGTCTTGCTAGGGACTAGCAAGAGGTAAGCTTGGGGGGGAGCTTGTTGGTATACCTTATAGCATAAAATATAGAGGTTTTTAAAACGAAAATAAGGGCTTAAAATGAATATCAACATAGTATAAGGGCTTAACTAACATGATTCCACTAGTTTTGGTGATTTATATATTTTCAGGGATTAAGCAGAAAATACCCAAGAGATTACAAGCTCTGTCACACCCCAAATTTTGCCTCGTTTGAAAATAGAGTTGAATGGTTTAATTTTGAATTTTTGGTGCTCATGAAACATAGGGAAATAAATAATTTTTTGTTAAATTAAAATTTATCATAAGGCTTAGAAAGTTTGTGGTGCATTCATGCTGATGCATTTAATTTATTGAGTGAGTGGATTTGACCAAAGTTTAAAAGGATTTCAAAAGCTTTTTGAAATTGGTTTGAAATTAGCTTTGGAAATGAATTTATAAAAAGAAAAGCATTTCCTTTTGTCTCCCGGGCTTTTGGCCCGGCAACCAAGCGGCGGCCGGCTGGCCCTGCCTCCTCTCCCAAGGCTGGGCCCATGGGCCGGCCCAATAGGCCTAGTAGCAGCAGTAGCCAGCAGGCAGCTGCTGCGTCTCTGTCCCCCGCGCCTTGCGGGCCCCGCGACCCCGCCCCACGCGTCGGCCGAGCAGCGCCGCCGGCCCCCGACCTCCGGATCGGCGGCCGCGACCGCCGCCGAATCCCTCGGGCGTGCGCCGATGTTCCCCACGCTATAAGGGGCGAGCCCTGCCCCGGCTCTCCCCTTAGAAACCTAGGCTGCGCCGCCATCCTCTTGAGCCGCCTCAAACCCAACCCCTAATCGAGATCCGCCACTACCTCCAAGCACGAGCGCCGCCGCCTCGATCTCCCATCGGTGCGCTCCATCGTCGATATCACTGTCCCGAGTTCCGCCGCGGTGAGCTTCACACCGGTGCCCTTTTTGTCCAGCTCTTCCCTCTCCTCGCACCGTCAGTAGCGGCAATGGCGCGTCCGCCGCCGCTAGCTCTTGGCCGGCCAGCGTCGATCCGCGTCTCCGGCCGCTAGCCGCCGCGCCCGGTGAGGGCGCATCGTGTCGGCGAGGCCGCCGCCGCTCTCCCCGTGCCATCCGCGATGAATAGACCACCCGGAAAGCGCCATTCGGCGTAGATTCCCGGCAGCCTCCGCCGGGAACCGCCAGGGCCGCCCGCTTTTCCGCCGGGCGACCAATGTCGCCGCCTCCCTTCTCGTCAGTCCGATCTGGGTCCAACGATCCGATTAGATGTCTTTGCACGGCCAACCAGAGGTCAACCGGCGCCTGGCCAAGACCCATGTGGCCGCCACGTGAGCGCCACGCCACCGCCACGCATGACCGGACCAGACCGGTCAAGCCGCCAGATCCGCTCGTTTAGTTTTGTAGAAAAAGCCCTTGTGGTTTCTAGTTTTTTTCAACCGAGATCCTGTTCAGTTCAAAAGTATTTAAAGAATAGCCCCCTGCCCCGTCTGTTTTCGCGAAGTTAGCCCCTCGGTGGCTACGTTAATCAAGATCTAGTCCCCGATTCTCGCAGCTTATGCCCTCGAATCTTGTTTTGGCCATAACTTACTCATTTTAAACTGCTTTTGACCCGTTCCAGTTGCGTTAGGTTCAGTAACGGCGTAAACTTCGCGTTAGCAGTGCTGTTAACCGTGTTTTAGAACTTTTCAAATTTAAAAGTTTGATTTAATTTGTTTTACTAAAGGAAATCTTGTTTAATTCATAACTTTCACTTTCTAGCTCGATTTTTCGTGATCTTCGCGTCACGTGTGATTTAGCGAGACGTAGATTTGTTTTATAAACCTTTCATCTTGTTTTTATACTGTTGGTGTAATGTTCTAATATAGTTCTATTGTTTGCTTTGTGTAGGATTTCTCGGATGCTTGTGTGGTGAATTATGGCGATGTTCGGTCGGTGAGTTTTATGTTGGTGGTCTAGAAGAAGATGTTGGTGATCTAGTAGACAAGGAGCAGTTCGCGGAAGATTAGGAATTATTTGAAGATCAGGATCCTGGGAGTTCTTTTGAAGAAATTAAATAAGAAGGAATTGAGTTTAAGGCAAGTATAGCATGGGACTATCCTTGTTACCTATACACTTTATAATCATGATTCATGTGCATGTGTCCTCCTTGACAAACTTAGAGATTATAACATAGTTATTGTTATCTTGTACCTTGTTGCCTATGGGGATTGTTTGCATATGGGTAGTATTTTGCTAGTGCTCAACTTAAATAAACATGATCTAATGTTGACTATGATTTATACAATGGTTTGTATGAGGTAATGTTTACCAAAACTGGACCATAGGGTGAGAGTTCATGCTTCTTCATGGTACTCTTGGCCCTCCATAAGGACTTATCCTTTGGCAAAAGCTGGGACTTACATTAAGCATAACCGTGGGGGTTATATGGCTCGACTTTAGTCGATCAATGGACCTTTCCTATCTTGTCGGGGTTACCCTCTTGTGGCGCAAATGGGGAAGGAAGGTGGCCATGGGGAACCCCAGCGTTGCAGGTTGGATCCCTACTGAATAACCATTGAATCCTAGCGGCTTTGACATTTTAGAAGAACCATTGAAAGGCTTTATATGATTCTTGGTGTATTGGGCCTTGCTAACCCATGCATTTGGGAATCATGACTCACGGTGAAAGTGTACACCTGTCTGGCAGGAGTTTGATCAAACGATATATCGGCCGTGCTCCACTGGCCACGAGCGGCCCGAAAAACTCAAGGAATAGATGGTCCTTTGAATGTTGAGATTGAGATGAGGTTGAGACATGGATTTAAGTTGATGGCGACTCACGATGATGGAGGCTTGATGACAGATGTTGCTTTTAATTATGATGTGGGAATATATGGGGCTTAAGCACAACTACTTGCTTAATTAATACTAAAATTGTGACTCACTAAAATGCTTACATGATTAAACCAAGTTGTCGGCCTTTGAGCTTCATAACTCCATGTTATATTTTTTGAGTTCGACATGGACTCACCCTTGCAATTTCCCACTCAAACCAGGAGAGTTGCAAGATTACTAGAGTTTTGAAGGAGTCAGGGGCTTGTGATCAACCAGTCGGTTGTCCTCGTGGCGAGGAAGCTTCATTCCGGGATCGGAGTGTCTCCGTTGTTCGCGCTTTGAGGTTATCTTTTTTGTAATAAGTTTGTTATATATTAAGCATTATGTTTTGATATTTCCTTTAATTGTAACTATATGTGAGATTTGACTTCCTGGGCTCACATATGGTGTGTATCTGGTTTTGTTCTTAAAACCGGGTATGACACAAGCCCTACGACATAAAGGCGTATCGGTGGCGTAACCCAACGTGGAACCTACACTAGAACATTCGGAAGAGACCAGAGTACGAGGAAGCAAGGTGGGGCCCACTGGCGAGCCAGCCGGGCTTTGGGGGACCGCAAGGGCTGCCGCCTTGGCCGCGGGGCCCCCTGTCGACCTCCCATTCAAGGTCGGTTCACCACCGCCTATGAGGAGCAATCTAGTCCATCCATCAAGGTCGGTTTGATCCAAGGGTCATGCGTGCATCCTGCGGGGCTATATAACAAGACCCCACGACCCCCTGGGTGAAACCCTAATTCATTCTTATTCATTCAAGTCATCCAACTCCAAGTCAAGACCCTAAGCCCTAGTTCCATCATAACCCGAGCAATAGCTATCTAGGCTAGTTCTAGAGGAAGTCAAGTATTGTCTTGAATTTCGATCGTCAAGAAGTAGCGGAAGCAAGAGTTCTCGTGGCTTGTGTCTTGTATTCATCATTGTAAGTATTTAGTTAGAATACAATTGCTATGACTTTATTCTATTTAATGACTATATTCTTATTTATATGTTTCCATGCTTATTATGATTATATATTTAGTTTAGTGTGTTTGTCTTTATATTCAAGCATGGAGTCGTATAGCACTCATGTAGAGAGCTACTATGTGGGTGGTCGACAATGTGTAAACGTGGTGTTTATACAACGTTTGCTGCGACATCACCCTATATTGGGGAAGTGTGGTAGATCGTGGATGTGATACTCCCATTGAGTCCTTTGGAGCCCACCTGAGAATGTAGGGCTAGTTGAACTTTGTTACTATGGTAGGTTGGTTTTGTTCTAATCTTCCTTAGTAATATTCACCATGTGTAGATATAATGCTTTCATACGATGATGACTAGATGTATTGCACTAATTGTAGTATGCATTGGCATGTAGGTAGGAGTAACTTAGGAATATTCCATCTTAGTCTACCTATACCATAATATTTAGCCAGTTATGACACCAACTAGTGGCATACCATTATCTTTGTCTTGGAATGTTATTATCATTATTATTATTTATCATTATTTATCTTTACCTTGTGACTTACCTAGTTTGAGTTTAGTATGATGCATATGGTTTACTCTACATTACACAGCACCGCAAGTGAATCAATATTAAATCATCAACCTACCCATAGCCTACCCCTCTCCTTTTTCGGTAGAATATAAAATCGATACCGGATAGACTCACGGGTGAAGTGCTACAATTAGGTAATTCTATGCGGCGCTTGCGGATACCGTAATTATATTATTATTGCAAGAGTTTCAAGTGTCATATAAAGAATATCCGTTCACGCATTTCTTTAGCGTTGTGAGCTAGGGTGACAGAGACTAGTTTCGTAGGCAATGCTAGAATGTGTGGTGGAAGCTTTTTGTGCCTATCATTGGTGAGATTAACTCCACCATCGATAATGTTCTTGAAGTCATAAAACCATAACTAATTCCGTCTAACTTTATTAACTCTCCGGTCGACTTTTATTGGAATGTGAGATTAACTCCACATCAAGCTGACTTATTAGATAGATACCATTTATACATTTCTAGAGCCGCCCTAGATGAGGATCGTGTTAGAGATCAACACCCGTCACCAGCGAAGGTCACGGTTAATCGTGGGCTTTTCGCGGTGGCGGCGGCCGCGTCGCCCGCCACGCATAAGCGTGACGATCGTGGCGGGCAACATAATGCGCCCGCCACGCATAAAAACGATTAACCGTGGCGGGCACATTATGATGCCCGCCGTGTAGATCCAAAAAAATTAAAAAAAGCAAAAAACCACGGGCAGGCCCGCCAAGCCACGTCCACGGGCCCGGCGAGCTCGTCGGGGCTGCATAAAGCGGAGCTCTGCCGGTTGCGAGATCCCGCACCACGAACCTCCTCCTCCATGCACATTGGGTAGGCCGCGGGTCGTGGAGGTGGGGGAGAAGGCGCGCGATCGATCGGCGCCCGCGAACCTCCTCCTCACGTGGGCGGAGGCGCAAACCGCGGCCGTCGTGGAGGTGGGGGGCGCCTCCACGATCGTCGGGCACTGGCTGTCGGGGGAGGGAGGGCGCGGATCCGCGCGCGGGTTGGCTGGGTGGATCCGCCATTTTGTTTGCGCGCCGCTTCTTGCTTGCCGTGGTGGGTACGCAAGATCCGCGCGCCCTTTGCTTGCCGTGGAGGTCGGGCGAGATCCGCCACCGCCGTTGCTCGCCGTGGATCCCGCCCCTACGCGCCCCACATCATCTCGGCCGCTGCCCGCTTGCTCGCCATGGAGGTCCGGCCGGCCGCCGGGAGGTAAGCGCCGGGCCGGAGGTGCCGCTCCTAGCCGCCGCCGGAGGGCCGCACGCTGCCCGTGGAGGCGCGACATCATGCATGCATGCATGCGCCGAGGTTAATCTTATTTGCCAACCACACGCCTAAGGAGAGAGAGGCATGCATCTTTGCCGAAGGGGGTGAAGGGAGAGAGCTGTGGGGAGAGAGTGAGTGGAGGGTGCGGCATTTGGAGAGAGAGGGGAGGAGAGAGACTGCATGGCTTTGGGGTGGAGAGGAAAAAATGAGGTGGGATGAAGCTAGGGTTTATTTCGCTTATATAGTCCACACCCCAGGCATTGGGCCCGAAATAATAGTGGGCCGGGCCGGACCAGATTTTAGGTGGCGGGCCATGTAATGCGCCCGCCCGAAAAATTGATTTTGCGCGGCGTGCACCCTAACACGCCCGCTAATGTAAAATAATGATTTTACGTGGCGGGCGTGTTAAGGTGCCCGCCACGTTAAAATCAATTTTCCGCATGGTAAAAACAGCGTCCGCCACGCAAAATAAAACTAGATGTCGCGGGTTATTTTTCGTGGGCGGGCAAAAAAATGCCCGCCACGGAAAAAGATTGTGCCCGATGCTCACAAAATCATTTCGATTACTAGTGCGTGGGCGCCAAGATTTAGAACACCCACATCAAGATCAAGCTTGGGGAAGGCTACCCCCACTCAACCGGGTAAGTCTCAACCACCTAGTATTTATCTATCTATTTATTTTCTATTTTTCTATATTTTAGTTGTTTGAGGTTTGCATGTAATGCTAAAAAAAATGTTTTGAAAATAAAATAAAAAAAGAGTGTGTACAAAAGTTTGCTTTTGCTTTTAATAAATAAAAAGAGCTAGACAAAGAACTATACATTTTGGAAATGATGAATAGTTGCTCTGTTTTACTTTCTTGCAAATACCTAGCATTGGTTTAGAGTTCTCCCGATTTATGGACCACAATTTGTTTAAATCTGAAGATTTGCCTTGAACTTGAAATTTTGTGGGAGCATACATCTAAGCTAGTCTAAGTTATTGACGGATATGATATGAGAAAGTCCGAGCCGCTATTTATCTCATTCCTAGTGACACTAAATTCTAGAGATTTGATTGTGAAAATTTTTAAAAATTATTCTATGATGAGTTTCCTACATGACAGAGAGCTTCAAATTCCTACCACGACCAAATATATATGATTTTAGATAGGAAAACACCATTATTTTGACTACTTGCTTTGCATTGAGTCTTGGCAACCTCTGTGATCCTTAGGAACTTGTCATACAAAATCCACACTCCACATAAATACTATCAGGAAGTAGACAATCGCCATTCGCTAGCCTTCATGAAAATGTTTTACTCCTACCCTTGGAGCACACACCAAAAATATTCTCTCCCTATGATTCCGGAAAACCCATTCATGCTCCATGTACTTCATTCATTATCTCTCAAGTATTGTTGACAAAAAGAAACTTGGGGCAATGCTAAAAGAAAAAAAGAGAAAGAATGGGAGGTGAAAAATGGACAAGTGTCCTACGAGGTGCAGTAGAGCCTACCTCCTAAAAAAAAAAAAAAAAAAAAAAAAAGAAGAAGAATGGGAGATGAAAAATGGACAAGTGTCCTACGGGCAAGTAGAGCCTACCTAAAAAAAAAAAAAAAAAAAAAAAAAAAAGAAGAAGAAAGAGAGTTGAAAATAATGGACAAGTGTCAGATGTGAAAACAATGGGTACTTAGATGCCCGCCTCTCTGAAAAATAAAAGAAGCTAGCCCAAGTTCTCTTTTATGTCTTTTCAAAATTTCTAAAGAAGAGAGATCAAATTCTTCAAAAAGGAGCATAGTAGAATTAGGATTACATTCCATCTTTACCCTATATCCACTTCACATATATATATCCCATACACCTACATTGTATGACTTGTTCTTTTGGATCCATTGTTTGACTTTACAATATATGCTTGGCAAAAATACGTATGAGCCGTCTCCCACCTATGAGCTCCACATACAAGACTTTAGAAATAGGATGAGAGAAGGCATAGTAAAACTGCCATGTTCCACAAATACCACATACTTTAAAAAAGAAGGCACCACATCATTGCCTTGCTAAGGATCCAAAAATACCACATATGAGAGACTTGAAAGGGTCATACAATGGAAACTCGAAGTTTTATTTTGAAAATATTGAAAACTCGAGCAAAGTAGGTGAATCCAAGAGCACGAGACATAGTGCTCGACTAACTTGTTCTATCTTTCAATCACCCAAGATTTTAATGCATATACAAGCCCCATACTTTTCGGGTAATATAGGTGAGTTGGAAGGTTAGAATGGTTTCACCCTTCTTGGAGAAGAACTTTTACCAATGATCATGTGAATTCGTGAGGAATGAAACATAGTAGCAACGATCCATTGTCAAGTTTGGCTTTGCTAGGGACTAGCAAAGGTTAAGCTTGGGGAGCTTGTTGACATCTCTTATTGAATACTTTTATATGTCAACTAAACATGAAATAAGGGCATAAAATGAATATCCACATAGACATAGGGCTTATACTAACAATTTCCATGAGTTTTGGTGAATTATATATTTTTCAGGGATTAAACAGGAAAAGCCCAGAGATTTGAAGCCCTACGACACAAAGGCGTATCAATGACGTATCTCAACTTGAAACCCACGTAAGAACATTCCGGAAGACACCGGAGGCAGCGCGAAGAATTTGGGACCCACCGGCGGTGTGCGGGCGGCCACCGCCGAGGGGCCAAAGGCGGCCGCCGCTGGGCCCACCCGTCGACCACATGAAGCTATGTCGGTTCCAAACCGCCTATGAGGAGCAATCTAGTCCATCAATCAAGGTCGGTTTGATCCAAGGGTCGTGCATCGCCTAGGGCTATATAACAAGACCCCACGACCCACAGGTGAAACCCTAATTAATTGTAATTCAGTTGTAATTCATTATCATTCAAGCCGGGTAGAAGTAGAAGAGAGCTTCTCCACCGAGAGATTAGGGTAGCTACTTGTCTAGTTCTAGTTCTTCTAGTTCTAGTTCCTCTAGTTAGATTAGCAAGTCAGATTCAATTAGAGCTGGGTGTTGCCAAAGAAGGTTTACATGTAGCTTGTCGTTGTATAAATTTATAATTGATCGAAAATAAAATATAAACATTTACAAACTATGTTTTACAAAAACATCTAACTAGTGCAATGGTTACATGCGCTTAGTTTTAAACCCAAACTCCTAGTTCGAACCCAAGTTGGGCTTTTTAATTTTTTGCCAACATTTTTATTTTTTTCTTCCCTTTCTCTATTTTCTTTTTTTTTCCTTTTTTTTTTTGGCACTTTTTTTTGTGTGTGAGCATGAAATTATGATTTCTAATGACTTTTCTGAATTGTGGTATCCCATGTGTATATCTCGGGACTTATGGTATATATGACCGAACAAAGTGCATGTGGATGAAGTATAGGATCATACTAGACCATCTATGGTCTTATATATGTAAAATATGCATTCATACATTGAGTATATGGATATACTTTTTTTTATATACAACATTAGTGACATTTTATGTAATATATTAAAAATATTGGTTCCTTCAAAAATATTTTTGCGTAGTAAGATCTGTGAGAGGTGTGTGTGCCTTTCCGAGGATGTGCACCACTAATTTATCCGAATCGACTAATTTTTTTTTCCAACATGCTACACGAAAATGAGGTGTCCATGCAAGTTTCTATGTTTTTTATCCCTTTACATGTGAGAGGTGAGTGTGCCTTTTCGACGATGTGCATCACCATTTTCTCCGAATCGACTCAAACTTTTCTGCCAACATGCTACACCAAATGGAGGTGTCCATGCAAGTTTCTAGACTTCCTTAGCAACATCGAGGGGTATTTTAATTCTAACATTTTTTCTTCTATAAATCAACAAATAGTTCTGATAATAGGTAAACTTGGTGCGAAAATTGCACGGATGCACACAACATCATAGTTTTGCTCCATCAACATCCCAAACGAGGGATGAACATCTCTCACCAATGAATAGGACATGTGTGAGAGGTGAGTGTGCCATTCTAGGGATGTGCATCACCACTTTATCTGAATCGACTCAAACTTTGTTGCCGACATGCTACACCAAAACCGGTGTTTGTCCATGCAAGTTTTCTAGATTTTTTTTTGCAATATTAGAGTATTTTAACAATTTTTTTTTTTGTAAATCAACAAATAATTACAATACTATTTGAATTATATATATACATATATATATATATATATATATATATATATATATATATTAGGAAAAAAAACATGTGTTACCCATACGACGATTGGGACACACGAAAACTCACGCAAAAAAGAGATTGGCGCCCGACCTTCCCAAAATTTGCCACCCAAAACAATAAAAAAAATCAAAACTTCCCAAATTTAAAGCTGGCGCCTTTTTACCACCCAAAATTTTTTACCAAAGCGCGCCAAGCTATCCCGCCAACATCGGGCCGGCGTTTTAGCTTCCGCTTATAGTGACTCTCATCGTATCCCTCCCTAATCCCCTCGCAAAACCAAATCTAGAGGTCGGGTTAGGGTTCTAGCGCCCGCCAAAGAAGCATAACTCTCCTTCTCGCCTTCCACCACCGATCGGCCGAGAGGATGCCGAAAGCAAGGCGGGAAGGGGGGACCCCATCGGCGTCGACATCGCTGCACACACTGCATATGCGTCGGCGACGCCACACGAGATCTTCACACCAACAACCGAGGCGGCGTCTGCATCCGTCCTCCGGCCTAGGGCGGCGTTATCGCTCTTTGGGTCACCTTCGTCCCCAAAGAGCATCCGAGGTCGGGGCGTGCGAAGGTGATCGGGCAATGAGCGGCCAAGATGCATTTCGACCTTCGTCTCGGGGCGTCGGCGACAACAGGTACACTATATTACGCTAGTGCTACGCATTACACCCTATTTGTATATGCTTTTGTGCTCATGATTTTAAATTAAAATGTCATGGTCTGTATATGCAGAATGGAAGAAACATGGACAGTATATATGTCACTTGCAAGGGGAGTGAGGAGGGACAAGAGGTAGTTAATAGATATATAAACGTTGGGAAGAGTCAATTCATGCTTGGTAACTTAACAACAATGAAATCAAAGCGGGGGTATGGGTCTAGGGACTACATGTACTTCAAGAAGAGAAGTGTTGATGATCCCCGGCGGCAACACTATCTCGATATCGAATACGATCTTGATGTATTAGACATGGTAAATTCTAGCCGAGGATGAGAGGGTTGTCGAATAGTTTTGTCTAAGAATCCAACAATGATTCATGTGTTCCATAACACCCATTAAAAAAACTAGAGGTTCGTCGATGATGATGATGACGTAGAAATGGATGATTCTCGAACTAGATGCATATAAAGAATGGCTACATTATATGCACACAAAGAATCAAGCCACGGGTGAGTTATGATAAAGCCCTAGTATGTATATATAAAGATGGATTTTTGCAATGCATCATGACTCATATTATCGTTCTATTTCAGATTATCAAGATATATACGACGTAGCTCCTTGGCGATTTCCGGGCATCAACTCATCATCCGGTGTCGAATTTTGAATTTTTCATTCGCCGGTAGTGAGGAAAGGTGTTAATTTCTGCCGCTTATTTTCTTCATAGATGAATACACAAGCATGAGAACAATGACCGCTACGCCGAGTACTACTACTATCTTGTCTTACAAAAATTTCCCGCGAAACGAACATTTGCTAAACTACAGTTTGTTTATATTCCTCTATTCTGAACTACTTCCTCCGTTTCAGTTTGTAAGTCACTTTGACTTTTTTCGGTACATCCATTTAGCTATGTATCTAGATACAATAATATGCTGGATACATAGCAAAATGGACGAACCAAAAAAGTCAAAGTGACTTACAATTTGGAACGGAGGGAATCTTTTTTGTGATCTGTGCCTCTGTGGATTGTGTAGTCCTCCGCGGTGCCTATTACGTAATTGAGCTCGTATAATATTAGGGCCTTGCTAATTTCTAGGTGATTTGAAATTTTTAAATCTGTTCAGCGACGAAGCTTTTTTGTTTTTAGATAATGGATGAGAAAAACATGGCCTCTACATCTAAGGATGTACCGCGGCCCGATTATTACAAGTAGTGGATAAAAGGTAGAGCAAAACAAGTCTCTAAAACAGATAAAGAGAACTAAAGCAAATGATAAATGTGCTTCCACCCTCTATAGGGAAACTCCAAAGTAATCACTTCTAGTTTTTACGCTAATTAGCGAGAGTGTGTTCTTGTCTTGTTCATCAAATTTTTTGGCGGGCTCGCATACCGCAGCCAATAGGCTCATCCGAAAATAACCTTCGACAAGCGAGAAAACTATCATTTTGTTAAAGATAATATCGTTTCGGCGGGGCTAAATGGCCCAACTTATAGCTGTGGCGCCAACCCAACCCAAATCAAGTTTCTAATCCTTTTATTCGGATTAGTAAGCCATGTACCAAACATATGGCTTATATAGATCTAGGCCGGTTTAGGCCAAGAGTATAAAAGATGATCCTCCATACCGTTTTTGAATACGGACAATCTAGGAAAAGGTGTTGGATGGTCTCATTCATATTACGACCAACATATTTACGGCTTCCTTTCCGGTTTTTTCGACATTTTATTTGTTCTCGCCTCGGTGGTTTGTTTAGTCCTCATAAAAAAGCCATATGTTTGAATTGAACCGTATAATTTTATCCTCACATGGATATTTTCAGGTTGTAGATATTGAACTTGACACCGAGTGTTACTATAATGTTGTTATCGTGTGGTTTTGTCATAGGAAACTGCGCAACTGCCGCCGCTTATTTTATTTATAGAGATGAATATACGTGCTCAAGATAGAACAATGACTGTACCTTTTCCTCGCCCCTAGAACTGTCGGTGAAGCTTTGTCGTGTGTCTTTGGCTATTGACGCCGCTCGAAAATGGTAAGTTGCGGCTATGTGATATACAAACCCTACTTATTGTTAGCTTTTTGCTTAGTGCTAGTCAGTTGACTTCTCTCGTGTAACTTAAATGTGTCCGATGTAGGTGTCGATGGCACATTTACAACATCATCCGCAAACGAAACAACTTATTCTCTAGAGGATGGTTGGAGAGCTACATATGAAGAGACGAGCAAGAGATAGATGATGGTACCACAGGGGGCAAGAGAGAGATGATGGTACCACGTGGGGGGGCGTTCGGGATTTTTCTTTGGAGAGGGGCAGCCATCCGGCTTTCGGTCTGCGAAAGCGGAGGGTCGAGGACACACACAAGGTGGCGAGGAAGGCAAGATAGTTGTCACGGTGCTCAAGCCGAACGGGTTTCCCGAGAAGGTGGCCATGCTAAGAATGAAGAGACTTGCAGTGTCCGATGGCTAGAGAAAGGGTGCCCCTTGCTCACAGATTAGGATCTCTTCCTTAAGCGCCGCAACAAAGGAATTCTTATTTGAGGACCGTGTCCGTAATTCATTGGAGTTTGTAGGCAACTTAAGGCCCATAGCATGTAAGAAGGCGTGTGGCGGTCAAGTAGGCAAAAGTTTTAGGACCTTCAAAAGCAATCTAGTGCGGAATTACGTCATGAAGGGGTTGGATGCCACGATTGAAGCACCCATACATCACCAAGGACGATTGGGCGCTTTTTTGAAGCGAAGAAGAGGCAGCAAAGACGCGGCAACAAGTGAGAGATACAAGCGGCTTAGGGAGAAGAACAAGCATGACCACCGCCGGGGACGAGGGAGGTTACGAGGCAAAGTTCGAAGTGTGGGAGAAGGAGGACACTTACTTACTCCACAATAGCATCAAGAATCCTTGGCATGAATTTCAAGTGAACCGCGCTTGGCATTTTTTTGCGTGCACGGTGCAATCCGGCCGCGGTCGTAATAAGGTCGCAATTGTTTGGTCGGTGAAGAGTCTCGGTCTTTATCCGAGAAGGTTTTAGAGAAGACCGCCCGTTCTTTCCGAGGGCACCGGTGTAAGGAAAGAGATATGCTCCACGGGGTCCCGGGCACCCCGCAGCGGGGCGTGGTGTGTGCGTGGTATGTCTAGTATGGCCGGTTGGAAGTTTTGGCCGCCTTTGCGGCGACATGTACTGAAAGAGGAAGTCCCCTGTGTGCGTTGCTGCGAGAAGCCGATTCGGCGGATCTTTGCGGCTTGAGATACTTTCCACGTCGGCACCATGTACCCTTGTAGTGAAGACTTCGAGGTTATCCGGTTGAGGTAGCAAGGGAATGGTATACCCAAATCAACTACATCTTAAAGGTCAACCAATCTTTGGGAAGGACATTCTATTGTTTCTATTGATCATGTAACTCCTAGTTTTGAGGCTACACTCTTTGGATCCTCCGAGCCAGGGGCGAGATTAAGGCTCTTGGATAGGCTATGTGTAAGATGATCCGGTGGAGCGAGCCCGTCTTCTTGTAGCATTCCTAAAGCTCTCTTCTTTTACCGCCCCAAAACCTCCCATTGCCTACTTACGCGCCTCAATGAAAGTCAATCTAAAGGACCGTATGACACGCGGCTTAAATGGGAATGACAAAGAATGATCGAGTCCTTCTCAGTCGCAATGGATGGGAATGCACGGCTGACTTCGCTCGCATGCCAATGATGGTCGAGTGCCTTGCGAGTGCATCGGCTAACGATGTGGAACCGGCTCCTCTCAAGGCAAGGATGACCCGGAGTGCCTCGCAGCTGGGGGGGGGGAGAATGCGGGGAGTGGCTCGCATGACAAGAATGTCCGTAGTGCCTCTCGGAGTCGCATTTGCCGAGAATCAAGCGTGGCTCAACGGCCGGGGCGGCAAGGTCCAAACAAGCATGTTTCGGGCAAGGTCCTAACAAGAATGTACGAGTAAGTAGTGCTTCACTTTGAGTTACGCACTCAAATGCGTGTTTCCATTCGGTGAATAACCAGCGTGTTTCTTATGTTTGCGGTGCGGTCCACAAACCGATGAAAAGACATGTGGGTACACGCCCACCACTTCTCGGCCGCGATGAAACAAGTTCATCCGGACCGTCACGAGGTAACTCGAAGTGCGGCTCCATCATGTGCCTACCTTTGTTTGGCAATAAAGACCATGTGTACAACAAACACTTATGCCTACCTTTCTTTGTATTAGGATTTCGATTTGTCCGGAAATTTGATTAATTTGGAGGATATTAGAGGAGATCGCCAAGTTTGTTATGGAAGAGATCATCGACCTTCGAAGGCGAGTATTTCGTTTCGTGAACCGTGAGTTCCTTACATTTCCCTTGCTACATGACGATCGGGTGGATACATGCATTTGAAGCTGTGTTATTTGTGTTGTGAACAATGCGTGTGGCGTGCTTTACTGAACAACCGGCTATGTGCATTGTGAAGAACATTCTCGAGATACACACGAATTTTCAGGAGATACACATGAATTTTAAGAAATACAAATGAATTTTTCATCCGCAGGCGTCGCCATTTGTTTGTGATCGGACACTGTGTATATGTATTATATACGTATTAATAGTACCAATACCCGTGTATATGTATTATATAGATGTCTCAGTTTTTCTAGAGGCGTCTCTAGTTCGCGGGCGATCATGGACCCATCTTAACCTCATCTGTAATAACGAATAAGTCTCACGGGACCACTACGGCTAACGATCCCGTGGGTTTCGGAATAGTTTCGCCGCGTGAATCCGGCCAGTAATATCTAAATAATTAACGACGGTGTTTCCGATGCGCCCGTGAACCACCGTCGTAGTCTCGCGTCGGTTCCATCGAGCAATCGCAAACTGCACGGAAATAGAAACCTTGACGCTTGACACGAAAAAGGGACACGATCCGTAATTTCCGGTAGCTACGGCCGAGGCATCCGCTACAAGCGCCCGAAAAATGCGGAACGATTACGGTCGAAAGAAAAACCCACGTCAGAACTGTTAAAGCTACGGACGTGGCGGACAAAACGAACGCCTGTAAAAGGGTTGAGGAACTACGGACATGTAATCTACACACGCGTCTGTAAATGAAGCAGT
The DNA here is from genome assembly GCA_015847255.1 of Hyparrhenia diplandra. NCBI lineage: Eukaryota > Viridiplantae > Streptophyta > Magnoliopsida > Poales > Poaceae > Hyparrhenia > Hyparrhenia diplandra. Next base: position 15,972 of record JADLZK010010174.1, read on the forward strand.
AAAACCACAGACCGGTTTTTGGCGTATGTACGGAATCCCGCCCATTATGATCGGTTATCGTCCGCACGGGTCTATATATTACTAATGCTTTCTGAGATGTTTCACGGGTCGGGCGGTCGCGCGCTTTACTAGTTACTGGCTGCGCTGGCACGCGCAGCACGCGTGTCGACGTCGGCGCGTCATTGTTACGTGTTACGATTTTTGTAAAATGGGTTCTGCGGCAAATAAGCTTCTACATCGTATGTTGCTACCGGGCGTCACTACTTTTGGGCGATGCGATACCGACATCGATGTGCTGGTCCGTGAGGTTTTCGAGGTACGGTCGCATCTTAGACAGTATGTCTCAGATTACCGGTGAGACCACAATCGAGCAAAACCCGGGACACGGACGTTCAGCGGCGTGTGAAAACAAGCGGGCTCACTACGAGACGGAAGTTTGAGACGCACGAAACTCACCAGATTAAAGCCTCTGTTGCGAGACGCTCGCACGGACAGGTCCGTAAAAAGTCGACATTTAGAGACCCTAATGGGCGGGCAGCCAGCGCGTATATGGATAGATGCCCCTCAACGCTCATCAGTAGAAGCCGTTTTTACATAGTGTGTGTCAAGCTACTGTATTCTAACTTCTAATCCCATTCCAAATTGTAGGGTCGTTTCACTTTTTCAACCCTAACTTTGACCACTCGTCTTATCCAAAATTTTATGCAAAATATCACTTCTTTTTGTTGTGGCATGCTTTATTAATGTTCTTTAAGAATGACTTAAACTTATTTGTTTTTGCACAAATTTTTGAATAAGATGAGTGGTCAAACTTGAGCGCAAAAAAAAAGTCAAACGAACTATAATTTGGCTTTTGTCACGTTTGGTGGATAATATTTGAAAGTTGAATTTCAAAAAATTTGAAGTATATGGAGTTAACATTTGAAATTTGAAGTACTAGTATGGAGATAAGATGCAAAACCATGGGTCCATGGGGCCATGGTGTCTCTACATTATGGCTTAACCGGGTGCCCATGGGGCCAAGGTGTCTGAACACTCTGCAGTAGTACTACTACTAGTACACATATATGTGTCTCTCTTTTTTCTCATGACCTCGGCCTCTTCCTTCTCCCATACTCCACTATAGTAGTACTCTTCTCCCTCTTCGCTCACTTCCAAACTCTTCTCGAGAACCAAACAAGAGTAGAGAGCGGTCCGACCACAAGTGTCCGCCTCGCCTTCGCCGTCTCCATCCTTGGCAGGTGCACCTCTTTTATCACATCCATTTAGCTAGATATGGTTTTTCCTGTGGTTCTAGAAACAACAAATACAGAAGTTTTTGTTCGGTGGTTGCAGATCTAGGGTCCGTCCACGAGGCCTCCCGGTGGCGGCTACGGCGAAAGTGTAACACCCTAGGTGTTAAGCATCTTGAAAGCATGATCATTTGCATAGCATCATCATCATTTCATGCATGAGCAAGTGATAATAGCATTCAAATTGAGTTGCTCTCATTTCATGCTTGTTTGATCTAGCTACTATGGGATCTTTGCTATAATGATGTTTTGGACCTAGATTGTGCCTAGATATATTTTTGACATAATTTAGGACCATGTTTGAGCTTGTGTTGCAATTTAGAAAATTTTTATAAAATAGCCCTAGAGTGTCAAACCTCTTTGACCCAATTTGAAACTCATTTCAAAAGTGCTTGCTAGAATGGTTTTTAGCAAAAAGTTTCTATAGATGAAATGAAGTACTTTTTATGTGGAGCAAATGATCTTTTATAAGTTTCTTGTGAAAAGGTTTGGAAAGGGTTCAAATAGTGCCCAACAGTTTGGGTCAAATTTGAGTCAAATTCAAACTCTGTTTTGACTAGTTTAGTTTGACCTTGCTGTTTTTAATTTTTAGTTTCAAATCTATGCCGAATTCGAAAAAGTTCATATTGAGTGTTTTGTCATGAAATTCTCTACAAAGTTGATGTTTTGACTTTTTCCAAATTCTGCACGGATCTCGATGTACGGGCCAAAAACCGGGACTGATTTGAAAAGCAGTAGGGGGGGCTTGTTTGTGAAAAAGAAAGATCGCGCTGAGAATTAGTGTGGATTATAGGCCACTCAATGCGGTAATGATGAAGAATAAATACCCATTACCCCGCATTAACATACTTTTTGATCGGTTGTCTCGAGCCAAGGTGTTTTCAAAGATAGACCTTCGATCACGGGTAACATCGATTAAAATCAGACCCGGGATATACCCAAGACCGCATTCTCTACGCGGTATGGTTTGTATGAGTATCTCATCATGTCCTTCGGCTTGGCGAATGCTCCAAGCACATTTCATGTGTTTGATGAATTGATTATGCCCGAACTGGATCGGGTTCGTGGTTGTATTCATCGATGATATATTGGTGTATTACGAAAATGAGGAACGGCATCTTTGAGCATTTAAGGATAGTTTTGAGAGGCTCCGAGAGCATAAGTTGTATGCTAAATTCAGTAAGTGTGAGTTTTGGCTGAAGGAAGTGCATTTCCTAGGACATGTTTTATCCGAGAATGGAATTTGGTAGATCCTAGTAAGGTGCAAGAGGTGTTGGATTGGAAAGCACCAGTTTCAGTTTCGAGATCCAAAGTTTTCTAGGGTTAGCGGGATATTATCATAGGTTCATACCTGATTTCTCCAAAATAGCTAAACCTATGACCCGATTGTTGCGAAGGATGAGAAATTCGTGTGGACACCGGAGCGGCAAAAGCGGCGTTTCGACTTTTCGAACGCGTTGTTGACTACGGCTCCAGTGCTCGCACAACCTGACATTCAGAAACCCTTTGATGTGTATTGTGACGCATGTGGTACAGGATTGGGATACGTACTCATGCAGGAAGGTAGAGTTATTGCGTATGCATCACGTCAGCTAAGGAAGCATGAGGTTAATTATCCAACCCATGACTTAGAACTTGCTGCCGTGGTACATGCATTGAAGATTTGGCGACATTACTTACTTGGTAATGTGTGCCATGTCTATACTGATCATAAGAGCCTGAAGTACATTTTCACTCAAGAGGAATTGAATATGAGACAGAGAAGGTGGTTGGAGCTAATAAAAGATTATAACATTGAGTTGCATTATCATCCGGCAAAGCCAATGTTGTCACGGATGCTTTGAGCAGGAAATCGCATTGTTTCTTTGGGACAAGTCGAGTCTATGGAGGCTTTTTCCTCCTATGCATACGGCTATCCTATGCAATATTCGGGATCTGAGAATGAGTTGGAAAGCAGAATTGTTGAGGGCCAAAAAGTAGATAAAGGGATTGCACATATCAAGAAGAAAATTGAGAAAGAACCTAGTGATCATTTCCAAGTGGATGAGAGTGGAATTCTTTGGTATGACGATCGTCTTGTCGCGTGCCAAAGGATCGTGAGTTAAAGGGCAGATTCTAACGAGAGGCTCACTCGTCAAAGATAACAATTCACCCCGGTAGTAACAAGATGTATCGGGATTTGAGAACTAGATTTTGGTGGACCAAAATGAGAAAGGAAATTGCTGCCCATGTGGCTCGATGTGACAATTGCTGCAGAGTTAAAGCCATTCATATGAAGACTGCAGGGTTGTTGCAACCATTGCCAATTCCTGATTGGAAATGGGATGAGATCACAATGGACTTGATTGTTGGGTTACCACAAACACAGAAGGGATTTGATTCAATTTGGGTGATTGTGGATCGCTTGACCAAAGTGGCTCATTTCATCCCGATTAATATACACTATGAACCTCACCAATACGCAGAGCTATACATTGCCCATGTACTTCGTTTGCACGGAGTACCCAAATCGATAGTGTCGGATCGTGGATCTAGTTGGACCAATCGATTTTGGGAGAGCCTACAGGAAGCCTTAGGAACCAAACTACCGTAGTTCAGCTTATCACCCACAAACCACGGGCCAAAGCGAAAGAGTAAACTAAATACTAGAAGATATGTTGAGGGCGTGTGTGTTGTCAGCGAAAGGTTCTTGGGACAAATGGTTGCCTTATGCAGAGTTCTCATATAATAACAGTTATCAAGCTAGTATTCAGATGGCACCTTTTGAGGCTTTGTATGGAAGAAAGTGTAGGACACATCTGAATTGGATTGAAACAGGGGAGCGACCCTACTATGGCATTGAATTGATAGATGAAGCTGAGCAGAGGGTGAGAATCATAAAGCAAAACATGAAAGCTGCTCAAGACCGACAGAAGAGTTATGCCGATAAGCGTAGGAAGCCCATTAGATTCAGTGTTGGTGACTATGTTTACTTGAAGGTGTCACCAATGAAACGAGTACAGCGATTTGGAGTGAAAAGAAAGTTAGCGCCTAGGTTCAGAGGCCCCTACAAGATTTTAGCCACTAAGGGAGAGGTAGCTTATCGATTGCAGTTACCCCGGGGAGATGGGAAGAATTTTTGATGTGTTTCATGTGTCACAACCGAAGAAGTGTCCGAGAGTTCCAGAGGAACGAGTTTCAACCCTGAGTGTTGAAATTAGCCCGTGATCGACCTATTATGAGAGTCCGGCAAGGATACTAGACACCAAAGAGAGAGCCACCGGGGGCAAGGTAGTTAAGCAAATTACAAGATCCTTTGGGGAAATCATGGAGAAAATGATGCAACATGGGAGGCGGATGAGTATCTTCCGAGGAATTACCCACGTTTTATAAAGAATGGTTAGTTTCACGAATCTCGGGGACGAGATTCTTTTTAGGGGAAATATTTGTAACACCCTAGGTGTTAAGCATCTTGAAAGCATGATCATTTGCATAGCATCATCATCATTTCATGCATGAGCAAGTGATAATAGCATTCAAATTGAGTTGCTCTCATTTCATGCTTGTTTGATCTAGCTACTATGGGATCTTTGCTATAATGATGTTTTGGACCTAGATTGTGCCTAGATATATTTTTTGACATAATTTAGGACCATGTTTGAGCTTGTGTTGCAATTTAGAAAATTTTTATAAAATAGCCCTAGAGTGTCAAACCTCTTTGACCCAATTTGAAACTCATTTCAAAAGTGCTTGCTAGAATGGTTTTTAGCAAAAAAAGTTTCTATAGATGAAATGAAGTACTTTTTTATGTGGAGCAAATGATCTTTTATAAGTTTCTTGTGAAAAGGTTTGGAAAGGGTTCAAATAGTGCCCAACAGTTTGGGTCAAATTTGAGTCAAATTCAAACTCTGTTTTGACTAGTTTAGTTTGACCTTGCTGTTTTTAATTTTTTAGTTTCAAATCTATGCCGAATTCGAAAAAGTTCATATTGAGTGTTTTGTAGCTTATGAAATTTTCTACAAAGTTGATGTTTTGACTTTTTCCAAATTCTGCACGGATCTCGATGTACAGGCCAAAAACCAGGACTGATTTCAGAAAACAGAGTAGGGGGACCTATCGGCAGCTTGCCGGCCGACACCGCCGACGTCGACATGGCGCACGCGCGCTGACGCCGACGACGGCCCATAGGATGCACGCCGCCGCTCTAACCCTAGCCTCGCCCCAGCCACCGCCACCGTCCGGGAAGCGAGCACCGCCCGGCAAGGCCATTGCCGCCCGTGTCCCGAGCTCCGCCGCCGTGGTTCGTCGCCGTCGTCGCACCAAATCGCCTCAAACCGTGTCCCTAGCTCCGCTACTTCATCCTATACTCCAATCCGCAACGAATCGAGGTAAAGGTCGAGGTAGAGCCCCCATTTCCACATCTGCTGGCGCCCGGCCGGCCGAAGCCCGCCATGGCCGCCGTTGGGGCAAACCGCCGCTGAGCTCATGGATCGAGTTTTTGGCCGCGCTTTTTCGTGTTTAAGGATCGTCTAGGGTTGCTTGAGCTCTTGAGCTAGATGGTTGAGTGAGTTTCGCCGTCGTACTGCCGGGACGCGGCGTCGCCGACGCCGCCGTGTTATGCGCCGCCGCGAGTCCGTCGTTCGCCGTCGTTGCCGTTAAGCTTCTAGGTTGCTTGCATGTTTGTTGAGCCTAGGAGAGTAGAGAACGGCCACCCGTGTGCCGTCAATCGCCGGAGAACGGCCGGAGCACCGATGTCCGGCTGCGCCGCTGAGCCGGCCAAATGCCGCCCGCCGCGCGTCGTTGTTGGGTTTTAGCGCAAAACCAAGGGGCACCATCGTGACCCTCGCGTCGCGTAGATGCGGTTAGGTTAATTTGGTTGCCCGGTTTGGTCATCGCCGGCGAAATTCCGCCGCCGATCCGCCGCCCAGCGCCGCCGTGCCCTGCTTCGTGTGTCCGCCGACACGCGGGCGCCCGCCCGATTTTCCTTTTCTTTTTCTTTTACGTTTTTCCAGTTTTGTTGAAAAGCTTTAGAAATTCATATCTTGGTCATTTTGAGTCCATTTTGAGTGAAACAAATTTTGCCATGTTTGTTAGAAGATAGGCTACAGTATAAAATTATGAAATCCTATTTTCTGGTAACTTTTTATATAGAGTTTTATTTATGGCTAGAAATGCATGGAAATTGGAGAAAATCATATCTTTTAATGGGTACAAGATAAAAATATGCTTTCTGTATGAAAAGTGCTTGTTTTTGTGAGTAGAGTCTAGGAAAAATGTCATGCATGGTATGTTCTGTAGAAGAAATGTGATTTTCTATTTATGTGCTTTTTGCTATGTGATCTTTAGAAATTCATAGAAAAATGAATACTAGGGTTTTGGATGTAAAACTTGGTGTGGTGGTTCTTTCTTGATAGGTTTCAGTAGCTTTTCATACTAAGAAATCTGTTGTCTGACACTTTTCATAGTACAAAGTATTTTCATGCCTAGGTTTAGTGTAAACTTGTCATTTTTTGTGTAGGGCTGTAAGAGCATGATCTTGCCATGATATTTTTATGGTAGCTGTTATATTCAGTAAGATGCTCTGGTATTTTTTGTAGAATTTTCTGGAGTAGTTGTATATTTATTATATTTGTGATGCATGGAAAATAGGCAAGAAATATATGTTTATATGAAGGTAATGTGTATTAGTATTTTTATTATGTGTTCCTAGCATGTTTATGACCTGTTGGTAAGCTTGGTTTGATCAGCTTTGAAGTTGTCACATTTTCTTGTTCTAGCATTTTATTTAATTATAGGGTGCAAGTGTAGTGTTTGCTAGGGTATGTCATTTCATGTGCTTGAAATTATCTTTTGACATGTCCAGTAGGTTTATTTGGTAGATAATTACTTGATTTACTTGCTGGTTAAGTTTGAGATAAGTTGCATGAGTAATTTGTGAGTTATGGAGGTTGTATGTGATGTTTGGGCTGAAAACAGAGCCTCTGTTTTTCCCAATTTCGAGGCTGATAGGTTCAGATTCAGCTCTGGACAATGGGGAATGTTTTGTAGGAAATTTTGTTAGCTTTCCATAGAGTCCTAGTTCACTGAATTTGGAGTTGTAGAACTCCCTGTGTGACTGTTTTAGTGACAGCATGTCTAGCTGCCATTTCTTGTCAGTAGAGAGATAAGGTGTTGCTTGATGTAGCTTGCTAGTGTTTCTTGTGTAGATTAAGTTATGTTTCTACAGAAGAGATATGCACTTACTAATAGCTTGCATCATGAAGCATCCATCCATCATACATATTGTTACTCATTGCAAGTTGATATTCATGTTATAGTAATTATATCTTTTCTCCATCATATGCATCATCTCGGGATCGGGGAGGTTCTAGAGGAGCTGATCGAGGAGCCGTGGGGAGCTGTTCCAATTTGGGAGTGCGATCTGGAGGGGTCACAGGAGACGAAGGGTCGGCCGACGAGGTGGACCGAGTGTCCGGAGCACGTTCCGCAACGTTCTGCGAGGCAAGCCCCCGAGCATTCGCCCTTTCCTAATTCTTCCAATTAATTTGACTTGAGTCTTTTATATGTTTCATGCATTAAGTATAGGAAATGGTTGAAAACGTTGATGCATTATGATCCTTGCTGAAAGTTGTCCATCCTACATAGAGGTCTAGGTTAATGCTCGATTACCATGTTTGCGAGAGACAGTGATTCCGGTCACTTGAGGTTATGTTGTGAACAATCACATGGGTGATTGTCAAGCTTCTGTTGAGAACCCGATAAATTAAAACAGGTGAGATTGGGTGGATATTGTGGTCTTTCCACTGATCAATTAAGGACTTACTCTTTTGTCGGGCTGTGGTCGGAAGTTGAGCGTACACGGCATTTAGTAGGCTCGCGGCCGGTCGTGAGCCACGGCTCGTGGGAATGTTAGGGGCCGCCATGCTCGCTTTATCGCTCCTCCTTTGGTGATGGTTGGTGTGGTTAATCGGGCACAAGAAGATGCGCCGAGGGGTCGTACTCGTTGCTTTACGCTCACTTGGGTGCTTGAGAAGGAGGGGGTAGCCAAGCAAGACCGGAGACTTTACGCCCCGTAACGCCCCGGGAGTGATTGGGTCCGCCTTTGCAAAGTAGACCTGGTTTGTGTCGTGGTATTCGCCCACCTGGTTTGCAAATCGATTCGAATCGCCATCTCTCCGGTTAGTGAGAACCCGGGATGCTTCCACGGCAATGTAGTCTTAATTACTACAATATATGTTATTATCATGTTGCGGCCGCTATAACTCGATCAAGTTACTTATCTTTGTTATTTATTCTCTTGAGCAATGATTAATCTTGACTATACGGGATCTATGTTATATAATTAAGTAAGTACCTGTTAACTTGGAAAAGTATACAAGTAGCATGCATAGGCTCACTAAACAACCATATTTGCGAAATTAATGTGAGTCGGCTAAACCCCGAGATAAAGCCTAGCATGATCCTTGGAGTCTTTATTTTATTTTGGACGGGTAAGTCTAATTTGAGTATTTTGTACTTTCGGGGTTTTATTCCCGTTGTTGCGGTGAGCATGTTTACCATGGTTATTGTAAGACTTGTGCATTTTCTGTTGATGAAGAGTAAGGCTAGGGCAAGGCAAATCTATATCCCTCGTCTTATCTTTGCCGCTGAGGATGACTATCTATTGGCACTATCTTATATTTGTTTTCGTTAAAAGACTATTTGGTTTTCGCAAACTACTGCTTCCACACTTGAACTTAGTTTGTAATAAATTATACGCACTCGATGTTTAATATATCAAATTTGGTTGAAATACTGCGGATTTTACTACCAAGCTCAACGATCTGTTGTATGTTGTTGATGAGTTTGAAATCACTTTCGGAGATTTTCGAATACCGGGTTTATATGGACTCAAGTGTAGGCTGCGATTGCTTCGGTGATTGCGAATTATACTTGATTTCTTATAAATTGGTCGGCTCATCCTGGATGAGGTCGGCGCCATCGTCTTGACTTCACGACCGGGGATCCCGATCCCCGGCGTGGGGATATGGCGGTGAAAGAGGCGTTATCGCGGTATTCGGCCGATTTCGGATCTCCAGGTGTTCTCTGGCGGAGGCGAAAAAGATGTTGCAAAGAGAAGCACATCTTCTTGGGTAAGCACCGAAATCTAGATTGTAAAGTGCATTATCCTTCCTTTTTTTTTGAAGGTTTTTGAATGGCTCTAAAAAGGTTTTGTTTTGTCCTGCATATCTGTGTGACTCATGCTATCTATAAGCTTGTACATCATTGCTCAATAATTTTGTTGTCTTATACCTTTTCCCGATTCATCCTAGGACACCTAGGTACAAACACGAAGACCTACGGGGAGATTATAAAAGGATGGGGAGGAGGCCAAAGAAAATGTCCACATCTTGTTTGGTAAATGCCTCATCGGCTCATCCCGGTTGAGCTTGGCAACCACCGCGTGGCGTGTTCATTCATGAGCTTGGCAACCACAGCGGTGTGCCCTCCTGGTTGGCCTACTAGTTCCCTTGCTTGGAGCTCATTCTCCACCTCTACGTTGGGCTTCTTCATCCAGTGCAACGGGTGAGTTCTCTTAAATTTTTTTAAACAACTAAACAATTGATATGAGCCAAGACAAATACTGTAGACAAAAACGGATCGGATGAAGAAGAATTTCTGTTTCCACATCGTACGTGGCATCTTGCCGGTGAAGAGGTAGCAGCGGCCACTACTGCCTGAATCCGGCAGAGTGTATCGGACGGCTTGAAGTGAATCCACCCCCTGGGCTTGCCTTTCTTAGTGCAGATGTCAAACAAAGAAATATCTGAATGTTGTACGGATATTGAAGGTATGCAAGACGTTGATATCTACTCAATGTTGCACTTCTTCATGCATGTAAACTACTATGTACTGATCTGAAATTTGTCCGACACGCCCGGTTTGCATCCATCCTGAATTTGTAATATTGCTTTCAGTTCTTGTCATATGTTATCCAAATTTGTATATAAAATAGTACCATGCTTGCTTACGCGGCTTCTGTGTGTTCCAATATGTTTGCACCACAAATTGTAGACATCTATTCATGCTCTACCTCTACCTGTCGGTACCTTTGTCCAATGGAGATCCATTCAAATAAGGACTCTCACCTATAGCTGACCTGTAGGTAATCAGGACAAAATAAAAAGTCCATTCAATTAAAGGACTGCCCTCTATTTACACACGTAGCAAAATTTCTTCTCATGTCCAATGTCTTTTGTTTTGTCTCCATTTGGTCGCCCTGGGTAACCGGCGGCAAAGACACACAAGATGGCCATCTAACTGAGTAAGTATGGTTACATAATTTCTTTTTCAATAACGATAAAAAATACAGGGAAACAATTTAAGGGTATAGAGATGTAAACAAAATACAGAAACAATTTAAGGGTATAGAGATGGAATAGTAGCAAGATAGGTTAACTATAGCAAAGAAGAAGTGGGTTTAATAGCACAATGACTATTATAAGTTTATTTTGCTATACTTCATACATAATAATGATTTACATACATGGAAATTTGTCGAACCGACAATATTCGAGTGTTGCATAGAAAACTATGTCCGGGTACTTTGCAGACACTAGGTCCTCAATTTTAAGACATCTGTTTTACTCGTGTGGCTTTCCTTTACAGCAATTTGTGAGCATTAGATTCATAGCAACAGGAAAAAGCCATATGGTTGAACCTCTGTTGCCTCAGCATATATTTGCGAATTAGCTTTTCATATATATATCGTATCCATGTGTTAGTTACATGTCTTCTCTAGAGGTAGTCAAACCATTTTTATCCCATTTATTTCCAACCTGAATCGATAATTTTGGTGAGTCGATCCTCATTTGCTTGTGTTTGTGTTGTCGCATTCTCGTGCGGTTGCAAAAATAGAATCTTGTGTTTTCACGGCGCACTGGGACACAAATAGCTATATTTAATTCTATTGTTGCATACATGCCTTTCTTTGTTTTACATCACCCGGTGATGCATCATGCATGTTAAGATGAAAATTATTTACATACTAATTCAAGAATTGTAATGTGCTATGACACCCTACATTCTCTACCATTTATAACATACTTTTAATTTGGTTCTATGCAGGTAGATCCGTTGCTTGGTACTTGAGAAAAATGGCTCGTGCAATGGAGTATGGTAAAGAGATAGCTAAAAATCCCCGGAAGTGTTTCGTCTCCATTTGTGAACTTGCTTGTGATCGGGTTATGTGGGTGTGGGATGCTTCATGATCTACTTTTTGGTATGCACGATGTAAGAAAATTGGGCCCTAGATTTGTTTTTAAGGACTTGATTACGTGCATGCCTAGCGACACTTGCTTCATCTTCACGACTACTACCTCTAACACGCTCCCTAAAGCGAAGATTTCTTTTTTTGCATCGAGTTGTCATGTGTGAGGGATGCCCCATGAATATGAACAATGGTATATTGTTTGCTTAATGAGATCAATGTATCATGTAATGTATTATATTTTGTATCAAGTTGGTAATATCCATCCTAGCATTACCAAATGGAGTTGCAATGATTTCATACCCACATGACTTTATCTTTGTTGTGGTTCGCTAGATTTAAGTTATGCAAGAACAAAATGTTGTATCATCATGCGCATAGGGTGTGCCCAAAACAACGATGTGTTGAGGTGAAACGACTTAGCCCTTTTGTATGATAGTTGCGCTCACGGCGTTTAGGGACCTTAGCGATCACGGTTTGTATTTTTTTGTGTATGCATAATACCAATGCTTGGTGGCACCCGGCTCCATCACAAAACCGGTAAGTTCATGTTATGCAAGAACAAGAACTATGACATCTCTCGAACTCACGATTGCCATTACACACCTATCGGTCCATTGTTTCCACAGCGCAAGAGCGCGCCCCTAGCACTAGTGTGTGTGTGTGTGTGTGTGTGTGTGTGTATGTGTATATGTGTATATATATATATATATATATATATATATATATATATATATATATATATATATATATATATATATATATATATATATATACCGCGTCGTAAATTCGCCTATCTTTCCCGGCTCCTTCACTCCGCCTCTCCCACTTCGCTGCGCACGCGAGCCTTCCTCGTCGTCTTGCGCCGCAAGCGCTCTAGCCTCTTCCCCGCCACGCCGCCACCTCCCTTCCGCCTCGCCCTCTCCCCTCCCCATTTGGTATTTATTAAGTGCTAAAAGAATATGAAAGATTACGCAAGCGCCGCGGAACATCTACCATTGTAGCTTTTCCCTAGGATGAGTATTCTAGATCAAGTATCATATCCACAGGGAAGCTTTGGCTAAAGAATTATAATAAGTCACAATCATGTATTCACTAACTTAGCAAACCACTAGACTAAAGTGAGGGGGTAATTGATAAAGGGTAAGTTAAGCATAAAATTATAACATACCTAAAATAAAAAAAGAATAACTAAACTAATCAAGAGGTCAAAGAGAGAGATCAAGGTTCCTGGGTACTTCTCTATTACTTAGGTTCTATGATAGCAATTACACTAATGCACTTTGGAGCAACAGTTCCTTTCCAACTCTCGAGAAAGACTGGGAAGAAGGTAGTTGGGAGAAGGCTGCCTAAAACTCTGAAACACCAATCCGAACGTGGTAGAATACAAAGGCTTTTGTTTGTCACCCACTGGGGGGCTACCACAACTATCCGTGGGATTGGGCGCAACCTCAGGTAACCTATAGCCTAGACACCAAGTCTACACTATAAATTACTACTCTAGCTACCTAGAATAACTAGAGCACTCAATACGAGTGGAGATCTCATGCAAAAGCATAAAAACTATACTTAACCATATATGAAAGGCATGGAAGTGAATAGAGAAGATAAATATATGAATCATAAGTCTTGTAGAGAAGATACAAATACATACCATACTCTGAAGACATCTCCAGAACAGGAGCATAGCTCCACTCTCCTTTACTCTTGATTAGATCTAAGTTAGATCTAATCTACTTCTAATTACATGGCTAATCTACTTCTAATCTACTTCTAATTCACGAATCCCAGAGAGAGGTTATCCTTACATTGGAACACCTCTACAACTGAGAGATAATGAATAGAATGAGATAGAATGAATTAGGGTTTCACCCTGGGGTCAGGGGGTCTTCTTATATAGGCCTTGACAATGAACGATAGCCCTTGGATCAAACCGACCTTGGCAATGGTGTAGATACAACCTCAATGGCAGTAACAAACCGACCTACAAAGCGGATTGGAAACAGACTCCAACTCTTGGCGGCCACTGTGATTGGGCCTGGCGGCCGCCAGTCCATCATGGAGAATTGGACCGAGCTTTTATGGGTGCGTAGATCTCGTCGATAGCTTTGTAATGACTGGTATTTTCTTTGGAAACGGAGTCGGGATGAGAAAGTTATGGCCGTTTTAGTAAACTCGCGCTGCAGAACCCGATCATCTTTTGATTACGGACTCAATATGGCAAACAATATATCCGTTTTGATCGTCTCGACGAGCTCTTTGCAATGATGTTATCTTGGAATATGTTTGTAACATGTTTATGCTTCTTATGTCTTGCAAACTCTAGGCTTTTCCTGTTTAGTCTCTAAAAATATATAAATCACCAAAACTTGTGGAACTATGTTAGTAAAGCCCCTAGTCTATGTTGATATTCATTTTACGCCCTTATTTCATGTTTAGTTGACTATTAATATTATGCTATAACAGGTGTCAACAAGCTCCCCCAAGCTTACCCTTTGCTAGTCCCTAGCAAAGCCAAACTGAGCTATGGATCAGGAGTTGCTTCAACGCTTTCACGCCTCAAAAGTACACATGCTTTCAAACAAAATTTCTCCTCCAGATAAAACTTGCTCAAATTTCAAATTACCGATACTACCTTTAACCATGGAGCTTATAGCCTTTTCTTGGGATCTTGGGTAATTGAAAGATAGAACAGATCAAGTCAAGCACCATATCTCAAACTCTTTGTTCAACCTTCATTCTAGAGTTTTTGTAGGTTTTTAAATAAAACTCAAAAAGTTCTTTTGTATGACCCTCTCAAGTCTCTCATTTGTGGTATTTGTGGATCCTCACTTAGGCAATAATGTTATGTTGCCTTTGCCTCATAATATGTGATATTTTTTGGAATAAGGCAGTAGGACACTATGCCTTCTTCTCTCTCTCCTATATCTAAGGTTTATATCTAGAGCTCATAGGTAGGAGAAACTAAATTTACTTACTAAGCATATATTGTAAATTCAAGCAATGGATCCAAAGTCACGAGTCACACTGATCAAGTGGTGCATGTGTATGGTGGAATATGATGGTAGGTGTGTGAGGTGAGTGTAATGAATGCAATGAGGGGAAAGCCTAATTCTACTTTGCTCCTTGAGGAAACATATCTCTCTTTGGAATCTGGAAACTTTATGAGAACTTGGGTTGTATCACTTTCTTTTTCTCTATATTTTTCCGTGGAGAGGCGGGCATCTAAGTACCCATTGTTTTATTGCGGACACTTGTCCATTTTTTTAACTCTCATTTATTCTTTTCTTTTCTAGGGAGGTAGGCTCTACTCGCCCGTAGGACACTTGTCCATTTTTCATCTCCCCTTTCTTTCTTTCTCTCTCTATCTTTGTTTTAATCTACAACCCAAATCTCTTTTGAAATAACTTTTGAGAGATAGACAAATGTTATGGAGCTTCTGTAAGACATTGGCTAGAAATGTGTGAGTGGATGGTTATAGGGAATATTTTTGGTTGTTCTCTCTCCCAGGATAGGAGTAGAACTTTTTTGGTAGATATTTGGTGGATGCTTTGTGGATGCGTACTTCCAGGGTAGAAGTAGCATAAATGCAAGTGGAATAGAGTGGAGCGGGGTGGAGTGTGCATGATCAGCATGACAAGTTTCTAAGGGTCGACAAAGATTGAACAAACTCAATGCAAAGCAAGCAGCCTATATATATGTCAAAGAGTTTTCCTAATCTAAGGAGCATGTATATATGGCTGTGGTAGGAGGTTCAACACTCTTGTCACACAGGAACTTATCATGTGCACTTTTAATTTTCAAAAGATAAATCTCCAAAAATCTAGTATCACTAGGAGTAAGATAAACAAGAGCTCAGAGACTCTCATATATCATATCCGTCAATTACCTAGACTTTAGAGCAAGCATTTGCTACCCACGTGTTTTCAGGTTGAGCAATCTCAAGTCAAAGTAGTTGCATTAAAAGCTCAAGAGAAATTAAGCTTGAAAGGTAGGTACTTAAAAGGAATTCTGACGGAGCAACTATTCATCATCTCCAAGTCTAGAGATTATATTGAGTTTATTTTATTACCACAATCTAACAAAGACTAGATAGACTCTATTTATTTAGTTTCCTTAGTTATGCATCTTTTTATTTCTTTCTAATAAAGTAAACAAATCTAGCTAATATTAAATAAGATAGAAGGATACTTATCGGATATATGGGGTAGCCCTCCCCAAAATTTGGATGTTGACATAGTCTTTGATGATGATGTGGAAGTAGAGGTAAATAGTGATGGTGGGTGATTGATCTTCTTTATCCTTTGGACACCATGTGTGTTATGTCTCTCTTCCTTGGGATCCTGCTGAACTCAAATAAACAACAAAGCTAGTGGAACTAGTTAAGCGTTAGTGGTTTTAGCCACTTAGCTTCTTGTTGCCAAGGATTATGGTAAATCCATTAAGACATAGTTCAGCGACTTTAATATTTTTGGATTTTCTATGCAAATAAGGATGATGATGCATGCATATTTATTTTATTTTTATGCCACCACAATAAATATCCTTGTGGGTTGTTACACGCCACAAAATTACTCACATGGGGCTTAGAGCGTTTTTCAATGTATATGCAACAAACAAATATTTATTTTCTTTTCTAATGCAAGGCTTGTGCTATAATGTAAATATGCTAAAGGAAAACAATTATGCAATGCAATAAGGTAAATATGGATAACTACCGATCTTACCTTTTTGGCGAGAGTTCAGTGTTTTAAGTCCTCTCGAACAAGACTTCTTACCTTGTCATTTACTTGAGTATATTATCTAATCTTGATAGCCGTGCTCCTTAAGATGGTGAAGGATGGCGTCACCCATGTTCTTTGTTGTTCTTATGAGTTGGAGTGAAGTATTGATGTAGGCAACATCTTGTTTAGTGTACATGCTTGTAAGACATTCACTTATTGAATTTTTGGAGAGACCGACAGGCTTCTCCACCTTTTTGCTCAAAGTGTGTCCCGCTTGCAAAGTCAAGGTAGAGATCAAGTGCATGGGCTGTTGGTGGGAAAACACCAACAGAACCAAAACTTCATTCATTCTTCTCTATCCATAGGCACAACAAACAAGAGTTGATTTATTATACGCTTTTCTTAAACCTAACTTGGTTGACAAGATCGAGAAGATTGAGCATGATTGTTTGTGATTAAAACATTCGACAGATCAAATCAAGCTCGTTGACTCTTGGAAGGGTTTTCTTATCTAAACATCAAAAGCATGATTATGATTCTTCCAAAGCAAGGTAAGCAATATTCTCGCTTACAAGATGAGGACTAAGAGATCAAGGGAAAGGTGGTAGGAACTACTAAAGAAACAAAACATGTTGAGCTAATGAAGTTGAATCAGGCAAGATTGTTACTCTAACATGTTTAAATCTTTATTTATGAACAAGCCATACTTTAGGAAAGCTTAAGTAATGACAACTTACCTCAAGATGTTACCTTATTATTGAATGTGACAATATCGCAACACCTTGTGGTGGTCCTTTTCTTCTGCTCGAAGCTTTCTTCTTTGGCTTCTTGTGTATCTTGCTCCTCACTTGTCTCTTTTATTGCATCGTCCTTGTTCTTTAAATTGTGCTCAAACCTTTTGCCTCCTCTCATGTTTTTATTCCTACAGTATTAGTTGACAACACATACCCGAAGGAATGTACAAGTAATTTTAAACAAGGGTAGAATTGTCATGGAGCTAAAGGTTGCTTTTATGCTAGACAAAGTTTTGGTTAGATATTTTAATTAGCATATGTTCACTATTACTTTTTTTCTCTAGTGGGAAATTTTATTATACCTTAAGTTTGATTTTTTAACCAATCAAACTTAGAGAGACAAAGTAATAGTGAGTAAGGGGATGACAAACCAGCATGTCAGAGTGATGGGAGCTTGAGAAAAGGAGGAGTATGTCGGATGATCTTTAGAGGAGTCGACCTTCCTCCCCATGCTTGAGCCTTCCTGTCACTTGACACTTTAAGTGTGAATCTTTGAACCGTCCCCTAATGGTGTGTGTTGCAATCACCATGTCCTTAGACGTTGTTCATCCTTTGTTCCTGCAAGTTTAGTGACCAAGAATACCCGAAGGGAACTTGTCCTAGGAACATGTTTCTTTTACCATGAGCCTTCATGTGCTCAGATATATATTATTATTTTTTTCTTTAGAACATAAGACAAAAGTTGTATACAAAAATGTGATTTATATTCACTTACCTGTCTTTGATGTTCTTGTGGTCTGTTGTTTTGTCCATCCACTTCTTTCGAAAGTGATAGCTTTTCTAGATCATGTTGTATGACACTCTTCTTCATTGAATGGACATAGCACAGACTCTTTTCTACAAAAATATTAGTGGACACATACCCAGGAAATGTACAACATGATTGAAGCAGGGGTTATTGTCCAAGGTTTATATGATTTCATCTATGCTAATGAAAAGATGGGTCTTTGTTTATCTTTTTAGCACATATTTTATTCATTCATATCTTATACATATTTTGTTTGTGGCTGCACTCTAGCATGTGGATCAAGGCAAAGGTAACTTGCAAAAGAAAAAGACAGAGTGAATGATATTTAATACTTACAATTCTTCCATGAATGAGCCGTGTCTTTTTACACAAGGTTGGAGTTCATCATATGCCTTGCTTCATCTCTCGATCCGAGTTCATCTCTTGACTTACCCGAATTGGATTTGAAAGTTTTCTCGTAGGGGTTAGTCCAACACAATAACCAATGTCTACGCTAAAGCAATTTTTAGTTCAATAACCAAACTAGACTCCATGTCTAATTCAATTAAGGAAGGCTATTTGACCTAAGCACCACGCTTAATTTAAAAGCCTTTGGAAGTATCCTATAGTAGTACCTCCAAACCAAAGCATACTATAGCGATAAAGATAGCATCAAAGTACTATATAGATTTATCCAATTAGAGATGAAAGAGCATGATCATGGTGAGGATTTTTTTTTTTTTATTTTAGATGCAAAATACATGGATGGATGTATGCAAGGGAACTAATCATGCAATGGATCTACTATGAGAAAACATAAACTAAGCGGAGTGAATGCTTGAGTTAATCAAGTAAACATGCAATGCAATGCAATAAATTAAATGATAACTACTCAATTAATTTATAGTCCATGAGCAAGACTTTCTCACCTTTATTGATCATACTTACCGTGATGTGCAAGCTTCTATGTACGTCACTTGAGATGTGTGCATTGAATTCTTGTGATGGCGACTTCTTTTTCCAATCTACATATGGTTAGAATAATATATATTTAAATACATACCTTTGAGATGGCAGGGGTTCCAATGTGTGATGAATCTTGAATGATCCGGCACCCCGGGTTCTTCAATCTTTCTTTTTTTTTTTTTTCCTTATCCCTGTGGAATCTTGTCGGAATGTCGCAGCGACATCTTTTGTGTCTGTCTATTCCACAACTCAAAGTAACAAGGGTAATTCTACTAAAGCTAGTGATACACTAAATTAGCGAACATCATGATCATTATTAGAATCTTTAGGCCAATTGCTTCCCCAAGAACGGGCGCCAAAAAGCTTGTTGGTATTTATTAAGTGCTAAAAGAATATGAAAGATTCGCAAGTAGTTTACTGTAACACCTACCATTGTAGCTTTTCCCTAGGATGAGTATTCTAGAGTATCGTGATCCACAGGGAAGCTTTGGCTAAAGAATTCTAATAAGTCACAATCATGTATTCACTAACTTAGCAAACCACTAGACTAAAGTGAGGGGGTAATTGATAAAGGGTAAGTTAAGCATAAAATAATAACATACCTAAAAAATAATAAAAGAATAACTAAACTAATCAAGAGGTCAAAGGAGAGATCAAGGTTCCCGGTACTTCTCTATTACTTAGGTTCTATGATAGCAATTACACTAATGCACTTTGGAGCAACAGTTCCTTTCCAACTCTCGAGAAAGACTGGGAAGAAGGTAGTTGGGAGAAGGCTGCCTAAAACTCTACTTAAAACACCAATCCGAATGTGGTGGAATACGAAGGCCCTTACATTTTGTCACCCCCAGGGGCTACCACAACTATCTCGTGGGATTGGGCGCAACCTCAGGTAACCTATAGCCTAGACACCAAGTCTACACTATAAATTACTACTCTAGCTACCTAGAATAACTAGAGCACTCAATACGAGTGGAGATCTCATGCAAAAGCATAAAAACTATACTTAACCATATATGAAAGGCATGGAAGTGAATAGAGAAGATAAATATATGAATCATAAGTCTTGTAGAGAAGATACAAAGACATACCATATTCGAAGACATCTCGAAAGCGGGGAGCATAGCTCTACTCTCCTTTACTCTTGATTAGATCTAAGTTAGATCTAATCTACTTCTAATTACATGGCTAATCTACTTCTAATTACATGGCTAATCTACTTCTAATTACATGGCTAATCTACTTCTAATCTACTTCTAATTCACTAATCCCAGAGAGAGGTTATCCTTACATTGGGACACCTCTACAACTGAGAGATAATGAATAGAATGAGATAGAATGAATTAGGGTTTCACCCTGGGGTCAGGGGGTCTTCTTATATAGGCCTTGATGATGAACGACAGCCCTTGGATCAAACCGACCTTGGAAACGGTGTAGATACAACCTCAATGGCGGTAACAAACCGACCTACAAAGCGGATTGGAAACGGACTCCAACTCTTGGCGGCCGCCGAGATTAGGCTAGCGCCGCCAGTCCATCATGGAGAATTGGACCGAAGCTTTTGTGGGTGCGTAGATCTCGTCGATAGCTTTGTAATGACTGGTATTTTGCTGGAAACGGAGTCCGGATGAGAAAGTTATGGCCATTTTAGTGAACTCGCTCTGCAGAATCGATCATCTTTTGATTCTCGGACTCTGAATATAGCAAACAATATATCCATTTCGATCGTCTCGACGAGCTCTTTGCAATGATGTTATCTTGGAATATGTTTGTAACATGTTTATGCTTCTTATGTCTTGCAAACTCTAGGTTTTTCTGTTTAGTCTCTCGAAAATATATAAATCACCAAAACTTGTGGAACTATGTTAGTAAAGCCCCTAGTCTATGTTGATATTCATTTTTCGCCCTTATTTCATGTTTAGTTGACTATTAATATTATGCTATAACAGGTGTCAACACTCCCCGCCCGTCGAAGATGAATACGGGGAGGTTCGCCCCCGGTTCCTCGCCCCTGTGGAAAGCGGTGGTGAGGACTTCGCCAAGGTTCAACAAGGGTGTCCCGGCGCCTCCACGGGTACAAGAAACAAGGGCATCCCGGCCGCCTCCGCGGGGTGCAAGATGCAAGGCATCCGGGCCGCCTCATTGGGGAGGAAGACTGGAATCGCCTCGCTCACTAGTAACTTGGAAACCCTAGCGACGGTGATGGAGAGGGAGTATCGTCGGGAGCTTAAGCGATGGAGGAAAGAGGACATGCCCGATTCCTACCTTCAATGACGTCGTCGCCGAAGTCCTCCTTCCTTTATTTCACTACAGCCAGTTTCTCAATGACCAAATATATGAGCGATGCTTGTGATTTGATGACTATGACTTGTTTTTTGTCGAACGATCTCATCCGGATCCCTCATATATATGTTCATGTAGAAGCTCTTTGAAGTTGTTTGGGCTATTGAGGATCTCAAGAAAGGGAAGGCCGAGAGCGAAGACGAGAGGCTCATGATGCATAGGCTCGCTTCCCGTGCTGTTGAGGCTGGTGTTGAGTACCGCGAGGGGTGGCATGCCTACGATGCCGACAACACACTAAATAATGTGATTGATGTTATGCTGTCTTGACTTACTTTTGGTGATCATGTACTAGCTAGGTAGTATTAAAACAATGTGATGATGCAAACTCAATGACCGGTTGTTCAGTTTGAGAAAATATATGATGACCGAAGCTTTGACTTACTTTTGGTGATCATGTACTAGCTAGGGTAGTATTAAAACAATGTGATGACGCAAACTCGATGACCGGGTTGTTCAGTTTGAGAAAATATATGATGACTAGAAGCTTTAATGCATACAACTTTGTTAACCACACATACATATGCCACGCATATGTAGCCAGCTAATAAAAATTGGTTGCACAACGCGATTTTTTTTTGAGAAGGAAAATGTATTTATCTCAACGCATTACACCGGCCCATTTACAAACAGGATCCACGAGAAAGGAAAAGAAAAATTACAGAGAAGTAGAAAACTCCTTTCTTGCTTTCAAAAAAAAAAAAAAAAAAAACTCATTCATCTTCCTCGCAGACCTTTAGAGATCCGTTGCGTTCCCTCCGCCGGGGCCCTTTCCAATCGCCGTCGGGCACGAGAGCCAAACTCCACAAGGCGGAGGTCGCAGAGGAGGGCTTACTTCTAGGCGACACCGCCTCCCCAGCGCATCGGCCAACTCGTACCCACACGACGCATCCACCAAAACCACGCCTCGAACTCGAAAAAAGGATGCACCATTGCATCAATCCGTCATTTAAACTTCCACAACGATTAATGGATTGTTCACAAGTTCCAACGGACGCAACTCAACCAACGCAACCATTCGCGACTGGCAACTGCCGTTCGAGACCCCATCTACTTAAGAAGCGCCACCGTTCCTTCCCCGGCAAAAACATAGAGAAATGGAGTCATCTCGCAAAGAACTTTCAGCGCCATGCCCGAGACCGCCGCGACTTGCCGCCGAGATGTGGTCGTCGCCGGCGCAGATACCCAGACATCGACACGGCAGTAATGCCACGCGGCGATGCCACGACCGTGGAGGACTTCATCAACGAAACCGAGGTAACCGTATCCAAAGTCCAAACAAGGCAGGTATGCTCGTTGGCCTCGACTCGGAGTGGAGGATTCTTCCTACCAACGAGTTTGGCAAAAGGGAGCACAGGATCGCTATTTATTTATACCGTGTGTTGGCCATCGATGCCTTGTATATCAAGTGCACCGTGTCAGTCCGGTTACCCCAGTTTTGAACCACTTTCTTCAAGATGAGGGCCATGTGTTCATCGGGCGGCCATAGGCATGGACGTGGAACGCCTTTGAAGTTGATCGCAGTGGTCTCAAGCGTCTCCAATCCACGCCGACTTACAACATATTGTTCCCGCTCTTGATGTTAACGAGTACAAGAATCGGGCGGAACTGAGTGTCTCCCCTCATTTGGATACTCTAGCGTCGGGCGGTTCTCTGATTCCTCATCGAAGAAGAAGAAGAAGCAGCCAGCCAGAAGAAGGGCGACTTCATCGATCACCACCGATGGGGACTTTCGGTTGTCGCCGAATCGATTAACTACGCCAAAGATAGATGCCTTCCCGCCCTTTGAGATTGCTAATCAAAGTTCGGATCAAGCATGGTTATGACTTCCTTACGAATGTTAATGTACCATAAATCGTAAGTAATCTGTGTGTTGTAAAAGAACATTCGCTTTGGTAATGTATTATATAGAATTTTATGTCTTCATGCCTATCCAATGTCTGTAGGTGAGATACTCTAGCTACCGACACATACCACTACCAATCGTCTGCACTCATCCAAACGTCAGGATCATACGGGCATACGTTCCAATCATCTGTAACAATCCGTATATGTACAAACACCTGTTGCTATAAATTGTCTCTGACAAACGTGCGACTGTAATGAACGTCATAGTTACAGCGCCGCACGGCGCCAAGCGTCTCGTATATTGACAGCGTCACCGCAATATTTACGAACGTTACGCATACACTGTATCGAATTTGCATGTCTCTACATTATCACGCGTCGTAAAACAGTTAGCGTGTATCACGCATACACCGGTGATACAAATCGTCTCTAACAAGACACGCCGACCTGTACGCGCCCGGTGCGAGTTATAGACACGTGCACCCGCCACGCGCGTCTATTTACCGGTCAATATGCGCAATAGTTTCAAGCGGTATAGACGGCTGTTGACTAAACGCTGCGTCAGTAATTCACCGCACGCCGCTAATGGTACGGATATGCCAGGACGCCTTCCGTAAAACAATCGAATCTAAACGCGACTTTAATATACGCGGACTTCTATGCACCTTTCGCACATTCCAGCGTTTAGAAGACATCGCCATACTAACCAATACTCGCAACGGCATGCACGGGTGGCACCAAAAAGTGTGCGTGGCACACGCCGTCAATTTACCGCATCCACCGGTCCGGCCGGGCCGAGAATGCGTTTGTGATCAAACGCTGTCCGGCGGTACCGCGGAATGTTGCGCATACTTGCCCGAAAAGCGCCTGTTACAGCAGCGCGTCAGATCCGGAGGGAAAAAAAACGCCCTCGGCGAAAATCGCCAGACACACAAATACGCGCCTGTAATTACCCTTATTTCAGACGCGTTTTGTCCGCGGTGGGACCGTCCACCACCTATTAGTGACGCCGCCCGGGCCTGGGCAATAGTATCACAAACACGCACGCGACGCTATGTTTTACATCTCTGGGCGCACCGGGCGATTATGTGCCTTTTTTACATAGTGTTACAAACCGACATAAAAATATGAGCCCGATTGGTGGACTTAGCCCGGCAGCCGCCGTGATTGGCCCTCGGGCCGCCGTGGTCTTGTGGCCAATTCGTGTCTCCCTTCTTCCGGTGTCTTCTAGTATCTTCTAGAGTGTTTTAGTCCATATTTTAGGTTGAGTTACTTCACGGTCAAGTCTTGTCATCGTATGGGATGTAAACTCTTAGATTTCTCACCGTTCTTGCCTGCAATTCTCGTTAAGTCCCCAGCAAAGATATAAATCACCAAAGCTTGTGGAATTATGTTAGTAAAACCCCTAGTCTATGTTGATATTCATTTTATGCCCTTATTTCATGTTTAGTTGACTATTAATATTATGCTATAATAGGTGTCAACAATGACCTGCTGATGCAGGTGGCCGGCAAGAAGACTGGCAAGGAGGTTTGGAAGTCACTAAAGGCGAGACACGTCGGCGAGGAGCGGGTGAAGGAGGCTCGTTTGCAAACTTTGCAAAGCGAGTTTGACGCTCTGAGGATGAGGGAGACCAACTCGATCGATCACTATGCTGGGCAATTGTCAGGTATGGCAGTCCGGTATGGGAGACTTGGTGGAATGCTTGAGAATCGGGCACTGGTGAAGAAGCCGCTTGACACAAGTGCCGAGCGTTTCATCAATGTGGTGGTCGGGATCGAGCAGATCATAGATCCGAAGACGCTATGCTCGATGATGCCGTTGGAAGATCAAGACTTACGAAGAAAGAACAAAGAGAAGTTCAGACAATTCGCCCAAGTCGACCGGTGGACAATCGTTGCTCACTCAAGCCGAGTGGGAGGTGAGGCGTAAGAAGGTGTCCGAGAGGGTTCTGGGAAGAGTCGTGGGCCATGATGGCGGTGGGAGCAGTCGTGGTCGAGGGCGTGGTCGCGGCGGTGGAAGCAGTGTCCATGGAGGAGCAGGAGATGGCTCTGTCAGAAAAGATAAGAGTCATGTGAAGTGCTTCAAGTGCAAGAACTATGGACACTATGCAAATAGATGTCCAGGTGAAGAGAAGAAGAAGGAGGAAGCTCACCATGTCAAGAAGGTTGAGTATGAAGTGATGGTGTTGCTCGCCGAGACAGCAGTCTTTGGGGAGGCAGACGCACCCATCGACAGAAATCCTGTTGTCGGAAACTCGTCAGGCTGAACTGCATCTGAATGAGGTTGTTTCTCGAATTGCACTATACTAGTTCGCCAGAGACCAAGTGGAGATGTGTGGTACTTGGACAATGGTGCAAGCAACCATATGACAGGAGACTTGGAGAAGTTCAGAGACATGGACACCACTGTTATTGGTAAGGTGAATTTCGGTGACGGCTCAACAGTAGACATAGAAGGTATGGGCTCTATTCTGTTTCAAGGAATGTCAGGTGATCAGTGGGCATTGCATGATGTTTATTTCATTCCAAAGCTAAAGAGTAATCTAGTTAGCCTTGGTCAATTAACTAAGATAGGACATATAATTGTGATGGATGATGACTTGATTGAAGTAGAAGAGAAGAGCTCAGGGAGAATGTTGATGCGAGTTAATAGAGCTGTGAATAGACTCTATAGAATTGTGTTGAATCCTGTTGAGCTAGTTTGTCTTATGTCGAGTGTGAATGAGAAGTCATGGTTGTGGCATGGTAGACTCAGTCATATTAACTTCAAATCACTGAAAATGTTAGTTGAGAAAGAGATGGCAGGGGGTTTGCCACTAATTGAGCATTGTGATCAGCTCTGTCAGGCTTGTCTAGCAGCAAAGCAGACAAGGGGATCATTTCCTAAAGTGTCATACTGGAGGACGGAAGAGCCTTTGGAATTGGTCCATGTTGATTTATGTGGGCCCATTACCCCAGAGACTGCAGGTGGCAGTAGGTACTTTATGCTATTGGTTGATGATTGCACTAGGTGGATGACAGCTTTTGTTCTGAAATCCAAGGATCAAGCTAGTAGTGCATTTGCAAAATTCAAGGCAGAGGCAGAAACTAGTTTGGGCTATAAGTTGAAGTGTGTGAGATGAGATAGAGGAGGAGAATTCTTAGCTGCTGCATTCAAGGATATCTATGAGAAGGCAGGCATCAAGAGGCAACTAACAGCTCCATACACACCTCAGCAAAATGGAGTTGTTGAGAGGAGAAATAGAACTGTCATGGAAATGGCTAGAGCATTGCTTAAAGGCATGAATGTACCTGGGATGTTTTGGGGAGAGGCAGTGAGACATTTAGTTCATCTGCTAAATAGGCTTCCTACTAAGCATATGGGATATAGAACTCCATTTGAAGCATGGACTGGAAAGAAACCACAGTTGGGGCATTTTAGAGTGTTTGGTTGTAAGGCACATGTCAGACCAGCAGTTCCTCATCTAAAGAAGCCGGATGACAGAAGTGTACCCATGGTGTATCTTGGAGTGGAGGAGGGCAGTAAGGCTCACAGGATCTATAATCCACAGAACAAGAAGATTGTGGTTAGTGGGGATGTTGTGTTTGAGGAAGGAAAGCCTTGGCAGTGGACTGCAGATTTTGGTGAAAATGCAGATTTCATTGTTGATGAATCTGAAGGCTTTGCAAATGCAACAGTGAGTGCAGGTGGAGATGGTGGAATTAACCATGAAGAACCACCACTAAACAATTCAGGGGGAGCATCAGGAGAAGAGTCTCGAATGCAAGTGGTGACACTGAATTTGGTCAGACAATAGAAGATGAGATGGCTATTGACCATGAAGTGGAACCTACCCTAGAGTTGCTGGATGACAATATGGACTTTTTAATGATGATGCACCAGTGAGATTCAGAAGCTTAGAAGAGGTGTATCAGGATGCAACTGAAGTGGAATTAGCTTCAGACAGTGATGTTGAGATTAATGCATTGCTAGCAGTGATGGAAGAGCCCTCATGCTATCAAGAAGCAGCTGGTAGTGAAGAATGGATGGCAGCCATGGACAGTGAAATGAAGTCCATTAACAAAAACAAGACATGGGAGTCGGTGAAAGCTCCAAGAAAGTCGTAAAACCCATTGGTTTGAAATGGGTGTACAAACTGAAGAGAAATGCAGAAGGGGAAATTGTGAAACACAAAGCAAGGTTAGTTGCTAAAGGGTATGTACAGAAGCAAGGGATGGACTATGAAGAGGTTTTTGCACCTGTGCCAAGACTTGACACAGTCAGATTGCTTTTGGCAATGGCAGCAAACTGGGGCTGGGAAGTGCATCACTTGGATGTGAAAACTGCATTCCTCAATGGTGACCTAGTTGAAGATGTTTTTGTGGTTCAGCCAGCAGGCTATGAGGTGAAGGGCAAAGAAGAAATGGTGTACATGCTGAGCAAGGCTCTGTATGGGTTAAAATAGGCTCCAAGGGCCTAGAATGTGAAACTAGACAGTAGCCTGAAGAAGCCTGGGTTCAGTAAATGTGCAACAAAACCAGCAGTGTACACAAGAGGAACTGGGCAGTCAAGAATAATTTTAGGAGTATATGTTGATGACTTGATACTGACTGGAGGTGATCCAAGAGAAATTGCAATTTTTAAGAAACAGATGGCTTCAGAATTCGATATGAGTGACCTTGGCTTATTGTCATTCTATCTAGGCATTGAAGTTGATCAGGGAGGAGATTGCATCACTATTAAGCAGTCAAGCTATGCAAAGAAGGTGTTGTCACAGCTTTGAAATGGGGGAGTGTAATCCCAGGTTGCATGCAGACAAAGGTGGGAAGTTGGTTGATGCAACAGAATACAGAAGGGCAATTGGATGCCTGAGATATCTTTGCACACCAGGACAGATTTATCCTTGTCAGTGGGTGTTGCTAGTAGATACATGGAGAAGCCAACTACTATGCATAAAGAGGCAGTCAAGCAAATCATGAGGTATCTGAAAGGTACTCTGAACTATGGCTTGGTGTATACCAAAGAAGAGAAGGAAGAGAAGCTGGTGGGGTATTCAGATAGTGATCTAGGAGGTGATCCTGATCACAGGAGAAGCACAGCTGGGATGGCTTTCTTCCTGAATGACTGTCTGATATCCTAGAATTCACACAAGGAGCAGAGAGTTGCTATTTCATCTTGTGAAGCCGAGTTTATGGCAGCAACAGCAGGTGCAAGACAGGCTAAGTGGCTGAGAAACTTGTTGAGTGAGTTGACAAAGACAAAGCCAAAATGTGTGACATTGTTTGTGGATAACAACTCTGCCATACAGCTCATGAAAAACCTAGTGTTCCATGGCCGTAGCAAACACATTGATATAAAGTTTCACTTTATCAGGGAGTGTGTGGAGTATGGTGAGATTCTGGTGAAGAAGATAGGGACACTGGAGCAGAAAGCAGACTCTTTGACAAAAGCAATGGCAGTGGTGAAGCTGTCAGAGATGAGACACCTTCTTGGTGTTCGAGAGCTTGAGGATCATCAGGCTTAAGGGGGAGAATGTTCGGGTAATCCTGCTGATGTGGCGTGTTTGTGATCGTGGCATCACTAAGTGTGAGCAGCAAGGCGGGAGTGTTTTGAATTTGAATCATCAGACACGGGAACACGGACGGTTGCTCCTGGGAGGTGAGCGCGCCCACGACGCCGACGCTCCAACAACAGTTGCACTGACATCACCTTGTATCTTGTTTTATGTCATTTTTCATTTAACAAGTGAGTGTTGTAAGCCTTGGTATAAAAGGCCGTATGTCTAGAGACTTGATTAGCGCATTTGGTTGTATGTAAACCAGTTTGTACTCATTTAACAAAGAGGCGAAAAGGGGCGCCGTCACCCTGTCGGTTCCTGCAGTTCCAGTGCTCGGTTTCTCTTTGTTCTTGCGCAATTCGATTCTAGGTTTAGCCAATTGTCAATCTCGTGCTTTGATCTTGATCCTCTGTACAACACAGATCAGGTTCAACATCACTCGTTCTGATCTTATCTGGCATCTGTATCTGTGTATCCCTATATACGGATATACTCATTTATTATTTTATTTATTCACGGATCACAAGTTCAGACTATCGTCTCTTGGAGTTGGATTCCAATATAATACATTTGTTCAGCCGTTTAATGATTTGCACAAACAGTCGGATAGGCATAGGGTATGCAACGATAACCTGAACTGTTTTTTTGTGCAAATGCAAATATCAATTATTTTATTTCAATATATGAGTTTTAAAGTATTGAATTATTGGTTTGGTATACTAATTCTCTTGCAGAGTGGTGATATTGCCTCTTGGTTTCAGAATTATGAAGCAAAGAAGAAGACATCTTCTCCGTCACCTTCTGTGGCTGCAGCTCGCCAAAATGAAGAACAAGAAGGCAGACTTGGTCAAGAAAGAGTTCTTGAAGAGAATGTAATTTTAACTCTTTCTTTTTATACTGGTGGAGCGAAAATGTAATTTCAACATCTTCATGCTGCTCCTTCGACACGAGGAACCGCGTGGGAGTTTTAGGGCGACCTTCACAAGGCTGTTGGACGTACTGCTCAGAGGGAGCTCATTATGCACTTATGCATATGCATGACATCGTCTCTAAAATAAACCTTAGTTGGGCGCATAAAATAATCTTTTGCTGGTAGTCCATCTAGCGCCAAGCACATCATGCATGCTGCACGGCTATGCAAGCGCCTACGCCTAAGCCACGCGAATTATTTGATAACCAGCGATCCATCCATGCCTGCAAATGAATGCCATCGCTCAACGCCTCGACCAACTGCAAATAAATTTGCAGCTCATTGCAATGGTGACGAGGCAAGGCAGTAGCCTCTATTTGT
Organism: Hyparrhenia diplandra; assembly: GCA_015847255.1. Lineage (NCBI taxonomy): Eukaryota > Viridiplantae > Streptophyta > Magnoliopsida > Poales > Poaceae > Hyparrhenia > Hyparrhenia diplandra. The sequence continues at coordinate 45,721 of JADLZK010010174.1, forward strand.
GCCTTCTCCAGTTCATAGTCGTCGAACCACAACATAACCGTGCGGACATGTACACTACTGGACATGGTTCGCCGGCGAGCGCATCGGCGCTTCGGCAAAGCCCCGATTACGCTGGCGAAGGTTTTGCGGCGCCCGCGCCGCAAACGACGCCGCAAATTTTCGCATGGCAAAGGGTTTTGCTTAGTGCCTTTTTTTCAGGCGCTAGGCAAAGCTTTGCCAGTGGCCAAAAAACGCCGCAAAGATTTGCGCCGGCAAAATAAAAATGCAAAAAAAACCAAAAAATAATAGCAAAATTTTTTTAGGGACAGCCCACTCAACTGAGGTCGGCCATCCCGAACAACCAACCATTTTTTCATCCGAGGTCGTTTGCAAAATTTGAAAAATTGATTTGCCGAGCCCCAAAAAGGCACTTCGGCAAAGAGGGTCTTTGCCGAGTGCCTTATTTTTAGCACTCGGCAAAGACCCCTCTTTGCCAGCGTCTTTTGCGGTGCTCGGCAAACATAATTTTTTTTTGGATTTTTGTGCCTATTTTTTTTTCTCGTGACCTTGTTACAAGACTTGTAACAAAATGTCGTAATTGAAACCATGCACGAAACCTTCTCAAATTTTTATCACAGCCTACACATACGATATAACGACTACTCGACAAGTTCTATAATTTTCAAACTTCGTTTGCTGTTTTAGAATTTAAAAACAATGCACCCGCAAGTAAATGGTCGTGTTTCGCGTGAACAAAACGATGATATTTCTTGTGTTCACCCTGGATGAGGTCTGACATTAGACTCAATAACACGAATATCATTTTTCCATTCACTTTTTCTACTTATTCGGATGACTTGCAGTTCAAATTTGAGTTTTGAAAAATAATTCAAATAAAAAGAGATGAAGTCAAAAAAATACCAAAAAGTGCCAAAAAATTTCAAATTTTGAATATGTTGTTGCAAGTATTGTAGCATGGCCTTAGAAAAAGATTAGGCACCTAAAATCAAAAAAAAAATTATGTTTTGCCGAGCCTCTTTGCCGGCGTAAGGATGGGGCTTCGGCAAAGTGAAAGCCTTTGCCGAAGTAATACGGTTCACGGCGCTAAGCGCCCGGTAAAGAGGCTCTTTCCCCGAAGCGTCCCGATTCGCCGAAGCGTCTTCCTCGCGGCGCTCGGCAAAGAGGAGGTTTGCCGAGCGCGGCACTCGGCAACGACGCCGTGTCCGGTAGTGGTACATCCTTCTGTTGGCTAGCGGACCCTACAGCTGATAAGGCTGTGCAGTGTCGAGACGATGACGCATATAGTACTATTAATGAATAGATTGTCAGCTGATTGTTTGATGTAACGACGCCCATCAGTTCATCTGAAATTCAGCAGCTCCGAGCGGTCCTGCGATCGATCTAATTGGAGCTGCTTTGCAGGCACCTTAATTGGCAGGCACATGTATGGATTCTTCTATATATTGGCATACTGTGCATTGATGTTCATTCCTAATATATGGTTAAAGTCGTTAAACAATTAGTTACCAAAATGATTGTTATGTGACTACTCTTGATTTTCCAACTTAAGTTGTTAAGGAATTAGTTACCAAAATAATTATGATGGCAGACTACTCTTGATTTCCACCAAAAGTCGTTAATCGTTAAGGAATTAGTTACCAAAATAATTATGATGGCAGACTACTCTTGATTTCCGCAAAAAGTCATTAATCATTAAGGAATTAGTTACTAAAATAATTATGATGGGACACTACTGTTGATTTCATCTAAAGTTGTTAAGGAATTAGTTACCATGATATTATGATGGGAGGCTACTCTAGATTTTCCACATGACAATATTAGTTGTCACGGATTGCATGGACCATGGGTCGAACCATGTTATAATAAGAGAGGTTTTGTTCCCAAGGCATCAACAACATTGTGGTAGAAACAATTATTTTTTGCCAATTTGATTTCATTTCACAATTCGATTACTTGGACCAGATGCCAGCAAACAGCAAATGTTCATTGCTCAGCATTTACACTCACTATGTAAAAAAAAAAACATGATTATAGACACGCCTTCAGGCCTATTACAGATGGTTTTGAGCTCGTTTATGGATTAGGGTCTGTAAGGGCTTATTACATAAGCACCGACAACAAGGGTTTGTACTAAGGACTTATTATAGACGTGCTTGGACGCGTTTGTGCATTAATGTTTATAATAAGGCTTTATTCAGACATGCTTGCGCAACTATACATTAGTGTCTGTTATAAGCGCGTTGAACGTGTGTGCGTGTTGCGTGACTGTAATAAACACTCTATAGACGCGTGTAACCAAGAAACGATTGTACTTGCTAAACTCACATCGCATGTTACCAACACACACTGAAACATAGAAGCGACGGTAGCTTTTGCCAAACTTAGAGACGTGCGTCAGCGACAACCAAAATATATTTTTAAAAAAATTGTTTTGAGACATAAATGCTAATATTTTTGCTATAAACTTGGATAAAAATGAAATAGTTTGACTGACACGGTTCCATAGTTGTAAAACTATATAAAAAAGTACCAACAGAAAAAGTACATCAATTTGTTCTTGGCCCATGATCAGTCAAAGAAAGGACAACATGTTATTGGAAAAATATGTTATTAGGAAAATGAAAGTACTAAGTATAACATCACTTAGTTGTGTGTATAAGAAAAACTAGACGTAGCTTGACATTGTATTTGAAATCTACTACACCTATGTAGAGAAACCCCACTAAAGAGTTCTCTCGACTTGCAAGAATGACACCTCAACTCGCCCCCACTAAGACCAAGATATCCAAGAGCGGGTCCCTTTGTTTTGAACTAACTAGAAAATACTATAACTCACAAACCAAAAAACCAAATTAAATTCCGATTACACATTGAATTTCTTTTAATAAATCCTTCGATAAGATCTCATTCAGATATATTTTGATAAAATTATAGGTGTACCCGTAGATGGTATAGAGTAAAGTAAAAAAAAAAAAGAATGTAAAACGAAAAAAAAGAAAAAAAAAGAATAGGAGGGTGATATAATATTCTAACTCATAGATTTCTTCTTCATACCCGCTGACAATGTGCGGGAAATCCATCTAGTAAATATTAAATATAAATACAAATATAAGATGTTGGGAAAGGATAAAAAATACAAATGAGTTCTTGTATGAACAAAAAACGAGAAGAAATGGTTGTGGCCGTAAGTAGGGAGAGAATACATTGAGAAAGAATGGGCCGTAATAACCCGTCTAATCTGACTCACTCTAGGCACGAAAAACAAAAAACAAGAACCGAACCGAACCAAACCCGAAAATAACCAAAGTAATGGGGTTGGTTTCGCTCGATTCAAGTTTCCGGGAACCGAAATTTTGTCGGTTAATTGGGTTCCGGGCTCGAAGTAACCAAATTGACTTGTATTACTCGAAATTTCTTAGTGCCCAATACATCAAGGCATTTAGTCCGGGCCCACATTGTGAAGCCAAGCAACTCTCCGTTTATCCCCACTCGCGTTTGTCGGTTGCCCTATCCCACTCGCCCCGCCGCCGTCCGCCCCGTCATCGCGCGTGCGACGACACCGCTCCACCGCACGGGCTATTGGCCGCCATCCGCCGCAGGCCATCTCTCACTCCCCTCACCGCGGCCATCCCCGCCGTCGGCCGTCCCCTCCCCACCAGCCCACCGCGGCCATCGCTTCTCCCTCCCCGCCTGGCCTCCGCTCTCGATCCCCCGACCCGCCGGGCCTCCGTCTCCGGTCATGCGGCCGCCCGAGGAGCTTGTCCTCGAACGCCGACGACGGCGCGCCACAAAGGAGGCGTGCCGCGATACACGGCCCGCGCGACGAACGCGATGGTGGAGGCCGCTAGCACCGCGGCTGTCTCGACCGCCATGACGGAGTCTGGGGTGGACGCGTCATGGCATACACGCCCCGCGGGCCGTTTTCGTGAACTCGAAACTAATTCGGTTCCATTCGGTTAGAAACGAAACCGAACCGAATTACCCAAAAACCGAAATACCTCGGTTCCAAGTTTTCCCCAGAACCGATCGGGTACCGTGTTCTTTAGGAACCGAATTAGCCGAGGAACCGAAGAACCAAACCAATCAGTTTTGAGTATCCGAATGCCCGTGGTGAAATCTCGACAATGGAGAGAGAGAGAGGCACAATTGTGTTTTTAGAATAGAAAAGCACTACTACAAAAGCCTACTATGGGGACGCCTCGCTTTTGAGTAAGGGCAATTCTTGTTTTGAGTCGCCCCTACCGTGGTATGAGCCGCCCCTACTACGGTCCACAAGTAGTGGTGGCTCTATATTGAGGCGCCCCTACAATTGGGTTGCCGAATTTTAAAATGAGGCTCTAAAAACTAAAAATTTTAAAATGACCTTGGATGGAAAAACTTCCTAAATAAGAATTCTAGATCTCGAAAAGTTATAAAAATTTGTAGTTGACCACTTTTTTTTGAAATCATCTTGTCATACAAAAGCTACGTTCAAATGTTTTAAATTTGAAATTCAAGTTTCATAAACGACCTCAATCGGAAAAACTTCCTAGATAAGAGTTGTAGATCTCGAAAAAGTTATGAAATATTGTAGTTGACTACTTTTTGATTGAATCCATTCAGGGCCTCAAATATGTGGGGATCCCGAGTGAGATATGGGCAAGCAGCCTAGTTGAGGGAGGGGTTGCGCGCAAGTAGCAGGTCGCGGGTTCAAAACCCGGCGGCCGCGTAGCGCGTGATATTGCGCAAAAAATGCCGTGACTTTGCACTGGCCGGTGGGACCTCGCCTGATTAAAAAAATCTTTCGCTATTTTATTCAAATTTTGAAAACGCGATTTCTAAAAACCCACAGTAGGGGCGGCTCATACAAGAGGCGGTTGCATCACCAACCGCTCCTACTGTAAGGCGTGTGTAGTAGTGAAGCCGGAATGGAGAAGCCAGACTTGGGAACAGGGAAAGGTGGGAAAGGTATCAGGTACTAGCTTGGAGAGGTCGTTGCGTTGACGGGCTCGAATCTACAAACAACGTTGGGAGGCCAGAGATAAGGCAGGCGCGCGCTTGCCGTTCCGGAGTTGCGTTTCTGGGCCGGCCACCATGGCCCAACTCACGGCGCATACTGCGCCAGGGAACCTACCATTGGTGCTGGCAAGGAAGACTAGGTATAGATGGATCGATTACCTCAGCCAAAGGACGACTGTAGCGACCGATTCCTTCTGCAGACGATGACGCCGACGACCACAATTGTTTCCATGGACGGCGGCAATAGAAGCAGCGAAGAGAAACAACGTATGAAGGGTCTGCACCACCAGCGGCAAGATGAGAATGGATGCTTGGTTTGTTGGTCCGGAGCTAAAATCTCGGGATTATAGGTGCCCATCAGTCAAAACGAAGTTGTACTTAGCTTCGCCAGCTATTCAAACAGATGGATAATTGATGATTTAATAATAACTAGCAAAACATGCCCCGGCGTTGCACCGGGACGCATACAATTCATTATCTTTATTGTCCGATACTTATGGCAATAGCAAATATGTCCAAGTGTCCTAACATGATGTTTATTGTGGTTGCTCGTGCATTGCAATGGAAAAAAGTTATATCAATCATAAAATCATAAATTATCAAAAACTTTTATTAACTGCATAAATGCTATAATATCAAATACATTTATCATGGATCCATAATATAGCTTTTTGAGAGACCAGAACTAACTGGGGCGATTGTAAAATTGGGTCAACCAGGGCTCTTAAGCATCCGCCACTGGATTTGTATAAAAATAAGGAAGATGTGCATCTCCTAACATATGTCTATGGTATGCCACTGAGCATTAACTTAAATTGAAGTTGTATTATAATATGACTATTCAAATAACGCTTCAATTTAGAAAAAAACAAACTTTTAATTTTTTATTGGGCTTAGGCATCGAGAGAAGTAGTCGATAAAACAGACTAATACACCATTTAGAAGTACCTAGGAATATCAACGAATATTGGCGTTAGCTAAATAATATTTCACAATATAGAATGAAATACAAATACATTGTATGTGTTACTAATCTTCAATTACCTTGCTTATTGTGTTAGAACCTCCTTCCATACAATATTCTTCGTGAAAATTCCATCAATTTGCTGGCGTCTTTTTATCCTTACCTTTTTTACTTGATGCATTCTTTTTATTTTTCCGACGCTATTCTTTCTAATATTTTTCTTCTCCAACTTTTGGCCTCCTCCTCCCGTACTGCGCGCGACGCGGAGTGCGAGGATCTTGATATTCGCTCTTGACGTGGCTCTATACATCGTCACATACAACTGACCGTGAGAGAACACCGTGCGGGTAGATACACACCCACGTTAGGGATCGTTTGGCCCCGCGTGACTTGTTGACCGTCATGGCGAAGCTCACCCGATAGGGAATCGCTTCCTCTTAAACTTCGAGCGGGAACATCTCATCGACGGGCATAGGGGTATTCGAGGAAGGAATACCCGCTTCCCAAAGATGTCTGCCCAACCACGATTTCCACGCCGATTGTATTTCTTGAGAACCCCGCACTAGCAGCCTTGTACCGTTGCACAACCCATTGGCGGGTGGTCAATATTCTAAAGCAAGATGACAGACACCCGAGCTTGAGCTTCAAGGCGTGTGGAGGCAAGCCGCGGGGGGTTCAGATCGTTAAGGAACCCATCGGATAGTAGTTATGTGGATCATCGACGGCAGAGTCAAAACGCGGATACACCATCTCGCCACCCCGAACATATCAATCATTTTCATATTGATCATGTCCACCCAATCGCTACGTGTAGACAAAATCGCCCGTGGTGATGTAGTCTTTATTTCGCCATGTTTGTGTTTAGGTCCGGAAAGATGATGTCGATCAATGAGTGAAGATCCTTCTCAAAGACGCCAGAGTGCGGGACACGATCTCTCTTCCGAATCCGTACATCGCCATCACCGTAAACCTCTTTCGTTCCATTACCGATCGCTAAAATGTGATAATCCGCAGAAACCATCTGGTCACTCGAGCCCTCATGTTGTTGGACGAGCTTTAGGTGGCGCATGGATTCCCCAAAGATGAGAGCTTCAGAGAGAAGCTCCGACTATTTGAGCCCCGGATCCTTTTCGCACAAAGGGGAGGACCCGCCGAAATCCCCGCCAAAGACAACTGTCTTTCCCACCAAACGTAAGGTCCGCCGGGCCATTGTATCTCGTAGGCTCTTGTCTAGTGCTTCCACATTTTGCCTCCTTGTCATAGATGCCTCGTCCCATATTATGAGAGTCGCTTGTTGTAGCAACTTGGACGTACCATCTTGTTTTGTGAATTTGCATCCATCGCCATCTTTAGCATTGAGAGGTAACACGAAGCGCGAATGGCTCGTCCTCCCACGGCAATATGGATGTTGTGACTCGGATGTGGCTGTAGTAACGACAATCTTGCCACGGCTCACGAAGTTTCCGATAAGTGCCCTATACAAGAAGGTCTTTCTGTCACGCCAGTCCATCCACAAAGAACATCCCGCCCTTTTTGAGCGTGGACAACGGCCATTATCTCATCGTGAGGCGACCTACCGCTCGATGTTGAGTGAGTCGCACAATAACTCATCTTTGGGGTCCAGCTCGACTCTACTCTCCTCAAGTATCTCTCGAGGAATACTGGCGGTAATCGTCATATGTGTCATCAATTTTTGGAAGAGGCAATTTATCAAATCTGCTTCCCCATCGACGGCACCATGTTTCTAATATCTATCAAAACCATTTCCGCACGATTCGGACATGGATTATTACGTCGTAGTCCTCGACATTGCATCGTAGTGCTTTTCCCACAAACCAAACACATCATGTGGCTCACGAATCAATACTATTATTGTTGCAAATAGCCTTCGTAGAGAGGAAGGCATCTCGAATAAAAGTAGCTTCAGGTTAGACACTCATCCGGTGTATTGTCCTCTTCGATTAGACCCCTCCTTTTGCCAGCGGCTTCACGGAATGAAGGTAGCGGCTCTCCATCGACGGTCCTAAGGTGTTCGTATGAGGTAGCACGGCAAGAACATTATTTAGGAGGACACGAAGAAAGTAGTGTTCTCCCCTGCGGGATGAGCCGATACAACTCTACCAACTTGGAAAACAGAGCTCTTTCTAGGTCGCGTAATTTGCCATTAGGCGCCAAGTGAAATGCTCGGGAAAGTCCCGATACAAGATTCCACGGGATGCCTCATGCTGCCCTGTTATAATCAAAATACGCAAATCAACATTGAATCTTCGCGCCCGGCTTATTAACAATCTGTTGACCTTGTCTTTTTATGGAATGACACCATGTGCATGCCGGGCGGATGAAGCCGCAAATAGCCATTGGGTGGATAGTTCTTGCTCAAGTCAAAGCCATATATCCGCCATAGCGCCTCTGGAGGCGTCACCCAACGGCCTCTCTATATTGCTTGATCTCATCAACGTCGCCCTTCTTATCGCCTTTGTCGCCTCCTCATCACCACCGATGCCCCTGTCATGTCCCCTTGTATATGTACTTGAAGATGTACTTTACTGATTTGATGCTCCCACATGCTTCAACATTTATATGGCGCTTGAAGGTGCGTAGCGGGGACGTGGTTGTAAGGCACGACCCATCGGTTGTCCAAGAAATGGCCTCAGACTTTTTCCGTACGCCCATCATTGCGTCGCCGATAGGCGGGTATGAATCCTTTCCTTGTGATGTTGACTCACGAGAATGCTTTAGGGTAATGGTTCTTGCATTCACCTTTAACCACCGTGCACGGACAAAATGAATTAAGCTTCCCACGGGGACCATGCATCATATGCTTTGTTACCATCTTGTAGAGCTTCGGGGTATTTCTTCTTGTTTGGAAGCTCGCGACCGATAATCATGTCATATTGCTCGGGACATGTGAGCTTGTACTTCCGTTCCATTATTAGTAACCGGTGTGCATGCGGCAAACCCCTCTTCCGGAACTCCACCACATATACGTAGGCCTTCACCTTCCCAAGGATGTCTTTCTCCACCAACATTTTCTTCATTGCATCTAACTTTGCTCTAAAGACTCGTGTGACGAGATCCGGGACGGTCCCGCGATTGTCCGCCTAGATAAAGTTCTTTCTTGATCTTGTCCCAGTTAGGGTTGCACGTCATTGTGAGGAAGATATCAGGTTTACCATACTTTCGCACGAGAGCCATTGCATCCATGTACCGGCACCTCATATCACGGGGTCCTCCTATGAATGAAGAAGACAACACAAGACGCCTTCCGACATTTCTCGACTCTCCTTCACCCGCATGCATCTTGTCCACCGTGCCTTGATATAGGTCGCTCTTAAAGAGTCCCGATTGTTCCGTATGTAGTCCAAACGCGAAGCTCTCAATCTTGATGTACGTGTCGACAAAGAACCGTTAGAAAAGTCGGCCGCCATAGAGTATTGGATTAAATACATTTGGCCGCATCTAGAACTTGTAGCAGTAGTAGTCACGGACGGATACACATACATTTCCAAGAGGTTCTGCAAGGAGACAATGGTCGAATTAGTATTATGATACAACATAACTAAGTTTATATTGAATTAATGAAAAGGATTCAAGGTACCTCCATCGTCATCACCATCGGTCGTACCATCTTTCTCAAGACGCCTTTTACGGATCTCTCGAGCTCTCTCAACTTCTTCCATAGTATCATTTTTTTCGGAATGCAATTGTGCCACCCGAGCTCACCCTTTGGGGCGAAAAGCGGGTATGAAAGCGGGTCATAGCACGCCATACATGAGCGGATGCCATGTATGGACCGGTCCTTCCCTTGCAGGACCACACTATGCTAGAATTGGCCTAGACGCTCACTCCCCTCAACCCGCACGGCGGCCACCTCTTTTGCGCGATAGGCGGCGTTATATGTTCTCCGGTCAAGCCATTTGGTCAAGGTTGAACTCGATATGATAATCCTCGATGTTCTCAACGTGTCCCATACGCCGTAGTTGCTGAGAGTAGGGATTCCCATTAAGAATGCCAACCAATTTCTCAATAACTTCTTTGTCTTTTTCGGCACACTGCTTACGACACTTGCTCATCCGATGCTCAAGGGACGGATCGTCATCGTAAAAATAAAGCTCAAGGTGTCTCTTTTCAACACCATCCTCTTTACCAAAAGACCGTATGTTATGGTAAATCTGTCCATGAGCACGAGAACATGTAGATACCACAGTTCTCATGTTTGTGGTAACACGATCTAGGTGGCGCATGAGAGAAGTGAAAGAGAAGTGGCCATTAAAATATCCGATGTTTCAACGAAAGTGCCTAGCATCAAGCATCCGAGCTTGACCACAATCTCGAGCTTTGGTGGTGTATCGGTAGTTTCAAGACTAATCTGCCCACTCCGACGCCAGTAAAAACCGGTGGTTCATCCTCGATCCTCTTTGCGCGGTCGCGTGCTTGTAGTCGCACCGACTTTAGCATGTGCGACTCGATGGGAGATTAGCATAAACCCGGTCGTATGGATCGGGACATCGTGCTCACTATTATCTTGGACATCCTCGTCATCATTGTGCTCGTCTCCATCCTCGTCAGATTACGCCAAAATATTGATGTTTTACACGTGTTTTACAATTCGAAAAACTGTTTTCTTTATTAAGCGTGGTACCTTGTCCGGTGAAAAAGTACACCTCCTCCTCTTCCACGTCTTCCTCAAATATGACATCAGCGTCATAGTGCGTACCGCACAAGCACATATATGCATGACTTACTCTCACATAATAATGGCATATAAGGTAAGCAAAATTGGCAAAATTTAGTAAAGAAAATACCATCCTCGACAACATCGTCCGGCATATCAGATTGTGCACTATTTGGAGGCATTAGAGAGGTACCATCAATTCTGGTTGGTTGTGTCGTGTGCCTTTGCAATTATTAGGCGGTGGAGGCATCGGAGAGGTACCATCAACTACTGCACGGTTGTGTTTGCGTGCATGTGAAATTATTAGGCGGTGGAACTCCCGATTCTGTGTGACACCATCCGCAAGAACCAAATGGTATGAGTTTTGGAATAAAGAGTGAATTTGAAAATGACGACGTATAAATAATATATATACCATTATGAACCGGACTTCGATTGTGTATCGTCGTTCGCATCACAACTATTTCCATTTGCACAACCTCTAGTCATTCTTCCAACATTTGATTCAAAAGCCTTATTGCGACGGGACATAAGGGCATTTCTCTCTCCACCGGTCACTTTCGATGCCTATGTATGGTATGTGCCGCATCGAATTCGGGGTATCAACCTCACGGATCTTCAACTACAGCCGGCGCAATGTAGACGGTGTGCCACCAAATTCAGGTATCTCCATATCAAGTGAAGCCGCTTTAGGCGTTTGAGGTGGAGAAGGGAAAATAGGTCTAGGGTTGCAGTGAGGGCTCTCCATGGTGATCGAGTCCGGATGCAAGGTGTTGGCTCGGTGTTTTTCTCACGGACGCCTTGTAAATTTTGTTGATCTCCTTTCATTTCAACTTCTTCTCTTCTTTAGTCATTTCTATCATTATTGCAACATTGTTGTTTGCATTTTTTGCCGCTTCGCAATTCACGCCGCCTCTTGTTCATTTGTTCCCTTGTCTTAGGAGACATTGCGCCCTTCGTGCTCTATCTAGCTCACGCTTACGCTCCTTTGGACACGTGATAGTATTGTCCATAGAATCTGGATGCATTTACAACACCTATTTATAATAAAGAAAGAGTGATCTCAAATAAAATACATAAGGTGTCGAATTGCAAGAATACTAATTCTTTATTACACCGTCATAAACCACAATGGGGTTGCCGACTACACTTTTTTTCTCCTCAAATACATAACATTAATGAAAAGAAATAATGTACCGGATTTAGATCGGGGGATGCATCATCAAGTCAAGCAAGCCGCTTGGGTCTACACATCTATCGAAGTTGTTACATTCATTGTCTTTATCGATCTCCATGGGTTCGTATGAGTTGTTTCGATGTAGCCAGTCACTATCTTCATAGTCATCAATGCTTTCCGTGGTTGATTCAACTCCAACCGGTATAACATGTAGAATTAGAACATATATATCACTATATATATTAAATAAACTAAAGAAAGGTAATACAGAATTCAAAAAAAGAAAAATCAAGTTTACCTATTTTTTTTTTTTATGATATCTTTTCACGACGCTTTTTCTTTTTTTTTTCATTTCTTTCTTCCCGAGTCATTGCCGCTAATCGTGCCTTTTCTTTTTCCCATTTTAGCTTGTTGGCATCTGTATTTTCCTTGTTTGATTCAACCCTAACACCTGTTTATAGATAATAATTAATGACATTGCATCTATATGAGAACAATTTAGATAATAAGTAATGATCATGCATCTATATGAGAACAATATCAGTTCTATGTTTGATTTGATTGTAAAAACTCTTTATAGTAGACCCCTCCACCCACCAGCTTGTGCAGCTTTCCGCCCGTGTTTGATGATACTTTTCCCTAAGTTTTTTATTTTTTCATCCCTTTCTTCTTGACTCATTGCTGCATATCGTGCTTTTTCTCTTTCCCTTTTACGTTGTGCACGTTCATCAACTTGACCTTGTGAGTTTAATGTTTGGTCACCTGTTTGAAACCAAGTTGATAGAAATTTACTTCATTACCATAAATAATACAAGTGAAAGCGTCTATGGACACGAGTATAAAGAATTACCTCCATTGATGGTGTTTGTCAAGTCTTCGAATGGTGTACGACGCTCATTATTTTGCATTGGTTCCATTGTGATTAAACTGGAAAAAAAATTAATCCCTAGTTTTAATCAGAAATTAATCTCTCAATGTGGTTGAAGTTAGGAGGCATAGATGTACACAAAAGTAATTAGATCAGATCCAAATACAAATAACCAATTAGCTTAAGTTAGGTTGGGTCATCGATTTAAAAACTCCCACCAATGGTGTCAGTTGTAACCAAATACAAATAACCAATTGATAGATCTTCATAATCATTGCAACATGAATTTGGAACCATAACAGTTCATCAGAATGTTTGGGGAGATTCACAACTTCAAGAAGTGTCTGCTGATGAAAATGTTTGCACAGCAGGACATAATTGCTACTGAACACTCTTAAGAAGAGAATATAGCTACAGGTATCATGATCTAAATGTGAAATAGGTTACTGCAACATGATATTTAAGCCCATCTCATTTTTGCAAACAAAAAAAAACTAAAAAAAAGGTGGGACATGAGATCGATACAATTACCTGTAGTGACAAGGTACAATAACCTATACTGACCTCTTATGATCAATCAGAGGATCACAAATATCAATCATCAATGACCAATTAGATTTTTGCTACAGGGAACACACCTTGCTTAGTGACAGGGAGGGGAAGCTCGCCGTCTCGGCCTGGGTGTGTGCCGCCTGGATGAGTTGCTGCTGCAAAAATATAACATGAAAAATAACTCATTACACATAGCCATTCTGTTCACAAATGTAGGAAGCTAATTATCAACCGTCGAAACATTGAGTCACTCACATGAGTATCTACAATGTACATGTGTAGTAGATTACCAAAGCTTGGTTGAGCAGTGGACCTCTACCTTGCAGACCTTCCTCAGGCAATGGTCTGAGTGCTAAAAAAAATCACCGTGACTGCTGATCACCAAATGCCAAATACGATACAAAAGACATCAGTTTCAGTAGTTTCAAAAGCATACGATGAGTAGCGTAGCTAGAAAGCATTCTGTGACCAAACAGTGTTAAAAGCCTATTATTAGCAGATAATACTTATGGCAAGGTAACATTCGGAGATCCTCTAAACTACTACTGCAGATAACAGTGAACAATAAAAAAAGTGGACCTTAGTGACTGCATTGCTAGAGTATGAAGGCTGAATCAAGGCAGAAATCAAACTACATTGCTTGTATGAAACTAAGAGAATACCTGAATGTAGCATATTACTATTGAGTGCTGATAAATGCTATTTACAGTCATGGTCTACTTAGTTATTCATTTCAGTTGCTAATCCTCACAATCTTGACTGTGCTTAAAACACTACGCGTTGATTTCCATCTAGGTTAGCTTATGTACTTCAATGCAAAAGTTTCTGTAATGCAGTGTCGGACTCAGACTTGGCAGCACATGAACCAAACACATGTTTTGCTGACTACAACCTTAACTGACGAAAGTCATTACATATGAATATGCCAATGCAGTCCACAGGTTATTTCTATAAGATTTTTTTGTGGATATGCAGTGCACTAAAAATTTATATAGAAGTAAAAAGAGGGCTCATCAGGAATCAAAGAAAATTAAGTGGAACAGTACGATCTCTTTACAATTGTTCTATAAAGAAAATAGAGATACGAATAGCATCTGTTTTTAGTTTTTTCTTGCAAACAAGTAGCACCTGCATTGCTGTATATAGGTTACTGGCAGGAAGTTTCAGTTCAGGCTCATAACAGTGAACAATAAAAAATAAGATCTTAGCGACTACATTGCTGGAGTATCGAGGCTGAATCAAGACAGAAATCTACCATAATAACAAAATGTCTACTTATTTACATGCAACTGTAGCATAGTAAAGGGACATTCAGTTGGAAAAGCACATTCCAGCCATTGCATATTTTGTACAGAGTGGGTGGAAAGAAGCCAACCTGAAAGGTGGTCGTGATGGTTCGTCTTGTCTATTCCATACCAGGTCATCATGTGGAATCAACCAGCAAATCATTCTGTCTGCGGTAATGTCCACTTATAAAATAGAAACATTTTAGTATTTACACGATAGGAGATAGCACTATGGCTGCCAAATTAGTTCAAAGTAAAAAGAAAAACATAGATTCAAATTTAGTTCCCAGATTTTATCACGTGAATCACAAAAGATCTTCTTGGCTGTACGCATCAATGTTTATATATCAGGACCTCAAATGGAAAGACAAGCAAGTAACAAACTGTGCTATTTACAAACTGAATAGAAAATGCTTTGACTGGAGAATTGTAAAATGAAAGGCGTAGTTCTCTTTAGTGTGTTTAAACTGACACATTTTGACTTATTTTTTTCCAAAATGTTGACTTTCATCCACTCTTTACATGCATAGTATAGGAACTAAAATCTCCGGAAATCCCCATCATATTATACGAAGAGTGTTTCCTCAGTTACAGATCACACACCTTGGCATTGATCTGAATGTTCCTGGCCCAGCAAGAGATGGAGAAACTCTCCTGTAAACAAAGTCAACTTTAAGCAAGGGATGCATATATGTGTCATGGTGGTAAATTGAGGAAAACACCCAACACTTGATCACCATGACCATGTATTGCAGCTGCTGCAAATTGTACCAGGAACCTAACTGAAACATGGATGGTTTTTAGTTTTAAAATGTTTGCACACTGCTGGAAAGAAATAAAAAGGTCATTCAAACTACCGTACTGAACCAGGCATTGTCTAGACTCTAGAGTGCTGGGAGCTATCCAAGTACTCTCCTCATTTTGCTCAATGGTGGATCACGGCATTTTTTTCTTGACAATGGTGTCTGAGTGAATACCAAACTGGAAGTATATTCATCCAGAAACGACTAAGCAGAAACATTGAACAAGTGCAGTTGGAGGATTAAATGATTTAGTGGAAATTGAATGAATGGTTCACTGGAAACTTACATACACCAATGGTTCAGGCGCTCTATCGAGCAGGTTACCAGCACAAAGGAGATCCTTTTCTTTGTAAACAGGAACAACAACAGGCAAAGGCAGCCATTCTACCAAGCCAAGCAGTCATTGTTGAAGGTTATAGCTGCTCTGTTCCGCAGAGCCAGAAAGGAAAGAGAAGGGGTTGAGTCACCTGGTGGTTCTCGTTGCAGCGGGGAGGAGGAGCCCAGATGCCGGGGTCAGCGTCGTGGCAGTAGCAGTTGTCGTCGAAGCGGCCTTGGGGACGTCGCGGCGGCACAGTGCTTCAACGACTTCCTGCTGGAGCACGGCCTACGGTGTTGGGCAACCACGAAGCACCTGCGATCGATCCGTAGCAGCAGAGGTTGTGCGGGCAGGAGGGATCGAGCGCTGGGCTTCGAGTTATGGACGACGGCAAGAACAACGGCGTGCCGTCGCACGAGGGCGAGGACGGCGGCACGGCGTCGCACAAGGGCGACGACTGCGAAGCAGATCGACGGCAAGGCGTCGCACGAGGGTGAGGACGATGACAATCTCTCTTCCTAAAACTCACGGGAGCCAAGAGCGTGTAAATAGGGAGAGGGAGGCCGGGAAACCCACCATGGAAGCGTGATTTTCTCTTTCCTAAAACAAAGCGTGATTTTTCCTAAAACAAAATGTGATTTTCTACTTCCTAAAAATAGCCAAGCATGGTGGGAGGGGGAACATGATTTTCTACTTCCTTAAAATAGCCACGCACGGTGGGGAGGGGTTACGGGGATGGGTAAGGTATCGCATGGAAGGGGCAGATGGAAGTACCAAACGATTGTCGCACCGTAAGAAAGTCTTACTTTTGTTCATTAGTCTTACTTTTTTGTTCATTTTATGTTGTAAGATATATATATATATATATATATGGTGCACTTTCTATACACTCGGGTGTAGTTACACCTATATTCAAAAAATCACATTGTGTATGTGTTCATACTTGTTTATCGGTTTGAGTATGTTTAGATACTCATATTAAGATACTCTAGATCTTACTACGCTTGAAAAATTTTTGATGGAACCCATATTTTTTAATATATTACATAAAATGTCACTACTGCTGTATATAAAAGAAGTATATCCATATACTTAAAGTATGAATGCATACTTAACGTATATACCACCATAGATGGTCTAGTATGATCATATACTTCGTCCACATGCACCGTTCGGTCATATATACCATAAATCTTGAGATATACATATGGGTGTAACTACACCCAGGGTGTGTAAAAAAATTTATGCTATATATATATATATATATATATATATATATATATTAATTTACTATAACTATTGAATACGTTATATACCCGTGAAATTTGCGTTTATCCGAAAGTGATCCACAAACGAAGAAAATCCCTGTTTTGCTGCCTCTATCTCGATGAGAAGAAACAAAAGCTCTTCTTACTTGTTGAGTAATCATTCGGTTAAGTCTTAAATGTCTCTAATTCATCATTCAATGTTCGCACATCCGTTTGAATCAATCTCATGTTTATCATGAACATGCTACCTTTGTCTATGCTATTATGCTTTGGTTTTGGTTGTACTTATCGATGGTGCTTCCATAGGCTTTTTTAAATTAAGATGGTTGTTGGTAAAAAGTTATCCCACGTAAATATTTATAATTTGTATAATCCGCAAGCGTTTAAGCATATACGATGAGCACTTCACCGGGAGAGGGTTTTAAATATCGAATCCACGGGGAGAATGGTGAGAGAATAATGAGACTAAACTAAATCCTCGAGATTGTAGAAAGGTCCGAGAATTTAAAGGTTGAGAAGATGTCTACGGTTGTCTAGTTTATATTCTTGTAAGGCTTGAAGATATTTCTTAATTGGGCCGTACTCAAAGAAAAGCAAGGTCAAAACGTGCAATTCCTCCAGTAACTAGACTCCAAAGGAATCAATGGTACTGTCACTACCACGAACTACCACGCTCAGGAAGGTAGGGTGTATTTACGAGTATTCTAGTCCAAACACCACGCTTGCACTAGGGGTAACAACTTCAACTCAAAGAGGCGACAAGAATTGAAGTACTCTAAAAGAGTCGTAAACCCGAAAAGAAATATAAACAAGTGAACTTACTCAAATAATAAGTTGATCCACCAAAGAAGTCTCAAGATCAAGTGTAACAAAGCCTTTGATCCCAGAGGTACAAGCGTAGAGGAGTCACCGACAGATTCGGAACTTCCCCTTCTTCTCCTCTACTCTACTCTTTATCTCTCAAGAACAGATCTAGTACTCTTATAAAGTACTTTGATCTATCTCTTAACTTTCTAACTATCTCTCTCAACTTGATCTCAGCTCTTCTAATTAGAGAGGTATGGCTCTAGTGTTGATCGAGTCGAAAGTATGATGAATAATGATTTTCATGCTTAGGTCGAAGTAGGGTCATCCTTATATAGTCACGGCCGATGAATACGGACCCTTGGATCAAACCGACCTTCAACAACAGTATAGATACAACCTCAAAGTCGGTTTGAAACCGACCTAAGAAGATGAGGCTAACATCCCGGTCCCACCGGGCGGCCGGCCTATTTCCTCTCAAGCGGTCGCCTTGGTCTTGTGGACCTGGGGTGTCGCTTCTCACGGTGTCTTCTAGAATGTTTTAGTTCACTTTTTGGATCGAAATTCACCACCGATTAATCTTCTTATTAAATGGGAAGTAATCTCTAAGTTTTTCCCGGCATTTACTGTCAAGTCCCCACGAAAAGATACAAATCACCAAAACTTGTGGAACTATGTTAGTAAAGCCCCTATTCTATGTTTATATTCACTTTATACCCTTATTATATGTTTAGTTGAGTTATAAAAATATAGCTTAAGAGGTGTCAACAATGGTGCTTAGGTTAAAAAGCCTACCTTAATCAAATTAGACATGGAGTCAAGTTTGATTATTGAACCAAAACTGCTAGTATAGACTTTGGTTGCATGCTTGACTAACCCTGTAGGAATTTCACAAATCCATAAAGGGCAAGTCTTTGAGATGAATTCATAACGGAGGTAAATCAAAGTTCATTTTGTGAGCTTTGAATGAACCTTGATCCCAAAGGAAATGATGAAGAAACATACGACGCAAGCCAAAACCATATGAAGATCCAAATGGCGCGGCAACCAAAAAAGGAGAGCAATCATCCTCATCGATCTCCATGATGAGATAATGCAATTTCAAGCTAAAATTCCATGGAGAAGTCCCTTGCGACGGACTCAAAGCGGTGAGCCCTTGAGAAGGTAAATCGGTATTTATCTCATATTTGATTTGCAAAGAAAAACTTTTCTTTTTGAAATCTGCATGTTTAGTTTTGAACCAAAATATCTTTTGCATAAAAACTAAAATAAAAAATTTTGCATAATAATTGTTTCATGCATCAAAATTATTGAAAAAACATATATAAATAATTTGTATAATAAATAATAAATATGGTTCACAAAATAAAAATGTTTTAACTTAGATTTTCTCTAGAATAAAGCAATAACCTCCCTATCTCCCACAATAAAAAAGAGTCTTGGTGCTAGACAAAGCTTTCGCTTGGATATTTGTTGCCACAAACAATTATAGGGAAGAAGGATGAACGATGTCTAGGGTCATGGGTGCAGCAATGAACACTAAGGAGATGCTTCAACATTCACACTTGATTTTTTGTGTCAACCGACATAAAATCCAGTCTTGCGGGGAACCCATCCCTACTTTGCCACCTCTCGAGGCCACATTTGGTTTGCACTCCTTTTCTCACCCATGTTTTGCTCTGTTAAGTTTGATTACGATTAAAGATGCCATACATGTTAATCAAATTTTGAAACAAAAATCTTGCCAAAGCTGTGAAGTTAACTTTATAAAAGATTGGCGGTATAAACTTTATTCCAAGTTCATATACTTATTGCTTGTGGATATATCTTTATCGAGGAAAACATGTCAACTAAGTTGTCGTGGAGTGAGATATGGTAAGACTAAAAGAAATCCTATCTATTCTCCAGTGCAATCTATTGGAGATTTCTAATTTGATAAAACATAAAATTAATAGTCATACTTCTCCTCAATGGTAAAAATTCCTACCAAGGCCAAATATCATGTTACAATTTGAAAACCCTCCACATATGCTACTTGTAAGATTTGTATTGAGCTTTGTCAAACTTTGTTGCCCCCGTGTTGAGGAATTTACCATGCTCCTAAGATCAAGATCACGTACACTCCACAAATAAATGCACTACTCCTACACCGGGAGTAAGCGCCAAAAACATGCCTTTCATTAGGTCCACCAAAAAATGTTCTACTCCTACAGGGAGTGAACACAAATATGTTGGTTAGGTTCTATGAAAATAAATGCTCTAAACCTTGTTGATATCTCTCACAAAATTTTGGTACAAAAAGAGGCATGAGGCTATCTATCTAAAAAAAAAAGAGAGGAATAAAGGAAGAAAAAAAAAAGGGGAAAGAAAGAAGAAAGAAAAAAAAAAGAGGAGAATAACGATAGCCCATGTTCTCACAAATTCTTTCCAAAGTCTCAAGAAAAAAAGAGATATCTTTTAAAGAGCATTGTAGAAGTAGGTTAGCCACCAAATATTTCATCTAGATTAACAAATGCACGTCTTGATCTAAGCGTATGACAATTTTCTCCGTGGATCCATTGTTTGACCTAGCAATATATGCATTGCAAGTATGCCTTACTCTTTCCCTACCCGATTTAACTCCACATAAGCCTATTAGAAGTAGGAAAGAAAGGCAAAGCATCAATGCCTTGGTAAGGATACAAACACCATTGAGCGAATTGAGAGTATCATTTGAGGAGAAGTTTGAGCTATGTTTTCATTTGCAAAAAAAATTATAAAAACTCCAAGTATGCTTCATAGTCGGGTAGTGATGCCCGAGAGTCTATGTCGTTCCACTTCTCAACCACTCAAGGCGACATGGTAGACACTTCAACTATCCACGGGTATGAGGAATGACATGGAATAATTTTTATCCTAGCATCATATCTTATGAAGTCATTCTTCATAGTTACATATATAACTTTGCTCGAGGCCGAGCAAAAGAACAAGTGTGGGGAACTTGTTGGTGGTCGTTATCGACAATTTTATACGCAAACTTGTATCTCTTTTCGGGAAAACTAGCACATATACCTTTACTATTGACCAAGTTCCACTTGTATTCCGAGAAATATGTTTTTGCAAGACAAATACATGGAATAAAGTGAGAATACGCCAAAGTACAACAAAAGCGCACTTCGGAAAACATGCCAACTAATAAGTGCAACACAAGAGGCCCAAGTCGAACGAGATGGACCAAAGCACCCCCAAACTATGGATCCAGGCCGGCCCAAGAGCCCACCTACTTAAAGGAGGTCGCGAGAGGAGCTAGCCCCCGCCGGGCCCCGGAAGTGGGTCTATTTGGACTAGTAGTTCGCGCCCAATTTTGGAAGGCAGCCTCCCACGAGGTTGCAATGACGGTTCGGGGGTGCTTTGCGGGTTGAATGTATCTTGACGTCGGTTTGAGGTCGGTTTTTGAACTTTCCAAGTGGGAGAGGCATTTTCCACATGACCCCCTCCTCTCCACCTATAAAAGGAGGCCTCTCCCCTCTCATGAAAACACCACCAAGGAGCAACACCACCATATTCCAAGATGTAACATTCTAGAATTAGTCTAGTTGGGAGTTAGGGAGAGATGCTCAAGTTCCGGAGGAGTCCTCGGAGGATCGGTATGATCATGTATCGCTCTTTTGT
Organism: Hyparrhenia diplandra; assembly: GCA_015847255.1. NCBI lineage: Eukaryota > Viridiplantae > Streptophyta > Magnoliopsida > Poales > Poaceae > Hyparrhenia > Hyparrhenia diplandra. The sequence goes on from JADLZK010010174.1 coordinate 67,083, forward strand.
AAGACTCTAGCACTTTCAATATATTTATCTTCTCTAATTACTGAAATGTCTTTATGGTTATTTAGTTTATGACTTAGTAGTTTAGCTAATCAAGGTTAAGGGTAGTGTTTATATTTTGGCATGGGATCTCCGTTTGATCGAATGCTCTAGTTATCATATGTGGCTAGAGTAGTAATCGCTAGCATAGATGTGGTGTCTAGGCTAGGGTTTTACACGAGATTGCGCCCAACCTTACGGATAGTTTGTAGCCCCCGGAGGTGGCAGGCTCCGACCGGGGCCTTCGTATTCCACCACGTGCTAGGTTGGTGTTTTTTTCGTAGAGGTTTTGGTGACCTAACCCCGATTACCGTTTCCCAGTCTTTTCGAGAATCGGAAAGGTTCCGCTGCTCCGAAGTGCCAAGATGTGTTCGCTATGTTTGACTCTATGCTTAGTTATCCTGCTTTGATATGAACTAGAATAGAACCACAGTAATGGAGAAGGAAATAGGAACCTTGACCTTTCCGTTGACCTCCTAGCTTAGCTTATTCTACTCTGCTATCTTTTATGATGTTCTCATTGTGTGTGTCATTTATCAAAACTCTTAATCAACCTTTTACCCCCACTTGTTTAGTCGGGTATATTACTTACTTGAGATACATGGTGGTTAACTATCAACTTCTTTAGCCATTGCTTCCACGAGGATAAATACGATACCTAGGAATACTCTTGGGTGAAACCTACAATGGTATCCGTGCGCTTTGCGGTTATACCTATGTTTTGCGTTAACAAACGCCAACACCGTGGTGGTGGCTGTGCGCAGGCTGCGCATGCGGGGGGGCGGCAGCGGTAGGAAGACGAGAAGGAAGGGAGATAAATTTATTTATTGCTTGTTGACCTGAAAGATTACTGAGACCCTTACTTTTATAGCCCGGCTAGTGGGACACGTGAAACCAAGCAAATCTCTACGAAAGGTTTCCTTATAGATTGGAATACCTTTTTACAAGCAATCCTATTTATTTTCCTATTAAGGGTCTTCTCTATAAATGGAATATCCCTTGCACACCAAAAGCCTAAGATAATCCTAGTCAAACTCCTTCTTTATTCCCTAATTAATTCGAAGAATCCGCGGAAGGGAGGCGGAGGCGGCGTGCGTGCACGGCCGCGGCGGCGTGGTGCCTGTCCCCTCGGGTCTCATGGCCCTGTCATCCACAGGCCCTATTTCTGGCACATGACATCTCCCCCTTCTACGATCGGCGCGTCCTCACACTAGATGAACGTCCATTTTGTCACACTTGGGGAAAGATCTCAGGGCTTTTTGGCATGATGAGCTCAACTTCGAGGAATCGGCTTCCCATGCACCGGGTTTCTTGAGGATCATGTTCTCCGGTTCGCAATGGTGCGAATTCCAAGAGATAGTGGAGGTTGCCGATGTAGCCGTGGTAGATGTACTGGTGGATGACACGTCCCAGTTGTGACGCCGTCTGTCGACAAGCCTCAAGCAAGAGCTCCCGCAGAACTCCCGCCTCCAGGTGTTGATGCACCATGTCGTGAGGCAGGCTCTCCAGGTACAGGAAGCGCTCGTTTGGCGGAGGAGTGACAAAGAGGGGCAAGAGGTGCCATATAGTGATGTCACAACGAGTAGGGGTGTTGCGACCCGGACTCGGCATCGATCGCATTACATGAAGGAGCCGACGTCGAACATGGACGGGGAGAGCTGATGTGTTCCCCGCTCGGCATCGTAGCTGATGTGGACGTTGTCGATGGTGAGGAAGAGGCGGTCTGTGCCGTCGAGGAAGACAACTCTAGCTAGGCCAATGTGGTGGCGAGAGGCCGGATGCCGCCCAACCAGGTGGCGGTTGAGCCGCTGTAGTCGGTGGTGTCGTGTAGGCACCGGGGACGATGGAGTTCGCCCCTGCGAACCCCCTCCATGAAGTAGAGCCTCCAGCAAGTCCAGTAGTAGCGGTGAGGAAGCCGGGAGTTAGAAGCGGCCGTCGAAGAGGAGGAGGCCGTCCTCCACCGTCCAGGCCGGTGCGGTGGCGCCCGTGGTGACATCGAGGGCGATCCGTCGCAGGTGCTGGTCCTCCAATGTCGCCCGTCATGACCGGACGAAGACTCTTGTTGACGTATCATAGAGGTCCAAGGTAGTGACATGCTTGTGGATGTATCCCCAACCTAGGTGCGAGGCTCTGAGTGCCAGCGATGATGCCCGACCAGAGTAGGCCATGTCCGGGGGCGCACGTGTCGGTGCGTGGAGGAGGGGCGGACATGACGTGGTGTTGCCGTCGTGGTAGTACCGTAGCTTGTTGGTGGGAAGTCCCATGTCACCCTTCACAGGCTTGCCGCCAGGGCACGCCAAGGATGACGTCGACGTCGTTGCCCACGTGCATGACATAGGCGTCGATGCGAAGCGGCATGTCGAAGGTGGCCGCTCGGCATGTCAAAGGCGCGCCAGTTCCCACGGTGATCAGCACATGTACAAGGCTAAGTCCGCAATCCTACCGTGCTCACCACCACGAGGTCGATGTAGTTGTGCGTGGCTCCCGAGTCGAAGATGATCGCGGCGCCGTCCCGAGATGATGCCGACGAGGTAGAGGGAGTGTGCACCACGTACCAGGGAGTTGGGGTCCCCGAATAGTACCACGAGGTCGGCGCCACCAGTGGTGACGCGTTGTCCATGTGGCGCCCTACGGGTGTTGGCGGTCGTTATCGACCATTTTATACCGCCAATTTTATCCAAACCCAGAGAAACAAGCATACTTATGACACATATACATATGCTATGACCCCATTCCACTTGTTTCTCGAAAACATGTTTTGTAGGACAAACGCTTAGGAAACAAGTGGAAGTGCACAAAGTAAAGAACAATGCGCAAAAGCTGAACACACATTCCAGAAATGCGCAATCAAAGGGAATAGAGAAAGCCCAACTCGAGAACCGAATGGACCAAAGCACCCCTAAACTACGGGTCTAGGGCGGCCCATGAGACCACACGCCAAAAGGCGGTTGCGAGGGGCGAGGCCCGATCCTACGGGACCGAAGTGGGTCCCCGGCCGGGCGGTTCCACCAAATCGCACCGCCCTTTTTTCTCGGGTGGTTGCATGCCGACATGCATAGGCGGTTTCCGTAGGTGCTTTCCTAAATTAGTGACTAAAACCGACCTCTCATGTGTATAAATAGATGGGGAGGGCTCCATTCTCACACACACACACACAAGAGCCTCTCCCTCCACACTTGTATCTTTTTACTTTTTATTGGTTAGAGCTAGGAGCTTGGCAAGATGTAATAGAAGATCAAGATCAACATGGACATACTTGGTATGAGCAATTCATTGTTCTTCATGTTCTTCATCATTGTTCTTGTTCTTACTATCATTATAGTTGTTCTATAGAACTAGAGTATAGTTCCTCATGATATAATCATTGCATATGAACTAGGCTATAGTTTCTATGTTATGATTCCATCATATAGAACTTGTGCTTAATCATTCATACATTTATAACATGGAGTTTAGATGGCGGTCTGTCGTACCTTCGGGTTTGCCCATATTCTTGCTCATTGATCCATAGGGTCAGAGTCCATGGGGGGTATGGGTAGTTCCTTAGTGCACGCGGGCATGGAGCCCGGGTGCAGGGGAGCCTTCGATATGTCGGTGCCCTCTACGGTAGTGAGAGGTAGGGCGGTGGTGACAGCCCTGTCCGTCCCTTGTACTCCTCCACGTCCGGGTATTGAGTAGGAGTTCTGAAAGTGTCTATCGGCTGGCAGACCAGCTGCGGGCATCTCCCCGTCCATCTACCTCTGTCCTTATATGTTGTATGATCATTAACTTGTTCTTTGCACAACTATATAGGATACGCCTTGCTCCAGTTTAGGGTTTTCTTTATCCTTGAGATTGCTCAAGTGTGTGTGTCAAGTTATCCTTTACCTACCCTGTCCATCCCTGTTATGAACCTTGGTCTATTATACAGTCGTGTTATCTTGTCCATCTTTCTATTAGAGACCTTCCACCATGCCTTTCGTGGAAATACGATACCCGAATACTTAGGGTGAAAGCTACAATGGCATTTCCGTGCGCTTATGAACTCTTTGCTTTGCGTTAAGAAACGCCAACAAGCTTTAAAGCGCCGTTGCCGGGGAAGGCGTTGGTTAAAGGAATGATCTATTAGAACATGTTCATGATAATATGCATGTGTAGTGATCATTGCTCATAATAGGTTTATCATAAAAACAAAAAAATATATGATGAAAATGAAATGTCCTCCTTCGAGAACTTCAATTAAATTTTGAAAAAAAATAATAACTAGCTCAAATTGCTGCTTCCTGCATATGTTTTTCAATGAGAGGTAATCACAAGGGATGGTAAGTTCCCTCGTGGTGTACCATATTGTAACCATGCAGAAAAAGACAAAAAGCACGGGGGGGCACAACCCCAATTCGATGAGCTTTGAGCTAGCTTTGGGGAGGACAACAACAAGGTAACATGTATCTTGCACTCTCATCTCCTGTTGTTACCTTGCAAAAAAATCAAGATAAAATTAAAAAAAAAATCACCTTGTTCTCTTTACAATGTTTTCACCTCTGTTGAATGAATCCTACTATCCTTTCATACTTCCTTTCTCTATGCTAGTATATTTTTGGTTTTGGAAGTTTTGGTCATACATGTTGACCATGCTCTCATAGGCTTGCTAAATTAAGCATGGTGCTTAGGTTAGCTAAGTCTACCTTAATCAAATTAGACATGGCGTCAAGTTTGATTATTGAACCAAAGTTTGCTAGTGTAAAGTTTGGTCGATCATATGGACTAACCCCTGCAGGAATTTATCAACTTCATAAGGGTAAGTCCTTGGGATGACAATGGAGATGAAAAAATTTGTTTTAGTGAACCAAAAAAATTTTATAACAAAATAATGATAATAATAAACCTTTCAACCCCAAGTATGTTTGTCTTGTTACTTTGATGTCATCAAAAAGACAAGCTTGGGGAGTCTCCTACCACGCTCAAGAGAGGCTAGAAACCACAAATCGGGCCATGGCGAGCACCAACTAATTTGTATTCCCAGCCAAGTCATGTAAGGTAAGAGGGGAGCTAGCTTGGGGAGGACTCCCAGAAAGGTAAATCTCAGCACTTTATTTATCTTTTCTATCTTATAAATGATGAGATATGATGAAAACATAATAATAATAATATTCATTCCACCCTCGTATGTGTTCAAGAATGTTAGTTTCTCCATGTTGAAATGATGAATAGTTGCTCTTTCTATAATTTATTTGTGCCTAGTTTATGACTTTGTATTCCCCAATATTTAAGTTTGTTGGCTAATAATGTCTCACCTTGAAGTACTTAAACGAATTGTAGGTTTGCAAATACATGATCCTTTTTTCTAAGTTGTTGCGGATATGATATGGTGCAAAAGAGATTCTACTATAATTTCGTTCCAAGAGAAGCTAGACATCCGGAATTTTTTTAAAAAAAAAAAAAAAGATAGAGAGAGATATGGGCTATGCAAAAAAAAAGAGAGAGAGAAAAAGAAAAGAAGAGATGAAAAATGGACATGTGTCCAAGGGCGAGTAGAGCCCACATCTCCAAAAAAAAAAAAAAAGAACAAAAAAAGAATGAAAGAGAGGAAATAATGGACACAAGTCCAACGGTGAGTAGAACCCACCTCTCCAAAAAAAAGCCCATATTTCCTCAAAAGCATTTATAAAAAAAAAATCCGGATAGATGGTTGATCAAAAGGATGAATGATTAGTGTTTCTATGGCAACCGTTCTATCTTGCAACCACCCAAGAACTTGGAGAAAGTTAAAAGCCCCACATACGTTGATCAATAAAAGGTGAAATAATAGGTGCCAACTTATTTAAATAGAGGAAGAATACTTTGTTATAAACATGATACATCTTGAATTATATTGTCATTGTAGCAACTCCTGATCAACAACCAAGTATTTAGCTATTTGCTCGGGACGAGCAAAGGTTTGCAGGGGACTTGTTGGCGGTCGTTATCGACCATTTTATACCGCCAATTTTTATCCAAACCCGGAGAAACAAGCATACTTATGACACATATACATATGCTATGACCCCATTCCACTTGTTTCTCGAGAAAACATGTTTTGTAGGACAAACGCCGGAAACAAGTGGAAGTGCACAAAGTAAAGAACAATGCGCAAAGCTGAACACACATTCCAGAAATGCGCAATCAAAGGGGAATAGAGAAAGCCCAACTCGAGAACCAGGCTGGACCAAATCACCCTAAACTACGGGTCTAGGCCGGCCCATGAGACCACACGCCAAAAGCGGTTTGCGAGAGGAGCGAGGCCCGCCCGCCGGGTTGGCGGTTCCACCAAATCGCGACCGCCCTAGTTCGGGCGGTTGCATGCCACATGAATAGGCGGTTTCTGAGGTGCTTTCCTAAATTAGTGACGAAACCGACCTCTCATGTGTATAAATAGATGGGGAGGGCTCCATTCTCAACACACACCACACAAGAGCCTCTCCCTCCACACTTGTATCTTTTTACTTTTATTGGTTAGAGCTAGGAGCTTGGCAAGATGTAATAGAAGATCAAGATCAACATGGAGATACTTGGTGTTAACACCAAAATTTGGTAAAGCCCGGATGACGGATGGGCGGCATACGATGGTTCGGTAAGGGGTCATTCGGCTAGCAAGAAAAGCGACTACGATCTTTGTAGCATTCGGGGAAAGCATTTGTTATTCGGCTAAGAGCCCGAGTCAGAAGGAGCTGAGCAAAGAGACGGTTCGGCAAGCGTGGAGCACCAAGGAAGATATCCAAGGACGAGGGCCCACATCACGTGCAATTCCACGACTCGAGAAGACTTGGAGGACAATGTATCTTAGCTAGATATTTTTGTTATTAATATTCGTAATTAGTTAGGACTCAATAAGCCCAGGGTATAAAAATGAGACCCCGGCAGCCGTAAAAAAGAGCGACCCCAAATCAATACAAACAACCCGGCTCCGTGCCTTGGCTCCCGGCCACCCTTCGAGTCCGGTCGTGTCATCGATCTCTTGCAAGAGGATTCATCGACCCGTCGACCCTGTAGAAACCTACCGCAACCTTGCACCATGTCTAGTATCGTCGGCGGATTTAGATTATTGCAAGAAGTCTTGTTCACGCTTAGTATCGTCAGGCGGATTTAAGCTATCGAGGGCAAGAGGGTTCTTTTGTCGATCATGAGCCATCCAGGTGGGCTAAGGTCTGGCTAAGAGCTAGTTATCGGCTTCATTAGATTTTGGCAAGATCTAATGAATTTATTAAGTTACCACGTGTTTGCAATGCTTTCAATTTATTTATTTAATTATGTTTGCACACACCCTTTTTGCCTTAATTTAGATTGAAAGATCTCGGCTTTATCTTATCATAGATCTAGTTGCTTTTAGTGCTTTCATTGTTCATCTTATCGTGCTACTAGATCTATACATTTCATAAATAGCGAGCTAGTTCAATCTAAGTTGTTACATGTTGCGAGGTTCGTATACGTTTAGATCTTGAGCAGGACTGTGTCATCCGGTGGATCTGAGATCTTTGGGTTACTCTAGAGCTAGTCATCCGGTGGACTAGAGATCGATTTAATCGATAGGTCTTTATGTAGGGTAGTTCCTTCTTCATGGACCCGATTCGGCAAGCTTGCTTAGAACAGTTATCTTTCACGTGTCATGAATATCTATAACGATGTTTATGATTTATATTCTTTTATTTATCATGTTGTCAATTAATTCGATCTATGCAATAGAGCTTTACGATAGCACATCATGATGATCGACTTTATTTATTCAAACATGTCTTTCATGATCATTCGGCTGTTATTACATCATATCTTCATATATGTTTTCTTGAATGCATTCATTATTCATGGGCGAGATAGCTCTCATAGCTATATGTCTTTACATCCGCCTTAGAGCCATACATGCGGAATCGTCTTGGTCTCATCGGGCATGTTCGGATCTCACGTTTACCTCCTTGTCAATTAACAGGTCAAATTGACGGCACACCTTCGATTCAAGACACTCGGGCGAGTAAAGCCAGCTATTCCGGCTTGTCGGTGTGCGCGGCGCAAAGGAGTAGAATTTTTGTGCCTACACACTTTTGGCACGCCGGTGGGACACGTCAAGATCAAAACCACGATGCGACAACATCGACAAGAACAACGTCATTCGGCTCGGATGAATGATGCCGCCAAACCACCAAGAGGCCATGGTGAGAGATATGTGCGCGACCTTAGTGCAAAAGTGCATGTCATGCTTCTTCAAGCACAAGAGAGGTACAATCATCCGAAGACGAGATCTTCCAAAGGTATTGATGCCCGGTGACAAAGGATATGCTCGGCAAATTTCGATGAAGAAGAGGGGGCAGGAAAGGAAGATGAAGAACCGACACCTGAAGAAATTCGTCGGATGGAGGAGATTGTTTGAGCTGCCGTTGGGAGAGCAATGACTAATCACAACACGGTGTTCTTCAATACTTTACGTGATATCATGAAGAGTAGCTTTGGACCCGAAGTTTGATCGGCACTTTGCAGAACGGCTTGGTGAGCTTTCAGGGCCTAGATACATACATGTGCCAAAGCCACCACCAAGGAAAGGAGCTACAAGTCAAGAAGCCGGAGGAGAGAACAAGACACCGGAGAAGCCAAAGGAATCTGAAGCCAAGACGCATGGAGAAGTGGCGTTCGGTACACTGGCAATCCTCCAAAGATACAACACATACTCAATAGCTCCAATGGCGGTGGGTTGCGAGAGAAATCCCTTTGGCCCCTGGTTACACGAGTTCGTTGACTACTCCACAATTCACGCTATGCGAATCCTGGGTATAGGCCACCGATCGGGGCAGTCTCATGGACCCACAGAATTCAAATATGGATATACTCCCCTAGCGAGGATGGCCGATATGATGCAACACCAATTTAGGATTAAGCCCAAGAATCGGCCCTATGTGTATCGGTCACCCTATCTGATTACAACAGAGTGGCACTTCCTTCAAGATTGAAGCCTCCAACCGACTTGACCAAGTTCTCCGGACAAGATGACACTTCCACTACCGAACACATCAGTCGATTATCGATTCAATTGGGAGAACTTGCCAATGATGAAGCATGGAGGATTCGCTTCTTCCCATCATCCCTTCGGGGTAGGCTTTTACATGGTTTGCTACGTTCCGGCCAATTCTATTGGAACACGGTGCAATTTGGAGGATAAATTCCATTCATACTTCTCTGGCGGATCCAATGAAAAAGAGCTCGTCGACGATGGGGTTGACACGAAATATAATGAAACACCACAAGAGTTCTTGCGCAGAGGTTCGAGGGAGACAAAGAATTCTTGCTATTCTTTGAACTTGCCGGACCATCGGTTGCTATTTGTGGCCATTCGGGGAATGCACCCGGCCATCAGGAAAAGCTGGCGGCATGGAGTTTGATGACCTAGGACGGCTCTCAAGGCGCCTGTCACTCATGGCCAACCAATTCCAGAGCATCAAGAAGGACGCCCGTTTTCAGAAAGGGGGCAACGTGTCTTATCAGACATACCACCACTTCCTGGAAGAGGGAGAAGATGAAGATGATGGCCAAGAGGACATAGCAGCTGCCGAATTCACTTGGGGCAAGGAGCCTGTCCAGGTTAACCAGCACTGGATGAAGACACTCAAGGGGGCATATGACTTCGACGTCTCCAAGTCGGAAAAGCTCTTTGAGTTCTTGGTCAAGGAAGGACGCATCAAGCTACTGGATAATCATTCTATGAAGCGTCCAGATTGGGTCAAGACTGGCAAGTATTGTGGCTTCCATGATATGATCACCCACAACATTACTGACTGCCGAATCTTCAAGCAACAGATTCAGAGAGCTATACAGCAGGGGCTCCTCAAGTTCAACAACAATATGAAGGTGGATAAGGAACCCTTCCCTGCAAACATGGTTGCTTTCGATTCGTGCATGGTTTCTGCCAGTGATCCTAAGGGCAAAGCCCAAATGAAAGTGCTGACTTCTGAAAGGGCAAAGCAAAGCGGTTCGGTTGACCCTAGTCGGCAAGTGTCTAGTGCAGAGCTCCAGCAACATCGTGTTCAGTTTCCAAATAGCCGAACAGAGAAAGGAGAAACCTCCAAACCAAGGGTAACATCTCGTATACTGCTGAACAAATGGCAAAGGCAGCAAGAGAAGCAGTATCGCAGGGATCAGCAGCTTGCAAGAGAACAGCAGAGGTACGAGGAGGAGATGTACCACCGAGAACAGGAGGAGTACATGAAGGAACAGGAGTCTCATTGGGACTGTCCTTTCTTTAGGCATTGCTCGAATGAAGTCTTGAAGTTGCCTGCTAGGAATAATTGCCCTGAATGCAGTGAACAATACCACGGGTACAGACAGGCACGAGTCAACCGCCGTCCCATCCAAGAAAGACTGGGGGCACGCTTCCCAGAGGATGATCGGCGCTTAAAAAATAAAGACAGCGCATCTCACGTCAGTAAGAGAAATGCAGATCAAGCATGGGCTGATGTAGAAGATTCTGATAATGACATGGACTCTCCTCAAGAGTATGTGTGGCAAAAGGGATAGTGGTGCCCTCCTGGTTTGAGGAAAAGCCAGAAAAGAAGAGTCCAACGTCTCAGAAACAAGGAGCTCAAGGAAAACAATTTACGAGCAAAACGGGTGTGGCGCCCAAAGAAGAAAAACTCGAGGAAGCCAGTCATTCAGCCAGAGGAGTATTCGGCAAGTGGGCGTTCGGCAAATGTTAGCATGGTTTTCTTCATCCCAGTAAAGTTTGAAACTCCTACGGGACAGGCTACTGTAGATCCGGAGAGGGAAGATACTTGTTCAGAAGATGATGCCTTCTCTGATCTTGATAGTAGAGAGATGATGGACCTCTTGGCACAATTAACCTTGTCAAGGCAAGCAGTGTTTGATAAGCCAAAGGAACATAATCATCTGAAGCCCCTCTACCTAAAAGGGTACCTCAACGGGAAACCTTTAACTCATATGTTTGTTGATGGAGGAGCCGCTATTAATCTCATGCCATATACAACATTGAAAGTTGGGGATGATTGATGAAGATCTATTGGAAACGAGACATTGAGTGAGAGATTTCATCGGGCAAGTTTTTGGATACCCATGGAGCCGTTTTACGTTGATTTGACAATCGGCTTGAAGACCTTAATCACTACCTTCTTTATGATCGATGGTGAAGGGCCTTACAGCTTATTGCTTGGAAGAGATTGGATCCATGCCAATTGTTGCATTCCATCCACTATGCACCAGATTCTTATCCAGTGGGATGGTGATGAAATTGAGATTGTTCAGGCAGATGATTCTGAAGATATTGCAACTACCGAATCATTGAATCAACAATATGATGGCGTCGAATGTCTTTCAACAAAAGAACCAAAAGAAGATCCTGCTAGTATTCATCACCAGGATCAACAGCCGATCCAAGAAGTCGGCATTCACGATGGTTTTTAATGGGTAACCCAATTGACGGTAACAAAGGAAAGCTTGGGCATGGTTTTAAGTCGGCAGATAAATTAGAAGAGATAGATATTGGCAATGGTGACAAACCTAGACCGACCTATATCAGCGCTCAACTAGATCCAGAGTTTAGGACAGAATTAATAGATCTCCTCAAGGAATTCAAGGACTGCTTTGCTTGGGATTATTCGGAGATGCCTGGGCTAGATCGCTCGATTGTTGAGCATCGATAAGCCATCAAAGAAGGATTTCAGCCCTACAAACAACCTCCTCGAAAGATTTATGAAGAGAAGGTATTGGCCGACGTGAAAAAAGAGATTGAAAGACTACTAGAAGCAGATTTCATTCGGCCATGCAGATATGCAGAATGGATTTCCAGCATAGTTCCTGTTTACAAGAAAAATGGGAAGATGAGGGTCTGTATAGATTTCAGAGATCTTAACAAAGCCACTCCTATGGATGGATATCCCATGCCAGTCGCTGATCTGTTAGTAGATGCCCTTTGCCGGGTGCGAAATAATTAGCTTCATGGATGGGAATGCTGGATATAATCAGATCTTTATGGCCGTTGAGGATATATCAAAAACTGCTTTCAGGTGTCCTGGCCATATTGGTTTGTTTGAATGGATTGTTATGACATTCGGATTGAAAAATGCTGGTGCAACTTATCAGAGAGCCATGAATTATATTTTCCATGAGTTGATCGGCAAAATAGTCGAAGTTTATATTGATGATGTGGTCGTTAAGTCGAAGAGTTACAAGAAACATCCGGCTGATTTGAGGAGGACATTAGAGTGCACTAGAAAACATGGACTAAAGATGAATCCAAATAAGTGTGCTTTTGGGGTCACAGCTGGTGAATTCTTAGGATTCTTGGTTCACAAAGGAGGCATTGAAGTGGGGAAGAAGAGCATGGAGGCTATAGAGAATATTGCTCCTCCTACCGATCTTCAGAAATCATTATTGGGCAAAATCAATTTCGTAAGAAGGTTTATCTCCAATCTCGAAAAAGGGGTTTTGCCATTTTCTCCTTTGTTGAAGCTTAAGAAAGCTCGTAAGTTTATATGGAGTGACATACATCAAAAAGCCTTGGATGAAATAAAAGGAATATATGAAGACACCACTGTTCTCGTCCCTCCAAAGTGGATAAACCTTTCAAATTGTATGCGTGGCGGCCGATAATTTAACTATAGGGTCGGCCCTTATGCAAGAAGAAAATGGAAAAGAGCGAAGTTGTAGCTTATCTTAAATAAAACTTCGGATCTAGAAACACGGTATTCGGCTATAGAGAAATTGTGTCTATGTGTTTACTTCGGTACTAAATTTCGGCACTACTTGTTGAATGCCGAATGTACAATAGTTTCCAAATTCGATGTGATTAAACACATGTTGTCAATGCCAATTTTAAAAGGAAGGATTGGTAAGTGGGTTTTGGCATTGTCCAATTTGATCTGAGGTACGAATCGGCAAAAAGTGTTAAAGGTCAAATTATCGCTGATTTTGTTACGCAACATCGCGGACCCCTTCTCACGACATGATTGGTATTACACCTTGGGCTTTATTCTTTGATGGATCTTCTTGTGAAAAGGGTGGAGGTGCAGGTGTCTTACTAATTTCACCCAAGGGGGCATCTTTTGAGTTTGCTATTCCTATTGATGCCACCGGCTCACTAACAATCAGCGTAATATGAAGCTTTTACTCGAGGAGGACTCCAACTTCTTGTTGAGATGGAAGCCATCGCAGTTGAGATCTTTGGAGATTCTGGAATTATTAATCAAGCAACTAATCGGCGAATATGAGTGCGGGAATGACATTCGAGAAATTATTATGAAGAATGCCGAAGATACCGAGAACTTTCAAAATTGTGATCCTTCGTCATATTCCAAGGGAACAAAACGGAGAAGCTAATAAGCTAGCCCAAAGTGCATCCGGATATAAAGACAATCGGGAAGTTCGTTCTTTGATTCGGTAATGCGCTTTGTGGAGGTCAAGTTACCGGGTCAAGTACGACAATGATTGGAGAAGCGAAATTCTCGAATATCTCTAAATCCTTCAAAGAAAGTTTCTCGGAAACTCGGTACAAAGCTATTAAATTTGTGCTCCTTGATGATCGTTATATTATAAATCTCTCGGATGGAGTAACGCTTAAGTGTTTGAGTCAAGAGGAAGCTAAGAAAGTGATGTATGAGGTACATGAAGGATTATGTGGTGCACACCAATCGGCCTACCGAATGAAGTGGGTAATCGGGAGAACAGGTACTTTTGGCCAACTATGCTTGAGGATTGTTTTGAATATTACAAAGGATGTCAAGGTTGTCAAAGGTTTGGTAATATTCAAAGAGCTCCCGCGACGGCATTGAACCCCATTGTCAAGCCTTGGCCGCTCGAGGAGGATGGGGTATAGATTTAATTGGCCGGATCCACCCTCCATCAAGCAAAGGTCATAAGTTTGTACTATTGGCCAATGATTATTTTACTAAATGGGTTGAAGCCATCCCGTTGAAGAAGGTCACATCAGAAAATATGGTTGAATTTGTCAAAGAGCATATCATTTACAGGTTTGGAATTCCTGAAACCATAACAACCGAACAAGGGGAGGTTTATATCCGCTGAATTTTGTGACTTTGCTAAGGGCATGGGAATAATTCGTCCCCCTTATTTTGCACAAGCCAATGGTCAAGCCGAGGCATCTAATAAAATTATGATCAAGATCATCCAGAAGAAGATTGAAGAGAAGCCTAGAAGATGGCATTTGGTTCTTAATGAGGCATTATGGGCTTACCGAATGGCATGTCATGGATCTACTAAAACATCTCCTTATGAATTAGTATATGGACACCATGCAGTATTGCCATGGGAGATGCAATCAGGATCCAGACGGGTTATATTGCAGAAAGATTTGGCGAAAGAAGAATATAAAAATCTTATGATAGATGGATTAGAAGATTTACATCAAATTCGTCTAAAAGCATTGGAAAATATTGAGAAGAATAAGATGCATGTCGCCAAATATTACAATAAGAAAGTCGGGGTTAAAGAGTTTGCTGAAGGAGATCTTGTCTGGAAAGCATTGTTACCACTTGGGACTAAGGACGGGGCATTCGCAAATGGTCTCCAAATTGGGAAGGTCCTTTTTGGGTGTTGAGGTGTGTACCGAAACGCATATATCCTAATATCTTTACAAGGGCAAGAGTTCAAGTCAAGAATCAACGGGAGATTCTTGAAGAAATATTATCCTAGTGTTGAAGTTGGAGCTTGAAAAAATAAGGTGCAAATCCCAACATAGCCGATGTGTAAAAAAACATCGCCTTCAAGCGAAAAAATATTCCAAAGGGTGGACAATAGCCAACATATATATGATATGTTGCCTTGAGCAAAAAAATATATACAAACCGATCGAATACATTATTCGTGATATAACGCCGTGTTATGATTGAAAATCTTATAGATAATAAGGAGAATTCATCAAGAAGATACGTGCGATGACATCATGATAAGAGAGGCAAACATGGAATTATTGATAAGAGTGGGCGCAATTGCCATACAAAGTCACACATTATTTACAATTCTCCTAATTAAAAGAGTGTCAAGGACCGCCTTCGCACGACCAAACGCAGCGTTCATCCTCTCAGGTGCGGTTAGGCTCGCGCATCCCGTGCTTCAATCATTGCCCCGGGTTGCTTCGATCAAAGCGATTGAACCTCCTCGCCACGCCTCGCAAAGGGAAATTGCTTCAAAGAGATAAACCATGGAAGGAGAAATTCATCGAGGTTGCAAAGAAGACTTATTGTTACTAGTCCGCACATAGCGCTCCCCGGCTTCATCAAGATTGTCATACTCCTCTTTACGTCTTCTATGTCTTCGATGGTTTGCTCATGTGCCTCCCGCTCCGCCCCTGGCGCTTTCAGGCCATTGCGAAGCCGGGTAGCGGAGTCCGCAATCTCAAAGATCACGAGGGCTTCAAGTATCATCAAAGAAAAGAGGGCAGGTCAGATTCGGCGTGAAGAAAACATCAGAAGCATACAGGGAAGAGAACTTACTCCATTGCTCGAGGTTAGGGTTAGCCGAATGCTTTAGATCTCAAAGAAAGAGGAATAGGAGGAAGGAAAATATGGAGTGAAAGAGATCTGGATGGCTGCTGAAGGAGTTTGCCTGTACTTATATAGAAAGAAGGCCGAAAGTGAGATCTAAGGTGACTGTAATGAAGCTAAAGATCTATTCAAGATTTATCTTGAGAAGCGGAAATGGCTGGCTTGCCGATTCACATTGGTGGAAATTCTAGCGACACGAGTCCCAAAGGGTCAAACAGTCTTCGCAGAAACTTCCGGAAAGTGGGCCTTGTTAATTTTAGCCCAGTTAAAGGCTTGGCCCGAGTTTTAGCAGGTCGTGGTCAATTTCAGAGCAAAAAGAGCCTCTTTTACTCTAAAATTGAGGGGGCATATCTTAACACCAAAATTTGGTAAAGCCTGGATGACAGATGGGCCGGCATATGATGGTTCGGTAAGGGGTCATTCGGCTAGCAAGAAAGCAGCTGCGATGCTGTAGCATTCGGGAAAGCCGCTGTTATTCGGCTAAGGAGCCTGAGTCCGAGAAGGAGCTGAGCAAGAGACGGTTCGGCAAGCGTGGAGCACCAAGGAAGATATCCAAGGACGAGGGCCCACATCACGTGCAATTCCCACGACTCCGAGAAGACTTGGAGGACAATGTATCTTAGCTAGATATTTTCGTTATTATTATTCGTAATTAGTAAGGACTCAATAAGCCCTGTGGTATAAATATGAGACCCCCAAGAAATCGTAAAAAGAGCCACCCCAAATCAATACAAACAACCCGGCTCCGTGCCTTGGCTCCGGCCACCCTTCGAGTCCAATCGTGTCGTCGATCTACTGCAAGAGGATTCATCGACCCATCGACCTCTGTAAGTACCGGCAACCTTGCACCATGTCTAGTATCGTCGCGGATTTAGATTATTGCAAGAAGTCTTGTTCACGCTTAGTATCGTCAGCGGATTTAAGCTATCGGGGGGGCAAGAGGGTTCTTTTGTCGATCATGAGCCATCCGGTGGGCTAAGGTCTGGCTAAGAGCTAGTTATCGGCTTCATTAGATTTTGGCAAGATCTAATGAATTCATTAAGTTACCACGTGTTTGCAATGCTTTCAATTTATTTATTTAATTATGTTTGCACACACCCTTTTTGCCCAATTTAGATTGAAAGATCTCGGCTTTATCTTATCATAGATCTAGTTGCTTTTAGTGCTTTCATTGTTCATCTTATCGTGCTATCTATATCTGTTCATCGTAGCCGAGCTAGTTCAATCTAAGTTGTTACATGTTGCGGGTTCGTATAACGTTTAGATCTTGACAGATCGTGTCATCCGGTGGATACTGCATCTTTGGGTTACTCTAGAGCTAGTCATCCGGTAGACTAGAGATCGTTTAATCGATAGGTCTTTACGTAGGGTAGTTCCTTCTTCATGGACCCCGATTCGGCAAGCTTGCCGAACACGGTTATGCTTTCACGTGTCATGAATATCTATAACGATGTTTATGATTTATATTCTTTTATTTATCATGTTGTCAATTAATTCGATCTATGCAATAGAGCTTTACGAAAGCACATCATGATGATCGACTTTATTTATTCAAACATGTCTTTCATGATCATTCGGGTGTTTGTTATTACATCATATCTTCATATATGTTTACCGAATGCATTCATTATTCATGGGCGAGATAGCTCTCATAGCTATATGTCTTTACATCCGCCTTAGAGCCATACATGAACTGTCTTGGTCTCACCGTGCATGTTCCAGATCTCACGTTTACCTCCTTGTCAATTAACAGTCAAATTGATCGGCACGCCTTCGATTCAAGACACTCGGGCGGAGTAAAGCCAGCTATTCCGGCTTGTCAGTGTGCGCGGCGCAAGGAGTAGAATTTTGTGCCTACACATGGTATGAGCAATTCATTGTTCTTCATGTTCTTCATCATTGTTCTTGTTCTTACTATCATTATAGTTGTTCTATAGAACTAGAGTATAGTTCCTCATGATATAATCATTGCATATGAACTAGGCTATAGTTTCTATGTTATGATTCCATCATATAGAACTTGTGCTTAATCATTCATACATTTATAACATGGAGTTTAGATGGCGGTCTCGTCGTACCTTCGGGTTTGCCCATATTCTTGCTCGTTGATCCGTAGGGTCGAGTCCATGGGGGTATGGGTAGTTCCTTAGTGCACGCTGGGGCATGGAGCCCTGGGTGCACGGAGCCTTCGGGATATGTCGGTGCCCTACGGTAGTGAGGTAGGCGCGGTGGTGACAGCCCTCGTCCGTCCCTTGTACTCCTCCATGTCAGGGTATTGAGTAGGAGTTCGAAAGTGTCTATCGGCGGGCGCACCCGGTGCGGGCATCTCCCCGTCCATCTACCCTGTCCTTATATCTTGTATGATCATTAACTTGTTCTTTGCACAACTATATAGGATACGCCTTGCTCCAGTTTAGGGTTTTCTTTATCCTTGAGATTGCTCGAAAGTGTGTGTGTCAAGTTATCCTTTACCTACCTCGTCCATCCTCGTTATGAACCTTGGTCTATTATACGATCGTGTTATCTTGTCCATCTTTCTATTAGAGACCTTCCACCATGCCTTCCCCTGTGGAAATACGATACCCTAAATACTTCGGGTGAAAGCTACAATGGCATTTCCGTGCGCTATGAACTCTTTCTGCTTTGCGTTAAGAAACGCCAACAACAGGTCATCGCTGTAGTCATTGAAGATCGTGATGTCGAACAGGTGCTTGCACTTGTGACTGCATGTGAACGACTCGTCACAGTCGAAGCACAGTCCCGCCTTGCGTCACTCCATCATCTCCTCCGGTGTCAGCCGTTTGAATAGCCGGGTCGACGCGAGGCTGATGTCGGTGGTGCTGCTGTCGAGGTTGTAGTGAGCAACAATGGCATCGGTGCCTTGCCCCCTAATTCTTTGTGCCGGCTTGCTGGAGTTGTAGAGGATGGTTAGGCGGCGCTCATATGCTCTGGCATGACATGGCCATCTCCATGTCCTTTGGGTCCCCTGTAGCTCGACGTCAGTCTTTAGCGGTTCCCCCAGTCCCGCTGTGTAGATGTTGATCTCCTGCTTGTCATCGAGGTGTCCTGCATGAGTGACATGCACTAGAATCGCCGTGTACTCATCCCCGGTGCCTGTCTTCGTCAGCAATGCCAGTTCACCTAGCGGGTTGTGTCGGGTAGCTGGACCGAAGCGTTCGTTGACATACTGGGCGAAGCTCCTCCAATCTGTCAACAGCTTCTCCTGGGACATGCTCATGTACCTTTGCTGTCCTCCCCCTGTGAGATGATATGAAGCATACCACACTTGCTCGTGGTTGGCGTACCTTGTCCCCTGAAGAATTGTTCGCAGCTGTTGAGCCATGGTAGGGGATCGTCCTTGTCATCGTACGTCGGGAAGGACACAGCTTGTGCAGGTGCGGTGTGAGGCCAGGGAAGTGCTCGACGGGAGAGGGACGGGGTGGCGCATGTACCACCGGTGCCGGTGCCCCTCCTGGCGACGACTTCAGCTCGAGGAAGTTGGCCAGCATCTTTTCCAGATCAGCTGCTTGAACCGGATCATTCGCAGATGGCTTGCCCCT
This sequence comes from Hyparrhenia diplandra, assembly GCA_015847255.1. Taxonomy (NCBI): domain Eukaryota; kingdom Viridiplantae; phylum Streptophyta; class Magnoliopsida; order Poales; family Poaceae; genus Hyparrhenia; species Hyparrhenia diplandra. The sequence continues at coordinate 86,188 of JADLZK010010174.1, forward strand.
GTCCGTCCTTGCCTTGATAAAGGCCTGGCCGGAGTCCTCCATGATCGCTTCGGTGGCGCCTCGGCCTCCTTCAAGAGCTTGATTCGTCTTGCCTCTGCCGGATCGGTACCTAAGAGGACAGCAACCTGATCAGCGAGCGTGTCGAGACGGGCGGTGAAGGTGGAGAGCTACTTCCCCAGCGCAATCAGCATCTTCTTCGTCTCGGCGTCCATGGTGGTAGGTGGATCGTAGTGGCCTCCGGATACCAGTATCACCTGCCGGATCAAACCCGGGGTGACACGTGGCCTGGTGCGCCCGAGGGCGGCGCACTGGCACTAGGGCGGCGGCGGTGTTGGCGCGGCAGGTGGGCGGCGGTGGGCGGCAAGAACGGGAGGTGGGTGCGGCGGCGGGTGGCGACGTGTTGGGGCGGTGGCGCGGCAGAAGAAGAGGAGAAGGAAGGAGATAAATTTCTTTATTGCTTGTTGACCTGAAAGATTATAGACCCCTTACATTTATAGCCCGGCTAGTGGGACTTGTAAACCAAGCAATCTCTCTAAAAGGTTTCCTTATAAATTGGAATACCTTTCTACAAGCAATCCTATTTATTTTCCTAATAATTGTCTTCCATATAAATGGAATATCCCCTTGCACACCAAAAAAGCATAAGATAATCCTAGTCAAACTCCTTTATTACCTAATTAATTTCCAAAGAATCCGTGGAAGGGAGGCGGAGGCGGCGGGCGCCAAATCCCGTCCCCTGGTCCGATGGGCCTATCATCTTGGGCCCTATTTCCCGGCACATGTCATGTACATGTTCGATCGGCTACGAGGGACTGTATGTAGTGTTTGGACAACTATGAACATGAGAACGCACAAATAGAGGCTGCTGCCTTGGCTTGTTGTTGACACCTAAATTAGTCCTATGCTAATTTAGAATGAACAATATATCGAGAGAATAAATGGCCGCCTTTTCATGCATGGACAACGCCATTTTATGTGAACAAAACTTGTCAAAGGTGTCCTAAAAATAGTAAAGGAGCATGCACTTGAAGAAATCCATCGAAGGGGAGTACTTCACGGTTTCTACCATGTGGCCGCATGGCTCTCCGGACCGCTTCGGCGTGTTCGGTGTGGTGCTGGCGGGTTCGGTTGTGTGTGTGCATTACGAGCCGCCTCGCGCCCCTCACCAAAATAGCTTTACGAACCACGTTCGGGCGCACCTATTTCGGGCGTCCGACGCTGTTCGCGATCTGCGACCAAGATTTTCTTAATTCGAACCGACTTTATTTCGGGGTTGTTTTTGGAGAGTCCCGATGTTTGGAAACGTTTTGGATGATTTCCTAAAAGGACAAGACCACCCTCCTCTATATAATGAGAGGTTCATGGCCGATTTGATCCCATCTACCTCCAATCGTCACCAAATCTACTATAGACTTGAATGTTGATCATCTTCCTCTCCTTTTTCTTCGCCGTTGATGCCACGAACGGAAGATCGATGACAACAACGCCCTAGAGCGGCCGGGACGGCTAGGGTAGCCCATTGCCGCCGCACATCATAACGGGTCCGGCCCCGGGCGTGTGGGATTTTGGGTTTCAAGAGACTTCGCCAGCGTGTCTTGCGTATCGCGCTCATCGTTGGAGGCACACGGTCCAATGTGGATATCCCTAGGCAAAGATCCCCGATTTCGGCTTCCCCTACGTAGAGCAATATAGCTCTTGTTTTGGTGTGTTACCGATTTTATCGTCAACACACTTTTTGGCGGCTCCGCTAGGGAACGAGAATTGTTTCGGCTCTACTTTGTAGCCGAATATATCTTACTCTACCCTTAATTCTTCATTGATTTATCAATTTGTCGCTTCACTACTAATTTCTAACCCTTACGCAACGTCAAAAAAACGTTGCAATAGGCCCAATTTGGTTGCAAAAGATAGATGTTGCAACCAAATCGCGTTCGCTGCTAGGGGTTGCATTAAGTCGCGTTGCATTAAGGTATTGCAACCATTGGCAATTTGGCGTTGCAAGTGTCGTGGTTTCTTGCAACCATAGTTGCCCGTTGCCAAGCATGGCAATAGGACGTTGATGCAACATTCATGGTCGTGGCAATAGAAGCACTCGCCATGCTAGAATTTTGTTACCTAAGGTGTTATTGCCACGACCTCCATGTCGTGGCAAATAGAACATATGCCACGTAATATTATTCGTTGCAAGAGATAATAGGGTATTGCTACCATCGTTGCGGCATTGCAATAGTATCATTTGCCACGCAAGTTTATGCGTTGCGAGAGATGATATGTTATCGCCACGGCCATTGTGCCGTGGCAATTGTATCATTTGCCACCTAAACGTATTCGTTGCATCGGTCCAAATGTTGTTGCCACGATTGGCATCGCGTGGCTATAGTAACATGTGCCACGTAATTTCATCTGTTGCCATACATCGTATTGCCACGCAAGAGTGTTCGTTGCCATATATCATATTGCCACATGTAGTATCTCATTGCATTTGCATAGTTGGTATTGCAACGCTAGATTTGAAGTATTATTTATAAAATCATCATTACAGAAAATAACAAAACCATATAAAAGCGATTGTTCTCATATATATTAATTATAACCAATGATCCAATAAGTTGACAAACCGTTCAAATAGAAGCTAAATAGCTAAAATCATAAATGAATGTGTATTTCACTCATTGTTTCACAACTTTCTAAAACCTACAGCACTACAAGACTTGCTACAATCTATACAGCATGGTTTTCCTAGCAGCAACATGTTATCACCAGCTATGTCCTCGTTTGATTATGAGCCACCCACTCAAACTTTGTCCACCTGCTGATCAAAACAATAAGATTGGGATATTAGACAAATATTAAGTTCACCATGTCATGCATGAAATGTAAAGAGACTTAGATAGAGCATGGTTGTAATTAATAAGCAAAAAGAAGAATTAATAAAACTATGGAGGGTCACATCTGACAAGGTTTTCAGCACTTGAGGCAAGAGTGCATGACATCTAATAGAGTTACTAACTAGGAATGGTGAGATAGAATCAAATCCTACACTAATTATTTACATATGCATGTTTCTTGCATTACATGTGTCTAATAAGCATATAGGGACAGCAAGGATATATGAAGACAAATTTGTCAATAAATTGCAGATTTGTGCACTCTGTATTTGAGAAAATAAGAACACAACAAAAAAGAATTACACCTAATCTATATATATTGCTCATGGCATGGTAGTGTTAGTGTACGTCTGTCCATAAAAGAGTCATGATAAAATGAGCACAACTTTGTTTCAAGTAGCTGATAACATACTGTAGTTGTTACCTTCTTTTTCAATTGATTTCTTGTTCTATTCATCAACTGTTGTGGAGCGATAAATGTCTTCGATATTGCCACATTTGCAGTGTTTTCTTTGAAAAGATTTTTGGATACACCAGTAGCAGCTCTACTAGCACGAGTAGTAGGTGGTGTTGCTTCTCTTTGTACAGTGATTGTGCTTCCTGGCTGAGAACAAAAACATTAAATTGGTCAATCTGTTTTTGCTACAGATTACCTCAAGATTACTTGGAACATAGTGCAATAATGTCATTACCTGTAGATTCTCTTCAGTTGCATGTTCAGTCTCATCATCCTCATGTGTGGCTTGTCCAAACTGCAAGTTGTTACTGTTTTGCAAGGTACTCTACACGTACAAATATTTAGGTAAAGATTAAGCATCACAATCGCAAGTTTAAGAAAAGGGTTGTGGGTAAAAAAAATTATTATGAGATTTTACCTGATTCATTGTTCCTTCTTTGTGTTGTGCGAGCATATTAAGAAATTCTTTCTTCATTTCTATCTTAGCATTTTCCAGATCCTCTTGCATCTTTCTCCTATTTTCCTCTTTCTCCCTTTCCCTTTCTGCGGCTTCATGTGCAAGCTGTTCTTTCAGCTTCTCAAGCTCTACTTCATAAGCAATTCGCTTCTCCTTGGCTGCAGCTTTAGCGTTTGCAAGTACTTCAAGGTTCTCTTTCATAAGATCTCTGCGAGTTCGATACTTAGCCAAGTATCCATGCCCATGCATTTTGGATGATTTGGTCTGTGTGGTTTCTTTGTAGCATGACTGGAAAATCATGTTCTCCTCAGCAGTTGAAAGTGTTTGTCTACCAGGTTCTGACTCAATCTCACACATTTTCAAGGCTGCATTTTCCTAAAAGAAATAATAAAATTCATTAGGCACAAGTAGTAGCTATAAAAAAAAGCATGCCCAAAGATTTACTCACATATACGGAAAATGATGCGGAATTTGACCATTTGCCATGTTTTGTGTGAGTGGCCTTCCAAAGCACATGATCACTTGGCTCTTCACCAGTTTCTTTGTCTCTCTAGGATGTCAAAATATAATTCAACACACAAGCATTGCATTATACAACAGAAGGACCAGATTACTATATCTAATGCTTACCATTTCGAAGCTACACTGTGAGAAGTTTATTGGACCCATCACATGCTTGGTTTTTTTGCTTCTGACGGTTGGAGGAGTTCTGGCTGCTAACCTTCTGTAGAATGACAACAAGTGGTATATAATAATGTAATTTTTGGCTGACAAAGTTTGTTCGACAAAGTAGATTATACTAGAACTGACCTTGAATTTATCAGAACCAAAAAAATAAGATCAAAGTAGTGCCACTCAAGAAGGTCTACATCTTCAGGTTTATTTCTTATTCTCTCACCATAATTATTATAAGCCTTGTATGTGGAACTCAGAGCTGCTCTCCACCCTCTGTGCTCTGAGGATATCATTCTCTGGTCAGGGGCAATATCGGAAAATACCCTCTGTGTGCGATTCCATCGTACCCTTTCACTCCAGTTCGTGGCCGTGGCGCATCTGTCTGCTGATGGCGGCGGCGCTTCTGCTCGGCGACCGGGGGCTGAGGCGGGCCGGCGGCGCATCTGCTCGGTGGCCTGGCGGCGCACGGCGGGCAGGCGGCGCACTGCGGGAGGGGCTGCGGCAGCGCACGGCGACCTCCGAGCTGCGTCGGCGCACGGCGGGCGGGGCCGCGGGGGACTACTGCCTACGGCGGGGCACGGAGGGCGGGGGCTACGGCGAGCTTCTGAAATCAAGAGAAGATGGCTGCGAATGGTGCGTTTCTGAAAATCTTGATAGCGCTCTGTCTCTCTGAAATTCGCTTCGAGCCGAGGTGGAATTTAGCTACAGTTTGAATGAAGCTTTCATCTTTTTAAGCAATGTGAATGTCGGCTGCCAACTATTTAGGCCATAGCCATACTAGAGTGGATCTAACATCTGAGTGTTCCAGGAAAGGCAGCTGTGCATAAAACTGATTCATCCTATATTGTCATTCCTATGTGATTTTGATGACAAATTGATGAAGCTAGTTCATCAGCTACATTTAAAAACAAATAGCCTTATAACTTTGCCTGTGAAATCCAGTAATTCTGTCCTCCTTGATCTGGTATGGTTGATAAAAATCTAGGTATAAGGCTTGATGAAATGCATGTCTAGACTTTGGCCTTAAGGTACAATTCATGTGTGAGCCTGTAAGGCCATAGTACAATTAGGGCGTGCGGCTCTGATCCGTCGGTGGCAGCTCATCTCCGCATGCATCCCTGCTGGCCGCCGCCACTTGAAGTGTCATGGTCATCCCAGCGAAGGCGACTGCAGTGGCCGGATCCTAGCGCGAGCGATGGCGGCGACATGGAGCCATGGCCCAATGCTTCAGTATGGCATCCACCGTCTGCTTCGTCCTCCTCCTGGTCATCTTCTGTGAGTGCCCAGTGCCCACCACTTGTCCACTTGCAATTTGGGGATTATTTGCTTGCCCTTCTGGGCAGATCCTGATTGTGTGGTTTGTTTCAATTGTGCAGTTCAGGGGAAACCGTTTAAGGCTATAGTGGATTCGCTTGCAGTTTTGGGGGTAAGTGTGGAGTGTGCAGGTGTTAGAAGATTTCGCTAAATCGAGCTAGCAAATGGATGTAGTTGTGCAATCTACTGAACTTTGTTTATTTGAGTCCCTGTTTTCTTAGGAAACCCTCTGAACTACCTAGACAAATATATTACAATTGCGCCTGCCACAGTCTAATGAGTGCAGCTTGAAATTAATGGGCCTATAATAATCATCTGCAATTGCATTTTAATAAAAAGTAATATCTGCAATCATTCAAAGTTACAAAGAGGAATCATCTGTTATCTTATGAATTTGTTTCATTTGGGAGCAATTGACCCTGCATATGAAATGTTGCCTGTAAAATCATGCCCATGGTGGATGTTTAATGTAGAGGCAACGCTAAGCCATTCGTGTTTGATTTCTGTTAGTGTTTCATTTCTGTGACAATACTGAAACTGAAAGGCAGTACTGAATGTGAGCATTTGACAATACTGAATAAAACATATTTAGTTTTCATTTACTTTATCTCCTTTTATACATTTTACAGAGATCCAGAGTTGACAACAGCAAATTAAGTGATCAGCACAAGGCACAAGGCTGTGAACAGAAGATGGTGCTGGTGCTGTAGGCCGAGGGCTGTGAGGAGAAGATGATGAATGCTCGTGGCCGGAGGCTGAAGTGCAGTCCATAAGGTGCGGCGAGTCCATTGGAGTCAAAGAATTCAAGAGGTGCTTCCTTTCCATCCGCTGCTCATTGCTGGAGCCGAAGTGGAGACAAGTAGTCCACAAATCTCCAAGTGGTGTCAAGTATTCCAGAAATCAGCAGTCTACAAATCTCGTAGTGGTGTCAAGTACTCCAAAAATCTTAGTTGTTGTTTGGTTAGGAGTTAGGACTCTGTAACCGCAAACATCAATGGAATCGATGCAGTGCTACTCAGTAGCAGAGTAGCTTGGTGTGTTTTATGTACTGAATATTCAAAGAGCAACTAAAATATGAATTTCTTCAGACGGTTGTGTATTGTTGCATCAGTGGTATGTGTTTTCCATGTTCTATATGTTTCAGCTACAACCTACTGTGGTGAGATATTATCTCCTATGAGCTGTGTGCTGCGGCAGCTTGCATCTTTTGTTGAGACATCCATAATTTGTTTTTCATGGCTAACCTCTAGATCATTACATGAACATAGCTTTGCTGCCTACCTGCTGGACTGGAATGTCAGTGGACCTAAATTCTGAAACTAGCAATCAAAGTATCTGCTGGACTGGAATGTCAGTGGACTTAATTTTTTTGCCTACTTGTGCTTTGTTCAGTAATAACTATATATTTTTTTAACTGAAGGTTCCTGAACAGTGTTCCCTTTTTGGTGTAATAAAAATAAATGAAAATAGTTGCATGCTGCTGCTGGTAGGTAGTGAGTTAGTATAAACAAATGCAAATAGCTTCCTGTAACAATTGAGTAATGAAATACCCACTCCAAAAAGGAAGTGGAGCATCATTTCTTGGAAGTCTATTATTACAGCATGGATATGGGATCAAAGAAACACAAAAATGTTGAGAGGGACTCATCAGTCGTCCCTCTTCAATTATTACAAGTTCATTCTTTTTCTGAAAACAGTTCTGCAAAAATATCAAATAAATATGCACAAGTTCGCATTTTCCATACGTATTCCTTGAGCAAATTTTAAACAAAAAAATCATCGCCGGAATCTTCTCCCGGAGTAATGAATGGAGGGACGACTCCATCAGCCGTGTATGTGTCATCTGGGTCTTCGTCTTCCTCAAACAGATCATCGTCAGGTTCAGCCATTGGTGTTGCAAGTGCCTGCTCAATAACACAAGCATCAACACTAACCCCACCAAGGCCAGACCTACTCCAAGTTGTCACATCTTCATTTTGCTGATCAAGATTCATATCTTGCACGCCTACAACAACAGAGTCCAGATCGAGCTCGCCCACCTTGTCAGCATCGTCTCCTTCAGGCATGGCAAACAAATTTCTAGGCTGCACTTTAAGGACACTGCACCAATTTGGTTTCTTTGCGTTTACAACATAAAACACTTGCTGCGCTTGTGTGCTCAGGATGTAAGGTTCATCTGAATACCTAAACCGAAAGTGATATTAATATCGATGACCCCAAATTTATCCTTACTGTACCCTCTAGATTTGCTCGTACTTGCTTTAGGTACATCAAACCAGTCACATGTGAACAACATTACTTCCTTCTCACCAGGAAAATCGAGGCAGATGATTTTCCTAAGCACGCCATACCAGTCCATGTTTCCTGTACTTGCATCACCCTTCACAAATACACCACTATTCTGCGTTGTCAAGAAGTTCTCTATGGAAGAGACCCGAAAAAGGAAGCCATTTATAAAACACCTGTTGAACACACACGAGCACGACATTGTGGACCGCGAGATAGATAATAAATCATGTCATCCATTCCCTCTTGGGCACGCAATGTCCTGATCTGCAGTTAGCATCATTTAAAAAAATATATTAGGGACTACTAAATTAACCGGTAGCATGTGAAAACTGAACAAAGAAATATGGATAGATACATTAGGGACTAATAAATTGACAGGTACCATGTGGAAACTTAACAAAGATAACATGGGTAAATATATTAGGGATGACTCACTTTACGCTCAAACCATGATACATACTCCCTCCTTGTGTCTTTTATCAACATGTCGTGGGTTGGTATTCGTTAGCTCATCCTTGTGCACACTTTCCACAAGAATTGAATATACGTCCATTAGTTACATATAAATTTTTAAAATTCATGAACACCATAAAAAATCAAAGTTAAAATATAGCTTACTTTATCCATTTGGTGACCTCATCACAATTCGTTAACATGTAATGCCTCATCCTCTGCAGGTCAGTATCAGAAACATATTCGAGTACATCCTTTCCTACTATAGTCAATGCTCCTAAATATACATAGCCCAGACGGTTGTTCACTAGCAGCAGCACTTTCATGACGTTCTGGACGATTCAACTTGGTATCAATATTATCAAAGAAGCGAGAGCAAAATGTGAGGCACTCCTCAGATATATACCCCCCTCTGCAATTGAACCTTCAGGGCGCTCTGTTCTTCACATAGCCTTTAAGAGTACGAAGGTATCTCTCAACCGATACATCCATCTATAGCATACAGGGCCTCCAAGTCTAGCTTCATCAGCAAGATGAACTGGTAAGTGCACCATAATATCAAAAAAAAAAGATGGTGGAAAAATCATCTCTAGCCGACAAAGGGTCTCCTTAATCGAAGTGCTCAGTTTTTCAATTTCTGAAAGCTCCAACTCCCTTTGAACACAGTGAGTTAAAGAACCTACTTAGCTCGATCACTGGGATCACCACATCTTCAGGCAATATGTTACGCACCACTAAGGGCAAAAAAGTTTTTGCAAGATTACGTGGAGGTCATGACTTTTAAGTCCGAAAAGCTTGCAACCATTGACATCCACACATCTCCTAATGTTTGCGGCATAACCATCGGGAACTTGATGTCATGTAAAAATTTGCACAAAATTTCCTTGTCATCCTTCCCTAGAGAGTATAGCGCTGGTGGCAAGGTGTACTTACCCTTTTCGTTAATCGGATGCTGATCTTCCCTTATACCCAAATGTTGCATATCAAGTCGAGCCTTGTCACTGTCCGTCCTTGCATTTACCTTGTAACTCCAGCAAAGTCCCCAAACAAGCTCTCGCATATGTTCTTCTCAATATGCATGACATCCAAATTATGTCGTACAAGCAATGATTTCAGTAAGGAAGCTCAAAGAAAATACTCTTCTTCCTCCAATTGTGCCACCTATTTTCTTCGCCACGATGCTTCCTTTTCCCTGGTATCCTTTCCAAAAGTCACTTGCTGGAAACTCTCATAGTCCCGCATCACTGCTCACCGCGGCGGCAATCGAGCTTCCCCTGGTTTCAACCATGTTATTGAAGCTCACCTTGTTTTTCGCCACTTGTGTTCCAATGGTAAAAATTTACGATGTGCCATGTAGCAATGCTTTGAACTGTATTTTAACCACAAGTAATCAGTATGCCTATGACAATAAGGACAAGCAAACTTTCCTTTTGTGCTCCAACCAGATAACATCGCATATGCGGGAAATCATTAATTGTCCACAATAGAATTGCATGTAGAGTAAAATTCTTCTTCTCCTTCTCATCCCATGTATCAACTCCTTTAACCCACAAATCATTTAGCTCATCGATCAGAGGTTGTAAATATACATCAATGTTGACTCTAGGAGATTTCGGCCCAGGTATCAACATGGACATCATCCAATAAGGTTGTTTCATACACAACCAAGGAGGCAGGTTATAAGGAATCAATATCACAGGCCAACAAGTGTAATTAACATTCAACATTCCAAACGGATTGAAGCCATCAGATGCGAGTCCCAGCCTAACATTACGTGGATCCAAATCAAATTTCTTATACCTTTCATTCACGTGCTGCCATGCCAATGAGTCTACTGGATGCCGCACTTTCCCATCACGGATGCGTTCTTCCTTGTGCCACCGCATCAATGTTGATGTTTCCTCTGACATATATAGTCTTTGCAGCCGAGGAGTGAGCGGAAAATACCTTAGAACTTTGCAAGGAGTGCGCTTCTTTGCTCCACCACTTTCGCTAGGCTCGTCGATCTCATCAGAATGTGTGTCGTTCTTCCACCTACTCTCACCACATGTTGGACATGTGTCCATATCAGCAAATGGCCCACGAAACAACACACAGTCATTAACACAAGCATGGATTTTAATGTATGTGAGGCCAAGGTCACGAATAACCTTCCGTGCTTTCTCATAGGTTTCTGGGATACAATGTCCTGGGGAACGATCCGAAATTAGTTCAAGTGCTTTCCCTGTGGAATTATTACTCCATCCACTCATGCATTTAAGCTGAAAGAGCCGGACCATGAAAGATAACTTGGTAAGCCGAGAGCCTGGCCCCAACGGTTGTTGTGCATCTTTCAACAAAGCAAAGAATTTCTTTGCACTCTCATTGGGCTCCTCGTTTTTATTACCACTGGTCTCACCTCTAATTATTGCGGACATCATATTCTTGGCAGACAATGCATCATCTGTTGGGCCTACATTCAGTTCCCTGTCATCATTCCAAGGTTCAGCATTACCTGTGTCTTTGAAAAAAATTCTCATCAAACCCTTTAGTTAACAAGTCCATTTGAACTTCGGATTTTGTTTTGTACACAACTCCACGACACCTTGAACATGGACACGGTGCAGTTTCTGATTCATATGTGCCTTCAAAAAAATAGTATCAATAAATTTCTCGAGTCCTGCTTGCCACTCCTCTGTTGACCGATCAGGCAACAACATCCAACTCAATCACCATCTTGTGCCATTTATTATATCTTCCAAATGTCACGAGATTGATTTTTCCTGAACCATGTTAATTGAAGGAACCACATCAAGATAGGGAAAAGACAACAAAAGAATGATCTATATGGTTTTGAAACTATTATACATATGGTCTCTAGTTGGACACAACTTTAGATGAATTAATGCGGGGTAATTAAGAAGCACAATCCAATTTACCGTAGAAAACATTATTCACTCAGTTTATTTGTTTCAATTAACTAAACCTATCGCAACTGAATGTCTGAAATTTGATTAATTTTGCCTAGCACGCTACAAGTACCTAGGTACAATTGGACTACTGCAATAATGCATGCATACCTACGTGATGATCCTCTCTTGCTGGTTGATGATGGCTGGCCGGCCGCTGAACGTCTATTGTGGTCGACGATGGAGGGCACACGGAGGCACACCAGGGCACCACGACGTTGGCTGCAGGGAGTTAAAGGGCAGCGACCCCGCCGCTGTCTGCAGCCTGTTCGGCACGGGCGGCGTGGTGCCTGCAGAGAAGGGCGACGGCGGCGTGGCGCTGTAGAGAAGGGCGACGGCGGCGTGGTGCTGTAGAGAAGGGCTACGGCGGCGTGGCCGGACAAAGAGGCCGCGAGAAGTAGATCACGTAAATCACGTACAGAATTATATTAGATCGATCCTCTCTATCTCAATACCTAAACAAGTATAAATTACTTAATATAACGTTTCTGTGGCTATCAAAACTACAAGCATGCATATGGTCTACTGGTAGGTAACTAGCACCTAAACCTTGAGGTCTTAAGGTCAAAACTTATGGGTGCTATTTTTTTATTTTTGCTTAACCTTAGCGTTATTTGTTTTTTTCCTGAACCTTTTGTTGAGAACCTTCGGTAGGTATTGCAACCGTGTGATTTTTAGTTTCTATATATATGTACCATCTTTTCACAACGCAAGTGACAAACAACGAAATATCATGCGGAGCGGTGAGGACTATGACAATCCAGCAGCACGCGGCGACAGAGGGACACTAGCGTCTGGAGGAAAAGGACTATTACATCAATGGAATAGCGGTGAGGACTATGACAAACCTTACTAATTGCAACCATCTATTTCTATCGTTGCTTTATGTATAGCCCTTTTGCAACGCAAGTGACTATTACATACAACGAATCATATTCATTGCAATATAGACGCACTTTGGCAACCGACAACCAAAAGCGTTGCAATACCATATTAGTATTGCAACGCCCATAAAAATGCCCCCATAGCGCAAATTATATCGTGGCAATACTTACCATTTATTGCAACGGTTTTATAATTTGTTGCAATAGCACTTACTTATTGCAACGATCCTCACACTTAGGGCCACAAAATAATTTGCGTGGTAAAAATCCACCTATTGCAACCGAAGGTAGAAATGGTTGCGATAACACCCCCCTGTTGCAACCAAATCTTGTCGTTGCGACAAAAAAGCGTGGCATAAGGGTCAGAAATTAGTAGTGTTGGTGTTCATCACATACGAAGTGAAGGAAATTTAGGCGTGTTGTGTTGTGTTTTCTATGGCTCCAAGAAGATTACGGGAATACATGGAGACATATCATGACACTTCATCTCAGTACCATTATCCCCGCCTAAGGTAAAACTTGCAAATTCATATGATAATTTTAATAATGTTTCAAGTAATATAAATTCCTACGATGGGGTTGCTAGTTATGATAATGATAGATATATTCCATCGGCGATTTCCATCGACAAAAAGCCGATGTATGCTAAGAATTTATTGAATTCTACTTCTAGCAACACGTCACATATCGTTCATCGGCTATAAGTTCACAACGTGACATGTCGATGCATGATTTAGTCGATTGCTCTCCAAAATTGACATCTTATGCAGGTATTAATGCTCATGATTTGGCTACGCGTACTATTAATAATAACCATAGCCAAATCAATAAAAATTTAGTGCCCTATGCGTAATTCGGCTTCATTTAATTCTAGCTGAATTAATGAAAAATCAACAAGATACTGAGGGAAGATGTTGATTATCATTAAGCCGTATTTGACTTTCTTAAAGCAAACTATGTCAATCAACAGTCGAGGTCATGCGAGAAATCCACTTGGATCTTCTAAATGGAGAGTGCCCGCATATCACAGACCTTATATGCTATATTATGATTACTTGGAATATCCTAATGGTTGGCGGGTGCCTAAATTTCATATGTTTTGTGGAGAAAGTGGTAGGACTTCCATAGAGCATATTGATGCATATCTCTCACAATTGAGTTACGCCAAGTAAAGAAGACTACATGAAAATACATAATTTTCCTTTATCTCTCAATCGTATTTCCTTTGCATGGTTTATGACTTTACGAAAATTACTGTTTGGTCATGGTCTATTCTAGAGAAGTTGTTCTATTAATTCTTTGGGGAAACACCAGAAATGGCCAATCACAATTCGGACATTTGTTGAGGCAGGATGGTTAATTGAATATCGAGAAGGCAAGTCTCACTATAAAAAAAGTGTGAGAAAAATCAGAAACATACTACTCTTGGTACCCACGTTGAATCGGTCAAACCGACTTGTAAGTCGGTGAACCGATTGCTTCCCATAAACAAACCAAATTGGTGTTTTCGCACCCAAAGCCGATAAAACCAATTTAGGAGATTCGATTTTTCTATCTTGTGCGGGGAAAGCATTTCACGCGGCTGAGATTGCAACGAGAGAAAAGAATCGAAAGTGTTAGAGCGTCTTGATTCTATGGTTCAAAAACCTATTGATCGACTTGCAAGAAGACACCTTCGATGACTGAAATTATGGAGAAATATAATCCGGCCATCTTAATTCGACCGGGGCAAGAAGATTCCGCTATTGAAAAAAATGTGATAATCGACGAGCCTAGAGAGCCTAAGAAGAGAAAGCAAATCTCGGATCGTGAGGTGGTGTTAAAGAAATCTAATGACAATCATGAAAGCCTCAAGATCACTATCAAGTCTTCTAGGTTCGGGGGCAAGCTCAAGGTCCCATTCATAACCAGAGGTCAACCACTAGTGTTATCGCCCAAAAAGGATTCTTTGGAATCAATTCTAAAAGTTGGCCAAAACAATTTTAGAACTAGTGGATAGAAGAAATCGGGAGGACCGATTTCTCAAATCGTTCAAGTTATTCATAAGAAAAAGGTGCAAACACACACACATAAAGGTGGAGTATTGGTTCCTCGCTCATTAATGTGTCAAGACCTCCACCAAAGGAGAGTGTGTGCTAGTGAAACTCACAATAGGCAGCAGTACTTACCGCGTAGCCGATTGAGCCATAGCCAATCATGTTTCAATAATAAAGAACCAATCAACCTAGCCAAGCCAACTACTTTACTTGAGATGACAAAGCCTACCCTAGAAGTAGCCGAGCTAGCTAAGGTTGCTGCCATTGAGCATGAATCGGCATTGACGAATTCGAGTTGGCTAAGTCGATTCCTATTGTTGTAGATTTTTCCACGGATGCTTGAGAAAAGTTTCGCCACTCTTTGTGGTGGGCGTCAAGACACAAGAAGAGCCCGAGGAGGAAATTAGTGACGGTAGAAAGAGCACACAAACTCTTTCCAAAGGTATTGCTAACGGTGTGACCATCGAGAGCAGAACCTTGGTTGCTACATCTTTCGTCACTAAGGTACAAGATTCCATAAACTTACATGTTGTCTTGAATTGGAAGGCCGATGATAATGTTTTGTCAAAGTTAAAGATTTTCCCAATGCTTAATGTGAATTGTACATATATGTGGATTGCTTTACTCATTTTGAATTATATTCATACTTGGTCCCGAATGAGATATAAGTTTTGGAATTACTTCGATTTTTATGGTTCGGGGCTAAGATTGAAGAATATTGCTCATGCCGATGCTTGTTTTAAATTTAATTCTATAACATCCGGAATGGAAGATAAGCGTAAAGGTGTGGCGAATGGATTTATGTCGAATTTAATCTCTTCGCTTGCCAAGCATTGAAACCAATTCTACAAGAAAAATCGGCTTGCAAATTTAATGCTCACCTTTGATTGTATCTCATTTGTGATCATGTCTTTGACATATTGCTGAAAAATAAATGTATTAGAATTATTAATCATAATGCTTTGCCATCAACCCGAGCTTGGAAGAGTTTACATTTTGCAAGTGGTGTAATTCAATTGATCATAATACTTGTCATTGCAATATGTTTCATCATGATATCCAATCGGACATTGATAATGACTAATTGTGGTTTTCTAAAGCTCAACAAGTGGACCGATTAGATTCAATCGGTCTTGATGGCAAAGGAGTTTTGAATCGCTTTGCATTAACCGATTCACTTGAAGCGCAAGGCTCTAATGCCCAAAAAAGAGAGATGGAGAACCCTCAAGCAAAAGACAGAGTTGTTATCCAAAAATTTCAATTTGAAGGCATTTCAAGGGATAACAATGTTGCTCCAATGTTAGAAGACAGGGGCAAATAAAATCTCTCCATCTCCACCAAAAGCCGATTATTTCCATTGAGCAAGTGGAATCGGATGGAGGTCCTTCTTTGGAGCATGTCCATCAAGATGAAGGAAAGGAGGAAGCTCATAAAGCTAGTGGAGGCAAGGAGCATGACAAGGAAAAATGCAATAGGAGACCGAAGCTTAGCTTCGAGGAGCTCTTAGCTAAATATACAAAGATAGGGAAGTGAATCGATTAAAGAAAACCCAAGCATCGAGTTGCCTCCAAAGCATAAAAAACAACATTGGCAAAGGAAGGTGTATGTTCCATCATATTTTGAGCCACAACACATGTGGAGTATGTAGCTCCAAAACGCTTGAAAGAGTCATCATCTTACAAAGACCAATTTAATCAAAATTGATCCAGCTGTGCGGAGAAAGGGAAGGTGGTAAAGCAAGTTTACCATGTGAAGTATGATGGACGGAAAAAGGAGAATTCAGATCCGAGCATTACCATTGAAAAGTCAATTACATCGTTGAAAGATCTAGCTATTGATGGTAGACGAATTGAAAATTCTTCTATTGATGTTGTAGGTACAAAATTTGAACATAAGAAGGTAAAAGTACCTAAGACCAAGAAAGAGTTGTCACTTTGTCCAATAACGATGATAAAACCGAAAATGCTCAATCGGTTTACTCAAGTGGCAGGAAAAAGAATTGCGTAAGCTCAGTAAGCAGAGAAGCTAGGAGAAAGGGGCTTAGCATGGGTCCCTAAAGGAAGCCTTGAAGATCGAAAGGATGATGATCAAGCAAGTGGTGCAGCAAAGACAAAAGATAGAAGGAAAAGATTCAAGACATGATTGCCAAGTTGGAGGTTTGCACCAAATTATCAAAATCATTGGTCATGGCATCATCCATTTTTTCTCGCCTTTGTGCATATGCGTAATTCACCTCATGTTATGCATTGTTATCCCTTATATTCTTATGTTGATACTTGGTATGGGTCCTTATATTATGGAGGGTTGCCGCATTATTACACTTATCAATGATCAAGGACCAAAATTTTTTAGGTCATGCATACTGCGGTGTGTGTGAATTCGTATGGTCGATACTTTGTTATCGCCCTCGGCATGCAATATAGCCGATGAACGTTTATAACCATCGTGCTATATGAAAAGCCTCCTAGGGAATTTTATTTTGATGACCTAAGACTTGGGGGCAAGAAGAAGATCACTTGCATGTAAAATATATGCAAGGAGCAAACTTGCTTGCTCAACGGGCATTCGGCTTTGAGGTAAATGATATGTTCTTTCATTTACAACATTTCATTTGATGCATGAAAGTTTGTTTGTTTTAGATTTTAGTAAAAAAATTCGGTTCAACCAAATGTAATTAAATAGACCGATGTTATTTATGATTTGGGACAGCAAAGTAGAATTCTTTTGAATCGGTCTATTTCTGTCCTAGCAATGATAGTACCAATTGAGAAGATCGGAGAACACCTCTCTTGTATTGTTTGCAAGATCCTAATGCCAAAGTTGACAAGAAAGTTCGGGTGGCTCACTTTCAAGTATACATTGAATAATGGTGAGCTCTATCGAGAGGTCCGTAGAAGATTTGTTGCTAAAGTGCTTAGGGACCAATCAAGCAAGAGTGGCAATCGGAGAGATTCATGAAGGCATTTGTCGTATGACTCGAGTCATCTCTAAAGATGAAGTGGTTGTTAAGACAGTTGGTTTTATTAGCCTACTATGATCGCCGATTGTTTTCGCTACTACAAAGGTTGTAATAAGGGCTTATTACAAACGCACCGGCAACTTTGATCAACCTTATCAAGAAAAGATAGATGAACATCCAAGAAGGTGGCATGAAGTCTTGTCAGAAGCTTTGTGGGCTCATCGAATATAGAGGCATGGTGCAACTAAGGTTACTCCTTATGAGTTGGTGTATGGTCAAGAGTCGGTGTTACCCGTTGAGGTAAATTTGGATGCATATAGATTTGCTAAGTAGATTGATCTATCTCCTTCTATGTATCATGATTTGATGATGGACAACATCGATGAGGTAACCCATAAGAGGATACAAGCTCTAAACGAAATAGAAAAGGATAAAGCTCGTGTTGCAACAGCCTACAACAAGAAAGTTGAGCAAATTGTTCCAAATCGTTTACTTAGTGTGGCAAACTATATTACCGATAGGGATGAAGAGCAATCAATTTGGCAAGTGGTCACCCAATTGGAAAGGTCCTTTCAAGGTGGTCAAAGTGATATTCGGGAACTCCTATGTGCTTGAGTCAATGAGTGGAGAACACCATGCAAAGGCGATTA
Source organism: Hyparrhenia diplandra (assembly GCA_015847255.1). Lineage (NCBI taxonomy): Eukaryota > Viridiplantae > Streptophyta > Magnoliopsida > Poales > Poaceae > Hyparrhenia > Hyparrhenia diplandra. The sequence goes on from JADLZK010010174.1 coordinate 104,198, forward strand.
ATGGGAGGTATTTGAAAAAATATTTCCCTAGTGTTTGGCAAGAGGCCTAGTGCTCTCCAAACAATGGCCGATGCATGCATCGCCCTTAGAACAAAAATTGCCGATACATAGCATCGCCCTTAGTTGCTTGGGACAACCGATATGATGGGCGGTCGTGTTGTTTGGTTTTCTTTGTCTTGTTTTCGGGTTCGTGCACCTCTGCGCCTAAAAAAACGAGGAGGCATATGTTGACACCTAAATTAGTCATATGCTAATTTAGAATGAGCAATATATCGAGAGAATAAATGGCCATCGTTTCATGCATGGACAACGCCATTTTATGAGAACAAAACATGCTCGGCGCGGGCGGCGTCGGGCGCCGCTTTGCATGCGGCGTCCGGCTGCATGGCTCGTGGACGCGGCGTGGCGCGGGGGCGCTCGGGCGCATGCATTGCGGCGCCCCGCACACCCTCGCCAAAAATAGCTATCTAGACGGCGTCCCGACGCCACTATTTGGGGCGGCCGGCATTGTTCGCGATCTGCGCCCGAGATTTTCCTAATTCGCGGCGACTTTATTTCGGGTTGGTTTTTGGAGAGTCCCGATGTTTGGAAACGTTCATGGCCGATTTGATCCCATCTACATCCAATCATCAAACACATCTACTACTGAGACTGCGTGTGGATCATCTTCCTCTCCTTCTTCTTTCGCCCGATGCCATGAATGGAAGATCGACAACAACAACAACGCCCTAGAGCGGCCAGCCGGCTAGGGCAGCCCATTTGCCGCACGTCCTCACGGGGGTCCGTCCGGGCATGTGGGGTTTTGGGTTTCAAGAGACTTCGCCGGCGTGTCTTGCGTATCGCCCTCCCGATGAGGCTCCTCCGATGATGTGTCTTGCGTATTGCACTCATCATTGGAGGCACACGGTCCAAGTGTGGATATCCCTAGGTGCTTGTCGATCCCGATTTCGGCTTGCCCCTACGTAGAGCAATCTAGCTCTTGTTTTGGTGTATTCGATTTTATCGTCAACACTTGTCACCATTGCAATGAGCTGCAAATTATCTGCTGGCTGGTCGAGGCGTTGGCGATGCCATTCATTCGAGGCTTCGGCCATGCAGGAATTCACGAGCTTCGATCTTGCTAGCGCCGCGTATGGATGGATCGGATTTGGTTATCAAATATTTCGCCTCCCGCACCCTCCCTTTGTGAGAACTAATTAGCCCTTTAGTTTTTCGAGATTGTGCCTATGAGAATGAGAACTAATTCATCGTTATCCTCACCTTGCTCGCCCACTTGGTCTTCCTCCACGTCGGCCGAGGAGGACCGCCGCCACACTACGCCCGTCGGCCCGGCGTCAAGATGTCCTCATCTTCAAAGCCCGATGCCATACATGCCGCAGCCTCACCCTCCTCGATTCCGCCAGAGCAACGCCCCTTACGCACCCTCTACTTTCTTCTTCGGCCTTTGCATCTAGCACCCAAGCGAGACAAGGACAGAGCGTCGCGAACGCCGCGGAAGCTTCGGTGAGTGCGTCGGTCATTACATTTGAGGTGTTTGTTGAAATGTTCATGTTGATTACTCCAACCTGTCATTTCCCTTTTGTATTTAGATTTTTCTTTCAAACAGTTTAGGATCGTTATAAAGTAGCAAATGTTTTTTGGTCTATGGTGAACAAATTATATTACAACATTATGGTCATTTACAACATGATTGAAGAAATACTAGTGCTTTCGAAGTGAGATAGATGTTGAAATTAATAAGTTTATGGTGTTCAAAATCCAGTTTGGATATTGAAATATATAAGCCTTGAATTTTTCTTATTGTACAACATTTCTGAATGACATAGCATTGACATCCTAATTTGGTTACATTTATAGGAAACCATGATGTGGTATGTAGTGCATGTTGGTCACGTGCCGAGGATCTATCGAACCCGGGAAGATTGCTTTGCTCTCTAGCTACCGTGGTAAGTGTTACAAAAAAATATAAGACTCAAAAGTTGAAGCTTTCAAGGCCTACTACGGTTTCAATTTTGACTAACAACAGGCCTTGGAGATTGATGGGAAGCCTCTCTCCATAGATATGAAGATTAGGAGAATTACGACTTGGCCTATGAAAGATGTCAAGCTTTTTGTTATGGCTATTGTCATTCTTTTTCTTATTTGGACGTCGATGTCCTAGGCTTAGTTTCGTTGAACATTAGGCGTAGTTACTTGTATGTAATCTGTTGAACCATGTAATGTGTTGACGGTCACTATCATACATCTTATACCGCCAACTTAGCTCTAATTAAGAGAGATGGAGCACACTTATGTCAAATAAACATTTACTACTCACCTAGTTCCACTTGTATTCGAGAATATTTGTTTTGCAGGAACAAACACGGAAACAGGTGAGAGTACGCCAAATAAAGAGTAAAGTGCAAACTCAGGAAATACGCTTTGACCAAGGGAACGTGACAGCCGTAACCGAAGCAAAACGGACCGAAACACCTCCGTAAAGGCGACCTACACCGGGCCACCAGCCCACACGCGAAGGATGGGATATAGGGCGGGCCAAACACGGGCTGACGCCGTCTTGGCGGCCGCCCGCCGCAGTCTGTGCCCGATCCCGCCGCGCCTTGTCTCCGTGTCCGACTCGGAGGAGCCGAGGCGGTGCATGGCGGTGTTCTTCGGGATTTGGCGCCAAAACTCCCGCCAAGAACCACTTTCATTCTCCTATAAATAAGAGGCCACACCCCCTTCCAACACACAACACACACACACCCTTGAGCACTTCACTCACTCTCTTTAGTCCAAGTTGTAGTTTTGAGCAAGGTTGAGCTTCAAGGAGGGCTTGTCTCCTTGGAAGGATCTTTTGGTAATATTAATATTATTATGGAGTTCCTTTCAATATTCAAGTCTTTATATTCATATTGCAATGCGTTCGAACTAGAGTATAGTTACCCCCATGTTATCTTATTAATGTGTGAACTATGATCTAGTTGACATATTAGTAGATAGGACTTGGCTAATTATAGAATTAACCGTCATGTGTCGACTCGCTAGAGAGTGGTCGGTTTATGTAAATTATGATGGTTTGGTGTACCTTCGGGTTTACCTTTATCCTTGCTTGTCGATCCGTAGGGTCGGAGTCCGAGGGGATTTAGATAGTTTTCTATATACGTGGACGTGGTGTTCAGGTCTATATTAATCATCGAAATGTCGGCATCCCACGGTAGTGAGGTAGGGGCGGTGGTGACAGCCCCGTTCCGCCCATCGTATTCCTCCACGTTCGGATGTTGAGTTGGAGTTCGAAAGTGTCCATCGGCTACTTGAGACTAGCTGCGGGCATCTCCTCATCATATGATTGTAATCCCATCATGATTTAGCCTCCTCACATGTAAAACTAGAGTTCATCCATGTGCAATATTTAGAACCACCTTCTCATTGTAGATTCTCTTTTATCCTTTTCTCTCCCTAGTGGTGTAGTAGCTTATGTGTGTTTGTCACTATCCTGAATATCATTCTTCTTACCCCTGCAATTGACTAATGGTTATTCATAAATACATTGTGGATCATCATCATCATTATGCTAGCTAACCACACAAGCCTGCCTTCCCTTGGGAAAATATAAATCACGATACCCGAATACCACCGGGTGAAATGCTACAATGATAGATCCGTGCGCTTGCGGATTGACTGAAGTAAACACATGAATCCATCTATCATCGATATCTCTTGACGTGATCTCGAGAATATTATTTATTCTTAGAGATTGCACTATGAAGTGCCAACAAGCATTTACGGTGCCGTTATCGGAAATGGGTTATTATGTATTTCTAGTAATGTCGTTAAGAAATATCAACAAGCATTTTCTCGCGATTCTGTCGGGAAGGCATGGTTTTCTAAAAAAAAAATTCATAAAGCTAGCAAATGATGATTATAACCACATGTATGAATGATAGCCCTAGTCTTTGCAAGGCTAACTCTTTTTGTTTTCTTCTGTTGTGGATGAAAACAGGGGATAGTATATGATCGATTCGCAACCTAGAACAACCGTTGACAATCAGGAGGCATTGATCGAAAGAGACGGTCTCGTACCATTACACTGTCGTTAATCCACCGGAGGTTGAACCCATCATCACCATACCATCTTCATCAACACTCATGGCCAAGACACTCGTGACTATTCAACCCCGGCGGTGGGCAATGTCCCCACCGGGCCGGCAATCAACGTTGGAGACCAGAATTTTGAGATCCGCGACCGCCTCATCACAATGGTACGAGGCAAATCCATTCTCGTGGATTGCCGCGAGGATGCCAATGCGCATCTTGAACTTTACGGAGCTTTGTGACACTATAGTGATCAAGGGACGCCGCGCCCGACGCGCGATCAAGCTCCGCTGTTTCCTTTCTCCCTTGTGGGGAAGGCGAAACAGATGGTTTTACAAAGACAAAGAGGTACAAGACATGGAGCAAGTGCTCCACAAAGATTCCTCGTGACGTTTCTTCCCAATGGGCAAAACCAATGCCCCCGCGAGCAAGAATCTCCAATTTCAAAGAGAATCCAAATGAACCAATTCACGAAGCATGGGAAAGGCCGCAAGAATACATCCTTGTTCGCGCCCACATCACGGCATGGAGACATGGCTCGTACTTTAGAACTTCTACAATGGTCTTACACCTATGTGTAAGGGCCATCTTGATGCGGGCCTTTGGAGGGGCATTTCTGTCCCTCTTTGTAGAAAAAGCTGAAGCGCTCATCGAGAAGATGATCGAGAACCAAGCATGGGGAGAAGACAGAGCCCCAACGAAAAAGAGGCATGCACAACGTCAAGGAGACGGACATGCTAGTTGCAAAGATGGACTGTTACTTAAAAGATTGGGAGATCAAGCTACCGAGAAGGAAGTCATGAACAACACTCTACCACCTCCGAAGCATTGATGACTTGTGAGTGCGTGGAGAGCTTGGACATTCGGGCAACAAGCGCCCGAAACTCGTGGAAGAGCTTGCCTTCATCAACAATGGGTTCCATCCAGGTAACAACAATGGTAATAACAACAACAATAACAATAGGTGGAACAATCAAGGACGTCCACAAGGAGGTAATAGTTTTAATTACAATTACAATTCCAATTATAACTCAAACCAACCTTCTTTGAAAGATTTAGTCTATGGCCAAGCTAAGATTAATGAATCTCGAACAAGAAAATATCTTATAATGATAAAATGTTAGAATCCATTAGTTCAAAACTTGAAAAATTATCTACCGCTGTTCAGAATCAATCTAGCTTTAATAAAATGATTGAAACTCAAATTTCTCAAATGTCATCGCTATTTTCGCTTTAAGTCAAAAGAAGGTTTGGCGGCGAAACCTTCATCAAAACGATTAACATGGTGACAACGAGGATTGGTAACCCTCGAAGTTAGATTTGCCGGATGTTTTTGTAGAGTCACCATTTGTCGCAAAGAAGGCGGATCCCGGGCACCCAACAATCACTTGTGCAATTGGTCCGCACATCTTCAAGAAAGCCTACTGTGATTTGGGGGGCAAGCGTCAACATCATGTCCAAGAAGACAAGTGATGCACCGAGATGTTCGCCACTCACCCCCATCAAAATGCAACTCCAAATGGCGGACCAATCCATCGGGACAGCGAAGGAATAGCGAAGATCTTCTAGTACAGGTGAAGAACAGTTACATCCCCACAGATTTTGTCGTCCTGGATATGGGGGAAAATGAGAACATGTCACTACTCTTGGGAAGACCGTTCCTAAACACAAAGCAAATCCCACCATATCCGTGGGGAACAGGGAAGGATCAAGTTCCAACTCCACGATGAAACAAGATAAGTGTCATTTTTAACGGTTACAAAACCGTTAAACCAATCGAGAGAAGGAAACCCGAAGTCAAGCCCAAGAAAGCCAAAGAGCAATGTTCTATGATTCGTATCAAGTACGGATCAACCACCCAAGAGTTGAAGGAGATAGTAATAGATCCCAAAAAGTTCATGAACCTCCCTCAACTAGCCAAAACTTTGAGAAAACAAAACAAAAGGAGCCAAGGAAAAAGGCGGCTCCCAAGCAAGATGATGCTCCTAAATGAAGAAGTTTCGAGGGAAAAAGCAAAGCCACTCCTACCAAACAAGTGTGGAGAAGGAAGGAACAACCAACCCCAACACCTTCACCATCAAAGACCACCACGAAGATGTCTGGCGGGTAAAGCCTACACCGCCAAGGAAAGCAATGAGCTTACACTAGAAGGAATTTTTGGGAGTAAAAGCACAAGATATTCAAATCAACCCTCGCTTTCTTCAAGACAAGGAGCACCGAAGGTAAGTCAATAATAAATTAAGTATTTATTTACTTCCTTATAGAATTTATTTACTCAAATAAATACAAATATATATATAAATAAATACATATATAGATGAATCTTTACTTTTCTTTCTAAAACTATATAGTATCAAATTTAATATAAACATAACATATAAAATTTCCTAACTCATAAAATAAAACACTTGATTTTTAGCATCCCATTTATTCTGCCATGAATAAAAATATATAAAACATATTCCAAAATAATTTTTCATTCCATAAAATATTAAAATAAACTTGGGAAAATTCAGAAATTTGGGCCAACGGTCGAAACCGACCGGGCACCAACGGTCGGGGACAACACGTGACGGTTTTCGTCGCCCCCCGCCAAAGTTGGGCAGCAGGGGGCCACCGCACGGCCGCCGCGCCGCGGCGACCGCCGCCCGGAACGCCGCCCGCCTGTCCCCCCGCCTTTGTGGCCGGCGTAGCCGTTGCTCTCGGTCCCGTGTCGCCGGTGCTTTGCTCTATAAATACTGAGGTGCCCGGGAGAGCTCACCACCCCTCCCATTCTCACATTTTCACTCTCCCACTTCACCTCTCCATTCTATCTTTTCTCCAAGAGCTTGTGCAAGAAACCTCTTGCACTCAACAGCCCTAACGTGTCAAAGATCAAGAGCTAGTAAGAATTTTTCAAGCTAACATCACCCTTGTTCTAGTTCTTGTTCTTGTTTTGTTCTTGTCAAACATGGCGGGATAGGGAGCAAGATCACTGAGGAGCATTTAGCAAGACGTTGAGAAGGAGCTCCCGGCTCTCTCAAGGCTCGAGCTCTCGCCACACCGAAGCCAAAGGAAGCCCGATGCACGAAGACGACGGCTCCTCCTCAAGTCCACCCACATTTGACGATCGACCCGGTGACGCTCCGTACCTCGACCTCCAAGATGCACGAGAGATACAAGCATACCACATGCTCAAAGATCGACCCTTCGCTCACGCACCACGCTTCTCCCAGGAAGCTCTCGAAAAACTAGGTATGGATTCCGAATTCCCTCGCATTTGGAGAGCTATAGGATGGGCAAAGGTAGATCCTCTTGATGAATTAGGCTCTAAAATGCTTACTATCCAATTCCTCGTGCACTTTGAAAGTTCATAATGAGGGTATTTCTTTTCGACTTTTTCATACCCACCACTATCGCACATGGAAACAAATTGCTGAAATTTTGGGGTTTGATAAAGCAAAATGCTTAATTGATTTTGATACAGCCCTTCGCGGGTATAATCGTGATGCTTTCTTCATGCACATATCTGATATTGATTGTTCTAGTGCTAGATTCGAGGTCATTAATGCAAACATACAACATCCATCACTAAGGTTTATGCACAAATGGATGTCTAGCACTATTTTTCCTAGACATGATCCCCGTCGCATTCATGATGCTGAATTGAAATGTCTTTTTGCGATGATAAAACAAATCAAAATTCCTCCTGTGAAAGAAATAATTAATTGGATGCTAGAAACTATCAAGCTTACCACCACTATTTATTGCACCTCCCTTGTGACACGGATTGCTCATGGTGTTGGTGCTATTTGGAAGGACGAGAATGTCCTTTACATTCTTGACCCGCGCGCCCGAGATCACGATCCAATCCTTGGTTCAAGGGCATCATATTAAGCTTGATGCGGATGACCGCGAGAAAGTCATTTATTATTTTTCGGGCTATACAATGGAGATTCCGCCTCCTAACCGGAATACTCATTGTATAAGTCCCATTCACTTACCTTCGTTCGGATCCTTTCCTCGACGAAGCACGCTGTAAGCTCGCAGGTCTTGTAGGTCAACGGGGGGAGGGTAGCAAGAGATGGGCGGGAACTTCACGATCGCCGCACCACCACCGGACTTTGTGCGGACCCCGCACCGACTCCACCACCGGGTTCACGCCAGTCCAAAGACATGGTTTCTTTTCGGCTATGCCGAATCCGTGGTACATACCGGGCTACCGGTCGGGTTACACCCCACACCCGGATCAGGCAGCGACTTCGGCATGGACGGGCTCCTATGAGATCTCTTCCCGAGAATCAAGGATTGCCTCCATCACCACGCCGGCACACCGGAGGAGCCTCGGTCGATCCGGGACCTCAAAGACACGCATCCCGGCCCGGAGGTGAGTACTAGAAATATTCGGGATACACTCCACTCCTATGTACAGACTGCAGATCAGCGCCACTAGGAGTACCAGCAGGAGTTCACCGACATCCGTGCACGAGAGGACCAGCGCCGTGCACAGGAGAGAGCCTTTTGGCTCCACATGGGATATAATCCCGACCCGTAGGCTTTGAGCCAGCTTGGGGGAGGACCCCCACCAGGTAAGCCTTTAATTTCCCAAGTCATTTTCCTTTTCCTTTCAAAAAAAAAATTTGATAAAAGCAACAAAAATATATTCCACTCCTTTATTTGACATAAGATGGTGTAGATTTCTCTTAAGATGAAATGATGAATAGTTGCTCTGTTTATGAATCAGCTTGCACCTAGTTTATAACTCAGAATTCCTTGATGTGTAAGTTTGTTGGCTAATATTGTCTTGTCCTAAAAACTTGATAAACATGGGTTGCAAGAACATGATCCTTTTCTAAGTTATTGCCGGATATGATATGGTACACAAAGAGAATCTACTATAACTTTATTCTTAGAGAACTTGACATCCAAGGGAACCTGAATCTAAAAAAAAATAGAAAAGAGATGAAAAATGGACAAGTGTCCGAGGGCGAGTAGAGCCCACATCTCCAAAAAGAGAGGAAATAAAAGACACAAGTCTAGGGTGAGAAGAACCCACCTCTCCAAAAAAAAAAAAAAAAAGAAAGAGAGAATATCACACTCTCTCAAGTATTCAAAAAAAAAAGAGTATGCAATTACATACATATGCTAACTAAAATCCCGGATGCAAAGTTACTCAAAAAGAATATAAGAAGTAGTAGCTCTACAAACCGTTCTATCTTGCAATCACCCAAGAATGTGGAAAAATGTTATGAGACCCATATGATTCGAGTAATAAGGATAGATGAAAATGCCAACTTATTTAAACAATAAGTGAACACTTTGTTATAAACACGGTACACTTTGATTTATATCGGCATTGAAGCAACTCCCGATCATCAACCAAAAACACTTAGCTATTTGCTCGGGACGAGCAAAGGTTAAGCTTTGGGGAGTTTGTTGGCGGTCACTATCATACATCTTATACCGCCAACTTAGCTCTAATTAAGAGAGATGGAGCACACTTATGTCAAATAAACATTTACTACTCACCTAGTTCCACTTGTATTCGAGAATATTTGTTTTGTAGGAACAAACACGGAAACTTGGTGAGAGTACGCCAAATAAAGAGTAAAGTGCAAACTCGGGAAATACGCTTTGACCAAGGGGAACGTGGACAGCCGTAAACCGAAGCAAAACGGACCGAAACACCTCGGAAAGGCGACCTACACCGGGCCACCAGCCCACACGCGAAGGATGGGCGCGGGCGGGCCAAACTGGGCCGACCGCCGCAGTCTTGGCGGCGCCCGCAGGCTCGTGCCCGATCCCGCCGCGCTTTGTCTCCGTGTCCGACTCGGGAGGAGCTGAGGCGGTGCATGGCGGTGTTTTTTTAGGGGATTTGGCGCCAAAACTCCCGCCAAGAACCACTTTCATTCTCCTATAAATAAGAGGCCACACCCCCTTCCAACACACAACACACACACCCTTGAGCACTTCACTCACTCTCTTTAGTCCTAGTTGTAGTTTTGAGCAAGGTTGAGCTTCAAGGAGGGCTTGTCTCCTTGGAAGGATCTTTTTGGTAATATTAATATTATTATGGATTTCCTTTCAATATTCAAGTCTTTATATTCATATTGCAATGCGTTCGAACTAGAGTATAGTTACCCCCATGATATCTTATTAATGTGTGAACTATGATCTAGTTGACATATTAGTAGATAGGACTTGGCTAATTATAGAATTAACCGTCATGTGTCGACTCGCTAGAGAGTGGTCGGTTTATGTAAATTATGATGGTTTGGTGTACCTTCCGGTTTACCTTTATCCTTGCTTGTCGATCCGTAGGGTCAGAGTCCTGGGGGGATTTAGGTAGTTTTCTATATACGTGGACGTGGTGTTCAGGTCTATAGTAATCATCGAAATGTCGGCATCTCACGGTAGTGAGGTAGGGGGGTGTGGTGACAGCTACCGTTCGCCCATCGTGTTCCTCCACGTTAGGATGTTGGGTTGGAGTTCGAAAGTGTCCATCGGCCAGCGTGACTAGCTGCGGGCATCTCCTCATCATATGATTGTAATCCCATCATGATTTAGCCTCCTCACATGTAAAACTAGAGTTCATCCATGTGCAATATTTAGAACCACCTTCTCATTGTAGATTCTCTTTTATCCTTTTCTCTCCCTAGTGGTGTAGTAGCTTATGTGTGTTTGTCACTATCCCGAATATCATTCTTCTTACCCCCGCAATTGACTAATGGTTATTCATAAATACATTGTGGATCATCATCATCATTATGCTAGCTAACCACACAAGCCCCGCCTTCCCTTGGGAAAATATAAATCACGATACCCGAATACCACCGGGTGAAATGCTACAATGATAGATCCGCGGCGCTTTATGGATTGGTCAAGTAAACACATGAATCCATCTATCATCGATATCTCTTAACGTGATCTCTCGAGAATATTATTTATTCTTAGAGATTGCACTATGAAGTGCCAACAAGCATTTCGGTGCCGTTACCGGAAATGGGTTATTATCTATTTCTAGTAATGTCGTTAAGAAATATCAACATAATGTTTTGTCGACTTTAATATATGATGCGTTTAGGGATTTAAAAGAACTGAATTCCACGAATAAATTTACAACTAAAAAAATTAGAACAAAAACGTCGGTTAGCATGGGCCCGACGGTGAATGATAAACAAACCGGTAGTGTACGTAACTACACAAAAATACTATCGGATTGAGTTACAAATCGTATCGATGACGTAAAACAACACCGGCCGGGCTGCATTAACCAACCGATAGTGTCGGCTGTAATAACACTATCGGGTTAAAAATCAACCGACAGTCTTTACGTAAAGATCACTATCAGGTCCACAATAAACCGACATTGTTGTCTCTTCGCTACACTGCCGGCACCATGTAACCCGATAGTGTTATTTCCCTCACGCCGACGGTTGTTTGTAGCCCGACAGTTCTGAATATAAACGCTAGTGTTTGATTTAGGAACCAGCGTTATTTGGATCAGAAATTATGCGGTCGAAGAAGCACCCGGCAGTGTTCGGTCACATTGCGTTGCCGATTTGAAAGCGAACCGGCAGTCTCTCCTCAAATCACCTTTGTGTTTCGACCGCAAGTGTTTCAACCCCACATCACTACCGCTTTGGTTACGGCGGTTCATTTTCTGTCGGTGAAGGGGGTTTGAGCCCGTTAGTGATGAGCAAATCTGTAGTAGTGTATAGATATTGATGCACAGTGGCATTAAAGCACGTCTATAATTAGTCCATAGTACAAACGCTTGTTGCCGGTTCGTTTGTATTAAGCCCTTATTACATACCCTAATCCATAGACGACCTCAAAATGTCTGTAATAGGCCTGAACGCGCGTCTATAATCATGTTTTTTTACATAGTGAGTGTAAATGCTGAGCAATCAACATTTGTTGTTTGCTGGCATCTGGTCCAAGCAATCGAACTGTGAAATGAAATCAAACTGGCAAGAAATAATTGTTTCTACCACAATCTTGTTGATGCAGTTTCCAATAGGAACAAAACCTCTCTTATTATAACATGGTTCGACCGATGGTCCAAGTAATCAAATTGTCAAATCAAAACTTTAGTTGTCTAGTGTCCTGTTTAAAAGCGTGTCTCCAAGTTGTACGCAGTATACATGTATCAGTGCAATTCGTGACAACTACAATTGTCATGTGGAAAATCTGGAGTAGCCTCCCATCATAATCATCTTGGTAACTAATTCCTTAACAACTTTAGATGAAATCAACAGAAGTGTTCCATCATAATTATTTTAGTAACTAATTCCTTAACGATTAACGACTTTTGGTGGAAATCAAGAGTAGTCTGCCATCATAATTATTTCGGTAACTAATTCCTTAACAACTTCAGTTGGAAAATCAAGAGTAGTCTGCCGTCATAATTGATTAACGTCTTTAATCACATATTAGGAATGAACATAAATGCACAGTACGCCAATATATAGAACAATCCATGCATGTGCCTGCCAATTAAGGTGCCTGCAAAGCATGCATGATGTGCTTGGCGCTAGATCGACTACCAGCAAAAGATTATTTTTTTTATGCGTCCAACTAAGGTTTTCTTTAGAGACGATGTCATGCATATGCATAAGTGCATAACGAGCTCCCTCTGAGCAGTACGTCCAACAGCCTTGTCAAGCTCGCCCTAAATCCCACGCGGTTCCTCGTGTCGATCCAGAAAACTGTCCTTGCATGTGCCAAAGCCCATGTCACTACTACAAAAACGTAGATATGGATGTACATAGACTCCATTCTGAGAAGTGTGTACATATATTCCATTTTAAACTGCGGCGGTTTTGAAACCACTAAAAATGACCACGGTTAATCAATAAAATAATATATATATATATATATATATATATATATATATATATATATATATATATATATATATATATATATAAACCATCCCAAACCCTATCGGGGCTAGGGTCTAGAGGCTGCCGCCGCCAGAGCTAGATCCACGCCGCGGCTAGATCTGGTTCCTCCATGTTTCCTTCCACCGGATCTGCCTCCTCCATCGCTGTCGAAGGTCGATCCACGCTGAGAGAGAAGAGGAAGCTCAGTCCACCACTACTAGATAAAACAACTTCGGTGGCGGTCGAATGAATTTACGGCGGCAATTTTTCAAGGCGCCACCAACATAAGGTCACCGTAAATGGAGGAACAACAAGTGGCGTTGTTTTGCCCGCCACCGTTAATAAAATAAAATAAAAAACCCATGAGCCCATCCGGGCTGCCGCCATGCTGCCCGCGCCACCGCCCGATCCGACGAGGAGGCCTCGCTCTAGAGTTAGGGTTCCAAGGGGAAGCCATGGATCCCGCCACCGGTGGCCAGCTCGGGAAGCGGAGTCACCGGCAAGCTCGGGGATGGGGATTCGCCACGGGACCACGGATCCGCCACCGCGACTCTGAGATCCGGACACCGGTGGCCGCCTCGGGAAGCGGAGTCACCGGGCGAGCTTGGGGAAGGGGAGCGCCGCCGTGCATGGAGCTCGGGGAAGGGGAGCCATGTCGCCCGGCTCGGCACCGACGCCACGCCATGCTCCGCGTGGGTCGCCGCCACACCATCCTGCCCTAAGCCGCCGAGCTGGGGATGGGAAGGGCCGCCATTGTTGTTGGGGAGGGGAGGGGCCGCCGTCCCGAAGGGGAGGGGTCACGGTCGGGAATGGGGAGGGAGGGCCGTCGGGCCGCAGCTTGGACAGGTGGGGGTGTGGTGGAATGGGAGCTAGAGAGGAGAGGTGAAGTGAATGCGGCCTGCAAGGGCTGGGTGGAGGGAGGTGAAGTCCTTTGCGGTTGGGAACCCTAGATTTCCTTTATATACTATGGCAGCGATATATCAAAGTAGACCGGGCTTTTTTTAGGGGTTTGTTGTGCCTCAATAATGTGGCGGTTTTTTTATAAAAACCACCGAGTTAATAGATTTACCGTGATGATTCTTGAAATTGCCTCGGTTAATAAAAGTAACCACCACGGTTAATAGAGACATTAACCGTGGTGGTTTTCAAAATAATTATCGCCACCATTAATCATTTCCAAACGCGTTTTGTAAAATCAGCGGTGTACTAGTGCACGTTGCTACTCAGGGTCACACCGGTGAGCCCGGGGATAGCACCTCACCACAAGCCCGTGGATGCGGACCACTGCCCTCGTGACGCTCCGCACCATAGGCGGCTTGCCCACACCTCCGTGTTTCGCTGCCCGGTGGACGCCGCCGCCGCCGGCCGTCGCGCCGGATCGCCGCCCGCCGACGCCGGATCGCCCGCCGCCACCGCCGGATTCGCGGGGCTCGAGGCCTCCAATGCCGCGGTGCTCCGGGGGACGCCCGCCGTGCTTGAGGATGCCGGATCGAGCTAGGGGACACTAGACCCGCCACCGCTAACGCCGGATCCGCCACCGGATGTGGCGGGGGATGCGGCCTAGCGTGCTCGAGGCCTCCGGTGCCGCGCTTCGAGGACGCCGTCGCGGTGCTCGAGGAGCGCCCGCCGTGGCGCTAGGGCACACCACCGCCGGGGCTCGGGACGCCCGCCGCTGCCGGCCCGCGCGCCTCCAGCCCGCCAAGCCGCCGCGGAGTAGGGCCGCAGCGAGGCCGGAGTTGGGCCGCACCCTCGCCGCCCTCGCCTCGGGCTCGTGCACGTGGTGAGGATCAAGAGAGAGAGGAAGGAGAGGAAGGAGAGGAAACGGGACTTGGAGAGAGAGAGAGGTGGGCCGGTCGCGTGGGGTGGGGGAGTTGGGGCTGCTGAGAGAGGTGGGGATGCTGTGAAGTGTTTGGAACCCTAGCTGTGGTATATATATTTGTGTCCATCGAACTGGGCTTTTAGGTTGATGGGCTGGGCTTGATTTTTCCGTGGCTGGCTAATTATAAAAAGCGCCATGGTTAATTAAAAAGACCGTCCACGGTAAATCAAGTCATTTTTCGTAGCGGTTTGCCAAATGTCCGTCCACGGAAAATCATTTGGAAACGTCGTGCAAAATCATTTATGTAGTAGTGGCCTTCTTCAAGATATCTGATCTTGGACCGATGACGAGCGATCGTCCTTGACAAGGAGGCCAGGCCTAGGCATCTTAGCTTCAGCTGATGCCTCAGCGTCAGTTCTTCGTCAGTGAGCGACCTTACTTCCTGTGCCCGATGGAGATGCGCGACGATCTCCCTTGTCTCAAAGAGCTGAGTACGAACGCAGCCAACGTATTTGGCACTCCAGCTTTTTAACGCCCGCGCTGTCCACCTCAGCTTAAGGTCGAGCACCCGGCAAGCATCGACCTCCAGTGGCGACCACGACCATGCGTGTTGAACAGCTTGGACGAAACCGGGCTGCTTGACCCAAAACTGCTCGAATCTGAATCGTGGGATAGCCCACATTTCAGTGGTGAGTTGCAGCAACAGAGGTGCATGATCTGAACAGTCAGAT
Source organism: Hyparrhenia diplandra (assembly GCA_015847255.1). NCBI lineage: Eukaryota > Viridiplantae > Streptophyta > Magnoliopsida > Poales > Poaceae > Hyparrhenia > Hyparrhenia diplandra. The sequence continues at coordinate 119,689 of JADLZK010010174.1, forward strand.
GATAATGAACGCAGGTGATGCGTGGTGAACCGCTCTAGCCAGGGTACATTTGCAAACGCTCTGTCAATGCGCTCCAAGGTTGGCCGTCTACGTTCATTCCTCCAGGTGAAAAGTCGACCATGTAGATACAGCTCCTCGACCCGTATCGTATCGAGTTTAGCGTGCGCCTGAACCTCCTCATGGAACGGAGATTCAGCCTACTATTACTCTTATCAGCGGCCTGATAAATCAGGTTAAAGTCTCCACAAATAAGTAGTGGGCCAGCGCATGCATCACTTATGACATGGAGTTCATCCAGGAATGCCTGCTTGCGGTCCTCAGTCACAGGCCCATACACTACAGAAATCGACCAAGGCTGCCCACCAGCTGCATGAACGAGTTCAGCAGTCACTGAAAACTCGCGACAAACTTTGTTAGCACACGACCAGTCATCAGTTTTCCACGCAAGTACAATACCACCGGAAGCTCCGGCAGCTGGCAAGCAAACATAATCAACAGCAGTTCCCATTAGATCAATTGCCATGGAGGGCAAGAGTACAGATAGTTTTGTAGACACACGACTGTAGCATGCTCCTTTGCTACAAACTCACGTACTGCATCACCACGCGTGTTCAACCCACGCACATTCTAGATTACACTACAGGAATCCGCTTCTTTGCCGAGTGCGAAAATGTTTGCCGAGTGGAAAAATCGGGCATCTTTGCCGAGTGCCAAACTAAGCGCCAGACCGTCGGCGGTGTTTCCCACTCGGAAAATTAGATATTTGCCGAGCGCGTAACCGTCGGCGAAATAGTACACTCGGCAAAGAATAATTGGACCAAACGGCCACGTCCTCCGTTACCTTTGCCGAGTGTCCGGCGTTAGACACTCGGCAAACTAAGTATCCTTTGCGAAAGTGCCACGAGTCCCGCGATTTCGGCAAATAGGGTCTTTCTTTGCCGAAGTGCCATAAATGGCACTTTCGGCAAATTATGCATTTTTTTGTTTTTTCGTCCCATATTTTTGTGTGGACTTGGTACAGCCTCCTCATGAGATGACAAGACACCTCGCCAAGTTTCGTGATTTTTAAACTTCGTTTGGATTTTATAGATTTTAAAAACACTTTTCCCACATGTAACTCGTCATGTTCCGACACGAAAATGTTCGTAATCTCATGCGAAGTTCCTGGATTGAGCCTAAACATACGCCAAACATCATGAATAATATTTTTGAATGACCAAATTCCATTATTTCATGTACCTGCAGTTCAAATTTGGAGTGGTCCAGAAAATGCAACAAAAAAGAAATAATTCATGAAATATAGCAAAACAACTTGAAATTGTCCCAAATTCTGAAGATGAGATGTAATTATTGTACCAAGTCCACACAAAAATATGGGACTAAAAAAAAAAAAAAATGCATAATTTGCCGAGTGCCATATACGGCACTTTCGGCAAAGACCCTATTTGCCGAGTGCCTAAACGCGTGGCACTCGGCAAAGACTATTTTTTAAAAAATAAAATCACACCTTTGCCGAGTGCCTCATTTTCCGGCACTCGGCAAAAGGCGGCGGATAAATATCTGGGACCAGCTCCCTCTTCACCTCATTTCCACGCCCCGAGCCCGCCCGAGCCCGCCCCGCCCGGGCGCCGCCGCCCCCCGCCCCGCCCGTCCGGCCGCCGCCGCCCGCCACCGCCGGGACTTCGCGGATCCGGCCGCCCCGCGCCGGCCGGACCCGCCCGCGCCCGGCCGGACCCGCCCGCCCGCGGCGGACCCCACCCCCGCGCCAAGGCTGACCGCGCGGGCGGGCGCGCAGCCCCCCGGCGGCCGCTAGCGCCCGCGGCACTCGGCCCACGCCCACGCCCCGCCCTCCGCCCCGGCTCCAGCCCCGGCGCCCCCGCCCGGCTGCCTGCCCCAGCCCGCCGGGCAGAGGGAGAAAGGGGAAGTGAGGAGGAAGAGGGAGGAAGGGGAAGGTGAGGAGGAAGAGTGAGGAAGGGAAGAAGAGGAAGAGGAGGAAGGAGAGGAGGGAGAAGAGGAAGGGGAGGAGGAAGAGGGAGGAAGGGAAGAAGAGGAAGGAGAAGAGGAAGAAGAGGAAGGGGAGGAGGAAGAAGAAGAAAGTGCCGATCCGACCGGTCGCCGTTCTTCGTCTTCCAAGGGTGATCCACGCCGTCGTCGCCGACCATTACCAAGGTAAGGCCAATCCTTGTAGTAGTGGTTAGTAGTAGTTGTTAGGGATAACTAGTGGTTAGTACTAGTCGCTCTTTGGTTTTTTACACATGTCCGCTGCCTATGCATTGTTTCAACGTTACGAGTGTAATATTGCAGGCCCGGAAGGCGAGTTGGAGGCCAAGCTGGGCGGCCCAGGCGGCGAGTTTGAGGCGAGCAGGCGGCCTAGGCGAGAGGCCCATCGGCGGGAGTTGGAGGCATACCGGCAATACTCGGCGCGTCATTTGCAGGGCGTGGCGGGCTACTTCCGGTGGCCTCCAAATCCCGGGTGTGACCCTGCCTCCGTTGCCTAGCTCGCTGTTCGCTCCACCCCCGTTTCCCGTTCCTCCTCCTGTAGGGACTCCGGTGAGTATATGTTGTTGTTTATTTATTTGGCTTGTGCGGCTCACCTGCAGGTACTAATGAGATCGCCTCTCCTTTATGTAGCCACCATCCACGGGGGGTTCGAACCCGACTCCTCCGGGTGGCCCTTCTCCACCCCATCGCCGGTTGGCCCAACTCTCATTACACGTGGCCGGTGGCGTTCCTCCTCCGCACGCAACAGCGGCCACACTACGGGCTTCCACACGTCCCTCCACACCACGGGTGGACGTACCAATCGGCGCTGCAGCATGGGTGGTATCCGGGGCAAGGTGAGGGCCCCTCACACTCTTCGCACCAGGGAGGCCACGGGTCGGGGCAGTCAAGTTGAGTTGGTGGTGATTAGGTTCGACCTGTGGCACCGTGATGGATTTCTTTTGGATGTTGGACATGTTGCACTGTGATGGATCTAGTTTCGATGTTGGACATGTTACATTTCGTTTGGATGTTGGACATGTTGAATTTCGTTTGGATGTTGGACTATATGTGTGAATTTGTGATATATGTGGATTATATCTGTGAATTTGTGATATATGTGCAATATATATGTGAATTGGTGATATATGTGGTTTATGTGTATATATGAATGCTTATGGTATATGTATGTGTTGATTTGCAGCAACAATCAACAGAAACAGCAAAAAAAAAAAAATCCCAGCTTTGCCGAGTGCCAGCACTCGGCAAAGCTGGGCATCCTGCAGCAAATTTGGCAGGTTTGCCGAGTGCATGGACGGCACTCGGCAAAATGACCATAACTTTGCCGAGTGCCATTCGTATTGCACTCGGCAAAGTTTATTTTTTTTTGGTAAAATAAATAGTTTGCCGAAGTTCGACATTTGGCACTCGGCAAAGTTTTTAAAATATTCAAATCTTTGCCGAGTGCCCCACGTTTGGCACTCGGCAAAGGAGCGCCCATATGTAACGCTCGACGTTGGTCGCCGAAAGACCGACATGGCACTCGGCGAACCCTTCGCCAACTGTAGGCGACATTTGGCACTCGGCAAAGATTCATTTGCCGAGTAATTCTTTTTGCGAAAGTGGGGTTCGCCGAGTTTGGCGGTCGGCAAAGCCTTTGCCGAGTGTAGAACTGCCTTTGCCTAGTGCGGCCTGCACTCGCAAAGCAGCCGATTCCTGTAGTGTTAGAATGTTTTGTCCTAACATTATAACTAGATGACGCGACCTAGGACAACAGCGTGAAGCCTAAACAGGCGTACCAGCGCCACCGGGGCACCGCCCATAGTTGAGGTAGTATGTCTGTATGGCCTTCCTGGTCGACCCTGAAAGCCGCAAGGCAAAGGTCGTATGCAACTCATCGAAGGAGGCCGTGTCCACCTCCTTGGTCGCCGTCTGTATGCCCAGCTTGGTCATCAGGATCTTTCTTGCCTGTCCCTCAGGTTTGGCTTCCCTAAACTAGATCTTCACTACCTATATATACATATATATAGCACACGTCTATGATTGATTGGTACCGCGTTGCCTCTTCATGGACTTGTCATCGATCGGCCGGCCTTGGGCCATGGCGTGGATTCATAGACTGCCGGAGCCGTTGTCGGCTAGGTGCACGGACGGCGTGGTGTTCCTGAACCTGAATCCCTTGACCATGGGCTTCACCTTCTCAGTGAGCTTCACAATGGCCAAAAAGAGCACCCTGTAGAGCACAACCATCCCGCATAGGATTGCGAGGTCGACCCACTTGCTGTACCCCATCTCCACCTGCCAGAAGTCCGTCAAGATCTGCCGGCCGGAGATGCTGGCAGCGCCGCCGCCCTGGTTGCTGGGGAAGGTGAGTCCCAGGAACTCGTTCTTGTACAGCCCCTGGTTGGCGTACTTGTGGAACGCGACGTAGTACATGGGGTAGCGCCAGACGGGCTTGGGCAGGTCGTTGGGGAGGCGGAAGAAGCCGCCGTTGAGCATCATGACGCCCTGGATGCCGGCGCGGTGATGATGCCCATGAGGAAGTCCGGCACGGCACTGGCCACGATCATCATGAGCCCCTCCACCACCATCATGGTCGTGAAGAGCACCAGGGCGAAGTAGGCGAAGTGGCCGAAGCTGCTCTGCAGGCCCACCAGGTAGTAGGCGATGGCACCCGGCACCAAGGAGATGAGCGCCAGGTACGGCACCGCGGACAACGTGTTGGCGATCGTGAACGACGCCGCGCCGTAGTGCCCGTTCAGCCGCTCCCGACCGAATATCTTCATGTCCTCCACGAAAGACGGGAAGCCGCCGATGGCCATGAAGGTGAGGAATCCGGCGACGAAATTGAGCAAGGAGCCACGAGCCTGATCGATCGAGCGGTTGTTTTTGTTTTCGGGATGAGCACCGTATGCACAATAGCCATGCATTCAGAATAACTACAGTGATGAACATTCATGTAATTTTACTCACCAGGATGGATCCATAGCTGTGGCCGATGTCGTAGAAAATGGTGCCGACGCAGAGGCACAGCATGATGTAAATGGCGAAGCGCAGCCAGTAGTAGCCCTGGTCCCTGTACATGTTGACGAAGGACCTCTTGGTGAGCACCAAGGATTGCGTCAGGAAACTCGTCTGCCATTCCTTCTTCACCACTGCCCCTCCCTGCAAAATGGAAGTAAAATTGTAAATTCGGGCTAGCTCTGACGAAAACCAGGAATGTGATGTAATCCTGCCCTGAATCACATTTCTTTGTTTGTGTATATGCAGAATATATATGTGATGTAGCTAGGACTTACAATTTCACGCATATCGGCTATCTGCCTCGTCACTTTTTCCATGTAGGCTGAGGCTTTGTACGAGTTCACCAGCGTGTCAATTGCTTCAGCAGTGGTCATTTTGACCTTTCCGTTCAGGCCTTCTTCGATATCCTGACAAACACAACAACGCGTACATGCATGCAAGGGAAGCTTTCAGGTGCGTGCTAGCATGTTGTTACGTACTAATCCCATGCTAGAAGTCGTGTGATATGCTCACCTTGTCGAAGTCCTTATTGATGGTCCTCAGGAAGTGGTCAGAAGGGTTCATCAGTGATGGACAGGGGAATCCGCTCACAGCAAAGAACTGCGTAAAATTAAATGCAATGCTGAGTAATCTGTAATCTGAAAGTGGCACCTATGTTGTAATCAATAAGGACTACTATTCTGCCAGTATAAGGTTTTTACTCCAAGGTTTTTTTTTAACACAATTAGCAGGTGTGCTGCCTTTTTCAGTAGTAAGAAAAGTTTGGATATATTTACAAATGGTTGAGAAAACAGTAAAAAGAAAAAAAAAAAAACACTGCATAATATAGTGAGACTAGCTTCCAGTGCTCTTTTGCTCTGAGGTTTCAAACAATGTATGGCTTAATATTTTGGTGCATAAAAAATAAACAAGTGCTAAGTTTGTACTCCAGGTCCTGAAAATCAACTGAGGTTTCAGACAGTGTATGGCTTAATATTTTGGTGCATACAAAATAAGCAAGGCACTATAATCATCTGAAGTTATTTAATTTGAACAGCTATCTTTCAATCATTGACTACTGGGAGCTCATGCAAGTCAAATTTTGGTTCTTATTAGTTCGCAACTGCCATGATAGCAGCTTGCAAAGACGCGTGTTCTCTTCCTGTTCCTAATATTGTCTTCGCCCTCCCTACTCGAAACCGACTGAAGGTCAATCTGGAAATTATAGAGCTTCCCTTGAATGTTTTTCAACGAGAAGGTATTATTCAAGGAGGTGATGACCTAATTCCTCCTGCTCTAGACACGTCTTGTTCTAACAATATATATATTATTATACAAATTATATATAAATTGCGTACTGTACCTGATTGGTCTCGGCGGCGGGGCCGAAGAAGACGGTCCTGCCGTAGGCGAGGAGGCAGAGGCTATGGAAGAGGCCGTACACCTCGGTGCTGGGCTGGTGCACGGCGGCGACCACGGCCATGCCCTCGCGCCGCGCCAGGCGGGCGATGCGGCTCACGACGTGGTACGACGCGGCGCTGTCGAGGCCGCTGGTGGGCTCGTCCAGGAACAGCAGCGCCGGGCGGGTGAGGATCTCCATGCAGATGCTCACGCGGCGCCGCTGCCCGCCGCTGATGCCCTTGTGCATCCACCCGCCGATCCGGGTGTCCGCGGCCGCCTCCAGCCCCATCTCCCGCAGCGTCTCCTCCGCGCGCTCCCGCATCGCGGACGCCGGCATCGCGCTCGGCAGCTGCAGCTGCGCCGAGTAGAGCACCGCCTCGCGCACCGTCAGCGTCGTCATCAGCACGTCGTCCTGCGTCACGTACGCCTATGTATGTATCCGTCAGTGTGTATGCATTATTATGTTGGTGCACGCACACGCAGCATGCTGATCGATGCACTTACACATGTCCCGTAGGCTAGCTTCTGCCTCCGGCCGTTGATCAGAATGTCTCCCTTCTGGCTTACGTTAGAACCGAGCCTTCCTGTGTATTATAAATAAAAAATATGGTTGTGCTATATAATGGAATGAGAGCCGGATGGATCAAAAGAACAGAATCGTGCATCATTCATGCATGTATATTATGGAGTAGTTGCTCAAAATATTATTATCTCGAGGTGCCAAAATGTTCTCGTAATAAGAATAATTGCGAATAATTGTTATATGAGATTCACGTGGGTGTATATCATCTCCACGTTTCTTGGTACGTATACGTACCTGCCAAAGCATCAAGAAGGGTGGACTTGCCGCAGCCGGACGGGCCCATGATGGCGAGCACCTCGCCGGGGCGCGCGTACCCGTTGAGGCCGCAGAGGATGGGCACTCGGCCGCCGGCCGCCGACACCCACAGGTCCTCCCAGGATACCACCACGCCTTCGTCGGTCCGGCGCAGCGACTTCTCACGGGCCACGGGGCCGTCGACGCCGCCGCAGCTACCGGCGGTCGTCGTCCCGTTCGCCGACGCCTGCAGCACGCTGATCTCCAGCGACGACGGCTGCAGGGGCAGCGGGAACCGGAATGAGCGGCCGCTGCCGAACGGGAACGACGACCCGTCGGTGCTGCGCATGGACCCTCCGAACGCCGAGTCCGCGTCCTCGCCGCCGCCGCCGCCCCCAGCGTGGCCCTGGTGCCACGGCGGGCTCGGCGTCCATCTCGGCACGTTAGGGAGCTGCTGCTGCCCGGACGCCATGTTCAAATACTTCGACGGCCGGCACACGCGTGGGATGTTCTCAGCCGGTGATCTAGCTAGTCAAGCCTTGGAGACTTTGAAACAGTTGGCGCACTGGCCCCTGGGGCAAGGGGCAAAGCTCGTGTGCTTGGTTCCTTTGCCGCGAGCGTGCGATGAAGGGTGGCAACCTGGGGCTGCTTAAATAGGCGTGGAACTTCCAAGCGCCGAGAAATCAGCTGTCCCGGCACCGATCATTAAAATTTGCTGGATTGCATAATGGCTGACCTCGGAAATCTAGGCAGCCGGTCAAATCCCTTTTAGCGAGCTTTCTGGTAGGGAAAATTGGCTGTATGCATCGAAAGATTGCAACTTTTGCAATATACGATTAAAAGATTGCTCCTTTGGCGGGTCCTAGTCTAATGGTTAGGACACTCGAGAGGCACTCCACAGTCCCGAGTTTGACTCCCGTGGGAGCAAATTTCAGGCTGTGGTTAATAAAAATCCCCGTCGGTCCGTGTGCCAAAGCACTAGTTAAGAGCCGAACAGGTCTCGTAGGGATCGAGTTGTGGGCCTTGGTCTCCGAGGCACTCCACAGGTCCCGTGTGCCAAAGCACTAGTTCAGGGGCTGTGTATACCGGTTACAGTGAATACCGGTCCAGGTCCTCTTCGAAGGATCGAGGATCATAGTTCCCATGAGATAAGGCTCCTAGTGTCAGGGCGGGACTGAGGTTCGAGGATTTTCTTGGTCGGGGAAACCAAGGTTTCTTATTAAGAACAATGCCGGTGGGGTGGTCGTTCCCCACCCGACCGAGTTTTTTCTTAAGATTGCTCCTTTGCTATATATCACTGAAAGATCACGTTTCTTTGAAATCTACCAGTTCCGTAAACTTCGCTGATGTATCTCCATCCAAGTCATCTTCTTCGAAGCGTTTTCCTCCTGGACGATGACGAACGCGAGCGCCTCATTGAGCGAATTTCAGGCTGTGGTTAATAACAATCCCCTCATCAATCCCGTGTGCCAAAGCACTAGTTAAGAGCCGGCTTAGGCCTTGTAGGGATCGAGTTGTGGGCTTACAGTGTATACCGCCCAGGGGTTACAGTGAATACCGGCCCAAGTCCTCTCCGAAGGATCAAGGATCATAGTTCCCTTGGGCAAAGGCTCCTAGTGTCATGGGGGGACTAGGGTTCGAGGATTTTCTCGGACAGGGAAACTGAGGTTTCTTCTTAAGAACAATGCCGGTGGGGTGGTCTTTCCCCACCCGATCGAAGTTTTTTTTTAAGATTGCTCCTTTGCTATATATCACGTAAAGATCACGTTTCTTTGAAATCTACCAGTTCCGTTAACTTCACGGATGTATCTCCGTCGAAGTCATCTTCTTCGAAGTGTTTCCCTCCTGGACGACGACGAATGCGAGCGCCTCATGGAGCGAATTTCAGGCTGTGGTTAATAAAAAATCCCCTTGTCATTCCCCGTGTGCCAAAGCACTAGTTAAGAGCCGGCCCAGGTCTCATAGGGATCGAGTTGTGGGCGATGGTGTATACCGGACCAGGGGTTATAGTGAATACCAGCCCAGGTCCTCTCTGAAGGATCGAGGATCGTAGTTCCCTTGCGCTAAGGCTCCTAGTGTCAGGGCGGGACTGGGGTTCGAGGATTTTCTCGGTTGGGGAAACCAAGGTTTCTTCTTAAGAACAACTAGTATAGTGCCCGTGCTAACGCCACGGTAATATCAGGTAATACAAATCAAGCTACTAAAAGGTGCTATATATAAGCAAAAAAAAAAAAAAAAAAAAGGATATGAAGACCAAAAAAAAAAAAAAATTCAAGCCAAGCCTCATATCTATCCTAGCCTATAGACACTGATTTACGTCTGATCTTACAATAATCACTGGTGGCTACAGTTTAGGGGGTGAAGAGAGAAAGTCGGCGATGGTTGCATATATGGCTACGCTGTATAGCATAAAGTTAACTGCAGATATCAGTCCTTGGAGATTAATAAATTCATCCTGCAATGTTGTAACATATTATGCACGTAATTCATGCAAAATTTCTAGATCTATTGTTACACATTTTTCATACCTGAGAGGGTGACTCACTAAAATAAATTTCTAGGTTAGTAAGCTGTCCAACAAAACAATAGCAAACCACCATGCAGACTTCTGACTCAAATAATCCTCCCAGTTCAGCACTCCAATGCCGATGACTTAACAAAAACATATTGGTCAACCATACACAGTGCACTTGTCATAGGTTTTTGTTCCTTACTTTCTTTGCCAACTAAACACAGCTTGGAGAGCAGGACGACCAAGCTGTTAATTGAGAATCTCATGGACTCCTGGCAATTCAGCTGCCTCACTCGCAGTCACACGTTACCACTTATGCTAAAACTCTTGAATGCACCTCATCTTGTGTTCCTTTGACGTTACAACTGAATGTCAATGTGCAAAAATCCTGAGAAAGAAAAAAAAACACAAATCAGAATGCTTAGTGCAAGGTAATAAGAAAAACTATAGCAGAAGTTCTAGAAGTAAAACCTGGTTAGCTGGTTGGTCAGACAATAAGCTAATTGTTCATTTCATTTTTTTTGGCATATGAAATATTAACTACATCTAAGTCAAAGGCCAACAGTTCATGATGTTGTTGTGAGTGATTACACATAAAAGCCTGAACGAATCATGCCATGGGAAGTCAAAATTGTTTTTTTTTTTTCAAAAGCGGACGTTCCCGTATTTCAGGAAGTCAAAATTATAGCAGGCAGAGAAAATCTTACCTGTGAAAATCATAGTAGGAAACCATTTTTATAATGTGCCAGCTACTTCTTTCAGAGTATTGCAATTACAACAAAAAGATTGGAGTTTAATGACCTGTCTAGAAATATGGATAGTGATTGTGAATAAATATTTCAGTTTAAACAAATGTACAAGTCATACTTAATATGTCACACAAGAACCTGTTTGCTCCATGGATCATGAAGGCCAAAGGAATTTGATTTCAGTTATTAACCCAGTTGGAGTTGAGTAAACATAATAAGGTCTCTTTGCGTCATACACATTGTGTACAGCGTACCTCGACTGCCAATTCATGTTTGTGGTTGAGACTGCATGCAATGAGGACCCAGGTGTCAAATATGATGTCATTTATTCTTTTGACTTGCCTCGACCTCTGTGACACCAACAAGGGTTATGCATACAGTTTGAGGCTCTCGAATTTGATTAGCACTTGAGCAGGTGCCGATGCTTTTGCCACTGAAAGTCTTTTTAGAAGCCAGATTTGCTTCGAGCAAATTAAAAAAACTCTTCCTTTTGGAAAAAGCTTTTGATAAGATTGAGCATCAGTTCATTTTGGAAATTCTAAAAAACAAGGGGTTCTCTAATAGATGGTGTAATTGGATATATAACATTCTCTCCACTGGCAGCTCTTCAGTGATCCTAAATGGCATCCTAGGAAAATCCTTCAAGTGCTTGAGAGGAGTGGGACAGGGGACCCCTTATCCCCTCTCGCTTTTTGTTCTTGGTGCTGACTTTTTTGCAGACACTAGTGAACAAAGCTTGGAAGGATGGTCTTCTTCAACATCCTCTTAACAACAACTTTGAAGATGAATTCCCCATCATACAATCATACAATATGCAGATGACACATTGCTTATCCCTGCCGGGGAGATGATTCTTGTCTTGCAAATTTGAAGCAAACCCTTGATTGCTTCTCTGAGTGTTCAGGTCTACAGGTAAACTACTCGAAATCAAACCTGGTTCGCATTAACATGGACAACTCTAGAGCACAACACCTAGCAGCAATTTTTGGATGTCAAGTAGGCACTATGCCATTTACCTATCTAGGCCTACCTCTAGGAACCACTAGGCCAACAATCAATGTGTTTGCACCCATGCTGAACAGAATTGAGAAAAGGTTAATAGGAGTAAGCAAATTTCTATCCTACAATGGAAGACTGATTCTAGTCAACTCTGTCTTCTCAGCTTTGCCAACTTTCTACATGTGCAGTCTAAAGTTCACTCCCCAAGTTATCAAACAAGTGGATCATTATAGAAAAAATTGCTTATGGGGAAAAGGAGATATGGATAGAAGGGGTAGATGCTTAGTTGCATGGGAAGAAGCAACTAAACCGGCTCATGGCTCAATGGTAAAGACCATTGGTTAGGGGGCTCCCACCTAGGGTTCAAATCTTGGGTGCGACACTTTATCCCGGATTTATTTCAGGATTTTCCGGCGCTATGCATTAAGTGGTAGACGGCGTCTCCGTCGATAGCGAGGCACCAGTGGTGACTTCGAACTTCAAGATTCGCCCATTTCGGTCCTTCGAAGGTGCTCATAGGGGTAGGGTTTGGCGTCGACGTGTGTTCATAGGGGTGAGTGTGCGTGCGTGTTGAGCCGCCCGTGTTGTACTGTGTAATCTCAAAAAAAAAAAAAAAAAAAGGAAGAAGGTGGCCTTGGTATTATAGATATAGAAAGTCAAAATGATGCTTTGCTTATGAAATACCTGGACAAGTTTTACAAACATTCCGATACTCCTTGGGTTCAACTTACTTGGGACAAATTATACTCCAACTCGACACTCCCCTCCATGCAAGAGCTAGAAGTGGATCTTTCTGGTGGAAAGATGTTCTAAAGCTATATGAAAAATATCAAAATTTTGCCACTTGTACCCCAGGTAATGGTAGAACAGTTGCATTTTGGACAGATTTATGGATTGAACCAAGCATGCATGAAAAATTCCCACAACTCTTTTCCTTTACAAGAAAACCCAAATGCTCTGTCGATTCTTCATCTCCCATTCCTTGGAAAGAATTTTTCAGTCCCACCCTCTCATTGATAGCTACTCAACAACTTGATGAAGCAAAAGGCATCTTGGATGACCTGAACCTCAATGAATACAGCAATGACACTTGGACATATTCTTGGGGAATAGCAATTACAGTTGCAAGAAAGTCTACAAACTCTTGACAAATCATTCAAAAACAACACCTCTATTCAAATGGATATGGGCTGCTAGCAAACTAGGAGACCAACAATTTTTCTTTTGGCTCTTAGTCAGAGACAGACTAAACACCAGAAACATGTTAAAAAGGAAAAATATGGCCCTACCATCCTACAGCTGTGTTCTATGTGATCTTGACTGTGAGGAAACCAGCCTTCATCTCTTCTTTGGTTGCACCTTTAGCAGGTCCTGCTAGTCAAGCATTAATATTGACTCGGACCTTAATCTCAGTCCAATGGACATGCTCCTGCAAACAAGACAGCAATTTCATAGTATCATCTTCAGAGAAGTTTTGATTTCAGGGTGCTGGGCAATCTGGAAAGTAAGAAACAAGATAATCTTCGATAATGGACAGAGGAACCTAGGAGAATGGAAGAGCTTCTTCAAAGCTGATCTTGGTTTAGTGTGTATTAGGCCAAGCCTACAAAGAGTGCTCTTATAAGTGCCTGGAGAGATAGTCATGTATAGGATCCACCCTTTTTTCTTTTTGGGCATTTTTGCCTTTTTAATCCTTTCCCTGTATCATTCTTTCATTTAATTAAAAAAAAAGGTCGGGGGCTCCTCGACCGGTTCGGTAAAAAAAACTCTTCCTTGGATATCTGAAATCCATAGCACCACACAACTGCATGATACACAAGGTCAAGGCTACCGGTACAAATAAGAAAGAGATAAGTGCGGCTGCTAGCATTTAATTAAAACCTCCAATAGAAACCTTCAGCGTGCCCAAATTTTTTTCCTACAAGCGATGCTAATGAACACATCAATTGCAAGTACTCCTAGAAACATTCTCCAGCCTGAAGTGTCCATGCCTCCCACCATAATACATTTCCGAATACCATTGTTGTGCTCAATTGTATCCGTGTTCAGAAACCTGAAATGCTTCTTAGATGAACTTGTGCACCTCCTGCACCAAAACAATTACATCAGACCACGTGACACGCATACAATCCACATCCAGGCATCCATTGAAACCACGTCCGGGATAACCAAACTTACAAATCAATGGGCCTTGTTTGTGTCTGTTTTAGAATGATTGGAGACAAATCACCATCGCCTCACTCCAGAACCCTCTCCAGGACACATCTGCACTATCAAAACCCTGGACATTCAGATCGGCAATCAACCATTAAAACAATTCGGATCCAAAATTTATACCCAAATCTGACCGAGATCCACTTTGTCCCGCTGCCATGGCACTGGCCACAAGGAGTTCAACATATGTGATACAGATGAAAGGACAGGAGTCGGCCTACCAGTACGTGAAGGAAGGGGCGTGCTTTTGCATAGGTATTGCACAGATGGCACACACGCTGAAGGGCGTGGCCACGGCCGCCTTGGATCGCAATGCACCGGAAGTCGACCCCTGCCGTCGAGGAGACCATCGAGGCTAGAGGTGCCGCTTGGATCTCGCTTGGGGGAGGATCGCGCATCGTGTGTGTGTGTCGCGTTTGCCGCTTGGATCGGCGTGCCGGACGTCTGTCAACGGCAGGCGGCGGCCGCGGCCGTGGCGATGAGATGAACTGGAGTTTTTTCTCGCTAGAAAGAGATGGCCAGGCGTGGGGGGAGGTCGTCGGGATCTTGGAGGAGGGGACCGGCCACGGAGTAAACGCGCGCTGCTCGCTTCCTTTTTTCTTCCGGGATGTTAGCGTCCGTGTTGGGGCGGTTTGACTTGACGTGATGAGGCGTGATGGCGCCAGCGTGGGATTGACACAACCATTCCTGACCGTTGGATTATGAGTGAGTAAAAGAGAGAAAGGTGAAATAAGATCTAGACTGCCTATTTTTAAATGGTGTTATTTTTTCTGGGTACATTTGGTGTGTGGGACGAAGTTGAGACTCCTCAGCGGGGGACGATTTTTGGGGTGCACCTAGAAAAGAAAAGTTGGTGCATTAGTAGGGTAGATAGATGCCGGTGGGGTGGTCTTTCACCACCCGATCGAGTTTTTTTTTAAGATTGCTCCTTGCTATATATCACTAAAAGATCACGTTTCTTTGAAATCTACCAGTTCCGTTAACTTCGCTGATGTATCTCCGTCCAAGTCATCTTGTTCGAAGCGTTTCCCTCCTGGACAACGATGAACGCGAGCGCCTCATGGACCGAGTACAGCGGCCAGCCGGCGACATCGCGGCGAGGACGCCCTCTGCGCCGAGGCCCACGGCCACGTCGAAGAAATCCGCGACATGCGCGTCGGGGTCTCCTGTGCTCTTGTGCAGCTTGGCCTTGAGCCTCGTGAGCACTGCAGCTGCTAGGGCGCTTCCTCGGCGCCAACGCCACAACCATCGATAGGAGCAGCCGCTCGCGGCTGCCGTCGAGGAGTGCCCGCGCCAGCGTCCCATGGCCGGACCGGCACCTCCCTCTCCGAGGAACTTTCTCTTCAGCAGGGAGAACAGCTGTTGGCTAAGCTTGTCCATGCACATGACTATTGTCGTGGGTGGTGATGCCGTTGTCACGTAGGTCTCCATCGCAGGCGGTCGGTGAGCTCCGCGTAGGCCTTCATCAAGCAGCGAGCAGGGAGAATGCAGTGACCATGCTGACCGTCCAAAGGCGTACCGCCATTTGCGGGAGCGGTTGAGCTCTCGACGACGGCGCAGCGCGAGGGGCCACCGCCGCCATCCTCGGCAAGCAGGCAACCACGACGGAGTCCAGGACGGTGAGCAGGAAGACGCGAGACGAGTTGGCCCAGCCACAGTAGGAGTGGCGGATGCCGCGTCGAGCGAGAGCCGCAAAAGTAATGCCTCGACGTGCCAAGAGCCTCGTGAGGACTTCTCTGCAACGGGTGTTGACGGTGAGGCTCACGAAATAGTAGATATGCAAGTTCGGATCTTTTAGTGGTACATTGCCAAAGTTGCAATCTTTGGATGCTACGTAGCTAATTTTCCCTTTCTGGTATGGTACTATGTTGTTATGTGGCGCCCACCTACACGTACATGCCTTCGTCGAGCTCAAATCTACCCTACTAATGCACCAACTTTGCTAGGCTACAAATGGAAATAAAAAACAACATCTTTCAAAACCGACACTTCAGATTAAATCTCAGCGTTCTCTCTCTTTACTCACTCATAATCCAAGGGGCCTAGATTGTTTGTTTCAAACTGCTCAGCCCCTCGCAAAAAAAAGAAAGAAGGACGCGCGCACCAAATCGGCGAGATCAGCGGGGAGGCGTCTTTTTTCCGCGGGCGGTGCATGCATCCTCTCCCACCCCCACAAGACTCTCCCTCTTCCACGGCTGCATCCTCGCCGCTACTAGCGCCACGACTTTGTCTCGGGTATGCGCCGGGCGATCCCCTAGGTCTCCGTCTGCCTGACCGCCACGACAGGGAGCGACGCCGGTCGGAGCAGCAGGCCTCCTCCCCCGATGCCGTGGTCTCGTCGCAACCCACTGGAACCTCGCCGGCCGGAGATCAATCCCAACTCGCCGTAAGCTGTTCCCATCTCGCCTCGATCGCTCGAGACCAAATCTGAGCCTCCAGCCAAACTTTATTTTTTTCCTTCTATATTCTTCAAGTTCCAATCCATCTAAATAGTCCCAACTGGATTTGTTCGCTACTTTTTTTTTTTTTTTTTTTTTTTTTTGAGAATGACACAGTACAACGCAGACGCTCACAACACGCACGCACACTCACCCCTATGAACACACGTACGCAAACCCTACCCCTATGAGCACCTTCGAAGGACTGAGCACCCGGCGGATCTGGAGATTCTCGAAGTCACCATTGGCGCCTCGTCGTCGGACGGAACGTCGCTACCACTTAATGCATAACGCCGGAAATCCTGGGAAAATCCTGGAAAAGGTCGCGAGCACCAGGATTTGAACTCGGTGGGTAGCGTCCCCCACCGCACCGCCCTACCATTGGACTACAAGCCAATTCGCACCTTTTCGTCCCAGAGTAGTAGTAGACTCTTCTCGAATTTAATATTGTTCTTCAATAGCGAAGGAAAATAAATGTTCCTTGTTGTTAATTAGGTGGTTTACAAAACTCGGCTGATCTGTTTGAAAAAGAAAAGGATGCAAAACTGGCTTGATTATTACCGACTAAAATATGAGGGGAACCATTAGAGACTAGAGAGGCAAGAGTAATTAGATACCTAAGCTGCTAAGCTATGCTGTCCGTTTTTGGTTTGTGCATCTGTAACTGTAAGCTGGATACTCTATTAGTCTATTTAGTACAGATTCCTTGTTCTTTCACTAGCTTTGTTGCAAACTGTCTTTCTTGGATGTTTTGGTTCCGAGGTGGATGCTATTGACTATTACAAATAAGACATATAAATTGGGAAAGATGTCATAGCACGACATTATATGTTTCTCATATTCTTTTCTTTGCATTCTCTTAATGAAATCATAAATGGCAGTCATGATTTCCGGAGTGTCTAAATTGCTTATTTCTGCAGCATACCAAGGATCATTGGTGACTCCATCCTGATGAAGGAATTTTTTTGTAACACATGTAATGGTTGATGGTTGGACTGGAATAGCTGGTCAAAACTGAAAATGACAGAGAAGAGGCAATGGATCCTGGCAGTATCTGCATTGACTCAAGCGAACCTACTTCTTGCTCGACATTGTTTATGCTGCGGTGACACCGTTCTTGCTTCCTTTCATATTGGTGTTATTTGGGTTCGCATATGTTGTTTTTTGCCACCAGGTACGGAACCCCTCTTGAGAGTTTTCAGATCATCAAATCCCAAGGTTAAAAATCCACATTATTTCAGGGAAATATGAATCGCTAGAGGCAGCACCGAGAGGATCACATTCGGGATTGTAAAGCATGCATCAACATGCTTGGTTGTCGTCACTGCCGTCTTTTTTTTTTTTAAAAAAAAATGGCGGCTCACTATTTTCCGCTGTTGTGGACATGGATCAGGAGCAAACACACATGCTAACGAGGCAAGATTTTTTTTCCCTTTGTATATGGTTCAACATTTCTAGAACAGCTACAACCTTTAATTTAGATATGGCATTTTAGTGTGCTGCAGTGTGAGCATACCTTCATCTATTATGCCAAATGCAAAGGGGAACTTCTTCATGTGCAACATATGACACCATGTGTTATCTTTAAAAACAAAAGAAAATGACGTGTGACACCCATGGTGCACAAATAGGAGTTTGGCGCAGCTCGAGCAGAGATGGAGGAGCAAGAGCCATGGCGGGTTGGAGCTTGGACAGATATGGAGGGGCTACCGGGCTACCACTGGATCCATGCCTGTCGCGGGCTACCACTGGATCCATGCCTGCCGCTACGATATCGCAGATATGGAGGGGCTTGTTTTGCTGGCGTCTTAAGAATTGGAGGGTTATAGGGGAGACAGGAGGAACCGGCAACAGAGGAGCTAGAACCTTAGTTGTCAAGTTGTCATCCATTCACTAAAAAAATATTGTTTTCCTAAATATCTACATAGTCATATACAACAACATAAACATATTGTTTGGTTGTTTTCATTTATATCTCTGAAATGAAACCGTAGCGTTAGCACGGGCACTATACTAGTTTAAAAGAAATGGAAATAACCCCGACGTCCAGACTCGAACGTCCGGACTTCGTCGAGCTCAAATTTAAAAAGAAATGGAAATACGTATCAGACCCCGACGACCGGACGCTCGCCCGGGTCCAGATGCATCACACCGTCTAGGACCCTATCTGCACCTTCGGCCCACTTAGCCAACCACTTGACGTGACACCTCCGCTCATTGCCCGCACCACGAGCCCCTCCCGCCTGCCCGCCACCTGCATCGCAAGCCCCTCCTGCCTGCCCCGATGGGAAGCTCCTTGGTCTCCAGTGTGCAGAAGGAGCCGCCCTTGGCCCTAGCAATGGGGAGCTTGAGTTCGACCCCCGGCCCACCATGGAGCAGCGTGGAGGAAGGCGGCCTCGGCCATGGCCATGGGAGAGCTCAAGCTCGACCCTGGCCATGGAGCAGCGCGGAGGAAGGAACGACCTCAGCCATGGCCATGGGAGAGCTCGAGCTCGAACCGAGATCCGATTTTCCTGTGAAACAGCCAGATAAATCATATGCAACATGAATATGAAAATAGATGAAACACCTCAAACATGGTCTTGAAACATGTGTATGGAGCCATTGAAACGTGTAAAACACAGAGATCGACTTCAAGGGGATGGACTTTTTGAAACATGTGACATCAGGCAAAAACAAACAACATGAAATATTTGATTTTACATATGAAACAATTGAATAAATCATTTGCAACATAAATATGAAAACAGATGAAACACACGAGAACATGTTATTGAAACATTCGTATGGAGCCATTGCAACATGTGCAAACCACTGAAATCAACTTTTGAAACATCCAAAGGAACATATTTGTAACAAACGTCTGAAAACCAATGAAACACTTAAAACATGTGTTTCAAACATACACCTATATTTTCTTTTGACACATTCAAAAAAATAACTGAAACATCCGAATTTATATAGATGAATACGTGCAAAACCATTGAAATCAACTTTTGAAACATCCATTGCACCCAGGAAAAGCCTAGCAGAAATTAAGTTCAATTGGAGCTCGCGGCTGTAGAATGTAGAAAGAACAAGAACAAAGGGATGTACACATCAAAACAAAGGTAATTAGGGAATAAAATCAAAGGAGCAGATGATTGTTACTAACCTTAAACCAAAAACCATCAAGCCATTCTTCAAATACAAGCGATTCCTTCACGAATTAGAATGGTCGCAGCACCGGAGGGGAGGGTCTAAACGAGCGCCTCTGTTCTTGGGATGGTACAGAGTAGGAAGGAGAGAACACTCCTGTCACCTTTTTGAGTTGGCAGCTTATCACTACCGGCATTATTTTAGAACCGAGAGTGAACCGGCACAGCACTACCGGATCGGTCACACCATAGTTTTCAGTCACAACAACCGACGGTGCATGCAAAAGATCGCTGCCGGTTCTTATTTGCACCGGCAGTGATATGAGTCCATCGGATCACTGCGGGGGGCATAATAAGCACCGGTAGAGATATAAATCTTTCACTGCCAATATTGGTCGAGTCCATAGAGTTTCTGGTTTGTCCCGTGCCTGAACTATTCATCATCGCCGGACGCGGTTCATCGCTGCCGGTGGACTAAATTTCGGCAGTGATACCGGCGGTAGTGATGAGCGATTCTTTAGTAGTGGGTGGCGCCCTGGCCCGGCATGTGCGACCTTGAAGAGACGTGCTCACCTCCCGAGGCCCGCCATCCGATAGCCGGGGAACCCCCCTGCATTTGCCGCCGTCCTCGGCATGCGGCGGCCCCTCCGATCCACCTCCCTCTCTGCTGCCCCCCATCCTCCCCTCCCTCCCCTCCCTTTCGGGAGAACCTAGTTGCAATAGCAAGGACCGGCGGCTGCCTCCTCGCCTGCGTTGTCGCGGGGCGTCTGCGTCGGGGAGGCCGGAGTGGATCACGCCAGCGCAGCACGGCACGGGATCGCGGGCGGGCGGGATCAACGCGGGCGTCGGGATCGACGCGGCTCCCACACGCGCTTCGTCTCCATCGGGCGGGCGGGATCGCTGGCCCTGGTGAAGCGCGTTCGTCGGATCGGCGTGGATGCCACGCGCCGCGTCTCCATCGGGCCGCCGTCTCCGCCCATCAACATCTGCGGGTGCTTGCGTGCACCGCCCCCCTCGCAGACGACACCGCGATCTCGTGTGCGCGCTGCATGCACGGCTCCCCCTCGCGGACCGATCCGTATCCGTCGTGTGGGGCACCAACAGTTATCTCCGGCGCGCCCCGATCCTCTCAGGCGTCTTTTTTGTCGGCAGTCCTAGCCCCTTGCGGGCGAATCTGACCATTGATGCCGTTGGGTGCCCGCCACCGTCCCCCTCCACGAGCTGCGTCTCGCCCTTCCGGGCGGAGGTGGCGGACTCCCTCGAGGCCTAGATCTGCCGAGCTGCTATCTCCCGTGATGGGTCAAGGCGGGCGGACCGGCAGCCTCGCGGCCAGCCATGGCGCCGTTGCCGTGGGCACTTGCTCATCGACCTCGGAACTAGGAGTAATTCCTGCCCGGTCTTCCGGCTGACGGTGATGGCGCATCTATCTGCGTCGTTAACCTTGTTGAAGGCATCGTCGTAGTTTCGATCGTTGGAGCTGCATGCCGTGGTCGAATGACTGCGAAAGTGCGTTCGCGCTTGTTGGCGCCCCTCGATGTCGATGTCCTTCCCGAAGGCCGCCGAGCACCGTGTCGGCTCGTCGCCTCCCGTGTGGTCACCATGTTTGTGCCCAAGGAGGTCGTGGAGGAGTGGATGGGGTCGCAGATCCGATGGCGACTACCCGTCTTCGCCGCCCGCGACAATGGCAGTCGTTTCCTCGTGCATTCTAGGCAAAGGGTCGGCAGATCGAGGTGCGGGGGCAACAAGGGCACACGATTTCAAGCGTGGGCGACTTGCCAACTTTTGGGGTTATCTACATCCAATGAGTTTCTTTCAAGTTTTTTGGTGCACGTTGTTTAAGGCGTGGTGGTTGATTCGATAGGCTGACATGAAGCGACATCGATATTTTAGCACTATCTTGATAGTAAACTCATTTTTTTTTTTGATATAGCAGATCTTTAGTACACAGATCTTCATGTACTAAAGTTTTTATACCCATTCCTATCCATCAACCCCACGTGTTCTTAGTTTTTGTAATAGGTTTGGCTGTGTGTGGTCACGCAGAGGCTTTGGCTGTATGCGTTACCGCGTAGGCCGGAATGTTATTTCCATTATCTAAAAAAAAGAGTCGATCTAGCGCCAAGCACATCATGCATGCTGCACGGCTATGCAAGCGCCTACGCCTAAGCCAGGCGAATTATTTGATACCAGCGATCCATCCATGCGTGCGCAGTAGTACTGAAGCTTGTGAATTCCTGCGTGGCTGGAAGCCTGCAAATGAATGCCATCGCTCAACGCCTCGACCAACTGCAAATAAATTTGCAGCTCATTGCAAAGGTGACGAGCCAAGGCAGTAGCCTCTATTTGTGCCTTCTCCAGTTCATAGTCGTCGGACATGTACATCCTTCTGTTGGTATTGGCTAGCGGACCCTCCAGCTGATGACACATACAGCATTATTGATGGAATAATGAATAGATTGTCAGCTGATTGTTTGCTGTAACGACGTCCATCGGTTCATCTGAAATTCAACAGCTCCGAGCGGACCTGCGATCGATCTAATTGGAGCTGCTTTGCAGGCACCTTAATTGGCAGGCACATGCATGGATTGTTCTATATATTGGCGTACTGTGCATTTATGTTCATTCCTAATATGTGATTAAAGACGTTAATCAATTATGACGGCAGACTACTCTTGATTTTCCAACTGAAGTTGTTAAGGAATTAGTTACCGAAATAATTATGATGGCAGACTACTCTTGATTTCCACCAAAAAGTCGTTAATCGTTAAGGAATTAGTTACTAAAATAATTATGATGGAACACTTCTGTTGATTTCATCTAAAGTTGTTAAGGAATTAGTTACCAAGATGATTATGATGGGAGGCTACTCCAGATTTTCCACATGACAATTGTAGTTGTCACGAATTGCACTGATACATGTATACTGCGTACAACTTGGAGACACGCTTTTTAAACAGGACACTAGACAACTAAAGTTTTGATTTGACAATTTGATTACTTGGACCATCGGTCGAACCATGTTATAATAAAGAGGTTTTGTTCCTATTGGAAACTGCATCAACAAGATTGTGGTAGAAACAATTATTTCTTGCCAGTTTGATTTCATTTCAACAAATGTTGATTGCTCAGCATTTACACTCACTATGTAAAAAACATGATTATAGACGCGTGTTCAGGCCTATTACGGACATTTTGAGCTCGTCATGGATTAGGGTATGTAATAAGGGCTTAATACAAACGAACCGGCGACAAGCGTTTGTACTATGGACTAATTATAGGCGTGCTTTAATGCCTCTGTGCATCAATATCTATACACTACTACAGATTTGTTCATCACTAACGGGCTCAAACCCCCTTCACCGACGGAAAATGAACCGCCAGAACCAAAGCAGTAGTGATGTGGGGTTGAAACACTGCCGGGTCGAAAACACGAGGGGGTGATTTGAGGAGAGGCTGCCAGTTCGCTATCAAACCGGCAGCGCAATGTGACCGAACACTGCCGGGTGCTTCTTCGACCGCATCATTTCTGATCCAAGTAACGCTGGTTCCTAAATCAAACGCTAGCGTTTATATTCAGAACTGTCGGGCTACAAACAACCGACAGAAGTGAGGGAAATAACACTATTGGGTTATATGGTGTCGGCAAGTGTAGCGAAGAGACAACAATGTCGGTTTATTGTGGACCCGATAGTGATCTTTACGTAAAGACCGTCGGTTGATTTTTAACCCGATAGTGTTATTACAGCCGACATCGCCGGTTCGTTAACGCGCGGTGATTGTTGTTTCGGTCATCGATGACGATTTGTAACTCAAACCGATAGTGTTTTGTGTAGTTACACTACCGGTTTATTTATCATTCTTTGTCAGGCCAATGCTAACCGACGTTTTTGTTCTAATTTTTTTTAGTTTTTATTTATTTGTGGAATTCAGTTCTTTTTAAATCCTTAAACGCATCATATATTAAAGTCGACAAAACATTACATGGTTCAACAGTTACATACAAGTAACTCCGCCTAATGTTCAACGAAACTAAGCCTAGGACTTCGACGTCCTAATAAGAAAAAGAATGACAATAGCCATAATGAAAGCTTGACATCTTTCATAGGCCAAGTCGTAATTCTCCTAATCTTCATGTCTATGGAGAGAGGCTTCTCATCAATCTCCAAGGCCGGTTGACGGTCAAAATTGAAACCATAGTAGGCCTTGAAAGCTTCAAACTTGAGTCTTATATTTTTAGTAACACTTACCGGGGTAGCGGAGACTTGAGCAGAGCAATCTTCCCAGGTTCGATAGATCCCGGCATGTGACCAATACGCACTACATACCACACCATGGTTTCCTATACATGTAACCAAATTAGGATGTCAATGCTATGTCATTCAGAAATGTTGTACATTAAGAAAAGTTCAAGGCTTATGTATTTCAATATCTAAACTGGATTTTGAACACCATAAACTCATTAATTTCAACATCTGTCTCACTTCAATCACACTTCGAGCACTAGTATTTCTTCAATCATGCTGTAAATGACCATAATGTTGTAATATAATTTGTTCACCATAGACCAAAAAAACATTTGCTACTTTATAATGATCCTGAACCGTTTGAAAGCAAAATCTAAATACAAAAGGGAAATGACAAGTTGGAGTTATCAACATGGACATTTCAACTAACACCTCAAAGGTAGTGGGCGATGCACTCACCGAGCTTCCGCGGCGGTCCCGCGCTCCTGTCTTGTCTCGGCGATGTTAGATGCAGCCGTCGAAGAAGAAAGTAGAGGGTGCGAAGAGCCGTTGCTCTAGCGGAATCGAGGAGGATGAGGTCGCGGCAAGGTATGGCATCGGGCTTTAAAGCCGAGGACAGTGTCGACGTGGAGGAAGACCAAGTGGGCAAGCAAGGCGAGGACAACGATGAATTAGTTCTCATTCTCATAGGCACAATCTCGAACAACTAAAGGGCTATTTAGTTCTCACAGTGGAGCAGTACTGAAGCCTGTGAATTCCTGCGTGGCTGAATTCCTGCATGGCTGGAAGCCTGCGAATGAATGCCATCGCTCAACGCCTCGACCAACTGCAGATAATTTGTAGCTCATTGCAATGGTGCCAAGTGTTGACGATAAAATGGGTAACACACCAAAACAACAGCTAGATTGCTCTCACGTAGGGCAAGCCGAAATCGGGGATCGACATGCGCCTAGGGATATCCACACGGACCATGTGCCTCCAACGATGAGCGTGATACGCAAGACACGTCATCGGAGGAGCCTCGTCGGGAGCACGATAAGCAAGACACGCTGGCGAAGTCTTTTGAAACCCGAAACCCCACAAGCCGGGGACGGACCCCGTGAGGACGTGCGGCAGCAATGGGCTGCCCTAGCCGGCCTAGCCGCTCTAGGGCGTGTTATCGTCGATCTTCCGTTCATGGCATCGGCGGCGAAGAAGAAGGAGAGGAAGATGATCCACACACAAGTCTATAGTAGATGTGTTTGACGATTGGATGTAGATGGGATCAAATCAGCCATGAACCTCTCATTATATAAAGGAGGGTGGTCTTATCCTTTTAGGAAATCGTCCAAAACATTTCCAAACATGAGGACTCTCCAAAAACCAACCCGACATAAAGTCGGTTCGAATTAGGAAAATCTCGGGCGCAGATCGCGAACAGCACCAGACGCACGAAATAGGGCCGCCGGATGCGCCAGGCACTGCATTGGATGCTGTCCAAAAAGCTATTTTTGGTGAGGGGGCACCAGATGCTCGCAATGCATGCGCCAGACCCGGTGCAGAGAGCCATGCAGTCAGGACACACATGCAAGTAGTGCCGGATGCGACGGCTGTTTATTCTCTCGATATATTGCTCATTCTAAATTAGCACGGGACTAATTTAGGTGTCAACATATGCCCCTGTTTTTCAGGCGAGAGGTGCATGAACCTCGAAAAACAAGACAAAGAAAACCAAACAACATGAATGCCCATCATATTGGTTGTCCGACAAATAAGGGTGATATACTATGCATCAGCCATTCTTTGGAGAGCACTAGGCCTCTTGCCAAACACTTATGAAATATTTTTTTTCAAATACCTCCCGTTAATCGCCTTTGCATGGTGTTCTCCACTCATTGACTCAAGCACATACACTAGTAACGAAATGATTTGGCGTGATGCCTAAAATCTTTACGTCGTGGCGCACACAGCTGTTGCCCGTCACGATTAATGCCCGCCACGAATAATTTTATTTTCCGTGGCGGCCATTTTCTACCCGCCACGCTATTTTCCGTGGCGGGCGGTTAAGGTGCCCGCCATGCAAAACCGATTTTCTGCGGGCGGGCAAATTAAATGGCCCGTCATGAACAGGTCGAGGCCCATCCGCCCAAAGCAAGGCCCGAGATTCTTTAACACGTATAAATTGCTCACTACGCCACAACCCTTAATCAGCGACTTTCGGTCCGTTGCTATATGGGGGGTACATCGACTTTCAGTCCATGGCTAAAAGATATAGCAACGGACCTCTGCAGATGCTAATGAAGCCGTGGTTAAATATATACAGCCACGGACCCTCTTTTAGCCACGGGCCGTTCGATGGTAAAACTTTAGCAACGGACAATCAGTTAGAGCATTTAGCAACGGATGGTTCATTGCAATATTGGACTTTATAGCAACCGACAGTCCATTGAGCTCAACTAAATTGGTACAAAAAAATAAAACAGGACCAATACAGTATTGAAATTATATTGTACAAATTTTGGATGACATATACAAATGACCACATCATTCATACTCTCAAATATCAAATGAGTACATATGTAATTATGTCACTACCATGTTAACATCAAACCAACATACAAGCCATACAGGCATCAAACATTGTTTCCCTATTGTTCAAAAGCCATCAACTAAATGCGATCAAGCATTGATCAAACCTAGCAGCATCAGGTTTTTTGTCTAAAAATAATAGAACCTAGCACCATCAAGCTGGAGTCTGAAAAAACAAGAAGCACCAGGTTGTACTCCAAAGCAATCACCCTGTCTCTTTACTCCACAAACTGCAACAAAAGAATCATCTTGCTGAATTGTCCAAGCCATCACCTACAGACATGGTAAATTCTAGGAAGAATGAATATGTATGTTTATAAATCTTTGACTTAAGATAAACCTGGATAGACTTATACTGTGATACTGTGAAGTAATAATATGCACTCTATTAACTAACACATGGTAATTTCAATTTGCATAGGATGGGTACATGTCCTATTACACATGAGCCTTCTCATGGGTTTTGTAACTCATTCACAACTCACAGCCATGCTGTATACCAATGACAGAATATAAATATATCCATTAAGTTTTCTGGGATACTTAATGAACAATCCACAAGCATAGATAGCTCACAGTCTACCTATATTCTTGTAATATTCTAAATACTTAATGAACAGTCCACAATAATTCTATTATTCTTGTTATAGTTGTTACTTAAGTGCTGAATATGTAGCTCTTAACACCATAAAAAAAAGTACCATGCCAAATGTTTTACTTATCCTGGCCAGAAACGCATGAGCACAGATATCCTCTAGAGTGCCACCTGTTGGAAATAATCTTGTCATAAGAAATGTGTAGATGCATCTACATGCATCTATGGCATGAGTTGTTCAAGTCAAAAGGAAATTGACTTGTTCATTGAGCTAATGCTTAGTTAGCATTAGGTAGTAAAGTTGGATTTGATTACGTAGTGTCAATGAGTTGTTGCTAGCTAGTGATTAGCTAGAGATGAGTTGTGTACTCTTATGACGGTTTGTAAGTCCTATAAAAGGACATGTACCCCTCATGTGGTGAGTATGAGATGAGAGGTGATGTAGAATATGTAAGGCTTGATTATGAAAATCAAGTAAGGGCTTGGTTGTGAAAACCAAGTTAGTACTGTGTGTAGTAAGATATAGATGAGAGTAGTGCTTGGTTGTGAAGATCAAGCAAGGTGTGTAAATTTGTAGTGCGAAACTACTTGTGATCTATCAATAAGAAACAAAGTGAGTTTGTTTTAAGGGCTAACACCACCAGCCATATCCTTTGTTAGGAGTCCAAAATTTTTGACTTTTCCACTTGTATGGCATGAAACCTATTAAGACAACATAACAGTCGTGAGTAAAATCACTTGTGCATTGTGGTCTGCAACATCCAAAATCAAACAATAAGTGTTTCAGATAAACTGAACATGCTGCCTAGTACCACAAGATCTGGAACACAGAAGACATTCAGTTTCCAAGTCATTAGCCAAGCTCTCAGTATCAAATATGCTGCATATATAATACAACTAAGTTAACCTCTCTATTACGGCCTTGCATATGTTCTAGGCGCATGCTGGAAATGAAATCAAAGGCACACTCAAAAAGGGTGCAGCAATCCAGGATGAGAAACAAACCCCGGTCAGATTAGCAGCGATTGATCCTTACAGACGTACAGATGACGCTCAGTCCAATCAGCACACTTAGGAACTCACCGGCAAGAGGAGCAGCACGGCAGCTCCTAGGGTCCCGTCTTGTCGATGTCTCCACTCAGATCCACGACCGCTGGTGCCTGATTCATGGAGGACGGCCACCGTCTTGCCTTCCACTGCCAGCACTTCCCATGGCGAGGTGGGGGCAGAGGGCCACGATGGTGTGGCGCAGCTGGTGTCGATAGGGGCTCATCTCCGGCCTGCACATAGCACCAGAGGGAGACGTACCTTTACTGGTGGCACCGACACCCCTTCCCCTCTTCCAATCTGGACGCCGGAGAAGTGAACCGGTGAATGGATGTCGGGCCGGGCTGTCCGAAGCGGGCGGACCTCTGGACGCCGGGCGGAGACGGGCAGAGAGCGGGGAGCTTGGAGTCGGGCGCGGGGGCTGGAGGCGGGCGGAGTCGGGGGTGGCGGGCGAGCGGGGCCGGAGGCGGGCGGAGGGGGGCGGCGGGCGAGCTGGGCCGAGGCGGGCAGAGGGATGCGCGGCGTGCTCGTCGGCGCGGCGTGGGCGAGCGGGAGTTGCGTCGTGGGCGGGATCCGCAGCGGGGTGAGCAAGGGAGGGAAGGGAGCAGAGTGAATGGGGGTGTGGGCTGTGGGACTTAGGGTTTAGGCCCAAAAACACAGCGGGGAAAGCCGAAAAATACACTCGCGCCAATGGAAAACTTATTTAGCAACGGACCATCGGACTCGTTAAGTATCTATAGCAACGGATGGTGCAAGGCAAAAAGCAAAATATTTACAGAGAACGGACCATCCATCGTCATATTTCAAATTAGCAACGGACGGTCCGAGACAATCCTTTAGCAACCGACCATCCAATGGTAATTAAAAGTTTTAGCAAATCGAAGTCGATTCTTTCGATTAAGTGTTGTGGTGTAGTGGCCGGAGCTAGGGTTTGGGAGCAAGGCCGGTTGCCCATTCAACAACTCCCTCCCCGACGGTCTCCCTTCCCTCCCCTCCCTCCCACCTTCTCCTTCCTCCTCGCCACCCCTTCCTCCACAGCCCGGGCGGGCGGGGCGCCGTGGCCACGCTGGACGGCGGTGCTCGGGGATCCGCGCGCCCCTTCCTCCACGATTGGTGGCGCTTGGTGGCCGGGATCCGCAGCGATTGGTGGCGCTTGGTGGCGGGATCCGCGCCCCCTTCCTCCTGCGTCGGCACGGTGGCGGCGCTCGGGACCACGCGGGGACGAGAGGTGCTCGTGGATCGCGCCCCTCTTCCTCCACAAATAACCGACGCCCATGACGGGCGGCCGGATCCGCGATGGCGGCGCCCCTCCTCCCCTTCCGCGGCCGAGCCGCGCTCGCGCGGAGGTAGTCGTTGCTATGGGGTGGGGACGGCGGCTCCAACAACTTCTCCGGCCAAGGCACCGGCCGAGGATGATGAGGAGTGCCACCAGCGTGGTCACATCCGGCCATGGCACGGGCTCTTTGGATCCGCCGGCGGCGGCGGCGCCAGAGCCCTAGATGGGCTCGACGGGCCCATGGATGGGCGACGACAGGCGGTGTGTGGTTTCTTCTTTTTTTTTTTTTTTTGAAATCATGGAGCGTGGAGGGCATTTTAATGAGCCCGCCATGGTTAATCGATTAACCGTGGTAGGCACCGTGGACCGTGACCTTGCGTGGGTGATGGGCTACTACGCCCCGCCACGCAAAATCGATAACGCCCGTCGCAAGCAAAAACAGTTTCGGTACTAGAGATAGGAGTTCCCGAATATCACTTGACCACCTTGAAATGACCTTTCCAATTGGGTGACCACTTGCCAAATTGATTGCTCTTCATCCCTATCGGTAATATAGTTTGCCACACTAAGTCGCCGATTTGGAATGATTTGCTCTTAACTTTCTTGTTGTAGGCTATTGTAACACGAGCTTTATCCTTTTCTATTGCCTTTAGAGCTTGTATGCTCTTGTTGGTTACCTCATCTATGTTGTCCATCATCAAATCATGATACATAGTAGGAGATAGATCAATCTACTTAGCAAATCTATATGCATCCAAATTCACCTCACCGGGTAACACCGATCATTGACCATACACCAACTCATAAGGAGTAACCTTAGTTGCACCATGCCTCGATATTCGATGAGCCCACAAAGCTTCTTATAAGACTTCATGCCACCTTCTTGGATGTTCATCTATCTTTTTCTTGATAAGCTTGATCAAAGTTTTGTTAGTGGATTCCGCTTGACCATTGGCTTGAGCATAACATGGAGATGAATTGAGCATCTTAATTTTATATGATTCGGCAAAATCCCTTACCTCTTTCTCCATAAATGACGTTCCTTGATCTGTAGTTAATGTTTGAGGAATGCCAAATCTATGTATAATGTGCTCGGTGAAGAACTCAATTACCTCCTTGTGTGTCATGTTCTTCAATGGAACTGCTTCCCGACCATTTAGTGAAGTACTTTCGTTGCAACCAAGATGAACTTATGCCCCTTCGAAGATGTTAAATGAATCGACCGATGAAGTCCAACCCCCAACCACGGAAAGGCCATGATTTGATGATCGGATGAAGCATAGCAGCTAGCACTAGCTGAATATTCCCAAATCGTTCACACTCTTCACAACCTTTGTAGTAGCGAAAACAATCGGCGATCATAGTAGGCTAATAAAAACCAGCCCTGTCTTAACAACCACTTCAACTTTAGAGCCGATTGATGCGTACCACAAATGCCTTCATGAATCTCTCCGATTGCCACTCTTGCTTGATTGGTGCCTAAGCACTTTAGCAACAAATCTTCGGCGGTCCTCTGATAGAGCTCACCATTATGCAATGTATACTTGAAAGCGAGCCGCCAAACTTTCTTGTCAACTTTGGCATTAGGATCTTGCAAAAAAGACAAGAGAGGTGTTCTCCTATCTTCTAAATCGGTACTATCATTGTTTAGGACAGAAATAGACCTATTCAAAAAAAATTCTACTTTGCTGTCCCAAATCACAAATGACATCGGTCCGTCCAATTACATTTCGTCGAACCGACCGGGAAGAGGTACATAAGGATGGGCGAATATGGAACGCACTAATTGGCAAGGAAAAATGGACGAAGACGTACGATAGCGAGTGTCACGCCCCACTTTCAATGGGTCGTTAACCTCTCGTATTTTGCGCTTAGGATCACGCACAAATACGGTCATTAGTGTTAGATAATGGTATACAGATATAATAGAAGTCCGAGCTTTAATAATATAGGATTAGAAAGTCTTACGATTGGCGAATATTTTATCGAGTTAGCCAACCGAAAGCGGTGGATTAACTATGACCGTTGCCTCATACTCCACGGGCAACTTGAGCACGGATGGAAACCCTTGGCAATTACGTCTTCCTCCCCGAGCAAACGTCTCGCGAACTCCTACGGGACGTTGATCGTCTATCTTGACAACGATCTTACCTTCGGATGTGCCGATATTCGTAAAAATAGAGGGGTGAGTACGACGTTTTTCGGCAAGTCCAAACCAGGGGTGGTTTGATAAATTAAGGGTTGGGCCCTAGCGAGTCTCTAAAATCGCTCTCGCTAGTTCGAGGGTTATCTCATCTTACCATCACCTTCACATATCACAAAAGGTTAGTTAAATCTAATCATAGATGTTCTTGCCTAGCATTCGCCCATTCCAAGGACGTGGCTATTCGAATAGATTCTAATAAACTCTGTAGAGGTTGTACAATTTTCCCCACACGATAGGCACAGTCTTCCCCATCCGGGTTGGTTCCAACAGCCTAACGAGATCCGTACCCGCTTGAGTGCTACTCTAGGTATATTGGTATAATCTTCACCACGACTTCTCGGGGGTTGGGGAATGGGAAGATCACTTAGCATCCCATTAGCACGTAGCATCGCGGAAGATCACATAGCATCCGCCAACTCATAAGTTTGTATACAATATCAAAGCGCCAATTGTTTTACGTGGAGGATCACATAGCAACCACGCCAACCCGACCTCGGAAGATCACATAGCATCCGAAGTCAGCGCCCCCGATAGATCGTTTGCCTACTCCGCCACCTTGGTTCCCAACTATACCTCAACCCAACGGGGTGTGAATCAAGCCGCCCCATTTATCGGCGTGGTGGGCATTTAAATATCGCACTAGGTAGAAGGTCTATGAACCGGTCCTTAGGGAGGCGAGCATCTCTCCGCGGGATTCATCCCCGATTGTGTTTAGTCCACCTCCATGTAGACTATCACCACTCACCTTTTTATTGGAGGGTTCACACCATTAATTACTTAAGTTATATTATCGACAAAGCCCAAATGAAGCCTCACGCACATAGCCCATGAGTACTCCCGCACGGCTTGCCCACGGTTATGCTTATCTTAACACCTTATTAAACATTATAGTAATTAGGTCAGGTTAGGGGGGGTAAGGACTTGCTCGGGAGGTTCTTACTTAATCGGCACGGCGTCGAACGTCTCTTAGCGCATTTCGGACGGAAACTCCTAACCGGGTCATCGAAACTACCTCGCGGTGTCGGGCGGTAAAACCTAGCTTGAACTATAGCACACAAAACAAGCATATAACATTATGGTGGTAATAGGTTAGTTGCATAGATCTAGAATTTAGATAAATTATGGAAGTCGTTTCACGCGAAACGGAATTAAAAATGCATGAGTTATGGAATTTATAACATTAATCCCTCATTTATTAATTAGGGTAATATTATAATATAATTTTATCATGTAATGAATTGGATCTAATTACATGATAAAATTCCATAAATCAAATAATGAATTTACAAATTTTCCGGGAATTTTTACGATCACGGGAAATAGGTTTTATAGCCCTCCGTGGTACACTAACGGGGTGTACCTAGCATTTAACTGCGTGTACCCAGGCTGGTCTCCACCTACGTTTGTGACACGTGGGTCCTGTGGACGCCACCGTGGCAGCCACGTTGACGCCACGTGGGTCGTGGGGCCACGCCCACGTGGGACGTGGAGAGAGGGGAGTAACGGCGGGCGGTTCCGTTTGGTTAGGGCCCACGAGCGCAGAGAGAAGGGGGAAAACGGTAATCGTGGATTGAGGCGACGGGAGGCGACGGACCAAAGGTCGCCGCCCCCCGCTGACTACGCTTGCCACGGGCGGCGCTCACGGTGGGTGGCCGGACTTGGCCGACGTTAGCTCATAGCTCGCCGTGTTGGGTGCTTAGGTTCCGCCCTGCCCCCCGACCCGATAGCGGGTGGCGTGGCGTCTGAGGGGTCTGTCCCCATGGCGGCGCGGCGCAGCGTTTTCGACGGCGGGCGCTTGGCGTATGGCAATACGAGGGAGAAAAATGGCGCCTTTCTTTGTGAATCGAATAGAGGATCTTCCGCTTGACTAACTCCGCCTCCTCCCGGCCCACGACACATCGGGCCGAGGAGAAGGGGGTCGGCGAACTCCGGCGGCGGTGGCGGCACCCGATTTGGGGCAACTTGGATTTCCGCGATCGGGAAGTGAGGAGAGAGGAGAAGAGGGAGAGCACCGTGTGTTCCCAGCACGGCGGAGCTGGTGGAGGGAGGGGCGAGCTCGATCGAAGGCCGGAGGCGGGTATTTATAGGGCGCCGCGGGTGGTGTCTCGCCGGCGAGATATTTCCCCGCCGCGATCTTTTCCCGACCGCCACGGGTTGCCCGTGGGCCCGGTCGGTGCCGCCTATGCCGCTGCCGCTATGCGCTGCGCTGTCCCTCGCGGTTCGCGAGGTCGGTTCTCGCCTTGTCACGCCGTCTACATCGGGCGGATGCTGTCCCCGCATGGCGGCAAGGGGTCAGCCGTGCCGGGCCGGCATGGAGCTTTCCTCCCCGCGGCGCTGCGGACTCGCAGGGACCGAGCGGGCGAGGGCGCCTCGCGGTCCGACGCCGGTGAGCTGGCCTAGTGCCCGGCCGCCTTTGCACGGCAGTGTTGCCGCCACGACAACGCATGCCGCCGCAGCACGGCGTTTCGGCGCCGCTATATTAGCGTTGACGCCGCCGCTGTGCTCGCGGGCACCATCCGGGCAGCATCGCCGGAGTTAATGGCCTTTGCCGCGGGTCCGGCCGCCGTCTCCAGCCCCGGCAGGTGAGCTTCGTGAATTGGCACCTCATGGCGGCCTTGGCGGCTAGCCGACCGATTGGTCTATGCCGCTGTTGGCGTTGACGCCCTCCTCGGCTTGGTGGGATGACGACGCGGCGGTGGCGCCAAGGGGCGCAGGTCGATCAGGCGGAGGTCGCCTTTGTTCTCGGGCGGCATCGGGGCGTGGATCGGCGCGCCGGCTACCGCGTCGGGAGGAAGAAGAAGACGACGGGCGGCGGCGGGTCCACTCGGCAAAGGAGAAAGGGAGAGGGATGAGTCGGACTCGGCCTCCCCGGGCCGTCGAGCTCGTGGAGTCGGGCTCGCTTCGCCCAATTTCCTATCGGGCGGCCCACGCGGGGCGTGTTGAAGAAAGAGGAGGTGAGGGGTTTGTTGTTGGGCCAAGTTTCGAAGTGAGCCCACGAGCTATCTTCTCTTCTCTCTTTTCCTTCTCCATTTTCCCTTCCCTTTTATTTCTCATGTATACTTGTATACCTTCCTCTTTGTGTTGGTACAAATGCATATATATTCTTAGGCCCCTTCTTGAGCACAAATAAATATATACACTTGTTGGGAGGAAATACATATTAGTATACATGTTTGGTATTTCCCCAATTTATTCTCCTTTCTCATCCCTATGTGTTCTTGTATCCATATGTATGCGTATACCTCCTACTTGTATTTGTTCAAGTATATGCATTTCTTAGGATTTGTCATTAAGTTCTAACACATATACTTGTATGGGAGGGACACACATATAGATACATATATTGATATACTTGCTCTCATTAATTCCCGCAAATTACCTAGGGTTTTTACATGGGCAGGTGTATATATATTCCGTGGATGCTTGGAATATATATATGCCTCTCGCACATGCATTCTAGGGCTTGTGGATTTATTCCCAGAGAAAATGTAAATCATGCTCATGCATAAATATACTTCCATAATTTAAAGTCTAGATCGAGAATACATACCTTGGCCACCATAAGCTCAACAAGCACAAACAAAAGGGAGTCTAATTTCTATATGGTGGATTTTGGATGGGGTTTTCGAAAAACGGGGGGTTTTGGTTTTTGGAAAGTAAATCAAGTTTTAGTTTATTTCAAAAAGTTCAAATTTTTAGTGAATTTTAAAATGATGCAAACACACGGGTGTTACAAATGAGCTTCACGGCGGCATGGCAACGGGCGCGGGCGCGTTCGGCGATGTGGGACCCGCGGGTCCATCCGGCTAGGGTTACACCAACGGGACATCGAGGCGATTCACGGTGTGCATGCTAGGAGAGCGAGAGAGGGTCGTGGTTCGCCCGCCACGGCGAAGCGGCGTACTTGGGCGGCGCTCCGGCGAGATGCGCCCGCGGTGGAAACGCCGATTTGTCCACCGCGGTGCATGATTCGTGGCCGGCATTGGGTTGGGGACGTGGCTGGGACTACTGCTAGGCTACGGGCGCGAGCGAACGGCCAACGGCATTGTGGGGGCGATGTTGGACGGCGGCGGCGACGGTAATGGCACGGTGGCCGGCTTTTTCTACGCTGCTGCTTGCTTGGCGTGGAGGCGAAGAGCGGGGAGGGGGAGAGGGTGGAGTGGGGAGTAAGCGAACGCGTTCGGGTGCTCCTCTCCAAGGCTCGAGCGTGGCAGAACGACGAGGAGGAGGGAGGCAGCGCCGCGACACGCGGCCGCCGAGTGCTGTGATAGCCGGGCGGGTGATTAGAGATGGGAAAAAAGTACATGCGTTACTAAAGACTATTTTCCAAACCCTACTCGATCTAATTCAACCTGTGCCTCAAGATCCGTGCAGAATCAGCCAAAACTCCAATTGAACGAAATTTTCCTCGTGAAATTCTAAGCGTTTCATGTATAGAAAGTTTTGTCTAGTTTGGCTTGGATTTGAAACTACGAAAATCAAAGCAAGACTACTCCTACGGTCAAACAAACCCTAATTTCATGTCCAAACTAAACTAATTTTGACTTTTTTGAACATGATCCACTCACTTTCATGCAACAAGCCTATAACATCTTATGTTCTACATGAAATTATCCACACTTTTTTTATGAAGGGTGCACAGTACACATGCATAAACCTTAGCTAGGACTTTCAAGCAAAACAAGATAATGCTTTGTCAAGGTCAAACCAAGTCAAACTACCATTATAAAATCTAATTAGGGAACATGACCAACATCAACCTTGCTCTAACACAATCTATAATCATAACTAAGAATGATTAAAGGCTAGACAACTAATTATGCAAGCATTTCATACATAAAATGGCATGACAAAGCATAGCAAGAAAATTCAATGCATTTAAGCATGCAAATGATCAAATGATGATTATGCTCATGAAAAGCGTATGCTAATGACATGCTTAACACCGTGGTGTTACAGCCGCAACGTTCCTTTTGGCCTAGTCAACATCGTAGCTAGCAAAGCAGCAGCAGGGGGCAGCCGTCGGGCCAAAGACAAAGAAAGCCGCCAAAGACGCAGCGCCCGCATTGCAGCGCCGCCTACAACCCGCTGACCGCGAGGCCCCACATTCACGCGATTCGCGGACACGCCGTCGTTGTCGATCCCACCCCTATGCACACACCTCGAGGATCCCCGCAGCTATAAGAAGGGCCAGCTTCTACGCCGCGCCCCTTTGAACCCTAGCACCGAGCCTTCCCAACCCAAACCCTAAGCGCCGACAGAGTCGCCACCATCAAGTTTGATGCGCCGCCGTCGATATCCGCCGTCGTTGCTTCCCTGTCGACGCAAACACCGCCACGAGATTCACAGCGAGAAGAAGAGTCGTTGGTCGTCGTTGAAGGCCAAGAGCAAAGGAATGACAAGAGTAGCAGCAGTTGGAGAACAGAAGATAGACGTTGAAGATTCTAAGCAGCTAGACTTTGGATTCAAGGCAACTGCAGACACCATTTGACCATATTGTACCTACTCACTTAAAAATTCAATTTACTTTCATTGCACGTGTCATAATATTGCAAACCCTAAGGACATGAGTAGCCACTTCTATCCAAAATGTTACCTTGGCCGGTACAATCATGGGTAGCGTAGTTATATGCTTAGTTGCTTGGCTCAACTTTATACATGTTAATGAAAGTAATGATAACTGCTAAATACCTTTAATGATAATGATTATCATGCTTAATGATGAATAATGGTTGCTGCCATGGTGGAGAAGTAAGGATGTAGGAGGCACAGTTGGTTTGGTACATACAATATAGTTTCAAGCCCTTTGACATGACCGAGTAACAGGGACCTTCTAGTGAAGGTGCAATCGTTCCGGTGTAGGCGCAAGAGGGGCTATGATTGGTTTGATCTCTTTCCTGCCAAGAGGATGCACCTTGGTTTTATTGGATTTGGTTCTTTTCTCACTTTAGCCATCCTTTTGGAGGAGGAATCTTACGGTCGAACGGAAACCTCGCAGGTTGCTACCTCCTGGATGGAACCGGTGAAAAGTCTTGTAGCTCGTTTTTGGGCACCGGATAGATGGAGATGCAGCTATTGCTGTGACGAGGTTGCTAACCCGTGTTTTGGCAGGATGCCTATCCTGTGTTCCTTTTGAGGTTGCGACCTCTGTTTGGGATTGTTACCCCATGTTGTCTGTTTGGGATTGCTATCCCGATGTTCCTATATGGGGTTGTTGCCCCTGGCTACTCTTTGAGGTTGCTACCTCAGTTATAATATTGATATTTATATTTTACTTGTTAAGTAAGGGTTGGGATCTCAAACACATACTAGTAATTCAGGTTGTTTAATTAAAATCAATAATCAACTAAAAAATGCTTTACCTGCAGTATAACAGTGTCAGTCTACCTTTGATAAAGCATTGCATGTTATTATACTTTCCGTTTGTATTTGTTGAGTTCGACATGGACTCACCCTTGCTATTCCCCACACCCCCAGGTGTATGCGTAGTAAGGTGCTGCTCAGAAAAGTGATAAGAGATGTTATGAATATACAAGAAGTTTATCAGCAATGCTTGGCGTCGGAGCCCCAGTTGACACCTGCTGAGATGCAGCTTGAAGTGAAGTCTTAGCTACCAATCCGAGATATTCTGATGTTTGTAAGTGTTGTTATATATATGTTTCTGCTTTATAACATTGAATTCTGATATTTCTGCATTTTGTGTTGTATGTGTGGACTTCCTGGTCACACATATGACAACTTTGGTCTTCCTTTGAAAATCAGGGTGTGACAGACGACAGCAACGACGAAGAGATCAGGCGGGAGTTGCCTCTACTGGATGTGGTCAAATACGATGCGGCCTTAACTTGTGGCGTGTAGGTGGCGAGTGCTGGGGCAGGAGGTGGCAGGGGCGATGGAGCAGGAGCGGCAGGGATGAGCGCTGCGGGTGGAAGCTGCTCGTTTGGGAGGGGAGGCACAGGAACTGCAGACATGGCAGAGGAATCGGAAGAAGAAATTAGGATAGATCGATAGATCAGCTGAATCTCTATCAATCGAGAGAAGGGAGGACTGAGATCGATGCAGAATCGAGAAAATCCAGAGGAGAGGGAAAGATATGCAAGCTACAGTACACACGCTCTGAGGCGCACGATGCCGGCTTCCGCCCACCTATCTGGTGGTGTGCGCTCAGCATGCCGGACAGGTCTGCGTAGAGAACAACAGCAGGCAGAGCGGGGCGAGTGTTTCGACGCGTCATGGGCTTTGCAGCGTTCCTGTCTCGCGGGTGGGCTCAGCGTCCGATGGAATTTATCTCCATCGGACAGCACGACCCAATTACCATTGATGTCGTAAACGTGTCGTAAACGACATCATATCCCTGAGCAGCAAGGCTTGACTTGACGAATTCGAAATCCTGCCTGTCACCTTTCAAGTGCTGAACCTGTTCATATACATACATGTATGTAAAAATAAAACCATCGAAAACCCATGAAGCAGTGATGTAGTAAGCCCATTTATCATGACCTTCACACAAAGACATCCATTGTACACATGCAAGCAAAACAGAGGAGGAGAAACAACAGACGCACCTTGGAGGAGAACTCTGCGTACTCTGCGTCGGACTCTGTGGCAGCTGCTGAGTTATGGGTGCCTTTCCCCTAGTGAACAATGTAACCTGATGACAAAGCAGAGTTTTTTGTTATAATTTCTTTTCTCTGAATGACTGCAATGTCTGTATCTGTACTGGTTGGCTCAACGGCGATTATACAGCAAGTGCAAAGGTGGTGGTACTGGCACTGACCTGATGGCCCTCCTTGACAAGGATCCTGGACAGGAAGACCCCAATGAACCTTGTACCCCACATCACCAGAATGTTCTTGGAGTCCACTGCCGCCATTACCTGCACCCCTCGCCCCCCTTGGCTGCCATGACGACCTCCTCTTCTGCCAAACAAAATCTCACTTTGCTCAGCCATATCTATAACCCCTGTAAAGGGAACCCAAGTAGAGAGTTCTCTGGCCTGTGGTTGATCCACGTCACCTTCCCCACCGTGGAACGCGTTCCCGCTCCCGAGCGACTCCGTCTTCGCCACCCGCGGCTGCTTCGACGGGCGGTTCAGCTGCCTAGCTCCAGATCCCCGACCGCACCGGCTCTTGATTTCCTGCCGCGATTTTTGGGCTCCCCTGCCTCCCCGTCCACCTCCGTTTCCCCCACCCGAAACGGATTCGGCGATTACCGGCTTGACATTGAGGTTGAGGTTCAATCGGTCGGGCGCAGGCGTTCGCCCGGACCTGAACTTTTGGTTCTCGCGTGCATCCCGGCGTTCCCTGCCCGTAGGCCCCTGCCTCGTGCTGGCGTCGAATCGTTTCCGCTGCCTTGCGTCTCCCTCTCGATCCCTCTTCAATCCTCTCCTCCTCCGGACCGTCGCCTCTTCAATTTCGAACCCCACTACTCCCCTTCCTCACCACCTGCGCGCCTTGGCGCTGTCCACGCGATCTGCCGGTCCATCCCTTCCTTTCCCTCCCGCCGGCGTGAGATGGAGGGCGGCGCCCCTTGCGCGTAAGGTCGCGCCCCAGCGTGGTGGCGGGGGCAGGAGCGGCTCGGTGAGCTCCAGCGGCGTCGGAAGCGAGGCGGCGGCGGAGGTGTGCCGGGCGGCCCGCCGCGCGCCCAAGACCGTGCCTCCCCGCACGTGGCCGGGGCAGGGGTGGCTCGGCGAGCTCCCGCGCGTCGGGGCGCAAGGCAGCAGCGAAGGTGCCCGAGCAGAGGTCCGAGGTGGAGACTGCACTTGGATGGACGGAGGCGGCGAGGGGGATCCACACGCGTGCGGTCCAAAAGGCGGCTTAGGGCCGGCCCCACCTACGCCGGGAGCAGGGGGCAGCGCAGCTTCCCTCACGCACCAGGCCCGACTTGGCAGCGAAGCGTGTGCAGCTGCTCGCCGCACGCTTCAGGGAAGCGACGAGGAACGGTCGTGTGGGGACGGGGCCGCGCCGCCAAGGAGGCTGAGCTACGGGCTACCTACTGCTCCTTCATCCGTGATGTCTGCATCAGGCTCCAATTGTGAGTGATCAAGACAATACAGCAAACTAAATGCTTCGACCCTCTATTTGATTAACAAGAGGGCGTCCATGGCTTGCTCTTGACGCCGCAGCTGGGTCCCAATTGCCGTAGTGCAGGGCGTGGCTAGGAGGTGTGCTTGTGTTGATGCCTTCAAGAAGGTAAATGACGTCCACAGATGCCACCATCAACGAAAGAGGAGGAAGTTACAGCAACGCCTCCAAGGGGGAAAATGACATCGATTGCGTCATCGCCGCCGGCCCAGCATCGCCAGGCAGGGTTTTCACCCGTATTTCAAGATCCTGCAAAGCACATCCAAGCCGAACCTTCACACGACGAGATGCCGGAGATAATCGGCAGGGTCTTCACCAGATGGAGCGAGGTAGGAGAAAGAAACAGAGGGCGACGGTGTCCTTTGGTGTGGATGTCGGAGTTGATTAGCGAGCCGCCTGGGAGCGACGTATTCTCGAGCCGAGAGCCTGTTGTAGTTCATCCAGGCCCCGACCTCGGGGGAGGGCAGGTTGGACGGCGTGTTGAATAGCCGGTGCCAACGCCGGCATCCCCATCCGGTGCCCGGGGTCCAGATCGACCCCCCGGCCGTCGTCGGGGAAAATTCCCCGACCCAAGGCAACGCTCGCCCGAGTCCGCATCGCCGGAGCACCACCTGCACCAAGAAGGGCGCAATAGGGCAGCAGCGGGCGGATCCAGTCCTGAAATACCCAGATCAGCCCGCCGCTGCCAGACTCCTTAAACGCCGAGGTACGCTGGCCGCCGATCCGGCCCCTCCACCAAACGGTGGAGAGAAAGGTGCCGCCCGTCCGCGCGCCAAGCCCACCGAGGCGCGAGCCATATCGGCCGCCAGCAGGCCACCACCTCGCAGCATCGCCAGCGAAACGTCGCACCAACCCTAGGTCGGTCCGTCCGCCGGCCGATCCGGCCGCACCAACCGCTGGGAAGCCCGATCTGGCCATGGGAGGCCGGATCCGCCGCGGAGGAGCCGGATCGACCCTCACGCCGCCCGGCAGTCACCGGCGTCGGAGGAGGAAAGAGGGTGAGGGACGGGAAGGAGAGGGGGCCACCGCCGCCGCCCGACTTGGTGGCAGCGGTGGCCCGGCCGGCGAGGTGGGAGGGGGCCTTGTGGCAGCGGTGGGGAGCCCTCGAGTCGCCCCACGAGGGAGACGACGCGAGGGAAGGATCATCCGTCCGCTGTAGCAGCCTAACCCCCCCCTTGGCAGCTAGTCAGCTACTGCTAATGAAATGAAAACTCTACACAGTGCCACGCTGTCAGTCGTTTATGGCCACATAAAACAGATTGAGGAAATGCTTCCAATCTTGATGGTTACCTGCGCTGAGACGGAGATG
Source organism: Hyparrhenia diplandra (assembly GCA_015847255.1). Taxonomy (NCBI): domain Eukaryota; kingdom Viridiplantae; phylum Streptophyta; class Magnoliopsida; order Poales; family Poaceae; genus Hyparrhenia; species Hyparrhenia diplandra. The sequence continues at coordinate 161,267 of JADLZK010010174.1, forward strand.
GAGACGGGCTGCGCCGCTGAAGTCCGATATAGGAGACGGGAGGAGAAGGCTGCTCTTTTGGGTTGCTGTGGCCACCATACAAGTATACAAACAAGAGAGAAGGATGGGAGTTTGTTTGCTTCCGCGATGGATGGATGGTCAAGTTTGAAGCTTGTGCTTCAGTTCAGTCTGTGCTAATGTAGCGTACAAAGACGTCGAGAAATGAGGTGCTTGGACTGGGATGGTTTTTTTGGCATGTGTGGCGGGGGCGCCAGCCCTATCCTGTCTTGGATGCTCTCTCCTCTCCTTTCATCTGTCCACTTGAAAGCATCCTGATCAGCTGATAGGGACCTCGAGGTTTTGTTTGCCATGCCACGTGTAAAAACCAATTCTCGTTTTAAACAATCTAAAAAAACCAATTCATAATAGATGAATCAATAATAAAAAAATACAATCCAATTATTTCTATATACTCCCTCCATTACAAACTATAAGATATTATTATAAGAATTTTACAGAGCCTAAGCATATGAAGTTTAACCAAAATTATAGAAAACACCTACAACGATATATGACATCAAATAGGTATACTATAAAAATATAAGTAATGAAGAATCTAATGGTAGAATAAAATTATTATTATTATCTTATTATGTAAATTTGGTCAAACTTAAGATGGATTGACTCTCCAATATTTGTTTTAGAAAACTGGAGGAGCTGAACGCCCCTACAGGGATTTATTAAAAAACAAAGGTCTCAAACATGATTACAAATGAAGCTTCAACAAACAAAGAAAGAGAAGAATAAAATGAAGAAACAAAGACAAATTACAATAAACTTTGGATCCATAAATCAAAAGGAGACACTAAATTTTGCCTTGACTCTCAGGGAAAGGATTTTGACTTGCTTTTTTAAAAATTTCTTTGGATCTGACTGAGCTTGCTGGAATGCTTTTGAAAATCAGATCATTTCTCACAGACCAAATTGCCCAGGACATCAGAGTAGCCATTATCATGAAAAAAGTTGGGGTCTACTTGAGTCTTGATTACTTCTATGGCCCGTAAAACATCCATGCTTCCTTGAAGATTGATTCCCACTGAATGCTAGCATTCCTCAGTAAATTGGCATGTTAGAAAGAGATGTTCCAATGTCTCTTCCTCATTGAGATTACAGAGGACACATTCATCAGACTGGAGATGCATGGTTTTCCTTTTGAGAATGTTTCTTGTGCTTAGCCTATCTTTCATTAGGAGCCAAAAGAAAACTTTATGCTTGGGCTCACATTAGCTTTTCCAAAGCCATTTAAAAGCTTGAGGGACCTAGGAGTGCCCCATTAGGTCTTTGTAAGCTTTGGAAGCAGAAAAGGCAGCCAACCTGGTTGACCAACTGTCATTATCTAGAGAGAAGGCAGTTTCATTCTTGAGCAATTCAAGCAGGAGGAACTGCTAGTGAGCTTCTGTTGATAGAGGTAGACTGAAAAGATCTAAGGGCTCTTGGTGGTTGCACCATTGAGTAATTGACAGTTTTTTTTTTTTTTTTTTTTTTTTTTTTTTTGCAAATGAGAACAATTTGAGAAATTCAGCACTAAGATATGAGGTGTCCACTTATCAGTCCAAAGGAGACAGGAGTTGCCAGTATGAATTTGAATCTAACCATGGTTCTTATAGCAGTCCAGGAGCTTCAAAATGTCTCTCCACTAGAAAGACCATTTTTTCATGTGACTAGGGAGCTTTCCATTAGGGTAATGATTTTTTGAGACAAGGGAGACCCAAGGAATGTCTTTTTGTTGAAGAATTTATCTAGATTCTTAAGAAGAAGGGCCTCATAGTTTCTTCTTAGGTTGAGCACACCAAGACCGCCTTCCTCTTTGGAGACACAGACCATCTCCCATGCTACCTTGGGGCTTTTCTTTGAGTTGATATCTGAGCCTCTCCATAAATAGTGTTTTCTAAATTTATCAATTTGTTTGAGGACACCCTTGGGAAGAGCTAGAGCACACAGGTGAAAAGTAGGAGTGCCGTCAACACTACATTGGTGAGCTCAAGTTTACCAGCTTGGGATAAGGAGGAATTGTTAACCAACCTTCTCTCACATTTGTTGATCAAAGAAAGGAAATCAACCACTTTTGGCCTCGTGGTGCCAAGGGGAATACCTAGGTAGGTAAAGGGGAGGGTGCCAATGGAGCACCCAAAGGTGCTTGCAAGATGGTAATGGCATTGGCACTCCTAGTGTTCCTAGTATCAGAGATGATGTTGTTGGTTACTGTGGAACTTATCTGTGCCATTGTCGTAGCGACATTGGCTTAGTTGGATAGGCTTTTCGTCTGGCAGCTGATGGACGTCGGTTGTAGCCTCTTGATCTAATCTGATCTGGACCACCATAGCGGGTGCATCCTTGGGGTGGACGAGCCCGTTGTTTGAAGTGTCTGTGATCGAGGAGGGGACGACGTTGGCGGCACCCTCGAGGCGTCGGTGGCGCCCATGGTAGGGGTGGCGTCGAGGAGGTCGTTGTTGAGGAGGTAGTAGTTGTTTCCGAGGGGGGGCTAACTCGCCGTTGTGCTTCATGCAGGCGAGGTGGCCTGCGAGGATGGCTAAATCTTTGGACCAGGATGTTGGAGCCATACCTGCGTCTTTGGACCGAGATGTTGGAGCCATACGTCGCGGCTGATGTAGTCGGAGATCGCAGCCTTGTCGAAGTCGTCCTCAGATATGAGCGCGCGGAGTGCCGCCATGATCATCTCTTTAGGTAGGATTGCAACGGAGTGGCCATATGATCTTGATGGCGGTGATGGTGGGTGGATCGTAGTGGCTTCGGATACCAACTGTCATAGCTGCGACGGGAGGGGCGGCGGCGGCGCCGCCCGGCGCTATGGCGAATGGCTGCGTGGCGCCCTAGGGGGGCACGTGCGCTGTGGGCAGCGGCGGCGGCGCCATTATATAGCAAGCGGTGGCGGCTAGGGTTAGGGAGAGAGAGCACGAAGACGAAGCTGTTGGGTGTTACCCCTTTATTTTTCTCGATTGATTGTAACCTGATTACAAGTCTCTTGTATTTATAGTGTAGGGAAGACTTGCATCTAAAGAAATCCCTGATTTTACTTTCTATTTTATTCCTATTTTTATTCCCTAAATATCTTTTACTTAATGACAAAGCGATGGACGATGACGGTGGCCCCTGCGTGCGTGCGTGCCCTCCTGGGCCCTGCGTGCGTGCGCTCATGCCCTCCTGGGCCCGTTGGGCTGTGCTGTGACACCAAATAATTAAAATGGCTTTACTCACTAGTTTGTTTCAACATGTGACACAAGAAAGAGCATCACCGTGCTTGTCGCGCTCCGTAAATGCAAGATAGGAAGTGAAGGCTCAAATTAAATGGGATCAAGCTCGGTTCACATCATTTTTGTCCGTAAACGATTATACCAATTCATGTTACCATCAGACGATCTTTGGTCATAATTTCTTCCACCAAGAAAAAATGAAATTTCAAAGTCGTTTTCGCAAGAAAGACAATAGGTGTTTCTTGAACAGATGCAGGGAACAATTTTGTAAATTCCAAAGAAAAATGTATTAAGAAAAAAAACATTCCACAGCCGTGGGCCTGTGATGTATAGAAAATAACACTGGCCCTCAAGCTTTGGAATTCTTTGGGATGTACTGGAAGAACCCAAACAAGGTAGAGCCATGAAAGGGGAACAATTGTTCTTTGAAAAATGGTAACTAGTTTAACTCTGATTGTACAACATTCACATAGTGTCATGTGTAACAATCTGGTTTGGCAAACTCAGATGCTATATGCCACGATGCCTAGCTTTTATTGTTACAGTCATAGTCTATGTTCACTATATATGAAAGAAAACCAAGTCAGGGTCTACTCCTCTTGGGATACCGACAGTTTGCTGACTAATATCTGGCAACGACAGTGCAATTTTCTGAGCATGCTCTAAGTAGCTCTCAAACTTGTCATGACTGACCCCAGGTCTCTTCGCTAGTTTATCTGAAACCTTTGGCTGGCCGTTTTCAGACAAGAGATGAAGACCAGTTGCAAAAGCAAGCTCCTCTTTCATGATGTGATACTTAATCGCCTGCTTCCGGAATGTCCAGTCACCGGTAATCCAGTCGAATTTGTACAGAGGGAGGAACCTGTGGCCGTACAAGGCGATGAACTCGATGGCGGCCAGGATGAAGTTGAACTCTTTCTTGGACAGGTAGTAAGCAAAACTCAACCTTGTCCATCCTGGCTTCAGTCCACTATAGCCCTGAAAAAAATGTGACAAACAACAGTAGCCTTATTAGTACAATTCGACAAAAGAGGAAACTATATGTGATGATGCACAGTCTGAACACAAATATATACCTCAAGAATCGCAGACCGAATGCGAAGGGAGAGGTCATTCTTGATGTTGAGAAATGTATGGCCATAGGGGCCTGCGCATGCGCAGCCACCCCTTGCTTGGATGCCAAAAAGATCATTGAGAAGACTAGTGACAAAACGGCCATGAAGAGGGAGGCGCTTGCAACCAGGTTCATCATCATCAGCAGCAGTTTCAGACAAAGGATTATTGGTGACTGGAGGGTAGATGAGGAAGGAGAAAATGGGTAGGCGTTCTACATCCGTGTTGCCAAGAACCCTTATGTTTGGGTTGCCGACCAGCCTTTTCATTGCCATCTCAGAGTAAACCTGCTCCCTGAGGCTCATCCTGTCATACCCAATGTACTCCTTGACCCAAAATGCAAGCGATGCACGGATCTTCTGGAGGATTGGTGGCGTGCCTGCGTCCTCTCGCTCCTCGATATCGTCGAAGTACAATGTATCCTACAAGTGCCATCATATATACAACACAATTCTTGTTAAAGTTTTGCTTTCTTACTAGGCGTAGAAGATGATAAGTATCAATTGTATGTCTCACCTCCTCATTGAAGCCATTGGCGTAGGCCACGGTGCCACCGCCGCACGTAGATGGAGGCTGCGCGTTGAGCTGGTACAGTGCTTTGTTCATCACAAGGATGCCTGGTGTGCCCGGTCCACCAACGAATTTGTGTGGGCTCAAGAATACCGCGTCATAGCCGTCGATTTCACCAGATTTCATGTCAATCTTCACGTATGGTCCACTGCACAAATTAAAGGAACTACGTACCTTGTTAGAACTACTGATGATGCATGGATTTCTTTGATGTGCTCATTCTGAAGCACAACTGAACTGATGTGCTAAATTACCAAATATATGCCATAAGTCATTTTCCTAGTTCAAACGAAGAAATTTCTTAGTTAAATGAGTACTATATACAAATCTAGAGCTATTATATATAATTTTGGTCGTCCAGTCAAAAGTCATTTTTTTTCTCTGAGTCAAAGTGAATTCAATAGAATTTTCGATCGCCATTTAATTTCTTCCCCTGACATCAATAGGTAGAAAAGAGTAAACGCTGCAAGCAATTAGTCCACTTCAGAGGGAAACAAGATACACGGCAGGTCAACACATATAAGTAGTTCCGGTTCATAGTTAGTGTACGTGAAATATATTCTTGGATCAAATATATATGAACTAGCTAGTTAGAACTGATGTATGGGTTTCCCTGATGTGCCAGATTGCCCAATATTTGTCGTCATACATAATACTATTTCTGATCGAAATTCATTCTGCTGATAGTACCAAGTTTATGGGATTGAAGTCCTCCTAGGATGGATTTCTAACAATAATGTGGAGAACAAGAAATTTCCTGGTTGACCTAGCATTACTGAAATCTAGAGCTCTTAATTACAGTTTTGGTCGTTCAGTTCAAGTCGTTTTTGTCCTCTGAGTCAAATTGAATTAAGTAGAATTTTCGTTCCCCATTTAATTTCTTCCCTGACGTACAGGATTGGCAAGCAATTAATTAGTCCACTTCAAACAGGAGGAACTGCAGGTCAACATATAAGTAGTTCCAGTTCATACACTCAACGTGAAATATATACTTGGAATTAAGATCGGCAGTTCAATCGTGTGCTGTCATGTAGTCATGTGAAACTTGCTAAGTTATATGCACTGATAGATGGTCGTCTGACGAGTCAAATATATATTCAGAGCTAGCAGCGTGTAATTAATGACATAAATGTATGTTTACTTGTCAGCTCTGTGTGTACAGCAACGTACGTAAAAGTTCAATGCTGAAGATTGTTTCTCCCTACTACCACTTGTAGTCTCGTTTCGCAAGTTCGTAATTTTTGTGTGTACAGATACAAGAATTTCCCCATATGACGACTATGTGCAATTTTGATCATTTTTGTAAAACTAAGGCGCATCTAGTTTTCCAATGTGACGTACACCAATTTTTAGCAAGTCAGTCATCATCACAAGAAAACTGAAGACTAAAATAACTCTGCCATGCATATTCTAGAATGTCAAATATCCATCCTTATCATGCATGTATATGATCGATGCATTTGTTTTGTTTAATCGGACGTGTTCTCACCTGGCGGCGAAGTCGAAGCACGCGAAGGCGCTATGCTCGTGGAGGACGCGCGCGATCTGCCGCGTGTCCGTGACGATGCCCGTCACGTTGCTGCACGCCGAGAAGGACCCCAGCATGGGCCGGTTCACGAACTCCGGCGACGCGAGCACGGCGCGGAGCGCGGCCACGTCGAGGAGCCCGGTGTCGGCGTCGACGCCGATCTCGACGACCTCAGCGAGGCTCCGGCGCCACGACAGCAGGTTGGAGTGGTGCTCGTAGGGCCCCACGAAGACCACCCACCGCTCCTCGGCGCGCAGCTGCGCGGCCACGCGCGCGCGCAGCTCGACGGGCCCCGGCGCCGCGACGCCCATCACCTCCTGCAGCCGCTTGATCGCCGCTGTGGTTCCCGCGCCGCAGAAGAGCAGCGCGTCGCCGGAGCTCGCGCCCATGCAGCGCTTCACGTAGCGTGCTGCCTTGTGCACCAGCCTCGTCGTCTTGCTCCCGACGTGGCTGTCCTCCGTGTGCGTGTTCCCTGCATGGCAGGTGGTCAGCTTGTTGTGTGCAAAGAGAGGCCATGGCTGGCAGCTCTCGATCATCTCATGTGTGCGTGCGTGCGTGCTCACCGTAGAAGGGGAGGACCACTTTGACGAGGTAGTCCTCGATGTACCGGAGGCTGCGGCCGGACGCCGTCTGGTCGGCGTACGTGAGCAGGCGGCGACCGAACGGCGTGTCGAACTCGGCGTGGTTTCCGATGAGCTGGGACCTGAGCCACTCTACCTTCTCTTCTCCGGTTCCGCCGACGATGGCTGCCGCACCACCGGCATTTTTGGTGTCCTCCGACATGGTCGCACGGAGCAGGCTCATCAAGGCGGCCATGCTCTTATTGGCCTCGTCCGCCTCTGCAACCGGTGCCACCGCGGCCACCAGCTGCTGCTTCATCGCCGCCATGGGCGCCGGAGCTGCTGCTTGCACAGATGATGTCGACTGAGAACCTACGTACGTTGGCAATGGCAGTTGCGAATGAGAATGCAATGGCAATATAAGGGTTTATGTTGTGTGGGCTGAAGCTTTGCATGGAGGCAGCTATATATAGCAATTGCATTGCACTGGACGAGAGCACGAGAGTTGAATGACGTCGAAAACAGGAGGGAACAAGGGAAGATCGAAGTGGGAATCTATAACCCCTATAAAGACAAGACCCACTAGGGAAGTTCCCTGCACATGCAGATAGGACACGTAGGCATCCTTCCCTCCCCGCATCGCTCCGTTCGTTCCTCTCGAAGGTAAAAATCTATAACCCATATAAAGACAATACCCACTAGGGGAGTTCTCTGCACATGCAGATAGGACACGTAGGCATCCCTCCCTCCCCGCATCGCTCCGTTCGTTCCTCTCGAAGGTAAAAAAAAAAGAAAAGTTTGCGCGGCGGCCTGTTCCCCTTCTTCCTCTCTCTGGCATCTCCGATCCTCACCGCGGCGGCCTGTTCCCCTTCCTCCTCTGCCTTGCTGACCGTCCCCCTCCCTCTCCACCGCCACTAGGACCCGTCCTCGAGCGCCGTCGGCCCATCTGCCCATTCATCCGAGTAGTGGAAGGTGCTGCTGAGTCCCCACCCTCGCATCCCCCACTTCGTCCCTCGCCGTCTCGGATTCGCGGCGCCCTCTGCGTCTCCCAGCACCGTGCGATTGGTGCTCCCTCTTCCCGGGTCTACCGACCCGGCGCTGTGTCGCGCCACCCCGGCGCCCATGCATGGAGAAACCCTAGGGGCGGTGCCCGGGGCTTGTGCATGTGAGGCCTCCCACCCCTTCCCTTGCTCTGTTGTTTCTTGATCTACTTCCAGCTTGCGTTCAGCCTGTTAGTTTGATTTGTGCGCCTTTTTTCCCCTGAAGCTGACGGATGACGGGATCACCCAGGTTTGCTTCTGTAGCCTTCACCCTTCGTTTGTTGCAGCCAAATTCTGACTGATGTCTTTTGTCCTTACAATAGCATTGCAGTGTGCAGGTTCACACACCAGCACGAATTCAATCTGCCTGTTGTATACTTATGCACCTGTTTTTGGACGTTTACATTTCTTTATTTACTTTTGAAATTTTCTTACCATCAGGTTAATACATCTATAGATTCAGGAATAAGGTTTAGGTTGCCTCCGTAACTTACCAATGTGTTACGTTATTGTGCTTGCAGGTTTTTCGGTCAAGTTGTTAAACTAGGCCCAGGTTATTTATTAGACTATTATATCAAAATATCTGTAGCAAACCAGCAACCAAGAATTATACTATGTGCATGTTACTAAATGGCTCTCATCTGTCAAGGACTGAAGATGGTTCTCCCTCCTATGTCAACACAATATTTCCACTGCATGGAACACAAATGTTTTCTACCAACAATGCAGAGGGTTAGTCCCTGCTATCAAATTAATTTATTGCTCTATTACTTCCTTTTTGCTCTTTTGAGGATTGCTCATCAGCAAAGCAGATGATTTGTAACCAGCAGTTTAATTCACCCGTTTATGCACATAATTGATTAAGAATTCCTCATATTGCATTCCTTCTACAATAATTGCAGGACCATATATTACCTTCTATTTTTATCTGACTAGCCCATTTACATTTCCCATGATCCCTTATTACTTTGCAGCATCAAAAGTTTATTCACATATGAAGCTCCAGCGAATGGAAATATGGATGCCGGTATGCTCTACTGAATTGAGCCATTGATTAAGAACCTTAATGTGGCCTTATCAAAGGGTATGGCTCCTAATATATATGGATGACGATATGCTCTGCTGAAATGATCCATGCCTATTATTGGCAAATTCAAATGAAGTTGAGCCATGCTTACTTGTATCATTGACTATGCTAACTGATTAGTTTCTTGCACAGGGAAAATGATAAACCTTTTTTTAACATAAAGGATGAGAAGACAAATGATGTTGTGAAGACAGATGGAAAACCCACTACTAAGAAGCAATTGTTTAGTACCTTACTGAATGCTTTATTGTTTTCCACCATTATTTTTTTTGTAGTTCTTAACTTGCATTGCCACTTCTGTTAATGTATATTGGATTTTGCCAAACAAATCTGTCAAGTCACTGAAAATGATGGAGCGCTCCAACTGAAAATGATGCTTAATTGTGATAATTAATCAATCAGTCACAATGTATCATATCATGTTCTCACAAATTGCTGATGCCTGTATTGTTAATGTTTTTCTATTTTAATTCATTTAAGCATTACATTATTCTCTTTCTTATATAACCCTACCAGACCAGTTTTAGTTGTCGTAGTTCAATATATTTCAAATGGCGCAATGCGCGTCCGGTCGACACAGGTACCAAACTATTTTGTTCTTCCGACTTTTCAAAGGCCGGGTTCATTGTCGAATGCGACTAGATTGGGCGGGACCGACACCCGATTGTCGACAGTTGGAGCGGTGAAGGTGGCGTAGGGGGGGCTGCAGTCTCCCGACGACGGCGACGACCGGGCGGCGGCACGGGCAGCAGCGAGGAGCGGAGGAGCCGTGGCGGAGGGGGAGGAGGTGTGAGGCGGCGCCGGTGGTGGCGCTGGGCGGCGTGGGGGAGCGGCGGCGGCGCGCGGCAGCGCGGCCCGGCGGCGGCGGCGGCCGGGGTGAGGGCGGGGCGCGGAGCGAGAGAGAGAGAGAGAGAGAGAGATAGATAGGACTATTTTTTATTGCTTGCTTATCCCCAAAGAGATTACTTGCCTCGGCCTTATATAGACCGACTAGTGGGACTTGTAATCTAAGCAATCTCTCTATAAGGTTTCCTTATACGGAATACCTTTTTACAAACAATATTTATTTATTTCCTAATAAGGGTCTTCCTTATAGATTGGAATATTCCCTTTACACACCAAAAGCCTAAGATAATCCTAACTTGAGGGTGAAGCGAGTTGATTCGGAGGGGAGGGAGGTGGCGGTGGGGCGGGGGCCGCCTCCCCCGCCCGCGGCGCCGGCCCCTCGTGGCCGGTGGCGGCCGCCGTCGGGTCCTTTTAGCCCGTCCCCGGATGGCCCATTCTGGGTCATGACATTTCCCCACCGTTCGACGAGGCGACGCGTCCATGTGCCGCCCGACCCACCAGGTGGTGGCAAAGGGCACGCTGATTGGGGAACTGACAACGCCTGGCCCAAAGTAGAAGACGAGAGGGCCCGACTTGTCGTTGTCGTCGTTGCAGATGCTGGCGTCATTGTCGGAGAAGTAGAAGTCGAGGTGCAGGTCGCCGAAGTAGATGCTGAACTTGTAGCTCAGCGGGGGCTGCACGAAGGGGCGCTCCGCCCATGCACGGCGCATGACGGAGGCGCTGAGGGTGCCCGATAGCTCGAGCATCTGGCGTGTTGGGGGTGGAGACGTGTAGGCATAGGTCATCGGCACGGTGACCTTTGCGTGGAGCTGCCTGCAGTAGACATGTTGAAGCGACGTAGGTGGCGAGGAGGTGAAGTCGAGGAGGCAGCCGTATAGGAGGTCGCTGGGCGTCTGGACGGGCGGCCCCATCTGGCGCTCCTGCGGTGCGCCGACGGTGACGTTGTCGATGCGGAAGAAGACGTCGCCGTTGTTGTCGAAGAGGAGAACGGTGGTGCCCTCAACCCCGACGCCGTGGTGCGCCCGAGTAGGAGGACGCTTGCTGGGAACGCCTGATCTTCCCGTGGGCGGTTGGGAAGGTGGAAGCCCACTGCCACGCCATGCAGTGGTGCGTTCTCCTCCAGCAGGAAGTCCTGGAGAAGCTCCGAAGCAGCAGAGATGTAGTAGCGGTGGAAGTACCTCACGATGCCATAGTGTAGGCTCCACTCTGGCGCGGTTGCCCACAACTCGATGGCGTTGGCGATGATCCCGAGCTCCTTGTTGGTCGTCGTGGCCAAGTGCAGCTCAGCTATCATGTCGTTCGCCGTCAGCCCGTCGATGTCGTCCATCGCTGCAGCAAGACGCTGCCGGCTCGGTATGCGGTCAACTAGGGGCGCGCAATGTCATCGCCGATGTCGGCTGGGTCGCCGTGGTGGCCGACCTAGTCGGCGCCGGGGCGCCGCCTCCCCGCCGCGCAAGCTCGTCGTCGCCGTAGCTGCGGGCAAGGTCGATGGCCTCCTCCATCGAACGAGGCTCGAACCACTCGGCGCCGTGCGAAGCGTGTCGGTCACGCAGCCCCGACGAAGAGGCCGACACGGTGGTCTTTGTCCCTCAAGATCCATACGTGAGTGCATAGCTCTCGAAGGCGGTGATGTAGTCGCCTCAGCTTGCCTCCCCCGGGAAGGCGGGCGTGCGGCCCCCCGTAGTGTCGAGGATGGGGGCCTGGGGTCGCATCGCACCGGCGTGTGAACTCGTCCCACTCGAGGCGGGAACCTCCTCCTCCCCGACGTATCGAGGAACCGCATCGCAGCAGCACTCGCCGATGGAAGGCAAGATACCGCACGTAGTAGTCCCGGGCGATGTCCAACTTGAGCTCGAACAAGAGCTCCATCTTCCGTATCCATGAGGTCGGGGTTGTCGGTGCCGCCGCACTCCTCGACCTCCGCACGCGTCACATAGAGAGGGGGTGGGGTGCCGCGGGTGGCACCACGGTCCCTGGCGCCGCTGGTGGCGTCAGGGCAGGGGGCGCCACGGGTGACGCCCGTCTTTGCCGGAGAGTCCGCGCGGTTGTAGGTGTCGGTGGAGAGGAGAGGGCAGCCGGTGCCGCGGTGTCGCCGAAGATGACGCCAAGGACGGCCGCGGTGCCGCTGCATAACGCCATCATCTTCCTCCAGTACCGGAGGATGGCAGCGGGGGGTCGGAGCCGCCGACGGCGGCCGGGCGGGAGGGCAGCGCCGAGGGCAGCCCGGAGGCGGCCCCGTGCCCACGGCGGTGGCTGCCGCCGGGGCTGTCCTCCAGCTTGGTCGCCGGATGTGGGAAGTCCTCGAGGCGATGCAGATGTGCTCCATGCGACGCACGCGGCGTCGCGATCTCATCAAACGTCGGCCGATCTTGGCGCGAGTTGTCGTCGGCGGCGCCTTCTTCGCCAGCGGTGAACTCCGTCATCTCGAGGAAGCCATGGGTGGTGGGAATCGCCCCCGATCTACAGATACCGCACTGTCGGAACCCGACTAGATTGGGCGGACGACACCCGATTGTCGGCCGCTGGAGCGGTGAAGGTGGCGTGGGGGCTGCCGATCTCGACGACGACGACGACCGGCGGCGGCACCCGCAGCAGCGAGGGGCGGAGGAGCCGTCGCGGAGGGGAGGAGGCGCGCGGCGGCCCGGCGGTGGTGGCGCGGCGGCGTTGGAGGGGCGGCGACGCGGGCGCGGCGCGCTGGGGCGGCAGCCGGGGTGAGGGCGGCGGCGCCGCTGAGAGCGAGAGAGAGAGAGAGAGATAGATAGGACTATTTTATATTGCTAGCTTATCCCCAAAGAGATTACATGCCTCGCTTATATAGCCCGGCTAGTGGGACTTGTAATCTAAGCAATCTCTATAAGGTTTCCTTATACGATTGGAATACCTTTTACAAGCAATATTTATTTATTTCCTAATAAGGGTCTTTCTTATAGATTGGAATATTCCCTTTTACACACAAAAAAGCCGAAGATAATCCTAACTTGAGAGCGGGCAGCAGTTGGATTCGAGGGGAGGGAGGTGGCGGCGGCGGGCGCCAGCTCCCCTTGCCCGCGCCTTGGCCCACCTCTTTGGCGGGCGGCGGCGTCGCCACCCTTTTTTAGCCCGTCCCGGCTGGCCCAATTCTGGGTCATGTCATTCATGTTGTCTCTATTTCGATGCAGGTTATATTGTACAGAGTTTAAAAGTGTTTTGGATCATAGCCCATAGATTGAGGATTTACCCTCTGGATAATAATTGGGGTTTTCACTCTTGAAAGCCTGTTTGTCTCCAATGGATTTGTGCTTAATTGGTATTTGTTCAGAGGCTATGGATTAAGGATTGGCCCCTTTGTGCTTAATTGTTATTTGTTCAGAGGGTATGGATTAATGATTTGGCTCCTGGATAATAATTGGGGTTCTCACTCTTCCAAGCAGGTTGTTCTCGAATCAATATGCAATAGGTTGCCTCTGTAACAGACCCATCTTGCATATGTAATTATCACAAGGCTAAGTGCAGACCATGATCCAGATAACAATGATCCGCAGGATATCACTGAAACCATCATGCAGCAGCTAGGTGTATATATCAGTCCAGGAGACATATCATACTGATGTTGGAGCTATATCAGCTAGGTGTATATATCAGTCCAGGAGACATATCATACTGATGTTGGAGCTATATCAGCTAGGTGTATATATATCAGGCCAGGAGACATATCACTGAAACCATCATGCAGCAGCTAGGTCATGCAGCAGCAAATAGCAGAAGCCTCATAATCCCAGGTGATGTTGGAGATTACTCATAGCCTCAACCACTCAGTAACCTTCTTCTAGAGATCTGTGTAATGTTCTAAGTTCAATCACTCCTGCACCCTATTCCTCCTGTCACAGAAATGCACTACTGTTAATAAAATAGGGTCTTCTCATTTGTAAGAAGTAGTGTCCGCGCAATGTTTCGAAGACTTTTGCAACCAATTTACATGACAAACAACATTAGTTTTTGATGAAGATTATCTGTGCGAGTTGGTCCATGCAACAGATTAATTATTTATACATGCTAAAAAAACAAATCTCTTATATATAGTGAAAATCAATCATACTTATGTTTTCTGACTTTACTGCTTTGACCTTCAATTCTGAGTTGTTGGCGATATTGTAGCATTTGTCATTTTTGTGTGTTACTACTCTTTATTTGTACTCAAATTCAGATGTTGTTGACGACCTAAATCAACAGTTTAGCGAGCAGTTTTATTGTGGCTAGGATTATAGCCTGATTCAGTTTTTTTTTTATTTTATTTTAGTATTATCAAGGAGCAGTAAGGATCTTATTGAGATTTAATTTCCCACACAATATCTGTGTAGACATTATATGTATATTGGTAGGTTTTTACAAACCCTAAAAATCATTGTGTCACTTCTATGGCTTGATCTTTTAATTTCGTTCAAATACCGTGCGAAAAACATGAATGAGACCTATTAACTTGATGTTATGCATGTACAGATCAGTTTGGTGTCATCGATGCTCTGGTGTTGTGTTTGTCGCCTTCCTACTTGGTCCCTTTCCCCTATACTCCCATTGGATTGATAGGTAAAGAATTCTTCTGTAATTGCCTTATCTATGTTACATTTGGTTACCTGCATTCAGAAACTCTGTGTATATCGCCTCACTGCGACCTCACCGGGCAGGTAGTCCCGCAGTCTACGCTCCTCCCTGACTGGAAGGTGGTCCCGTCAGTCTCTTCATCTCTCCACAAGGTCCTTCCCGCACATCCTCCCGCCGCCCAGTTCCCTCCCCACCGGTGTCCTCCCTAAGCTGAGGACCCAAGGCCCAAGGTCAGTATCTCCTCCCTCCTCCTCTCCTCTGTTTCCTTTGAAGTGTTTGTAGATTGACTGAACCAGATGTTGTGGTGATACATAGATGTTTGTTTGTTCATTGATTTTTTGTACATTATTAGGCCTGCTATTTTTATAATTAAATGCTCATGATCCGTACTTCATAAGAAAGTTGTGGATCATCTTCAAATTTCATAATTCAACTCTAAATGCTCTCTAATTGACCAATTG
Source organism: Hyparrhenia diplandra (assembly GCA_015847255.1). Lineage (NCBI taxonomy): Eukaryota > Viridiplantae > Streptophyta > Magnoliopsida > Poales > Poaceae > Hyparrhenia > Hyparrhenia diplandra. Next base: position 176,301 of record JADLZK010010174.1, read on the forward strand.
CACAGCTTCGAATCTCATATAAAACTGCATCCAGGTTGTTGTGACCATATATATCAGTGTTTTTTTTTTTTTTGAAAACAAGGAAGAGAGCTCCTGAATTTCACTTATATTTGATGGCAAAGATTTTATAGATGGAACAGAGAATAGTCACGTGTGGCAGATCAGATACTCCTAAAGATGCTTAGATATGTCTTAATTTTTTAGATGTGATGATTAGATATCACTTGATTTTTTAGGTTGTAACAAACTGACAAAGATCAACACTGACAGAGATCAAGTCACCTCTACAATGCATGGATCAGAAAAGTTGAGATGGGATCATTAATATTTTAGGATAACTACAAAAAGTTCAGAAGGGTACAGGCACCTGTAAAATGCATGTAGTTCAGATGGGTACTGTTGCTGAACCGTTGATGCATCCCTCTTTGGGCTGGACATGGAGCTCGAGCTGGGTCGTTTGGCTCATGAGCCAAACCACAAATAACATATGCGCAAAGATTATAACCCCAGCGAGAAACACATCTCATGCATATATAAAATGAAATGGACTAAATCCATATAAATTTTGTAATGTAAAATATAAGTATGATATCATTTATGACCATGATCCATCATTATCCATTGATTGATCCCATTGATCTATACAATATTTGTTATTTATCCTCGTATGTTATGGCTCGTGATTTATAAAACGAGCTGGCTCATTATAAAACGAGTCGAGCTCAGGCCGAGCCATTAGCGATCGAAGTCGAGCGAGCTAGCGAGTTTACGAAGTTTTTCCGCCCAGCCTTAGTGGCGAATGGAGAGGCTTAATCGCCTCTAGCGTGGGGAGAAATGTTCCATCGCGAGTCGGTCATCACCGGTCCTCCCGTGGAGGTGATTTGATGGTCGGCGTTCATCCGCGCGTCGCCTCTGCCGTCCTTCCCGACAGTATCGCGCTCGCCAAGGGGCAGACTCGGTGTGCTTATGAGCACTTCCGCGGGACGCGCTAGGCGCAGGCGGTCAAAAGCCCAAAGCTCTTTGGTGTGAGTTTGTTCCCTTCCCCGTTTTAGGGTTACAACTCCATCACTAGTTTGTTGATTGGCGTTCATTCTTCATGTAGTGCATCGAGGAAGCAACCGCCTATCGCCAGCGCCTTCGAGAGGTGGTGGTGGTGGGAGTTCATCGAGGGCACTGCCGCTAGCTTGGCCATGGCAGAGTCGGCGAGGGGCGTTTCCCTGGACGGGATCGAGAGTTTCACCACCAGCGATAAGCAAGGTGACTCTGACCTGATGGCGTATGCACCTACGGTGGAGGCCGTGACGGCGTGGAGCGATGTTGACGAGATCATTCGTGATCTTAAGTTGTTTGTAATTAGGACTCTTCTTTAACCAAAAGTGATTCCCGCAAGCACTATTGACTCATAAATGTAGTTGCGATTTTTAGCTATCCCGAGCTTGCTTCCCGCGTAACCCTTTCCACAAGGGCGGTGAAGCACGAGACTCAGGATAGTTGTTTAAGCATTCTAAGTCGATTTTTGTTTAACACCCCTCGCGCATCCCTTCCACACGGAGGCACTACTACAAAAGCCCACGTGGGAACGCCTCCCTTTTTGATTAGGGGCGGTTCATGTTTTGAGCGCCCCTACACAGTGAAGCAAATCCTTCTATCCGACTAACCGCCCCTCGTTGACCACTATAGGGGCGGTTTTTGTTTCAGCCGCCCCTACAAAGGACCACTATAGGGCGGTTTTTTTTTCGGCCGCCCCTACAAAGGACCACGGTAGGGGCGGTTTTCAGCCGCCCCTACTAATAGCGTGGGCGGTTCAATATCGGGGCCGGCTCCTATTGTGGTCCACAGTAGGGGTGGCTCTATATTGAGGCGCCCCTACAAAGTGAGTTGCCGAATTTAAATACGAGGCACTACAAATTAAATTTTCATAAATGACCTCGGATGAAAAAAAAAAAATTTCTATATATGAAATGTAGATCTCGAAAAGTTATGAAACTTTGTAGTTGACCGCCTTTTAGTTTGAAATCATCTAGTCATGCAAAAGTTGTGTTCAAATGTCTCAAATTTAAAATTCAAAATTTGTAAAACGACCTCGGACGGAAAAAACTTCCTATATATGAAATGTAGATCTCAAAAAGTTATGAAACTTTCATGTTGACCACTTTTTAGTTTGGAATCATCTAGTTATGTAAAAAGCGTGTTCAAATGTCTCAAATTTGAAATTTAAATTTCATAAACGACCTCGGACGAAAAACCTTCCTACATATGAAATGTAGATCTCTCAAAGTTATGAAACTTTGTAGTTGACCACTTTTTAGTTTGAATCCGTTTAGAGCCTCAAATAGTCAATTTACACTCGGATTTGTATAATATGTGGGGACGCTGAATGGGATACGGATAGATACAAGTGTGTAGCATAGTGGAGGGGGAGGGATCTTGCGCGGGAGGTTGCAGGTTCGAATCCCGATCGCCGCAACATTTGAAACACTCTAAGAAAATCACAATGGCAAGGGATGGGTGGGGACCTTCCCCAATTTAAAAAATGTTTTGCTATTTTTTTTGAATTTTTGAAGATATACGATTTCTAAAACCACAATAGGGCGGTTGATAACACGAGCCGCCCCTACGGTGAGACCACAGTAGCAACGGAGAGTTAGGGCGGTTACGAAAACCGCCCCTACAGTGCATCCTCAACCGCCCCTATAGAAGGCCATTGTAGTAGTGAGGCGGGTTGGACATTCACAATTTACCCTGATGGCTGCAATAATTGAAAATTGACCAGGGTAGACCATAGAGTCTCACTATTTTTTAAAAGAACTTCTGAGCCACTGTAGGTGTTGTGTAGGGATGTGCCAACGGAATAAAGCATGAATATTTTGATAGATGATCGACAATAGTTAATATCATAGATTCACTTCCCACCTTATGTAGTGCTTCCACAAAATTCATAGAGATGTCTTCCTAAATATTTTTGTGGTATTTGTAATGGTTGCAGAAGACCTGCTGGTTGGAGCTGCTCTGTTTTATTATTTTGACCGACATGGCATTCACTGACAAATTGTTGCACTTTCTGTTTAGCTTTTGCAGTATGTAATGTCAGTCTGAATCGATGCAGTGTCTTTTTAGATCCTTCATGTGCAGAGTTATGGATGGCTTGTATAACCTGGTGCCAGATTGGAGAGGAGGATGGAATATGGACTCGCCGTTTGTATAGTTTGAATCCATCCCCGTATATTTCCATGGCTCAGAAAGTCGTCCTGCCTGTATTGCCCGTATTAAATTACCGACCTATTCGTTTGCTGCCATTTCTGCGTTAATTTGGCCAAATATGAGAAATGTTATATCTGACAGTGCTATTAGTGATGGTTCTGTTGCCTTCCTACCAAAAAGACCATCGACCACCGTGTCTACGTTGCTTTCTGCTTTAATTTGGACAAATGGGAAATGTGATGGTTCTGTTGCCTCCCTTCCACAAAAGTATCGACCACCGTGTGTACGTTGCTTTCTGCTTTAATTTGGCCAAATATGGGAAATATTATATATATCGGCCACCGTGTGTTGCTTTCCCGGCTTCTGTTCCACTGAACAGTGCCAGTTGGTTCGGTGGCGAGCAGTAGAATTATGAGGGCCGTTAACACCCTTTCTTTTACGGTTGCAAAAGGTTCACCAGCAGTTATGGTTACCGAAATGAAATTTGCCGTCGCGGGAGAGCGAATTACAGTTGAGGTTTTAAATGCCTGGTGTATTTATATATATACGCATTATAAATATTGAAATGTACATGATACTTTGACAGGGATAGATATGTGGCAAGTATATATGTGGCAATACCCAGAGATAGATATACGTGGCAACACCTATTCATGATTATAATTTTATACATATACTTGTACTCTTGTATGTATATTAGTATACATGTCCTGATTTTATTCTTTCCCAGAAAAATGTGGCAACACCCAGAGATAGATATACGTGGCAACACCTATGCATGCATTTCATATATTATTAAATCCAGATGATACATTAATTCTACTGCCACCAACAAACTACCAAGCATTTATTTGTAACAAAAGATCCAATTTTTCATATGGTGGGATTTTGACGCAAGGGTTTTTCAGAAAACATTTTTAGAGTGCTTTCAGAAAAGTAAGTAAAGTTTTAGTTTATATCAAAAAGTTCAAATTTTAAATGATTTTCAAAATGCTGCAAAACACGGGTGTTATACTGGACCTGCGTAGCGGTGTGAGGGGCGGCGGACCAGCGTGGCAGCATCTAGGGGCGCGCGGTAACTGGTGTGAGGGCACGTGAGGAGCGGCGCCTCAACGACATAAGCTGAAGGGATAAACCCTAATTATTTATTTTACTTGCCTTTGTCAATGATTGTTGTCCCTTGTATATAAGGGCTTACTAATGCTAATGGGCCTAGCACACGGGGCAATCCTCTTCAAGAGGTCTTTAATCTATAATAGCTGGGCCTATCACCCCTCAATCTAACCTTAACCTGCCACTTACCTTTAACAAACTCTTGGATGTTATTTAATTTTTACATCTTTCTCCTCTTGGAGAATAAGCACGTCCTCAAGCTGAAATTTGGGGTAGATCTTCTTGAAGACCTCCATATCCTCCCAAGAGACATGGTTGATGATATCTAGTTCATCCTTCCACTTGATAAGGAGTTCAATCGTTAGTCCATTTGCTTGTGCATTCAACAGTCTTTCTGGTTTTGGAAGAGCAACACCATCATCCACTATTGGCAATGTCCCTGGTGCCTCCGGCTTGGGTCCTTTATGTGGTTTCAGCATACTGACGAGGAAGGCGTTGTTAATTTGGGCATCCTCTGGTAGGTGCAGTCTGTATGCTGCAGAGCCGATGTTTAGGGTTTAGGGTTTATCTGAAATAGCCCAAAGAACATTAGGGTGAGTTTATGTTTTCTGAACTCGGATATGTCAAAGTGTTGTTCTGGCCATTAGTTTTAGATGGCCATATTGAATGATCGAACTATATGTTTATGGTCATAATGTTTCTTGTGTGATTGCAGGAGACATACCTTTATCTGTTTCGGAAACTCATCCCTCTCTGTTAAAAGTTTGGCAACTTATGGTGTAGTGTCATCACCTGGGCTGTATGTTTTGAGTAGTGGTGAATTTCTACCATACACCAATTTAAATGGAGTTGTCTGAATAGATAGATGAAAGGATGTGTTGTAGCAATATTCCGCCCAGGGTAGCCAACGTATCAATTCCTTTGGTTTGTCTCCTGTGAGACAACGGAGATACCTTGTTATAATTTGTAGACAACTTCTAGCGGCCATTTGATTGTGGGTGATATGTTGAGCTCATCTGTTAAATGTTCCCCGACAGATGAAATAGTTCTTGCCAGAATTTGTTGGTGAAGACCAAATCTCTATAGTTGCCAATTGATCTGGGTAGACCATGGAGTCTTACTATTTTTTAAAAGAACTTCTGAGCAACTGTAGTTGCTGTGTAGGGATGTGCCAAAGGAATAAAGTGTGAATATTTTGATAGACGGTTGACGAGAGTTAATATCATGGATTTACTCCCCACCTTAGGTAGTGCTTCCACAAAGTCCATCAAGATGTCTTCCCAAATATTTTCTGGTATTTGTAATGGTTGCAGAAGACCTGCTAGTTGGAGTTGCTCTGTTTTAGCTTTTGCACAGTATGTAATGTTAGTCGGAATTGATGCACTGTCTTTTTAGATCCTTCATGTGCAGAGTTATGAATGGCTTGTATAACCTGGTGCCAGATTGGAGAGGTGGATGGAATATGGAATCGCCGTTTGTACAGTGTGAATCCTTCCTCGTCTTTCCATGCCTCCGAAAGTCGTCCTGCCTCTATTGCCCATATCTATACATACCTATAATTTTTGTAGGCACCAGCACTTCCGTCATAAGACACAAATCACTGTACTGGGAATAGTACCTAACCTACGCCGTACGATCTGGTCCTCCAAAATCGCAGCCGTCCACGACGCGCGCATCCCTTCGCCTCTCGCGGGCCGTGGAGACCGACGCTGCTCCTGCACCCTTGCCCGGCTCCCTGTATCGCTCACCCATCGCCTCCCTCTTCACCTGCTGGCCGCCGATGCCACGGAGTTTGCCTCCCTGTGCCGCCCACCCGTCGCCTCCCTCTTCACCTGCTCGCCGGATCCGCTTGGCTCGCCGCCGATGCCACCGAGTTTCACGGCACTTCTCAAACAAGCCACCGAACGCGACGGTGCTTCAGGTTTGCGGCTCGGCGGTCTGCACTGTACCGCATTGCCTCCACCTTGACCTCTCCCTGCCATCTGGCATGGCTGCCACCGCATCCAGCCCAACGCCCATAGCCACCGACTACTTTGGCGGCACCTCAATTCCACGCTCATCTGATGTCGCGCTCAATCCAATATGCCCAAACGCTGCTGCGGCAGCCATCCAGGTCCACATCGATGATACCCACCATGTGTAATGTGTTCACTGAAATCTTTGTGTTACGAGTTGTACTTCCTTAGGGATTTGACTGAGACTTGATTATTAGGTAGTATTAGTGAATCTTAATCCCCAAGGATTAGCCCGCATCCCTCATGACCTGCAGCATTACTACATTCTAAACTACTGCAAAGGTATCAGTCAAAATTTCCTCTCCTTTTTTGTGCTGATGACATTGTACCGATGTTAGCAGTTTTGATTTTACGCGTTGAATCCCCATGCTGCTGAATGGAATGATTGACCATGCAGCACCATGCTCGATTGCTCCCAGACCTCGGTCTGTTCAAGCACGAAAGTCACTGCTACATTCAGCTTCTATAGGGCGGCTGAAAAGACACAGTAGGGGCGGTTTTCCAGAACCGCCCCTAACTTCCCGTTCCTACAGTGGAACCACAGTAGGGGGTTGGTGATGCAACCGCCCCTACTGTATAAGCTGCCTCTACAGTGAATTCTAGAAATCGCGTTTTAAAAATTCAAAAAAAAAATTTCCAAACCATTTTTATTAAACCGGGGGAGGATCCCATACGCGATTTTTTCGCAAAAACGCGCTACGCGGCCAGCCGGATTCGAACCTGCGACTTCGTGCTCACGCGCGATCCCTCCCCACCACTGCGCTACACACTTGTATATGTGTCAATATCCCATTCCGCGTGCCCACATATTATACAAACTTGAGTGTAAATTGACTATTTGAGGCTCTAAACGGATTCAAAGTAAAAAGTGGTCAACTACAAAGTTTCATAACTTTTCGAGATCTACATTTCATATGTAGGAAGTTTTTTCGTCCGAGATCGTTTACTTAAATTTGAATTTCAAATTTGAGACATTTGAACACAACTTTTGCATGGCTAGATGATTTCAATGTAAAACGTGGTCAACTACAAAGTTTCATAACTTTTCGAGATCTATATTTCGTATGTAGGAAGTTTTTTCCGTCTGAAGTCGTTTATTTAAATTTGAATTTCAAATTTGAGACATTTGAACACGACTTTTGCATGACTAGATGATTTCAAAGTAAAAAGTGGTCAACTACAAAGTTTCATAACTTTTCGAGATTTACATTTCATATGTAGGAAGTTTTTTCATCCGAGGTCGTTTATTTAATTTTTAATTTTTAGTGCCTCGTTTCAAAAATTCACGAACACACTCAGGGGCGCCTCAATATAGAGCCATCCCTACTGTGGGACCACATTAGGGGCGGCTAGTGATTGAACCGCCCCGCTAATAGTAGGGGGCCTTCAGAACACTAGCCGCCCTTAATGTGGTTACTATAGGGGCGGCTCGTAACATGTCGCCGTGAGGGGCGGCTCGTATCACAAAGGGGGGCCTCAAAACATAAACCGCCCCTAATGAAAAAAGGGAGGCGTTCTCTTAGTAACCTTTTGTACTAGTGAGTTGGAGCATCCAAGGAAATAATAGTATTTTAATGATTTGCTGGCCCGATTTCAGAATAATCTCTGTGTCAATACCGTTTTCTTAAACTTACTCTGACAACTTTAGATATTTACTTCGGATTATATGAGCCTGCGTCCAATTTGATTTGTTTCCAAATCACCAATTGTCCAGTACCACAAATACTTCTTACATTTGTTGTCATATTCTCCAAATACATGTTTTTAGTAAATAATGGAATTAACATTCCGGTCTCTGCGGTAACGCACACAAAGCTAAAAGCTTCTGCGTGACCACACACACAGCCAAACTTATTAAAAAACTAAGAATAAAAAAACTTTAGTACATGAAGATATATGTACTAAAGATCTACTACATCCGATAAAGAATTGAGTTTACTACTCAAGACAGTGCTAAAGATATCGATGTCGCTTCATGGTGGTCTTCGAATCAGCCGCCACACCTTGAACAACATGCACCAAAATGAACTTGAAAGAAACTCATTGGATGTAGACAACCCCCATCGTAGCCGGGCAAATCGGCCCACGCTTGAAATCGTGTGCCCTCACCGTTGCCCCTCCACTTGATGTAGCAGTGGCGTTCGAATAGCCACCATCGATCCTAAGGGCGCTGCCTCCTCCGTAGATCCTGGAGGAATAGCGCTACTGGCATGGATCGGGAGTCGGCGCCCGACGTATAACGGGGCCCACGCCAACCATCTCCATGGGCGCCGCCCCTCTATAGAATGGAGGACACGCACCGCCACTCCAACCATGGGAAATCCGGATCCGGAGAGGGTGGAGTGGGCGTTGACGGCGGACGTCTTGAGCTCGAGACAGAGTCCAGGTGAGGCAGCGATGTGGAATTGCTCGCCAGCCAGATCGATGTTCAAGACGCCGGGATCGCAATGGGAGGAATGGCGAAGTTCGTCGGGCGCCCCACCGGCGACATCAGCGCCAAGGCTGCGTGGCCGGCACCTGGAGGCCATGCATCTGGCCTCTAGGCCGCCGGATCCCGTGAGAGGAAGAGCAGGCCGCCGGCCAAAGAGCGTATTGACGCCAGCGATTGGGATCGCGTAGCATGTCATCCAGCGATTGGGATCTGTTTATACACGGTCACATGGACTTATTTACATCCAGACATAACTCATATCAGGTTACTTCTTTGATATTTTCTTCGATCTTCAAATATTGCTTAATCCATGCACGTCCTACAACACAAACAAATGTTATGTTTCAATTACAATTGGCTGATACATACCGCCTTTATCACTGCATCTAAATCTGTTTAACGCATGTTGTTAGCTTGCTGCCCGCACTTTGCGTGGGATTACCTGCTAATTAAACTATGTTGCCATTTCTGCTTTAATTGGGTCAAATATGGGAAATGTTATCCCTACCACAAAGAGCATCGGCCAACGTATGCGTTGCTTTCCCGGCTTCTGTTCCACTGAACAGTCCCTGTTGGTTCGGTGGCCGAGCAGTAGAATTATGAGGGCCATTAATAGCCTTTCTTTTATGGTTGCAGAAGGTTCAATAGCAGTTATGGTTATCGAAATGAAATTTGCGGTCGCAGGGAGAGCAGTTGTGGTTTTTGATATACTAGTTGACTATTTGCGCGCCCAACTCGAAGCCGGTCGTGGATGATGTATATTCAAGGTAGAATGCAAATGTATGACCTGCAAATGTATTAAATGCGTGGTGTAATATCTCTGAGAACAAAGACATTCAGGCATAGTAAGAGAATTTGAGTTCCTTACCTTGGTTCCTCGACATGTTTTAACATAACATATTTTATATAAAGCCAAACGAATATTAGGAGACTTAAAATAGATGACACAGTACAATGGCAAAGACCGTCACTCTAGGATTAGGAAGAGAAGGCAAGAATCGAGCGTGTTGCTCAGCTGAAATTGGATCAAACATATGAACAAAGAAAACTTAAAAATCAATAACTATTTTTCCATCAAACAAGAAGTGCCACCAAGTGCTCTGTGAATTGATAGTTGCTGGCTTGCTGGTAGTGAATTTTAACTATAATAGCAGGCAACGAAAAAACTTAGAGGTAGCCTGCGAACTGGATCATAACATCAATCTAACCATAACCCCCAATGAAAATTACAGCTGGCATCAATTCAACATGAACCAAAATGTGTAGTTTACCCATAACAACCATATGGAGAGGAAAATAAATGTGTCAACAAAAACAAAAAAATATATTTTGTATTATATACTGAACCATGAAGGCACTATAAGTGTTCTTCACATATTCAGAGCAGAAAGTAATATATGGCCACCCATCTTTGGGGATATAGTATATTGAATTAGTCGTCCCACTATGTGATGCCTCATTTTTGGTGACAAGAACAAGCACACTGACCAATACAAATAATGTAATAAACAGCTTATAAGAGATTGAGATGTTCAATTTTTCAAAATGATAAAGGGTTTTAGTACATATACCTAGCTACAATAGGGAGCACCACTGCAAGCACTGAATCTCAGCTGAAAGTTAACTCAATTCGAAAAAAGACACTACATTTTTGCTGCAACATGGCCATTCGAGATGCTGAGAAGCATCTGTTATGCACTCTCGTAAGCCTGTCACTGATGTATCCTATTGGTTTGGCTCAGGCTGAGGTGAGGTAGGAGATTCCGGTGGTGCCACTGCAAATTGCATCATTCTTCTGTTCCGGTGCAGAATGATCGCCACTTCCGTTGGTAATAGGCTAATAGCATTGCTTCTTCCTGACACATAAAAATGAACAACATGGACCATGTGTTCTTACTTAGTAGGAAGTTTGTGGTAAAGACTCCACTGTACCGCCCAATCCATGCATTTAATGGGGTACAAAACTACTGAAATTCAAACCAGGAAACGAATGGTCTAAATTTTCTGACCAAGAAATCTCATGTTTGATCATAAAGGGCAAAAACGGTCATCCCAGGATCCCAACTTCCCAGTTGAAACAAGGATATGTGTGCAACCATCCCACGAAAAAAAAAAGGATGTGTTCAACCAATGGGAAAAAAAAAACTTAGGTTGCTTAACTATGTTGATATATATTCAATGCCATGCTAGGTATGAATAGTATCGTGGAATTCTTTTTCCTCAAGAGTCAAGACAGCATAGTAGCATACACATTAAAGAGAGACATTTCCATTAGCACTGAGCCACCAACCTGTCTTTGTCTTTGACGCTGCATGATACTAATAGCCCATGCCATAATATAGCATGGCAGCAAAAATCCAGCTGCTCTCAAAAGAAATAGCTGTGAAAGGCCAACAGAGTCAGTTAACTCTATATCAACAAAAAAAACATAGGTGATATACAATGTACTAATTACTAACCGAGAAAATAGCAGATGCATCATCTTCATCATCAATGTTAGTAATGGTCAGTGTATGCCTCAGAAGCAGAAGGGCCATCAACTGAACAAGGATGGGAAGGACACTTCAGTATCACTTAATATTATAGTAAACAGTAAAACTGGGAACACTATAAAATAGAGAAAAATATATTATAAAGAAGCCAAAATATATAAGAATCTAAGATGCAACTTTTAGAATTAAATAAACAGCAAGAGTTTTAATTTTTGTTTGAGGAAAAAAAAGTATGGGGTCAGGTGCAGGATCCATTCAATAGAAGAGATGTTTGACATTCCATCAAAAAAGAAGAGATGTTTGACCTTTCAGATTTCATTGTCTTGACATAATAGAGGTAAAATATACAAATTCCTATAAAAGAAACCACAGAACTCACAATCAAAAAAGGGTTAGCTTCATGAGTAAAGACACAAACCTTATCTCTATGGTAGTTTTATTATGATGCACCTGGGTTGGGGCAGTGTAACCAGGCTTGTACGACTGATAAACAGAGAATAAAATTCATAATCTATTTACAGCAGCAAAGTTTACAATCAAATTAGCAAGGAAGCATAAAATTTCTGCAAAGGAAAACGTAGTGTAGAGAAGGTAATTGGTGAGAACTTGATTTGCAAGAATTCAAATTCATCAAATTATTATCAAATTTATTTATGATACAAAATCTTTTCAGCTAAAAAAATAGCTTGAGTTATGATGTAAGCTCATCACCCTCTTTTGCTCATGAAAGGAGCCTTGGATGTGGACCTCCCATTTGCTTACCACTACTACAGAATTGAACTTGCGCGGCATTTAATTTTTATTTTCTCGTGGCGCGGGCAATTTTAAAACCGCCACGCAAAATAGTTGGCGTGGCAGCCCCCTCGCAGGGCAACGCCCGCCACGGTTATCGATTAACCGTGGCGGGCATTGTAACCCGCCCGCCACGGTTAATAGAAATTAACCGTGGCGGGCATTGTAAAGTGCCCGCCACGGTTAATGTATATTAACCGTGGCGGTTATATTACAATGCCCGCCACGAAAAAGTCTGCTCTTTATAAATACAGCCCCAACCTTCTTCTTCCCCACGGATTTTCGCCATTTTCTAGGGTTTTGAGCTTCAAAACTCTAGAAATCACCATTTGGGGGGAAGGTTTTGCCCTTGGTTTGATTGAAGTTTGGCACCGTTAGGGGTATTTCTCCTCTTTCTCCCCTCTTTTCTCTCCCCCTCTCTCCCTCTTTCTCTCCCCTCTCTCACCCCTCTCTCTCCCTTTCTTTTTTTGAGATCTAGTTTTGATCTCTCCTCTCTCTCCCTCTCAAGTTAGCTCCTCTCTCCCCTCTCTCCTCTCCCTGCTCTCTCTCCCTCCCCCCCTCTCTCTCCCTCTCCCCCTCTCTCTCTCTCTCCCCCTCTCTCCCTCTTTCTCCTCCCCTCTCTCCCTCTCAAGCTAGCTCCTCTCTCCCCCCTCTCCCCCTCCCTCTCCCTCTTTCTCCTCCCCCCCTCTCTCTCCCTCTTTCTCCTCCCCCTCTCTCCCCTCTCATTTGAAGTGTACGTGGTCTTTTTCATCGATATTTCTCGATCTCTAATCATCGATCGCACTCTTTGTTTTGGTTTAATTAATTTGAGTAGGCCGTCGACCATGGCGCCGAATAGGGATTGGATGTACAGGCCGAGGATGAGTTTGGAATTCATTGATCATGTGCGAAAGAAGTTTCGCCCGTCGCCGCTGAAGCATCGAATCGGCCGGGGTTCGAACTAATGGTGTGCCCGTGCTATCGGTGCAAGCATCCGTTCTTACACAAGGATGACGATGTCGTGGAGCACTTGGTGCGGTATGGTTTCATCGGGAGCCGAGGTACACCGTGTGGACGTATCATGGTGAAAAAGAACCGAAAGTGTCGCGCCGGTTCATTCGGGAGGACCCCCGCCGACCGCAACGACGGAAACAATAAAGTGGTGGACGAAGGACGGAAAAGTTGATAATCGCGATTACATCACCGTAGATGAACTGCTTGAAGACATTGCAGACGACAATGCGGGTGGAGATGATGGTGAACAGTCAGTAGTTGATGACATGTCGCCCGAGGATGCTGCTCTTTTCGAGGAAATTGCTAACCTCAAAGATGAAGATGACGTGTTGTTTGGCAATCCAAGGTGGCTCGAGAATTTTAGACAGATGAAGCAGCGGCAATTGACCCTCTCTACAAAGACGACGGCAAATGTCCGAAGGATTGCACGGTGCTACGTTTTAACCTAACGATGTTGATGATGAAGGCTCGCCACGGGTGGTCGACACGAAGCTTCAATGACCTGTTACGGTACCTCGGTGACACTGTTTTACCCGAGGGGAATAAGGTGCCCGCCAATACCTATCGGGCGAAGAAGCTGATTCGTCCGGTGGCGATGAAGCTTAGGAAGTTTCATGCGTGCCCTAACCACTGTATTCTATACCGGGGTGACTATGCGGACTTGCACAAATCGCGATGCGGCGTGAGTCGTTACAAGAGGAATGCCGGGCCGCCGTGCCACCGATGAGGAGGGACCGCCGAGAGGGCCCAAGAAGCGTAAGACGGGCAAGAAGAAGCAGATGCCACCCCCGAGGACGAGGAAGAAGAGGGTTACACCCGTAAGAAGATCCCCGCCCTATCGGTGTGGTACCTACCCGTGCTCGACGTCTGCGTGCAATTTTTGGGAACCCGTGAGGATGCCAAGCCGATGTCCCGCATGCATCAGCGAACGCACGAAGGGCGATGGCAAGTCGCGACACCCCTCGGATGCCAAAACGGAAATGCATCGATGACATGTTCCCGGAGTTTAGGGACGAGCCCAGAACGTAAGGTTCGCTTTTGAGTACCGACGGGATGAACCGCTCGAGACCTCGTAGCTTCGCACAAAGACCTGGCCGGTCACCCTCACCATATACAACCCGCCTCCCTACGAAAGTGTCTCAAGCGCAAATATCTTCTTTTCCGCCATGCTCATTTCCGACCAAAGCAGCCAAGGCATTGATATAGATGTGCTCATTGAGCCAAGATCGAGGAATTGGCGGAACTGTGGAAAGGGGTCAAGGTTATGGATGCGCCCGAGAAGAAGAAGTTCACTCTAAAGGCCATGATAATGGTCACCATCGTGATTACCCCCGCTCTCTTTTCATTGTCGGGGCAGATTAAGGGGAAGACAAATTTTTGCACGCTTTGCATTGAGAATACCGCTCCACTTACCTTAGCGGATCCCAAAAGACGGTGTACATGAAACATCAGAAATTCCTCTCGCAAAAGAACACAGTACCGGAAACATCGATGGATGAGTACTTTGACGGGCGAGCCGGTCGGTGAAACGGAGGAGCCGGACGGGGGGTAAAGTACGGGCCAAAGGTGTTTGAAATGGTCAAGAACATAAACCACGAGTTTGGAAAGAAGAAGAAAGCCGGTGAGCCAAAGGCAAAGAAGAAGCGGAAGCGGAACAAAAAAAGGCAAAGTGGAAGAAGAAGAAGAAGAAGAAGAAGAAGAAGAAGAAGAAGAAGAAGAAGAAGAAGAAGAAGAAGCGTAGCGTAACCCAAACCGCACCGCCAAAGTCCCATTCAAGAAGCGGCCGATTTTCTTCAAGTACCGCCATACCGAAGATGCTCCATACACCCCATGCCATCGATAACATGCATCTACGTAAGAATCTCTTCGAGAGCTTGGTCGGGATTTTCCTAGACATCAAGACTAAGACGGCGGACGGTGTCAAGTCACGTTAGGATCTTGCCGACATGGGCATCAGGCCCGAACTTCACTTGACACCCCGGGGAATAGCGGAAAAGTCGACCTTCCAGCCCGCGAGCTACAACCGACACGGGATGAAAAGAGGGATTTTTGCAAATGGCTCGGGGATGTCAAAGTGCCGACCGGGTTTCGCTCCAACCCGAAGAGCATTGTATCGATGAAAGACCTCACACCGCCAAACTTCAAGGCCCATGACCGCCATGTCATGCCGACGGTGTTCCTTCCAATTGTGATTAGGTGCATCGCCCCGCAGTTCGCGGAAGATGGTCGTTACACGCCTGCGTGCTACTTTTTAATCGCATCACGTAGAAGGTCATCGCTGAAAATGACCTCCCCAAGACCGAAAAGAGTTCATCACGGAGACTATATGCCAGCCGAGATGTGCTTACCACCGCCTTTCTTCGATATTATGCCACACCTCATGATACACATGGTCGATCGATAGAAGAACTGGGGCCTCTCTACGAACAGATGTGGACGAACGAAGCGCTTCATGTCCCTCTTAACAGATCCGGCCCTTAACCGTGCATACCCAGAGGGCTCTATGATCGAGGCATACACAACACGAGGTCGTTAATCGCCGCACTAGATACATCAGGGATGGAAATGCAATCGGCCTTCCCGACCACCCGCGACGAAGGCAGGACCAAGGGCATGGGCTGCGCTGGGAGGAAAGTACGGACCGATATTGACCAAGAAACAATCGAACAAGCCCATGACAGCGGCTCGAACCGCTTAGTATCAATGGAAACGTGGGTGGAGAAGCATCCGAGGAAATTCGCAAGCAAGCGTGGCCGACGCACGGACGGGTGGGTATCGGAGACAACACCGTTGAATTTCACAACGTGGATCGAGAACAGGGGATACCCCTAAACGCTAAGACGAAGAATCGATGCTTGCATACGCCCATCTAGCCAAATCATCACATGGCAAGGTTACGACATCAACGGATACAGGTTCCACACGAAAGAAAAGGACAACAAGAGCGCGTCACAGAACAGCGGTGTCCGGTATGAGGGCATTGACATGGCCACCAAGGAACTCAAGACATACTATGGGCAAATCCAAGAGATTTGGGAACTTGATTATGGCAGAGAGCTACAGATACCCATTTTCCGGTGCCAGTGGGTCAAGCCAACGGCGGTTGACGTGGACGAGGTAGGGTTAACCACCGTTCAGCTCGAAAGTACTGGAGATGATGAGTGGGTACTCGCAAGTCGCGTGGCCCAGGTAGCCTACTACCGGTGCCCAAATCGCAGGGTAAAAAGCAACTACATGCGGTCGTGGGAGGGAAGCAAAGGATCGTTGGGAGCCGATGGAGTGCAGAATCCTGAAGAGTACAACAACTACGTGGAGTTTACGCTCTTTACCGATCATCCAACCAAGATCAAGGAAGTCGAGACACGCGTGTGGGGAATGTCATCAAGAACAAGACAAAGCCCCGTGCCGCACGACGTCGAAGAAGACAAGTGGCAGCCCCGCAAAAAAAATAAGTCGATCCTTTTGTAATAGAACCAAATATGTAATGGAACCAAATATATATGTCACGACATTTATGTAATGGAACTAAAAATGTATTGGAAATCGCCGCACTTGCTCTAAAACGCCCCCGACTTGTCAATTAAAGACTGTATTTTTAAATCATGCGAGAACTATCGAAAATTCAAGTTTCACATTTTTCATGGGTACACATACTCGGGGGAGGCCACACAAAAATTTTCAGAATTTTTGAATTTACATTTCAATTGTTATGAATTTTACAAATTCATTTTGTGAATCGATTTTGCATGGCGGGCATTTTACAATGCCCGCCACGGTTATTCAATTAACCATGGCGGGCATTAAAATGGCGGGTGTATATCGGGGGCGCCGTCCCCGAATCGCCCAAGTCCTTCGCCCGGTTCACTCTCACCCCGGCGGGTCGCCAAATTCTCACGCCGCGCGCCGCCGCTCCACGTCCTACCTCTCAAGGCCCGCGCCCGCCCTCGCCTCCCCGTCCTCCGCCCCCGCCCCTCCCTCCCCGCCCCTCCCTCCCCGTGCTCCAGATCCGCCGCGCCGGGGGCTAGGAAACTCCTAGCCGCCGGGGACTCCGACGAGATCCGCTGCCCCCCTCCCCAGTGCTCCTCTCCGACGAGGTCCGCCGCCCGCCGCCGTGTGCTCCTCCCGACGTCCGCGCGCTGCTCCTCTCTCCGACGAGGTCCGCCGAGCGCCTCGCCCGTCCTCCCGTGCTCCTCTCCCGACGCCCGCTGCTCTCCCCGACCGCCCGTCCTGCCGTGCGGCTGTGCCGTCCCTCCCCGCCCTCGCTGTGCCGTGCGCCGCTCTCTCCCCTCGACGCCCGCGCCCGTCCCTGCTGTGCCAAGGCTGCTCTCCCCCCCGTCGTTCGCCATTTCGGGTGTGCTCCTCCCCGTCCCTGCCGTGCCGGCGCTGCCTCGGCGCTGCTCCTCCTCGTCCCGTGCTCCGAGATGCTGTGATGCTCTTGAGATGCTCTGTGATGCTCGCGGATGAGATTCGCCATTTTTTTGCTGCCAGCGTGATGCTCTATGATGATGGTTACTGATCATATGCTGCCCATGATGCAACTTAACATTTTTAGATTATTTATTAACCGAGCATATGCCGAATGCCACCGCCCATGATGCAACTTCACATTTTTAGATTATTTATTAACCGAGCAAATATTGATCTATATATTATGCCATCGTGTCACGAATGCCACCGCCATACTTTATCTATATTTGGGATTTGTGGTGATATTTCACGGCGGCGCCGTGAAAAATTTAGCAGCTCTTCGGGGTGAAAGTGAACGGGCGGAGGACTTGGCCGATTCCACGGCCGGATGTCACATATATATGGTGGCTCTCTCTTTCTAACTCCTTTTAAGTCGCAACCTTAGACTCTATTTTTCTACTATCGTGTTGAACTTCCGTGGCGGTTTTTTTCGCTTTTCCATGGCATTTACTATCTTTAACTATCTACTTGTGGCATTTGTAATGATTTGAATCTTAATGCCGAGGCAAAGGGCATATGCGATGATGTGAATATTTTTATGCCGAGGCAGCGGCGATGATGAAATGTCCCCATACTTGTGAGCGGCTAACGAGGACGGCTTGTATAACATATACAAGCAAACCAGTTTAGACGCGATGTGATAAGGATAGTTGGGTACTTCGAGCCAAATACACAGCTTTTACACTTTTTTTTATTTTTACATATTTTTTTGTATTGTTACACATTTTTTTGTTTATTTTTGTATTTTTGTATGTACTATGTAAAAAGGAAAATATGTACCTATTTTATCTATTTCTTTGTAAATTTTTGGTTTTTTTGTAACTATTGTATGTAAAATGGAAAAATATATATGTAATCATGAGAGGAATACAATAAATATAATTTGAGATGACTCGTGATGGCAATACTACATACTACCGCTGTACTTTACTTTTTATTATAAATTACTATAATAAAATGCTCGTGGTCTTCCCGTAGAATCCAATGGCATCCCGAACCAAGCCATAAAGATCGGCAATAGGTGGCCGTGAGCGAGGAGGATGTGGCCTCCACGTCCGATTCTTCCACTTGACAAAGTGGATACGAGAGCGAACAATTGACACCAAGGCCACGTAAGAAACGTCTTAGAGAGGAAGAAATTGATCCGGACTGGCAGCCCACAAAAAGGAGCCCGACTAACACAACGTGGTTCTGGAGTGGACAGTTACCATTGTTTGCCTCATTGGCCCCGGAGTTTGGTGAAGAGAGAGGTCGGCCGAGGGGCAACAATCTGGTCCCACCCCCAAAGACTTCAGCGAGCACCACCTCCAAGAAGTCCAAGAAGTCGCTTGAAAAGAGGCCAAGACGGAGGCACCGTAAAGTCGAGGTGGTGCGTAATATATTGAGGATAGGCCCAATGGAGATCCCGTGGAGCTGTAATCTATCGGGGCCATCTATAGCAACCGTGATCTCCGTTGTAGCCAAGGAAGCCGTGCCCATCACCTACCTAGATCGGAGGACTGTCCCGAAGGCACCGAAGAAGAAGGTGTGGAAAGACGTGCAACTCCCCTGTTCCATTATCCGGGGCCAAGGCAGGCTTTCACAAAAAGAAATGCAAGAAGTATGTGCTAACCGTTGCAAGCAAAGCGCTTCGCACCCTGCGGAACAATCTGTACACACACTATGTGCAGACGGGCAAGTCACCACTTCAAGCCTACAACTTCTTAAAGCAACCCGTCTGGGATGAGTTCGTCAGGCTCACGACTAACGAAGAGTATGAGGCCAAGTCGAAAATGGGTAAAGAACTCGCAAAGAAGAACGACCTCAGACACAACCTCGGCTGTGTAGGATATTTTGGTCATAAGGGACAATGGCGGCGGAAAGAAAGGGAGGACGCCGAGAAAGGGATACGTAATCCGTTGCTAGACCTTCCCGAGAGGACACGGGACTTCTTGTATGCCCCCGCCCCCCAAGAAGCGCAGAAGAAAGACAACCCGTCCAAATACAATGACCCAAAGGTCGACGAGGTGGAGAAGAAGGTGATGCTTGTCAAAGAGGCCAAGGCGCGCGGGGAGTTCCAACCTAGGAGGGAGCACGACGAGCTGACCGAGGCAATCGGAAGACCCGAGCACCGTGGCCGAGTTCGGGGGCAGGGCTCGAGGTATAGCTGGAAGACCGTGGATTCTTGGGCATCCGACGCGGGCGACTACCACACGAGGCAGAGGTACAAGGAAAACCTTAAGATGCAAGGCTATGAGCAAGCCATAAAGGACATAGTCGACAAGAAAATAGAAGAGGCATTAAAGACAAGAGGTCTTTACAACATCCAAGGAAGCCAAGGTGTGAGTACGAAAGTGATGTTGCCGAAGAACCCAATCGACGATTCGCCGAACCCGCGCGTGGGCAAACTCTATATACCCGCTGGCGTGAAGGGAAGAAGAAGGAGGTGGGCTCGCCGTGGTGGCTCCACCACGAGTGCTAAGTTGTACAATAACAAGCCGGTCCCACTGAGAGTATGCCTTCGCTTATCCGACCTCCATAGAACCAAGGCTTGGGTGATGAGGAGCTCGATATCCCGGTGAACAAGGAGAAACAAGACTCAAGGACCTTCGGGAGGAGAGGGAGTACCTATGGAACAAGGAAGACATTGTCCTGTGGAAACCGACGACACCACCTCCGACGGTAGCGGCCGCAGGCCCTCCTCCTTCTCCCCCGGGTGGTGGTGGCGATGACGATGATGATAACGACAACGACGATGGTGGCCGAGGTGCCGGAAGTGCTCGTCCGAACCCACCGGAAGTACCGGAAGGAGATGATGGTGGCCGAGGTGGTGGAAGTCCTCGTTCGAACCCACCTCCGGAAGAACCGGAAGAAGAAGACGGTGGCAAGACACCAACTCACGGCTCAGGCAAGAGGACACCTTCTCCTAAGAAGGTTGCTGGCCGCCCTCCCACGCCGCTCAAGCGCCCAATGGTCGAGGAGGTTTCGTAAAATGTGACATGTATAGCAAAAAAAAAAGTATGGCTAATTAACTTGTACTAGGCATTAATTGGTGGCTAATTTAGTTCAATTCGACATGCATAGGATACTCAACACCGCCTCGAGAAAGCAGTCGGAAGGAGGATGAGGCCGAATGTTCCCCCCCAAGCGCCGAGGAAGAAGAAGCTATCAAAAAAAGAAGATAAGGAAATTCTTGCCCCGACCAACAAATACTTAGATGATGAGGCGAGGAAGGAGCTAGCGAAGAAGGAAAAGGACCTCCGATTGGCTAAGCTGAACTCGGGGCCGGAAGACCGGCAGCACTAGGTAATGTTTATGCGTGATAATCTCAACCAAACTTAGGCGGACATATTACGTATGCGCACGTAGCTAGAAGATGCTAACATACATTTTCATTCTCAGATAGGAATTATATACCCCATCACCGGGACAATGGTTCAGCCCGGACCGCCTGTGATCGGGTTTGAGCTTGGCAAGTTCATGGTGCCCAAGGGCCGCTAATCGAGGAAGAGGAGTGGGACACTCGCAGGTTCCACCGATTATATCGCATGCAGTTGATCGGGGTGAGGGAGTTCCATTTCAGTGGTTCCTAAGGAGCTCTTTAACTTGACTTCGATATTTCACCGCCAATAGGCTTCGATTTAAATGTGGCGGTTGCTACGGCGCCAGGACCTCGACCAATCCATTGTCACCCTCTATGCTGCGTGAGTTTGTTTACCGATCATTACGCGCTCGTATTACCCACTAATTCTAGCTCTCTCCGATTCTATATATAATGACGTGACCACATGTGCTTGCAGGATGCAAGCATTGATAGCCCAAGAATTGATCAGCCAGTTGTGTTTCTATGTCCGGCGTATATAGACGGGCGGAATTTAATGGATACCGGATGGAGGCCCAAAGGAACGAAAAAGCTGAGCAAGGCCTAAAAAATATGAACACTTTCAAAAATTATGCGATGCAAGGGTTAGAGAGATGGCGCACTACATCCGTAAGTGCATGAAGAAGATCAAAACGGACGCCGGTTGTCTCATTGCGCCCAACATATCAAGTAAGTCAAAAGCAATGCTTTTTATTTTTGAACACTTGAATCTATCTCTAATCAAATAAAATGGTGTAGCATTGCCGGTATACAAACAACAAAGACACATTGGCCATTGGATTACTTGGCTAATCTTCCCTCAAGATGGATGTGCCCTTAGGCTGGACTCGTTGGATGATACGCCAAAAGGCCTCTACAAACATTTTGAACAGGCCCCCGCAGTAGTCAGAAGTCACGACACTTATACTATTTCATAGTACAAGCTTCTCGTAAGTCATGACACCGTGAGATTTCGTACAGGGCATACAAGGATTACTTGAAAGACCCCGAGTCATACGATCGGAGGATGAGCATACGCAAAAGAAAAACATGGGGACGAAATGAAGATCGGGGCGAGACTACGAGGTATATGCAAAGATTACTCTCGTTTGCTCGCCCATCTTGAATAGTCTCATAATATTCTAACCATTTTCTCGCTACATATATCGCGTGCGGTAAAGGCGGTAAGCGCCTTTTCTTCGGCAAAGAACCTCGCGGTGGTTTCTATACCTGTACATTTATATCCCGCAGTTGACGTGTACCGCATCACGGGCGCGAAATGATTTAAGAAAACCACGCAAGGATTTTGGAACGAAAAACTTGGACGACCTTTAAGTTCAAGAAATTGGTTAGCGCCATCCGTAGGGCCGTCGTTGAGGACGTTGTGCTACCTACGGCAAATTCTTCGACCCTAACAAATGACCTCGCTACAAACGAGGCCTTATGGGAACTTAGGGACTAGAGAAACGCGCTAGACATGAAGGACTATTTGTGGGAGGACATTGATTTGTAACCTAGCTAGCTAAACGTGATTGATCAATCGATCGTTCGATCGAGTTTTGTAAATTGTGATGTGTACGGTGGTCACTTTTAAACTCTAAGTGCTTCAATTGAATGTCCATATATATGTTATTAGTAGAATGTTAAATTGTGATGCATGTTTAAGATTTATGTGAATATTCTCTTATTTTATTATTTAATATGTGGTTTAAATCATAATTTATAATTTTATAATATTTTTGAATTATTTTTTATTAATCCTGAATTAATTAACCATGGCGGGCTTTTAACAAAGACCGCCATGGTTAACATATTAACCATGGCGGGCAAGTAAAGATGCCCGCCATGGTTAATTTATTAACCATGGCGGTCTTTGTTACTAGCCCGCCATGGTTAATATGTTTTGCATGGCGGGCATGGAGTCCGCCACGGTTAATCGAAACGATTAACCGTGACCCTAGCACGGTGGCGACGTAATGCCCGCCATGCAAAATTGAAAATGCCCGCCACGGTAGTTCACTTCTGTAGTAGTGTACGGCAGGTCCGAGAACATCTTAACAAAATACTATGCTTAAACCTTTAAACAATAGCTGGAACTATAACAATACCATGCATTAACAATAGGCAAACTAAGATGATCGAACCTCTTTGACAAGGAATCCACCCATCGCGATAATGCAAGAGTCTCATTTTTTGTTTCAAATGTGAAGAATACTACTGAATGTAGAGATAATGTGTCTCCATTTAGATATTGCAGCTCCATTCAGATAATGTGTTTCCTAAAATCAAATAATAATTGTGCACAAGGAACAAGGATTTTAGGAATTTCACCGAAGCGTGTGTGCACCTGCTTTTCACTAGCCGCAAAGACCGAACCAGCCCACGGAGGAGCCGCGCTGGCCGCGCCCGCCACCGAACTGCACCACCGCCATGGCCCTAGGGTTAGGGTTTCCTATAGCAGTAAGAGGGAGGAAGCGGCTTCGGGAACAAGCGACACGACGGCGGGCACGCCGGGGAGGGAGAGCAGGAGGAGGGGCGGAGGGAGGCGTTGGGGGAGGGGAGGAGGAAGCCGCCGCCGCCGCCGCCGCCGCCCCGCCGGGCGCCGCCGGCCGCTGCCGGGCCGCCGCTCGCTGGCCCGCCAGCCCCCACCGCGGAGGAGGAGGAGGAGGGGGGGGAGGGCCGAGGAAGAGGCCGGGGAGGGGCGCCGCCGCTGCCGCCGCCGGAGCTCCCGCGACCGACCGCCTCCGTCCGCCGAGGAAGAGGAAGGAGTTCGATGGGGGGAGGGAGAGGAGCCGGCTGGTTTTTTTTTTTTTTTAGATGGGGGAGGGACGCAAAGATATATTTAGTGGGGAGAGTCGGGGATTTTTTTGCAAAAGTTGTAGGCGGGCGGTTGTTGATGCTCACTAACTCATATTTTTATGCATCAACCATTCATGGAAAAGAATTAAAATATAATTAGATAACCTTATTAGGAGATTCTACTAATGATTTCCATGAGTTTTGGTGAAGTTGTGATTTACAGGACTTAACAGAAAAACAGCCAGAAATGACGTGTCACACAACCGACGTAACGCAACGCAATCCAACTCCGAAACAAGTCTAGAAGGCTCCGGAATACACCCGACGTTAAAGAGTCCCAAAACCCGAAAAATACATCATCTAGAAGACTCAGAAGACACGACGCATCGCGGGACCCAGTGGGCCCCACACGGGCCGATCGGCTCCAATTATTAGGCCGATCGGCCCGCCCCGCCGCCAATCAGCCTCCGCGGGGAAGCTTCCTCAACCGCCTCCAAGACTCGATCTAAACCGGTTGATTCGAGTCGGTTTGATCCGAGGGCAACGGTAGAAGTGCGGGATTGATTCAAGGTTAATACCACACGCCTCGTTGAAGTTGAAGAGACAGAGGAAGACCCATATATAAACAGCCCAAGACCCCTCAAGTCAATTGAATCCAAGTTGATCTAAAGCTTCACGTTCAATAAGAAGTAGATCAAGGAAGAGCCAAGACAGAGAAGAAGAGGAGACACCACGAGATAGGATAGTTAATTCATAGCTCTAATCTAGAGCCTAGTTTAGATAGAAAGTCAGGTTTAAAGAAGAGAGAGTGTATGCTTCGGTTCTCGATCGAAGAAGTTACACTATGGTTCAATATAATTATTGTTCTCATACACCTTCGTGCTATTTCATTATTATGTATGCAATTAATTTACTTACACTTTATTCTAGTCATAGCATATTTGATATAGTCATTATTCATGGTAATTGAAGTACTTATTCGTAGAGCTCCTAGTATATTATGCGCATATGCTAGGTAGTAGAGAGTATGTAAGCATGGTGCTTAGATATAATTTACTTTGCGGATTCACCTTATATGCCGGGTCGTGTGGTAGATCGTAGTGGTGACAAAGACTATTGAGTCCTTTGCAATCCTCCCCCGTGTATAAGACTAGTCGATAATGGTTCTTGGGATTATCTTGTTTCGTTCTTGATTTTCTTAAGTAATCTTTGGGTACACATTTTTATTTATGGTTTTGATTTATATATGATCTTATGCTATGCCTGTTTATTTCCACTTCGTAAATTCTTTGTATACTACATAAGAACTCGGCCCCATTTGTCCTAAATCCAATCCTAATCTAACTAGGAATTAATCTTATCCTATTGTTCACCACGTGCACCTCTACCTGTCTTATATACCTTATCATTATTATCTTTTATTGGCTCACCCTGTTTAAGTAAATGCTAAACCACCGAATCTCATTAGTCTTCTATCACCGCCCTTAATCAAATGAATTGCTTATCATATCTTCCTCGTGGATTCGATATTTAAAACCCTTCCCGGTGAAATGCTCTTTGGACATCCGTGCGCTTGCGGATCTATCTCTCTGTAAGCTAACAAATACCAACAAGCATTTCTGGCGCCGTTGCCGGGGAAGATTTTGATAGCTTTTCTTTTTGATTATTGATAGATGAATACTAAGTGTGGATTTGCTACTTAGCACCTCTGCTTAAACAGAATTACCCGTGTATTGTCTATTAGTCTATCTTATGCAGGGTAATTGATTAATATTTTCGAAGCGACCGACGGTAGGAGAATCCAGTGTACCTGAACTTCATAAACCATTAACATTGGGACTCTGCCCGTGTCGCCGTCACAAGAATTCAAGTGATCTAATAAAGAAGCCGCACAACTCACAGATTCTATTTTGTGAGTAAAGGTAAGTATGATCGAATGTGAGAAGGTTTTTAAACTTTTAAAATCATATTAGTCTCATCATGATCATAGCCCTTCATCTCTATAAAACCTTTATCTTTGCCTTTGTTTACTATAGTATGCTTAAGTTTTGAAATATCTTCATACACCTTAGACATGATGCTTAATTTATTTTCATGGCTCAAGTTAAACATGGTGTTTAGTTTGATTCGAAAAACCGCAAGGTGTGTCGATTTTATTTCTAAAGGCTTTTAAATTAAACATGGTGTTTAGATTAAATTGCCTTCTTAAATTGAGTTGGACATTATGTCTAGGTTGATTTTTTGACCTGATAGTATACTTTAGTAGATTCTAGTTATCTTTGTGAGACTAACCCCCTCGCTAAAAAAAATTGTCAAATCCAATTTGGGAAAAGAGATTAGCTTACGCAAGATATGTAATGAACTCCAACAACTCGCACAAAAGAAGACTCAACTCACTCCTTACGAAAGGACGAACTGAAAAGAATGGTGGTGGCCACGTTCATGGACCTACCTCACTACCACTTCCACTACAAAACAGAGGAGTACCAAGCCAGGAGGCTGATGAGAAGCAGGATCAACGTCAACCTACATCATCTTATCAAAGACTTGCTTGCTCTCATCACCTACAACAAGAAATACACCGGTAGGAACGCACTCCAATCAATGACGGGCCAGTACAAAGAGAAGTCACAATAATGCCCTGAGACCATGGAGGACAAGGATGTCACCAATAAGGTTTCTCCCTCGATCATCAAGACGACCAGTGTGCTACACATCATCAAGAAGAACACTCCACACCACGTCGTTAGAGGACAAAGCTAATCAAGGAGGGACTCCAAGTTTACATCTCAAATGAGCATCCTTTCGTCAACCAGAAGTAAAGGAAGATGAAGAAGAATTGACAAAGGAGGATCAATTGGCTGTCGGCATACTCATCGGGCGATCACAAAAAAAAAAAAAAAAAAAAAAAAAAAAAAAAAGAGAAGAGAAGAAGAAAAGAAAATGGATTGGTACAAGGGAGAGGACGAACACAACAAGATTCCATCAAAGACCGACAAATCGCAACACACTCAAGGAGATGATGAACAAATCAACCCCGACTTTAAGCGCCGAAAGTGACACGTAGTTTGAGCTTGGGGAGGAAGACCAATTCCACTAAAAGATGCTCCGACAAGGCTCTCCCTCCTCTCAGATTCCCGCCGTTCCGACACGAGAAAAATGAAGAGAGGACAAGACACTCAACTACCATACAAGAACCACCATGAGGTGTTACGATGCTCGCCATGATTACGCAATAAAAGGTAACATCTTCGGGTAAGTGTCCTAATCGATAAAACTTTACTCTAATCATGGCATGCTTACTAAGGAGTTAAATATGTTAGCTTACAACCTCACTTGGATTAATCTGAATAGCTCAACATGTTAGCTCTTAGTTGTTCTTACCCTTGTCTCTCTAGTTTTATTTTTCTCTACACTTTTAGTTTGCTATGTTATAAAAGCTACATTCATACCCGTCATCTGATCTTTTCACCTTTGTCACAAATAAATGAAACACATTATGCTACCATGGTTATATATGCTCAAGGTTAGAGTAGGATGAATACAATTTTGGTTCTGTTGGTGTTTTCCCACCAGCAGAGCCCATACACTTGATCTCTACCTTGACTTTGTGAGCAGGACACACTTTGCGCCAGTTAATGTCCTGTCTACAACATGCACAATAAGCTAGGAACATGGGTGATGCCATCCTCGGGATCACTATCCCAAGAGATGCAACTTCAAGATCAGACAAGCAAGCCTAAGAAGAACAAGACGCGGAGAAATCACAAGTTGAATACAGAGCTGATGGACAAGGAATACATTAAGAAGATTCAAGAAAAGTCCACCCAGCTCCCACCAACCAAGCACGCCGAACCAGCCACTCCAGAAAGGTCTCCACCGAAGAAACAAGCTTGGAGGAAGAAAGAAGACAACAAGAGTACACCTTCGGAAGACCTACCACCACCCGCGTCACTGACTGATCAAACACCGTCGGCTACCTCATCTACGCTACTCATCGAGATCATTGAAGGCACCGCACTGCAGGACACAACATCCCGACGAGATTCCATAGATGACAAAGACGCCCACGAGTAAGTACTCGAAACTCTCGCCGAGAGGTAACTCGGGTATTTATCTCGCATATTTAATTTTCTGCATAGCATATTTTAATTAGCATATTTCCTTTAAGCATATTTACTTTTCTAAAACCCGCATTAGGAAATCATAAAATTATGTTTGCTGCATTTGCATTAGTTCCTTAAAAGCCCCATGCGAGCACCCCTTGTTGTGGTGGCATAAAAAAATAAAAATACAAAAATATTGCACTCATATGTTTTTACATTAGCATCCCTATTGCATAGAAAAATTCTCAAAAAAAAATGTGGGCACATGAAGGTCCACACGTTTTTTTTTAAAAATCAAAAAGAAGTGAGCACATGAAGGCTCACAACATAATCCTAGAATTTGTTCCTTCGGGTATGTGCGAAATTAATATTTGCAGGGAGAACATTTAAGGAAAACCCGGAGATGAACAAGTTCCAAGGACGAATAAAAAGACTACTTCAAGATCCAGCTTGGGGGAGAGCACCCTCAGTTATCACGATAAGTATTATTATCCTATCTATTTTGAATATTAGCTAGTTAGTATATTTTGCTTAGAGTTAATGAGTCCTAAATAAAAATATTAGTTTTAAGAGTCCAATAAATATTAGAAGTTCGCGAGTTAGCTCTCTTTTCTTTAATTATGACCTTGATGACATATGCTTGGAAATGATGAATAGTTGCTCCGCCTTAATTCCTCTTAAAAGTACTTACACTTTAGACTTAGATTCTCCCAAAGCTTTAAATGCTTAATTTGCTCTAAACCCAACACCTGTGGGAAGCACATGCTTAATCTAAGTCTTAGCATTGAAAGATAATAGTGCATGAAAAGTTGAGCTACTGTTTATCATATTCTTAGAGATACTTGATCCCTGGTTTTTATCTTTAAAAATTATAAAATATTACATGATGAGTTCCTTAGATATGACCCTTGAGAGTTTGTCACTCGCATCAAAACATCCCACTCCACCAAATACGCCGCTTCTAATCCGTATACGCCTCCCCATATTCCATCAAGCCGCTAGCCATAATTATAAAAATAATAATAATAAATTCTAGCAATTTTGGATATGTCTCTCTCAATGTTTTTATACCAATTAGATTCTGGGCTACATTCATTAAAAAAAAAAAAAAAAAAAAAAAAAAAAAAAAAAAAAAAATAAATATTCGAGAGAGAAAAGTGAGACAAGAGAGGGAGAGTAACGGACAAAAAGTCATACTAGGCGAGAGGGGCCTACCTCCCTAAATAATAAAAATATATTTAGAGATGAATAATGGACACGTGTCCGAGGGTGAGTAGAGCCCACATCTCTAAGGAGAGAGAAAAATGGACACAAGTAAGGGAAAAGCCCACCTCTCCAAGAATGGACACCCTGTGTCTTAGCAATTTTTAGAAAGAGAGATATAGTCCAAGATGCTTAAAAAAAATAATAATAATAAATAAAATAAAATACTAGAAAAGGCTAAAGGCTATTTACTACCTTTCATCCTCATCCATTTCACCACTATCATCCCACTATGTATGTCCTACCACTTGTGTAATTCCACTATGTACTATCTACTTAAGAGGGTCATACATAGGATCTCTCGAAGTTTTTCTTTTGAAAAAATAATGCAAAAACCCAGGGATGATAGTTGATCAAAGAGTTTGAGACATGGTACTTAACTTGATTGTTTTATCTTGCTTATGATTTGTGAAAAGGCTACGCCCCATGGTAAAAATGTGTATGAGCAATCTTGTTAAGAGGAGAATTTATTTCGATAAACACAAGTACTTTGGAGGTATGAAAGCGTAGTAGCAACTCCCGATCCTACTATAGCATATAGCTTTGCTAGGGACTAGCAAAGGGTAAGCTTGGGGAGTTTGTTGATGCTCACTAACTCATATTTTTATGCATCAACCATTCATGGAAAAGAATTAAAATATAATTAGATAACCTTATTAGGAGATTCTACTAATGATTTCCATGAGTTTTGGTGAAGTTGTGATTTACAGGGACTTAATAGAAAAACAAAGAGAAATGACGTGTCACACAACCGACGTAACGCATAACGCAATCCAACTCCGAAACAAGTCTAGAAGGCTCCGGAATACACCCGACGTTAAAGAGTCCCAAAACCCGAAAAATACATCATCTAGAAGACTCCAGAAGACACGACGCATCGCGGGACCCAGAGTGGGCCCCACTCTGGGCCGATCGGCCCAATTATTAGGCCGATCGGCCTGCCCTGGCCGCCAATCAGCCTCCGCTTCGGGAAGCTTCCTCAACCGCCTCCAAGACTCGATCTAAACCGGTTGATTCGAGTCGGTTTGATCCGAGGGCAATGGTAGAAGTGCGGGATTGATTCAAGGTTAATACCACATCGCCTGTTGAAGTTGAAGAGACAGAGGAAGACCCATATATAAACAGCCCAAGACCCCTCAAGTCAATTGAATCCAAGTTGATCTAAAGCTTCACGTTCAATAAGAAGTAGATCAAGGAAGAGCCAAGACAGGAGAAGAAGAAGAGAGACACCACGAGATAGGATAGCTAATTCATAGCTCTAATCTAGAGCCTAGTTTAGATAGAAAGTCGGGTTTAAAGAAGAGAGAGTGTATGCTCGGTTCTCGATCGATAAGTTACACTATGGTTCAATATAATTATTGTTCTCATACACCTTCGTGCTATTTCATTATTATGTATGCAATTAATTTACTTACACTTTATTCTAGTCATAGCATATTTGATATAGTCATTATTCATGGTAATTCGAAGTACTTATTCGTAGAGCTCCTAGTATATTATGCGCATATGCTAGGTAGTAGAGAGTATGTAAGCATGGTGCTTAGATATAATTTACTTATGGATTCACCTTATATGCCGGGTCGTGTGGTAGATCGTAGTGGTGACAAAGCACTATTGAGTCCTTTGCAATCCTCCCCGTGTATAAGACTAGTCGATAATGGTTCTTGGGATTATCTTGTTTCGTTCTTGATTTTCTTAAGTAATCTTCTTGGGTACACATTTTTATTTATGGTTTTGATTTATATATGATCTTATGCTATGCCTGTTTATTTCCACTTCGTAAATTCTTTGTATACTACATAAGAACTGTCCCATTTGTCCTAAATCCAATCCTAATCTAACTAGGAATTAATCTTATCCTATTGTTCACCACGTGCACCTCTACCCGTCTTATATACCTTATCATTATTATCTTTTATTGGCTCACCCCTGTTTAAGTAAATGCTAAACCACCGAATCTCATTAGTCTTCTATCACTGTCCTTAATCAAATGAATTGCTTATCATATCTTCCTCGTGGATTCGATATTTAAAACCCTTCCGGGTGAAATGCTCATGGACATCCGCGGCGCTTGCGGATCTATCTCTCTCGTAAGCTAACAAATACCAACAAAGCGGTTAAACGTAAAATCACTGGAATTTTGGAATGTTGTCTTCTTCGAGTGTAACATGTTGGCTAATATGAGGAGTAAAAGGTAAAAAAGTAAAATTAAGTTATTGTTGAGGAGGGGTCTTGGTGGAACAATTCTATATTTCTCTAAAATGGATGAGCCTCTTTACAAAAAAAACTGGACCAATCATGGAAATTGGGGTGACGTGGATGTGCTCTCCTAGCCGGGTTCTTTTGGGGATTAAAGGTCCGGGAATACACATTATAAATCTTGAATGTAAATGACACTATGACGGGGGCAACACCGTGAGACTAGAAAAGATTTTTCACATCACAGCCCAAGATGGTGGGCCCGGTGGAGGAGCCGCCGCCCACGATGTGCGTGTGGATGGGGGGCGCCAACGTGCACATGAAGCATTGTAAATTCCTCTCCATTTACCTTAGTGGATCCCAAAAGACGGTGTACATGAAGCATTGTAAATTCCTCTGCAAAGAACACAGGTACCGGGATACTTCGATGGATGAGTACTTTGACGGCGAGCCAGAGGCTGAAACGGAGGAGCCAGAAAGGGTAAAGTACGGGCCAAAGGTGTTTGAAATGGTGAAGAACATAAACCACGAGTTCGGAAAGAAGAAGAAAGCCGGTGGGCCAAAGGCAAAGAAGAAGCGGAAGCGGAACAAAAAGGCAGTGGAAGAAGAAGAAGAAGAAGAAGAAGAAGAAGAAGAAGAAGAAGAAGAAGCGTATGTAACCCAATCCGGCACCGCCCAAAGTCCCATTCAAGAAGCAGTCGATTTTCTTCAAGTACACCGCCATACCGGAAGATGCTCCATACACCTCATGCCATCGATAACAAGCATCTACGTAAGAATGTCTTCGAGAGCTTGGTCGGGATTTTCCTAGACATCAATACTAAGACGAAGGACGGTGTCAAGTCACGTCAGGATCTTGCCGACATGGGCATCAGGCCCGAACTTCACTCGACACCCTCGAGGAATAGCGGAAAAGTCGACCTTCCGTACCCGCGAGCTACAATCTGACACGGATGAAAAGAGAGATTTTTGCAAATGGCTCGTGGATGTCAAAGTGCCGATCGTTTTTCGCTCCAACATCAAGAGCATTGTATCGATGAAAGACCTCACACCGCCAAACTTCAAGGCCCATGACCGCCATGTCATGCCGACGGTGTTCCTTCCAATTGTGATTAGGTGCATCGCCCGAGTTTGTGAAGATGGTCGTTACACGCCTGTGCTACTTTTTTAATCGCATCACAGAGAAGGTCATCGCTAAAAAGGACCTCCCCGCACTGAAAGAGTTCATCGCGGAGACTATGTGCCAGCTCGAGATGTGCTTACCACCGTCTTTCTTCGATATTATGCCACACCTCATGATACACATGGTCGATCGATAGAAGAACCGGGGCCTCTCTACCCGCACGAGATGTGGACGAACGAGCGGTTCATGTCCTCTCTTAACAGATCCGTCCTTAACCGTGCATACAGAGGGCTCTATGATCGAGGCATACACAACACGAGGTCGTTAACGCTGCCGCACTAGATACATCCAGGATGGAAATGCAATTGGCCTACCCGACCACCCGCATGAAGGCAGAACCGCGGGGATGGGCTGCGTAGGGAGGAAAGTACGAACCGATATAGACCAAGAAACAATTGAAGAAGCCCATGACAAAGACCGAACCAGTTAGTATCAATGGAAACGTGGGTTGAGAAGCATTTGGAGGAAATTCGCAAAGACGGCTGGCGGGTGCACGGAGGGGTGGGTACTGAGACAACACCAGATGAATTTCACAACGTGGATCCGCGAACAGGGGATACCTCTAAATGCGGAGACTGAAGAATCGATGCTTGCATACGACCCATCTAGCCAAATCATCACATGGCAAGGTTACGACATCAACGGATACAGTTCCACATGAAAGAAAAGGACAACAAGAGCGTCACGTAACAGCGGCGTTCGGTATGAGGGCATTGACATGGCCACCAAGAAACTCAAGACATACTATGGGCAAATCCAAGAGATTTGGGAACTTGATTATGGCATAGAGCTACGATACCCATTTTCCGGTGCTGGTGGGTCAAGCCAACAGCGGTTGACGTGGATGACTTTGGGTTAACCACCGCTCAGCTCGAAAAGTACCGCAGATGATGAGTGGCTACCGCGAAGTCGCGCGGGCCCGTAGCCTACTACCCGTGCCCAAATCGCAGGGCAAAAAGCAACTACATGCGGTCGTGGGAGGGAAGCAAAGGATCGTGGGAGCCGATGGAGTGCAGAGTCCTCGAAGAGTACAACAACTACGCAGAGTTTACGCTCTTTACCGATCATCCAAACAAGATCATGGAAGTCGAGACACGCGTGTGGGGAATGTCATCGTGACCAAGACAAAGCCCTAGTGCCACTACTACAGAATTGAACTTGCATGGTGTTTAGTTTTTATTTTCCGTGGCGGGCATTTAGAAAACCGCCACGAAAATAGTTGGCCCGGCAGCCCCCGCCGGGAATGCCCGCCACGGCTTATCGATTAACCGTGGCGGACATTGTAAAAAGTCCGCCACGGTTAATCCCTATTTTCCATGGCGGGCATTGTTAAAAACCGCCACGGTTATCGATTAACCGCGGGCGGGCATTTAATAATGCCCGCCACGGAAAATCGTGGCCGTAAAAATATATATACCAACACTTCACTTCTCTCCCTCACCTCTCCCTTCCGGTGCTTCACTTCGGGCGAGCGCTACGGGCGCGACGGCGACGGCATCGCGTGCGTGGCGGATCCGGCGGCGGCGCGCTGGCCGGGCGCATCCATGGCGGCGGGCGCGCCGGGCGTGGCGGATCCGAGGCGGCGCGCCGGGCTGGCGCATCCATGGCGGCGCGAGGGCTGCCAGCCGCGCGGCGACGCTCCCCGGCGGGCGCGCCTCCCCGACGCGGCGGCCCCTCCCCGGCGCGCCTCGACGACGGCGGCCCCCTCCCCGGCGACGACTCCGGGCCGCGCCTCCCGACGTGGCGGCGGCCTCCTGCGCGGGATCCGCCGCCTTCCTCCTCCGGCGGCGGCGGATCCACGCCGCCGCCGGCGAGCA
The DNA here is from genome assembly GCA_015847255.1 of Hyparrhenia diplandra. NCBI lineage: Eukaryota > Viridiplantae > Streptophyta > Magnoliopsida > Poales > Poaceae > Hyparrhenia > Hyparrhenia diplandra. The sequence continues at coordinate 210,512 of JADLZK010010174.1, forward strand.
GCGGTAGCGAGCAGCTGGCCGGCTCCGAGCAGCGCGGTCGGGAGGAGCAGCGGCGCCAGACAGCAACCCTAACGGGCCCGGCGGCCCAGATCGGGGCCCGTTAGGGTTTCGATTGGATTTTTTTTTTTTTTTTTTAATTTATTTACCATGGCGGGCATTGTAAGAAGTCCGCCACGGTTATCTCTATTTTCCGCGGCGGGCATTGTTAAAAGTCCACCACGTTAATCGATTTTGCATGGCGGGCATGGAGTCCGCCACGCGGTTAATCGAACGATTAACCGTGACCCTAGCTCCGTGGCGGACCCAATGCCCGCCATGCAAAATCGAAAATGCCCGCCATGCAAAATCCATTTCAGTAGTAGTGTGCCGCCGACGGACGGTCGAAGAAGACAATGGCAGCCCCGGCAAAAAATATGTCGATCCTTTTGTAATAGAACCAAATATGTAATGGAACCAAATATGTATGTCACGACATTTATGTAATGGAACGAAAAAATGTATTGGATCGCCGCACTTGCTCTAAAACCTCCCGACTTGTCAATTAAAGATTGTATTTTTAAATCCCACAAGAACTATTCAAAATTGAAGTTTCACATTTTCATGGGTACACATACTCATAGAAAGGCCACACAAAAAAAAATTCAGAATTTTTTAATCAACATTTGAATTGATATGAATTTTTCAAATTCAACTTTTGAATCTATTTTTGCGTGGCGGTTATTTTACAATGCCCGCCACGTAAAATCATTTTTTTGGCGGGCATTGTAAAATAACCGCCACGCAAAATGGATGAGTATATATATGCGACATCCGCCATGGAATCGGCTAAGTCCTTCGCCGGGTTCACGATCACCCCCGAAGGGCTGCCAAAATTCAACGCCGCCGCCGCCGCCCCCCGACGCCGCCGCCGCCGAGTGCCTCGCCCTCTCCTCCAGCCCTCTCCCCCTCCCCGCCGTCCGCAACCTGCGCCTGAGATTTCTCGCCGCCGAGGCTAGGAATCCCTAGCCGCCGGGGACTCCGACGAGATCCGCCGCCCCCGTCGTCCCCGCGCCCGGTGCTGCTATGCCGTGCTCCTCACCGGTGCTTTGCTCCTCCCGTGCTCCTCTCCAACAAGATCTGCCGCCCTCTCCGACGAGATCCGCCACCCGCCCCGGTGCTGCCCGACGAGATCCGCCTCCCTCCCCGCCGTCGTCCAGCGCGCCCGGTGGTGCTCCTCCCCGCCATCCGCGCGCCCGTGCTGCCCCCTCCCCGTCGTGCTCCGGTGCCCGGTGCTGCTCCCCCCCCCGTCTCCTCGTGCTCCTCCCCGGTGCTCCCTGGTCCCCATCTTTTTTTCTTTGTGATGCTATGTGATGCTGGTTATTGAGCATTTTGTTCATGCCTCGTGATGCCATTTTCTCATGCCGGTGATGCCATTTTTTCATGCTTGTGATGCCATTTTTTAGTCGCTTTGTGATGCTATGTGCCGCTGCCATCGAGCATATGCCGAATGCCACGCCCGTGATGCAAACTTCACATTTTGAGATGAATTTATTAAGCGAGCATATGCCGAGCACGCTGCGATGAATGCCACCGCCATACTTTATCTATATTTTGGATTTGTGGTGACATTTCGGGGTGATCGTGAACGGGGGCGAAGGACTTAGCCGATCGAGGCGCTTATATTGTCCATGAATTTTGTACCAATTGAGATGAATTCTGTCCAAATTGAAATGAATTTTGTCCATGCCTATGCTCAATGTTACATGGTCTTAGCCTACTACTTAGTTGAGAAATGAACGCCGGAGGACTTAGCCGATTCCACGGCCGGATGTCACATATATATTTGGCTTTGTATCTACCTCTTTTTGACTCCCAAACTTAGACTCTATTTTCACTACTACTCGCTTGAACTTCCGTGGAGGTTTTTTGCGTTTTTCAGGCCATTTACTACTACCCTTAACTATATACTTGTGGCATTTGCAATGATTTGAATCTTAGTGCCGAGGCAAAGTGGCATATGCGATGATGTGAATCTATTAATGCCGAGGCAGCGGCGATGATGAAATGTCCCCATACTTGTGAGCGGCTAACGAGGACGGCTTGTATAACATATACAAGCAACCAGTTTAGACGCGATGTGATAAGGATAGTTGGGTACTTCTGAGCCAAATACACATTTTTACACATTTTTTTTTATTTTTACACATTTTTTTGTATTGTTACACATTTTTTGTTTATTTTTTGTATTTTTGTATGTACTATGTAAAAAGGAAAATATGTACCTATTTTATCTATTTTTGTAAATTTTTGGTTTTTTTTTTTTTGTAACTAGTCTATGTAAAATGGAAAACTATATATGTAATCATGAGAGGAATACAATAAATATATTTTGAGATGACTCGTGATGGCTCTACTACATACTACCGCTGTACTTTTTACTCTTTCACTATAAATTACTATAATAAAATGCTCAGGTGTGTTCCGTAGATTCCAATGGCATCCGAACCAACCGATAAAGATCGTGCAATGGGTGGCCGTGAGCGTAACATGAGGAGGATGTGGCCTCCACGTCCGATTCTTCTTCTGACAGTGGATACGTGAGCGAAGAGTTGACACCACCGAGGCCATAGAAGAAACGTCCTAGGGAGGAGGAAAATGATCCGGACTGGCAACCAGAGGAGCCCAACACACAGGGTTCTCAGAGTGGACAGCCTGGAACAAAAAACATAAGTATACGACAAACACAACGTCGTGTGCCTCATGTAAGTACACGACTAATTTTAGTTGTTGTTATCGTGATAGTTACCATTGGTGCCTCTGCGTCTAGAGTTTGGTGAAGAGAGAGCTCAGTCAGAGGCGCAGGATTCTGGTCCCACCCCCAAAGACTTCAGCGACCACCACCTCCAAGAAGTCAGGCTTGAAAAGAGGCCCAAGACGGGAGGCACAAGAAAGCTAAAGTGGTGCGTTATATATTGAGGGTAGGGCCGCATTGCGAGCCCTTGGAGCCGGAAGCTATCAGGGCCACCTTTAGCAACCATGTCTCTGTTGTAGCCAAGGAAAATGTGCCCATCACTTACCTAGACTGGAGGGATGTCCCGGCAGCTGAAGAAGAAGGTGTGGAAAGGCGTAAATGTCCTATTCTGTTATCCGGGGCCTGCGGAAGGCTTTGACAAAAAAGAAATGCAAGAAGCATGTCGGTCCATTGCAAGCAAAGCGCCGCACCCTACGGAACAATCTGTACAAAAACTATGTGCAAAAGGGCAAGTCACCCTTTCAAGCCTACAACTTCATAAAGCAATCGGTGCAGGGACGAAGTTCGTCCAACCTTACGACTAGCGAAGACTATCGGTGCCAAGTCGAAAATGGGTAAAGAACTCGCAAAGAAGAACGAACTCCCCCACAACCTCGGCATGGTAGGATATGCCGGTCATAAAGGTGGATGGCGGCGGAAAGAAAGGGAGGACGCCGAGAAAGGGATAGAGAATCCGTTGCTAGCCCTTCCCCGAGAGGGCACGTGACTTCTTCTATGCCCGCCACCCCAAGAAGCGTAGAAGAAGGGCAGCACGTCCAAGTACAATGACCCAAAGGTCGACGAGGTGGAGAAGAAGGTGATGCTTGTCAAAGAGGCCAAGGAGCGCGGGAGTTCCAACCTAGGAGGGAGCACGACGAGCTGACCGAGGCAATCGGAAGACCCAAGCACCGCGGGCCGAGTTCAGGGGCCGTGGCTCGAGGGTTAGCCGGAAGACCGTGGATTCCTGGGCATCCGACATGGCCAACTACCACACGAGGCAGAGATACAAGGAAAACCTTAGGATGCAAGGCTATGAGGAAGCCATAAAGGACATAGTCGAGAAGAAAATAGAAGAGGTATTAACGACAAGAGGTATTTCCAACATGCAAGGTGTGAGTACGAGTGCTGGAGCCAGCAAGAACCCAATCGACGATCTCGTCGAACCCGCTGTGGGCACTCTCTATATACCCGTTGGCAGGAAGGGAAAGAAGAAGGAGGTGGCCACTGCCGTGGTGTGTCCACCACGGAAAGAAATGTTGTACAATAACGAGCCGGTCCCACCCGACTATGCCTTCGTGCTGCTGCAATCCATAGAACCAAGCCTTGGTGATGAGGAGATCGATATCCCAGGTGAACAAGGAGAAACAGTACTCAGGGACCTTCGGGTGGAGAGGGAGTACCTATGGAACAAGGAAGACATTGCCCTTTATAAGCCGACGACACCACCTCGGACGGCAGCGCCCGCAGACCCTCCTCCTTCTCCCCCGGGTGGTGGCGACGATGACGATGATGATAACAACGACGATGGTGGCCGAGGTGCCGGAAGTCCTCGTCCGAACCCACCTCCGGAAGAACCAGAAGGAGAAGACGGCGGCAAGACACCCTGTTACGGCTCAGGCGCGAGAACACCTTCTCCTCCGCGTGACAAGGGGGCTCGCCGCCCTCCCACGCCGTTCAAGCGCCCAATGGTCGAGGAGGTTTCAGAAAATGTGACAGGTATAGAAACAAAAATACATGGCTAACTTGTACTATGCATTAATTGGTGGCTAATGTAGTTCAATTCCACATGCATAGGATTGTCAACACCGCCTCGAGCAAGTCAAAAGGACAATGAGGTCGAATGTTCCCCAAGCGCCGAAGAAGAAGAAGCTATCAAAAGAAGATGAGGAAGTTCTTGCTATGACCAACAAATACTTAGATGATGCGGCCCGCCGGGCGTAGCTAGCGGAGAAGGAAAAGGACCTCCGATTGGCTAAAGCGAACCCCGGGGCCGTGAAGACCGGCAAAGTACTAGGTACGTATATGCATGATAATCTCAACCAAACTTAGCCGGACATATTACGTATGCGCAGACGTAGCTAGAAGATGCTAACGTACATCTCCTTTCTCAGTATAGGACTTATATACCCCATCGGGGGGACAATGGTTCAGCCCGGACCGCCTGGACTACTTTGAGCTTGGCAAGTTCATGGTGCCCAAGGGCCAGCTAATCGAGGACGAGGAGTGGGACACTCGTAGGTTCCACCGATTATATCAGCATGCAACTCGATCGGGGGTGACGGAGTTCCATTTCGTGGTTCCTAAAGAGCTCTTTAACTTGGAGGAAGACATTTCACTGCCAATAGGCTTCGACGAAATGTGGCGGTTGCTATGGCGCCAGGACCTCAACCAATCCGTTGTCACCCTCTATGCTGCGTGAGTTTGTTTATGCATTACCCGCTAGTACACCACTAATTCTAGCTCTCTGATTCTATAATGACGTGACCACATGTGCTTGCGGGATGCAAGCATTGATAGCCCGAACGAAGAATGAGCCAATTGTGTTTCTATGTCCAGCGTTAATAGACGCGTGGCGTATTTTTCTCATTATTGGATGGAGAGCCGAGGAACGAAGAGCTCAAGAAGTTGGGCAAAATTTGAACAATATAAACACTTTAAAAGATTGTCCGATGCAAGAGTTAGAGAGTTGGCGAGACTACATCCGTAAGTGCGTGAAGAAGATCAAATCGGAGGCCGGTTGTCTCATTGCGCCCAACATATCAAGTAAGTCAAAAGCAATACTTTTTATTTTTTGAACACTTGGAATCTATTTCTAATCAAATAAAATGGTGTAGCATGGCCGGTATACAAACAACAGCACACATTGGCCACTGGATTACTTGGCTAATCTTCTCTCGGGATGGAGCGGCCCTTAGGGCCGACTCGTTGTATGATACGCCAAAAGGCCTCTATAAACATTTTGAAGAGGCCTGCGGTACCGTAAGTCACGACACTTGTATACTATTTCATACCACAAACTTCTGTAAGTCATGACACCGTGGGATTTCGTATAGGGCTTACAAGGATTACTTGAAAGACCCCGAGTCATTGGATCAGAGGCACAACATACGCAAAAAAAAAACATAAGGACCAAATGAAGATCGGGCGAGATTACGAGGTATATGCAAAGATTACTCTCGTTTGCTCGCCCATATTGAATGGTCTCATAATATTCTAACCATTTTCTGGTACATATATCGCATGCAAAGTGCGGTAAGCAGCCTACAAAAGCAACAACTGTGTGGTTTCTATACCATGCACGTTCATAGCCCGCAAAGATGACGTGTACCGTACTACGTGGCGCGAAGGTGACGAAGAAAACCACGCCGAATTTTGGACCGAAAGGCTTGGGCGACATTATGTTCAAGAAACTGGTTGGCGCCATCCGTAGGGGCATCATTGGGGACGTTGTGCTACCTACCGGCCATTTCTTCGACCCTAATGTTGACCTTGCCGTTTAAACGAGGACTTATGGGAACTACGGGAACGGAGAAATAAGCTAGACATGAAGGACTATATGTGGGATGACCTTGATTTGTAACCTAAACTTGATTGATCAATCGATCGTTCGATCGAGTTTTGTAAATTGTGATGTGTGGTGATCACTTTTAAACTCTAAGTGCTTAATTGAATGTCCATGCTAGTTGAATGTTAAATTGTGATGCATGTTCAAGATTTATGTCAATATTCTCTTATTTTATTATTTAATATGTGGTTTAAATCATAATTTATAATTTTATAATATTTTTGAATTATTTTTTTTATTAATTCTGAATTAATTAACCATGGCGGTTATATTACAAAAACCGCCATGGTTAATACATTAACCATGGCGGGCGCATAACGATGCCCGCCATGGTTAATCTATTAACCGTGGCGTTTTTGTTAAACGCCCGCCACGGTTAATAGATTTTCCATGGCGGCAAGGGGACCGCCACGGTTAATCGCTCGATTAACCGTGACCCTAGCCCGTGGCGGTTCCCTATGCCCGCCACGGAAAATCGAAAATGCCCGCCCGAAAATCGTTCCTGTAGTAGTGACGGTAGGAGCTCCTCAATATAGAGTTGCCCCCTGCTATTCGATTAGTAGGTGCTCCTCTATATTGAGCCATCCATGCTATTAGTAGGGGCTCCCGAAACAAAAACCCGCCCCTACTAATGGCTTAGTAGGGTGGTCTTTTTTTTTTTATGAAGGCTGCAGGGGCGGGGTGCCCCTACAGGGATTTATTAAAAAGCAAAAGTCAAACGTAGATTATAGCCCTCAAAGGGAAACAAAACAAAGATGCCTAAGAAACAAAAAAAAAAAAAAAGGAAGAAAATGAAGAAGCACAAAAAAGATTACAACAGATTGTGGATCCATGAATGGAAAGTCTGTTTCGAACTTTGCCTTAACCCTAAGGGTCAGTACTTCAACTTCTTTGGCAAATATATCCCTAGCTCTATCAAGAGTTGCTGACACACCCTTGAAGATCAAATCATTTCTCACCGACCAAATTGCCCAGCACATGATTATCACTAAAATCATGAAGAAGTTTTGATGGGACTGAGATCCGATCATGTCAATAGCCCGAAGAATGTCGAGATGACCATTCGGATGAATCCCAACCCGCAACCAACACCGCTTGCCGAAAGTGCAGTTCAAAAATAGATGCCGGACCGTCTCTTCTTCATTTTGATTGCACGTAACACAATTATACGAGGGCAAGTGCATGTTTTTCCTCCTTAGGATGTTCCTCATGCTTAGCCTGTCGGTTAAGATCAGCGAAAAAAAAACCTTGTGTTTTGGTTGACAACAATTTTTCTATAACCATTTGAATGGCATAGGCACATGATGATGCCCCTTGAGGTGCTTGTAAACCTTCATGATCTGAAAAGGCCCCCAGATTGTTGATCGTACATCATTATCGGGAGAGATAGGAAACAATGCTTTGAGTTCGTCCAAAATAATGAACTGGCCGATGAGCTTGACTGATGAGCTTGGGCGAGAGAGGCAAATTAAAGAGCCCTTGAGATTCCTCATTTAGCAGCCATTGAGACACCGAAAAAAGATTTGTTCTTTGCAAAAGAGTATAGCTCAGGAAAATCCTCCATCAGGCGCTGCGGTTTCCACTTGTCCATCCACAGTAAGCAAGAATTCCCATTATTTGCCTGAACAATGGCAAACTCTTTGAAGCAGTCCAAAAGTTCCAGGATGTCTCTCCACCAGAAGGAGCCCTTCCTAGTGTGATTAGGCAGCTTCCCATGAGAATAATGCTTTTCCCAAATAAGAGAAACCCATGGGATGTCCCTCCTGTTGAAGAATTTATGCACATTCTTGAGCACTAGGGCCTCATTGTGTTTCTTCAAGTCAAACACCCCAAGTCCACCCTCTTCTTTCGATTTGCAAACCAACTTCCAAGTTGCCTTAGGATTCATTTTTTTATTGATATCAGACCCTCTCCAAAGGCACAGCTTCCTGGATTTGTCTACTTGTTTGATGACCCCCTTTGGCATGGCAAGGGTACAAAGGTAGAATGTTAGCAGGGAAGAGAACACAACATTAGTCATTTCAAGTATACCAGCTTGTGAGAGGAAGGAGGAGGTGACCACCAGCCTTCTTTCACACTTGTTAATAAGTGGAAGGTAGTCAATCACACGGGGTCTGGTTGTGCCAAGGGGAAGACCAAGGTAGGTAAAAGGGAAGGGTCCAATGGCACAGCCAAAGGTGTTGGCAAGGTGGTTTGTTCTATTTGGGTTAATATTAATTGGGCACCAGGAAGGACTTGCTATAGTTCACCTGCAGCCCAGTGGAGGTGGAGAAGGACTGCAAGAGACCTTTGAGAAGGAAAAGTTGCCTGGCATCCCCTTCCATGATGATGAGAGGGTGGCATCGGCGTATTGCACAATTGGAAAGTTTGAAGAGGACAGAAGGGGAACAAGAAGGTTAAACAGGCCTTGAGAACAAGCTTTGTTAACCACACTTTGGAGCAAATCAGCTACAATGACAAAAAGAAGAGGGGAAAGATGTAACACCCCGCCCTCCAAAGCCGCACCGCACAGCCCTTCCGAGGGCACGCACGCGCGTACACATAGCACCTTGCTTACACTTTTCGCCCTCGCTTCGTGTAAAAGGGTTAACCCGAAGGTGATATGGCTGGATGGCAAAGGCTTATAAGTTGACTCCACCCTTGCTCAACTAGCAAGGTGGTACTAAACATGTGCACGTTGCACTCATAGGCCCCTTATCGGGCCACATCCTTATTGGGCCGGGTGTTACATACACCCCTTCAAAGGACTCGACGCCCCTCGCCGGCGCCAACTTAACCAGGACCTCCCCTCTTGGCACACGCGACCGTGCGCGCCAGGGGCCGCACATGTGCCATGCCGTGCACCGCAGAGCCTACACGCCGCAATGAACCTCCATGTCCGCGCCTCGGCCCGCACGCGCCCGTGGCCGCGAAGGTCGGCTCGATACCACTTGTAACACCCCGCCCTCCAAAGCCGCGACCGCATGACCCTTCCGAGGGCACGCGACGCATAGTACACATAGCACCTTGCTTACACTTTCGTCCTCGCTTCGTGTAAAAGGGTTAACCCGAAGGTGATATGGCTGGATGGCAAAGGCTTATAAGTTGACTCCACCCTTGCTCAACTAGCAAGGTGGTACTAAACATGTGCACGCTGCACTCATAGGCCCCTACTGGGCCACATCCTTATTGGGCCGGGTGTTACAAAAGAGGATCCCCCCCTCGACTCCCCTTTTGCAATGAATTGTCTTGCCAGGATTGCCATTATGTAGAACCTTGGAAGTTCAGAATCAAGAATGTTGTTTATCCATCTCAACCAAACAGGGCTAAAGCCCCTTGCATGAAGAAGACTTAAAATGGCACTATGCTCAATCTTGTCAAAGGCTTTCTTGACGTCTAACTTGAACACAACTATCTCTTTCTTGGAGTGATGATATAGGGTGCAAGTATTGAAATGATTGTCTTGATAAAACCACATTGGTTCCTATGAACCAAGGGTATGATCAACTTGTGCAATCTGTTTGCCAGCAATTTTGTAATAATCTTCATGTAGTAATTGAGCAGAATAGGTCTATACTCAGAGATAGTCACAGGGCTATTAGTTTTGGGGATGGGGGTGATACAGGAGGAACTAATGCTTTGCAAGCAAACATCAGACTCCTGAAAGTACTAACAGAGATTGTAAAAGTCTTGCTTAATATGGGTCTAGCACTTCTTGATGAACTCGTTATTGAAGCCATCAGGCTTAGGAGACTTGTTGTTTGGTAGGGCCTTGACCACATCATCTATCACCTATACAAAGAATTTATCATCCAGAGATGACAAGCCAGGTTGCGCTTGAATGAGATTGTCAAGATCAAAGATCATGGGAGAAGAGTTGCACCGCCCAGCCTATATCTATCTCGACACTAGTAACGAAATGATTTTGCGCGAGCACTTGCAAAATCTTTTTCCGTGGCGGGCACTTTTTTGCCCTGTCACGGAAAATACCCCGCCACGCCCAGCTTTTTTTTACGTGGCGGGCGTTTTTGCCCGTCACGGGAAAGATTTTTTGCATGGCGGGCACCTTAACACGCACGCCACGCAAAATAAAATCTTTTGCGTGGCGGGCGTGTTAAGGTGCCCGCCACGCAAAAAATCTTCCCGTGGCGGGCATCTTAAAAGGCCCGCCACGTAAATCCTCAAGGCCCAACAAGCCCGTGGAATGGCCCGGATATCCAAAGACCATATATATACCGAAGTTAGGGTTTGGCACACCCGGTCCACTCTCCTTCCCTCACCCACCCGTCGAGATATCCAGCGCCTCTCTCCCCTCCCCAGCGTTCCCCTCGACACAACTCCCTCCCCGCCGACGGCGTCCCCCTCCCTCCCCCGAGGCTGCCCGCCCCCGTCCCTTCCCCGGCGGAGGCGCGGCCCGCCCTCCAAGACGGCGGCGCTCCAGGATCCGGTGGCAGATCGACGGCGGCGCTCCGTCCTCCGACCAGATCCGCCATCTCGCTGGCGCCGATCCGCCGGCGGCTCGGCTTCTCAGCGGGCGCCGGGGGGGATGTACCAGCGCGGACGACGGCGGATCCGGCGGGACGACGACGGCAGCGCGGGCGGATCCGGCGGGACGACGACGGGCGCTGGGCGGATCCGCCCAGCGGGGGACGACGACGGGCGCGCGGATCCGCCGGGACGACGACGGCGGTGTTCGGCAGCTGCTGCGAGCTGGGCTCGGTGTCGGGCCCGTATGGGCTGGCACGGGATCGGGCTTTTTAATTTATTTTTTCATTAACCGTGGCGGCACCGTGCCCGCCACGGATATGGTCACATTTTCCGTGACGTTTGCTTAGTGACGGGCACCCTTGCCCGCCACGCAAAAATCTGAATCGCCCGCCACGGAAAAGTATTTCGGTAGTAGTGTGAAAGAATCCCAGATAAGCTGCTCCTTATCCCTGTGGGAGTATAATAAATTGCCATTACTGTCAGCAAGAGAGGTTATGAAATTGCCCTTGTGTCTAATTGTGGCATTATAGTGACTCTTTGTAGTTGTGTGTGAGTTATTTTCTTGGTCCTGATCTCGCTGTTCCAGTTCGGCATTCTGTCATAGTACACATTCTTGACGCAAGGATAGTATTGGATATTCATCCATTTTATTGTGTCCATACATCCATTTTATTATTATGCGCTTCATATATAGATATTAGATGCTGCAACAGATAATAATTCGAATAATTTTATTGTGTCCATACATTCATTGTTTCCTGAACCGTACACGAAAATAGTGGAGTGTTACAGAAGTTCCATAACTTGGTAGTGTAGCAATTTGTTCAAGAAATCATCACTGTGGTCTTGTAGCTCACCAAGATCAGCATTGTTAATCTTCCCAAACTGGCTGGATATGGTTGATTCTGTGACCACTGCATCTCCGGTGCTCATGGATCGGCCCCCAATTGGGAGACAGATGAGAAGCCGCCATGTTTGCAGGCGGCTCATTTAGGGGTGCAGGAATCGTCCACCAGTTGCCACTGCTTCGTGCATCGTCGGGTTGTGCTGTGGCCATCGCAACGTCCCTGCTGGTGCTGGCCATCATGTTGGGATCCGAGACATCCAAACATGGTTCTGATACTGTGGCCAGCTGCTGAAGAACAACCGTACCATTGTGGACAACGTAATCTCCCCTGTATAAGACTGCCAGGCACCTCCCAAACATGTCATAGCAGCATTAATATTTAGTAAAAGCGAAAGAAGTGCTGAGTGCCAAGTCTCCCTCTTGTTCACTGTTCAGCTTGGCAAAAAATGCTGGCCATGTTGGCTTGAAGACTCTTGACATTGGGATGGAGATCATCAGGGAGAAGCGAGTAGGTTTTGGGGTCAATGCCCATGGCCAAAAGTTTCTTGGCGAGGCGCGTGTTCCAATGGTTCTTGGCGTCATTGTCTGTTCTTCCAGGCAGCACCCTTGCAATGGCTGCCCACCTTTTGGCGTCACATTCCCATACAAAATATAAAAAGGCTCCATTAGGTTGCATGTTAACCTGATCAACATTTTTAAGCATGTAGTAATTGAACAATATTAAAAATGTTTTTCAAAAAATGTTTTTCGTTAAGATTATATCTATATATATCTATCTATCTATTCTATTCTATACTATAAAAGAGCAAAGGAAATGGTAGGCATGTGTCACGATCTCATCCGTTGGATCTGTCAATGCGGATTTCTCATCCAATGGTTATCCCGGAGGGACTGACCTTAGGTGCCAGCGTGTTTCACCCTGTGTCAGATTTTTTTTTTTTTTTTTTTTTTTTTTTGAGAGGCATTTGCGTCAGATGCGAGGGAAGGCAACCGTCGCGTAAAAGGCCTAGGCCTCCGTCCCACCTCCACGAGGCCCAAACAGGCACGTGCGTACAACCTCCTTCCTCCGCGGTTCCTCCGGCGTGCTGCTGTGGAAACACGGACGTCGCCGCCGGGTCGGTCGGGAACGAGGAACGAAGGTTCCTCGACCATCCGATGCTGCTGTGGCCGCGCGCACTGCTGGCAAAGGATTGCGCCCGACGACACCCTCGACGCGGCGTATGCCATGGTCAACGGGAAACAGACACGCTAGGGGTGGAGGAAGGAGCGGACGCAGCGGTCGGCCCATCGGGCACCAACACACGTGGAGTGGCGACCAACCCTGCATGCCCTGGGCTTCTTCCTCTCTCACTATTTTGTCATCCCATGAATTCTGCATGTTATTCCGCCAACATCCCCTTCTGATTTCCAATCGTGCATGGTTTCATGCGACATTAGAGGAAGCTTTGGCACCCAAGGCCGTCGTCTCCTTGGTTTTATCATAAATTTGCAAGTGATAATATCTTGATTTATGCTTGTACCAGATCAGGCCACGATGACCTTTGTCACTTCTCAGATCGGAGCCTTGATATTAGAGGAGAGGCCCTGGTGAGCACAACCACTCTACAAAACTTTGCTTCAGTAGATATATATGAGATATCTTTTAGATTGTTTGATAGATTCGTTGGGTTCATTACTAATTGGTCCTATTTTCTATAATAACATGTAAAGAGTTCTCTTCTTTCTAATTTCTAATTAATATTGTGCAATGTACAGGCAGTGTCTTTTTTTATTTGCACAGATCCCAAGCCACTATCAAGCAAAAAGGTATTATTTACTTACATCTTTTATTTACACACTTAATCAACCTGCAAGTGACATCTCTACTTTTTGCCCCATCGGGCATCGGCGAGAAACTGCCATCATTTTCCCTTGATTGCATTCTTTAAAGTGACTTGTTTCTCTATCTTGATCCTTAAATAAGCACTGAGTGGTTCATTTTTTTTTATGGTGAACACCTCTTCTATTCTGACACATGATAGTGGTGGTATCTTTTACAGCAAAAGATGTGGTAGCGACGATTGATATTTACTTTTGTGATTAATTCTCTTACTTCTTATCCTGATTAAGTCAGTGCATTGCCCTTTAGGCCCCAAGTGAGTGCTAAGTGCGGTTCACATTGTCATCAGATATAAGGTACATGAAGCCCACGAAGGCAAAGTTAGATGTGGGAAGCCATAAGGAAAGGGATGGTACCACAATGCATTATATAATTTGCATTGACATTTACTCCCTTCATTTTCAAATTATAAGAGGTTTTGGCTTAGCAAAAGCAGTTCTCTAGAAAAACCAAAACATCTTATAATTTGAAACTGAGAGAGTAGTTTATTACAATATACTAAGCATAATACTAAGAAAATTTAATTGATAATGATCAATTATATATGAAATTGTATCATATGCATTATTGTTCTTGCCTAAAATGTCATTTTTATTTATCCTTTCGTAGAAGTTTTTTTGTTTTTGGGCATTTAGTGTAATAATGCTGTCAAAAAAAAATACAGATTTGTTTAGTTGTTTCCTATCTTTGTAGAATCTAGAAATTCATGTCTATACTCAGATGCATGTAAGAAATGTACTGTGAATAATACTCTCCAAAATGACAAATCTTTATTTCTTCAACTCTTATGCTGAAGAGATTCATTCAGAAGAATGAAAAGTCATAAACTGTAAAAGTCCATTAAGAAAACTAGAGGGAAAGGTGTTTGCCAGTGATAAATATTTTTTTGAATGTAGTGATGTGATCTGCCTGATGAAGCAGAGCACTCCTTGGTAGGTCTTAAATGTTACTGGAATTACCACCAAATTGATCTCTTTGAAATGATAACTCGTACTATTACAAGATGGTTATCCATGGGCACATGGGTTCTTTTCTTTTACATTATTCCCGGCAAGTATTGTGATGAGGTGAGCTTGTGAAGTCATATGCATTGGATTCAAATTCTTGAGCTTTAAATTATCTTGTTATGTCAATTATTAACACTAAACATATGACGCTGTTTTTAGGAAAAGCCAATGGTTGTGACATCTATGTATAGGTATAGGTCACCCTTAGCAATTCATATATCAAACTAAGGTGTGCCTTATTGGTATGTATTCCATGGTTAGGATTCTTTATTAAAATCATCTTTTTCAAAGAAAACAAGAATGAATGTGCAGCTGACATAGCCAAAAATGGTGACTTTACTAAAAAAATATCAAATATGCCTTCGATCAAATTGTTCAACTGTGGATGGTGATGCTCATGAGGATATAATCAAAACTAATGGTTCATATTAAATTTTATTGACGCATTAGGTACTTCTTTACCAAACTTTTTAGCATTGTTTTAGGGATTCTTTTTTATCACCTTGTGAACCACAATAGCGTTGGTTGCCCTAGATTGGTTCGGTTCATTTGGCATATGAAAACAAAAAAAAGAAAAAGGGCCAGCAAAGAAAAATACCAAAAAAAGTCGCATTAAATAAAGAAGGGAAACCAAAAGGAAGAAACAGGCAACCACCTGACCGTGGCGGAGCGCGCGGCCGCCAACTCTTGCCGCCCTCTGCTGCTGTCTTCGATCTCTCCGGCTTCATCCGATCTGATTCGGTCTAGTTGTCCATGTTGGTTTCAATTTGGTCTAAATCTAGTTATCCGTGTTGTTTTTTATTTGTTCTCAGTCTGATTATTTTATGCTCTTGTTTTGGTCTCGATCTGGTGCAAATGTCCTCAATTTGGTTCTCTGGCATCTCGTGGGTTTCGATTTGGTCTCAATCAGTTGCTTCTGGTGATTTTGACCACGAGTATCCAGGTTGGTCTTGTATGTGTTTCAACTTGGATTTGGATTCTTTCCGCAAAACAAAAAAAATGGATTTGGATTCTGCCGTACATGGCATGGATGACATCATAACAATTGGAAATTGTAGACGGGAACGTACAGGTTGGTTTTTGTATGTGTCTCAATTTAGATTTTGGATTCTTCCGATTCCAACTTGCCATGGGTGACATCGTATTAATTGGAAATTGTCCAACTTGCCATGGATGACACCGTATTAATTGGAAATTGTACAGGGGAAGTTGTTGAGCAGTGATGGGGTGTCCTTGTCTATCACGGAGGGAGCCATCAGGGAGGGGCTAGGCTCGGTCAACAGGGCTGGTGGAAGAAGGCAGACAGGACAAAAGTGAAACAGAAATTTTCTCCCTTTATTACTTGGTAGTATATAGGTATAGATTTACTTGGTATAGATATAGATAAAGATTAG
This sequence comes from Hyparrhenia diplandra, assembly GCA_015847255.1. NCBI lineage: Eukaryota > Viridiplantae > Streptophyta > Magnoliopsida > Poales > Poaceae > Hyparrhenia > Hyparrhenia diplandra. The sequence goes on from JADLZK010010174.1 coordinate 226,441, forward strand.
ATTTTGTAGGAGATTAGAAGTAATTATTTTCAAGTATTGTTTTTAATTGATTATTATCCTTCCAGCAAGATGCATGGGCGGACGTAGGGGTCCAGGACTCGGTAGGGCGGCGTGTTTGAGAGAGCTCCACGTAGCTCTAGATCTTAAAATCTAGCTCTGCTCCGAATATTTTCAGCTAAACGGTTTCACCTCCGGCAACTCCATCGTGTATCTACTCTAAAAAATGATGGAGCAGACACCAAATCTACGGATTTGTTGGAGTACCTCAAGGGGTGCTCCACGAAATTAGATTTGGTGAAGTTGAGAGAATTATCCACCACTGCCACTGATTAGTGAAAAATAACCGGTTCATTTTATTTACTTCATCCGCCTCACGTAACTTTCTCCAGGCGGCCGCCAGCGCAGCCATGATGATGATGTGTTAGAAAATTGATGTTTCACATGTCGCGATCCAAAGTAGAGCAATTATGGGGCAGGGTCCAAAGAGGAGTCTCCGTGCGGGTGGCGACAAGAGCATGGCAGGGCCCTGCGTCTCCGTCGGAATGGATACTGACGAGTCCTTGTCTCGCTTGTTCAGTTCAGCGACGCCGCACCAGCATCATCTGCACAGCCTCTGCAGGCTATGCGGCGGCAACGACCGCGGCAGTAGCAGCTCCAGCGGTTGGCGCGCAGCAGGTAGGGCAGGACGAGCGGCGTCCCCTGGGGAGCTAGCGCTCGATGCGCCGCACGTGAAATCCAGACGCGAAGGAAGAAGGAAGAGTTTTTTTTTTTTTATTTCTATTCTCCTGACATGCGGGCCCTAGATGTTATAGGGATGGTGAAAAATCTAGAGCTGCACCAAACGCTTTTCAGGATCTCCGATCCGCAGTGGAGCTGCTCCATGGTGGAGCTGTGCGGATCTGTAGCTCTGGAGCTGTTTTTCTAGAGCTGGAGCTCTGCCACACACGCCAAGCTACAAAAAGTGGGGAGTGAGAATATCTATTTCAGTGTAGACGAAGAAGAAAGACTTTCCATTGCATGGTTGCAAGAATATGTGTGTGAGATATAAAGTTCGTACGTGCATATATTGTTATGTACTCCCTCTGTCCCATGGAGTTTGTCGTTTTTTGACTTTTTAACTTCATGTTTGACCATCCGTCTTATTCAAAATATTTATACAAATTATAAAATAAATTAATCAGTATTCAAGTATCTTCATTGATAAAATAAGTCATAACAAAATAAATTAAATTTGGGTAAATAATTTGAATAAGACGAAGCATCGAAAAAGATGGTACGGAATCCAGGGTGACAAACTCAGTGGGACGGAGGGAGTACTGACCTGTTCCCCATGATGGAATGAAGGTTGATGGTAATCTTGTCCTCTTCATTAGTGAAGGTGGTGCGATTGATACCAGGGCGAAGGTAGGGTGTGTTTAGAGCCCAGAATTTCTTTTCAAATTCCACTATGCAAAAGGAAGATTTCCCATCACATCAAAATGCCGGCACATATATCGAGTACTAAATGTAGGTAAAAAAATAAAATAATTAAACATTAAACAATTTAGATGTACATTGCAAGACGATTCTTTTGAGCCTAGTTACGCCATGGTATGATAATATTAAAATTAACAAACGAAACGTGCTACGGTGTATGATGTGACATGTATGTCTCATCCGTCCAAAATTTTGGCCAAAATTTTAGGTGCTAAACATTCCTACTCCAGCCAAGTCGGCAGCTTTTTAGGCGCTTGATGCCGGCAGTCTCGGGGACGTTACGCCACCAAAATTTTAGGTGCTAAACATTCCTACTCCAGCCAAGTCGGTAGCTTTTACCGCAGCTGTCATGATCGAATTGGGCTAGCCCGAGAGTGGCTAATTGGGCCTGCGGCTTACGGCCGCCGGCGAGGAGGGAGGGGGGGCTGCGCCGAGGGGGAGGCCGGCCCCCCGCCGCGCCGCTTTCCCTCCCCCGCGACTCGAGTTCACCGTCTTCAAGTTAGGATTATCTTAGGTAATTTTTGGTGTGCAAGGGGCTATCTCATCCATAAGGGAGACCCTTATTAGGAAATAATAAAATAGAAAATTGCTTGTAAATGGTATTCCGGTCGTATAAGGAAACCTTATAGAGATTGCTTAGATTACAAGTCCCACTAGTCGGGCTATATAAGCAAGAGGCATGTAATCTCTAGGGGACAAGCAAGAAAATAAAAATATCTCTTTGCCTTCACCCTCGAGCCGCCGCCGCCCCGCCCTCACGCCGCACGCGACGCCGCCGCCGCCGCCCGCCGCCGCCCCACGCCGCCGTCACCACCATCATCATCCTCCTCCCTCTCCCGAACTCCAATCGACGTGTCAATTCCGGCCCAATCTAGCCGAATCGGACACCGGTATCCGGAGACCGGAGCGATTCCCACCACCCATGGCTTCCGAGATCAAGGAGTTCAACGCTGGGCGCTAAGGGCGCCTTTCGACGTCCATCGCGCTCCGGATCGCCAGCGAGCCGATGACATCGAGACTTCGCCACGCCGGATGGAGTACGTCTTCATCACCTCAAGGACCCCTACACGCACGACAACCACGCCGGAGGACAGCCCGGCCGCCGCCGCCGCCGCCGAGGACGGGCCGACCGCCCCTCTACCCTAGCCGCCCCCGGTGCCGCGCGGATTCCGTCGGCGGCTCCGGCCCCCGCTATCCTCCACTGGAGGAAGATGATGGCGTTTTTGGTGACGCTCCGGACATCATCGACGTCACCCTCACCCTCACCACCGCAGCACCGGCTGCCCCCTCCCCTCTCCACCGACACCGCAACCGTGCGGGACGCCCCGGCAGAGAGGCGGCGCCAACCGCGGTACCCCCTGCCCTTACCGGGGGCGCCACCCGCGGCGTCCCTGATTGCGCCACCCGCGGCGCTCAAGCCCGTGGTGCCACCCGCGGCATCACATACCCCTCGCTACGTCACGCGTCTGCAAGTCCAGGAGTACGACGGCACCGACGACCTAGACCTCCGGCCGCAATTTGGAACTCTTCTTCGGCTTAACTTGAGATCGCCCGGCCGACTCACGTGAGTTACGCTGCCTTCCACCTCGTTGGTATTGCTGCGATGCGGTACATGGATCTGTCCAAGATGAACTCTCCGATCAAGTGGGACGAGTTCACTCATCGCCTACGCCATCACTTCGGACCGCCCACCTACCTCGACACTTCGGGGGCGTACGCGCCGCCTTCCCAGGGAGGCAAGCTGAACGACTACATCGACGCCTTCGAGAACTATGCACTACGCATGGAACTCGAGGGACAGCGCCACCGTGTCAGACTCTTCGTGGAAGGCCTACGGGAGACGCTCCGCAACACGCTCGAATGGTTCGAGCCTCGTTCGTTGGAGGAGGCCATTGACCTTGCCCGCCGCTACAACGACGACGAGCCAGACGACGCCAGCAAGGATGCTCACACCGGCGCCGCAACAGCCGACCGCCGCGAACACCCAGGTGGCCTCGACGGCGACATAGCGGCTGCCCTGTGTGACCGCATGCCAGGACAGCAGCGTCTTGCTGTTGCCATGGAAGACATCGAGGGGCTGACAACAAGCAACATGATCACTGAGCTGCAAGTGGGCACAACTACAAACAAGGAGCTCGGGATCATCTCCAGCGCCATCGAGCTGGGATCAACTGCACCAGAATGGAGCCTCCGCTATGGCATTGTGAGGTACTTCCACCGCTACTACATCCCCGCTGCTTCAGAGCTTCTCCAGGACTTCCTGCTGGGGGAGAATGTTCCACTGCATGGCGTCGCAGTGGGCTTCCACCTCCCCAATCGCCTTCGGGAGGAGCAGGTGTTCCCGGCAAGCGTCCTTCTTCTCCAGGCGCGCCCCGACGATTGGATCGAGGGTGCCACCGTCCTCCTCTTTGACGACAACGGCGAAGTCTTCTTCCGCATCAACAACATCACGGTTGGCGCCCCGTGGACAAAGGAGAGGCAGCTGGGACCCCCCGTCAGCACACCCAGCGATCTTCTCTACGGCTGCCTCCTCGACTTCACCTCGTCGCCGCCTACTTCAATTCGACACGTCTACTGCAGGCAACTCCATGCAAAGGTGAATGTGCCGGCAACTTACACCTACACGTCTCCACCAGCGACTCGCCAGATGCTCGAACTGTCGGGCACCCTCAGCGCCTCCGTCATGCATCGTGCATGCGCGGAACGTTCCTTCGTGCAACCACCGCTGAGCTTCAAGTTCGGCGCCTACTTCGGCGGTGTCCACCTCGACTTCTCCTTCTCCGACCAGGACTCCGACATCTGCAACGACGACAACGACAAGTGCGGCCCTCTCATCCTCTACTTCGGGCCTGGAATTGTCGCTTCCCCGGACGACGTGCCTTTCGCCACCACCTGGTGGGTTGGGCGGCACGTGGACGCGCCGCCTCGTCGAACGGTGGGGAAATGTCATGATCCAGAATTGGGCCAGCCCGAGAGTGGCTAATTGGGCCAAACGCGACGGCCGCCGGCCCAGGAGGGGCCAGGGGCGCGCGCGCGCAGGGGGAGGCCGGCCCCCGCCGCCACTTTGCTTTCCCTCTCCCGTGCGACTCGAGTTCGCCGTCTTCAAGTTAGGATTATCTTAGATAATTTTTGGTGTGCAAGGGGCTATCTCATCTATAAGGGAGACCCTTATTAGGAAATAATAAAATAGGAAATTGCTTGTAAAAGGTATTCGGTCGTATAAGGAAACCTTATAGAGATTGCTTAGATTACAAGTCCCACTAGTCGGGCTATATAAGCAAGAGGCATGTAATCTCTAGGGGACAAGCAAGAAAATAAAAATATCTCTTTGCCTTGACCCTCAAGCCGCCGCCGCCGCCCCCGCCCTCACGCTCGCCGCGGCCATCCGGCCGCCTGCCGCCGCCCGCGCTCTCCGGCCGCGCCGCCCCCCGCCGCCGCCGCCACGTCACCACCATCATCATCCTCCTCCCCTCTCCCGAACTCCAATCGGCGTGTCAATTCCGGCCCAATCTAGCCGGAATCGACAGCGGCGCTTGATGCCGACAGATCTCGGGGGCGTTACGCCACCAAAATTTTAGGTGCTAAACATTCCTACTCCAGCCAAGTCGGCAGCTTTTTGCTGCCGGCGCTTGATGCCGCGATCTCGGGGACGTTACGCCAATTGCCCACGGTGGCCATTATTGCGGACCATGTCTTGAATGAGTGCACGGTCCTCATCGCCTGTCCGTGGTCCTTTACTTAATTTGGTCCTACCATCACCCTCCTCCCTGGAAGAACGAGATGGTGGTGGTCTCCCGATCTTTGGTTCGCGTATAGGGGAAATCATGCTTGAAAGGTATTTAGGCTAGTCTCTATGGCCAGTGTCATCGCACGGTTTCCAAAATAAAATCGTCAGGAAGAGTGAGATGAAACTCTCTATGAAACAACCCCTACAATGCACGCGTTTCACTTTGAAATTTCCTAGGCTTAGCAAAGCAATTAATTGCTGCATATTGTTGGGATCATATGCATCCTATGAATGTGTAGCCAACTTGTGCAACAACAGAATAACAGCAAACACTCATTGTTGGGATGCGCACGGGATCAGGAATGATGAAACAATGGGCCTCAACGCCGGTTTCATGCGAGTTTCATTGTTTTGGAAACAGTGCGAGCGGGTTTCACCTAGATGAAACTTTCATCTTCTCTCTCCTACCCATTTCATGCAAAGATGCTCTTTTGTGCTGATGTGTCACCTAATTAATGTGCATGACACTCCTGTGAAACCCCCATAGAGACTGGCCTTATAGAGCCTAGGAGTCCCGAAGGCTCTCGACCCCATCGCATGGCTGTCACAACTGCCGGTAGCGATGAAAATAATCAGAAACGATTGGAAGCAGGCCAAATCACTTTCAGATTTATTTTTTTTCGGAAACATAATCGATAAGATATTGTTAGAAATGAATACGGCACCAGTATTCTGGTAATTTTTAGAAACGATATAGTCGGTTGAAAAATAGTGCGACAATGGTCGAAATCTATGATAATGTTATCCTTAAAAAGATAAACGCGCCTATTGACACTCGAAAATGTCTTGGTCGAAGACATGGTAAAAATCCAAACTTTCTGAAAAGGCTTTCTGGAAGTGACCGGACGCTAGCGGCCGGACCGTCCGGTCAATCTTCGTGTGTCCGGCCGTGCGTCCGGTCATCTGATGCGTGTGGCTCGATTTCAGGGCTTACTGGAATCGACCGGACGCTAGCGACCGGTGCGTCTGGTCAAACTCATGCATTCGGTCGTGAGTCTGGTCGAAGAGTCCGGTCAATCAGGCGTTCTCGACGCGTTTTCGGTGCTTACTGGAATCGACCGGACGCTGCGACCGGTGCGTCCGGTCGGCCCGATTCCAGCGTCCGGTGAGCCCGACGCAGGCTGTGTCCGTACGAGATCCGAACCGATTGTTTCCTAATCGTGTTTAGGTCGGTTTCTGGTGATTGGAAACGTCTTAGGACGGTTTCTAAAAGGATAAGACCACCCTCCTCTATATAATAAAGAGATTCATGGCCAATTTGATCCCATCTATATTCAATCGACAACCAATCTACCCCCGTCCCATTTGTAGGTCATCTTCTTCCTTCAGCCCCCTATCCTGCTGTTCGGTGGCGATCTCCGCGACCTTCGTCGACGCCCTAGGCGGCCTTGCTGTTCCTAGGGCACCCCTCACGTGCGTTCTCCCGACGGGTCTTCCGGAGGTGCGTTCTGAGGTTCTTCCAGCCGTCACCAAGCTCTACATCGGCCCTAGCGATCTCTTGATGATTCGTGGCCGATCACGCTATGGTGCTCGCTGTTTTAAGGTTGTGTGCAACCTTCGTGGGCGTCCAAGGCCCTCTCGGTGTGTTTGGTGTGAAACCCTAGTTTAGGGTCAACAGCGCCAAACTAAAGAAAATAAGAAGCGTCATATAACTCGCAACATCGCCACCATTCTTGAAAATGACACAAATAAATGATCAAATTGTATGTTGACTTGCCATAGAATTGTGATAAAAACATGAACTATTACCGTTCCTTCTCCAGTAGAGGTAGGTTTCCTAAAGATGAACCTCAAGCATGTTATCGTCGTCACCGGCCACAACTTCCCATCCATATTCAGAGAACTTATGCTAAATTGGTTTTGATGGATACATACATGTGTTAGTCTAAAGCCAGCATAATATTAATCTATAAAGACAAGTAACACTCATAGCAATAGATATACGTGTCGCAGGTAACGGATAGAATAAATTAGGAGAAATAACCTCGAGTGTTAGGATGTTCTTGATGGCTTCGAGAATATCTAAATCACTAGACAGTCAGTACATGTATTTGATTGGATTGGACGATTGTCTTATTCCTATACGTGTGCAATCCTTGCCGTACACTTATTTTCAAAAAAAAAAAAAAAATGTCTTATGTGCTTGTTGCTTGAAATTACCGGTTAAATAGAAAAATCTTCGGAAATCATTGGAAGAGGCAAAAATTGTTTCCGCTTTCATTGTCGTTTATTTTTACCATTAGCATTTTTATTTTTCAATTACCACTACCGTTCCTGTTTAAGCATAAAGATTGGGAAAAAAATTGAAAATGACTACGGAAAATAAAAAATTATCATCTGTTTTCATCCCTGAAAAGTTGTCGGTGTCCCAAAAACCGTGGGTCCCTGAGGTACTCGACATGTGAAGAGAGTGTTGGTGATAGATGTAGAGTGAAAGTGGGGGAGACACAAGATTTATACTGGTTCAGGCTATAATGGCCTACATCATGTTCCTTTCTTAACTTGCACTGTCGAGGTGCCTATGTAGGGGCGTATAAGCTCCTAGAAGAGGGGTAGATACCAAGTCCTAGTGCGAATACAAGATGAATGGGAGAGGGCTAGATCCCAAGTCCCTAAAAACAACCCTAGGGATGATTGAGCCTAGTGCCAACATCCGAGGTGATGGTGGTGGCGAGCGGAGTGAACGCGGTGAGCATGGTAAGCGCGGTGAGCATTGTGGGCGTGGGCTATTAGAGTTGGAACTGTGCTGTTGTGCTCCTGGGGAGCTGGGAAGGCTGTGCTTGCTGGTGGTGCTATGACGAGCTAGGTGGGTTGGTATTTGTGTGTGTCTGTGTGCTTGTGTGTGGATTACCTGGGGCATCGAGTGAACATCTCTGCTCGTGGCGAGCGAGAGAACGTGTGTCTGAAGATGAGAGATCTAGCTCATGGCTAGAAGCTTTACCCCCTGTCCAAAGGTCGGTGTTCCCCTTATATAGCTTAAGGGGTTGACCAGGTACTATTACCGAGATGGGCGAAATGCGTGGAGCGGGCGTTTGCATGACGGCATGCACAGTGGAGATTCCTTTGAGCCATGTTGAAGGGGATTTTACCGCTGCCTTCAAGGTGAAGTATCCAGTTAATTTAGATTTCACCGTGAGATTCTAGAATCCCGTGAATAGGGGCGCGGTACACCTTACTATGGTACTCCAGTCAGGGGAATATATTCCCTTCTAGATGGACGGTGGCGGGTTCCTAGCAGTATATAAGATTTTGTCAGGGGTCAATCCCCTATATGCGGCATGGTCGCAGCTCTTCGTTTGGACAAGGATTGTGGCTGCCATGCGGGCTCTACAAATGGGTGTGAGCGGAATGCCCATGTGCTTCCACTTATAGGTTGAGCGATCCGGTGTTTGTCCCAAACCCTGCCTCTCGTGGGCGCGGCCCGGGAATCTCCCGAAGCCACATCAAGAGTTTCCCCTACTCATGGGCCGCCATGGCGATGGGCCTTAGTTGGGCCTCACACCACAAACGGGCTCTATTTCTCTTTCTATAACAGTTTCTGGGTACACCATTTCCAAGTACCCGACAGTAGCCGACAAGCTTGTGGAGGAGTGGGTCACTCCTTCATGAGCTGGAATAGAACATTGCTCGAGCTTTCTTAGTGATGAGCCCCTCGATGGGCCCACATGTGCACACGAGCCGAGTGTAGCCCCTGTGGTCTTGGAGGTGTGTGTGTTCATCGATTAGTAACACGAGCATGTCGTGCTTGGAGGTGAGGCCCATGGCTCAACCTTCGCCTATCATGGCCTATTGACCAAACAAAGGTGGGGTTCCTAAGGCACTTATTGACTTGGGTTTGTTACTTTGGTAAAAGCACATTCTTGGACCTACCTATCAGCCCCTAATCCGTTCATAGCCTGCCAACTGGGAGAATGCGGGGGCAAGGTGGTCGGTGTGGCCATGATTGCATGCATCCTGCGCGGTTGCGTTGTGCATTGATGTGACCCTTGGTAGGATAGCCATCGCCACCGTTAGCGTGAAATGGTTCCGTTTAGAGTCTGGATGGTAGGAAGGCGTCCCATGCGGTCCTGGCTTCGGTGCCATTGAGCGACGTGCTGTGATGGCGCCTGATTAGCAGAGCTGAGGCGCGGCTCAAGAAGGCATCCTCTTTATGGATCAACTTCCATTGATGGAACCAAAAGGATGCGATAGTGGGCTTGCGGTTTTTGAGGATAGAAGGAGAAGGTGATCGTGGCCTTGATTCGCATGGGACGCGTGTTAGTGAAGTTTAACTCTAGAAAAGGAAGGGTTTTTGTAGAACCGCTGTCCGCCATCTCTAACTACAAACTTACCCCGTGTATGGACTCACTCCCACTTTTCTTTCTCCTCTCTCCTTTCTCTTCTTTTCCTAGAGCGTGATGGATGGCGGTTCTTCGACCGAAGCAAGCAGTGCGGGTGGTTCCAGTGGCGGTCACCGCTGTCCAGTCCCTGGATGGCGTCGGGCCGACGTTCACCCTATGCTCGTGCTCCTCGCCCTACTCCAGTGGCTGCTCCTGTGGTGGCTCCTGCTGCTGCTCCTACGGCCGTCCAGGCGGGGGCGATGTCACCACTCTACCGGCTGCTCCGCATATGGTGTCGGCAAATGGCATCATCGGGGCCTTGGACCAAGAGATGGAGATGATGCGCATCTAGTGCAACAACTCCGATCGCCGGATGGTGGGTAACCTCTGCTGGAGTACCCTTTTGCAGGGTTCTTTGTTTCTTGATCTCATTTATGGCCTTTCTTTTCGCAATGCTAGAGTACCTGGCGGAGAACGAGTGTCTCTGGCTCTAGACACGGGGCGTAGCCATCCGTGCCCTCTGACATGGTGCCTTCGCAAGCCTGGCCATGGTGGAGTCGACTACGGGTGCAGACCATACGGATGTGGGGAGCTTCGCCGACTTCCTCCCTGGGTACACTGACACCGCCAATGCCATGGTGGCCGTGAGGGATATCAATGCCCTCATCGAAGAGGAGAACCAGCCGCTCTCCTAGGTCATCCTAGCGCGCATGCATGCATATATAGGTGCATGTATGTTTATTTTTTGTTTTTATGTATGAACAATCTCCCTGCCTTCGACAGATGTTATTGTGATCACTTTGTTTGCTCTACCTAGCTAGTTACTTTTTTGAAATTACTCTTTGTGATGCGAAGGAACGACTGCTAACTTAGGATCAATGTTTAAGTCGACGGGAATGGGAACCACACCTCTTGGCGCACATGGGTTGTCGAGTGCGCGCTCGCTTTTTGATACTTTTGGGAGAGTGGGTGATTAGGAGTTAATGCGCGTGACAGTCGGCGGCACATGACTGCTGGCCTCCCCATCGGGGGTGTTAGGGTTTTCAGCTTTATAACCCAAGGTACCTCCAGGGTACTCACCGTCCGTAGCATTCTAGCTCTCCTCCCTCGAGTTTTGTAACCCTTGATCTTTGACTTAATTATGCGTGGGTGGCGAATGGAGGGGGGACTGCCCGCTAGCATGGGGAGCAACATTCCATCCGTAGATGGTTGTCACTGGTCCTCTAGTGAGGCGTCGATGGGCGTTCATCCATGTGTCGATGGTATCGCGCTCGACTACGGGTAGACTCATTGTTCATCCATGGATCGTCCTAGACATAGATAACTTAGAGGGTTTCGGAATCTTTTCTAGATGGACATGATCTTGATGTTGGGAATGAGACTAAGATATACCTTGGGCAGGAGGAAGAATAGCCGACTCCGTCATGGCGGTAGAGGAAGTGGCCACGGACGGCGCGAGATGCTTGGCGACCGTTGTTGATTCTATAGGATCGTCCTAGACATAGATAAGTGGCGGGAGGGTGGGTACGCAGACAGAGAGTCGTGGCCCCCACCCCTCTTTTATATATGCATGAATCTTTTCTAGATGGACATGATCTTGATGTTGGGAATGAGAATAAGGGATATACCTTCGAGGAAGATATGATAAGCAATTCATTTGAGGAGGAAGAAGACTAAGCCGTGGTTTAGCATTTCTTAAGCGGGGGTGAGCCAATAAAAGATAATAATGATAAGGTATATGGTAGAGGTGCACGTGGTGAACAATAGGATAAGATTAATTCCTAGTTAGATTAGGATTGGATTTAGGACAAATGGGGTTCTTATGTAGTATACAAAGAATTTACGAAGTGGAAATAAACAGGCATAGCATAAGATCATATATAAATCAAAACCGACCTGTACCCGAAGATTACTTAAGAAAATCAAGAACGAAACAAGATAATCCCAAGAACCATTATCGACTAGTCTTATACAGGGGGATTGCAAAGGACTCAATTCCCGCGCTCACCACTGCGTTCTACCCTCGACATCGGATTAGGGTTGTGGGGTAAATTATATCTGGCACCATGCTTACATAGGTGAACCTAGCGCATAATATACTAGGAGTCGAATAAGTACCCCCATGAATAATGACTATATCAAATACCCCTAGAATTTTAAATATGCATACATAATAATGAAATAGCACGAAGGTGTATGAGGGGAACCCACCAGCCATGATAGCGGGCGGATATCTAAACTAGGCTCTAGATTAGAGCTATGAATTGATCAAGGCCCTTCTTCCGTCTGGGCCTTTTGGGACTTCTTATTGATCAACTTTAACATTGACTTGAGGGGTCTTGGGCTGCTTATGAGTGCTTCCTTGATGTGGGATTAATCCCATGGCCACCGACGCCATCGGATCAAACCGACCATAATCATCCGGTTTATATTGCATCTTCGGTGGAGGAAGCTTCCCGAAGCGGAGGGTTCTTTGGTGTGAGTTTCCTCCCTTTCGGGTTTTAGGGTTCTAGCTCCATCGCCGGGTGTTCGTCGGATTGGCGAGTTCATTCTTCGTGTAGTCGGATGCCACGTCATTTTTGTTATTTTTTGAAGAAGCGCAAACCACCTTTAACAAACCTTGGAGGTTATCTAATTATATTTTAATTCTTTTCCATGAAGTGTTGATGCATAAAAATATGAGTTAGTGAGCATCAACGGATGTGGATCGGCTTGGCCATGGTGTTGGGCCTTTTGGGACTAGGGAGATCAAGGGCGTTGCTTATGAGTGCTTTGCAGGATCGAGAGTTCTTTTGTGAGTTTCCTCCCCAGGGTTCTAGCTCCATCGATAAGTTCATTCCGTGTAGTGCGGCGGAAGAAGCGACCACCTAACATGTGCACTGGTGCTGGCTTGGCCATTATGCACCTATGGCGGAGGCCATCATGAGCGCTTATGCACCGATGATCGATGTTGACAAGATCATTCATGATATTAAGTAGTTTCTAATTAGGACTCTTCTTTAACGAAAAGTGATTCCCTAGAAACATTATTGATTTATAAATGTAGTTGCGATTTTTAGCTATCGCGAGCCTGCTTCCCGCGCAAACCTCTCCACAAGGGCGGTAAAGCACGAGACCCGGCATAGTGGTTTAAGAGTTCTTAATTCGAATTTTGTTCAACGCCCCTCGCGCATCCCTTCCACAGGGAGGAGGGTTGGACGTTCACAATTTACCCTGATGGCCGCAATGTTGACAATTGATCTGGGTAGACCATGGAGTCTCACTATTTTTTAGAAGAACTTCTGAGCCATTGTAGTTGTTCTGTAGGGTTGTGCCAAGGGAATAAAGTGTGAACATTTTGATAGACGGTCGACGATAGTTAATATCATAGATTTACTCCCCACCTTAGGTAGTGCTTCCACAAAGTCAATAGAGATGTCTTCCCAAATATTTTCTGGTATTTGTAATGGTTGCAGACACTACTACATTAAGCTTCTGTAGGGGCGGTTCATAAGGTACAGTAGGGGCGGTTTTCGTAACCGCCCCTAACTTACCGTTCCTACAGTGGTTGTACACTGTATGAGCCGCCCCTATAGAAACGTCCAGAAAACGCATTTTCAAAAATCAAAATAAAATCGCAAAACATTTTTTTTTATTCGGGGAAGGACCCCATTGTCGAAGTCGCAAGTCGTGCATTTGTTCGCGTTAAATCGCGCGCTACGCGGCCGGCGGGATTCGAACCCGCGACCTCGTGCTTGCGCGCGACCCCTCCCTACCACTGCGCTACACACTCATATGTGTCCATATCCCATTCCGCGTCCCCACATATTATACAAATCCGAGTGTAAATTGACTATTTGAGGCCCTAAATGGATTCAAACTAAAAAGTGGTCAACTACAAAGTTTCATAACTTTTCGAGATCTACATTTCATATGTAGGAAGTTTTTTCATCCGAGGTCGTTTATGAAATTTCAATTTCGAATTTGAGACATTTCAACACACCTTTTGCATGCCCGGATGATTTCAAAGTAAAAAGTGGTCAACTACAAAATTTCATAACTTTTCGAGATCTACATTTCATATGTAGGAAGTTTTTCCATCCGAGGTCGTTATTTAAATTCGAATTTCAAATTTGAGACATTTGAACACGACTTTTGCATGACTAAATGATTTCAAAGTAAAAAGTGGTCAACTACAAAGTTTCATAACTTTTCGAGATCTACATTTCATATGTAGGAAGTTTTTCCATCCGAGGTCGTTTACTTAATTTTTAATTTTTAGTGCCTCGTTTCAAAAATTGGGATCCCATTTGTAGGGGCGCCTCAATATAGAGCCGCCCCTACTGCGGACTACATTAGGGGCGGCTGGTGATTGAACCGCCCCTAATAATAGTAGGGGCGGCTCGTATGGTGTCTACAGTAGGGGCGGCTCGTCTCACTATAGGGGCGGCTCGTCTCACTATAGGGGCGGCTCGAAAAATGAACCGCCCCTAATGTAAACGGGTGGCGTTCTCTTAGTAGCGTTTTGCAGTAGTGAGAAGACCTGCAGGTTGGAGCTGCTCTGTTTTATTATTTTGACAGACATGGCATTCACTAACAAATTGTTGCACTTTTTGTTTAGCTTTAGTGATGGTTCTCTTGCCTCTCTACCAGGAAGAGAATCGACCACCGTGTGTACGTTGCTTTCTGCTTTAATTTGGCCAAATATGGGAAATATTATTATATCGGCCGCCGTGTGTTGCTTTCCCGGCTTCTGTTCCACTGAACAGTGCCTGTTGGTTCGGTGGCGAGCAGTAGAATTATGAGGGCCGTTAACACCCTTTCTTTTACAGTTGGAGAAGGTGCAGCAGTTATGGTTACCGAAATGAAATTTGTGGTCGCGGAGAGAGCGAATTACAGTTGCGGTTTTAAATATTGAAACGTACATGACACTACGACTGAGGCAACACCATGAGACTAGAGAAGATTTTCCACATACCTGTATATGTATATATATGTGGCAACACCCAGAGATAGATATACGTGGCAACAACCACTACCGCACACAGCGCCAGAAACTTTACTGAGAGCTTCATGTCGCGCGCGTTTTACCGAGGGCCTCTCTCGGCGACGTAAAGCTCCCAGTAGAGACACCTTTACTGAGAGTCGTACCCTCGGCAACCAGGGGCTCTCGGTATCGAGGTTACTTACCGAGAGCTACCTCTCGGAAAAACACCATGCTCGACAAAGTACACGTCTTTGCGTTTGACAACGACGAAACGGGACCTTGCCGTCAACTCTACTGAGAGTCCACCGTTAGATGCTCTATAGATTATGGTCACTTTACCGGAGGGTCTTCACTTTCGGCCCCTAGGTAAAGGATTTTTTTGCAGAGAGCCCTTCGGTGGCTCTCGACAATTTTTTTTTTTTTTTTTGGATTTTAGCATCTAATTTTTTTGTGTGTGTTTCCTACAATGCCTCATAGTCCATGTCCACATTTGAGATTTTTTTAACTTTTTTACTATATATATGAATTTTATTTATTTTAATTGAATTTTCTTTTATAAATCAAATTTGAACTGCAAGCCATTCAAATAAAGGGGAAACATGAACAAAAAAAAAAATGATATTCATATTCATATTAGTGAGTGCAATATGAGGCCTCATCCGGGGATAGATCCAAAATTTTGAACATCTTTTTCACGGAACATGACCATTCACTTGCGGGTGGATCGTTTTTAGATTATATAAAATGCAAAAAAAGTCGTAAAATCATGAAACTTGTAGAGTTGTCATGATACCGTAAGATGAGACTATGAAAAAAAAATTGAGAAGGTTTCGTTGATGTTGGCTCATACGATTCTTTGAAACCCAAGACAACTCATGTGGAAATGTCTTGGGTTTTCAAAGAATCGTATGAGCCAACATGCACCTAATCCTTCTCAATTTTTTATCTTGGCGCATACATGCGATACCACGACTACTCATCAAATTTCATGATTTGTTGACTTTATTTGCTTTTTATAGAATTTAAAAACTATTCACCCACAAGTGAGTCGACATGTTTCACACCCAAGATGTTTAGGGTGTGTTTGGTTGCCAAAAAATGTGGTGGCCAGGCTAGGATGGGTCACCTTTTGGGTGTTTGGTTGCAAAATGGCCCATCCTAGCCCGGCCAGGACGGGCCATCCGTACAGAGATAGCCCGGCCAGGATTGAATCACCAGGTTGGTGATTCATTCATGGCCGGGCTTCGTCGCCGCCGTGAGCGCCGGGCTTGGTACGCTCGTTTCACCTCGGTTACATTTCGTCTCACCTCCGCGTGCCCGAAGCTCCACTGCGTGAGGTTCATCCTCCACCGAGCTCGGACGCGGCCAAGCATTGCGAAGAGGACGGCGCATTGCGGATCCATGGAGCATCGGCCCCACCCTCCGTCCACGCGGGCCTCCGACGCGCCCACCGGGCGGCGGTCGATGCAGCAGGAGCACCGGCCCCGCCCTCCCCGATGCGGGCATCCGACGCCGCCCACCCCGTCGCGGATTGATGCAGCTAGAGCACCGGCCCCGCCTCCTCACGTGGGAAAGACCGGCGTCCATGTGGGAGGCCGGGAGGGCCGCCGAGCCGGGCCTGGGAACCATGCAGGTCGGCCATGGCGCCACGCGATTCGGTGGCAAGCAAGGCTGGGAGATGCTTGGAGCCCCGGGCGGCGAGGAAGCCGGGCGAGGTCGAAGAGGAGGCAGGCCGCGGAGAAGACCGGCGTGGAGAGCGGCGGCGCAGCGCCCGCCCCACGGCCCGGACGCCCACCGGCGGCGGATGCAAAGAAGAAGACCGCCCCGCATCCTCGACGCGGGCCTCCTCCCCCTCGGGATCTCCTCCTCCTCACCTCACGCGGGAAGGAAAGGCGGCCATGACGAGCGGTCTTTGAAAGAAAGAATGGGAGGGAGAAGGATGATGGAGACGGTGTATGACATGTGGGCTCCATCATGGGGGTAAGTTTACCAAATCAGAGAAGTGGTGATCCTATCAAAACAAAGCAGCTAACCAAACACTCCAATCCCATGGCCGGGCTACAATGGGCCACCAAAACAAAAACAACCAAACAAACCCATGGTGGCTAGATTTAACCAGTCTACAACGGACTGGCTAGATTGGGATAGCCGGGCTACATTGCGCATCACAACCAAACACACCCTTAAATTATGGGGCGTGGCCATGGATGAGGCCTCAAGTTAGAATCACAAACATGAATACCATTTTTCCAATCATTTAGATCCATTATTTGAATGACTTGTAGTTCAAATTTTAGTTTTAAAAAGAAATTCAAATAAAACATCAAAATTCATGAAATATAGTAAACAGTATGAAAAAATTTCTAGACTTGAACATGTAGCTCTAAATACTGTATCTAGGCTACAGAAAAATATGGAAGCCAAAATAAAAAAACTATATACTTCACCGGGAGCCAATTAGGGCTCTCGGCAAAGAGGCGCTTTGTCGAGAGCCTTGTTTGGCCCTCAAAAAAGGAGGGAATAGGTGGCGCTGCCATGTGTTGTCATTTCTTAGTGCAATCCCTAGAAATAGGTTTGCAACCCATCTCTAATAACGGTGCCAGAAATACGCCGTTGATATTCCTAAGTGAAAACACCATGTTGGTGATCACACTAGAGACATCAACGGTGATAGACACTACTATAAGTCTGATTTTGCACAACATTTCAAAAATATTAATGGTGGCGGTTATTTAGGAGCGCCTCCCCCCACGGATAAATCACAACGGTTAATAATTTAACCGTGATAGTTTTGTAAAATAACCGCCACGGTTAATTCCCATAAAGCGTGGCGGTTTTTGTTCAATAAATGCCACAAAAATATCACGGGCTATAAATGCAGCCCCACCCCTCTTCTTCCCCACGAGTCTCCTCCATTTTTTCGGGGTTTTGAGCTCCAAAACCCTAAAAATGACATTTGGGGGAGGTGGGGAGGTTTTGCCCTTGGATTTGTTGAAGTTTGGCACCGCAAGAGGGGTATCCTTAGTCTCCTCTCCCCGATCTCTCTCCATTTTGCTTGTTTTAATGAGTTTGAGATCTTGGTTCAAAATTTTGGTCATTCCTACTCTATCTTTTGCTCATTTTGGTGATTCTTAGTCTACTACCTTAACCTCTCTCTTTTGGCATGAATTTAGGTGCTAAATTTCATAGAAATCTACTCTCATCTCTCTTTTTGCTTGTTTTTAGTTGACTTTGAGGTCCAAATTAGGAGAGGGACAAACAAAATCTACTCTTAATTATACCCTCTGGTGATGACTTAAGTTCCTTTTCTCTCTCTTCTGCTCTGGTTTTTCTACAAATCTGGGATGAAACTGTCCTTTTATGATGATGTGTGAAAAAAGTTTTTGCTCGTTGCGTAGAAGCATCGATTAAGCCATGGTCAGGAAGAAATGGTTTGCCCGTGCCATCACTACAAGAATATGTTCTTACTTAAGGATGATGAGGTGATGTCGCACTTGATACGGTATGGTTTCATCAAGGAATTAAGGTAAAATGTGGAAGAATCATGGCTGAAAAGAACCGAGTGTCACTAGTTCATCTAGAGGACCCTCCTCATCGACGACATCAACAACAGCGGTGGTGGAGGAAGGACAACAACAACCCCCATCATCAGCTGGAGAAGCAGCCAATAGTGGTGACATTGATAATCGTGATTACATCACAGCAAATTATCTGCTTGAAAACTTGCTAGAAGACAATGGAGGTGGAGGTGATGGTGAGTAGCCAGTAGTGGATGAGATGTCACCTGAGGATGCTGAGCTTTTTGAGGATATTGCTAACCTTAAAGATGAAGACAATGTTTTGTTTGTCAATCCAAGGTGGCTCGAGAATTTTAGAACGATAAAGCAGACGACAATTGATGCCCCCTTAGCGCAGTTCTTTTGCCAAAATAATTAAGGGGCAAGGTGGAGCGGGCCTGGGCCAAGGCTTAGCGTGATTGGTTGTTGGGCTGTTTTAAAAAAATAGTTATGGGTCATTAGGTGGAATTTGATGGGATGGTGTCATGTGGTAAAAAACTTTATATGGGCCACATCGCGTTCTTTGGTTCTTGGTCAAGAGACGGGGTGGGACCCATACCTTGGGTGGGACCCCCGTTGTCATGTTGGAGCCACAACACTCACTGTTAAGTGGGAACTCGTCATCATGTGAGATCCATTGGCGGGGTCGGTGAGCTTGTCACGCGACAAGTGAGAAAACTAATATGTGACGAATTGAATTCATCACTTTAGTGAGGCAAAGGCAACACTATCTGTGATGACTACGAAAACTAAGAGGTCGAATTGAATTCATCATTCCATCGAGACAAATGGTTTATGTGTGAAAGAGTGGTTTAAACGAATTTGTGACGAACTGTATTCATCGTTCCATCGGGACAAACGGCGACTATGGTTCAATATAATTATTGTTCGATATCAATTTCGTGAAGAATTGTATTCATTTTTCAATCAAGACAAACGGCAACTTTAATTCTAAGAGAACTAATTTTGGCGATTTGATTTCATCATTCCATGGAGACATTCGGGAACATTATTGACGAGTGCCAAAGAAAGTAATGACAATGTGCTTTCGTCATTAGAATGCAACCGTTATCTATGACGCATTTATGTTTCGGGATTAATGGCGATATATAAATTTTTGTCATTATTTTTTTTGTGCCTCGGATCCGTCACTTGTGACATGTGACGATTATGGAAATTTCGTCATAGAACGAGCTTGATCTATGACAACATTTTCAAAGCGTCATGAGGTTTGAGTCATTGATGAGGAAATTTCCGGTAGTGACACTAACGTAAAACACACACTATAATGGTTCTTGGGATTATCTTGCGGCTTTTGCCGTTCTTGATTTGTACTCTGGAATTCACATTTTCAAAATTCAAAAAAAAAATAGCAAAACATTTTTTAATAGGACTTATGGTTTAGCCACCCACAATATATGCAATTTTTCACATAAACCCCTACACCTGCGGTGGGGGTTTATTTCGCCCTTCGCACGGTACCTCCCCTACCATGTGCTACACACACATATGCATATAACTCATTTGATCCCCACATATTGTACAAATTCGACTAAAATTTGACTATTTGAGGCTCGAAACAAATTCAAATAAAAAAGCGGTCAACTATATAGTTTCATAGCTTTTCATGATCTACAATTTTCATTTGGGGTGTTTCTCCATCCGAGGTTGTTTATGAAAGTTGAATTTCAAATTTGAGATATTTGAACATAGTTTTTCATTACAAGATGATTTCAAATAAAAATGTGGTCAACTATAAAGTTTCATAACTTTTTCGAGATCTACAATTATTATTGAGGAAGTTTTTCCATCCGATTTGGGTTGAAAAAATTAAATTTGAAAGTTTAGACATTCAAACCTCATATGTTGAGACATCAAATTAAGTCAAATGAAAAAGTGGTCAACAATAAAAATTCATAACAGATCTATATCTATTATTTTGGTTATTTTCCCATCCGAGATCATTTTAAAAAATTTATTTTTTAGTTTCTTATTTTAAATTCAGCGTCTAACCATTGGGACACCTCAATATAGAGCTGCCCTGCTATTCGATTAGTAGGGGTGCCTCTATATTGAGCAAATCCATGCTATTAGTAGGGGCTCCCAAAACAAAAACTGCCCCTACTAATAGCTTAGTAGGGGCGGCTGGTCTTTAGAGGGGAGAAAGGACCACTATAGGGGCACTTTTAGATAGAACCACCCCTACTAAAAAAATGAGGCGTTCTTATAGTGATTCTTTGTAGTAGTGTGAGTTATTTTCGTCCTGATCTCGCTGTTCCAGTTCGGTATTCTGTCATAGTACACATTCTTGACACAAGGATAGTATTGGATATTCATCCATTTTTATTGTGTCCGTACAACCATTTTATCATTATGCGCTTCATATGTAGATATTACATGCTGCAACAGATACAAATTCGAATAATTTTATTGTATCCATACATGCATTGTTTCCTGAACCTTACACGAATATAGTCTGAGTGTTAGAGAAGTTCCATAACTTGGTAGTTTAGCAATTTGTTCAAGAATTCATCACTGTGGTCTGGTAGCTCACCAAGATCAGCGTTGTTAATCTTCTCAAACTGTCTGGATATGGTTGATTCTGTGACCACTGCATCTCCTGTGCTCATGGATCGGCCCCAATTGGGAGACAGATGAGAAGCCGCCATGTTTGCAGGCGGCTCATTTAGGGGCGCAGGAATCGTCCACCAGTTGCCACTGCTTCCTGCATCATCGGGTTGTGCTGTGGCCATCGCGATGTCCCTGCTGGTGCTGGCCATCATGTTGGGATCAGAGACATCCCGACATGGCGCCGATACTGTTGCCAGCTGCTGAAGAACAGCCGTACCATTGTGGGCGAGGTAATCTCCCCCGGTGTAAGACTGCCAGGCACCTCCTTGAAGTGGTGCAGTCATAGCAGCATTAATATTTAGTAAAAGCGAAAGAAGTGCTGAGTGCCAATTCTCCCTCTTGTTCAGCTTGGCAAAAATGCTGGCCATGTTGGCTTGAAGACTCTTGACATCGGGATGGAGATCATCAGGGAGAAGCGAGTGGGTTCTGGGGTCAATGCCCATGGCCAAAAGTTTCTTGGCGAGGCGCGTGTTCCAGTGGTTCTTGACGTCATTGTCTGTTCTTCCCGGCAGCACCCTTGCAATTGCTGCCCACCTTTTGGCGTCACACACATTCCCATAAAAATATATAAAAAGGCTCAATTAGGTTGCATGTTAACCTGATCAACATTTTCAACCATGTAGTAATGTGACATAAAAGTAATTGAACAATATTAAAAAATGTTTTTCATTGCGATGGGACTCGTTAAGATTATATTAAGTTAATTCAATTTTCCAAAACAAAACAAAAGAAAAGGTGACCTTTATTTGGACGATTTTTATATTTTTCGTTACGATTAGTCCATCTGGTTCTACTGTTACAACCGGTAGTTCCGCCCCTACTACGTAGGAGACGCATAAATAACCTGTGGGTTCAGTGATACTCATATCCACATTAGTTTGTTTTTCCATCATATAGAACACGCATACAGTAAAGTGCTCATTAACTCACAAGTATATCAGTGCCCTCTCTATATGTATTTTACATGCCTACGTAAAGTACACAGAGAATAGGAGCAATTAGTATTACTAGCAAATTTGCGCGTGCACTGCTACGTGTCAAAAATGTTTTGTAATATGTTTTTATTTGGAGTCGTACCCGTGCATTGCGATGAAAATTGATACATTACATCGGCATCAAACTACGCCCCGTTACTGCTGGCCGCAATCTATTTTCATTTGCATTAGCAGTTTAGCACACATATTGAGTAATAGTCAAATCGATTGAGGATTGCACTGATAATATCATGAACGACTTATTGGAAGGGTCAAGATTCAAATACCATAATAATATTAATTTTATCATCTATTTTCTATGTTTACATAGAGAATAGGGATATGTACAAATATGAAAAAGAAAAAAAAAAAAGGGCCAGCAAAGAAAAATACAAAAAAAAAAAGTCGCATTAAAAAAAAAAAGAAGGGAAACCAAAAAGGAAGAAACAGACAACCGCCCGGCCGTTGGGGAGCGCCGCCGCCAGACTCTTGCCCCCGCTGCTGCTGTCAATGCCTTCGCCTACACGATGGCGCTAGTGGTCTTCGATCTCTCTGGTTTCATCCGATCCGATTCGGTCTAGTTGTCTGTTTCGATTTGGTGTAAATCTAGTTATCCGTGTGTTGTTTTTTATTTGTTCTCAGTCTGGTTTAATTTATGCTCTTGTTTTCGTCTCGGTCTGATGCAAATGTCCTCAATTTGGTTCTCTGGCATCTGGTGAGTTTCGATTTGGTCTCAATCAGTTGCTTCTGGTGGTTTTGATCATGAGTATCCAGGTTGGTTTTGTATGTGTTTCAATCTGGATTTGGAATCTTTCCGCCAAAAAATAAATGGATTTGAATTCTGCCGAATTTGGATTTTGGATTCTTCCGATTCCAACTTGCCATGGATGACAGACACCGTATTAATTGTAAATTGTCCAACTTGCATGGATGACACCGTATTAATTGGAAATTGTACACGGCAAGGTGTTGAGCAGTGATGGGGTGTCCGTGTCTATCACGGAGGGAGCCATCAGGGAAGGGTTAGG
Organism: Hyparrhenia diplandra; assembly: GCA_015847255.1. NCBI lineage: Eukaryota > Viridiplantae > Streptophyta > Magnoliopsida > Poales > Poaceae > Hyparrhenia > Hyparrhenia diplandra. The sequence continues at coordinate 249,179 of JADLZK010010174.1, forward strand.
CTCGGTCAATAGGGCTGGCCGAAGAAATCAGACAGAAAAAATGTGAAACAAAATTACTTGTGTGTGTATATATATATATATATATATATATATATATATATATATATATATATATATATATATATATATATATATATATATATATATATATAAAGATTAGCTTCTGTAGGAGGTTAGAAGTAATTATTTGCACGTATTGTTTTTAATTGATTATTATCCTTCCAGCAAGATGCATGGGCGGACGCAGGGGCGCAGGACTCGGTAGGCCTCCACTAAGCTACAAAAAGTGGGGAGTGAGAATATATAGTATGTGCTCGTTCGCATCACAATATCTATTTCACTGTAGGCGAAGAAGAAAGACTTTCCATGCTCACATATGCATGGTTGCAACAATATGTCTACGAGATACAAAGATTCGTACGTGCATATATTTATGTACTTACCTGTTCCCCATGATGGAATGAAGGTTGATGATAATCTTCTCTTCTTCATCAGTGAAGGTGCTGCGATTGATACCAGGGCGAAGGTAGTTAGTCCAGCGAAGTCGGCAGCTTTTACCACAGCGCTTGATGCCGATAATCTCGGGGACATGCTGCCAATTGCCGTGGTGGCCATTGTTGCGAACCATGTACTCCATGAGTGCACGGTCCTCATCTGCTGTCCATGGTCCTTTAGTTAATTTGGTCCTACCATCACCCTCCTCCCTCGACGAACGAGATGGTGGTGGTCTCCCCATCTTTGGTCCGCATATAGGAGAAAGCATGCTTGAAAGGTATTTATAGAGCCTAGGATTCCGGAAGGCTGTCGACCCCATCGCATGGCAGTATGACAACTGCCGGTAGGGATGAAAACAATCGGAATGATTGCAAGGAGGCCAAATCAGTTTCAGTTTTTTTTTCTCAGAAACAAAATCGATACGATATTATCAAAACGAATAAGACGCCCGGTATTTTGGTAATTTCAAAAATGATACAGTCAAGTTGAAAAATACTGCAATAATGGTTGAAATATATGATAATAGTATTCTCAAAAAAAAGATAAACACGCCAAACTATAAGAAAAAAGAAGCGTTATAAAACTCGCAACTTCAGCACCATACTTCAAAATGACACAAATATATGATCAAATTCTGTGTTGACTTGCCATAGCATAGTGATAAAAACATGAATTATTAGAGTTCCGTCTCCATTAGAGGTAGGTTTCCTCAGGAATGTCATCGTCATCACCGGCCACATCTTCCCATCCATATTCTGAGAATTTATCCTAAATTGGTTTTGATGGACATGTGTTAGTCTGCAACCAGCATCTTATTAATCTACAAAGACAAGTAACACTCGTAGCAATAGATATACATGTCGCAGGTAACGGATAGAAGAAATTAGAAGAAATAACCTCAAGTGTTAGGTTGTTCTCGATGGCTTCGAGAATCTTAGTACATGTATTTGATTGGGTTGGATGATTGTCTTATTCCAATATGCGTGCAATCCATTCCGTATAGTTACTTTTTTTTTTTTTTTTTTTTTTTTTTTTTGCCAAATGTGCATGTTGCTTGCGAATGCCTTTGATTGTGATTCGTAATTACCAACGGTAAATTACCTGTTAAATAGGGAAATCTTTGGAAATGAATGGAAGAGGGAGAAATTGTTTTTCTGCTTTCATTTCCGTTTATTTTACCATTATCATTTTCATTTTTCAGTTACCACTACCATTATTTTTACCATTATCATTTTTATTTTTTCAGTTACCACTACCATTTCCAACATGAAATTTAGAAAAAAATTGCAAATGGCTACGGAAAATCAGAAATTACCATTCGTTTTCATCCCTAGAAAGTTGTCGGTGTCCCGAAACCGGGGGTCCCTGAGGGACTCGACAAGTGAAGAGAGCATTGGTGATTCGCATCAAAGATGGGATGGAGATGTAGAGAGAAAGTGGGGGAGACATAAGATTTATACTGGTTCAAGCTATAATGTCCTACGGCTAGTTCTCGGTCACGGTTCCTTTGTTATCTTGCACCGTCAAGGTGCAGTTTATGTCCGGGAGAGGAAGGGTTTCTGTGGAACCGCTGCCCACCGTCTCTAAATACGGACTTACCCTGTGTATGGACTCACTCCCACTTGTCTTTCTTCCCTCTCCTTTCTCCTTTTCCCCAAAGCGTGATGGACAACGGTTCTTCGATCGGAGCAGGCGGCACGGGTGGTTCTAGTGGCGGTCACCGCTGTCCGATCCTCGGATGGCGTCAGGCAGGCGTTAGCCCTTTGCTTGTGCTCCTTACGCAGTTGCTCCCGTGGTGGCTCTTGTTGCTGCTCCTGTGGCAGCTCCTACGGGGGCGACGTCGCCACTCTACCGGTTGCTCTGCAGTTGGTGTCGGTCACCTGGGCAAACAGATGGAGATGATGCGTATGTAGCGCGACAACTCGATCGCCGGGTGGCGGGTAACCTTTGTTGGAGTACCCTATTGTTGGGTTCTTTGTTTCTTGTTGTCGCTTATGGCCATTCTTTTCACGATGCTAGAGTACCTGGCGAAGAACGATCGTCTCCGGCTCTAGATGCGGGCCATAGCCATCCGCGCCCTCCACTGTGGTGGCTTCACAGGCCTGGCCATGGCGGAGTTGACTACGGGCGCGGACCTTACGGACATGGAGAGCTTTGTCGACATCCTCCCCGGGTACACCAACACTGCCAACGCCATGGTGGCCATGAATGCATATATAGTTTCATGTATGTTTATTTACTTATTATATGTATGAACAATCTCCAAGCCACTACTATAGGATTGAACTTCTGTGGCGTTTTTGGAACCGCCACCGAGCTAGGGTCACCGAAAAATCGACGTATTAACGGTGGCGGTTTTCTAATAGCCCAAAACCACAACAGAAAATCCAGGAAAAAAATTAAAAAAAGAAAAAAATTGAAACCCTAGCCCGAATGGGCCCAGATTGGGCCCATTAGGGTTAGGGTTTCGAGACACCGCCCGGAGGAGGATACCCAAACTACCCATGCCGGATAAGGATCCACGATAGGAGGGGGGGGACCGCCGCCGGGATGTGCCGCCGCCGGGAGGAGGATCCGCCGCTGCCTTGAGGAGGAGGGCGGGAGGAGGATTCTGCCGCCGCCGCCGTGGTGGAGGAGGAGCCACCACCGCCGGGAGGAGGAGACGGCCACCGCCAGAGGAGGAGGGCGCCAGCCGCCGGGTGGATCCACCGCCGACCACACTCGACCGTAGCCTCGGGGATGGGGACGGCCGCTCCGACCCCGAGTGCCGCCGTGTACCGCGAGGGCAACCGGGAAGGGATGGAGAGATTCGAGGGAGGGGGAACACCGGGTCGGGAGGGAGGGATCCATCTAGAGGGAGAAACTGAGAGAGAGGGGGAGAGGCTGTGGTGTGGTGAGGGAGAGATTGAGAGTGAGTGATAGAAACCCTAACTGCTACATATATATAAACCCGATAAGATGGAATGGGCCGACAGATTTGGTTAATCGATTTACCGTGGCGGTTATTAAAACCACCACAATAAATGAAAAATAACCGCCACGGCTAAAAGAGACATTAACCGTGCCGGTTTTCTAAATAACCGCCAACAAAAATAATTTTGAAGTGCTATGCAAAATCAAAATTGTAGTAGTGTGCCTTCGGTAGATTTTATCGTGATCGCATGGTTTGCTCCACCTAGCTAGTTATTTTATGAACTTGCTCTTTGTGATGCGAAGGGATGGCTGCTAACTTAGGATCAATGTTTAAGTTGACGGGAATGGGAACCATCCCGCTTGGCGCGCGTGGGTTGTCGAGCGCACGCTCACTTCCCGAGACCTTCGGGGGAGTGGGTGGTTACGAGTTAATGTGTGTGACAGTTGGCGGCGTGTGACTGCTGCCCTCCCCATTAGGGCTATTAGGCCAGTCTCAATGGGGGTTTCATGAGTGTTTCATACACATTAAATGCAGCGCCACATCAGCAAAATTTCACTTTTTGCATGAAACCCTTAGGAGAGAAGGAAAGAGTTTCACAAAGTTGAAACCTTTGGGCACTATTTCACATGCGTTGGAAACTGTATGAAACCCCCATTGAGACACAAATAGAGTTTCACCATGCAACTATGCAATTAAACCATGCAATGAGAGAGAGGTTGTGGGACCCTTCAGCCTACGAAACTGTGCAATGAAACTGTGCATTGAGGGAGACGTCTATTTCATACCAAAGTTTCACATCTTGGAAACCGCGAGGTGAAACTCTCCATTGAGACTGACCTTAGGGTTTTCAGCTTTATAAGCCAAGGTATCTCCAGGGTACTCACCATCTATAGCACTCTTGCTCTCTTCCCTCGAGTTTTGTAACCCTAGATCTTCGGCTTAATTGCACGTGGGTGGTGAATGGAGGGGGGACCGGCCTCTAGCACGAGGAGCAACATTCCATCAGTTGCCGGTCGTCACCGTTCCTCCAGTGGATGCGATCTGATGGTAGGCGTTCATCCATGCGTCGCCGCAGCCGTCCTTCACGACTGTGTCGCGCTCGCCGAGGGGTAGCCTCTGTGTGCTTGTGAGCGCTTACCCAAGGCGCGCCTAGCACAAGCAGAATCAAAAGCCCAGTTCTTTGGTGTGTGTTTCCTCCCTTTGTCGTTTTAGGGTTCCAGATCCATCGCTAGTTCGTCAATTGATGTTTATTCTTCGTGTAGTGCGGACTGAGAAAGCAACCGCCTATCACCAACATCTTGGAGAGGCGGTGGTGGGGGAGTTCGTGAAGGCACTGCCGCTGGGACGAGACCTGGAATACTGGTTTAAGCGTTCTTAAGTTGATTTTTGTTTAACGCCCCTCGTGCATCCCTTCCACAGGGAGGAGGGTTGGACATTCACAATTTACCTTGACAATTGATCTGGGTAGACCGTGGAGGTTCACTATTTTTTTTAAAAGAACTTCTGAGCCACTGTAGTTGTTGTGTATGGATGTGCCAAGCTAATAAAGTGTGAATATTTTGATAGACGGTTCACCATAGTTAATATCACAGAGTTACTCCCCACCTTAGGTAGTTCTTCCACAAAGTCCATAGAGATGTCTTCCCAAATATTTCGTGGTACTTGTAATGGTTGCACAAGAACTAATCACTACTGCACATAGGGCCTCTACCGACGTGTACCGAGGGGTCTAGGATCCCCAAAATCCCAGTTGTACCGAGGGGAGCACTTGGTGAAAGTAGCTCTCGGTGAAGTTTGGTCGATTCACCGAGCGCGGGCATGGCCCTCGGTGAAACGGCCATAGCTCTACCGAGTGCCTTGCTAAGGCGGCCCTCGGTAGAGATTGTGTCCTTATTTTTTAAAAATTAAAATCTACCAAGCACCCTATTGATAAGGCGCTCGGTAGATATTGTTTTAAAAATTTTTAAAATTAAACTTCACCAAGAGCTTTCTTAAGATAGCCCTCGGTGAAGTGCCTTCCTTTGGAGAGTGGTAGGGGGGCTCTCGCTGAAGTTGACGTCGACGGTGGCAAATGTCGTCGACGTCGGGCCAAATTTAGCGAGAGGGGGCTCAGCCCTCGGTAGAGTTTGATAGAGGGTGCACCGAGGGGCCCAGTTTGAGCTCTCTTTAAAAGCCCTTTCCCGTGCAAAGTTTCACCAAGGGGCTTCAACCGAGAGCGGCCCTTGGTAGAGCCTCTACCGACTGCTATTAGCCCTTTACTGAGCGTTTGTGGCGCTCGGTAGAATACCGGCCTCCAGTAGTTGATGGTTGGAGCTGCTCTGTTTTATTATTTTGACAGACATGGCATTCACTGACAAATTGTTGCACTTTCTGTTTAGCTTTTGCAGTATGTAATGTTAGTCTGAATCGATGCAGTGTGTTTTTTGATCCTTCATGTCCAGAGTTATGGGTGGCTTGTGTAACCTGGTGCCAGATTGGAGAGGAGGATGGAATATGGAATCGCCGTTTGTACAGTATGAATCCATCCTCGTATTTCCATGGCTCAGAATGTCGTCCAGCCTGTATTGCCCGTAATAAACTACCGACTTCTTCATTTGTTGCCATTTCTGCTTTAATTTGGCCAAATACGGGAAATGTTATATCTGACAGTGACATTAGTGCTGGTTTTGTTGCTTTCCTACCACAAAGAGCATCGACCACCGTGTGTACGTTGTTTTCTGCTTTAATTTTGACAACTATGGGAAATATGATATCGGGCACCGTGTGTTGCTTTCCCGGCTTCTGTTCCCCTGAACAGTGCCTGTTGGTTCGGTGGCGAGCAGTAGAATTATTAGGGCCGTTGACACCCTTTCTTTTACAGTTGCAGAAGGTACACCAGCAGTTATGGTTACCGAAATGAAATTTGCGGTCCCGGGGAGAGCGAATTACAGTTGCGGTTTTAAATATTGAAATGTACATGACACTATGACAGGGACAACACAATGAGACTAGAAACGATTTTCCACATACCTGTATACGTATATATATGCGGCAACACCCAGAGATAGATACACGTTGCAACACCCACTACCGCACACATGGTCTATACCGACCGCCAGAAACTTTACCGAGAGCTTTCATGTCGCGCGCTGAGCAAACACCCATTTTGTCGAGGGCCTCTCTCGGCGATGTAAAGCTCTTGGTAGAGACACCTTTACCGAGGGTCGTACTCTCGGCAACCAGGCGGTCTCGGTATCGAGGTTCTTTACCGAGAGCCACCTCTCGGCAAAACACCATGCTCGGCAAAGTTCACGTCTTTGCGTCAACGACGAAATGGGCATTATGTAAAAAACGGCTTCTACAGTCGCGCGTTGAAGGTATTTACAATCGCGCCATCACGCGTCTCCGCATTAGGGTCTGTAAATGTCCGACTTTTCAGACATACTACATCATATGCGGATGCAACAAACTTTAATATAGACAGTTTTTACTACGTCTCAATTTTTTTTTTTGTGTGTGTGTGCATATAGTAAAAGTGCCCGTGTGTTGTATTGGGTGATTGGCAAATATATCAGGCCCATAATTTTGTAATATATCAGGCCCAAAATTTTGTTTTATTTGAAGTTTGTCATGATATCTTGTATAACTTCCTTACTTGTATTTTTATTATTTCTACAATTTTTATCGAAGGGGAGTCCCGAAGGCTGTCAACCCCATCGCATGTCAGTATGACACCTGACGGTACTGATGGAAATGGTCGAACGATCAGTAGGAGGCTAAATCACTTTTATTTTTATTTTGTTCTCGAAAACAAAATCGAGACGATGTTGACGTCAACGAATATGGCGCCGGTATTCCGGTAATTTCGAAAGCGATATAGTCGGTTAGAAAATACAGGATAACGGTGGAAATCAATGATAACGATATTGTCAAAAAAGATAGGAAGGGTCATGTAACTCGCAACATCACCACCGTTCTTCAAAAAGACATAAATAAATCATCAAGTTTTAAGTTGACTTGGCATATCATAGTGTTAAAAACATGAATTATTGGAGTTATTTCTCCAGTAGAGGTAGGTTTCCTAAAGATGAACCGCGGGCATGTCATCATCGTCACTGGCCACATCTTCCCATCCATATTCTGAGAATTTATCCTAAATAGGTTTTGATGGATATATACATGTGTTAGTCTACAACCAGCATCATATTAATCTATGAAAACAAGTATGGTTGTCACAGCCGCGTTAGGGGACCGGCGGCGGCGATGGGCGGCGGTTGCACTGTAGGGGCGATTAGGGCAGTAGGGAGCGCACACGCGTGCGGGGCCAGGGGGCGGCGGCGTCAAGAATATAGGTAGGGAAATATTTTTTTTATTGTTTGTCCCTAAAAAATTACATCCTCCTTGTTTTTATATCTCTTGTATGGGACTTCAAACTCAAACAATCTCTAAAGGTTTCCTTGTAGATTGGAATAACTTTTGCAATCAAGTCCTTATTCCTTTACTAATAGGAGATTTTCTTAAAGAGTGGAAGATCCCCTTCACACAAAAGTCTAGCCTTATGCTAATCAATCTCTAAAGGTATGTTGCTTTCCCGGCTTCTGTTCAACTGAAAAGTCCCTGTTGGTTCGGTTTCCCGGCTTCTGTTCAATTGAAAAGTCCCTGTTGGTTCGGTGTCAAGGAGTATAATTATGAGGGCCGTTAACACCCTTTCTTTTATGGTTGCACAAGCTTCACCAGCAGTTGCCAGTAATGGTTACCGAAATGAAAATTGTGGTCGCGGAGAGAGCAAATTACAGTTGCGATTTTAAATGCCTGGTGCGTTATATATACACACATTAAAAATCTTGAAATGTACATGACACTATGACACGGGCAACACAATGAGACAAGAAAAGATTTTCCACATACCTTGTCACAGCCCACCAAAGGGCCCAAAGGGGGCCGCAGCGTGTGCCAGGGCAGCAACCCAGCGGCCGGCCGCCGTCGCCGCCATCGTCGTGCCTTCGTCATTAAGTAAGAGTTATTTACGAAATAAAATGATTCAGGAAATAAAATAAAATTTTCTTTTGATACAAGTCTTCCATGAACTATAAATACAAGAGACTTGTAATTATTTGGAATTAATCAAGAAATAATTAAAGAGGTAACACCCATCAGCTCCGGTCTTCTAGCTCTCTTGCTCCCGAACCCTAGCTGCCGCCATCACCACGCCACCGCCCAGCGCTGCCACACGCACGCGCTTACCCGTGCGCCCGCGGCGCCACCGCGCGCCGCCGATCTTCGCCCGTGTGTGCCGTAGCAGCTCGCTAGATCGCATCCGGGCTGTTACATGTGGTACTCGAGACTAGACGATTCCTCGTCCCTCACCACCACCTTCAAGATTCGATGGCCAGCGCACGGACAATCGCGTTAATTGCGGAGCACCGCGCGAAAATTGACGACTACGAGAAGGTGAAGACAGCATGCTGGGAGAAACAGCAGGATAAAAAGCACACTGCCTCGTCGACCGAGGATGTCGCCATGACCAACCCCCGACGACGCCGTTGCTATGGGCGCCGACGACGACAACAACGCCCCCACGGGCGCCGACAATGCTGTCCTCTCCATCCATGACAAACTGGTGGCCACGCTAGCAACAACGCCGCAACATTCTGCCATGTCGTCTAACGTGTACGTCGACGCCGAGGATGCCCACGAGGGCACCACCGTTGCCTATGTCTCCCCCTCCATGATCGTCGATGCTACAAGCAACGGGCATGTCCACCCCAAGGATGCCCCTGCTGTCGTAGTCTAGATCGCATCGATATGAAGGCCACCGGCGACATCCACCGGTACCGCTCGACGAAACGCCTACCCAACTAGGCCAACGTCTTGTGGCTACATGGATGGCGCAGATGAGCCCACAATCAGTCGGCAAGCCCATCCTAACAAACATGGTGGACCAACCACCATCTTCAATGCCACAACGATATTACTATTGGCATTTCTAAACGCCGCCGCTAATAAAGGTAGGTAGAAACTAACTGGGTATAAAATAAATCTACACTTACGTTGTCACATATAAAAATCATTATATCCATAAGCGCATAGATATAACCTGAAAATAAACTCTATACCACTGTAGCACTTCACCTAGGATGAACCAAGTATCATAATTTATTTATTTTTTCCCAAAGGAAGGACTGTGAGGCAACATTCATATGGCTCATGGCAATTCTATATTTTATGTACATAAAATCAATCATTCCAATAATCTAGCAGGGGTAAATATAAGAAATAAATAATAAGTAAATAAACACAATAATAAAAGATAAAAACGATGCCTAGGGTATTCCATGAGACAGAGAGATATAGAGACTCAACTAATATGGTAAAGACATGTTGGGAATATGCCCTAGAGCTAATCATATAGATGATTTGTATTCCTTCATTATATCCATGATATATTATGTGTTCATGAATATCCATTAAAGATATCTTGTATCCATTGGCAATTATGTGAATTGTTTGTGAAACTCTTTACTTGTATGGTTATTCTGTAATTGTCCCTGATCGGAGTTCATGTGAGGATACACATGAATATTAGATCAACACACATATTGGTTGATGACTATGTTTCACAAGTCATAGACATGGAGATGTCAAACTAATAGTGTGGGCACATGTATGACATGGGGCTGGATTGACCCGACATGAGATGCTATTATTGTCTCTTTACGCATCATGCACGTTATGTCCGTAGACCTAAGATTGTCGTATGTACTCAAGATGTGAAACGACCTACTTAGGGACTATCAAACGTTACTGCGTAATTGGGTAGCTATAAAGGTGGTCTTCGGGTTTGTCAAGAAGCATGCTATGAGCCATAGTCAATCGAGATGGAATTTCCCCTCTCCAAGTGAGAGAGATATCACCGGACCACTCGAATGATTGGATCAAGAAATGCATGGCCGTGCTTGGGTTAAGTGTTAACTCACGGGGTGGACCAAATATCGTGTGGCAAGGGAATAACATGTATGTGAGTTTGTGGTGGTTCGTCTAATATGATCATTGCGTAGACATGGGAGTTGACACGTCTTGCTAGAGGCCGCGGTCAGCTATTGGTCGCGTAGGAGTACACGGGCCATGTCTATGTGTGCGTGAGCCCATAGGTTCCTATGGTTGAAGAGAGGACTGGTAGGAAGGGCTTAGTGAAGAGATATCCATTAGCTGCGCGAATGCACAGGGATGTGTTTGAAAGTAAACCAAAGTTTACTAAAACACAAAGTTATGCTGAGTGTATGAAGGCCTTTTCTCATGTTGTTTTTCACCAACCGACCCGAGATCTTGTTGAGGAGTATGTTGCTGCCAGAGTTTGGTCACTTCGGATGGGTTCTGATTTCCTTCGCTATCATACTAAAAGGATGAGAGGAAAAGATTATGTTTATCCTGATAGGGATAGTGTTAGACCCTCAAAGTTTGAGACAGATGAAAATTTTGTTGCAGCTGTTGAGACTAAGGATGTTGAACTGCTTGGGAAGTACCTTCAGAAAGAGAGTAATTTTATGGATGATATTATTGGCAAGGATTATGTGAGATTGAATAGGATCTTTGACCTTGCCAAGATTACCTACAAGATTCGTCCTCCTCCTGCCTATTCCCGTTCTAAGGATGAGAAAGATGCTGACAAGAATTTGAAGAGAAAACACTCTTATGGTGCGAAGGGCACTCCTTCTGCGAAGTCATCTGTGAAAGCTGCAGCCAACGTTGCTCCAAAGAAGAAGGCTAAGAAGCAGAAACAAGAATTGATTGCTTCTGTTGATTTTTCTAACAGCGAAGGTATCACCGCTAATGTGACTGGCACTTCTCTTCAACACTTAGAGGTGAGAAAGATTTGCCAAGTTTTTTCATCCACCAGATTGACTCCATCATTGCTTACTCCGCTTGCTGAGTACTTACAAAACTTCGGTGCTTCATAGAAATTGGGCACTTCGGGTGGTGGCGGCGAAGACTTTGAGGCTGTTGTGGAGGAAACTTCGCCTACTGGTACTGCAACTCCTTCTTCACCTAGATTTAGGCACCCAACTCCTATTCTTCCAGTGAAGAGTGTTTTATCATCTTCTGCTTCATGTGATGAACCCATCTTACCTGACCTAGCGAAGTTAGCTAGAAATATTTACATGAGTCGTATGTTAGTTAATCAAGAGAACCCTTCTTCGTTTCAGGAGGCGTTATTTCGACAAAGTTGATGAGGGACTTGTTGCTACTTGGTGGTTTTGGCGCTCTGGCGAAGCCACGAGAGAATGTTTTCGCGAAGGTTGCATCGAGTCTACGAATTTTACCGAGAATGTTGACACCGGTGTGACTGCAGAAGTAGAAAAAGTTGTTCCAAGTATGATTTCAATTTTTATTTTTCTTGTCTTCTGTTGATATATCAGCAGTAAAGTTGCGCTTTTATTGCAAAGTTAAATTTTTTTATTTGTTTTTGTAGAAAAAACTCCAAATGAAAGAGCTCGGGATGCGGTGAATGTTATTAGGGAATCTATTCATAAGAAGGGAACTAGAACTGCTGGGTTTTTATTTGATGATTTTGATGATGTTGAAGATGAGGAGGCGGAGGAGGCGGACCAACGAAGTCGCCTTTCGGAGCCCATGGTGAATGTGGAAGCTTAGGAGAAGGTTCCTTGCTCTTTGAAGGATGGAGAAAAAATTTGTGAGTTTTGTTTTAATTATTATATATATATTTTTTTTTTATTATGTTTTATCTAATAAGTTGTTTATTTTGTATTTTTCAGCTGATTTCTTTCCGATGCATCGACTTCGTCAAAAGATAAGACAATTAATGTTGGTGCAATGAAGAGTGTGATTGAGGATTATCCTACTCCCCAAGTGCCGGATGAGACTCCAACAGTTTTCTGGCGAGGTGTTTCTTGAACTATTGAGAACACATTGAACTTTTGTCATGAGAGTGGATTAAACTTGTATTCTTATAAGTTTATGGGGATTGGAGTGGACAAGCTTCGAATGCTACCGAAGAAACCGGAGCTTCAGCTTTCGAAATGCATCGATGATGCTTTCTCAATTACTGATGCCGAAGGTGAGCTGGCCAAGAAAAATCCGCTCGAGCTTGCCGATCTTTGGGCTATCTCGATGTACAAGGTACATTTTTAGCTTCTTATATTTGTGTAGTTATTTATTTATACTTCGCTTCTTTCCTTGTTCTGAGTTTGTTTTGTGTGAAATTTTGTAGGGTGCATTAATTCAGTGTGGTTTGAGAAAGTCACTCGAAGATAGTGCAATTACCTTCGCACTTCGTGAAAAATCTCTCTTAGAAGAAATTAAATCTTTAAAATCTCAAGTTGTGGATAAGGAAAAAGAAAGAGGCGAACCTATTGATGCAGTCCATAAGTTGGAGGGTCTTTATCATGGTGCCACGGACACTATTAAGGAAAAAAGATGATGAGCTTGCTTCATCGAAGACTACCATTAGTAACATTGTTAAGGAAAAGCAATATTTGGAAAAGAAGAAAACAGAGATGGATGAATTTATGCTTAGAAAATTTAACATAATGTGGGAGCTTTGCAAGGTTGCATATGAGAAGTGGGGTGCCATGCCTGAAGACCCTTGTTGGGAGCTTGTTGAATATGATCCGTTTTTTAGCTGGTTGTGCAGGCAATATGAAGATCTTAGTGTTGTGGTTCAGGCTGCAACATGTACTCTACACGTGCTCTTCTGCATCTCATGAAAGAAGCGAAGGATCCTTTATATCAAAGTTTTACTCAAGATTCCTACAAGTTTCTAGGGGATGCAATCAACAAGATCTCCACTCGCACCCATCTACTTTGCAGGAAATATTTTGAAGAGTATTGGTGCAAGTGTGGTCGAAACCACTGTTTTGAGAAGGTTAAGGAGAAGCTGAGTTAGGTATTGAATGATGTTTGTTAAGTTGTTTCTTATTTCTTTTCTTCTTCTTATGTCTGCTGGCTTTAACTTTTAATAGATTGAGTCTGATATTTTGCAGGAGGAGGCAGCCTTAAAGAGGTTGAAAGAGCAAGAAGAGCAAAGAGCTCGTGAGGAGGAAGAGAGGAGCCAAGAAAATGTTCGTGAGCAAGGGAACTAGTCGCTTAGATTAGTTTTTTTCTTTTTATTTTGAGGGTTTGGAGAGGAAAAGACATGTTGGAAGAAAGAGTTGTAAATTTGTTAACTTATGGTTCTACTTATGATACTATTTGTGAAGGTTTCTTTGAAATGAAACATCAGTTGTCTTATTTGTGCATGACCTTGAAATTTTGACTTTGATATGTCCTGCGCAGGTTCCTCGAGCGAAGCCTGCGCAAGACGTTTTTTCTTTTATGCCTCTTATGATTGCAAAGGATAATTTTGTGTTTGAAACTTCTGAGTATATGGATTATTGCGGGGCTACCGGAGATATGGATCTTGGTTCCTTTGTTGCTAATTGTTTTGAAACCTCACGCGCGAAGCATACTTATAGGATGCCTAAGGTTGTCAATTTTAGTGCTGTTGGGCGGGTAAAAAGTTGACAATAACTACCGTCAACACTCTTCATCTGAATAAATCTCTTGTGTAGTACTTGGATTATTGGCTCTTTTGGGTATTGTTTGATATCAAATAGGTCATCGCTTGTGAGCCCCGTGTGTTGGAATCCTTGAAAGTCAACTAGCAAAGTTGTTCTCACTGTTCCCAACTTTTCAATGACCTTGGCTTGAGCGAAGAATAACATTTTTGGGCTGACCCCTTCATTGCCATTATAAGTGCCTTCGTCAAAGTTTTATCATCTCCTCCTCCTGATTCAATCGCAGCTTCAAAACTCATTAGAAATTGCCTTGGATCTGTCACACCTACGTATGTTGGTATTACATTGAATTTGAAGCCCTTTGGCCACTTCGCCATTTGTAAATCTATTGATAGCGGAGAAACGGGTCGATTTGTAATTGCCATTTTTTTGTCCTGGCCAATCTTACTTGTTGAACTTGGTTCATCTGTAGAATCGTGACTTCGTCTTCTTGATTATTTAGTTCTTCGTTCAATCTTCCGATCTTTGCTTCAGCTTCCTCTAATCTTTGCTTCAAATTCTTTTCTCTGGTTCTGGCTTTGCAAGCTTTGAGTTCTTTCTGCTTTCTGTTCAACTCTTCCTCTAACTCTTTTATCTTTCTTGCCTCTTCGCTTTGAGTATCTTGAGGAATGACTTCTCGACAAATTGTCTTCGCTTGTTCTTGGTACTTCATCTCCTGCTATTTGTTCTTCGTCGGTGTTTACTGCCTTGTTCTTGGGGGGTCTCGCCATAATTCTTAGTGGTCGTGAGATACATCGTTGCACACACAAACGGTGGGCGCCAAGATGTTGGGTGATTGCTCAAGACAACACTTTATTGATGATGAAATGGTTTACAGAGTGGCCATTCAACATGGCAATTACAGAGGATGTCAGGGGGTATTTATAGGGGGCCCCTGACTTCGTAATCAGCACAAAAATTACAAGAGTTCATAAATGAATGTCTACGCTTCAATCCTTTCAGTGAAGTTGTCTCTTCTGGCTTCGCGGCAATCTTACTTTCTCTAAATCTTTCAACAGCCATCGAAGCCGATGCTTTTAGCTTCGCTTTGAGCTTGACTGTTGAGTTGTCCAGTCTTTCCTTAATGAGTCTTCGCGAAGTCGACACTTGCGAAGCCACCTTCATATTTTCTTCTTATTGCTTGTTTTTCACCGAAGTTATCTAAAAGTATTCTGCAACTTCAAAGTTTGGGATGAACAAGTCTAAATAGCAGAGTTAGTTCCCAACAGCTGGCGTGAGGATACCACTTCTTGCGTCAACATAGTCAGATCTAGTGTAGCAGTCATCTAATATTAGCATCATATATATGCATGGTCTGTTGGATATGCATAGGCATCAGTCGAACACACCAAGAGCAAGCTAAGATCTTCATTAGTGACATTATCTACAAACCAAACTGAAAAGAGCATGCCTAAACACACCCTTTGTGAGCTCGCTGCAGGCACATGTGTAGAATTGAGGCTTTGAATACATGGCAAAAAAAAAGAGAGAAAGACACTACACCACAACCCTTAATCAGTCCGTAGCTAAAATTTATAGCAACGGACCTCTGCAGATGCTAATGAAGCCATGGTTAAATATATACAGTGACGGACCAACTTTTAGCGACGGACCATTGGATAAAGAATTAGCAATGGACAATTAGTGAGAGCTTTTAGCAACGGACAGTTCATTGCAATAAAAACCTTTAGCCACTAACAATCCATCGAGCTCAACTAAATTGGTGAAAAAAATAAAACCTTATAAAATTCCAGACCAATACAATATTGAAATGATTTAGCATGAAATTTACAAATGATCACATTAGACATTCATTCAATTGTCAAGCTCAAGTACATATACATTCATGTCAGTTTAAATCAAGCTATCCTAAGACACTTGTGGACTCATCCAAAGTTCACTGGATATAGCTATACATCGCAGGAGTGTCCACTAGTCTTGTGGTGAATTCCCTTATGGTACTTGATAGATGCCTTGTTTTACTGCATGTCATAATTCACAGTACACAACATTCTTAGTTAATAGAGATTACTTTATGTGAGGAGAATAACTTTATGTGCAAAAGGCACAACAATGTATAAGTATGTTTCTTTTTCAAAAGGCACAACATAGTTACTCTCAGATCACCACAATCTGGCAGAGAGCAAATACTACTTAAGTAGGTCATATCATGTGAAGTGTTCAAAGGTATTACTTCAGTACAAGATGGTCATCACGGGACCATGAAACATTGAGACTAAGTATGTGCGATCTCGGGAATGCCTCTATCTTTGCAAATCTTCTGAGTACATGACCTTGTTCAAAACTGCCTAGCATAATCAGCATAGAATCATTTCTTCATTAAAAGTTGATTGGCAGAGCATGTAAATCAAACCTCGAAACATGACATGCTATGCAATTATAGAATCAGTTGAAGGTTGGAGTTCCAGTGCACCTCTTTTTTTTTGTCCACTTTAGCTGGGGAGTTGTTCGTCCGCCCTTTGGGGCCTCCTACAAAATAGAGAGCATGAATAGGTTAGATAGGTTTGATTAGACAGTGGGGCTTCCATCTTTCTAAACTCACAAAGCACATAGTGAGAACCTCATCACAGTCCAGCGGCACCTCTGCCTTCAAAAAATAGAAGTCTAGGGGCAACTCCTCCAGACCTCTAACATGAAAATAAGTAACGTATGAACATTTTGGTACTATGATCTGACAAAGTGCAGTTCAATGTCTTATCATGAATTTAGCACAATGGAATAGCTAGTCTTAAGATTCGTGATATGCTCATATATGCATCATAATAAACCATCAAAACAGTTGTTCTGACACACAAACTACAGCATGTTCATGGTATATAATAAAAAACCCAGTTGCATGTAAGCTCTACATGGAACAACCCAAGTTGTAGCAAAAGACTAGTCTGTTGCCTTTTGCAACAAGATGGAAGCCTGTGACATGAAACAACTAGACACATTGAACTATGACACTCTTATCTCATTTAGAAGAACCCTGGTCATGTAGCTTCTTTATAGCTTAGAACGGCAGTAGCAAAACACTACACAAATAATAACTGCAGTTGACGTGTAAAGGAACATGATGGTTGAATCTCAAGTGTTGTTTGATTTGGTATATCTCAATTTCCAGAAACAAAAATTGGTTGCATGTATCTCTATGTGACTGGGTGTAGGGTGTCGATGCTACTGTTAGGCACAAGTATGGGAATTGTTCACTCTTATTTGACCCCAACTAACTTACAACCTATAACTGATTTAGTCATTTAGCTTAAACAAAACATTTAAAGAGGTTAGGGTTCTACACGCAGAGAAATAATAACAATCAGCAGCAGCGTGCTGCACCATATCATTTAGCTTATATGCACTTGTCACTTATACTTCTGAAAACACCAGTAGGTCTGCTAGAAAAACACTACAACACATTAATTTAAACCTATCACATTCCAATAGCTTGAAAAAGCCACAAGGTATCATAAAAAAATATTGAGAGATGTACATCTAGTAACTTAATGCAGTCACAGAGATAGAGAGGGCAAACTTTCATCTAACTGTTTCACTGGGGACACCTGCATATTCAGAGTAATTTCAGAGCAGTTCATGAGCCCACTAATAGAGCCATAGCCACCATTCCTAAATTTGCTACATCAGCAACACAAACACAGATTGATAATAAAATTAATTGACAATAAAATTAATAATGTATTACAAATGATTAAAAGGACTGCGTCTTTTGCATCACAATAGAGCTAAAGATTTGATATGAAGAGATTACGCAACACAGTCACACAGATAATACATATACTGTGGGTAAATTGCCGGCTGTTGACATTTACTTAGCGTCGTCACTAGAAACAGATATAGAACCGATCCCTAGCAATGGCGTCAGAAATGATTGTTGGTATTTCTAATGCTCATGAAGGATATTCCGCAAGCGCACAGAATTACCGTTGTAGCATTTAGCCCATGGGAAGCGATGACATAGGATGTGATAACTAAGCAGAATGTGTCCAAAAACTAATATACCATCTAGACTAAGGTGGGGGGCAAATGATGTATATGATATGGGCATTGACACACACAGGAATAGTCTAGACATACATATAAGAGAGTAGTCTAGCTATCAAGGAGGACAACGAGTGAGCAACGGATTCCTATGATTCTAACTTTACTTCCATGATACTAATCTAGACATAGTAGTAGAGAAGCTCACATCGATGACAAAATGCTTTCGTCACAGAAGATACCAAATTCGTCATTGAAAACCTTCAGTGACGAATTAGTGACGAATTTGAAATCGTCATAGAACGAGCGTCACATTTGATGCACCATGACGAATCATGAAATTTCGTCATAGAAGTGTTTTTTCCCATGACGAACAAATATTTGTCATGGAACAACTCATCTTCTATGACTAAAACAAAACGTCACTGATTTTGTCATGTAAGTGACTGCCACGTGGCGCCATCTATGAAGTCCTACCCGGGCCCAATTACATCTAGCACTCGGGCCCAATTACATTTAGCAACTCTCTAATAATCAAGATTGTCCTCAAACACTAACACAAGTTTTTTTTGACACACTTTGTACTCACGAGAATCTAGGAAGAACTTCCCGGTCGGTCACCCATCCCCAAATTTCTATAAGCCAAGCACGCTTAACTTTAGAGTTTTTTTGGATTGGTGCTTCCTAGAGAGAAGTTGGAACTTGTTGTAATGAGTATTCTATCAATCTTATTAATCCCTAAGCCAGGATATGATATGCTCTCCCCCTTAGGAGACCTCGGTAGGACCACAGTGGGGGCGCCCACCTGTGGTGGCCCACCAATTTTGTGCTATGGGACCAAGGTCGGCGTGAAATGTCAGGCGGTCGTAGGGCCACTACGGCGTGGGTCCAAGGTAGTGGGGCCCACCTATGGTCTCCACTTATGCAGTTAGTGAGATCGTGGTGGTAGGGCCCACATTGACGTGGAAGGCACGTGGTCGTAGGACTACACCCAAGTATGGTGGCCCACCGATTCTATCTAGAGAACCAAGCTGGTGGGGCCCACAATGACGTGAGTGCCATGTGGTAGTGGGACCACTACATCGTTAGACCATGGTGGTGGGGTCCATGTCACCATGTGGACTTGCGATGCCACATTGTTATGTGGTTCTATCTGGTGGGACAGTGGTGGTTGGGATAGTGATGGTGGGACCCCAGTTGACGTGGAACGCCATGTGGGAGCGGGACCAGTACAATGTGGGACCACTATAGTGGGGTCCACATCGATGTTGGTGGGACCGTGCCAAGGTGGAGCCTGCGTTGTCTGGAATGCTGCGTTGCTTACAACGTGGGACCGCTGTGGTGGGGTCCACATCGCCACGTCGACAGTAGTGGTTCCATGGTACCAACATGTGGGACCTAGGGTCGGACCCACACATGTGGGACCCACATTGGTGTTCAAGCATGGACATTATTGTTTTGTGACGATGAGTATGTTGTTTTGTGACGAAAGTTTACATTCATCATTGGTTCCCCACCGGATAAAGGCAGAATGATTATCTATGATGAATAGGTTTATTGTTTTGTGACGCTTTATTGCTTTTCATCATTACTTTTAGCGGCTTGGCTCCGTCACTCATGATCTGTGACGAATTTACAAAATTCGTCACTGAAAACTACGAGTTGCATGACGAAATTTCAAATCGTCACAAGGAAATCGTCATAGAAGATCATATTTCTACTAAGGATGAGACAACTAGCTGTGGTTCACACGAACTGTATGCTAGGCAGTAGGTGAGAAGTGGTGAATAAAGCCACCACTAAACAAGCTACTATTTTACTGGAGCCTTACCTATAAACACGTGGTGGTCTATACAGAGACCAGACGGGCTGTCACTACCATGCTGGCTACCACAATCCATCCGTGCATCAAGCGGCAACCATAGGTAAGATAGAGTCTAAGCACCACGCTTACACTTTCTCTCACTACTCTAGATGTCAAGACACAGGCCAACTAGAGCACCTCTTACGAGGCGATGATCACATACAGGCGAGGGTTCGAGAAGAACCAAGACTAAACCACAAACTAAGTATGTAACACCTGTACTCTAGATAATATCATAACAACTATATACTAGAGAACTAGAATAAAGTTGTACTAAGTAAATACTCAATAAAGTAAATACTAGAGTGTAGTAAAGAAAGAAATGAATTATAAATGTAAAGATCTTACTACAAAAGGAATGAAAAAGAACAATACCAGACCTCCTAGAAGACCAGCTCTAGAAACACGAGCGAAGCCCACTACTCACTCTAACTCCCAACTAGACTAACACTACTACATATTGTAATTGTGGAGAGCTTCTCCCTTGTGGTGTGTGTAAATGAGAGGGGAGTAGGGGGTATTTATAGCCCAAGGTGGAGTAGGGGCTACTTCAGCGCCGTGTCATCGATCCGCGTGATCACCATCCTTCACCCTTGGATTAGAATGGATGGTGGAGATAGGGCACATGTTTCATATGTGCATGCAGCCATGCAAGGGGGAGGACGCCCCAAAATAGCCAAGGGGGGTTTGACCGACCCCCTATGACACATGGGACCCACCACCTCCTTCTAGAAGCATGGCCCACATGTCATAGTGTGGGTATCTTGAGTTTGGGCCCTTGGATCCATGTGACATGTTGACCGACCAATGGGAGCTCTCCATTCTTGTGCCTTGGATTGATGAGGTGGCACCCCCTTAATGGGATAAGGGGAGGACGCCCTATGGCTGGTTTGGTCGTCCCCCTAGTGGGCCTTGACATGGGTTGGGCCTTGTGGGCACCCCTAGGGTTGGTTGGGTCACCACCCAATGGGTTGCTTGACCCATATTGACCCAATTCTTGGCCCGATTGCACACCTACATAAAAATACTTCACGGGACATGTGGAACTTGTTATTTCATAAATAATTATGCATGTGTGACCACTTTGTCCTTGAGAGTGAGCCTATTGACGGTGCTTTGAAGGTGTATTTTAGTGGCAATTCCACCATCAACACCGGCAACATCACGTAGTCCATCATTGTATGAATATGCCTGCTTTGGTGATACCTGTTGACAGAAACAAATGCAGTGCAGATCCTGTATAAACATATAAAGGCATATCATGTATGGAATGGATTGGCAAAATTCAGTATAGAGAACGAGGGCCCTTCATTCTTTTCTTCAAATGTATGAAATGGCAGTTAAAGTAATGTCAGACAAGACAACAAAGTAGTGATAGATCAAACAAGCACTTTGATTGTTAATATGTCAGAGAAGACAATAATTACTAGCTACATCAAAGTTTATTGGGAATATCCCATGAAAAAAATCGCGGGCTATAGAATTTAGCGGGATGTTAGCCAAAACGCTATCGTGCTACGTGCTATTTGGCGCTATAGCGCGCTATTTGGCATTGCGATAGGTGCTTCTGGCCGCTATTAGCGCGCTATTTGGGCGCTATAGCACGCTACTTATTTCATGGGGAATATCAGATCAATCCTTAGTACACTTGATACACTTGCTGAAGGAAATTAATAAAAGATGGAAGCACACAACAGAAATGCGTGCTTTGGTGATGGCACGGTGGATAAACCAATATTTTTTTTGCACAGATGGAGTCCACATCCTATGGGAAGACCACAACATGGAGACCCATTTTGCAAATTGAAAGAGATCTCGACCCTAAGCCCCGAGCTCATGACCTAAGGGGGAAGCGGTCACAGACGTACCTCACCGGCAGCACCAACAGTGGCGCAAGTGGTCTTCCCTCTCGGATCTCCTTCCCCTCTTCTAGTCACGGTCGTCGCAGAGGAGGTGCAGGACTGGTGAATGGGTGGTGGGCTCCTCCAAATCCAATGTTGCCGGCTTCGATAGTGGGCTTACGACGCCATGGGTAGGAACAGAGGGGCGGGGCGATGACAGATCTAGGGTAGGCGGCGCGCTAGGAGAGTGGCTGGGGAAGATGCGTCCCTGGGGCGGCAAAGCGGAGCCGACGGTCGAGGGCGAGCGGGGAGAGCGGCGCGGGGCAGCCATCTAGGGCAGGTGGCGGCGGGGCGGGCGCGCGCGCAGGCGGCGCGCTGCGTGGAGGCGGCCGGCAGCGAGGGACCAGAGGTGGAGGCAACACATGTGAATGGAATAGGAGTGGCTGTGTATCTGTTGGTGGGGGCGACGTGGGGTTTAGCTCATTTTGGGCCAAAATTTTGATGGGAAGCGGGCGAAAAACATGGTGCCATTGGAAAAATTGTATAGCGACGGACGGTCTGATTCTATTCTTCATATATAGTGGCCGACTATAAAATCAAAATATTTATTGCAACAGACCATCCATCGCTGTACTTGATATCAGCAACGGACAGTCTGTCACAAAGCTTTAGTTACCCTCCATTCATTGCTAATTACAACTTTTAGCAACTACAGTTGTTGTTGTTTAAGTGTTGTGGTGTAGTGAGAAGCACAAACTAGCAAAATGTCAATCATCATGCACTCATGGTCCTGTCCTGAACACAACATTAAAAATTCTCCTCGGTCGCAAAGCCATTGCGCTTCCAGTGTGTGGAATGGGTGTTCAGTTGAATCCCAATGCCTTGTCAAATGAAATTGCCATAGTATCTTAGCTGGGAACCAATATTCTGACATGCCCAATGGCCAGTTAAAAATTACTATCCGTCTATCCACCTAGCGCGCTAAAAGATGAAGACGATGAACCTCATATTGGAATGGGAGCAGGGGCGGACCCAGTAAGGCCACGTTCGGTTAGGCCATTCCAGGCCCAGAACGGCCTCGATTCCGGGCAGAACGAAATGGCATGTTTTGAAATCTGGTCCGGCTTGGAAGTGTTGTTCGTTTCAGCACGGTCAGATTGGAAACGTGCTCGGTTTGGTTTCAAAACTCCCCTTCCGAGACCGGCATCGATCCTGACCTCAGACCCTCAGGCTCCAAGCCGCGTGCGGGCGACACGAAGTGACCGCGGGTGGCGGTGCGAGACGACTGCGGGGTCGCTGTTGCGAGGCGACCGCGACGGGTGATCACCCGTTCTCTCCTTCTTCCTTGTCTTGCCTAGGGTTCTTGGTTCATCTTAGCTTGCCTAGGGTTCTTGGTTATCCGGCCAGCCATCGCTTTTGGCCGTCGACGGACTCTACACTTTGCTCATTTGTGGCCGGATTTGTGTGTTCTGACACTGATTGCAGTTCAATCCAGTTTGTAGTTCTATTTGTTCATCGAATCTTGCTGACTCCTTTGGTACCATTCAACATCCTGTTGCTTTTCATTTATCCAAAAGTTGTGCTGTCAGATGGTGCATTAGAAATGACATGTTCTTGAAGGACCATTCAGAGATACAATGTATGGCCGCCTGTGTAGCGCCTGATGTTCCTAGACATGTTTTTTGGATGGCTTATGTTATCTTTGTTATTTCTCTACTTCCGGCCTCACCAGCCCAGACCAGATGCCAGATCCTTCGATGCAGGGCCGTAGGAGCAGGGCGACAAAAGCCGCTGCTTTTTTCGTGGACTGCTAGGCTAGCAGTGCTAGCGCCCATGTTTAGCCCACTACACAAAGCCGTACAGATTCACACAAAGAATTTACCTGCCTTGATTTACTGCAAAGAAGATGAATACAGACTACAGTTACTCCTATTACTTAGTCAAATCAAATCATGTATAATTGTGTTTAGATTTTTTTCTGTAAACTTTCTTTACTGTTTTCGAAAGTGCACTCTAGATTGTGTTTCATCAATGTATGTTTTTGTATATGATAGCTTTCCAGTTGGTCGTAAAGTTCTTTATTGTTTAATCTTAGACCAACCCATGATTTTTATAATAGTTGGTACAGAATGCAGATGATTACACTAGTACAGTAGTCTGAATTACAGTAGTACTCAGAGCAGCGTCCTCTCCAGTGACAGTGAGCACCCTCACGAGGCCCATGACATTCAGAGTATAGGATTAGGATTCTGCATTTCTGAACATACAACATACCCTTGGGATTTCAACATGAAAGCTTTTTACTTTAGGGCTAGCAGTGTGTGATTTGTGCCGTACCTATTATATGTTATAATTCTTGTATTGGACTACACATTAATAGTTGGTAAGCATGGTGCTTCATTAAAGTGTCAAAAAACTGATTGAGTTTATTAAAGCTGTGGAATTTGTTTATCTCTTCTTGTATTGTGATTTTGGTTTGGATTGCGTGTGAAATAGGAATTTGCTAAATCTCTATTGCAGCTAGGTTAGTCTTGTGAACCACACAACCAAGCTGGTCTCCTCAACATACGACTGCCACATGGAGTTGTTTAGGTGTGCGTGATCTGGTTTGGTTTGCCTATACTGTAATCTTGATCTTCTTTAGAACAAACACATCTTCTGTACTAAAAATTGTTGGCCTTGCATCTACCCAAAAAATGGGACTATGTTTTCTGAGTTACGATAGAAGAATGACGTGCAGTTTTCTTTGAATGGTAGACTTTTTTTAAGAATGGTAGACAGAATTTGTTGACCTGTTTTCTTCAATTTTCTATTACTGGACATGTACAGCTCATATTTTCTATTGTTATGGACATGTATAGACCTGTTCGGCCCAAAAAAAGGGACTAAGTCTGACTAGAATATTAGAGATCATTTAATTAGCTCAAGCCTCATTATTGCTTTGTATATTGACTTCTTTTACTTGTGCTTTTATTTAGATTGTACCAGCATTTCCTAGGGTTGGTGAAGACGAGCCGCCTCCTTCCTGGGACGCCGTTTTGACACTAAAAGGTACTCCAGTTCCCTCCTATTGCCCTATTATATATTGCTGCCCTATTCTTCAACAAATATATGAGCGTACTATTCTTTTGCTATATAATAATCCAATGAGTATGACTTCGAGAGACCGTGTTAGAAAGAGGAGGTAGGAAGAGGACGACGCCATGATGTTTTTTTTTTCCTGCCCTTTCTCTTTTGTAAGTGGCTCTGAACTAGATCAAGATGCAACCTTGTTGTGGCTCAAAAGTGTGATGGTCTAAAAGGTCAGTCTACTTAATTGCTGAAATGGTAATACTAGCTGCCATGGTTGCTAAATCTGAAATTGAAATGTAAATGATTGGCTGACTTCTAATATAACATAATGATGGAATTTACTTTGTGGTTTAATGTCCTTTGCCTGTAGTTCTTTTGCTAGAGGATCACTGATCTCTAGTATTTTAACTTGTTTATGCCGAGTTGATGATATGATTGCATTTCCAGTTTCAGTAATGCAGTTGGCATGCTTACTGCCTTACACTCTGACAAGGGATCCTATTGACATGTGTGTGGTTCTGATTCATTGCCTTTGTTTTGCCATTGAGAAATATTTTCATTAGTTTCATAGGTGTTACTTTGTTATGTAAACTAGGATTACATGTTTACAACTGCAGAGTCCATAGATGATAGAACAGAATCATTGAATTAGTCTAAATTTGGCATGTACGGAACACTGCTTCTGTTTGTCATGGTTCCTTACATATTGCTCTTGCTAAAAAGATTTGATTCATGATTCATGACTATGACTTCCCCCTGCATTTGGATTTGGGGTTGGTCTCTAGCTATATCAGCAGAAATAGCTAGAAATATGCTTATGCTGCTGCTTGCAACATCTGAATATTCTATTTTCAAATACTCAATTATCACCTCTATAGCCGGTTGCATGAATATAATAGGAGTTATATGCAGTTGTGAATGGTTGAGTATCTCACTCTCAGCTAAGACTGTTCAGACCAAGGCGTAGTCTAGGTGTCCACTCTTCTTCTTGTAGGCCTTTGTCAATATTATTAATAAAGTTAGGTCCAAATCTAGTTATGCAATGCAATGAACTGTTCCACTTGTTACATTGCCTGACTTTCATGTATGATTTAGAATTCTGACCAGTCATGAATGGCCTTAACATGAGCACTGTTTGCTAGATTAAAGATTCATTCTGTTTTGTTACTGGACTAAAGTGAACGCTTGTATTGTTGATGTATATGACCAAACAAAGATGTAGCCTGCAGAACTGAAACATGTCGAATTTGATCTTTTTCATGGTTGCATTATTTGCAGTTTTGATGGTTCAATAACTCGAGCGCTCTATCCCTAAACATGAATTACTGAAATGTTTTCCTTGTGCTGCAGCTTGCTTGTCACCAGATGACAAGTACTCTCGCCAGCGGTACCTGTTGAAGAAGAGATTTTTACTTCTGCCAACCCAGAAGCCAGCACCGAAGTACTGAACCATCAAGCCCTCAACTGTCCAACCACGGATGTTCAGGAGGAAATAATCTGTTATGGACTGTAGAGTAGTTATATGAGTAGAAATTAAGCACTGCTATGGACTACTATGGTATTTCAGCAGCACATTCAGGCACAATATATGTAATGCTATGTGATTGAAAGATGGTGCTTCCTAACGTTGCATTTGTGTATCCGTCTGATCGTGCACACCTAAGATCATGCTTATGTCGCTCATTGACTCCTCAAGTATGCAGTGTATTTGGTCCCCAAGCAATACTTGTTTTAGATCCTACCTAACCGAAAAAAAGATGGGGTTAGTATAAGGAATCGTTCCAGGCAAGGAATAGTTACACGCAGGATGCAGTGAAGACACATGGTTTCACTTGTTCCTGGGCTGGAAGGAATGTGTCTGGATTGGATTCTTGGCAACCGAACGAGGCCTAATAAAGGAACATAATCGAACAATGGACGCCTAGATTGGAACGGCAGCTGAGCCCAAAAAGGACGTGGACACAGGCATAGAAAACGTTCAAATTACAGAGCACACAATGCAATAGCTTAGTCATGATCGGCATCATCGTCGTTTCTACCCTCTATAAATCAACATTAGCATCTACTTATTGTTACCCTAACCTGATCGACCCGTGACATTTTTGCACGGCTTGTACGTCACGCGAGTGGCGATGTTACGTTACGTAGGTACACACGCACACAGAGAGAGAGAGAGAGAGAGGAGGAGACCGGTTGAGATCGGTGGGCTAGTTACAAGCTCTACGATCTGTCTAGCTAGCTAGGAAGCCGCTTTGTTCTGCATCATCTGGAGCAGCGCGGTGCCGAGCCCGTCTGCGTTGTCCTGCAGCGGGGTGGCACTGTCAACCACCACGTCCTGAACCGTCATGCCGTTCACGCGGGTTACGCAGGCGTGCTGCACGTGGAGCTCCAGAGACCGGAGCGCGCTCATCAGCCGCGCGGGCGCGTGCGGGGCCGCGCTCGTCGCGCGCACCGCGGCCGCGTCCGACCCCATCATCCGCACCTCTACCACCTCGTGCGCGCCAGCGCCTCCCGATCGTCCATCATGATGCGTGCCGCAGGTAGCGGCTGCTGCTGCTACGGGCTCCCAGCTCGCCGCGGCGGCCCGCCTGGACATGGCCTCGAGCCGCGCGATATCGGCGCGCAGCTCCCCGATGTAGGCAGCGGCGTCCGCGAGGAGGGAGGCCTTGTCCATGCGAGACACGGTGGGCACGGCGGCGCGGAGCTCGCAGAACCGCCGGTTCAGCTTCTCCCGGCGCTGGCGCTCGGCCTCCACGTGGCTGACAGTGGGGCCGTCCGGGCGTGGCCCAGGCTTCCGCCCCTGCCGCTTACCGGGGCTCTGCTGCGGCGACGGCGGGGCCGTGACGACGCTCCCCTCCTGCTTCAGTGGTGGTGGCGGTGGCGGCTGCTCCGACAGCTCAGGGTCCAGCGAGAGCGTGCTCCCGACGGCCCATAGGTCGTCCATGTCGTCGACTCTATAGCCCTCGTTGTTGGCCATGACGACGTCATCGAGCAGCCATTGCTGGGGGACCTCACAGGAGGCGAACTCAATGATTGGTTGGCCGGCGTGGGACAAGAAGGACGGTGGCGAGGGCGGGGCGTCCATTGCTGCGGTCAGCGCATGCCTACAGGCCGGTTCTGCACTTCTTTTATAGCGCCGGCGTTATATTGCATTTAGCACCTCGTCTGCCTGCTTTTGTTGCCAACTGGGGAATATATATATATATATATATATATACTTTTGGTTTTTGGCCTGGCAGCTGGAAAGTTGGGAATGGGATTTTTTTTTTTTTTTTTTTTTGACAAAAGGGAATAACTTTGCTTGTCCAACTCCAGACCACGGTGAGAAAGTGACATGAGTTGGTAAACCAATAAACTATATTCAGCTTCGTCTCAAAATAAGTTAAGTTCTAGCACTACGAGAAATATATAATGGGTGTGCTTGGGATGGCTCCAGAGCCGAACTCCATGCTAGAGTCTGGGGCAGTCCTTAACAAATCCATGCTTAAACATCACATTGATGTCTATGTCAGCTTTCAGGTTCTTGCAATGGGAGCATGGACATATGATTGTTGTATGTTTCAGATAGTCACGGTGACTTTTTTGCAGTGGCAATAAACTTCTGCACTTCATGTAGATATAGTGGACTCACTCTCGACATGTTGTGCATCCAATGGTATGGAGTCCCCTCCGTACCTACCAACTACACACAAGAGAATCAAATAAGAAATAGGAAAAAAAAGTGATAATCATGCATGCATGAATGTACCTTAAATCTAGAGGCCAAGTAAAGAGAGGAGAAAGGGGAGGGAAAACATGCATGCATGAATTTAGCCTAGATGTAGATTCCAAGTAAAGAGAGAAAAAAGAGGAGCGAAATTAGCAAGGATGAGAGAGTCTTTTTACCTTGAGCCGTGTCCTCCCCTAATTAATTGCCTATACACAAGAGAGGATTAAAGAATTAGAAAGAGATGAACCTAATGGATCTAGAGATTAGATCCAGATCAAGTTGCCAAAAGGAGGAAAAAGTGGACCAAGAAGGAGACGAGAGTAACCTAATTACCTTTTTTGGTGTCCTCCTCCCCCAAATTAAGTGCCTAAACTTGAATTTTAATTTTTGGGTGATTTTTAGGGCAAAACCTCCGCCCCTCATGATTTCAGAGAGGTGGAGTGTTGGCATTTCTTAGTGCAATCACTAGAAACAGGTATAGAATCCGTCTCTAATAACGGCGTCAGAAATGCGCCGTTGACATTCCTAAGTGAAACCACCATGTCGGTGATCATACTAGGAACATCAACGGTGATAGACCTTGCCATAGTTGATATTTCATCTACAAGCACATGGATCTATCATTATAACATTCCACCCGGAATAGGATATTGTTATTTATATTTTCCCAAAGGAAGGCATGTATGAAAGAAGCTAGCATGGCATCTCAATACAGGAATACACACACACAATGACAAACTTGACCACACAGGGGTAAACAATACGATTTGCAGATAGTGTGACACACACTCAGAGAGCCACCTCAAAGGATAAAGAAAATAGATAAAGAATAAATGAATATCCTAAGTGGAGTAGATCATTCTATGTGCCAATACAAATGAATATAGTTACAGTCACATAAATACATGATATAAGAGTGGTTAGGTCTAGGATAACAGGGAGAGCCCCCCTCCCAAGTAGTCTGCTACCCGTTGAGGCATTTACAAACTCCTACACAACACACGAACGCGAACGGATTAAAAAGGATGGACAGGGTTGTCACGACCCTGCCGCCTACCTCCTCAACCGTGGCATGCCATAATATTCGAAGGCCCCCTGACACCTAGGTGTTGACGGTCATGAACGACATATTTTTACCGTAAACATTCTACCATAAAATGGGTGAAACTATACATTTTTATATTCACAGATGTTTACTATTGACATATTTCCACTTGTAGTGCACAAATAAATGTTTTGTAAGATTTATACAAAAACAAGTGGAATATATACCAAAAGGCGCCTCCCTGGAAAAGACATTTCAGAATACATCCAACCCTAGGGAGAAAAGGCCCAACACGATGCAAACTGGGCCGAGCAACCACCACCCAACAACTTCTTCTAACCAGACGACCCCTCCTCCCAAAGCTAAGCCCCGTGCGAGCCAGGCCGGGCGCGCGCGCCATTGCTGACATGGCTCGGGCCAATCCTGGCGAGGTGGTACAATTACTCGAGGGGAGGATGGTGTGGGTGGTCGGTTGCCGATTCAGTGAACGTTGACGAGGTCGGTTTGGTGATAGTTTAGCACTTAGCCCCGCTCCTCCATGTATAAGTAGCCCCCCTCTCTCTCCCTCTTCCTCGAACATGCTATTCCCACTTTTCTCGAGCCCGATAGAGCCGTCCACACAAGGTGTTCTCCAGGCAACAGCGCTCCAGACACTCTCGCCGCCGGGTGATCTGCCCCTGCCTCTCCGGTGAACTTCGATCGTGTCTCCCTGGATGGCTGGCTCCGTGTGCGGCCTCTCTGATCTGAAGTTTGATCTCGGGATCAAGTTTTCTGCTCTCGTGACAAAAATGTTTGGATGCTCGGTGAGTCCCCCGGACAGCTCCCCCAATCCTGCTGTCCACCTGGTTGTTAGCTTTCGTCGATCAGCTGTTCGTCTGAATGAAAACTCTGTCAGCTTGATTTTACAATCCTGTTTGGGTGGTGCTGCTAAAAACTTCAATATCCAATTTCTCTCGGGTTGGATGTTTAAGTTTAGCGTTTCAAACAAGAATGTTGGCTTTCTGATTTACAAAGCTCATTCCTTTACCTGCAATCAGTTCCCTGCTTTTTTTTCATCTTTGGGGTAATGGTGGCCCAAATTGGATTAGAGAATTTGATCTTTGGTGTATTGAAAAAGAAAAGGAATGGACCTATATTGGATCCAAAGGGAAAGCTATTAAATCCTATGTGGATGCAGTCAGAAGTCCTAAATCTAAGTCTATGATCAATAGATCCTCTTCTCCCAAGATATCTGCCAAGATCACTCATGATCGTCTGCAGTATCATCATCCTACTGGATACCAATCACCTAATCTTGTTGCGTACTCGAGTAGGTTGAGTGTGTTCAAGAGACTCTCCTTTCCCTCGAATTATCATAAGAATTACTTGGATCCTCTTGCCAATGATCTAAATCCAAGCAAATCTAATAGTGCTGCCAAAGAATTTGCCCAATGGGATCATCAAAATCTTGAAACTGTTGTTCCCAGGAAGCGTGTTCTTCGCTGGCGTGTCAAGGATGGTAATGGTACTTCAATTTCACAAGGAAAACACCCAGAAAACCAGCCAGCGAAATTGTCGGGCACGTTACCGTTGCTTTCAAATTCAAAACAGAAACTTTCCTTTGAGCAAGCCCAGCCCGCTACCTCAGTCCAGCCCAACAGTTTAAGATCACAAAGCCCAGTTGGATTGATAAGCGTGACCCAATGCACCAAGTGTCTGAGTCCGGGCCACCTTTGGAAGGATTGCACAAGGGCGCTGTCAACGGTGCTTCAATTACGGTAATGTTTCCTTTCGTTTCCTCCAAAGATTCTCGAGAGAAACGGTGTTATAAGGAAAGACCCCGTTTGGAATGCGAGGAGCCGGGCAGTCAGGCTATAAAGATCGATTCACCAACCCATACTGGCCTTCTTGACGACTCTGTCTCCAACCTCAACCGACCAACGCCACCGTCGGGAGGTGCACCATTGTACACCAAGTTCAAAACCCTCGCCGGGTTCGTCGCAACAAGAAGGATTTCATTTGCAATGGCGAGGTACATGTCACTCATATCCAGCCATGTCCTCTAGGTGATTGGATCCCCATAATATTACTAGTCCCCAAGGGCTTAAAATGAATTCACCTTGGCCTCCCATCCGAGCTTTGGTGATTTATATAAGTGGACTTCGTCGAGAAGAATGGTGCGTCGAATATACAAGCTACACCAAGTTCAATGAGGACCTAGCCATCGCCAAGCTTGATCCTCCTGTCAACAAGAAGGATTTCATTTAGGCCGGCCGCCCGGGTGGCATGAATCTAGGCTCTCCGACTTTGAATTCTTTCTCCAACACGAGGTACATGTCACTCATATCCGACCATGTCCTCTAGGTGATTGTTGACACTGTTATAGCATAATGTTACTAGTCAACTAAACATGAAATAAGGGCTTAAAATGAATATCAACATAACTCTAGGGGCTTTACTAACATAATTCCACGAGCTTTGGTGATTTATATATTTTTAGGGACTTAACTCAAAGATAAATGCTTACTCAAACCAGGAGAAGAATGGAGAAAGTTTCGAATATACAAGACATATGATGACAAGACTTAACCATGAAGTAACTCAATGTGTACTAAAAAAGTGGACTAAAACATTCTAGAAGGTATGTGATGCTTCAGGACACCGGAAGAAACACGAATGGAGGGCTTCTAGAGCTGTTCTTGGCGGAGCGAAAATTTGCACCGCTAGCTTGAAAGTCGCTCCGAACCCAGAGAGCCATTTAGGCCGGCCGCCGGTGGGTCCCACCTGTCATCCTCTCCTTTCTAGGTCGGTTTGTGAACCGACTTTGAGGTTCCACTTTTGTATCTACAAAATATGTTATTGAAGGTCGGTTTGATCCAATGGTCATCATTCATCGCCAAGGCCTATATAAGAAGACCCCAATGGTCATCGACCAAGGCCTATATAAGAAGGGGGCTAAACCCTAATTCATTACTAACTCATTCTATCTCATTATCTCTAAGTTGTAGAGGGGTCCCTTGTAAGGATCATCTCTCTCTTAGAGATTAGTGAAGTAGAATTAGACATGTAATTAGAAGTAGATTAGATCTAATTAAATCTAATCAAGAGTAAGAGTCAAGAAGAGATTAGAGCCATGGTCCTCATGAAAGAGACTAGAACTAATCTTGTTCTTAGAGTTAAAGTGTTGGTGATGGAAAAGCTGCCGAGGAAGCACCCGGGACTGTCGGTGACTCCTCTACATCTTGTTCCATCAGAATCAAGTCCCATTAACACTGGTACTTGATTCCGAGACTTCTATGGTGGATCAACTCCTTATTTGAGTAAGTGAATGTTCTTATTGTTCTTATTGTTCACAACTCTTATTTGAGTACTTTAATCTGTAGGACCCTATAGATTAGAGGGGTAGCTTAGGTTTAGGCATGGTGCCTAGACTAAGGTTGCTTGTGATGACACCCTATCTTCCGGATCGTGTGGTAGTTCGTGGTAGTGACAGTACCATTGATTCCTTTGGAGTCCACCTCCCGTTGATAGGACTAGTTGGGTGTATAAGTGCCGGAGGATTGCATGTTTTGCCCATGTTTTCCTTTGGGTGCTTCCCTTTAAGACAATACCAACATAGCTTACAAGGATAAGAATTAGACAACCATAGAAATCTCCTTATCTCTTTATCTTCTGCAGTTCCTTGACTACTGCTCAGGGATTAGTTATATTCCTTAGTTACCTCACACCATCCTCCCTGTGGATTCGATATTAAAACCCTCTCTTGGGTGAAATGCTCACTAGTATCCGTTTGCTTGCGGATTATTATAAATATTTTTGTAGGCTTAACAAATACCAACAAGCATTTCTGGCGCCGTTGCCGGGGAGAATGGTTGCTGAGAAAATATTGAGTATAACTAATCTTGTACCATATCTTAGTATAGTGTTTCTTTTTATATATTTTCTTTTCTTTTTATATCTTTTTTGGGATCCTCGGATTCCACACCTATCCTTCTACTGCACCCATAAACACAAGTTCAGGCCATTAGCATCTATAGAACATATCCTACCCCTTGGCTTTGAACTGTGTCTATGGTTAATCTAAATGATCATGAAACAACCCATTATAGGAGAGAATTCTGAAGTTAACCTCAGGCCAAATCCTATCCTTTAAAAAAGGATAATGTATTTGGATCTCATCCTAGAAAAGTTGTTCGCATGACCATCATGCAGTTTTCTGGAGGAACTTTTCTTTCCTTTTCTAAAGCAAGGTTTGTCCTTGACAAACTCAGCGGGTGTGATCTTTTTCTTAGAATTTTTCCATAAACACCCAAAGGAAGGAATCATCCTCTAAACCATAGAAGAAGTTTTGATAGCCAGATCATAATCATTCCAATCCTTTGATTAGCTACCAATCCTAAATCATCAATACTCTAAACCTCTCCAAGGGAAGAAGTAATTCTACCCTTGAATCTTTTATGGTGATGACTTTGGGAGACGAACTTCTAGCTTCATAGGAGACATTTGAGTGCCTATAAAATCCTCTTAGAGAAAAGTCTCTAGAAAGCATCCTTATTTTTACTAAGGACGTTGGGAGCCCAAGGATGGCATATCTAATGACGCCATAGAAGGAGAGTGAAGCTATCTAGAATCCATTCATGTCTCTTTCCTTCTATTTCAGACTAGATAACTTATCCAAACCCATCTTCAACCTCATCCTTGACCCCAATGAATCCTCTAGTGTTCTTTTTCTTGAGTCTACCTAAGATCTTAGAAATACCAAATATAGACATCATGAAGGATCCAAGGAAGACCAGAAAGAGCATTATCAATAGTTGGAGAACATCCATGAGCATAGGAGTTACATTCTAAACATTCTGTCTAATCCTTGCTCATGTGAGCAAACTCTTGATTTGATTACTGTTGACGGTAACCAACTGCAAATTAAACACCGTCAACACAACACCAAAACAACGTAGAAATAGGGATTTCAACTAACATATTCTAAAGTTTTGGTGTTTATTTGGACTTGCAGGTACCAACTCAAGGACAACCACTTTGGGCCAAAAATACAAAGAAAAAGAAATAAAAACCAACAAATAGAAAAAGGCCCAAAGAAGCAAATGGCAAGCCCAAACAAGAATCGGGACAAAACGTCAAAACTAGGCCGGGCCAAGACCACCACACGACTTTTCACAGCAAGGGAGGCCCGGCTAGAAGCTAGAGCCAGGCGGGCCCCAAGAGGGGCGCTTGCAAGCACCACCCTGTGCGGCCGCACCCGGGTGAGAGGCGGTTCGGGCCCAGCGAGGGGGAGGCGGTTTGTTACCTTCCAAAACGGACACTACCGATGTTGGATGGTCGGTTTGGCGGATTTGGAAGGTTTTCCTAGGTCGGTTTTGGTGATTTTAGCACTTAGGCCCCTCCCCCTTGTGTATAAATAGCTCCCTCCTTCACCTCTCTACACAACATTCCAAGGAGAAACCAGTCCACTTGTGCAAGAGAGTAGAATTAGTTCTTCTTCTTCTACTTCTTCTATATCTTCTTCTAAATTCTAGAGAGTGAGAGAGGGAAAAGCTAGAAAGAAGCTTTGTTCTTTCTACCCGGAGTTGCCGGTTCGCCCCTTGGTGTTCCGCGGTTCCTAGGAGGACGGAGTGCCGGACTTGTCGGTACCCGCCCGGCTTGTACCTCTGCAAGCTACTTACACTTTGGTAAGGAGTCTTGTGATTATCTTGCAGCTACTTAATTTCCTTCATATATTTCTTAGCTGTTGTAGACTTGCGGGATTGGTAGATTGTCTCGTTAAGAGCGTTAGTTCTTGGTGAAGGAACTCTTTGACCGGGGAACCTTGGCCAACATCAAGAACTGTGACCAATAGTGCAAACGTGGTGTTTGGACTAGCGTTCACCTACCTTTTGTGGCGCATCCCACGGTTGAGGGGGTAGGCGGCTGGGTTGTGACAGCCTTGTCCGTCCCTTGTAATCCCCCCACGTTCGGGTGTGGCGCAGTGCTAATTGCCGGAAGCTGCCCAGTTGGGCGTTGGCCGGTGCCCGAAGTAAGTAGACAACAGACTCTAGAAATCACTGCCTGGAAAACTTAGCCTATAGATACCTCGCTACTCTTAGAAAACAAACCCTTGCCTCAGGTTGACACAGACCCGAAAGAAAAGGCCGTTTGCGCGACCGTCCTTGTGTAAAATACGATACCCTGCTTACCACCGGGTGAAGTGCTACAACGGTATTTCCGTGCGCTTGTGGATTTCTCTGTGTGCGTTAAGAAACACCAACAAGCATTTCTGGCGCCGTTGCCGGGGACGGTTGTCGTAGTTATATTTCGAGCCTAGTCGACCTGTGTGACTGGTAGTATCCTTTTAAACAAAAATACCAAAAAGAGTCCATGTTACTCATGGAGCAACCTACCCTACAAAACCTGTCCGCTCCTAAGGGCGAGCTCGTAGAACCACGCCAATCTGCGAAGCCAATCACAGCTTCAGAGTATGAGCTCCGCCCTGGCTTTATAGCCATGGTTCAGGCCCGAGCCTTTTCAGGCTCGGAATATGAAACCCCTATCATCACTTACGGGAGTTTGAGCAGCTCTATGCCTGCCTGACAATTGCAGGCATGACACACGACACGCTGAGGTGGAAGTTGTTTCCGTTCTCTCTCACTGAGAGGGCGACTCAATGGTACGCCCATAACGTAGGGTTGGTAAATGGAGAATGGGAAGAATTGCGAAAGCAGTTATTCGTGTAGCGTTCTACCCTATATCCGAATCGCGGCCCCTGCGACAAGAGATACTCAACTTCCAACAAATAGAGGGTGAAACCTTAGGTGCAGCCTGGGACATTTACCACGCTTACACGGTCCGGCCCGGACTGCCCATACCAAACCACGTGCTTTTTACAAAGCATTTTCGGCTAGAATTGGACGGGGCAACCGCCCTCTTCGCTTATTTAGCTGCTTGGGAGGGTCATTCGCACATAAAACCACAGCGGAAGGAGAAGCTCTCCTAACCCGTATTCTTGATAATACTCCCCCGTTAGAACCCATCCGTGTAAAACCCAAGCAGAAACAAGAGGAAGTCTCTTCGGCTATTGCCGAACCTGAAACATCTTTAGAGAGACCCTCGCCTGAACTAGAACCAAAGGAGACCGCATGGTCGGATCTCCCATTTTTCGAGGAAGACCCCTCTGCGAGCAATTCGGTAATACCTCGAATTACGAACAATGGAAGAAACCACTGTCCCCGGTTATTTTGAACCACCCCTGGACGAACTCTTTCTCTAGGAGTCTATTAAGGAGCTAACCGCTATCATGAGTATGGAATGGCTACAAGAGGAAGGGCCCTCTTTCGAAGAAATTCGATTGAACCATCCCTCTACGCCTATCTGTTGCAAATATCAAGGGGACGTAGTGGAGGTCATGTATAATCCTGTTGTGGGCATAAACATCATGTCCAAATACTTTGCACAGCAATGTGACAAGGAAGCACCTAGAACCCACACAGCACAGACTTTGTGCATAGCACCCCGAACTATCATAAAATGCCGTGAGGTTATACACGACCAGATTCTTCTTCATAGGAATGTCAAACTTTCTTTGGATTTTCATATTTTTGATATCCAAGATTTTGACATCCTAATCGGGCATCCCTTGGAAAAGATTCTTGATCTACCACAATCCGGGGATCTAGATGTCAAACTTGGAGGAAAAACTTTGTCCATACCAGTTACTCGAGCCAAAAACTCGGTAACGGACTCCCTCCATGAGTATGACACGCCCAAGGAGGTCAAAGCAGTCATGCTCTATGAAAACCCTGAGTTAGACCTAGAACTCGATGCCCAATTCTTCATAGAAGAAGAGGACGACTCAGGGGAAACCATAGAACTTCCCCAAGAGGAAGAGCTGACTCGGCCTCTAGTTGAGCTTAAACCCCTACCCCCAGGCCTACGCTATGTCTTCCTAAACGGTGACACACAAACTCCGGTTATCATTAGTGATAAACTTAGTGACCAGGAGACGACCCAACTCATAGCCGTTTTAGAGAAGCATAGATCGGTCTTTGGGTATTCCTTACAAGATCTAAAAGGGGTAAGCCCAACACTCTGCACACATCGCATACCTATTGACCCTTCCAGTACCCCATCACGTGAACCCCAAAGAAGGCTCAATAATGCGTCGCGTGAAGTCGTGAAGAAGGAAGTTCTCAAACTTCTTTTTGTAGGGATAATTTATCCCGTACCACCACAGCAATTGGGTTCGCCCAATCCAAGTGGTAGGAATGATGGTCGTTGAGAACTCTAAGAACGAACCCATTCCACTGAGGCAAGTCACAGGGTGGAAGAATACCCGATTTCTATCCACCATGATGACCAGAGCAAGACACCTTTCACATACCCATATGGGTCTCTAGAGCTTGTCTCGCCTCTGCCCACGTGCTCCTACGAGGATCCCAACCTCCTCTTGGTCCATGTTCACCAGACTCTTTAAGAGGATGGTTGTGTCTTCGTGTATCACAAGTTTTGTCGATCTCGTAGTAGCACGATGGCGCTAACCTTGCAGCTTGATCTTTAACGGTCATTGCTTAGTGGAGAAGCTGGGAACTTCACCACCTTTGATAGCTGCAAGAAGAATTCCCACGGTCGAGCTTATGACCATAAACAAAAGCACTGCCGGGAGATACCCCGGACTATCATAAAAAAAAAAGCTCTTTCCCTTATTAATAAAAGCAAGAACATGTTATCAAGTTAGTATGCACCTTCGGGTATTCTTGTTGCTAACCATTTTAGGTGGAGAACAACTAAGAAGAACAAAGGGGCAAACGATGCTTGAAAACATGAGGGCGACATCGACAAGAAACTTTGATGCCCATGGGTGATGGAACATGCTCAAGAGGAGACCAGACCTTACACACTTGACTTTTGCACAAAAGTCTAAGTGTGGGGAAGATGGTGACAATCTCAAGTTTCATCTACCAAGGGTCATATAAAAAAATGATGATGGAGAATAAAAGGTGATGTCAGCCCAACCTTGCTGAAAAAAAAAAAAAAAAAAGAAAAAAAGAAGAGAGAAAAGGATTGAAAAAAAAAGAGAGAGAAAGATAGAAAGAGAAAAAAAAAAAAAAAAAAAAAAGGGGAAAGAAAAAAAATAGGGACACATGAAGGTCCCACACACAAGAAAAAAAAAAAAAAAAAAAAAAGAAAAAAAAAACAAGAGAAGAGAGGAGCAGGTTGGCCTCGCATGGTTACAAAACATACTAGTGTGTTGCCTGACTCCACCCGTCATTGCCTCAACAAGCAAAGAAGGGCTCTCTCTTGATCCTTTGTCGCTACCAAGGCCCATGGTCCGTACACACAAAGTTGTGTGTGTGAGTGTGTGGCCTAGCCTTGAGAAGCACCTGGGCAGAACAATCATGCAAACCGCAGCAACAAATTCAACGCGTCATCCACTTATGCTGTCGGTACTTATACTCAGGTATGCAAAGGTAACGTTCACCAATACTTCACTCATTTTTATCTCCATGAAAATAAAAATTCCATGCTTCCCTTGCTATGACATATGCTTTGAGTTTGGGTGCGTCTACATAGGCATATGTAAATGCATTCATAGATCTTTTAAATTAAGCGTGGTGCTTAGGTTAAAAATGATCTCCTTTAACCAAAACTTTGATATGGTGTCAAAACTAGGTTAATGAACTTAGAGCTCTGTTGTCATGATCTTTGGGAGTATCTTATGTTGGAGATAAATCATGGCTATGCTTACACTGCTTCTTTATATAAGCCTTGCTTGAGTGATGTTATGGTGAACAAATAAAATAAAAATAAAATAAAATAAAGTTGCCATAATAAAGGCTCCACGGTGTTCATGCCGATATAGCCATGTGTTTGTTTTCTTTTGTTTTGTTTGAATAAACCAGGTACAAGAATAAGTGTGGGGGAGATCTCTCAAGCATACAATCACACCCATCTAAGATCTCCCCAACACAATGCACAAACCCCAAGCAACTCACGATGGAGAAGGACGAGACGAATGATTATCATTAACTCCTTCCTCTTCAAACGATGGTTTGTGCTCCCTCTCTCACATCCTCCATAAGTTTTGAGGTTTAAACTTGAACAAATCAAAAAGACAAAACTTTTGATGCTCCATCTCTAGTCTACCAATTGATACATGGCATGCATACATTTTATTCCTCGCCATAATCATACTTTGTTGAGCAACTATCCTGTAGGGACCCCATGCTTATCTAAATAATTGATCTTTGTGATATGGTGGAACAACTTGACGCTTGCTCTCTTTTGCAATAAGACTTGGTTTTATCTTTGAAAATTTAAAATAAAGCATGCTCATGGTTTGACTTAGCCAAATCCTACCAAAGCCTGAATAATGACATGATTATCCACTATAGCTACTTCCTACTGCATTGAGTTTTGTCAGGCTCCGTTGATCCGCGTTGAGAAAGGCTCATACCCCCAAGATTGGAAAACACGTACACCCACATATACACGCCGGTTCTCACAATGAGAATTGCGCACAACATGCATCTTCACCATCCACCAAATAAATACTCCATTCATACCATGATCATCTCCACGTTATCAAGAAAAAATGCAGAGAGAAAGATACAGGCTGCAAAAAAAAAAAAAAAAAGAATAAGAGATGAAAAATGGACACGTGTCCGAGGGCGAGTAGAGCCCACATCTCCAAAAAAAAAGAGAGACAGAAAAAGAAGTAGCCTATATCTCTCTAGAAGCATACAAAAAGAAGGAAAAAGGATCATGAGTCAAGGAGTAACCACAAAGAAAATATATATCGTCAAAATTTTCCACACACTTTTGCACGTTTCGGTCTAAGGGTATGGCACCTCTTTCCAACGATCCGGAGCTTGACCCGACAAAACATGCAGAGGTACGTATGCATCACTCCATTCAAGGATCCACAAAACCCTACAAAATAGGATGAGTGAGAGTGATACAAACAAGAGTGCTTTGAGAGGAAAATTCAAACAAGAGTGATTTTTGTGAGAGTCAATACCATAAAGAGCAATGCTATTTCTTTCAAAAATTCAAAAACTTACCAAGTCTTTGCGCATAAGTAGTAGCAAGAAGATAGAAGTTCATGCTATTCCATCGCTCAATTATTCTAAGATAGCTTGGTAGCCACCATGAATGCTCACAAGGCAGGTGAGGCCCGGAATAACTTGTATGCAAACTTACATCTTGGAGATTGAACCACTTTAGTCCCTGTGCCTTCACTCGAGGACGAGTAAAGGGCTAAGTGTGGGGGAGTTTGTTGACGGTAACCAACTGCAAATTAAACACCGTCAACACAACACCAAAACAACCTAGAAATAGGGATTTCAACTAACATATTCCAAAGTTTTGGTGTTTATTTGGACTTGCAGGTACCAACTCAAGGACAACCACTTTGGGCCAAAAATACAAAGAAAAAGAAATAAAAACCAACAAATAGAAAAAGGCCCAAAGAAGCAAATGGCAAGCCCAAACAAGAATCGGGACAAAACGTCAAAACCAGGCCGGGCCAAGACCACCACACGACTTTTCACAGCAAGGAGGCCCCCGCCGGCGAAGCGAGCTAAGCAGCCCCAGCCAGTGTGCGCGCGCACCACTGGTGCGGCCGCCGCCTCGGCCGAGGCGGTTTCGGGCCCAGCTTCGGGGAGGCGGTTTGTTACCTTCCAAAACGGACACTACCGACGTTGGATGGTCGGTTTGGCGGATTTGGAAGGTTTTCCTAGGTCGGTTTTGGTGATTTTAGCACTTAGGCCCCTCCCCCTTGTGTATAAATAGCTCCCTCCTTCACCTCTCTACACAACATTCCAAGGAGAAACCAGTCCACTTGTGCAAGAGAGTAGAATTAGTTCTTCTTCTTCTACTTCTTC
Source organism: Hyparrhenia diplandra (assembly GCA_015847255.1). Classification (NCBI taxonomy): domain Eukaryota; kingdom Viridiplantae; phylum Streptophyta; class Magnoliopsida; order Poales; family Poaceae; genus Hyparrhenia; species Hyparrhenia diplandra. The sequence continues at coordinate 290,502 of JADLZK010010174.1, forward strand.
TATATCTTCTTCTAAATTATAGAGAGTGAGAGAGGGAAAAGCTAGAAAGAAGCTTTGTTCTTTCTACCGGAGTTGCCGGTTCGCCCCTTGGTGTTCCGCGGTTCCTAGGAGGGACGGAGTCTTGGGACTTGTCGGTACCCGCCGGGCTTGTACCTCTGCAAGCTACTTATTACACTTTGGTAAGGAGTCTTGTGATTATCTTGCAGCTACTTAATTTCCTTCGTATATTTCTTAGCTGTTGTAGACTTGCGGGATTGGTAGATTGTCTCGTTAAGAGCGTTAGTTCTTGGTGAAGGAACTCTTTGACCCGGGGGAACCTTGGCCAACATCAAGAAGCGTGACCAATAGTGCAAACGTGGTGTTTGGACTAGCGTTCACCTACCTTTTGTGGCGCATCCCACGGTTGAGGGGGTAGGCGCTGGGTTGTGACAGCCTTGTCCGTCCCTTGTAATCCCCCACGTTCGGGTGTGGCAGGTGCTAATTGCCGGAAGCCGCCCGGTTGGGCGTTGGCCGGTGCCCGAAGTAAGTAGACAATGGACTCTAGAAATCACTGCCTGGAAAACTTAGCCTATAGATACCTCGCTACTCTTAGAAAACAAACCCTTGCCTCAAGGTTGACACAGACCAGAAAAGCCTGCTGCGCGACCGTCCTTGTGTAAAATACGATACCCTGCTTACCACCGGGTGAAGTGCTACAATGGTATTTCCGTGCGCTTGTGGATTTCTCTGTGTGCGTTAAGAAACACCAACAATTACCATCTCTAATCTAGCCACTTATAAGATCTCAAACCCCCTTGAGATAATTGTTCATAAAGATTTAGAAAGGGTGGTTGTTGATCTTATTGGCTTGAAAGTTGAGATTGGTGATTTAAGGGAAAACCTCTTCATCATCTTGAATCATATTTGAAGGTTTCCCAAGGACGAGCTTTTTGTCCTAAAATAAGCACTCTAGGGGGAATAATTTAAGTATAGATCTTTTGCTATAACACCCCCTTGTGTAGTGAGCATAGAGATATAATTATGAGAATATTCCTTTGGGTATTTTTTGTTACTAACCATTTCAGGTCTAGAACAAAGAGAACGAAGGATGACAATGTAAGGTATGTCCAACCAATTATCATGCAACATTGAATCAATCGTATAATTCTTGCCATGTTGCTATCTTATCTTGGTTGGCGCTATCTTTAAAACATGCTCAAGTTGCTATACTATTTCATCTTCACTTGAGTAAATCTCTACAATGCTTTCATGTTACCATGTTACTATAGTATGCTTTGGTTTGGGAATGCTGCTACTCTGCAGATAGTGTGTTCCCAAAGGCTTTTAAATTAAGCGTGGTGCTTAGGTTAAAATGCCTTCCTTAATTAAATTAGACATGGAGTCTAGTTTGGTTATTGAACTAAATATTACTTGTGTAGACATTGGTATATTTTGTTAGACTAACCCCTGCAGAAAGAAAGCTCTCAAACAAGCTTGGGGGAAATCCAGAGATGAACTCAAACCAGAGATGAAGCAAGGCATATGATGAACTCCAACCTTGTGCAAAAGACACGGTTCATTCATCATCAATAGAAGAACTGTAAGTCTCAAATCATTCACTCAGTCTTTTGCCACAATTCAGCTTTGCCTTGATCCTTATGCTAAAATACAACAGCAAACAAAAATGTGTTTTAAGATATGATAATTAAAACCTGTGTTAAGAGTAATCAAAGAACCATCTTTTCATTAGCATAGGTAAGATCTTATGAACTTTGGATAACAACCCCTGTTTCAACCATGTTATATACTCCCTTGGGTATGTGTCCACTAATATTTTGCGTAAAAAAAAAAAGAGAATATATACTATGTCTAGTCAATGAAGAAGAGTGCCACAAATAAAGTCTACAAACAAAAGCACTTGCTCAAGGGTAAACTCAAGAGTGATAGGCACATGGAAGAGGAAAGACCAATTCCACCAAGGATAATCCAATCATGCTCTTCCTACTCACATGCCCCCATCACTCTACATGCTGGTTTGCAATCTCTCTATTCACCATTATTCTTTTCTCAAGATCAAATGATTTTGATGCATGAAAATCAAACTTAAGGTTTACTAAAATCATTCTTTTAGAAAAGCAAGGTGAAACATGAGATAAAAGATCTATGCTAAAATCTTCAACCAAACTTTTCTGTAGCATAGAAAGTGACCTTTAACCCTGTAACAATACTATCCTCGTTACTACTTGTATATTCCTTCGGGTATGTGCTGTCAACTAATATTGCAGGAATAAAATCATGAGAGGAGCAAAAAGGTCCTACACAATTCAAAGGAGAAGAAAGAAAGGATGATGCAATAAAGGAGACAAGTTAGGAGCAAGATATACAAGAGGCCGAATAAGGAAAGCTCTAAGCAAAAGGAAAGAATCACCACAAGATGTTACAATGCCGTCACACTCTAATAAAAGGTAAAATCTTGAGGTAAGCTTTTATTAAATAAGTTTTTCCTAATTATGGCATGTTCATAAAGAATCAAACATGTTGGAGTCAAAACCTAACCTTATCCATCTTGCTTAGCTTCGCATGTTTAGTTCTTTGTTCTTAAACACCACTCTCTTGATCTCATAGTCCCCAATGTAATTTAAAGTGTTGCTCATCCTGTTCTGCAAGATAGTTACAACCATTAAATTTTTTATGCTCTATCTTGTGACCTTGTCACCCTCATCATAAATGAAACAAGTAAACATTAACTCTGCCTTGTTTAATATGCCTAAGGTAAGAGAAGAATGAATAAAGTTTTGGTTCTGTTGGTGTTTTCCCACCAACAGGGCCCATGCACTTGATCTCTACCTTGTCTTTGTAAACAGGACATACTTTGAGCACAACGTGGAAGAATATCTCACTCTCCCAGAATTCTACAAGGAAATGTCTTGAACCCGCAAAATACGCACACTAAACAAGATGTTGCATGCTCCACTAATAAAGCTTCACTTCAAACCATGGGATAAGCAAGCAACATGGGTGATGCCATCCTAGAGATCACTATCTCAGGAAACGCAGCCACCAAGATTAGATGGTGAATATGAGGAGTGAGGTAAGAAGTCTTGTTCAAAGGACTTAAAACATTGAACCCTCGCCCGAAAAGGTAACTTCGGTAGTTATCCATATTTAATTCTTGGCATTGCATCTTTAATTGCATATCATATTTATCTTTTTGCATCTTGCATTAGCATATTTATTTTCCTTGCATTGCATAATCATTTTTCCTTTAGCATATTTACATTTATGCATTAGCACTGCATTGAAAAATTCTCAAGCCCCATGTGAATAATTTTGTGACGTGTAACAACCCATAAGGATATCCACTTGTGGTGGCATAAAAATAATTATGCATTCATTTAGTTGCATTTGCATCATAGTTCTTTGCATGCATATAAATATATAAAACCCCAAAAACACTTAAAAGAGAAATCTTGCTGAAGTTCTATCTGGAATAATCATGATCCATCTTGAAAATCTTTAGACACATGAGATCTATGTGGCAAACCACTAACGCTTAATTCAGTTCCACTAGCTTTGTTGTCTATTTGAGTTCAGCAGGATTCAAAAAGGATAGAAACATGATAGGGCGATACCCTCATCATTGTCTACCTCAACTCCCACAACAAACCCGACACTTCAATCTAGCTTGGGGAAGAGCACCCCCAGTTATCACGATAAGTATCTCTACTACTATCTATATATATATTATTAGCTAAATATTTGGTTTGCTATTAGAGTTTGTTAAGAAGTTTAGTTTTATAGAGTCTAGTCGTTTAAAGAGTCTTTAGTAGAAGTGTGATCTTTAGAGTGTAAGAATAAATAAATAAATAAATAAATAAATGAGCTTTCTTTTCCACCAACATGAAATAATCTCGAAGCTAAATCTCATGCATGGAAATGATGAATAGTTGCTCCGTCGTAATTCTTTTTCAAGTACCTAGCTTTCAAGCTTAGTTTCTCTTGAGCCTTAAATGCAAAACTGCTTTGACTTAAAACCTACTTTGAACCTGAAACCTGTGGGTTACAAATTGCTTGCTCTAAAATCTAGGTAATTGACGGATATGATATATGAGAGTCCATTTTGCTATTGATCTTACTCCTAGTGATGCTAGATTTCGGAGATTTATTTTGAAACTTTAAAAGTGCACATGATAAGTTCTTGTGTGACAGAGTGTTGAACCTCCTACCACAGCCATATATACATGCTCACTAGGTTAGGAAAACCTTTTAACATATATATATATATAGGCTGCTTGCTTTGCATTGAGTTTGTTCAATCTTTGTCGACCCTTAGAAACTTGTCATGCTGATCATGTACACTCCACCACCATTTCACCTCATTTCATTCCACTCCACTCGACTCCACTCATTCATATGCTATTTCCATTCTGGAAGTACGCATCCACCACTACACCACCATATACACCCATTATGCATCCACTATATCCACCAAAAATGTTCTACTCCTATCCTAGGAGAGAGCAACCAAAAATGTTCCCTATACCCATCCACTCATTCATTGCTAGCCAATATCTTATAAAAGCTCCATTACATTTATTTATCTCTCAAAAGTTATTGCAAAAGAGATTTGGGTTGTATATTAAAAAAAAAGAAGAAGAAGAAGAGAGAATAAAAGGGAGATGAAAAATGGACAAGTGTCCTACGGGCGAGTAGAGCCTACCTCCCTAAGAAAAAGAAAGAATAAAGGAGAGTTAAAAAAAATGGACAAGTGTCCACTGAAAACAATGAGTACTTAGATGCTCGCCTCTCCATAAAAGAAAAATAAAGAAAAAAGGAAAAGATACAACCCAGGTTCTCTACAGTATTTCCAAATTCCAAAAAGAGAGAAGATTCCTCAAGGAGCAAAAGTAAGATTTTCCTTTCTTCTATACACCTTACTACATTCCCTACCATTACTTATTACCATATTCATTCACCCATACACATGCACCACTTGATCAGTGTGACTCGTGACTTTGGATCCATTGCTTGAACTTACAATATATGCTTAGTAAGTAGAATTAGTTTTCTCCCACCTAGAGCTCCAGATATAAGCTTTAGATATAGGGTGAGAGAGAAGAAGGCATGGTGTCGTACTGCCTTAGTCCAAAAATATTACATATTATGAGAGAGAGGAAAAACAACTTTGTTGCCTTAGTGAGGATCCACAAATACCGCAAATGAGAGACTTGAGAGAGTCATACAAGGAACTTTGAGTTTTATTTTGTAAAATTTGCAAAAAACTCCAGAAGGACAGTTGAACAAAGAGTTTGAGATATGGTGCTCGACTTGATTGCTCTATCTTTCAATTGCCCAAGATCAAAGAAACGGCTATAAGCTCCATGGTTAAAGATAATATGGGTAAGTTAAAGAATGAACAATTTATTCTTATCTGGAGGAAAAATTTTGTATGAAAGTATGTCTACTTTTGAGGTGTGAAAGCGTTGCAGCAACTCCTGATCTATTGCTAAGTTTGGCTTTGCTAGGGACTAGCAAAGGGTAAGCTTGGGGGAGCTTGTTGACACCTGTTATAGCATAATATTACTAGTCAACTAAACATGAAATAAGGGCTTAAAATGAATATCAACATAACTCTAGGGGCTTTACTAACATAATTCCACGAGCTTTGGTGATTTATATATTTTTAGGGACTTAACAGATAAATGCAGAGAAGAATGGAGAAAGTTCCGGAACATACAAGACATATGATGACAAGACTTAACCATGAAGTAACTCAACCCGAAAAGTGGACTAAAACATTCTAGAAGGTACCAGAGGACACCAGAAGAAACACGAAGCCAGGAAGCTTCTGGACCCTGGCGGCCGCTAGAGCCATTTAGGCCGGCCGCCAGGTGGGTCCCACCTGTCATCCTCTCCTTTCTAGGTAGGTTTGTAACCGACCTTGAGGTTGTATCTACATCGTTATTGAAGGTCGGTTTGATCCAATGGTCATCATTCATCGCCAAGGCCTATATAAGAAGACCCCCTGACCCCAGGGCTAAACCCTAATTCATTACTAACTCATTCTATCTCATTATCTCTAAGTTGTAGAGGGGTCCCTTTGTAAGGATCATCTCTCTCTTAGAGATTAGTGAAGTAGAATTAGACATGTAATTAGAAGTAGATTAGATCTAATTAGATCTAATCAAGAGTAAGAGTCAAGAAGAGATTAGAGCCATGGTCCTCATGAAAGAGAGTAGAACTAATCTTGTTCTTAGAGTTAAAGTGTTGGTGATGGAAAGAGCTGCTGAGGAAGCACCGGACCTGTCGGTGACTCCTCTACATCTTGTTCCATCGGAATCAAGTCCCATTAACACTTGTACTTGATTCCGAGACTTCTATGGTGGATCAACTCCTTATTTGAGTAAGTGAATGTTCTTATTGTTCTTATTGTTCACAACTCTTATTTGAGTACTTTAATCTGTAGGAGCCTATAGATTAGAGGGGTAGCTTAGGTTTAGGCGTGGTGCCTAGACTGAGGTTGCTTGTGATGACACCCTATCTTCCGGATCGTGTGGTAGTTCATGGTAGTGACAGTACCATTGATTCCTTTGGAGTCCACCTCCCGTTGATAGGACTAGTTGGGTGTATAAGTGCCGGAGGATTGCATGTTTTGCCCATGTTTTCCTTTGGGTGCTTCCCTTTAAGACAATACCAACATAGCTTACAAGGATAAGAATTAGACAACCATAGAAATCTCCTTATCTCTTTATCTTCTTCAGTTCCTTGACTACTGCTCAGGGATTAGTTATATTCCTTAGTTACCTCACACCATCCTCCCTGTGGATTCGATATTAAAACCCTCTCCCGGGTGAAATGCTCACTAGTATCCGTTCGCTTGCGGATTATTATAAATATTTCTGTAGGCTTAACAAATACCAACAGTGATGCATACATCAGATTTGCTAGTCCTATGGTTGGAGAGCATTTCATGGGTCCAATTTTTCCTTTTGGGGGAAGAAACATGTATTTTGTGAAGCATGATGAAGCTGATAATGCACGTCATTTTGATTTGGATCGTGAAGCATGGGTCATGTTTCTTGGATTTAACCCTGATCTAAAATGTGACAATATTGTGGCCGATGTTGTGTCGGGTTTTGGGATTATGATGGACTAGTTTGGTACTGATGACCCTGCAAAATTGTTTTTCAAGTTTACCTCAATGACGATGCCAAAATCCTAGATGATGTTGAAGTGAATGTAGGGATCCCACCCTTGGGTCTCTCCTGGACCTCTCCCTTGTATGTGCTCAAAAGGAATAACATCACTCTCCTGCCAGATGAAGAAGCCTACGTGACTATGGGCCCTCTGCACCCTGTTCCACACTCTCCACCACGCTGGGCATTCCTGGATACTGATGGCAACTAGGGCTCCACTCCCCAGCCAGGTAACCCAAACTCTGGTATGCAGTTGGATGGTGCGTGGTAACGTACCGTTGGGTGATGCAAGATGCCCCCGCCGATGCCACCATGGAACGTAATCCCCTCTCTGGCGTCGAAGGTAACAACAACCCCCAATGGTGATAACAATGGGTCCCCTATGGATGATAGCTCTCCGTCGGGGGAGAATTTCAACACACCGCCAAGAAACAACAATACTCGCAAGCAAATGCCAATGACAGTCTAGTTATCCCAGCTGCTGGTTTGTCTTTAAGGCCTGACTATCTGAAGAAATCAACTGTCACTGCACCAAGACTAAGGTCTGCTATTTTTGGACCTGTTGAGCCCACCGATCCAGTGATCATAGTCATACCATCACTCCTGAAGCAGCTTAAGGTACACATCCCTGGTTACCCATCCCCAATCTTATTCAGATCCTTAAACTGTTTCTTATCAGAGCTAGATTATGATATTCCATCTTTTTTCTCTGATACTGGGACCTTACTTAAACTTGCATGGATTTTTAACCCATAGGCAGTAGATGATGGTCTGTGCAAGCAGGCCACGGCTTACCTAGAGGCGGCCATTGAAGAATCCGAAGATGAAGTCATGCCTGACGAGCTGTCGCCATGAATCCCGCAAATTTCTTCTGGCGTCGCTTCTTCTTCTTCTTCTCGTCCTGCACGGGTATCGGGCCCTTCCCCCTACCATTGGCGGTCGGAGAAGGCACACCCGCATCCGAGTCGGAGTAGTCCTCAGCTTCCCCCAGGTCCAGCTTCCCTCCAGCATCCGGACGAGCGGCGAGGCGGAGGCAGCAGCATGACCGGCCGGCGTGTTGCCGTCAGCGTCGAGGCCGACCAACACGTAGGCTGATGCGAGGACGTCGCTGTCGAGGTTGGAGTGGTGGCCCTCCTGCTGGGCCAGACGGAGAATCTCCTCCTCCTCTTCCTCCACCTCATCGGCCCAAGACCGGCGGCGCAATTGTGAGCCTCGCTCCATGACGCCGGCGGCGACGATGGGACTCGACCCGGGCGCACCAGATCCAGAGTCCACAGGCCATGAGGACAGGAGAGAGAGCAGATCCAGGGGCAGTGACGGGTGGGGAGCAAGAATACGATGGTCTCGGGGAGGATTCGGAGGCGGAGGTCAGTGGATCTGGTGGTGGACGGCGCCGGAGTGGAGTCGCCCCGACAGTCGCCTAGCTTACCTCCTTACAAGTTACCTCCTCTGTTTGCACCATACTATTCCAGCGGTGATATTATCTGCTGTTCTCGGTGTGGTACTGCTGGTGGACTCGATCGTGCCCAGATCAGCTTCAACATCACTCGTTCTGATCTTATCTGGCATCTGTGTATCCCTATATACGGATATACTCATTTATTATTTTATTTATTCACGGATCACAAGTTCAGACTATCGTCTCTTGGAGTTGGATTCCAATATAAAACATTTGTTCAGCCGTTTAGTGATTTGCACAAACAGTCGGATAGGCATAGGGTATGCAACGATAACCTGAACTGTTTTTTTGTGCAAATGCAAATATCAATTATTTTATTTCAATATATGAGTTTTAAAGTATTGAATTATTGGTTTGGTATATTAATTCTCTTGCAGAATTGTTGCAACATGAAGAGGAGTGATGATATTGCCTCTTGGTTTCAGAATTACGAAGCAAAGAAGAAGACATCTTCTCCATCACCTTCTGTGGCTGCAGCTCACCAAAATGAAGAACAATAAGGCAGAATTGGTCAAGAAAGAGTTCTTGAAGAGAATGTAATTTCAACTCTTTCTTTTATATTAATTGGTGGAGCAAAAATGTAATTTCAACATCTTCATGCTGCTCCTTCGACACGAGGAACCGCGTGGGATTCAGGGCAAGCTTCATAAGGCTGTTGGACGTACTGCTCAGAGGTAGCTCATTATGCACTTATGCATATGCATGACATCGTTTATAAAATAAACCTTAGTTGGACGCATAAAAATAATCTTTTACTGGTAGTCGATCTAGCGCCAAGCACATCATGCATGCTGCACGGCTATGCAAGCGCCTACGCTTGTGAATTCATCCATGTGTGCGCAGTAGTACTGAAGCTTGTGAATTCCTGCAAATAAATTTGCAGCTCATTGCAATGGTGACGAGCCATGGCAGTAGCCTCTATTTGTGCCTTCTCCAGTTCATAGTCGTCGAACCACAACATAGCCGTGCGGACATGTACATCCTTCTGTTGGCTAGCCGACCCTACAGCTGATAAGGCTGTGCAGTGTCGAGAAGATGACGCATACAGGACTATTAATGAATAGATTGTCAGCTGATTGTTTGGTGTAACGACGTCCATCGGTTCATCTGAAATTCAGCAGCTCCGGGCGGTCCTGCGATAGATCTAATTGGAGCTGCTTTGCAGGCACCTTAATTGGCAGGCACATGCATGGATTCTTCTATATATTGGCATACTGTGCATTGATGTTCATTCCTAATATGTGGTTAAAGTCGTTAAACAATTAGTTACCAAAATGATTGTTATGCGTGACTACTCTTGATTTTCCAACTGAAGTTGTTAAGGAATTAGTTACCAAAATAATTATGATGGCAGACTACTCTTGATTTCCACCAAAAGTCGTTAATCGTTAAGGAATTAGTTACCAAAATAATTATGATGGTAGACTACTCTTGATTTCCACCAAAAGTCGTTAATCATTAAGGAATTAGTTACTAAAATAATTATGATGGGACACTACTGTTGATTTCATCTAAAGTTGTTAAGGAATTAGTTACCAAGATGATTATGATGGGAGGCTACTCTAGATTTTCCACATGACAATATTAGTTGTCACGGATTGCACTGATACATGTATACTACGTACAACATGGAGACACGTTTCTTAAACAGGACACTAGACAACTAAAGTTTTCATTTGACAATTTGATTACATGGAGCATGGGTCGAACCATGTTATAATAAGAGAGGTTTTGTTCCTAATGGAAACTCCATCAACAACATTGTGGTAGAAACAATTATTTTTTGCCAAATTGAATTTATTTCACAATTCGATTACTTGGACCAGATGCCAGCAAACAGCAAATGTTCATTGCTCAGCATTTACACTCACTATGTAAAAAAAAAAAAAAAAACATGATTATAGACACGCCTTCAGGCCTATTACAGATGGTTTTGAGCTCGTTTATGGATTAGGGTCTGTAAGGGCTTATTACATACGCACCGGCAACAAGGGTTTGTACTAAGGACTTATTATAGACGTGCTTGAACGCGTTTGTGCATTAATGTTTATAATAAGGCCTTATTCGGACATGCTTGCGCAACTATACATTAGTGTCTTTTATAAGCGCGTTGAACGTGTGTGCGTGTTGCGTGACTGTAATAAACACTCTATAGACGCGTGCAGCCAAGAAACGATTGTACTTCTTGCTAAACTCACATCGCATGTTACCAACACACACTGAAACATAGAAGCGACGGTAGCTTTTGCCAAACTTAGAGACGTGCGTCAGCGACAACCAAATATATTTTCATAAAAAATTGTTTCGAGACATAAATGCTAATATTTTTGCTATAAACTTGGATAAAAATGAAATAGTTTGACTGACACGTTTCCATAGTTGTAAAACTATATAAAAAAGTACCAACAGAAAAGTACATCAATTTGTTCTTGGCCCCATGATCAGTCAAAGAAAGGCCAACATGTTATTGGAAAAATATGTTATTAGGAAAATGAAAGTACTAAGTATAACGTCACTTAGTTGTGTGTATAAGAAAAAACTAGACGTAGCTTGACATTGTATTTGAAATCTACTATACCTATGTAGAGAAACCCCACTAAGGAGTTCTCTCGAAATGCAAGCATGCTACCTCAACTGCCCCACTAAGACCAAGATATATCAGTAGCGTGTCCCAATTGTTTAAACTAACTAAAAAATACTATAACTCACAAACCAAAAAACCAAATTAAATACCAATTACTCCATTAAATTTCTTTTAATAAATCCTTCAAACAAGATCTCATTTGGGATATATTGTGATAAAATTATAGGTGTACCCGTAGTTGGTATAGAGTAAAGTAAAAAAAAAGAATAAAAAAAGGAAAAAAAAGAAAAAAAGAATAGGAGGGTGATATAATATTCTAACTCATAGATTTCTCCTTCATACCCGTGGCAATGTGTGGGGAATCCATCTAGTAAATATTAAATATAAATACAAATATAAGATGTTAGGAAAGGATAAAAAAATACAAATGAGTTACTATATGAGCGAAAAACGAGAAGAAATGGGTGTGGCCAAAAGCCGGGAGAGAATACATTGGAGAGAGAATGGGTCAGGAATAACCTGTCTAATCTAACTCACTCTGGGCACGAAAAACAAAAACAAGAAAACAAGAAACGAACCGAAAATAACCAAACTAATCGGGTTCGGTTCTTGTTCGGTTCCAAGTTTCTAGGAACCAAAATTTTTGTCGGTTAATTCGGTTCCTAGGCTAGGTAACCAAATTGACTTGTATTACTTGAAATTTCTTAATGCCCAATACATCAAGGCATTTTTGCCCAAGCCCAATACTATAAAGCCTAGCAACTCTCCGTTTATCCCCAGTCCGTAGTTGTCCAGTCGCCCTATCCCACTCGCCCCGCGCCGTCCGCCAAGCGCGAGCGTGCCTCGCGACCACCCTGCTCCACCGTAGCAGGCTTGCGGCCACCATCCGCTGCAGGCCATCTCTCGCTCCCGCCCCGGCCGTCCCCTCCCCCACCGGCCCACCACGGCCACCCTTCGCTCCCACCCCGTCGCCCTCCGCATCTCCCCGACCCGCCGGCCTCCGTCTTTTGGTCATGCGGCCGCCCTCGAGGGAGCGAGGTCGCCCCTCGAACGCGACGACGGGCGCGCAAAGGAGGCGCGCCGCGATACACCGGGTATGCGTGCGCGACGGAACACGATGGAGGAGGCCGCTAGCACCGCGGCTGTCTCGGCCGCCTTGACGGAGTCCAGGGTGGAGGCGGTCATGGCATACACGCCTGCGGCTGTTTTCTGAGAACTCTGAAACTAATTCGGTTCCATTCGTTAGTTGAAAGAAACGAAACCAAAACTGAAATACCTCGGTTCCAAGTTTTCCGGGGAACCGATCGGTGCCAGATTCTTTTTGGCCGAGTATTGGGGTGAAGAACCAAACCAATCAGTTTTGAGTACCCTAATGCCTGGGTGAAATCTGACAATGGAGAGAGAGAGAGAGAGAGGCACAATTGTGTTTTTGGAATAGAAAAGCACTACTACAAAACCCTACTATGGGGACGCCTCCCTTTTTGAGTAAGGGCAATTCTTGTTTTGAGTCGCCCCTTCTATGGTATGAGCCGCCCCTACTCTGGTACACAGTAGGGGGCAGCTCTATATTGAGGTGTCCCTACAGTGGGTTGCCGAATTCTAAAATGAGGCTCTAAAAATTAAAATTTTTAAAACGACCTTGATGGAAAAACTTCCTAAATACGAATTGTAGAACTTGAAAAGTTATAAAACTTTGTAGTTGACCACCTTTTTCTTTTTTGAAATCATCTTGTCATACAAAAGCTATGTTCAAATGTGTCAAATTTGAAATTCAACTTTCATAAACGACCTCAAACGGAAAAATTTCCTAGACAAGAATTGTAGATTTTGAAAAGTTATGAAATATTGTAGTTGACCACTTTCTGATTGAATCCGTTTAGGGCCTCAAATATGTGGGGATCCTGAGTGAGATATGGGCAAGCAGCCTAGTTGAGGGGGGGGGTTGCGGCGCAAGCAGCAGGTCACGGGTTCAAAACCCAGCGGCCGCATAGTGTGCGATATTGTGCAAAAAATGCCGTGACTTTGCATTGGCCAGTGGGGCCTTGCCCGATTAAAAAAATCTTTCGCTATTTTATTCAAATTTTGAAAACGCGATTTCTGAAAAAACCCACACAGCTTGAGGAAACCACCGTAGGGACGGAGAATTAGGGGCCACCCCTACGGTGGCTCACGCCCGTCCCTACAGTAAATGCGTGTGTAGTAGTGAAGCCGGAATGGAGAAGCCAGACTTGCACTACTACATAACCGATTTATGGTGGCGGGCAAAAAAAATTTTCGGTGGCGGTTATTAGAACCGCCACCGAGGGAGGGACGAAAAATCGTCGAATTGCGCAAGGGGCCGCCCAAATGCCCGCCACCGAAAAATCTACAGTGGCTCATGGGCCCAGATCAGGTGGCGCCCCTACAGAAGGATCCGCCAGCCGGCCGGGAGTGTGTAGTAGTGAAGCAGGAATGGAGAAGCCAGACTTGGGAACAGGGAAAGGTGGGGAAAGGTATCAGGTACCAGCTTGAGAGGTCGCTGCGTTGAGGGGCTCGAATCTACAAGCGAGGCCGGAACGTTGGGAGGCCGGAGATAAGGCAGGCGCGGCATGGGCACTTGCGGCATCCAGTTCCGGAGGGAGGGGCGGTGAGGGAGGGCGGCCGCCACCATCTTTTCGGGGTGAGGGGGAGCGGAGGGCCGCGGGTTTGGGTGGGGCCAGAGGAACCGCCGGGTTTTGGGGGGGAGAGGGGCCGCCGGGGTTTGGGTGGGGGAGAGGGGCCGCCGGGTGGAGAGGTGGAGAGTGAGAGAAGTTGGAGAGAGAGTTGGAGTGAGAAGTTATATATGGTGGAGAGAAAACGGGCCGATGGACTTAGGTTTCCTTACCTGGCTGGAACTTTGGGCGCTATTAACCGTGGCGGTTTTTTTATAAAACCGCCACGGTTAATTGATTTACCGTGACGGTCATAATAACCGCCACGCAAAATAGAAAATAACCGCCACGGTTAATCATCATGATATTAACCGTGGCGGTTTCTTGAATGTCCGCCACGGAAAATCAAATCCAAACACCACGTAAAATCAATTCTGTAGTAGTGTTGGGAACAGGGAAAGGTATCAGGTACTAGCTTGGAGAGGTCGCTGCGTTGGGCTCGAATCTACAAGCAACGTTGGGAGGCCAGAGATAAGGCAGGCGCGTGCTTGCCGTTCCGGAGTGCGTTTCTGGGCCGGCCACCATGGCCCAACTCACGGCGCATACTGCGCCAGGGAACCTGCCATTGGTGCTGCCAAGGAAGACTAGGTATAGATGGATCGATTACCTCAGCCAAAGGACGAGTGTAGCGACCGATTCCTTCTGCAGACGATGACGCCGACGACCACAATTGTTTCCATGGACGGCGGCAATAGAAGCAGCGAAGAGAAACAACGTATGAAGGGTCTGCACCACCAGCGGCAAGATGAGAATGGATGCTTGGTTTGTCGGTCCGGAGCTAAAATCTCGGGATTATAGGTGCCCATCAGTCAAAACGAAGTTGTACTTAGCTTCCCCAGCTATTCAAACAGATGGATAGTTGATGATGATTTAATAATAATTAAGTGGTATACTTGATGTATAATGGATCGGCATGTGCGGTGTACAGCCGTGTGTATTATACACCTGTTGTCTATCCGGTCCATGATTCCGACCCACCAATGAAGCGCGGTAAGCCGGCACCACATTGAGAGAGGCTGAGTACATGTAAAAACAGTTTGCCACTTGTGTTTGACATTTTTATATTTTGGTAAAAGCTCAAAGACAAGTCTCCAACGATTTTGCATTTAGGTTTGGCAATTTGGGGGAGTTGGCAAAAAATGTCGTCTGCTAGTATTTATGCGTGCGTTTACAACGTTTGGCATTCACGGCGCATTTGTACGTATCGGGAAGAGGTGGAAGAGCATAAATATAATTTTGTTTTGTCTTAGGGTTCTTGATGTAGGTTTTCAAGAGATGGAAGGGCATAAACAAAATTTTATTTCTCTCTTAGGGTCCTGATGAAAGTTATATCTGAGTTTAACAAGGGAATTATACCAAACTGTTGGAGATGAGCTTTTTTTTACTTGACCTTTAAATTTAGGAAATTGGTAAACAAGAGCAATTGTCAAACCACAGATGAGAAACTGTTAGAATTGCACTAAGGGTGGCAATGGATTACCGGCTGCCCTGCTGGTAGCTAACGAGACAACAACTCATCTTATCGGAAAACGCACCTACCTCCCTCCATATCACTATTTGATTACGTTTTTTTAAAAAGGTATGGGTCAAACAATGAGCACATAAATTATAAATAACTTATATGTCGTTGAGTTTGGTAATGTGAAAATCATATCAATAGATTTGTTTTGAAAATTACTTTCATAAAAAAATATACCTATCTTAATATTTAATAAATATTTTTATAGAAAAGAGAAGTTAAAGTTGTGCTTTAATGACCGTGACGCTCTCCTAAAAGTGTCTAATAGTAATACGGAGGAGTATATCTATCTATACCTACTAATAATAAAACGAAGAAATTTCCGGCTTTCCGTCATCCAGCCTTCTACAAGTCTATATACCGGTGTCCTCCTCTCTGCTCCTGCCCAGATATTCAAAGAGTTCGAGACAGATACAAAAAAGAATAGGCGAGCTCTCCCTCTCCAAATAGCCCTATGCTCCTGCCTAGATATTAAGAGTTGGAGACAGATAAAAGGCGAACAACAAACAGAACTGTGAAAAAAAAAAAAAGAAAGGAAATATATGTACAAATTAATAGAGGAAAGGAGAATTCAGCATCAGCAAGTCAACTAAAAAAGAATTACAAAACGAATCCAACACTCAAGAATATCATGGAAAATCTGATGGTCAAGGGCACGGTCTTGGAAAAAAACAATAAATTAATGAAACCAGGGCTCCCATGTGGAGAAAGAAAGAGAGATCTTCTGTCGTTATCATCCGCGGACAAGCCAGTCCTAATATACAAATTTATGGTACTAACTAATCTCTCGTATTATGTTCGTCGAAGCAAGATATTGTCCATCCAAAAACTAAAAAGTTTTTAATAAATCTAATGTTTAAATGGCATATATAAATATACATAACAAATTAAATAATTTGATATTCACCCGTAGCAATGCACGGTCACGATTGCTAGTATATATAATAACGAAACCCGCGGCTATTTTCACGCGCTATTACTGGCGCCTCCTTTGCATAGAAGTTCTCGGTGCGCATTGCATTTCATAGGCAACACAAACGCACTCATGGCCACATTCTTGACGTCGACGCCCGGATTGAAGTTCACAGTGCGCAGGCTGCCGGAGAAGCTGGTGTTGCCGGCCGCGCCTACGCCACGTAAGGTGAAGCGGCTATCTGACATAGATGACCAGCAAGGGTTGCGGTACCGCGCGCCCGCGATCCAGTTCTACCAGAGGAATCCGTCTTGCAAGGGCCGGGACCCCGCGGCTGTTATCCGGGACTCCGTCGCCAAGGCGCTTGTGTACTACTACCCTTTCGCCGGCCGGCTAAGGGAGCTCCAAGGAGGCAAGCTCGCCGTTGACTGCACGGCGGAGGGTGTGCTGTTCGCCGAGGCTGACACCGACGTCCGTCTCGAGGACTTTGGAGACTCCGTTCACCCGCCCTTGCCGTGCCTTGAGGAGCTTTTCTTTGATGATCCTGCAGCCACGTCCTCCATACTTGACTCCCCTCTCGTCCAAATCCAGGTATTCCTGTCCTACATACATATGCCTGCGCAAGTTTGCATCCATGTCGTACGTATTGTTTCTCACTTGGCTATGTAGGTGACGAGGCTAGCATGCGGTGGTTTCACCCTGGCGGTGCAGATGTCCCACACGGTGGCGGATGGCCAGGGCATCATGCAGTTCCTGGAGGCCGTAGCAGAGTTGGCGCGGGGCGCAGCCGTGCCGACGGTGCATCCGGTGTGGGCACGCGACCTACTGCTAGCGCGTATCCCGCCCCGACCGAGTTTCGCGCACCGCGAGTACGATGAGGTGCCGCTGGACCCCATCGCGCTGCCGGCCGACAACCTGGTGCAAGGCTTCGTCTTTTTCGGTCCCCGGGACATCGCTGCTATCAAAGCTCAGCTCGCCCCGGACCTCAGGGACCGCTCGACGACATTCGATGTCCTCACGGCATTCCTGTGGAAGTGCCGCACCATGGCACTGCAGCTTCCGGATCCTGAAGAGGAGGTGCGGCTCGGGTTTGTCGTCAGCGCCAGCCACGGCGAGAGAGGGCTCAGCCTGCCCAAGGGATACTATGGCAACGCTATCGTTGTGCCGGTGGCCGTCTCACCGGCCGGCAAGCTATGCGCGAACCCAGTGGACTACGCCGTGAAGCTAGTGCACAAGGCCAAAGAAGAGGTCGACGCAGAGTACATTCAGTCAGTGGCTGACTTGATGGTGCTTCGCGGGCGACCGATGTTTGCGCTCTCACGCTTGTACCTGGTTTCAGACGTGACCAAGGTAGATCTCGCCAGGATCGACTACGGGTGGGGCCAGGCTGTGTATGGAGGACCGGCCTTCGTTGGCCCCTCCCCCCATCCCTGGGATGTCCAGCTTCATCATACCATGCAAGAATGCCAAGGGCGAAAACGGCGTTGTGGTTCCAATGTGCTTACCTGCCCGCGCCATGGATAGGTTCAGGGAGGAGGTGCGCAAGCTGATGATACGCTCCTCGCTTTGAATAAAGCAACTATCGTGTCTCACTGTCTGTCCGCTACGCACGCCTAAGTTATTATACATGGCACTAGAAGTTATTTAAATAAATTATATACACAGATGTCCACAAACACATGTACACTAGTCCCTCCGCCTTATTAAGTTTGTCACCCCTGGTTTCCGTGCCATCTTGTTCGATATTCATCTTACTCAAATTTTTTTGCACAAATAAAATTTATTTTGTTATGACTTATTTTATCAATAAAGATACTTAAATATTGATTAATTTATTTTATTATTTATATAAATATTTTAAATAAGACGGATGGTCAAACATGAAGTTCAAAAGTAAAAAAACGACAAATTCCATGGGACGGAGAAAGTATGCCAAGACACCACAAAGGAGATACCTTAATTAGTGACCTACAGTTAAAACGCGTCACTTTATATCAGTGACATGGGTAAACAGAATGCCACGTATTGCCCATGCATGGTCTGGAAACAAAACACGCCACAGATGATAAGTTATCAGATACTCTTCTTAACAAGAGAACATATCTAGTGCACACCAGACTTATATGCAACCATGCACACTTCTAATCTGGGCCACAAGATGTAGATCCAAGGGGCACGAGGTGATAACCACCGGGAGGTGGGAGGAGAGATTTGCAAAATTATGATTAGAGCAGGAGTTAAGTGTAAAATTACCTAACCCTTGGATTAACATCCTATGGCCCAGATTAGAAGTGTGCATGGTTGCATATAAGTCCAAGTGCATATGATACGTTCTCTCTTAACAATATGGGTCACTAATAACTCACTACCAGAATCTAAGGCTTTGTCGGGTCCCCACCTCTTTGCCCGAGTGTATTTTCTCGGGCACTCTACAAAGACTATCTATGTCGAAAGTGCCAACTAAAAGCACACACGGCAAAAAAAAGTTTCAACTACAAAGTATCATAACTCCTCGAGATCACAAATTTTATTTTGGTAATTTCTTCGTTTGACAAAGTGTTAGGAACATGCTCACAAAACCTACATCTCTCTCATATCCTATCATAGCATAGTTTCACGGAACTAGAAGAGACATTAATAAGGTTTACGAACAATGTCACTAACACTTTGTCAAATGAATAAGAGACCAAAGTAAACTTTGTAAATCTCAAAAAGTTATGAACCTTTGTAGTAGATTTTTTTATTTGAATTCATCTTATGATCACTACGAGAATCCTAAATTACCTTGGCGGCTAGGAATTTCCTTGAGTGCCAAAATCAAACTGGCATGGAGAGGGTAGTTTTCTTGACGGTTCAACACCACACTCACGGAAAAATATATTCCTATATGTGTTTCCTTGGCGGTTTTGAACCGCCGCCAAGGAAATGCCCCATTTCACTAGGGGTTACTGATTTTTTCTTGAAGCTCAGCACCCAAGGAAATGCGTAGGTATTTTGGTGTCTCCAACAAAAAAAAACAATAATATCTTAACGGGTCAAGCTAGTGCTCCGACATCCGATGTATTTTTTATCCATCCGACGGTCCCGCCCTTCCTCCACTCCCCACACAAAGCGCCGCCCTTCCTCCGTTACCACACAAGGATCCCGCCACTACCCCCGATCCGCCCGCCCGCAACCTCGTCGGCCCCAAATACCTTCTCCCATAGCCAGCTCACCCCCCCATAGCCCGCCCAGCAACTGCAACAACAAGGGAAGTTATTTGCAACATCAAAAGAACTAATGCAACAAAACCAAAAAAAACTGTTGCAACAAACAAAACAAGCTATTGCAACATTGAAATAACATCTAATGCAACAAACAAAGATATGAACTACAACATAAAAAATGTACATTTGCAACATTCAAAAACATTCAATGAAACATCAAAAAAAAAACTGACGCAACAAATGAGAAACCACTCCAAAAGAGCTGAGCATGACCACTACCGATCCTTAGATAGTGAAGATCTCTAGATTGGTTTTGGCTAATTAGTGACACCCTAGGACTAACCTCTATGCTAAGTGGTTGAATTAGTTCAGGTGGTTCTAGCAAAGTGATCATGGTGGATGGACGATGGCGATCCAAAAGATTGATCAAGTGCTCGTGTTTTTGAAAAAGAAAGAGAAAAACAAAATCCTATGGGCTCAAGGCAAAGGTATAAAATAGGTTTTTTGTTTTGCCGGTCAAGACGCAATAGAGTGCGTGATCGGATTTAGGATAGGTAACCGTACTATAAAGAGGGGAAATCTTTAATTGCAATGGTTATCTAGTGCCACTAAATGTGAGTTTCATTTGCATATGCTTAGTGACGTGGTGAGAATGCACGAGAAAATCCTGGAAAAATTATTTATGAAAATGCTAACTTAAATGCTGAAATATTTTTCTAGTTGAAAAAGTTAGCAAACAAATATAAAGGGAAGGTGAAAACTTTGGGTGCTACCTGCCTCTTGGAATGAAGTGACCGGACCAGTGTTCAAGACCAGAGAGGAAACAGCTGTCAAGTTCTTGTGCACCCAACGAAAATCTCTGGAAGCCGCAGACAACTCTCGGAGGTCCAAACATGTCTCCCCTCTCCAGCAAATTTGAGCAGGAGCTGTGGCTGCGCTGCTGCTATTCTTGGCATGGGGCCGATGCTTGCATGTTGTCGTATGGTCCAGAGAGAGAGCACGGAGGAAGCTTCGTCGAAATTGCTTGGGAGAGCATGCAGGCATGCACGTTTGACCTTCGTGAGAGAGAGCATGCACTCGGGCCCGCAGCTGCTGTTGTTCCTACCGTGAAAGAGGAGAATGGAGTGGCCCTGCTGCTGTGGCCCTGCTGCATGTGTTGTCGTCCATTCATTTGTTGCTGCTCGTGGGGCCCGGTTGTCAGCCATGCAAGACCAAGAGAGAAACGGGGATGCGCCTGCTGTTGCTTGGAGCGTTGTCGTCCATTCATTGGCTACGTCTGACCGAGGGAGGCAATTTCGTGGAAGCTGCTGGTGCCAAGCCGTCCGTTGCTTGTGGCTGTTAGACGTAGGGAGCAGGAGGGCCCGCGCGTCAGCCTGAGTGAGTGGAGCTGGCCTTGTAGCCGTTGCGTGGTGGTGGTGCTGGCTGGCTGTTTAGGCAGCGCCTCCCCCTCTCCTTTCCCCTTTCTCTCACTCATTCTTCTCCCTTTGCTCTTTGCTTCAAGAACACAAACAGAGAAGAACAAGCTCCTCCTCTCATCTCTCCCCCCAAGCTTTAGTGCTAAAATCAAGAGAGAAATTGAGAGCCAAGTGTTGATCTTGTGAGCTTGAAGAGCATCTCCTCCCTCTCCTCTCCTTCTCCATAGCTTGTTGCTCATTTGAGAGAGGATTTAGAGGAAACCCTAGTGTTCATGCATTTGTGATTCATATTTGTGGCACTAGGTGATTGTTGCAATTGAGGATTTCTTGTTTCTCTTGGAGAGCACCACTCCTAGACGGTTTGGTGATTGGTGGAGGCGTTGGCAAGAGAAGGTGAATGTTCTTGGCCACCTCCGGTGATTTGTGAGAGGATTACGCACTCCTCGTCGGGAAGACTAAGTGCAAGTAATACATTGCTCGTGTCTTGGGTACCTCTCATTTGCTTTGGGTGCAAGTAGCCTAAAGGCACTTGGCTAGGAGTGAGCTCCACCTTGCCCCCCCACACGTGAGAAGGTCGGACAACGGAGATTAGCTTGAGGGTGCTCAAGTGAACTTCGGGTTAAATATTCGTGTCTCTCCATTGTGATTGTTGTCTCTTGGCATTCGGATTCATTATTCATATTGTGACAACATCCCCGGTGATTGGATTGACTAGCCTCGACATTGTGGTATATCACTTCTACACACTTGCATTACTTTGATATATATATTGTGCTTGTGTAGATTGTGTAGTCTTGCTTAGTTGCTAGAGTAATTTAGCTTGTTCACCTAGTGGTAAAGTAGTGACTTAGCCCTTGTGTGTGAATTAGAGACTATAGCAACTAGAATTGTCAATAGGAGGCTTGACACAAGTAGAGCTAGAGCAAACACATTTACGCTTTGTTATTTACTAACAAGTTGCTCTAGTGATTTTGTAGAAATTTTATTAGGCTATTCACCCCCTCTAGCCATTTAGGACCTTTCAGATAGATGAAGAAGAAATGGAAAAATACCTCCATGACGACGCAGCGAAGGAGGCAGCGCCAGCTATATTCGGTGGAGGGAGCAGGTTGCCGAGAAGGACTGGACGAGAGACGCCGGCGGTGGCATGTGGTGATGGCCATGCGAGGACTGGAGCTACCAGCGGGGAGGAGATGAGGCACACGGCGCGTTAAAGATAGGATTGGGCATGATCGCGGATCGGGAGTTAGCATGGCAAAGGGCGTGCGCTGCCCCGGGAGAGGGCAAGCGGCGGAGATTGAGGATTGGGTGCGGCAACGACAAACATGAATGGAGATTATTTCTCGTGATATTGTTTTAGCAACGCAACGCCAAAAAACTCGCCACCATTAATCCCAGAAAAATAATAAAAGAAAAAAAATCCGCATCCGCACCCAAACGGGCCGAGATCCGGGGCTACGATTTCGCACATCACCGCCACAACCTCGATCCGCCGCCGCCGCCTTGATCCCGCCACCGCCGCTCGGATCCGGCCGGCAGGCAGAGATCCGGCCGCCCCGCCGCCGCCCTCTGGACCGGTTGAGGAGGAACGCGCCGCCGCGCCGCATGGACCAGTTGAGGAGGAACGCGCCGTGATGTGAGCCGACCAATTTATAGGAAATCAAGTATAATTCGCGAATCACCGGCAATCACCGGCAATCGCAGCTCTACACTTGAGTCCATATAAACCCCGTATTCGAAATCTCGAGTGATTTCAAACTCATCAACAACATACAACAGGATCGTTGAGCTTGGTAGTAAAATCCACAGGTATTTCAAACCAAATTCGATATATTAAACATCGAGTGCGAGTATAATTTATTACAAACTCGGGTTCAAGTGCGGGAAGCAAAGTAGTTTGGTAAAAACCAAATAGTCTTTCAAAGGAAACAAATATAAGATAGTGCCGTTAGATAGTCATCCCCGTAGAAAGATGAGACAGGGGATATAGATTTGCCTTGCCCCGGCCTTACTCTTCATCAACAGAAATGCAGACAAGTCTTACAAGAACCATGGTAAACATGCTCACCCGCAACAACGGAATAAAACCCCGAGTACAAAATACTCGCCTAGACTTACCCGTCCAAAATAAAATAAAAAGACTCCAAGGATCATGCTAGGCTTTATTTGGGGTTTAGCCGACTCACATTAACTTTCGCAAATAAAGTTGTTTAGTGAGCCTGTGCATGCTACTTGTATATTTTTCCAAGTTAACAGGGTACTTAATTAATTATATGACATAGATCCTGTATAGTCAAGATTAATCATTGCTCGGTAGAAAAAATAACAGCATAAGTAACTTGCTTAAAATTATATCAGCTGCAACATGATAAACAACATATAGTGTAGTGATTAAGACTACATTGCCGTGGAAGCATCTCGGGTTCTCACTAACCGGGAGAGATGGCGATTCGAATCGATTTGCAAACCACCGGGCGAATACCCCGACACAAACCAGGTCTACTTTGTAAAGGCGCGGACTAATCACTCCCAGGACGTTACGGACGTAAAGTCTCGGTCTTGCCGGCTACCCCCTCCTTCTCGAGCACCCAAGTGAGCGTAAGCAACGAGTACGACCCCTCGTGCGCATCTTCTTGTGCCCGATTAACCACACCAACCATCACCAAAGGAGGAGCGATAAAGCGAGCATGGCCGGCCCCTAACATTCCCACGAGCTTCGTGGCTCACGACCCCGCGGAGCCTACTAAATGCCAGGTACGTTCAACTTTCGACCACAGCCCGACAAAGAGTAAGTCCTTAATTGATCAGGTGGAAAGACCACAATATCAACCCAATCTCACATGTTTTAATTTATCAGGTTCTCAATAGCAGCTTGACAATCACCCATGTGATTGTTCACAACATAACCTCAAGTGACCGGAATCACTATCTACTGCAAACATGGTACTGAGCATTAACCTAGACCTCTACGTAGGATGGACAACTTTCAGCAAGGATCATAATGCATCAACGTTTTCAATCATTTCCTATACTTAATGCATGAAACATATAAAAGACTCAAGTCAAATTAATTGGAAGAATTAGGAAAGGGCAGAATGCTCCGGGGCTTGCCTCGCAGGAACGTTGCCGGAACGTGCTCCGGACACTCAGTCAGCTCGTCGGTCGACCCTTCGTCTCCTGTGACTCCTCCGGACTGCACTCCCAGCTGGAACAGCTCCCGGCTCCTCGATCAGCTCCTCCGTAACTCCCCCGATCCTGAGATGATGCATATGATGGAGAAAAGATATAATTACTATAACATGAATATCAACTTGCAATGAGTAACAATATGTATGATGGATGGATGCTTCATGATGCAAGCTATTAGTAAGTGCATATCTCTTCTGTAGAAACATAACTTAATCTACACAAGAAACACTAACAAGCTACATCAAGCAACACCTTTATCTCTAATGACAAGAAATGGCTGCTAGACATGCTGTCACTAAAAAGCGATCACACAGGGAGTTCTACAACTCCAAATTCAGTGAACTAGGACTCTATGGAAAGCTAACAAAATTTCCTACAAAACATTCCGCATTGTCCAGAGCTGAATCTGAACCTATCAGCCTCGAAATTGGGAAAAACAGAGGCTCTGTTTTCAGCCCAAACATCACATACAACCTCCATAACTCACAAATTACTCATGCAACTTATCTCAAACTTAACCAGCAAGTAAATCAAGTAATTATCTACCAAATAGTCCTACTGGACATGTCAAAAGATAATTTCAAGCACATGAAATGACATACCCTAGCAAACACTACACTTGCACCCTATAATTAAATAAAATGCTAGAACAAGAAAATGTCAAAACTACTAAGCTGATCAAACCAAGCTTACTAACAGATCATAATCATGCTAGGAACACATAATAAAAATACTAATACACATTACCTTCATAAAAACATATATTTCTAGCCTATTTTCCATGCATCACAAATATAATAAATATACAACTACTCAAGAAAATTCTACAAAAATTACCAGAGCATCTTACTGGAATATAACAACTACCATAAAAATCTCATGGCAAGGTCATGCTCAAACAGCCCTACACAAAAATGACAAGTTTATACTAAACCTAGGCATGAAAATACTTTTATACTATGAAAAGTGTCAGACAACAGATTTCTGAGTATAAAAGGCTTCTAAAACCTATCAAACACAAACACACCAAGTTTCACACTCAAAACCCTAATATTTATTTTTCTATGAATTTCTAAAGATCACATAGCAAAAAGCACATAAATAGAAAATCACATTTCTTATACAGAACATACCATGCATGATATTTTTCCTAGACTCTACTCACAAAAACAAGCACTTTTCATACATAAAGCATATATTTTTATCTTGTACCAATTAAAAGATATGATTTTCCTCAATTTCCATGCATTTCTAGCCATAAATAAAACTCTATATAAAAGTTCTCAGAAAATAGGATTTCATAATTTTATACTGTAGCCTATCTTCTAACAAGCATGGCAAAATTTGTTTCACTCAAAACGGACTCAAAATGACCAAGATATGAATTTCTAAAGCTTTTCAACAAAACCGAAAAATGAGAAAAAAGAAAAAGAAAAGGAAAATCGGGCGGGGCCCGCGTGTCAGCGACACGGAAGCAGAGCACGGCGCGGCGGGCGGCGGATCGGGCGGCGGAATTTCGCCGGGCGATGACCAAACGGGCAACCGGGCCTAACCTAAACTCATCTACGACGCCGAGGGTCACGATGGTGCCCATGGTTTGCACTAAAACCTAACGAAACGCGGTGGCGGCAGACGGCGGCTCTCGGGGCGGCGCGGACATCGGCGCTCCGGCTGTTCTCCGGCGATAGACGGCACACCGGTGGCCGTTCTCTCTACTCTCCTAGGCTCAACGGCGACATGCAAGCAACCTAGAAGCTTAACGAAGCAACGACGGCGAACGACGGACTCGGCGGACTGGCGGCGCCACGGGCATCGCCGGGCGACGACGCGGTCGTCCCGGCGAAACGACGGCGACACTCACTCAACCATCTAGCTTGAGAGCTCAAGCACCTCTAGGCGATCCTAAAACACGAAAAAGCCGGCCAAAACTCGATCCATGAGCTCAGCGACGGTTTGCCCCAACGGCGGCCATGGCGGCTCACGCCGGCTGGCGCCGGGATGTGGAAATGGGGGCTCTACTCGACCTTTACCTCGATTCGCTGCCAGATTGGAGTAGAGGATGAAGTAGCGGAGCTAGGGACGCGGTTTGAGGCGACTTGTGCGACGACGGCGACGAACCACGGCGGCGGAGTCATGGACACGGCGGCAATGGCGCTAGCGGCGGCGGTGCTCACGCTCCCTCTACCGGGCGGCGGCCGGGAGCGAGGCTGGGGTTAGTTAGCGCGCTGCGCGCCCTATTTGCGCGGCACACGATAACGGCCCATCCGGGCCGCACGTCGGCGTCCGCGCGTGAAGCCACGCCGGCGCGGGGCGGTGTCGGGCGGGCGAGCTGCCGATATCCCCCCCTACTCTTCTTTCTGAACCAGCGACTGTTTTTGGCCTGTGCCTTGAGATCCGTGCAGAATTTGGAAAAAGTCAAAACATCAACTTTGTAGAGAATTTCATAAGCTACAAAACACTCAATATGAACTTTTTATAATTCGGCCTAAATTTGAAACTAAAAATTAAAAACAGCAAGGTCAAACTAAACTAGTCAAAACAGAGTTTGAATTTGACTCAAATTTGACCCAAACTGTTGGGCACTATTTGAACCCTTTCCAAACCTTTTCACAAGAAACTTACAACAGATCATTTGCCCTATATAAAAAGTACTTCATTTCATCTATAGAAACTTTTTGCTAAAAACCATTCTAGCAAGCACTTTTGAAATGAGTTTCAAAATGGGTCAAAGAGGTTTGACACTCTAGGGCTATTTTATAAAAATTTTCTAAATTGAAACACAAGCTCAAACATGGTCCTAAATTATGTCAAAAAAATATATCTAGGCACAATCTAGGTCCAAAACATCATTATAGCTAAGATCTTATAGTAGCTAGATCAAACGAGCATGAAATGAGAGCAACTCAAAGTAAATGCTATTATGAACTTGCTCATGCATGAAATGATGATGATGCTATGCAAATGATCATGCTTTCAAGATGCTTAACACCTAGGGTGTTACAAATCTTTTCCCCTAAAAAGAATCTCGTCCTGAGATTCGCGAAACTAACCATTTATGATAAAAGCGTGGATAGTTCCTCGGGAGGTATTCATCGGTCTCCCATGTTGCATCATTTTCTCCATGATTTCCCCAAAGGATCTTGTACTTTGCTTGACTACCTTGCCTCTAGTGGCTCTTTCCTTAGTGTCTAATACCTTTGCTGGTTCCTCATAATAGGTTAGATCTGGGCTAATTTCAACACTCCGGGTTGACACTCGTTCCTCTGGAATTCTCATACATTTCTTCAGTTGTGACACATGAAACACATCAAAAATTCTTCCCATCTCCTGGGGTAACTGTAACTGATACGCTACCTTTCCCTTAGTGGCTAAAATCTTGTAGGGGCCTACGAACCTAGGTGCTAACTTTCTTTTCACTCCAAAACGCTGTACTCGTTTCATTGGTGACACCTTCAAGTAGACATAGTCACCAACACTGAATCTAATGGGCTTTCTACGTTTGTCGGCATAACTCTTTTGGCGATCTTGGGCAGCCTTCATGTTTTGTTTTATGATTTTCACCTTCTGCTCAGCCTCATCTATCAAATCAATGCCATAGTAGGGCTGCTCTCCTGATTCAATCCAATTCAGGGGTGTTCTACACTTCCTCCCATACAAAGCTTCAAACGGTGCCATCTGAATACTAGCTTGATAACTGTTATTATATGAGAACTCTGCATAAGGCAACCATTTGTCCCAAGAACCTTTCGCTGACAACACACACGCCCTCAACATATCTTCTAGTATTTGGTTTACTCTTTCAGTTTGGCCTGTGGTTTGTGGGTGATAAGCTGAACTACGAAGTAGTTTGGTTCCAAAGGCTTCCTGTAGGCTCTCCCAAAATCGATTGGTCCAACTAGATCCACGATCCGACACTATCGATTTGGGTACTCCGTGCAAACGAAGTACATGGGCAATGTATAGCTCTGCGTATTGGTGAGGTTCATAGTGTATATTAATCGGGATGAAATGAGCCACTTTGGTTAAGCGATCCACAATCACCCAAATTGAATCAAATCCCTTCTGTGTTTGTGGTAACCCAACAATCAAGTCCATTGTGATCTCATCCCATTTCCAATCAGGAATTGGCAATGGTTGCAACAACCCCGCAGTCTTCATATGAATGGCTTTAACTCTGCAAGCAATTGTCACATCGAGCCACTTGGGCAGCAATTTCCTTTCTCATTTTGGTCCACCAAAATCTGGTTCTCAAATCCCGATACATCTTGTTACTACCGGGTGAATTGTTATCTTGGACGAGTGAGCCTCCTCGTTAGAATCGATCTCTCAACTCTCGATCTTTTGGCACGACAAGGCGATCATCATACCAAAGAATTCCCTCTCATCAACTCGGAAATGATCACTAGGCTCTTTCTCTATCTTCCTCTTGATATGGGCAATCCCTTTATCTACTTTTCGGCCCTCAACAATCCTGCTTTCCAACTCATTCTGTATCTGAATGTTGCATAGGATAGCCGGATGCATAGGAGGAAAAGCCTCCTTAGATTCGACTTGTCCCAACAAACAATGCGATTTCTGCTCAAAGCATCCGCAACAACATTGGCTTTGCCCGGATGATAGTGCAACTCAATATTATAATCCTTTATCAGCTCTAACCACCTTCTCTGTCTCATATTCAACTCCTCTTGCGTGAAAATATACTTCAAACTCTTGTGGTCAGTGTAGACATGACATACATTACCAAGTAAGTAATGTCGCCGGATCTTCAATGCATGTACCACGGCAAAGCAAGTTCTAAGTCATGGGTTGGATAATTAACCTCATGCTTCCTTAGCCGACGTGATGCATACGCATAATCCCTCGCCTTCCCGCATGAGTACGCATCCCAATCCTCGTACCACATGCGTCACAATACACATCAAAGGGTTTCTGAATGTCAGGTTGTGCGAGCACTGGAGCCGTAGTCAACAACGTTCACAAAGTACGAAACGCTGCTTTGCACTCCGGTGTCCACACAAATTTCTCGTCCTTCTACAACAATCGGGTCATAGGTTTAGCTATTTTGGAGAAATCGGTATGAACCTACGATAATATCCGGCTAACCCTAGAAAACTTGGATCTCGAACCGACACGGTGCTTTCCAATCCAACACCTCTTGCACCTTACTAGGATCTACTCGAAATTCCATTCTCGGATAAAACATGTCCTAGGAAATGCACTTCCTTCAGCCAAAACTCGCACTTACTGAATTTAGCATACAACTTATGCTTTCTGAGTCTCTCCAAAACTATCCTCAAATGCTCAGCATGCTGTTCCTCATTTTCAGAATACACCAATATATCATCGATGAATACAACCACGAACTGATCCAGTTCAGGCATAAACACCGAATTCATCAAACACATGAAATGTGCTGGAGCATTCGTCAAGCCGAAGGACATGACGAGATACTCGTACAAACCATACCGCGTAGAGAATGCGGTCTTGGGTATATCACATCTGGGGTATGATTTTAATCGATGATACCCCGATCGAAGATCTATCTTTGAAAACACCTTGGCTCGAGACAACCGATCAAAAAGTATGTCAATGCGGGGTAATGGGTATTTATTCTTCAACATTACCGCATTGAGTGGCCTATAATCCACACACATTCTCGGCGTCGATCTTCTTTTTTTCACAAACAATTTTGGACATCCCCAAGGTGACGAACTAGGTCTAATGAAACCTTTCTCAAGCAACTCCTCGAAGTTGTACTTTTAGTTACGCTAACTCATTGGGTGGCATTCGGTAGGGTCTTGGGGAAATAGGGGCAGTCCACGGAATCAACTCTATTGCAAACTCAACATCCCTATCGGGCGGCAATCCGGGTAGGTCTTCCGGAAAACGTCAGGAAATTCACGGACTTCTGAGTGCATGTCGAGATTTCAGACACTTGTAACGGCCGAAGCACGGTTAAGGTCAATGGCTTTAGGTAACAAAACACGGTGTTCGGTCAAATCGCGGGGGATTCTTCAAGTGTACTACCCTATTCACCGTATCTATGATTACACCCCAACTTTTCATCCAATTCATCCCGAGGATGACATCCAAACACAAACCGGGTAAAACTATCAACGAGGTTATTATTTCTAAATCACCCATCATGATCTTCACATCATTGACCCTCTGTCTAGTCAACCGGTCAGCCCCCTTTGAACTAATTCGTATCCAAACCCTAGGTCGGTGATTTGTTCCCCATTCCTACGTGCATACTCTTGACTCATGAATGAATGCGATGATCCGTAATCAAATAAAACAACAAAGACTACGATTGTTAACTAAGCACGTACCGGCTGTCACGGTCTCTCCTTCAGGAACTTCCTCAATATTGGCAAAGTGTGCCCTGTCCCACATCTTGCTTGTAGTTCTTCCCGGGCTGCGGGCAAGACTTGGAGTAATGCAGGGCTTACCACAATTGAAACAATTGTTGTGGTTGAAGGGCACGGGGCGTGAAATACTCCCAATGCGGGGCTTTCCTTTCGAGTAGGTGCAACAAACCTCCGAAACGCGGGTTTCCAACCCGATTCTTCTTACGTGGTGGGACATAGCGCGAGGGCAGCGGCAGTGGGCGGTAGTTCCGACGGCGTCCAAAGGAACCACTGTTCGGCCCCGAGCTTCCCTCAAACGGTCTCTTCTTGCCTTTGGATGCAGCATACATGGCACTACTCTTCTCCCGGTGAAGGCAATCGGTCACAAACTCCTCGAAAGTTTTTTACGGTGGAATTTCCCATGACTTTCTACATTTTGAGGCTTAATCCTCTCTTGAATCTAGCCAACTTCTTCTCCTCGATTGTCGACCATGTCGGGAGCATACCTAGAGCGATCTGTTGAAAGCTTTGTAGGTACTCATTCATGGTCTTGTTGTCCCGACCGAGCTTAATAAACTCTCCCAATTTCTCCGCCGAGCACCGGCAGGTATGTATGTCCTCCGAAAAGCTGGCGTGGCGGTTCCAAGTGATAGGAACATTGGCGGTAAAGTAGCACGGTAATTCTTCCACCATATCCCCGCGGGTCCCTCCAAAGCAAGTGCGTTGCAAATTCTGCCTTACGGGTCTCGAGGCGGATTCACCAACCGGAATTTATCTTCAATCGAGGTCAACCATTCTTCAGCCTCCATAGGTTCATTCGCCCACGATGAACTTTGGTGGTTCTGTGGCCTTAAAGTTCTTGTATGCGGAATCCATCACCATCGGCACCACCACGGCCTCCTCGCTTTCGGTGTTGCGTGCGATATTTCGCAACTCTCCCAGAACCGATCAAAGAACCGCTCTGGTTCACTTGGAGGTGGTGATCGCTATCGATCTCCCCAAGACTCGATCGTTTTGCGGCATCGCACATTTGAATCAACAATAACCATCGGATGATGTTGTCCAAAGCATAGATATTGAATTTAGGTTACGCGGAATTTATTGAGAGAATAAATTCATCCACAATAACAGGTAACAATAAACTCAATACGGTCTTTCCTCAACATCACGGTTATGTCAACGCAACATGTGTATCAAGATTTCGCAACAAAATGGCAACAAAATGTTGCACCACCGACATGATTTCGCAATTGACCACGAGTCGCAAATGCCATAGAACCGGTCACAATATAAGGCACGAACTAAATTAAGGTCTCGACTAATACAATAAGGTCTCGAATATTACGAATCCAAGTCTTACATGCTGATAGTCTCACGAATAAAAGGGAAATTACATGGTAATAGTGGCACTACACCGCTCGGCTACAAGGGTGTCTCGACTAGATCAAGGGCTACGTGGTAGCATCTACGGAAATCTAAACATGGCATCACAGTCATCTACCCCGTGGTGGTGCGAGAAGTGGGGTCTCCATCATGGTCCTCCTCACCGGGCGCCGGGCCGCACTCTCTAGTCCTCACCGTGGTCCCCCTGTGAGCTCCACGATGCGGGCGGCCGCGCCTTGGTGAAGTCATCCACCGCTCGTTTGCGCCCCCGATGGTGACGGAGAGACGCCGTCCAGGTAGCACTCACGCCGCAGCCTTCCTCGCACTAGCCTCGAGTCTCGCGCAGCCCCGCCCTAAGACGCAGCGCTCCGGCTGCCGCCTCGCGCGGCCGTCATAAGCTCTCCGCTCAGCTTAGTAAACGGCAAACATAGCCCTCATGGCTGCCATACCGCCGACCCACGCCGCTCGTTTTTCCTCGGGCGGTACGCCTCATGGAAACACCGCGGGCGGGCCGCCAAAGAAGTGCAGTCCCACGGTCCCGCGCCATTCGGTCCAAAACTCCCATGGTCGCAACCCGGGCGGCGGGCCCATGCATCGGCCTTGCCCAATGCACCGCGGGGCCGGGCCAATAGGGGTCCAGATGGTGCGGCCTTTGTCACCTCAACTGAAATCCACGGTACCTCTCCTCGCCATGGGTGCGCCTCCATGCGTAGGTGGGCTCTGGCTGTACCCAAACCGACCGCAACGTCTCCCACAAAGCCAGGCTGGTGTTGCCTAGTCCAGTTTTAACAAAATTCGGGCAAGTACTAATTAGGGAAAAAGATGGAGAATGCATGAATGACATGATGTAAAATTTTAAACATGATGCATGCACTTTACCTACGTATCTCACGGAATAGGGAAGAGATTTCTCTATTCGTTTTAATGGTGGCAACCTACGATCTCTCAAAAGAAATAAGACGTGTCTAGTCGATCTAACGCATTCTTATTTGTTAGTGTACCGCAATTCATTTCAGCCCACAATATATTCATGCAATGCAAGAATTTAAATTGCATATACGCTTGTCGGGTCCACCGACGGCATCGCATACCATGCGGAAAAATCACATTTTACACCCAAAGACACTGTGTACCCATACACAAGTCTACGAGGGGGCACTACCCGACCACGGAGCTCTCAAAATCATTTTATTTCCCCCTAGACCGGCATACATCCGATCATGCTCTCACAGCTCACATCATTACCTTGGGCGTAGAGGCATTGAACAACCATTACAGGGGGCGTAGAGGTTTTTC
Organism: Hyparrhenia diplandra; assembly: GCA_015847255.1. Taxonomy (NCBI): domain Eukaryota; kingdom Viridiplantae; phylum Streptophyta; class Magnoliopsida; order Poales; family Poaceae; genus Hyparrhenia; species Hyparrhenia diplandra. The sequence goes on from JADLZK010010174.1 coordinate 323,681, forward strand.
GATCCATTCATGACTACTCAAGTGAGTAGCCCCGTACCTCTTGGCCGCCACGGCAACCAAGCACAAACAACAAAATATGATGCATCAGCCCAATCCCAGTTAGCCAAGCCACCTGACTGTCCTTAATTGGGCATAGAGGCTATGACCAAGGCACTACTAAATTTTGCAAACCTTTTACTCACACCACTTAAAAAGATTTTGTTTCGCAAACTTTTCGCAAAAGATTAGTCGTTCGTTTTAATTTAAATACCGGTCGGACTTGTAATTACCAAACTAAGCTCGATACCAGGCCCAGCAGAGCCGACCAATTTATAAGAAATCAAGTATAATTCGCAATCACCGAAGCAATCGCAGATCTACACTTGAGTCCATATAAACCCGGTATTCCGGAAATCTCAGAGTGATTTCAAACTCATCAACAACATACAACAGGATCGTTGAGCTTGGTAGTAAAATCCGCAGGTATTTCAAACCAAATTTGATATATTAAACATCAGAGTGCGAGTATAATTTATTACAAACTCGGGTTCAAGTGCGAAGCGATAGTTTGCGAAAACCAAATAGTCTTTCAAAGGAAACAAATATAAGATAGTGCCGGTAGATAGTCATCCCCTCAGAAAGCATGAGACAGGGGATATAGATTTGCCTTGCCACGGCCTTACTCTTCATCAATAGGAAGCAGACAAGTATTACAAAGTAACCATGGTAAACATGCTCACCCGCAACAACGGGAATAAAACCACGAGTACAAAATACTCAGCTAGACTTACCCGTCCAAAATAAAATAAAAGACTCCAAGGATCATGCTAGGCTTTTTATCGGGGTTTAGCCGACTCACATTAACTTTTCGCAAATAAAGTTGTTTAGTGAGCCTGTGCATGCTACTTGTATATTTTTCCAAGTTAACGAGGGTACTTAATTAATTATATGACATAGATCCCTGTATAGTCAAGATTAATCATTGCTCAAGTAGAATAAATAACAGCATAAGTAACTTGCTCAAAATTATATCACCGCAACATGATAAACAACATATAGTGTAGTGATTAAGACTACATTGCCGTGGAAGCATCCGGGGTTCTCACTAACCCGGGAGAGATGGCGATTCGAATCGATTTGCCATCCGGTGGCGAATACCACGACACAAACCGGGTCTACTTTGCAAAGGCGGACCCAATCACTCCCGGGACGTTACGGGACGTAAAGTCTCGGTCTTCTTGGCTACCCCCTCCTTCTCGAGCACCCAAGTGAGGCGTAAGCAACGAGCACGACCCCTCGTGCGCATCTTCTTGTGCCCGATTAACCACACCAACCATCACCAAAGGAGGAGCGATAAAGCGAGCATGGCCGGCCCCTAACATTCCCACGAGCCGTGGCTCACGACCCGCGGAGCCTACTAAATGCCGGTATGTTCAACTTCCGACCACGGCCCGACAAAGAGTAAGTCTTTAATTGATCAGGTGGAAAGACCACAATATCCACCCAATCTCACATGTTTTAATTTATCGGGTTCTCAACAGCCCAGCTTGACAATCACCCATGTGATTGTTCACAACATAACCTCAAGTGACCGGAATCACCGTCTCTCGCAAACATGGTACCGAGCATTAACCTAGACTTCTACGTAGGATGGACAACTTTTCAGCAAGGATCATAATGCATCAACGTTTTCAACCATTTCCTATACTTAATGCATGAAACATATAAAAGACTCAAGTCAAATTAATTGGAAGAATTAGGAAAGGGCAGAATGCTCCGGGGCTTGCCTCGCAGGAACGTTGCCGGAACGTGCTCCGGACACTCAGTCAGCTCGTCGGTCGACCCTTCGTCTCCTGTGACTCCTCCGACTGCACTCCCACCTGAACAGCTCCCCCGGCTCCTCGATCGGCTCCTCCGAAACTTCCCGATCCCGAGATGATGCATATGATGGAGAAAAGATATAATTACTATAACATGAATATCAACTTGCAATGAGTAACAATATGTATGATGGATGGATGCTTCATGATGCAAGCTATTAGTAAGTGCATATCTCTTCTGCAGAAACATAACTTAATCTACACAAGAAACACTAACAAGCTACATCAAGCAACACCTTATCTCTCTAATGACAAGAAATGGCAGCTAGACATGCTGTCACTAAAACAGATCATGCGGGAGTTCTACAACTCCAAATTCAGTGAACTAGGACTCTATGGAAAGCTAACAAAATTTCCTACAAAACATTCCGCATTGTCCAGAGCTGAATCTGAACCTATCAGCCTCGAAATAGGAAAAACAGAGGCTCTGTTTTCAGCCCAAACATCACATACAACCTCCATAACTCACAAATTACTCATGCAACTTATCTCAAACTTAACCAGCAAGTAAATCAAGTAATTATCTACCAAATAAACCTACTGGACATGTCAAAAGATAATTTCAAGCACATGAAAAGACATACCCTAGCAAACACTACACTTGCACCCTATAATTAAATAAAATGCTAGAACAAGAAAATGTCAAAACTACTAAGCTGATCAAACCAAGCTTACTAACAGATCATAATCATGCTAGGAACACATAATAAAAATACTAATACACATTACCTTCATAAAAACATATATTTCTAGCCTATTTTCCATGCATCACAAATATAATAAATATACAACTACTCCAGAAAATTCTACAAAAATTACCAGAGCATCTTACTGGAATATAACAACTACCATAAAAATCTCATGGCAAGGTCATGCTCAAACAGCCCTACACAAAAATGACAAGTTTATACTAAACCTATGCATGAAAATACTTAGTACTATGAAAAGTGTCAGACAACAGATTTCTGAGTATAAAAGGCTTCTAAAACCTATCAAACACAAACACACCAAGTTTCACACTCAAAACCCTAATATTTATTTTTCTATGAATTTCTAAAGATCACATAGCAAAAAGCACATAAATAGAAAATCACATTTCTTATACAGAACATACCATGCATGATATTTTTCCTAGACTCTACTCACAAAAACAAGCACTTTTCATACAGAAAGCATATTTTTCTCTTGTACCAATTAAAAGATATGATTTTCCTCAATTTCCATGCATTTCTAGCCATAAATAAAACTCTATATAAAAGTTCTTAGAAAATAGGATTTCATAATTTTATACTGTAGCCTATCTTCTAACAAGCATGGCAAAATTTGTTTCACTCAAAAACGGACTCAAAATGACCAAGATATGAATTTCTAAAGCTTTTCAACAAAACCGGAAAAAAAAAAAAGAAAAGGAAAATCGGCGGGGCCCGCGTGTCAGCGACACGGAAGCAGAGCACGGCGGCGCCGGGCGGTGGATCGGCGGCGGAATTTCGCCGGGCGATGACCAAACTGGGCAACCGCCTAACCTAAACTCATCTACGCGACGCGAGGGTCACGATGGTGCCCATGGTTTGCACTAAAAACCTAACGAAACGATGGTGACGGGATGCGGCGGCGCGCGGACGGCGGGCGCCCGGCGCTCGGCTGTTCTCCGGCAATAGACGGCACACTAATCGGGTGGCCGTTCTCTACTCTCCTAGGCTACCTTTGGCGACATGCAAGCAACCTAGAAGCTTAACTTAAGCAACGACGGCTGAACGACGGACCTCGGCGCGATGGCGGCGCCACGGCATCGGCGTGGCGACGACGCGGCCCCGCTAAACGACGGGGACACTCACTCAACCATCTAGCTCGAGCTCAAGCACCTCCTAGGCAATCCTAAAAACACTAAAAAAGCGCGGCCAAACCTCGATCCATGAGCTCAGCGACGGTTTGCCCCAATGGCGGCCATGGCGGGCTCGCGGCGGGCGCCGGATGTGGAAATGGGGGCTCTACCTCGACCTTTACCTCGATTCGTTGCGGATTGGAGTAGAGGATGAAGTAGCGGAGCTAGGGACGCGGTTTGAGGCGATTTGGTGCGGCGGCGGCGGCGAACCACGGGCGGGCGGAGCTGGACACTGGCGGCAATGGCGCGCGGCGGCCGGTGCTCACGTTCCCGGACGGCCGGGCGGCGGCCGGGAGGCTAGGGTTAGGGCGCGGCGTGCGTCCCTATTTATGCGGCAAGACGACCGGTAACGGCCCATCCGGGCCGCACGTCGGGCGTCCACGCGTGAAGCCACGTCGGCGGCGGTGGGCGGCGAGGCTGCCGATATCCCCCACCCCACCCCCTACTCTGTTTTCTGAACCAGCGACTGTTTTTGGCCTGTGCCTCGAGATCCGTGCAGAATTTGGAAAAAGTCAAAACATCAACTTTGTAGAGAATTTCATAAGCTACAAAACACTCAATATAAACTTTTTCTAATTCGGTATAGATTTGAAACTAAAAATTAAAAACAGCAAGGTCAAACTAAACTAGTCAAAACAGAGTTTGAATTTGACTCAAATTTGACCCAAACTGTTGGGCACTATTTGAACCCTTTCCAAACCTTTTCACAAGAAACTTACAACAGATCATTTGCCCTATATAAAAATTACTTCATTTCATCTATAGAAACTTTTTTGCTAAAAACCATTCTAGCAAGCACTTTTTTGAAATGAGTTTCAAAATGGGTCAAAGAGGTTTGACACTCTAGGGCTATTTTATAAAAATTTTCTAAATTGAAACACAAGCTCAAACATGGTTCTAAATTATGCCAAAAATATATCTAGGCACAATCTAGGTCCAAAACATCATTATAGCTAAGATCTTATAGTAGCTAGATCAAACAAGCATGAAATGAGAGCAACTCAAAGTAAATGCTATTATGAACTTGCTCATGCAGGAAATGATGATGATGCTATGCAAATGATCATGCTTTCAAGATGCTTAACACCTAGGGTGTTACACGCGCTGCCGCCGTGGAGGTGCGGGTGAGCGAGGCACGCCACCGTGGAGGTGCTTGTTGGGGAGGAACGCCCGTCGGCCGGTGAGCTCGAGGGGAGAGGACACAGAGCACCGCCGCCTTGTCGTCCCGCTCCACGTGCTAGCCACTAACGTGCCATGCCGCCGTGGGGATGAGGAGGACGCTTGTATTTGGGCCGCCGCCTAGCGCGGCTCGCCGCCCGGATGCTCGCATGCCTGCGCGCCATGGAAGGAGGAGAGGTGAGGGGCGGCCATGAGAAGGGCGGAGAGAGGTGAGGTGCCGAGAAGGGAGGAGAGGAGAGGTGAGGTGCCGGATCCGCCCGTGCTGGCACTCGCGTAGAGGAGAGGTGAGGAAGGGGAGAGAGTTGGGCTCACGGCTGTTGGGTGCGGGAATAGGGAAGGATAGAGAGTGAGTTAGGGTATACTTGGAGCTTGATATTGGGCCGAGATGGACTTTGCTAGCCGTGGTTTATGGGCCTCATTTTATCGTGTCGGTTTTTATAAACCGCCATGGTTAATCAATTTACCGTGGTTAATACAAAAACCACCACAGATTAATTGGGGCATTAAACGTGGCGGCTTTCTAAATAACTGCCACCATAAATCATTTCGAAGTTCTATGTAAAATCAAACCTGTAGTAGTGCATGCCAGCGATAATGGGCATTCGCCGTGCGAGGCCCAATCGGATGTTTGACCTATAGTATTACCGTATCTAAAAGGTGTCTAAAAATACTAAAATTTGGCATGAGATCATAACATGGCTGTATTATGTTGCCATAATTTTTTCAAATCGTATTAACAATTTGTAGTGCCACTTTGCTTAAAATTTTGACAACTCCATACATCTCTCTCACAATTACGTAACTATGTGAGGGATATATCTATTTGCTAACAATGTATAATTCCACTTTGTTTAAATCGTTTGATTTTTTTATACAAAGATTACACATCCAAACCATGTCGTCATGCAAGTTTGTAAAATTTTCTAACAAAGTTTTGATATTATTATATACTACCTCCATTCCAAATTATAAGACTTTTCGGCTTTTATAGATACATTTCCTTTACTTTGTATCTAGACATAGTGTATAACTGGATCCATAATAAAGAAAATGCATCTAGAAAAGCCGAGAAAGTCTTATAATTTAGAATGGAGGGAATATCACCTTATAATAGTTTGGAGACAAAACTATAAATCATCTCTACACAAAACTTCAATGAAATGTATGATCCAAAATAACATTTTATGATTTTTTTTAATCTAACTAGAGGTACATGCAGTTCAATTTGGAAATACTTTTAACAAGCACACACAAATTCATTTAAACTATAGACAATCACAAATCTATTTGAAAATTTCTAAAACTCCTACACAACAACATATATATTGGTTTTTGCTTTTAAAAAGTTTTCTTTTATGAAATACATTTCATGGTTGATTAACAGGGTGTCTTATCTATTTATTCCATAATAGAAAAAATAAATGATAAATCATTGTTGACATTATAGAGGGCAAAATAATTTTGTAATTGGCCGGTTTGGCCCATCACAACCCACATTATAGCAGACTCGATTTTCACCATTGGATCACATTGAACGGCTTATCCCCAATCCACCGTCCCAATCTCCAAAACATTATGGGCATTGCACACAACACTCCCCCCATTGACCACACGCTACTCTCCCGCATCAGTAGTTCATCCGTGCACACACACCCTCCCCGAACCACTACTCCGCCATCACCACCGCTGCCCCCATGTCTCCTCTCTACGTCTCCCTCCGTAACACCCACGATGTTCGGCTCATCTTTGCATTATATTCTAATTCATAAGCATGGCATAAGCATGGAATAAGCATCATCTTTTTTCATGTGAAGGTTTATTTTTGTGTTTTGCTTTGGTTCTTAGCTTAATGTTGTGCTCTTAAAATGTTTTCCTTGTTATGTTGTGACTTTGTGGATCTTTTTTTGAAATAGTTTAGAAATGCTTCATAGGTGTGTAGCTAAGCTTGGTTTCTATTGACTTAGGACCACTTTGCATGCGTCTTCATGGCTAGGTCTTTTTTGACCTTTTTTGGGTGTTTTCTTTAGGCTTTTCAAGTTATTTTCTTGGGTTGAGTGCTAAATAGATAGCGTTCTATTTTTTGTTAAGCTACAAATGTTGTCCAAGGAGCATGTCATGAAAATGTCTAGAAAATGAGGTATCAAGTCAAAACAACAAGGTATTTCAAAATCTAGGCAGTTTCATAACAAAGTATTGATGTCCTTGCTAATTTGATTGGTATTTCAAAATCTAGGCAGTTTCATAACAAAGTATCTTTACAACATTTGTACAACTTTTCATGACTAACATTTTTTCTCTGTGGCCTTTGGCTAATTCGGCTTAGATTAGTGAGAAAATGACAACTTTAGAGGGGTTAACCCCGTCGGCAAGGCCAGGGGCGGCAGTGTTGACACCGCTTAACGACATCACTAATATAGCTCTCTAGCCCTTCAAATACTATGGCGCCTCTCATACTTGAACGAAGCTAGGTGACAAAACTATAAAGAAATGACCCCAAACAGTGCTGGTATAATAACAATCATAAAGCCACTTATTCACTAGTCAAAGAATAACCTATACTTCTAGTAAAGCGGGTTGTCAATCCACTTATGCAACTAGAAAGTATAACACGACATAAAATGATATGACTAGGCAGGATATAGAATAAGATAAAGAATAGAAAGACTCTACAAGCGAGGCACAGAATAATCTATACCATTGTAGCATTTTAATGAGTAAGGGAATGTCGTACCACTAGGAAGATAGATTAAATCTACTTAATACCGATAGTAATAAAGTCCTTATATATGGAATGTCTATAACCAATAATGATAAAGCTTCTACTCAACAATGGGGTTAATGTCACATAAAATAATAATAAATATATATGATAAAGATATATATGATAAATGCTCAATAAGATAAATGATAAATACGAGGATCAAGCCATCATGAAATGATAAAGATTCAACAGAATATTCTAGTCTAAGGACTCACATGGGGCAATATAAGGAAAACTTATGTGTAACTATCATCACATGTTATTGCTAAACTCTAATTAGTCCAAACATCTAGTTATCATAACAAACTTAAGGATCATCAACTAGGAAGGATTCAATAATGAGATCATCACCTTCGTTGTGACACACGATCTACCGTTAACTATATGGAGAGGGAGGACTATAGAAGACTCAATAGAGTTGTCACCTCTACGAACTACCCCAAACCTCGTCATATAGGGGGCATTTGCAGATATAACATATATAAGCACCACGCTTACATAAGTCATAACACCTATCTTGCACGTTACAAGATGAGGGCTATACAATCCTAAGCATGCAATCCATAGTAAATAAATAACTCTACTAGACATATTAAAGCAAACAATAAACAAAGCAAATGATAATATAGTAAAGATAAAGAACAATATCATAGATGATCAATGAGTAATGAATATACTAAAGATATAAATATATCAAAGAGTATAACAATGTACCTATGAACACCGTGACATAATCTGAAGCTCAAGCCTTCCAATGCTTCGAACTCGTTCTAATCTATTGCTAGTAGCTAATCTCTCTAGAACTAGAACTATTCTGAGGAACTAGGGTTTATGGCTCGGACTTGATCTCGGACCTCGGGTTTCGATCTTCGATCTTGAAGTTGGGGTTTCGGGGGTAGCCACGCCCCTTCTTTTATTAGCCCCATAGGATGAATCTCGGCCCTTGGATCAAACCGACTTGATTGGACGGACATGATCAACTCCATAGGTCGGTTGTAGGAAGGTTGCAGAAGGGGACATGTGGCTCCACCGGGGGTGCCCCCTCGGTGCTGCCGGGCCCCACTGAAAGGGTGTGGGCCCCTAGCCCTGGCGAGGTGTCTTGTCTTCGCATGTAGACCCCTGGAATTTACTCTAATCGCCCAGATTTGGTCCTTTTCTTCGGTGTCTTGAATTCTCCTCTTTTCTCTGATTTTCCGGGGTTTTCCAGAGTTCACCTGTAAAACTGAGTGTATACAAAACTTGTGGAAATTATTAGTATAAACCCTATCTTTTATTTGTTTTTGTCCTCAAATGTTCTATTATTTCATAGTAAAAAGTTGACAATAACTACCGTCAACAATAGGTCCCCTACCCCTTTGGCTGCTCGCTCGGCGTGGGTTGACGGACACACGCCTGGGTGTGCGGCGCCACCGCCACTGCACCCTTGTCCCATCGGGCAAGGTGGCAACACCATGTCGAGCGCGCACACCCCTCCTCTCTCTCACGCCGCACCGCTGTTGGCGGTCCTTAACACATTTATACCACCAATATCTTTATGAAATAGGATAGAGATGATTACGAAACTGTAGAATAGGGGTTACAACTAATCAGTTCCACGAGTTTTGGTAGTTTATTCTTTTCAGGTGAGCATTCATGAAAAGCATGGAAATATGACAAGAATATACAATTACAAAGTATATTTCTATCATACACAAGGTCTTAGAGGAGTGAGGCTCGTCATCAAGCCACTCAGAGCCCAAGAAGAAAAGGCCCAAATCGAGTTTGGGCCAAGTTTGGACTGCAGGACCACTCTGGAGTATTTTGGGCATAACTTCTTCTTCCGTATTCCATTTTCAGAAGCCCACCCACCATTGGAAAGCTAACGACGAGGCCTACGTGCTCCCAAAATCTCAGCCCAAACGTAGGAAATTTGGGTCCGGCTAGGACCACCACTCCGGCCGGACCGGCACCAAGCCCGTTCGGCCCCATCTTTGGTCAGTTGTCAGATACCGCCTCCCTCAGGTCAGTTTTGGGGGTGCTTCCCTGATTCAATGACCCTAGAAGGCGGTATTGATGTCGGTTTGGTACCTTCCAAGTGGGGAGGGACATTTTCTATGGAGCCCCCCTCTCCTCTACCTATAAAAGGAGATGCTCTCCCCCCTCGTTCACAACAACACTACAAGGATCATGAGCACCACTTCTACCATTTGCACTTCCACTCCAAAGGGCTATGCCCTAGTAGGTATAGAGTTGAGTAGTGGAGAGATGTGATGGAGAGAGCGGGGAAGTGCCGTAGTTGTCGTGTCTCCCCGAGCTTGTACATCTATGGGCATCTACTTGGCGCCTTAGTGGGATCCTAGGTAAGTAAGTGTTCATGGTTCATATATTCTTTTATGTCCATTGTTCACTAAGCTTTACATTGTTTATAAATACCTGTCATTCATTGAAACTTTGTGATAAACGCATCATTTTTATGACTAAAAAGTGCTTTGTCATATGAAAGTTGTCATAGAAGGCCCAATTTCTTGTAGTGTTAGTTGAGCTTTACCTTTACTTGTTTGCGGGTTCATCGTCCGTTCCCATGGCGGATGCTCTAGCAGGGGACTCCTGATAAAGATGGATGTTCCTGTATGACACTAGAGTAGTAGTCAATAGCGTAGATGTGGTGTCTAGGCTATGGGCTGCCTTCGTTTGTTGTTTAGCCTATGGTAGTGAGGTAGACGACAGGTGGTGACAGCCCTGTTCGACCCCCGTACTCCTCCACGTCCAGCTAGAGAGTAGAGCTGGAGGCCGACATCACCTGGTAGACCAGGTGCGATTCGGTGCCCGAAGTGAGCAAGTAGAAGTAGAGTATCGACTATCCTTAAGACATAAGAGCTATAGGAATCCATCTCTACCCTTGTGTTGCCCTTGGGACGAATTAGCTAGAAGAGAATACCGCCATATATTCCCTCGTGGAAATACGAAACCCCGAATACTTCCGGGTGAAGGCTACTTGAGAATACTTGTGCACTTGCGGACTATTCTACTTATGCTAAGAAATACCAACAAGCTTTCTGGCGCCGCTGCTGGAGAACGATTGCTATCTTCTTCGAACCTAGTTCGTTCTCGTATCTTTGTAAAAAAAACAAAATAGTTATTTATTTTTCTTTTTTACATCATGAAGCCAACTATAAAATCCAATCTTTCGCTTCAAAGGGGGAGTTCACAGAGCCACCATCTTTTTCAAAATCAAAAGATTCATCTGGCCATGAAAACCACCCAGGCTTAAAAGCCTATGTTCGGACACAACCCTTCTCGGGGTTTGTTAATGAAGATCCTTTTAGCCACCTACAAGTGTTTGAAGAGATATGTTCATGCCTAAGTGTTCCTATGATGACACAAGTAATTCTCAAGTGGTAGTTGTTTCCATTCGCCCTCGAAGGAAGGGCGGAACAATGGTTCACTAATGTCGTAGGAAGTATGAATGGGGATTGGAAGGAACCTAAAGACAATTTTTGTCTTGCATTCTTCCCCATGTCCCGTATCAACTCCCTACCAAGGGCAATCCTCGATTTCGAGCGAGAATGAGAAGGAATATATGCTAGCCCAAACTTGTCATTACTCGATAGTGTGCTTTCGCATCTCTTTTGCTCGGGTCTTGACATAGACGCTGCCCTATGCCTTGACATGACCGCTGGAGGGTCGTTTACACATAGAACTATGACGGAACAAAGGAAAATCCTTGATCACATCCTAAAGAAGCATTCATCTCCCGTCGTAAAACCCAAACCCCTCAAAAACAAGGGCATGTCTAGCTTTGAGAAGCCATCATCAGTTGAATCCATACCTCTAACATCCTTAGGTTTGACTATTAAGACCTTGCCCGAACCGCGAACACCAAAGGAAAGAATAATTCATCCTTCGAAGTTCCCGATTGAATTTGAGGATTATGGAAATACCTCGAACCTCTCATGGCACAAAAACCACACAATGAACAAAGTCTTCCTAAGAGCTAAACCGTTAAGGAAATGGCTAATGGAAGTGAAACGTTCTTCTGAAGCAATTCAGATTCTTTCACCTTCCAACACTATTACTTGTTCGTTAAAGGGAACATCTGTGGAGGCCCTACACAACCTCACAGTCAGGACTAATATCATGTCACAATTCTCAGTGGAAGCCCTTTTGGGAATCATACAGCTAGTCCCAACTGACAAACTCTTCAAAAGTCCGTCAGGGCTTATCTTTGAGTGTTGTGGGATCGCAAGGGACGTGCCTTTGGAAATTAACAAAACTGAGGTTCTCTTGGAGATCCATATCTTTCCCATCCTCGACTTCAAACTTCTAGTAGGCTGCCCACTCGAAGATCTTGTTCACGAAAAACTTTTTCATGGGAGACTTGATGAAAAGTTGGGAGAAGTTGTCGATGCCACTCCAAACCCACACCCCAAAAGTCTAGTGGCAAAGAAACATCCCAATAGTCAAGTTATGACTCTCAAATCAGATTCAGACAAACACGAAGAAGCAAAATCTGATGGACAAGAAGATTTAGTGGAGATAGGTGCATTACTCACTGTGATGGAGGAACCTACATGTTTTAGAGAAGTTGTTGAGGACCCAAACTGGGTGCAAGACATGGATAGTGAAATAAAATCAATTTGCAAGAATGGAACATGGGATCTTGCCATACTACCTGCTAGGCAGAAGCCAATTGGGCTTAAATGGGTATACAAGCTCAAGAAGAATGCAGAGGCAGAGGTAGTGACACACAAGGCTAGATTAGTAGCTAAAGGATATGTGCAGCGGCAAGGTGTAGGCTTTGAGGAGGTATTTGCTCTGTTGCAAGGCTAGTCACTATGAGACTGCTTTTTTGCCCTTAGTAGCAAACAGAGATTGGCAAGTGCATCACCTTGATGTGAAAACATCATTTCTGAATGGAGAATTGGAAGAGGAAGTGTATGTTGCATGGCCTTAGGGTTGGGCAAGGGAAAGATGGTTCGAAGTTGAGTAAGGCCTTTGTATGGGCTCAGACAGGCTCCAAGAGCATGGAACATCAAACTTGACAAATCATTAAAGATGTTGGGCTTTAGCAAATGTGCTAGTGAATCTGTAGTGTACAAGAGAGGAGTTGGGAGGAGTGCACTAATGCTTGATGTATATGTTGATGATTTGATTGTGACTCGGTGAGGATGTGTCGAGATTGACAAATTCAAGAAGCCGATGACCTCACAATTTGAGATGAGTGACTTGGGCTTATTGTCATTTGATCTTGGAATTGAGGTGGAGTAGCTTGATGATCACATCACAATCAGATTGAGCAGCTATGCAAGAAAGATACCGTCATTGTTTGGTATGGCAGAACGCAACCAAGCAAAAATCCTAATGGATCCAAGTACAAAGCTTGATGCTGATAAACAGGGGGAGAGAGTGGATGCTACTGAGTACAAAAGGATCATAGGGTGTCTAAGATACCTTCTACACACTAGAACTGATCTCTCTTTCTCTGTTGGAGTGGCAAGTAGGTTCATGGAAAAAGCAACCATCAAGCACAGAAATGCAGTGAAGTTGATCTTGAGGTATTTGAAGGGTACCATTGATTATGGGCTAGTGTACACTCAAACCAAGCAAGATGAAGTGCTAGTGGGATTCTCTAAAAGTGATGTTGGAGGTGATCTTGTTTAGAGGAGGAGCAATGGGAGGTATGGCATTTTATCTCGAATGAGGGTTTGGTGACATGGAATTCCCATAAAGAGAAAACAATAGCTTTGTCATCCTATGAGGCGTAATTCATGGCAGCAACAGAGGAAGCAAAGCAGGGCTCTTTTGGTGAGAACTTTGCTAGGGGAGTTGTCTGCAAAGAAGCTGGAGAAGGTGACATTGTTTGTGGATAATAATTCAGCTATTGCTTTGATGGAGAACACTGTTTTTCATGGTCATAGCAAGCATATAGATATCAAGTACCACTTCATTAGAGAATGTGTCGAGAGAGGTCGATTCAGTCGGGAAGATCTGGACCAATGAACTAAAAGGCGGATGCATAGACCAAGCCATTGTCATTAGTCAAGCTATCAATCATGAGACATCTATTTGCAGTACGTGATCTGGGTCCACATCAAGCTTAAGAAGGAGAATGTTAGTGTAAGCATGATGTGTTCTCAGGTGGAGGACATGCTGTAGTGAAGCTTGTTAAGTGAGAGTTATAGGAGAATTTGAATACTCGTGTTGGCGGAACATGCAGGGAAGATGGGGGCGTGCAGATCGCGCCCATGTTGTCGCCTCTGTGTGTGTAGTTTGTTTTTAGCCAACTTGTATCGGTTTGTTTGTAAGTTTCCACATTGTAAGTGTGCATTGTTAGCTACCAGTTAAGTAGTGGGGAGTAAGAGGTCTAAGTTGGTGCCTCAGACATATTGTAATCATGATTGAACTTGTGGTTAACAAAGGTGAAAAGGGGCACCGTCACCCTTGCGGTTGCCGTGTGTGTTCATTGTTGGTATACCTTATAGTATAAAATATATAGATTTTTAAAACTAAAATAAGGGCTTAAAATGAATATTAACATAGTATAGGGGCCTGACTAACATGATTCCACGAGTTTTGGTGATTTATATATTTTTCAGGGATTAAACAGGAATATGCCCAAGAGTTTGCAAGCCCGATAACATAAAGACTTATCCGCGAGGTACTCCAACTTGGAACCCACACAAGAATATTCTAGAAGACACCACACGAGAATCGGATGGGGCCCACTTGTCGTGGGGCGGGCGCGACCGCCCTGGTGGGGCCCCTTGTTAGCCTCTTCTTCTAGGTCGGTTCACAACCGTCATTGAGGAGCAATCTAGTCCATCTATCAAGGTCGGTTTGATCGAAGGGCTATGATGCATCCTCCGGGGCTACATAACCGCACCCCACGACCCCGGGTGAAACCCTAAGTCATTCTACTCCATACCAAGTCCATCATCAAGACCCCAAGTCAAGATCCCAAGCCCTAGTTCCACCATAACTAGAGCATTAGCTATCTAGGCTTGTTCTAGAGGAAGTCAAGTATTGGATTCCTAATCATCAAGAAGTATTGGGAGCCGAGCATCTTGTGGCTTCTCTCTTGTATCTAATTTGTAAGTATTTGTTTAGAATACAATTGACATGACTTTATTCTATTTAATGATTATATTCTTAGTTATATGTTTCCATGCTTATTATGATTATATATTTAGTTTAGTATGTTTGTCTTTATATTCAAGCATGGAGTCGTATAGCGCCCACTTAGGTGTATGCTTTGTGGGTAGTCGACAATGTGTAAACGTGGTGTTTATACAACGTTTGCCTGCGACATCACCCTATATTTTGGGAAGTGTGGTAGATCGTGGATGTGATATTGCCATTGAGTCCTTTGTAATCCACCCCCCGAATGTAGGGCTAGTTGAGCTTTATTACTATGGTAGACTTGCTTTGTTCCTGATCTTCCTTAGTAGTGTTCACCATGTGTAGATATATTGCTTTTATGCCATGATGGCTAGGTGTATTGCACTAATTGTAGTATGAATTGACATATAAGTAGGTGTAACTTAGGAATATTCTATCTGTTGTACCTATACCATGTTATTTAGCCTGTTATGACACATTCTAGTGGCACACCATGATCTTTGACTTGGCAGTTATCATTGTTATTATTTATCATTATTTATCTTTATTATGTGACTTACCTAGTTTGAGTTTAGTATGATGCATATGGTTTACTCAACATTGCACCACCGCAAGTGAATCAACTTAAATCATCAACCTAACCATAGCCTACCCCTTCCCTGTGGTAAAATATAAATACGATACCCGGATAGACTCCTAGTGAAGTGCTACAATGTGTAATTTTATCGTGGCGCTTGAGATACCAAATAGATATTATCATTGCAAGAGATTCAAGTGTCATATTAAGAATACCGTTCACACATTTCTTAGTGTTGTTAGCTAGGGTGACAGACTAGTTTCGTAGGCAATGCTAGAATGTGTGGTACACCTTTTGTACCTATCTTGGTGAGATTAACTCCACCATGGATAATGCTACAGAGTCATACACCATAACTAATTTCGTCTAACTGTTTTAACTATCCGCTCTAACCCTTGTTGGAATGTGAGATTAACTCCACATCGGGCTAACTTATTAGATAGATACCATTATACATTTCTGGCGCTGTCCTGAGGGTGCATCTTGAATCCATTCTTTTGTGATTGCGTTAAGAAATGCCAACATTCATCGCGTGTTCATCCGATTCACATCCAATTCTTGCGCGATTGTTGGTATTTATTAAGTGCTAAAAGAATATGAAGGTTCATAAGCGTCTGAGAATACCATTGTAGCTTTTCCCTAGGAGAGTATTCTAGAGTATCATATCCACAGGGAAGCTTTGGCTAAAGAATCTAATAAGTCACAATCATGTATCTACTAACTTAGCAAACCACTAGACTAAAGTGGGGAAGGTAAACGATATATGATAGGAATTATGAACAATACCACACATAAGAGAATTCCATGATAAATGTATAGCTAGCAAGTTAAGAGGACAGCGGGAGAGATCGAGGTTCCTATGTACTTCTATATAACTTAGGTTCTATGATAGCAACTTAGCAAGCATACTAATGCACTTTGGAGCAACAGTTCCTTTCCAACTCTCGAGAAAGACTAGGAAGATGGTAGTAGGGAGAAGGCTGCCGAAAGCTCTACGAAACACCAACCCGAACGTGGTGGAATACAAAGGCCTAACAGAGGTGTCACCCCTGGGGCTACCACCACTAACCGTGGGATTGGGAGCAATCATAGGTAACCTATAGCGTAGACACCAAGTCTATACTATCGATTACAACTCTAGCTACCGCGAATAACTAGAACCCTCAATACGAGCAGAGATCCCATGCAATAGCATAACAACTATACTAACCAATTATGAAAGACATGGAAGTGAATAGAGAAGATAAGTATATAAATCATAAGTCTTCCAAAGTAAAGATACAAGACATACCAAACTCTGTAGACATCTCCAGAACCGGAGTGTAGCTCCACTCTCCCTAACTCTCTTATTGCTAATCTACTACATTGGAGAGTCTAGCCCTAATTCTCTAATATGAGGGAGAGGTTGTCCTCACATTGGGACACCTCCATGACCAACAGGTCAAGAGATAAAGAATAGAATGAATTAGGGTTTAGCCCTGGGGTCAGGGGGTCTTCTTATATAGGCCTTGGCGATGAACGATGACCATTGGATTAAAGCGACCTTCAATAACGGTATAGATACAACCTCAATGTCGGTGGTAAACCGCCATAGAAAGGAGAGGTGGCATGTGGATCGGGCCCGTTTGGCCGCCATGATTTTGGTAGGGGGGGCCGCCAGGCCCCCGAGCCACAACTATGTCTCCTTCCTTCCGGTGTGTCTTCTAGAGTGTTTTAGTCCACTTTTTGGGTTTACTTCATGGTCAAGTCTTGTCATCGTATGGGATGTAAACTCTTAAGGTTTTCATCGTTCTTATTTGCTTTTATCCTGTTCAATCCTCGAAAAGATATAAATCACCAAAGCTCGTGGAATTATGTCGGTAAAGCCCCTAGACTTATGTTGATATTCATTTTATGCCCTTATTTTATGTTTAGTTAACTAGTGATATTATGCTATAATAGGTGTCAACAACGATCTTATGTTTAGGCTTAGCTACCGTGTGTTTCTTCTAGCCTGAGTGCGTGACATTCTCTATCTATAATCTATAACTCTTAGAATAAAACCCCACTACCTATTTCTCTTCACATTCAAGGCACACACCTCCAAATATACTATCACCCACCCACTATCCATATTTTCCACTAGCATTTTTCTCTTCACATGCAAAAATATCCACCGAGCAATTTATAATGTATTGCAATTAAAGTTCACTAGCACAAGACTGTGGCATCCACACCCAAAGAAGACATATCATTCACTATGGATAAAATCTCTGCGATTGTGCTAATAAATCTATGCGTATATTATATCATGTTTCTACATTACCAACATCATACATATACATATACATATACATATACATATACATATACATATACATATACATATACATATACATATACATATACATATACATATACATATACATATACATATACATATACATATACATATACATATACATATACATATACATATACATATACATATACATATACATATACATATACATATACATATACATCGCATAATTCTTATTGGTTAACATTCTAACCCATTTATATCCCTCCTTCAAACGTATGGCAATGCGTGGGGAATCCTCCTAGTTCCTATTGATATGAAAAATACTCCCGGGAGATGATTGCGAATTTGATTTATTCATTGAGAAAGAAGGAAAAAAAGATTGAAATGGAAAATTCATCTTTGACACCACGGCCCAAACCGGCCCTTTCACCATCGTTAGCTTAGGGCGCCCACAATGGTTCTAAAATACTTGGTCTAGGAGGAATTTTATTTGCTAAAAAAGCATCCTTAGTTGCAGTTTGCAAATAGTTAGTTAAATGAGTCAAAGAAATAAGAAAACAAATACACTTTTGTAGAGAGTTATGTGTGAGAGAGCTTTTATTTATAGTTTATCGTGTTAGGCTAGGTATTTGAGAATCGCTAGCTACTTGATCTCTCTCCTAGATTTGCTATTTGATAACCATTCAGGACGCCCTTAGGGCGAATTTCTCGTACATGGCCGAATTGTAGTACAATTGCCCACGATTTACGCACCTAATTAATATGTGCGTTGTTGGGCCAGGCCCGACAACGACTGACGTTTCTATCGCCAAGCCATCACCTGCTCCTGGTCACCAAACCGTTGGTTCAAAAAAGAAGAGTGCACGGGATGGGATGAAAACCTCACACCACAGATCGCCCCACTAGCCCTAAATTGCATGTCTCGTTAGAGTCGCTATTTTTGATCATCTTCCACCGCCTTCTCCTCCTCGAAAGACGATGACACGCTTGATCACGGGGCGGTTCAGAGCAGACGGACGACACTTGTCCATCATGTGTTCGACCCAGATTCAAGACGCTCCGCGGTTGGGACCCCACTCCGCATTCCACATATCGGTGTGCTCCACGCAGCGGGTAAGCGAAATAGAATGCACTACCCCGCAGTAGCACATCACTATCGGTTCAAAGGACACCTTCACCGCCAGATTCGAACCGGCGGTATCCAACGAACATTGATGTGGAGTTCAGATCACGGCGGTTCCTTCCAACCCCCGGTGGTGATGTGATGCAAGGCGCCATTCGAGCCTCCAACAAGCAGTACACTTTGAAGTTTGAACTAACATTGATTGTCAAGTTGAGGACCAAACCGATACTATTCATAGAAATAACATTGTCGGTTCGTGGTTTGAGCCGGTAGTGTTTAACAACACTATAGGTTTGCATCTGCACCCGATAGTATTGTTGCCCTTAACAAAGTAGGTTTGGCGTCTCCACCCAATAGTGTTTTCGCTCTTAGCACTATCGGTTCTAGTGTCAGTCGATAGTGTTGTTTCAGTGAATGCTACCGGTTTGGGTGTAAATGATGTAAAAACAAATTGAAGCCTTTTCAATATAAGAATACACAAGCTTCTAATTATTCAATCTTTACAAGGAAGAAATTGTTGTATATATGTTGTTGTCTTTTTAGCGCAATCACCAAGATTGGTATATCCTACTAACTCCGCACGGAAACACTGTTGGTGTTTTGCAATGTTTACAAAACAAGTCCAAAGCGCACGGAAATGCCATTGTAGCACTTCATCCGAAGTATTTGGGGTATCGTTATTTATATCTTCCCAATGGACGACATGGTGTAAAAGTCTCTAACGGGGACTTGGACAAGATCACATGACTATATATATACCAATGTTCATAACAGGGGTTAACATGATAGTGTTCAAGATAGTGTGACACACACACTCAAGCCAAACTCGAGGATAAAGATAAAATAAAAAAATAAAGAGTAAAAGAACAAATGTAACATAGAGCGGCGTGATCCGAAATAGCTATGTTAAGAGAGTAGATGCAGATACATGCTTTATACTATTAGAGATTATAGTTAAGATTGCCTAGGTTGAGATACCTATGTTCATAACAGGGGTAGCCATTTGACGGGCTTCTCCGTGGCCGTTTTGTGCCAAGTGAGGTAAAATAAAACGGCTTTAGCCAGGGAAATAATTAAATCGTGCTCTAATAGAAGTTTCAGGTAACATGGAGCCAAAGTAGTAGCTTCACACGACTTTTCTTATCGCACATGGCATTCTGTCAAAGCATATTTTGAGGATCTCTAAATGTGCAGCTATTTTGCTAAGCGATTTACCAAAATGGTGCTAGCTATGCCGATGAGAGGTGTTCATGGAGCCAAAACCCCCAAAAAACAGCTTCATTAGTAAAGTAGAGTTGTGCCAAATGAAGCCTTATTTTTAACTATCCATGTTAACAATTTTCAGACCTTGTTCCCTTAACACAACCATCTTTGTTAGGGCAGGTACATTGCTACACATCAGCCGTCTCATACCTCGTCTCATGCAACGCCGCGTAGGATTTTTGATGATGTGGAGGAAAGGGAGAGTTTAAAAGAGAATGAGGTCGTTGCTTGGCGAAACAACCGTCTCATGAGCTAAAATTTAGGAGTATGAGACAACTTATATACCATTGTATGAGTTGTTGTTGTCATGCACCTCACAATCCTATTTTTTCTCTACCCATAAATTAAGGAATTGCAAGCTACTATGAGACAACTTAAAGGAGCAACCAATGTACATCTAGTTTATTAAGTCGTCTTAAATTACGTGTCACTACATGAGACGAGTTATGAGACAACACCAATGTACCTGCCCTTAATTTACTTTTTATAAAACTGGTTATTTTAGGACATGCGTCTATGAAAATCCAACAATTCTGTTATTACAATGGAACCGTCCCTAAAAGGGCATGTCTCTACGTGTTGTTTTCTTAGCAGAACCATCTCCAAATATTAATATAAATGGGCATGCAGTTCGTGAGCTATCCAATGCTCCCGGTCTTCGTTATGGGTAGTTTTTCCTGTCCTTCCTCTGTTAGAAAAACAAATAATTATTTGACTAACTTAGTGGTCTATTATAATTAGCTAGCTAACTCCTAGCGGCTTGGCGGGTGAGCTTATTTTTCAACGACACATGCGAGTGGAGTCAAATTCTTATCTGAATTACGAAACGGCTGCCCAACCATGGAGTTTGGCAGTTCGTTATTTTCCTGATGCGCGGCGCTTTAATTAGACACGGATCATCGTACGTGTCCATTTTTCCTCCACATACGCCCCCACGCTGTAGGCATGGATCATTGTAGTTCGTTATTTTCCATTTTTGCTATAGTGTGCCTCTCGTATAAATAGAGATGCACGTGTCGCGTATGTTACCTCCAAGGCCGGGTCTCTCCTCTTACTGCTACTGGGGAGAGATCAACAATTCGTGAACAATGATGTACGATAGCATGGACGGGGCGAGGGTCGTAGCGTATTTCAAGGGCAAGTGCATCCTCATCACTGGATCCACTGGCTTTCTTGGAAAGAGTATGTGCACATGTTTTACATATATATATGCCGTCCCTCTTGCAAACTAGACTAGTCCTAACTAGTAGCTTACGTTGTATTGAGTTATATATCTTGTATTGTATTTTAACTTTCATCCATACAATTGATTTGTACATGCAGTACTTGTGGAGAAGATACTCCGGGTGCAGCCGGATGTCAAGAAGATCTACCTTCTTGTACGAGGGACCGACGCCGCGTTATCTGCAAAGCTACGCGTCCAAGAAGAGGTTTACTAACTGTGCATGCACTTCGCACTCATAATGCAGACTCTATCATAGAGTCTAAGACCATTTATTACCTTGGGCATTGTTGACTTGAGTTTAAAATAAGACTTGAAGTCTTAGTTTTTTTTCTATAAAGACACTCATAATGCAGACTCTACCATAGAGTCTAAGGTCATTTATTACCTCGGGTATTGTGGACTTGGAGTCTTAGTTTTTTCCCATAAATACACTGCCACATAAGCGCCACATCATCAAAATATAATAAATATGAAGCTAATAAATAAGCTTAGACTCACACTCACAATGCAGACTCTACCATAGAGTCTAAGGTCATTTATTACCTCGGGTATTGTGGACTTGGAGTCTTAGTTTTTCCCAGAAATACACTGCCACATAAGCGCCACATCATCAAAATATAATAAATATGAAGCTAATAAATAAGCTTAGACTCTACGATAGAGTCTGCACTGTGAGTGCCCTAAATACACTGCCACATCAGCACCACATCATTAAAATGCAATAAATATGAAGGTAATAAATAAGCTTAGACTCTATGGTAGAGTCGGTACTGTGAGTGCCCTTACTTTACACTTTACAGTGTCTGTTAACCACAACACAGTCGGCAGTCCACACTTTACAGTCCGCAGTCCACACTGTGGTGCAGGCACAATGCTACTGCACTACAGAACAAATGTTTAGCATGCAACCTCGTAATGAGAGGTCTATTGAATTCTGCTACCTCGTAATCAAAGGTGGAGAAAACACCCGAACCCCCGCCCTATACAGACACAGTGGGACGTCACCCACGAGATGGGCCGATCTCCTACCTGTGCTTTGGCACTAGGGACGAGCGAAGGATTTTTTTTAACCACAACCTGAAAATCGCTCCCATGGGGAGTCGAACTCAAGACTTGTGGAGTGCCGCTTGAGTGACTTAGCCATTTGGCTGCTACTAATGTTGTATGATCGGATTAAGCCGTAGAACCAGCACATGATCTCGCTTAATTACTACTCTTTAACTTCCCTGAATTATTTGTTGCATGGAGTTACAGCGGGGAAGGGGCACCGGGGATTGCGAGCGTGGTTGTAAGACCATACTCTTGGTTATTGTTTAATTCGTAGATAGAGGTTAAATAAATATTAAAACTTTTGGCCACCATATCTTGGATATCTCTTGTTCCTATATCACTCTCACTACATAGCTGCTACAACACTCGCCAAAGACCTTTTTACACTCGGCAAAACCTTTTTGCACTCGGCAGAGGCTTTTGCCGAGTGCTGCACTCAGCAAACAACACCGCAAAAAAATGATCGGTAGAGGTCTCTTTGCCGAAAGTGTCTTTTTTCGACACTTTCGGTAAAGGCTTTGTCAAGTATTAGAAAAACTTTCGGCAAAGAGAAAATCGGGGAAAAAACCTGAAAAAATAGCAAATGTTTTTTTGGGGAGGCCCCCAAGGGCCAGCCTCTGCCTGACGAAGAATCCACAAAAATAGGGCTGGCACGATTGAATCCTAGGACCTCTCTCTAACGCGTCTCCCCATCTACCACTACACTATGCTATCTTTTGTGTCTAGATTCCATCTTTTTTGCCACATATTATAAAAAAAAACAAGAGTAAATTGCTTGTTTGAGGTTCTAAACAATTTTCAACTAGGAAGTTTCTCCATCAGAGGACATTTAAAAATTTGAAATTTTAAAATTTTTAAATTCAATTGTAGCTTTGCATAACAAGCTGATTTCAAATTAAAAGGTTTTCTAATACAAAGGTCATAACTTTTTGAGATTAACAAAGTTTACTTTTGTCATTTATTCGTTTGACAAAGCGCACGTTGGTAACAATGTTAAGTAAATCTTAATAATCTCTCTTCTAGTTCCAGGAAACTATGAGAGGATATGAGAGAGATGTAGATTTTGTGAACAACGTTAAAAATGCTTTGTAAATGAAGAAATTACCAGAACAAACTTTGTAGATCTTGAGAAGCTATGAAACTTTGTGGTTGAGAACTTTTGAGTTGAACTCGTTTAGGGTCTCGAAAGTGATTTCAAAAACTGATTTCCTGAGTGCTAAAAGAAAAGCACACGACAAAGAGGCATTTTGCCGAGTGCTTTTCTTTTTTCGCACTTGGCAAATCCCTTTGTGCCAAGAGCCAAAAAGCTACTCGGGCAAAGGAGCATTTTGCCATGTGCCGGAAAACAACATTCGAAAAGTAATCTTTGTTGAGTGTTTTTTCGTTTGACACCTGGCCTCTTTGCCGAGTGCTCAAAACAAAACGCTTCGGCAAACCAATTTACACTTTCGGCAAAGGTCACGACTCCGGTAGTCTCTGTTCTCTGTCCATCTATTCCTCACTTCCACCACTGTTGGTCTGTGACCCTTTCCAATCCACGCATCGCTCGCACTCACTCCATGAGCATCTCGAAGAGAGATAAAAAAAACGTGGCTAAACTCATGATTTAGCCAACAACTAAAATAGATAGTCTTAAAAAAAAAAAACTAGAAAACTTCAACAGTCTTTCTAGTATGACGAAGGTAGATGGCTAGCGGCAGATACAAGCTATATGTTTTATGCGAGAATTTCAGGACACATGACCTGATATTTTAGAAAACAAGATACAATAGCTGTTAAACTCTCATTTTCTTTCCAAAATAGCTGCCAAACTCTGTTGCAGATGCTTGAGGCCCAACAAAGGTAGACAGTAAATATCCTCCTCCAGGACGACGTGGTTTACAGAAACAATTAAACATGGATCTACAAAACCTTCCCTGGCACCCCCACTCTACATCCAAGCAACCACTGTCGGTTCGAAAGTCATGATCATAGGAAATGAGTCCAGCAGACGACAATTGACATTGATGGGGTTCGCCAATCACTACAGGTTCGCCAATGACATATGTGAATGTGTTATCACTGCTGATTCATGAATCAAACCGACAGTGTAATTGGATATGGTCACAGCTGGTTGAATGAAATTTCAACCACCAGTAACCTTCATTTTCCCGTTCATTATATAGTATTATTGCTTTTAAATAGTGCATGTTCTCTGATATTTTTACTTGTGCATCACATATATCTCACTGTCAACCCACAAGATTCGATAATGAGTACATCATTGTCAGAAAATAAAATAACTAAAATATGGAGATCAAGTTTACAAACTCAAGCGTCATTACAACTACAGGTGGTTATTAAATTCCACGACAAAGGGTTTGTAGTTAACCTCCCCGATTGTGTTTATCAATGAATGAATTGTTGCACCCTTCTTTAGCTTCACAAGTCTGAGCATTTGGTGTGAACACATAGAAGAAACTGAAGGCGCTGCAAATTGGCTTAAGTTGCTTCACAGTCACATGGACCAAAAAGAAAATTGCAAATCACCCTGCACACTATGTGGGGTTGGCCATGAACCTGCATAGTACCAGCGCCTTAAGAGCCTGTTCGGCCGGGCTGTCCGGCTAGGTGATCTTTGTGAGAGAGAAATATCTGGCTGGCCGCTGGCTGGACCGATCTTGTGAGAGAAAATATCACTGACCGACCGGGCGATAAGCCTGTTTAACAGTAAGTTGCTGCACACCTTTGCACCAACATGTACAAAATAGAATAGTGATTTTTGCTAGAAAAACCAAATGAACAAAATGTCAGTGATGCAATAGATTTTTTTTTTTTTTGAGAATGCAGTGATGCAGTAGATAGGAATAGAGGCAAAAATCCATTGGATAAGCATAACCCAGCCCGCATGATTCAGATTGTTTGCTTACGTGAAAGTCAGCTTTGACTTGAATTTGATGCTAATTAGCTTTTAAGCATTATTTTTGTCTATATTTGAGACAAGCAAAGAATGATCTAAGTGCATTTTGTTTGGCTTAAAGTCATCTACTTTCGAAAAAAAAAAAAAATTGTGAGCACGCCAAGCAGAAAGAGTTTGCAACACAAGGCCGACCGGCAACACCGATATCGCTATCGTCCAACCTTTGATTGGATTTGGGACTTCATTGCAGAACATAAAATTTTGCTGAAAAGAATTGAAAACTCTGTCCAATTCACAGTTGTTAGGCATGACATAGAGCAAAATTTGGAGACTCTGGTTAATTGTATGCAACTTAAGGATAATTCCTTACAACTTTAGGATAACAGCATGAACCAATTCGGCCGATTTTTTTGTGTGTGTCAAGATACTTGAGCTGCCGGAAACTATTATCCTTTTCAAAACAGTGGCGATTGAAGTTAGCTTCTTTGCAGTATGGTCGAGGAGCAATAACATTTTTACAAGCAAATAAAGTCTTGTAGCAAGAGGTCATGAAGGTATATTTAAATAATTGTGTGTGGCGTGCGTGTCATGCAGGTGATTGGCAGCGAGCTGTTCAGCAAGGTGAGAGAGAAGCACGGTGACGGTTTCCACAAGTTCACGCAGGAGAAGATTGTAGCGTTAGCTGGGGATATCATCTACGACAATCTGGGACTGGAGACACCTACTCTGGAGGCTCTGGCCAAGGATATAGACATCATTGTCAATAACGCGGCAACCACCAACTTCTACGGAAGGTTATTATTGTGTTCAATAGCTTACGCCAAATAATATTAACTGCTTGCATTATTATCAACAATATTTGTGTTATCTAAGTGGACTTTTAGCTGGCCAAGGCTTCCCAAAAAACAACTGTGAATGAATCTGCGTTTCCATAGGTTGTTTCCCAAAAAACAAATAGAAACTGTGAATAATATTTACTACATAGGTTGTTTCCCAAAAACAAATACACTATATTTCCATGAATGAATCTGCGTTTGACAAACTGTTGGTGTAAACCAGAGCAGGTTACTGTATTTTTTTGATGACTCGTGTAGATATGATGTCTCGTTGGACGTGAACGTGATGGGGGTGAAGCACCTGTGCCAGTTCGCCCAGCAGTGCGCCAACCTGAAGATATTCATGCATGTGTCCACTGGTCAGTAGAACTCTCATTCAATGTTCTAAACCTCGGACTGGATCATTTTGGCAGATACATGGCTTGTCAAATAGCTAATAGACGAGTTAAATGGCTCGTCAGATACATTTTGGCAGATACTATGCCGACAACACTAGTGACTAAAAAATTTTACATGACGGCGGCTTCAATTTTTGGAGGCAGGCAAGAGTGCCCGTCACCCCACAAGGTCACGGAAAGTATTGGTTTTTTTTCCCGTGGCGGGCGCCCCGTGCCCGTCGCGGTTAATCGAGAAAAAAATAAAATAAAAAACCGGTAGGCCACTGAGCCAGCCAGCCCGATAGCCCACCGGACCGCTGTTGCCGCCGGGATGCCTCCCACCCGCCCGGATCCACCGCGGCCCGCCTCGATCCGTCGGAGAAGGAGCGCCGCAAGCCTTGCCGCCGGAGGAGGGGGCCGCATTGAGGGGGAGGGAGGAGGTGGCCGCGACATCGAGGGAGGGTGTCGCCACATCGAGGGAGCCTGCCACCGCCATCGTCGGCTCGCCACCGCCGGATCCGCCACGGTGGAGCTTCGCTACCCGCCGGATCCGCAGCGGTGGAGCTTCGCTGCCGCCAAATCCATCACGCTGGGCCGGATCCCGCCGTCAAACTGTCGCCGCCGCCATCGAGCTCTGCCGCCACTTTGGATCCGCCATGTTGGAGCTTCGCCGCCGCCGGATCCGCCCGCGGTGGAGCTTCGCTTCCGCCGATCCGCCGCGCGGGGCCGGATCTCGCCAGCGCAGATCTCGCCGCCCGCCGAGCCTGCCACCTTCGCCGAGCCGGAGAAGGGAGGGGCCGGTGCTCCGCGTCGATCTCTCGCCCATGGCCGGCGGTGGGGAGGGGAGAGGGGGTATCGGTGAGGTGCGGGGAGGGAGAGCGTTGGAGCGTGAGACTGAACCCCTAATTGTTGAATATATATATGTGACCCGATAAGACCCGATTTGGGCTCGGTTGTGGGCCTTGGCGTTTTTGCGTGGCGGTCCTTTCTAATGTGCCCGCCTCCGAAAATGGCCTTATTTTTCGTGACGGGCCATTTTATAAAGGCCTGCCACGGTTAATCTATTTTACCTAACGGGCAAATGTGCCCGTCACGTTATATAAAAAGTGTCCGCCACGTAAAATCATAGGGATTAACCATGACGGGCAAACAGTACACCCGCCATGGGAAAGAGTTTTCAGGTTGACGATCATTTTCGTTACTAGTGCAATAACTTTGCGGTGTTGTATGCTTGCAGCTTATGTGTGCGGTAATAGGGACGGGCTCATCCCTGGAGAAGCCCATCAAGCCCGGTGAGTCGGTGCAGCATGGAAGGTACCTTGACATCGACGCCGAACTGGAGCTCGTGGAGAGGAGCCAAGAAGGGGCTTACGGACGTTGCCCAGCAACAGCGGCGCAAGACGGAAAGGAATGCCATGAAGGAGCTGGGCCTCCGAGAGGGCTCGCCACTACGGGTGGCCCAACACGCACGTCTTAACCAAAGCCATGGGGAGATGCTGCTGGAGAAGCTCCGGGGAACATGCCCGTGGTGGTCATGCGTCCCAGCATCATCACCAGCGCCCTGGCGGACCCATTGCCGGGTGGACGCATGACACGCGCACTATCGACACTTTCATTATTGGCTACGCCAAGCAGAACATCTCATGCTTCCCCGCCGACCTCAGCAATGTCATGGATGTCATCCCAGTGGACATGGTCGCCAACGCGATGATGGCAGCCATGGTGGTGCACTCGGAGAAGGCCCTGGAGGAGGTGCCGGTGTACCACGTCACCTCCTCGCTGCGCAACCCAGTCACCTACTCCGTTCTGTACGCAAGCATCCTCCGTCATTTCAACAAGGACCCACAGGTGGGGAAGGACGGCAAGATCATCCCCACCAGGGAGATACGCGTCTTCTCCACCATCGCGCAGTTCCATCTCTACATGATGCTCACCTTCAAGCTGCCTCTAAAGGTTAGAGAAGTGATAGTTTTACTCCCCTCTAGAAAGGTTTGTAAAGGTTAGAGAAGTGGTATTCTTACTCAGCTAAAAGACAAGCCAAAATTTAGTAGAGTTTAGTTGCTTCAACCTATCTAAACTTGGCTAAAGTGTTTAGTTGAATTTATTAGCTGGAGGATCTCCTTTCAAAGAAATAGTAATTTTTAATCATTTCAAAATTTAGCACGAGGACCGGAACATCCCAGCTAAAATTTAGCTCGAAAAACTTTTAGCGCCCTATAGTTTGACTTTAAAATTCTATCTTTGAGTTGAGTGGATCAAAACAGGCTCTAATTCTAGTCCCTGAATCTCCCAATCTGCTTCCATGCATACTTGCATGCAAAAGAACCCAGTGAACACCCACAAAAGAAAAAAAAAAACTATCGGCCCCTCCAAATTGTTTTGGTAGCTCCATGTCAGGCACCTCAATTTAGTACCACCTTACCTAGGAAAGGGAGCCATGACCACCTTATAAGGAAGAGTATCCCCTCCCATCAGTCCGGGCTTTTGGGAGGAAAAGTGGGCCTCTTGCCTCATAAGTGGGCCATGAGCGCATGAATGTTCGAATCTATGGCGAAGTGAGTCGTCTTAAATTACGTGGCACTATATGAGACTAGTTATAAGACAACACCAATGTACTTGCCCTTATAGGGGTAGGGTTACCATTGTGTGAGGGAGTTTTTATAGAAGATTTTTGTAGACGTGGTGAGTTTTTATAGAAGATTTTTGTAGACGTGGTGTTCTTAGGGATAGGTTACCATTGTGTGAGGGAGTTTCTATAGAAGATTTTTGTAGATGTGGTGTTCTTCGACATTGTCCGGTCCTTTAGAGATACTTATAGGGGTAGGGTTTGCGTATGCGTGTTCATAAGGTTGAGTGTAATCTAAAAAATCTAGTCCTATTAGTTTATATTACTTGAGCACTCAGAATTAGTTAATGACAAATAACTATAGCAATTGGTCTACCTGTTGTGATCTCTCAGGAACTCAGGGCTTATTTTGATTCTATGGACTAACAACTAGCTGACTAATTATTAATCCATGAGAATCCAAATTTGTGGACCAACGAGTGGACTAACAACTTCAAGACTCAATTAGTTGTTAATTCACTGGTTCCTAGAAGTTATATTCCACTGATTTTACTAGTCGGCTAATCACCAGTCCTAGTTCACATTGTGTAGAAAACGATTCACCCTTTTTTTTTGTGGGGCGGCACTAAATTTAGCCGCCCTTACAAATGATTATCAAACGAGTTGCTGTTGGTGCTTTTAGAACTGAGGGCTTATTTTTGATTCTATGGACTAACAACTAGCTGACTAATTATTAATCCATGAAAATCCAAATATGTGGACCAACGAGTGGACTAACAACTATTCAAAGAATCAATTAATTGTTAATTCACTAGTTCATAGAACTTATATTCCAGAACTATTGATTTTACTAGTCGGCTAATCACCCGCCCTAGTTCGCATTATGTAGAAAACGATTCACCCTTTTTTTGTGGGGGCGGCTCTATATTTAGCTGCCCTTACAAATGATTATCAAACGAGTTGCGGTCGGTGTTTTTACACGCCCGTTACAAATGACGTCATCTCTCGACAAATCTATTTGTAGGAGCAGCTCTATACTGAGGCGCCCCTACAAATAGACGAAAAACCTATTTAAGTAAAGCACTAAAATTCAAAACTTTTAAAACAATCTTGGATGGAGGAATGACTAAAATTAAAATCATAGATCTTGAAAAGTTATAAAACTTTATAATTGAACACAATTTATTTGAAGTCATCTTGTCATGTAAAACTACGTATGAATTTTTAAAATTTGAATTTTGAATTTTTTAAATAACCAGGGATGGCGAACAACCAAAAACTAGGTTGACAAATTTTGGATTTGAGAACATCGTGTCATGCAAAAACTAGGTTTAGATTTTAGAATTTGAATTTCATTTTTTTTTCCAAACAACCTCAGATGGAGAGACTTCCTAAATAAAAGCTGTACATCTTGAGAAGATATAAAAATTTATAGCTAACAAGTTTTTCATTTGAATTTGTTTAGGACGTTCGACAATTAATATGCACATGGTTTAGTACAGTATGTGGGGAAACAAATCGATTTCCAGAGGTGGCTGGAAATAAACCACTCATTTTTTTTAAGAACACATGCTTAGGGACAGCTTGAAAAACTGCCCTTACAAATGCTCACCAATAGTAGTGTCATCCAAACAGGCTCTAAAAACTCGTCAACTTACTCATTGTTAATATTTTAGATCCAAACGGAGTATACTCCTATTAATTCAGAATAATTAATATAATGTATGTATGTCTTCTTTGGACAGTGTACTCCTCATGATTTAGAATAAGTAATGTAATATATGTGCCATCTTAATATTGAGAAATACAGCTAGCTAGATTCATTATCCTATTTTTTAAGTAGCGTGTTTAGATGTTAGAGAGAGCTAGAGAGATTCATACTTTTTGTAATGTGTTTAAAAATTAGATTTGAAATGTATATTTTTATAGAAATTGTGGTCGCACCTTATATTATTGATCATGTGTCCGTCCTACAACCTACATAAGAATCAGAAGAATAAAATAGTGAGTATTTGGTTTATTGAATAAGGTAGTCCATCATCATTCTTTCATTTTAAGTTCATCAAATAAAATAAAATAATATACCATCTACTCAATCCTCAATAATTACTAATTATAAGTATTAATACTAGAAATAAAATTATTCCACCAAGTTTAGTTATCTCAATCACTAAAGTGAGCTGACGTGCACCGTAGATTCTCCAGGCGGTAAATCTGCTCCTTTGTGGACTTTTCTCGTGGCTCTACAACGACTTGAACTGCAAGTTTAAGTTTGCGATGCGTTTTGTTGACGTCTATGGACCTTTCATCTTCTTCAACGGATGGTAATTAATTATCTCTCATCTCCTAATTAATTTGCAATTAGACTAAGGCTAGACTCATTGAGAGTTTCAAAAGAAATTTAATTCTCATTTAGTGCTGTGACACGTGAGCAAATTTACTGAGTTCGCCGGTTAATTATGAAGAGAGATATTGAGATTTTCATAGAGTTTAATCTAGATGACTCCTTCTGACAATTATCAATACAAAAGATAGTGCGGGACTCCTGATAACTTTGTTATGCAACTTTCCATTGAAACTGGCGTAAATTGTTAGTCTTGAAGAGTTGAAAATAATACCATAAAACTATCAACTAAAAGAATGGCTCTAAATCATATTAATTACGTCTGGTGTACAAATAAAACAAGACATCTGGTGCACATATTAAAAATCATGTAGGCTAACGTTTCCTCCATTATTACATATTGTATAGAAAAGCTTAATTAAGTTTTCTGCATATTTTTTTGGCTGGTTAGCTTTGTTGACATGAACATGGAGCAGTTGAGGCGAATGATGGCGATGAAGACACCTGAAGATCTCATGTTCAATTTCGACCCCAAGACCATCGACTGGGACGATTACTTCACAAGAATCCACATCCCTGGTGTTCTCAAGTATCTGGGAAAGTGAAGCAAGCCAGTTTACGTTCATATTGTAGAAAATAACCTCTATATGTCTGATGTTGTGAAACAAAAATGCCGTAACAAAAACTCTATTTGTCTGTGCGCGCGCGCGCTCGAGCGTGAGTGTGTGTGCGCATATGAGTGATCAAGGAAACGAAACAAATCGTGGCAGTATAAGAATATTGTTACTTCTTTATTTTGCATTATAATAAATTATTATATTGAATAGTTTCTTCGGAGGCAGCTGTTGTCTGTGAAAATGTCATAATTTTCTATACTCAAAATCACTGGAAATAACCAAAAAGAAGGGACATAAGCAATATCGTGAGCATATATTTTATCAAATAGTTAGTTCCACACGTTATTAGTGTATTTCTATGTAGATAATGACAAATGGGGACATATGAGCTAGTGGGACCCTTATAGGACCCTCCCATGGGCCCACCAGCCTGCGAAGCTAGCCTACACTTCTACACAAATCTTTATCGTGGCCTTTTGAAAACACCCTCCAATACGTTGGTTGGGCCCGCCACCCGCCTCAGTTAATCGAGGACAATCGAGGTCGGGCTGCAGGCCAGCAACCTCCACAGTTAACACTTAACCGAGGGGCCTCATAACGTAACCACTACTACAGATTCGTACATCATTGCGCAGCCCCCATCACGCGGAATTAAAAATAGGCAGTGAAGACCCTTTCGTGGCTCCAAAATTAAAAATAGTTGAGACCGGTCAAGATCCGGCGGTGAAAATTCACATCACATCTCGGTTGATATAAAAAATCCAACAGTGATACCCGTCACTGTCGGTTTTATTAGCCACACTGGCAGCGATTTAAAATCTGGACCCGATTTTTTTGTTAAATCTGCTTAGCTCCAGGCTCACATTCCTGTTCCGCACTCTCTCTGCCCACACCTTATCTCCAACCGTGACCTCCTCTCTGCCTATCACTCCTCCCCGCATGCATTTGCCGTCGAGCCGCTCCGCATGCGCTATACCGCCGCCCGCTCCTCCCCGCATGCGCCGCCGCCGCTTCGCTCCTACCCCGTATATCGCCTGCGCCGCTAGCTCGCCCCCCCACATGCATCTCCATCGCTCCTCCCCCGCTGCCTCGCCGGTGACCCCAACCCCGGACAGCGAGAGGGCGGCGACCCAACGGATGGCCTTGGCCTTGGCGACCCGGGCGGACGGCACTGGCGCTGGCTACCTCGGCGGTGACCCGGCGGACAGCGCGAGTCTGCGGGCTACATTGGCGGCGGCGCAAGCGTGGGTGGGCAATGAGTCCGGCGCGGCGACGGCTACCCCGTGACCGGCGGCATCTTCATCCTCGCGATCTATACCCAACAATCTCCCATTCCCATTGCTTTTCTCCTCTCTCACACAATACTCTCCGCCCCGAATCGGCATTGGAGTAACAAGGGGCAACCTCAGACTGTAAATGAGTTTCTCCCCATATCTGGTACTGGAGCAGCAAGGGGCAGCCTCAGATTGTAAATGAGTTGATTTTGTAATGTGTGAACTCTTCTTCTTTGTCCGTACTGTACGAGAGATTTGTAAATGTAATTGATTTGGATGAAGTCTGGTGGTAGCCTTATTTATTGTATGAATCCATCCTGATGTATGATTTTTTTGTTTGGGCCTAGTTTAGATGGCAAAATATTTGCCAAAAGCACTGTTCCGAACTCCTGTAGCACAATTGTAGCACGTTTCATTTGTTTGTGGTAAATATTATCCTACCATGGGGTAACTAGGCTCAAAAGATTCGTCTCGCAATGTACATCTAAACTGTGTAATTAGTAACTTTTTTATCTACATTTCATGCTCCGAACATATGTCTTTTGGTGTATTTAATGTGATATGATGGAGGGAGAGTCTAAAAATTTGCAAGTTTTTGGCAAAACTTTAGCCATCTAAACAAGGCCTTGATTTGTGGATTAGCATGGCAGAGCATGGCAGCTGGCTGCGGCGCCTGCATGCTCATTATTTTGTTTTTTGTTTTTTGAAACCACTCTAATGGGTAAAAGGACTAGTAGTGATACAGATGTGTCATCACTGCCCCTTCCCTAGTGTCAGTTCATTTTCCGACAATGAAGGAGGTTTTGGACCCGGTAGTGATGTACAATTCTGTAGTAGTGAACCGTCTCGGCTAATATGTATTAACTGAGGCATTTGTTAAAACTCAATTGTCTTGGTTAATATATGATTAACTACGATGGTTTTGTTATGATGCACGCCTTGGTTAAGTCTAGGCTATAACAGCCACACCCACCCTTTTTCCCTACACTTCCCATTTTTTGCAGGTTTTGAGCTCGAAAACCTTAAATATTGCAACTTTCTAAGGTGAGAAGTTTTCCCTTAGATTTAACCGAGGGGTACTAGAGGAGGTTGATTCTTACTTTCCATCCCTAATTCTTCTCTCTCTTTTCGATGATTTAGGTGCTTTTTCTCTAGATCTAGTTCTGGATCCAAATAGAGGAGAGAGAACACAACAGGTCTAAAGTATATGACTTCGCTACCACTAGTACCGGAAATCTTTTTTTTTGTGGCGGGCCTTTTTGGTTTTCCGTGGCAGGCACAGCCACCCATCACCCCGAAAGGTCACGGGTGGTCTGGCTCGCCACGTATAAATGTGGATACAGCTGTGGTGGGCGGCATAACGCGCCCACCACGCATAATCATATATTAACCGTGGCGGGCGCCTTAAGCCGCCCGCCACGGTTAATAGTTTTACCGTGGCGGGCAACTTAAGCCGCCCGCCACGGTTCATTGGTTTACCGTGACGGGCACGTTATGTTGCCCTCCACGGCTTATTTTTTTAAAAAAATTGCCAATACACATATGCGCATATATATACATTGTTATCAATCCACAGACACACACACACACACACACACACACACACACATATATATATATATATATATATATATACACACACACATATGCGCATATATATATATAAGTGTTTTCACTCCCGGGAGTAGTTACTCCCATCTTCAAAAAAACACATTGTGTATGTGTTCATACTAATTTAGCAATTTGAGTCTGTTTATATACTTATATTAAGATACTTCAAATCTTACTACGCAAAAAAAATTTCGAAGGAACCTATACTTTTTAATATTTACCATAGCTGCCACTACTGCTATATATATATAGAAAGTATATCCACATACTCTAGGTATGTATACATACTTAACATAAATAACACCCTAGATGGTCTAGTATGATCATATACTTCGTTTACATACACTTCGTTCGGTCATATATGCCCTAAATCTAGATATATATACACATGGGAGTAACTACTCCCAAGGGAGTAGAAAAGATTTTCCATATATATATATATATATATATATACACCGGCAGGCCTAAAATGCACCCGGGTGCATTTGCTACAGAAAATGCACCCACCCTATTTCCGCATTCACAAGACGCTGCTACTACTACCAAAGCGCCGGGGCCTGTTTGTCAAAAAAGCGCCCGGCCCGCCCGCACCAAGGCCGGGCCCCAAGCTTGCGCTGCACTGCTAGCTAGCAAAGCGCCTGGCCCGCGCGCATGTGGGCCCCGCCACCAACCACCTCCCGCCGCCTCCCCAGTGGAGTCGCGAGCGTGCGGAGCGCCGCGATTGACGAGCGCAAGGAAGATCCAGGCAAGCGTCCGCGCGCCGCGAGTGACGAGCGCGAGGAAGATCCGGCGAGCGCGCGGCGACGATGTCCCCAACAATGAGTGATGGTCAGCGGGTGATGCGGTCCTTGGGTGGTCGGAGGGGGCGCTGCAGGAGCACGCATCGAGCAGCAGGCGTGCGAGGCTCGATCCGGCACCGCTTGCAACAGGCGCGCGTGCGAGCTGGTGATGAAGGCCGGTACAGCTTGCCGGTGGGGTCGAGCGGCGAGCTGGAGCTCCATCCGGCACCGCGAGTGGGTTGTGCAGCAGCGCGCGGGCGCAGCAAGCAGCCAGCACGGTGATGCTTCCAGTTTCAGCGGATCGGACGGCGTGAGGGGTAGCCGGTGGGCTGCTGACAACACATGATGTAATTAGCTAAATCATAGCTGAAGCTTATTCATTCCCACCAAAATCGATCTCCAGCTTGGGGAAATAGACAAAGCCAGCAACGCCATGCCCAGTTGCTTCAAACGGTGGAGAGAAGCTGATCCACCGCTTGCACTTTTGAGGGGTAGCTCGTCGATTTGCACTTTTGCAGATGGGATCCTGACTCCACAGCACCCGCTGCTACCAGGAAAAAAAGCATGAGGGGTGCAGTTTGAAACAAAATTGACAGTAATTTGGTTTTCCCACTTATGACTCAGAGAAATAGAAAAAAAAAAAAAACTATCGTCTGCAAAAAGTGAGTATTCCCATAATTACAACACTTGTGTTTGTAATTTCTGCAAATTACTGTAGAAACCGTGGAAAGATGTATGTATGTATGTATGTATGCACGATGGAAAACAGCTAGTGATGATGGGTGTGGCGTCAGTTGACAATAATTTCTTGGAAGAATATTAGATGAGTTACTGAATCGCCTAATGATGAAACATGTCATCAAAATTACGACCCAGACACTAATCTATTTACAACCCGATAGTAATTATAATAATTAAACGGTTCCTCCAGTAGCAATATAAGGACACAATTAGGATGATAACCTAATTATTATTACACTAGGAAGCTATGCACGCACAATACAATTCCAAAAAAACCAAAATGATTCTGATGAAAAAACATGACTTAAGCTCGGCGATGAACAACTTTCAGAGCATTTGTTTCTAAAATTTTTCGATCTAACCTAGGTCAGATCCCGCTCTTTTTAGTTGTAAAATACTTAAAAAAAAATCTTGGCACGCTTTGGGCGAACCGTCAGGTTGGGCTGGGGTAGGTCAAATTTGCTCAGGATGCGGTCGATTGGAACTCGGATAACATTTCGGACAATAACCTAACAACAACTACACTAGGAACCGATGCACACACAATAACAATTTGCAACAGGAGTATCGATTGAGTTACAATTGAAGTAATTGCAACTAGCGCAGCTTCGCCCGCAATGCCCACACTATGGCTCGCAGCTCCGCTTGGGTGTCGCCCTTTGGCAAGGTATCACCTCGACCTTGACCTTGCCCCTTACCTTGCAACTAGAGTCAGGCCAATTGCAACTGGGCAGTTGGGCCAGTTGCAACTGGGCAGTCCGTCTAGCTGCAAGTAGACGCAATCCAAATACAACTAGACTTAGGCCTGTTGTAACCGGGTAAGAACCAGTTACAACCTCGTGGCGTGATCCAATTGCAACTAGAGTCGGGCCAATTGCAACTAGGCAGTTGTGCCGGTTGCAACTAGGCGTCTGTCCTAGTCGCAAGTCGACGCGATCCAATTACAACTACACTTTCGAGCTTTGTTGCAACCGGGCAAGAACTAGTTGCAACTCGACGTCATCCAAATAACAACCAGTTATGTGTTGTGTTTGCAACATAGCATGTGTTCTAGGTTGAGCCTCCGCATATTCCACTATGCAACCTGGTTATACACCAATTGCAACATGGTAATGGCGCAAATTGCAACCTGGTTAATGGCCATTCGCAACAAAGGAGTGACCCCTTTGCGACATAAACTTGCCTAACGCCACGAAACCTAACCCCGACAAACGCCATGAAACCTAAACTCGGCAACCCTAAACTCAACAAACGCAACGAACCCTAAACTTGACAAATACCTTTAAAAGTGTCTCTCGAAAATCTTGCATAGGAGGGGGGCATGCTTAAAAAGACACTCACCCCGAATCCCTAAACATAACAATTACCGATAACTACTAAATGGGACAAAAGGGAGGATACATAAAAAATAGTTGATAGGGAGAACATCTATTGTACACCATTTGCAACATGGAGTATAACACAATTGCAACCACGGATGTGAGGCAATTGCATCCTGCTAGCAAATGCACCCAACCTATCCCGCCTCCCTCCTAGCACATTTGCTCTATCAAATTGACAATAGACCCCGCCTCTCTACCTCCCCCACCTCATTCCCGCGGTGATTCCCCACCTCCCCCCACCTCCTTCCCCATATTGGTCATCGGGCACCAATTGCAACCAGATCAGTATTCGATTTGCAACACCATGCGTGTTCCGGTTATAACCACCCATGCACTGCTAGCTAATCTCTCTCCACCGCCCATCCCGCATGAGGGGAATCTTTTTTTGTTTCGATCGAAAAAAAAAAATGCAATATCTCCTAAACCGTAGCTCCAATTTTAGATCCGTTTGCACCAAGGTTGTTTAAAAAAATGTGCTTAACAAAATAAGATCCAACATGACTATATTTGACAAACTTTTTTTTTTTCGAGTGCGTAATTGCAACTTCATCGTACTATGAGTTGCCATCGTGACTACAACACAATTGCAACTTGATCTGTAGCATACTTAGCACTTGTTGTGACCACTTAGAATGTAACTTTACAACCTAGTTGCAATCCCAGCTAGTTACAACCTAGTTACATGCAACCATAGCCCTTGTTGCTACTACATGCAACTAGTTACAACCTAGTTACAAGCCAAGCTAGTGAACAACGTCTATTTTATACACCCTGTATGTGTGCTCTACCCATTGCAGCTCGCGAGACTAGACCAATCGCAACTATAACATCATACTCATTGCAACTTGACGGAACTAGCTAATTCAAACAAAAATCAACTCACAAATAGACAAGATAGGGAGCTGTCCTGGAACAACAAACAAGGAAAAATAGACAAATTTTTTTTATGGAATAACAATAGACAAGAGAGGGTCCCTGTCCTAGCACAACAAACAACTCACAATAGACAATTCTTTTCTATGGAAAACATAGACAAGATAGGAAGTTGTCCCGAACGACAAACAAGGAAAAAATAGACAATTTTTTTTTTTATGGAATAACAATAGACAAAGAGAGGGTGTTGTCCTAACACAACAAACAACTCACAATAGACAATTCTTTTCTATGGAAAACATAGACAAGATAGGGAGCTGTCCCGAACAAGAAAACAAGGAAAAATAGACAATTTTTTTATGGAATAACAATAGACAAGAGAGGGTCCTGTCCTAGCACAACAAACAACTCACAATAGACAATTCTTTTCTATGAAAAAACAGAGACAAGATAGGGAGCTGTCCGGAACAAACAAACAAGAAAAAATAGACAATTTTTTTTTTATGGAATAACAATAGACAAGAGAGGGTGTTGCCCTAACAAAGCAAACAATTGACCGCACGATCAAAAACCAGCGATCGACGAGTCATCCCGGTCAATTGACTTGACAAATCACCGCACCCAAGACAATTGACAAGACAAAATACAAATTGCAACCTAGTTGATAGCCAATTGCAATAGATTGATGACCACGCTTGCAACAACCCACGGCCGGGTAAGTCGGCAAACGCCATTAAAAGTGTCTCTCAAAAACCTTGACTGGGAAGGGGCATGCTTAACAATATGGTCAATAGTCATTTGCAACATGGTGATGACTCATAGTAACACAATGGCTAGTAAATTACCATTTTGCGACAAGGGAGTGTCTCTAGTTACAACACCACAAGTTAGACGATTGCAACCCGGTTAACAACCATTTGTTACAAGGGTGATAAACACAGTTGTGACTACAACGCTAGTAAAAACTCCATTTGTAATATTGAGTGTCCACAATTACAACAACAAAAATAACACGATTACAACATGCACCATTTCGTTTTTACAAATCTTTTCGCCCCTTGCGTAGTCTCAAACAATAATTGTAAAAAACCTTGTTGCAAAAAAATGCAAATTGCAACCTAGTTTATAGCCAATTGCAACAGTTGATTGCCACAGTTGCAACACCCCGCGGCTAGTAAGCTACCATTTGCAACAATGGACTGTCTCAAGTGGGCTTCATCAACAATATATACACAAACACTTGATCTCACCAAAAAGGGGGAGTATCAAATTACAAGACTTATCTAAACCAAGTGCGGCCGAGGAATGACAAGGACTTGCAACATGTGACACATAGTTTCAGGACTTGCTACCCAGAAAGTAAAAAGGTCCTAAACTTCATGATTCCTGTGCTCTTGCCAATCGGGCTTCCTTCCGCCAACCCCAGAGTAGACATCAACAAAGATTAGGTAACTTCGGCTGGAACAAAGCAAACATGGAACACCAAGTAGTGCATCAGCTCTAGCCTGTATATCCAACCCTTGAACTACTCAAACAAAATAAGAAAAAAGGAGAAAACCTTTTTCGCATCATGTTGTCGAGCAAATCGAATGGGAATGTTGTCGAGCAAATTCTTTTTGAATGCAAAAGACTTAAGAATGGCAACATCTTTTTAATGGGGTCATGCTGAATTCGACGGTCTCTTTGCACCCAATCATAGTCAATGGAATCAAGGATATCGATGCGTTCATGAATGCGGTTGATGCAATAAACAAAATAGTGACCACCATCACACATAGGAAAAAAAATCGCAAACAAACAATGTTGGTACATCAATTACGTAAGGTGGATATAGTAGATTTTTAAAAAAAAAAATTCAAGGGGAAAAACACCAATTGCAAACCTATTGTAGTATCCATTTGCAACAAACAAAGTGTTGGGATCTAACTTTGGTTTCTATTTTAACTTTTCGTCCCAAACTTTGAAGATTTCGGGATACTTGTAGAACAAAAACAAAGTTCTACATCGAAGGTGACTCACAAGATCCGGCTTCGCATGAAAAGGGACAAATACAAAATAAGAAGGACTAGAGTTGAGAATCCGAGCGAAGATGACCACGGAGGCTTCGCTGCGAAGACACAAAAACAGCTCCATAAGAACGTAAAAGCATTGCGAAGACAAGAGCTTGCGCCTTTAAGAATCGCGAAGGAAGAGAATACGTCTTCGCTAAAAGAAAGTATTCTCAGAGATAATCATTTCGGGATTCATAGTGTTGTTGTACAACTACGGGCCGGGGGGACTATAAATACCCCCCGACATCTCTTGTAATCGCTATGTTGAATGGCCACTTTGTAAACCATATCTTCATCAACAACATGTTGTGTTGAGCATTCACCCAACATCTTGGCGCCCACCGTTTGTGTGAGCAACGATCTATCCCACGGCCATCAAGAAATCATGAGGAGACCTCCCAAGAACAAGTCGCCAAGCATTGCCGAGGAGACAACAAAGAACAGAGAACAAAGTTCCAAGAA
Organism: Hyparrhenia diplandra; assembly: GCA_015847255.1. NCBI lineage: Eukaryota > Viridiplantae > Streptophyta > Magnoliopsida > Poales > Poaceae > Hyparrhenia > Hyparrhenia diplandra. Next base: position 364,794 of record JADLZK010010174.1, read on the forward strand.
CAAGCGAAGGCAACGTTTCCAAAGAAGTTATCCCACACGAAGATCAAAATGAAGAAGCAAGAAAGTTGCAACAACTAGAAGAAGAATTGATCAAAAAGAAGAAAGAACTTGAGGCTTGCAAAGCCGAACCGTGAGAAAAACACTGAAGCAGAGAGAATAGAGGAAGCCGAAGCGCGAGCTAAAAAGACTAAGCTTAAGAGCTCAATGATCAAGATCGCGGGTTATCATAACAAACGAAGTCAAGACAAATCAAAGCAATGAGAAGGCAATAGTCACGATCGACCTGTAATCTCCATTATCGGTGGACTTACAAATGGCAAAATGGCCAAAAGGTTTCAAGTTCAACGTCATACCAACTTACGAAGGTTTGACAGATCCAAGACAATTCTTGATGAGCTTTGAAGCAAAGAGTTGAATCAGGAGGAGGAGATGATAAAACACTAGGAAAAGCACTCATCATGGCAATGAAGGGACCAGCTCAGAAATGGTATGCTTCGCTCAAGCCAAGATCCCTCAAAAAGCTGGGAACAACTCAGACAACTTTGCTAGTTGATTTCCAAGGATTCCAAAGACACAGCCTAACAAGTGATGATTTGTTTGACATCAAGCAATACCCGAAAGAGCCAATAATTCAATACTTCAAGAGATTCATCCAAATCCCAGACACAAATCCCAGAAGTATCAGACGAAGTCGTCATCATCGCTGCAATCAGGGGCCTTAGAGCCGGACAGTTGTCTTCGCACCTCAAAAGAGAGAGACCAACAACTGTTGCTCAACTATATGAAGAAATTCAAAAATATGCAAGATCAGACGATGATTTCAGAAAAAAGACTGAAGAAGAAAATGCACAAAGAAATCAAGCGAAGTCAAATAACCAGTTCAAACCATAAAACTTCGAGCGAAGACCATACTACCATCGGTATTCAACCACCACTTCGGCGTGAACCAAATCAATAATGAGCAGAGCTTAAGACAACATTCATGCAAAAATAACCAAATAAGCCAAGCATACAACAACGTAAAACTTCAATAACAGCCAAAGAGGAGGTTTCAATCAAAGATTCGGGGAAAGAAGAATCCTAAAACCTGAAGAGATGTATTGCATCATCCATGGCAAAGGGGCTGGTCACACTTCAAAAATGTGCCCAATGGTGAAGAAGAGCATAGAGCAATTGCAACAAGAGGGCAAAACAGTGGAAAATCAGAGATCAATAAACTTTTTGTCTCAAGCAAGCACTTCGCATAATCAAGCATACTTCGATCCAAATTACAACCAACAAGTGCTACCAGGACCACCTCCAATTTACAATTGTCAACCATTGGCAATGGCTCCACCTCAATGGGGACAAATACAAAGTTTACAACCTGAAGCTTCGGTGGCAAACAACACACCAAATGCTCAAAATAATGGCTCACCAGCTGTGTCAACGGCAAGCGAGAGGCGTAATAATGACAATTTATGGAGGTAACAAAGATAGAACATGCAACAAACAACGAAAGAAGAAATTACTTCCGAAGAGTCAATGCAATAACAATGGAGGGACCTTACAAGAAGACAAGATGGTCACATCAACCAATCATTTTCATAGAACAAGACATGAAGCTCAAAGATTATCCACACATGGACGCCTTGGTCATAGAAGCAAATATTGATGGATGGGATGTCACAAAAATCCTAGTGGATGGAGGAAGCTCCGCCGACATACTCTTCGTGATCAACACTAGATGCAATGGGAATCAAAAGACAAAACCGGGAAGAGCGAGAATATCCATTAGTTGGCTTCGTGGAAAAAGGATGAATTCAATCGAAGAATTGTGCTGCCCGTGTCCTTCAAAACACAAAACAATGCAAGAACAGAGCAAGTAGCATTTGATGTCGTTGAAATGCATAGCCAATACAATGCAATATTCGGAAGAGGAAGCCTAAACATCTTTGAAGTCGTCATAAACTACTCCTACTTATGCATGAAGGTTCCAAGAATCAATGGACCAATTTCTATTCATGGAAATCAAATGAAGCAAGAAATATTGAGAAAGACTCAACTCCAGCTCAAAGAAATGTTTTAGCCATCGAAGAAATCGAAGACTAAAAATAAAAACGTAAAGTGCGAAGTCACAAAAAGAAAGCTAAGACATGTTCCAAGGCGTAAAACCAAAGAAGTCCTACTAGATCCAATGGTAACAGACAAGAAAGTCATCATAGGCGCTAATCTAGCAAAAGAAGAAGAAGAACAACTTATAAGTTTCCTAAGAAGCAATCAAGACGCCTTCGCATGGTTGAAGAAAAGATTTAGAGGGAGTCACAGAGACATCATCGAACATCGGGTGAACATCGACCCAAATATCGTCGAAGAAACAAAAGTTACGAAAGATCTCCCAAGACGTAACAATAGCCACGAAGGCCGGTGCAAAGATTACTTGACGCAAAAAGTTATAAGGGAAGTTCAATTCACAACTTGGCGGGCAAACATTGTAATGGTAAAGAAAAACAATGGAAAATGGAGAATGTGCATAGATTTCACGGATCTCAACAAAGCTTGCCCTAAAAGACAACTTCCCTTTACCAAGAATCGACACATTAGTCGACCAGGGCTGCAGGAAGTGAAATGCTAAGCTTCCTCGATTGCTTCTCGTGATATCATCAAATTTACATGAAAAAAGAAGATGAAGAAAAAGACAAGTTTCATCACACCATTTGGAACTTATCGCTTCCAAAGAATGGTAGAGGGGCTTCGCAGAATGCCGGGTCAAGCTTCATCGTAATGACTTCGTAGCACTTAAATATCAAATCGGAGACAATTTGCTAGCATATGTTGATGACATAATAGTAAAAAAGCAAGAAACGCGAAGACCACCTCGAAAGACTTGAAGCGGACATTTGAAAACTTGAGAAAGTCAAATCTAAAAACTCAATCCCGAGAAATGTACCTTTCGAGTACAAAAAGGCAAGATTCTCGGATGCATAGTTTCAAAGAAAAGGCATTGACCCAAATCCAGAGAAGATAAAAGCAATCATGCAAACAGAGGTTCCAAAAACATCAAAGACATTCAAAAACCGACAGAAGATTGGCTTCGCTGAACAAAGGTTCATATCAAAGTCGCCAGAAAAAAGCTTCCCAATTTTTTTCAAGCACTCAAAGGGGCTTAAGACAAACTTCATATGGGGAGAAGAGCAACAAACAGCCTTTGAAGAAATAAAGAAGTATCTTTCAAATCCTTCAACATTGACAACACCAAACGCCGATCAAGAATTACTTCTTTACATCAAAGCATCCGAGAAAGCCGTAAGCGCCAGTTCTAGTACGGGAAAGAGAGAAAGATCATGCGAAGAAACAAGAGCCGCTTTTACTTTGTCTCGAAGCCCTTTCGTGGTCAAAAATGTTCTACTCAGAGATTGAGAAAATAGCATATGCGGTGCTCATGGCAACAAGAAAATTAAAGCATTATTTCTTGGCACACAAAGTGAGAATCCCAACAAATCAACCACTCAAAGATGTACTCCAAAGTTGTAAATCTTCCAAAAGACTTGAAAATGGGCAGCTGAAATCTCACAATATTTCATCGAATTTGAGAAAAGAATAGCAATAAAATCACAAGTGTTGGCAGATTTCATCTCAGATTGGACACCAAAGAACAAGTTACGGAGATCAAAAAGATCATCAAGAGTGGACTTTGTCTTGTCAAGAATGGACAATGAATTGTGATGGAGCATGGGGCTCCGCAGGGCAATAATCACTTCGCCATCCGGTGTCAAGATGAAATATGCAAGAAGACTAGAATTTCGATGCACAAACAACATCGCGGAATATGAAGCAAGATATTCTTTGGGGCTCCGCAAGGCAAGAGCGATGGGTGTACAAAAGATCTTGATAAAAACAGATTCTCAAGTTGTGGCGCAGGTCATGTTGAGAAAAATTATAAGGCAAAAGACCCGTGAGTGGGCGAAATATTTGCAAAGTATAAGAGATCAAGAAAAACACTTTGAAGGGTTCACAAAGGATAAGCATCTCAAGAACAAACAATGAAGAAGCAGATGAAATTGCAAAAGCAAAGCAGCCCAAAAAGTGAAATTGCCGCCGATGTATTTTATCAAGTATTATCAGAATCTTCGATAAAAGCAAAGATTGAAGAACCAAAGTACATACACATCATTGAAAGCGAAGACTGGAGATCAGAAATTATAGCATTCCTAAGGAGATTCTATGAACCAGAGAGCGAAGCCGAAGAAACAAGAATGAAACACAAAAACAAGAAATTACAAGCTTATCAATAATCAACTTTTCAAGCATGGCATCTCCAGGAACCATTACTCAAATGCATTTCAAGCAAAGAAGGCAAAGAATTATTGCAAGAAATACACAAATGAGTATGTGGGAATCATGCAGCCCAAGAGCCATAGCAGGAAAAGCATTTAGACAAGGATTATATTGGCCAATAGCCCAAAAAGATAGCAAGGAAATAGTGAAAACTTGTCACAATTGCCAAATTTCGCAAGCAAGTCAAACGCTCCAAGCTAACCCAATTCAACATATTGAACCAACTTGGCCACTTGCAAGATGGGGAATAGACATAATTGGAAAATTACCTCCAGCCCAAGGCAACCATCAATACGCAGCTTGTTGCGGTTGAATATTTCACAAAGTGGATAGAAGCGAAAGCCAATCACAAACATGTCATCTACAACAATGAAAAAAGTTTCTTTGGCAAAATATAATTTGCAGATTCGAGTCCCAAGACACATAACCGTGGATAATGGAACCCAATTCAATAGCGAAGACTTGAAGCTATTGTGAAAGCATGGAATTCAACTTTGCTTCGCATCATCCGATATCCTCAATCCAATGGAGTCTGTCGAAAAGAGCAAATGGCATCATATGTGTGGGAATCTCAAAGAATCTAGTGGGACTACCAAAGGGTAATGGGTTGAAGAACTACCAAGGATTGTTTGGAGTCACAACACAACCACAACAAGATCAACAAAGTTTACACCTTTCAAGCTACTATATGGAGATGAGGCAATGACTCGGGAAGAAATACAACCAAGGTCCAAGAACAAATATCGAAATAACAAGTTTAAGAAGATCAAAAAGACAAGTAAAGATTTGCTCGAAGAAAGAAAGAAACCAAGCCGTGATGAATCTCGTGAAATACCAAGAAGAAACAAGCAAATGGTACAACAAGAAAGTAGTGAAAAGTGAACTACCGCTGTGAGAGACTTCGTACTCAAGAGAAAAAGAAACGAAGACACCGTGGGCAAATTCCAGCGAAGTGGGAAGGACCCTTCATCATAACAAAATCAAGGCATAAGGATCTTATCACTTGGAGAACCTCAAGGGAGAAGAGTTAAGTCATACTTGGAACATCAAGGATCTTCGCAAGTACTATCCCTAGATTTTACTCCGCTCAAGTTTTTTTTTGTAAATAAGTAGCCTAGATTCAATTTCTTAGAAGCATTTTATCATTTCAATCAAGAGTCGGTCTTTTTTTTTCCACTCGGGAAGCCCTTCGTAGGTGAGTGGTTTTTTAACGAGGACTCTATTGTAAATTCTCATATCAAATATAAATGAGAAAGTAGTTTCCCCAATTTGTGCATTCTTTATCATTCTTTCATTTAACGCATAAAGCCGAAAAAAAGCAAAATGCTTTAACATCGGCTAAAAGTTTTTCAAAAAACAATTAACAAGTAGGTATAATTTAAGTATAAAACTAAAATTATTACCTACAAAATTCTCTAAGGAGAATGTTTGGCTTCAAAACGAAGTCTTCGCTCCCTACTTCGCAAAAAAAGAAGGGGACGACGTTTTCAAAATTTTCTAAGGAGAATGTTTGGCTTCAAAAACGAAGTCTTCGCTCCTACTTCGCAAAAAGAAGGGGACGACGCGTTTTCAAAATTCTCTAAGGAGAATGTTTGGCTTCAAAACGAAGTCTTCACTCCTACTTAAAAAAAAAGAAGGGCACGATGTTTTCAAAATTCTCTAAGGAGAATGTTTGGCTTCAAAATGAAGTCTTCGCCCTACTTCGCAAAAAAGAAGGGGACGACGTTTTCAAAATTCTCTTAGGAGAATGTTTGGCTTCAAAACGAAGTCTTCGCCCTACTTCACAAAAAAAAAGAAGGGGACGACGTTTTCAAAATTCTCTAAGGAGAATGTTTGGCTTCAAAACGAAGTCTTCGGCCCCACTTCGCAAAAAAAGAAGGGGACGCGTTTTCAAAATTTCTCTAAGGAGAATGTTTGGCTTCAAAACGAAGTCTTCGCTCCTACTTCGCAAAAAAAGAAGGGGACGACGTTTTTTTAAAATTCTCTAAGGAGAATGTTTGGCTTCAAAACGAAGTCTTCGGCTCCTACTTCGCCAAAAAGAAGGGGACGACGTTTTCAAAATCCTCCAAAAAGAAGTTTCAATTTCAAATCAAGTTTCGCCATGCTTTTTCGAACTAACTCATAAAAGATAATAACTCATTATACAAAACATATATTTGAATTTACAAAACAATTATTCAAACTTTACATACAACTTATACAAAGACTAAAACAATCAAAACTCTTCGAAGCAACACTAGTTCTTTTTCGCCTCAAAATATCTTCAACAACCTCGTTGATTATTTTTTGTCCGCCGTATCTTGGAAAATATCCCCAAAAATATAGCTTGGGGATGCACTTGAGCAAGAAGACCTAAAACAAAAGACATCTTTTACAAAACCAAGAGAAAAAAAAAAGAGAAGAAGAGAACCTTAGCCACAATAATATTACCTGGTCCGACATTGCTAAAATCAACAATCCTAGGCATCCTATAGGAATCTTTCGCTTTGGTTTTCCCAAGACATCTATCCACAAACCGCCAATATCAAAGACTACCGAAGCCTCTAAAAATTCCGAAGTCTCAAAAACAAAATTATCCTTGGCAATCATGAGAGGCATCACAGCCCATAATATCTTGCGTAGGCTTCGCTTGAGAAACGACGCAAGATATTTCAAAATCAAAATTTGGCATAAGCTTTCAAAAACACAATATGATTTCACAATAGTAACAACTTCGCAAGCCATAAAAAACACAGATCATACAAATCATTAAGTTAACAAATTTACAACAATTTCAGCCAAAGATGTTTTTTTTCTCTTCCCTCACAAGAACAAACAAAATGAAACTAATCCATAAACTCAAGCTCTTCGCTCACTAACATCGTTATGACTTTTCTCTTCTTCTTCACGGATCCTCCTTTCTTCTTCCATTTGTTGTTTCCTAAGGGCCTCCTCTTTCCTGTAAAATATCAAGTTCAAGCTTGTAAGAAGCAAGTGTCAGCATGCAAAACAAAAATCAAAGGTAATCAAACTCAAAAGAAATACGCTTAGAAAAAAATACCTTCTTCAATTTTTCTTTAACCTTCTCAAGGCAATGCTCACGACCACACTTACACCAAGTACTCGTTGAAGAACTTCTTACAAAGAAGATGAGTACGTGGGGAAATTTGGTTGATAGCATCACCGTGGAACTTGAAGGAAGGATCGGCGAAGACATCATACAATGGATCGTTGGCCTCCTTCATTAGATGCAAAAGGGCACGAAGTTGAGTACATGACACCGTATCGGGCAGCCGCACTGCATACAACAACACCAAGATCTTCATACTGCCTACAAAGCCAGCTGAAGAAAGGGTCGTATTCTCCAAGGTCCCAACAAGGATCTTCAGGCATAGCCCCCCACCTCTCATAAGCCTTTTGACACAACTCCCAAGTTCTCGTCAAACCTTCGCTTCAACAGTTCATCGGGTTTCAACCTTCTTCTTCTCCAAAGACGCCTTCTCTTTTCTAAGTGTATCAATGGTAGACTTCGCGACGAAAAGTTCATCCTCTTTTTCCTTAATAATGTCCGAAGCTCCATGATACAATCTATCAAGGGTATGCCAATCATCAACGGCTTTGCCCCTCTCCAATTCTTTTTTCAAAGCAAGTTTATTCTTCAAAGACTCAATTTAGCCCAATAGTGATTTCTCTCGAATAGCAAAGGCAGTTTGCGCTTATCCTCAAGAGATTTTCTAAGCCCGCGATTAACAAGAGCACCCCTGTTCACATACAAAAACAATCAGAAATAAAGTATAAAAAAAAAAAAAAATAACCTCGTGTTCAGAAAGTTATACGCTCACAAAAAAAGCGAAGTTTACCTTATACATCAAATTTATGCCAGCATCAGCCAACTCAAGCGGATTCATCTTCACAAGCTCGGCCTCGGTTGTCAGAACGTAAAAAGCATCGTCAATACACTTAGACAATTGCTTTTCCGGCTTCTTTGGGGAACGCAAAGTTTGTCTATGCCCACGCCGACAAACTTGTAAGAATCAAGATTGACTCCATTGTCCCAAACAGTAACTTCAAGGTATTATCCAAAGATTTTTGAAATTTCTTCTGTAGATAGATCTTGAGCATCAACAAGCTGCTATGGAGTAGGTTGGTCCCCAGCCGACACCTTTCATGGAGCCAACATCAATGACTTTTTCCTTGGATGAGGTCGAAGCATCGGGGAAAAAATTGGGCTGAAATAAATAGAATAAGAATTTTTTCTCAATCAGTAAAAAAACTCAAACTTAATAATCTTCTTCAATACAAAAAGAAATAAAGTCCAGGGGAACTTACAAACTTTCTCACCCCCTCCTTCAAAGGGCAAGGAATCTTCTCTTGAGTTTCAACATTAACCAACGACTCGATAATTGGTTTTTCACCTCGTCAGCTTTCGTCATCAATCACATCATCAAAATCATCAAAGGAAAAATTTAGCGGTCCCTAGTCCCTTTCCTTTGAAGTTTTTCCTTCATAACTTCAAGCGCAATATGAGCCCTTTCCTTCAAAGATTGTTCTACAAAGAAAAACAAAACAAAATAAAAATGGATTTCAGAAAAAAAAAAATATATAAAAATAAATATAATAGTATAAAAATTAAGAAAAGCACCATCTTCAAGGACATACCAAATTTGTTCTCTCGCCAGAAAAACTTCGTAAACCTTAGAAGGCTCTCGAGCAAGCTTCACCGGCATTGCGTCAATACCATCACTCTCCTCGGGGAACTCGTGTCGGGGAACCAAGGAAGGATTCTCGGGTACGCTAACAAGTGACCCATGTGAATATTTTTTGCTAATTTAGCTAACTCAGAAAGTCGCGATCATCAAATAAAAGCGAAGTTGATGCATCTAACTTCACCGCAAAAATCAGGAGTTGGATCCCTAAATCAGGAGTTGGATCCCTAAGTCTAGGTGAAAGGGGAGTTGCAGTACAAAGTAGGCGAAGTCTCCATAGTAGCACCAACATCAGCACCTTCGCTAGCATTTCCCGAGGCTCCCAAGTTTCGCGAAGACCCAAAATTTTGTAAATAGCCCGCGAGAGGAGTAAGTAAAGTCTGGAGTCAAACCGGAGGGGCAAAGGTTTTACAAATTTCCCTCACCTCCAAATCTTTAATGTAAATATCAGCATTCGACCCATCGACTTTCGCTATCGATAAATCTAAATTATTAAGCAAACCAGCCACCACCCTCTTGGCTTTCTCCTTCGGTGGTTTATCGGCAACCTTAAATGGTGTCTTCGTTGAAGTAGACGGCTTCGCCTTCTCACTTCGCTTCCTTTTCGAATCCTTTTCAATTTCTTTTTTTGTCTTTCTTATCCTTCTTACGAGCGTAAAGGAGGAGGTGGACAAATCTTATAAGTTATGTTAGCCAAATCAAAAAATTCGATTTAGCCTAACATAATCGGGTGCCAATAACCTCATCCATCATCTTTCTCTCGGTATGAAGGTATTTACCAAGCAGTTCAACGGCTCTTTTCTCAACATCAGCAACAAACTCTTCTTCATTTTTAAAACCGCGAAGGCATCACGGTATCTCTGTCGGGAATGTAGGCACAAAAATCCTACTCCTTGCGCCGCACACATTGACAAGCCGAATAGCTAGCTTTACTCTCGCCGAGCGCCTTGAATCGAAGTGCGCGTACGATCAATTTGACCTATTAATTGACAAAGAGGTAAATGTGAGATCGGAACATGCCCGGTGAGACCAAGACAGTTCGCATGTATGGCTCTAAGGCGGATGTAAAGACACATAGCTATGAGAGCTATTCGTCGACAGATAATGAAAGCATTCGGTAAGCATATAAAGATGTAATCGTAATAACGATTCTTAGAATGATCATAGAAGACATGTTTGAACAAGTAAAGTCGATCATCATGATATGACATCATAAAAGTTCTATTGCATGGATCGAATTAATTGACAACATGGAACAAAAAAAGGGTAACTCATAAATATAAACCTAATCTAAATAACACATGCATAGGTTTCATCCAACTAGATGCCAAGACGTCTAGCCTTCCTAAAACCCGTCAAGTTTAAACCCTTGCAAGCTAATCCACCGCATGATACCACTTGCTACAGAGATATAAACCACCTACCACAACTAGATCAATCCACCGCATGATACAATCTAACCATGATAAGCTAAAAGCATGCATACATCTAAATAGATCTATAAATACTCATTACTCGTTGAAGCGTATGCATAGACAAGTAAAGTACATATGCAAACCTAATCTAAAGCAAAGCCGAGAGATTAAGCCCCGATCAGTCCTAACAAAGCAATCCACCGCATGATACACCGCAACAAGCTAATCCACCGCGATGATACGGCTTGCCGGACTTAACCGTTCTAAACCCTCTTCGCCCCTAACAGCCTATCCACCGCGATGATACACCGCAACAAGCTAATCCACGCGATGATACAAACTTGCCGAGTAGACTCTAACGATAGGTAGACTTACACATACAAGATACAAGTAAACACATAATCGTGTTCGGCAAGCTTGCCGAATCCGTGGTCCATGAAGAAGACACTTACACGTAAAACCTTAGCCTCGCCGCGCGACGACTCATGACTAAACGCGCAAGAACCCGCAACACGTGACAACCTAGATTGATCTAGGCTCGGCTATGAAAGAACAGATAGATCTAATGACAAGCTAATGATAAACATTGAAAGCATTGATGACATATAGATCTAACAAAAGATAAAGCCGAGCCACATCAATCTAAATTGGGCAAAAGTGTGTGCAATCATCATAATAATAAAGAAACAAATAAGAAGTATGCACCACTCGGTAACTTAATGAATTCATTAGGGTGCCAAGCCTAATGAAGCCGATAACTAGCTCTCGGCGGATCTTAGCCCACCGGGATGGCTCATGATCGACCAAAGAACCCTCTTGCCCCGGTAGCTTAAATCCGCCCGACGATACTAAGCGTGAACAAGACTTCTTGCAATAATCTAAATCCGCCGACGATACTAGACATGGTGCAAGGTTGCCGGTACTTACGGAGGTCGGCGGGTCGATGAATCCTCTCACCAGTAGATCGACGACACGACTGGACTCGAAGGGTGGCCGGAGCCAAGGCACGGAGCCGGGTTGGTTGTATTTGATTTGGTAGATCGTTTTACAGTTGCCGGGGGTCTCATATTTATACCCTGGGCTTATTGAGTCCTAACTAATTATGAATAATAATAACGAAAATATCTAGCTAAGATACATTGTCCTCCAAGTCTTCTCGGAGTCGTGGGAATTGCACGTGATGTGGGCCCCTCGCCCCTGGATATTTCCCTTGGTGCTCCACGCTTGCCGAACCGTCTCTCGCTCAACTCCTTCTCGGACTCAGGCTCCTTAGCCGAATAACAGCGGCTTCCTCGAATGCTACAAAGCATCATTGGCACCATACCGCTAGCCGAATGATTCCTTACCGAACCATCGTGTGTGCGGCCCATCGTCATCCGGGCTCTACCAAATTTTGGTGTTAACATATGCCCCCTCAATTTTAGAGTAAAAGAGATCCTTTTTGCTCGAAATTGACCACGATCCGCTAAAACCTCGGGCCAAGCCTTTTAAACGGGCTAAAATTACCAAGGCCCATCTTCTCGAAATTTCCTTCGACATGGTTTCAACCCTTCGAGTTCCTTCTTGGGACTTGTGCCACCGGAGTTTCCACCAATGTGAATCGGCAAAGCCAAGCCGCTTCCGCTTCTCAAGATAAGCACCGAATAGCCCTCTCGGATTGCTCCTCTCTAGGTTTTCTTACGTATAAATACTGGGTGAACTCCCTTAGGCGAGTAGCCATCCGGATCTCCTTTCTATCCTTCAACTTTTCTCCTCCTGTTCCAAGATCTAAGTCACCGGATGGCAAGTTCAAGCAACAAGCGCCGGGCTGATTCGGCAGATCCACGTCCTCCGAAGAGGCCCACGCAACAAGGTAAGAAACGTCTTCGTATATCTCAATCCAATCTCATTTTGTACTTACTAATCCTAATCTTTCTTCTTGAAATCTTCAGCGACGAGGAAAACGCCCAACTCCGTCGTCAGCTGGCGAGGGCACAGACCCTTTTCAAGGAGGAGAAGGAAAATCACGACATAACAATCAAGATACTGGAGGATGCAGAGGAGGCCATGCATTGCCTTGATAGGGAGAATGAAGCCCAAATGCGTCATAGCAACGGTGAGTTTTCGTTATGATGCTCTGTCTTCCTTTTCTTGTATTCTAAACACAACTTTCTCATTCAAATCCTTTTATGTTTCAGATTTGGCAATGAAGCTCCATCGCCTGAAGGTTGCTACCGGCAGGCTGATCAGGGAGCTTGAAAGGGATGATCCTCCAGGCCCTAACCGTATCCAGAGGCTTCAGCAAGCTTATGGGTTTCTGAAGACTATCTACAACATGGTTGTAGATTAGGGAGAAACAAGTCACTATGTAATGGACTTGTATTCCCTTGTTAATAAAGAATCGGTTTCCTTTCTTTCGCTTACGTGATTTTGTCTCTGTTGAATTAAACTAAGCAATCTCGATGCCAAATCATCACCTTGCCGACCACCACTACCGATCAAGCCTTTAACCGAATAGATCTTATGAAAAGCGCCGTCAACTTTCTCTGCCCCCTTTGAAGAAAATCTTAAATCCGATTAACGGTAGGTAGTGGCATTGATGATGAACGAAACTCAAAGCGAGAGAGGAATTGAATCCCATGACTCTGTTTTTTCCCAGCTTGAACAATCAATGAGATTTTCTTCTATCCATACCGATTGCCCTTGTATATTAATCCTCTGTTTTTGCAAATATGGATGAAATCCTTGTTGAACAAAGCAACCGAATCTTGCCTGACGTCATTATCAGCCAAATTCTTTAAATAATATAAGAAATTTGGCTTTTAAAAACTTTCGCGGACAATCGTACATTGTATCATTAAATGTGTCCCGCCTTTCTCTTCTCCCAATAAACCAACGGGGGCAAAAATGTCGGTCAGAAGGGGAGTGGAGCAGTAGAGCTGGCTTCCTTGCTAAGCAATCTTCGAAAAATATATAATTAAATGTATCTCGGCCAATCAACTTCTTTTCCATCAAGCACCTAGCCTTATATCTCCAAACGCAATTGAAAGCGCAATTTGGCCTTTCGGTTTCCTTCCCTTTTTGCTAAGTACTCTCCACTAGCATTGGCAATCGATGGCGGACAAAAGGTAAAGAAGTTGCCGAGGAATCAATCAGTTTAGGGTCCTCCACCACGCTTCGCATTCGCTCGGGTAAGATTGGACCCTTTGCGAGATCTAGTCATCTCTTATTTTGATGCATTCTAATCCTTCCACTTCTAGATCATCAATGCACCGGACTTCTTGTTTGGCACTCGGGCGCATTCCAATCCCCATTTCATCGAGACTCTTCGATGATGATTCACCGACGGATGCAGAGACTCTCCACAATCGGTGCGTGAAGAGAGACGCGCCGTAGGGAGCTCCGTAGATCCGGATATGACGGCTCCTTATGCATTTGCGGGCGTGAACGCCGTATGGCTTTGGAGGTCCATATTGGTGGTACGTTAAAGCTCAACCTGTTTGTTTGTTGCTTTGTGGTGATGATCGATCGTTCTTGATTTCATTCATCATCCGAAGCGCTCGAAGCGCCACCAATGCCTCTACGGCGTGTCGGTTTGGTGCGAGCACTCGACATGCCGATGAACCCACCGCCGCCATGCATCCGGGAGATTGTTGACAAGATCAAGGATGCCATGAAGAAGAAGTGAAGATCTCTGTGTTGGGACCTCTTGCCGAATAGTACTTAAGATTAGGATTAGGTAGAAATCCTCTGTCTTTGTATCCTAAGTAGAAATCCTCCGTGATGTATTCGGCAAGTACTTTTTGTGACACATCTACGGAACTCTTGAATAAAGGCCTTCTCGTTTCCACATTGATGTTTTTATATATATTTTTTTTGCACTAAAGGCGACATACAAATTTTATGCCGGCTGTTATCCAATTTTCATGGAGTATTTTTACGCTAAAGGCGATGATTTTCACATCGGCTATCTCTTATGAATAGAATAAACTTTCTTTGCTCGCAATTAATAAACTATACGTGTCGGCCAATCACATCTTGCAATAATTGATCCTTTAGAAGCCGACCACGTAATCACTATCCCCTTAGAAATTACTATGAGAGCCGACTATCTCGATTGGTGGCGGTCTTTGTAGCTTAGTCTTGACGGGACCTTCTTCCCATTCTCTTCTGAAAAGCATTCCACGCCTTCTTATTCCCGTAACGATGGCTCGGTTGCTTTGCAATGCTTACCGAATCATCGGCTTGCACTATCTCGACATCATCACCGTTCCAGCGGATGAGGACTTGATGCATGGTGGATGGAATGCAACGATTAGCATGGATCCAATCTCTTCCAAGTAAAGTCAGTAGGACCCCCTTACTATCGACCACAAAGAAGGTAGTGATCAAAGTCTTGAGCCGATCATCAACTCAACGTGAACGGCTCCATGGGTATCTCGAAGGATTTCCAAAGCAAAGTCCCCGAGCACAATGTGCGTCTTGAGCAAATCCTCCTTGGTCATCCCCTTCCACGAAGGTTGTATATGGCATGATGTTGATTGCAGCTCCCCATCGACGAACATATGAGTCGGGAGGTTTTCCATATCCCTCAGGGGTAAAGAGGCTTCGAGATGGTTGTGCTTCCTAGGCACGTTGAATACGCCTGTCTTGATAGAGCCAACCTGCCCTAGGAGATCAATCATTTCTTTGTTATCAAAATCAGAATAGGCCTCTTCATCCGAATAAGCATCTTGTTCCTCCGGATCATCGGTAGCTTGCTCGTAAGAGGTGCCGCAAACTCTATTGGGATGTAGAAGACCATGCTAACATGCGCCGACGCCCACTTGCCGAATACTCTTACGCCGAATGACCGGCTTCTTGAGTTTTCTTCTTTTGGGCGCCACACTTGTTTGCATTCGGCTATTGCTTCCTTGAGCTCCTTGTTGTTCCCGAGGACGTTGGACTCTTCTCTTCGGCTCTTCCTCGGACCAGGAGGGCACCATTGTCATCCTTTTGCCACACATACTCTTGAGGAGAGTCCATGTCATCATCGAATCCTCCACATCAGCCCACGCTTGATCGCGCAATCCTTTTGCGGCGTGAGGTGTCTTGTTTTCATTTTTAAGCGCCGATCATCCTGCGGGAAGCGTGCCCCGGTCTTTCTTGGATGGGACGGGCGGTTGACTCGATCTATGTCGTACCCGTGGTATTGCTCTTTGCATTCGGGGCAATTGTTCCTAGCGGGCAACTTCAAGCCTTCATTCGGCAATGCCTAAAGAAAGGACAGTCCCAATGAGACTCCTCTCGCTCTTTTTCATGTACTCCTATTGTTCTCGGTGGTACATCTCCTCTTCATACCTCTGTTGTTCCCTAGCAATTTCTGGCGATCCCTACGATATTGCTTCTCTTCTTTGTCTCGCCATTTGTTTCGGTATACGAGATGTCACCCTTGGTTTGGAGGTTTCTCCTTTCTCGTTCGGCTATTTGGAAACCAGAACACGATCTTTGTCGCCGGAGCTCCACACTTGACACTTGCCGACTAGGGTCAACCGAACCGCTTTGTTTTTTGCCCTTTGAGAAGTCAAAGCACTTTCAATGGGTCTTTGCCTTTAGGATCACGGCGCGTAAAACCATGCACGAATCAAAAGCAACCATGCCTGCGGGGGAAGGGCTCCTTATCTACCTTCATGTTGTTGTTGAACTTGAGGAGACCCCGTTGTATGGCCCTCTCGAATCTCTTTGTTTAAAGATTCGGGTCGGTGATGTTGTGAGTGATCATATCATGGAAGCCACAATATCGCCGATCTTGACCCAAACGGACGCTTCATAGAATGGTTTTACGGTAGCTTGATGCGTCCTTCCTTGACTAAAAACTCAAAGAGCTTCTCCGACTTGGAGACGTCGAAGTCGTATGCCCCCTTGAGTGTCTTCATCCAGTATTTGGTTAACCTAGACGGGCTCCTTGCCCCAAGCAAATTCGGCATTTTGCTACATCCTCCCGGCCATCATCTTCATCTTCTCCCTCTTCCAAGAAGTGGTTGTATGTCTAATAAGACATGTTGCCCCCCTTCTGAAAACGGGTGTCCTTCTTGATGCTCGAACTGATTGGCCATGAGTGTGGCGCCTTGAGAGCTGTCCTAGGTCATCAAACTCCATGCTTGGGCTAGCCTCTCCCTAATGGCGGATGCATTCCCGAATGGCTGGCTACGGCAAGAATCGATGGTCCGGCAAGCTCAAAGAGTAACAGGAATTCTTTATCTCTCGAACTGCGCAAGAACTCTTGTGGTGTTTCATTGTATACGTGTCAACCCCATCAAGTCAACAAGCTCTTTCTCATTGGAACCGGCCAGAAGTATGAATGAAACTTATCTTCCATTTCGAGACCGGGTTCCAATAGAATTGGCCAGCAATGTGGTGTTGGCATTTGTTAAGTGCTAAAAGAATATGAAGGATTACGCAGTTTACAGAACACCTACCATTGTAGCTTTTCCCTAGGATGAGTATTCTAGAGTATCGTATCCTCAGGGAAGCTTTGGCTAAAGAATTTTAATAAGTCACAATCATGTATCCACTAACTTAGCAAACCACTAGACTATAGTGAGGGGGTAATTAATAAAGGATAAGTAAATGTCAAAGCATAAGATAATATCCTACCTAAAATATCAAAGAATAACTAAACTAATCAAGAGGTCAAAGAGAGATCAAAGTTCCTATGCACTTCTCTATTTCTAAAGTTCTATGATAGCAATTACACTATTGC
This sequence comes from Hyparrhenia diplandra, assembly GCA_015847255.1. Taxonomy (NCBI): domain Eukaryota; kingdom Viridiplantae; phylum Streptophyta; class Magnoliopsida; order Poales; family Poaceae; genus Hyparrhenia; species Hyparrhenia diplandra. The sequence continues at coordinate 381,932 of JADLZK010010174.1, forward strand.
ACTTTGGAGCAGCAGTGCCTTTCCGGTTCTCGAATAGACTGGGAAGAAGTAACCGGGGGAAGGCTGCCAAAAGCTCTATGAAAACACCAACCCGTACGTGGTGGACTACACAGGCCTGACAGGGCTGTCACCCCTGGGGCTACCACAACTATCCGTAGGTTTGGGCGCAACCTCAGGTAACCTATAGTATAGACACCATGTCTACACTATAGATTACAACTCTAGCTACCTAGCATAACTAGAGCCCTCAATACGAGCGGAGATCCCATGCAATAATATAACAACTATGCTTAACAAAATATGAAGATCATGAATGCAAATAGAGAAGATAAATATATTAAAGCATAAGTCTACCAAAGATAAGATATGAAACATACCAAACTCAGAGACATCTCGAGAACCAAAGTATAGTCAACTCTCCTTTAGTCTTGATTAGATCTAAGTTAGATCTAATCTACTTCTAATTACATGGCTAATCTACTTCTAATTACATTACTAATCTACTTCTAATCTACCTCTAATTCACTAATCGGAGAGAGGTTATCCTTACATTGGGACACCTCTACAAGCGAGGAGTTAATGAATAGAATGAGATAGAATAGAATTAGGGTTTCACCCAGGGGCGGGGGTCTTCTTATATAGGCCTTGGCGATGAACGTGAACCCTTGGATCAAACCGACCCTTGGCAGCGGTGTAGATACAACCTCAATGTCGGTGGTAAACCGACATAGAAAGCCGAAGCTGGATTGGGACCGTAGCTTTGGGCCGCCAGGGTGGACATTGGTGGCCGCCAGGGTGGCATGCCACCTCGGCCTCCCGTTTCTTCTGGTGTCCTCTGGTACCTTCTAGAATGTTTTAGTCCACTTTTCGGGTCGAGTTGCTTCACGGACAAGTCTGGTCTTCATATGCCTTGTATATTCCGGAACTTTCTCCATTATTCTCTGCAATTATCTATTAAGTCCCCGAAATTATATAAATCACCAAAACTCATGGAATTATGTTAGTAAAGCCCCTAGACTTATGTTCGATATTCATTTTAAGCCCTTATCCAAGTTTAGTTGACTAGTAATATTATGCTATAACAGGTGTCAACAAGTTCCCCCAAGCTTACCCTTTGCAAGTCCCTAGCAAAGCCAACTTAGCAAAGGATCAGGAGTTGCTGCAACGCTTTCACACCTCAAAAGTACACATGCTTTCAAACAAAATTTCTCTCCAGATAAAGATAAACTTTTTAAAATTTTAACTTACGCATATTACCTCTTACCTTTTTGGGGCTTATGTCTCTTTTCTTTAATCTTGGGTAATTGAAAGATAGAACAATCAAGTCAAGCACCATGTCTCAAACTCTTTTGATCAACTGTCCTTCTGGAGTTTTTGTTGATTTTCAAATAAAACTCAAAGTTCCTTAGTATGACTCTCTCTAATCTCTCATTTGTGGTTTTTGTGGATCCTCTCTAAGGCAATAAGATAGTGTTGCCTTACTCTCATAATATGTAACATTTTTAGTTAAGGCAATAGCATACTATGCCTTCTTTTCTCTCACCTAATATCTAAGGCTGATATATGTGGAGCTCATAGGTAGGAGAAAATAATTTATTTACTTACTAAGCATATATTGTAAATTCAAGCAATGGATCCAAAGATACAAGTCACACCGATCAAGTGGTGCATGTGTATGGTGGTTAGAATACATATATGGTTTGGAATGTAGTAAAGTATGAAGTGAATAGAATAGATGAGGGAAATCTTACTTTTGCTCCTTTTTGGAATCTTCTCTCTTTTTGTAAACTTTTTGTAGAGTACTGGGTTGTATCTCTTTTTTTTTTTTTCAAGAGAGGTGGGCTCTGCTGGCCCTCGGACTTGTGTCCATTATTTCCTCTCTTATAAAGATGTGGGTTCTACTCACCCTCGGACACTTGTCCATTTTTCATCTTTATTTTAGAGATGTGGGCTCTACTCGCCCTCGAACACTTGTTCATTTTTTTCATCTCTTTTATTTAGGGAGGTAGGCTCTACTCGCCCGTAGGACTTTTTTTGTCCATTTTTCATCTCCCTTTTTTTTTTTTTTTAAAGATACACAACCCGGATCTCTTTTTGCAATAACTTTTTGAGAGGTATAAATGATAGAGCTTTTGTAAGATATTGGCTAGCAATGAATGAGTGGATAGGTATAGTAAATGTTTTTGGTTGCTCTCTCCTAGGATAGGAGTAGAGAATTTTTTTGTTGGCTAGAGTGAATGGGTGATAGTGAAAGTAAGTTGAATAAGTGGAGTGTACATGATCGGCATGATAAGTTTCTAAGGGTCGACAAAGATTGAACAAACTTAATGCAAAGCAAGCAGCCTATATATATATATATATTTTAAAAGGTTTTCCTATTCTAATTAGCATGTATATATGGCTATGGTAGGAGATTCACACTCTTGTCACACAGGAACTTATCATGTGTATTTTCAATTTTCAAAATATAAATCTCCAAAAATCTAGTATCACTAAGAGTAAGATCAAATAGTAGCTCGGACCATCATATATCATATCCATCAATTACCTAGACTTTAGAGCAAGCATTTGCAACCCATAGGTTTCAGGTTTCAAAGTAAATATTGATTTTGCAAATGGAGCTCGAGAGAAATTAAGCTTGAAAGCTAGGTACTAGAAAAGTATAACAACGGAGCAACTATTCATCATCTCCATGTTGGCAGATTTTAGGGTTCCTTTTAGTTGAGCAAAGTAAACTTTTAGTGTGCACTCTCTCTTGACTCTTTTATTCACACTCTAACAAAAAGACTTTTTAGACTCCATTAAAACTAGACTCTTAACAAACTTTCTAGCAAACAAAATATTTAACTAATAATAATAAATATTATAATATAGATAATAAGATACTTATTCGGATAATGGGGGGTTGCACTCCCCAAAAATTTGGATATTGACATAGTCTTCAATGTTCTTGATGTTTGGAAGTAGAGGTAGATAGTGATGGTGGCTGATTGATCTTCTTTAATCTTTGGACACCATGTGTCATGTCTCTCTTTCTTGAAATCTCCGCTGAACTTAAATAGACAACAAAACTAGTGGAACTTGATTAAGCATTAGGGGTCAGCCACATTGCTTTTTGTCTATTTGGAAATCTTTCAAAGAAACATTAAATATTTTGGATTTTCTATGCAAAAATAAAGAATGATGATGCATGCATATTTATTTTATTTTTTTATGCCACCACTGTAAAAAATATCCTTGTGGGTTGTTACACACCACAAAATTACTCACATGGGGCTTAGTTTTTTTTTTTAATGTATATGCAACAAACAAATATTTATTTTCTTTTCTAATGCAAGGCTAGTGCTAAAATGTAAATATGCTAAAGGAAAATAACTATGGAATGCAAGGAAATAAATATGCTATGCTTGTGGATAACTACCGATCTTACCTTAGGCGAGGGTTCGGTGTTTTTAAGTCCTCTCGAACGAGACTTCTTACCTTGTTGTTTCCTTGAGTGTTTTATCGATCTTGACCGGTTATGCTCCTTGAGATGGTGAAGGACGGCGTCACCCATGTTCTTAGCTGGTCTTATGAATTGGAGTGAAGCGTAAACGACTTCTTGTTTAGTGTGCATGCTTGTAGGACATTCACTTGTTGAATGCAGAGAGACTGGTAGGCTTCTCCACTATTTTGCTCAAAGTGTGTCCCGCTTGCAAAGTCAAGGTAGAGATCAAGTGCATGGGCTCTGTTGGTGGGAAAACACCAACGGAACCAAAACTTTGTTCATTCTTCTCTAACCATTGGCACATCAAACAAGATAGAGTTGATTTATTAAATGTTTTTCTTAAACCTCACTTGGGTAACAAGATCAGAAGATAGAGCATGATTGTTTGTGGTTAAAACTATCGACAGATCAGATCAAGCTCGTTGACTCTTGAAAAGAGTTTTCTTATCAAAACATGATGTATCAAAGGCATGATTGTGACTCTTCCAAAGCAAGGTAAGAAAAATTCGCTTACAAGATGACGACTAAGAGATCAAGAGAATGGTAGTAGGAACAACTAAAGAAGCAAAACATGTTGAGCTAATGAAGATGGATCAAGCAAGGATCTTTGCTCTAACATGTTTAGCTTATTGTTTATGAACATGCCATAATTTAGATAAAGCTTAAGTAATGACAACTTACCTCAAGATGTTACCTTATTATTGGAGTGTGACAGCGTAACACCTTGTGGTGGATCTTTCCATCCGCTTGAAGCTTTCCTTATTTGGCCTCTTGTGTATCTTGTTCTTCACTTGTCTCCTTTATTGCATCGTCCTTTTACGTCTTGTCTTTAAATTGTGCTTAGACCTTTTTGCTCCTCTCATGATTTTATTCTGTAATATTAGTTGACAAATGAGATACCCGAAGGAATACAAGTAATTGTAAACAAGGGTAGAAGCGTCATGGAGCTCAAGATTGCTTTTATGCGGAAGAAGTTTTGATTGGATATTTTAATTAGCAAGTGCTCACTATTACTTTTTCTCTCTAGTGGGAAATTTTATTATCTTAAGTTTGATTTTGATGTAAGACATTTATTAACCAAACAAACTTAGAGAGACAAAATAATAGTGAGTAAAGGGATTGCAAACCAGCATGTCGGAGTGACGGAAGCTTGAGTAGAGGAAGAGTAATGTCGGATGGTCTTTAGAGGAGTCGACCTTCCTCCCCATGCTTGAGTCTTCTGTCACTAAAGCACTTTAAGTATGAATCTTTGGACCGTCCCTATTCGTGTGTTGCAATCACCATGTCCTTAAATGTTGTTCATCCTTTGTTCCTCGCAAGGTTAGTGACCGAGAATACCCGAAGGGAACTTGTCCTAGGAACATGTTGTTGTTTTCTTTTAGAGCCTTCATGTGTTTAGATTTATATATTATATATTTAACAGAACATAAGACAGGAGTTGTATATAAATATGTGAGTTATATTCACTTACCTTTTCTTTGATGTTCTTATGTCCTGTAGCTTTGTCCATTCCACTTCTTTAGAGTGATTACTTTTTCGTGATCATGTTGTATGACACTCTTCTTCGTTGGATAGACATAGCATAGATTCTTTTTTTGCAAAATATTAGTGGACACATACCCAGGGAATATACAACATGGTTGAAGCAAGGGTTGTTGTCCAAAGTTCATAAGATCTCATCTATGCTAATGAAAAGGTGGTTCTTTGTTTACTCTTAGCAATGACTCTTTTATCATGTCTAATAACACTTTTCTCTCTTTTTTTTTTTTGGCTGCACTCTAGTATGTGGATCAAGGCAAAGCTAACTTGTAGCAAAAGAGAGCGTGAATGATTTGATACTTACAATTTCTTCCATCAATGATGAATGTGCCGTGTCTTTTGCACAAGGTTGGAGTTCATCATATGCCTTGCTTCATCTCGATCTCGAGTTCATCTCTTGACTTACCCGAATTGGATTTGAGAGTTTTCTGCAGGGGTTAGTCAACAAAATATCCAATGTCTACACAAGCAATTCTTAGTTCAATAACCAAACTAGACTCCATGTCTAATTTAATTAAGGAAGGCTATTTAACCTAAGCACCACGCTTAATTTAAAAGCCTTTGGAAATACTCATGAAGTATTTCCAAACCAAAAGCATACTATAGCAAACAAAGGTAACATCAAAGCACTACAGAGATTTATCCAAATAGAGATGAAAGAGCATGATCATGGTGGGGATTTTTTTTTTTTTTAGATGCAAACGACATGGATGGATGCAAAGGAACTAAACATGCAATGGATCTACTAAGCAAAAACATAAACTAAGTGGAGTGAATGCATAAGTTGATCAAGTTAACATGCAATGCAATGTAAGAAACTAAATGATAACTACTCAATTAATCTATAGTCAATCAGCAAGACTTTCTCACCTTTTTTTAATCATACTTACCATGAAGTGCAACTTCTATATACGTCACTTGAGATGTGTGCATTTGAATTATTGTGATGGTGACTTCTTCTCCAATCTATACATGATTAGCATAATATATATTTAAATACATACCTTGAGATAGCAGGGTTTCCATGTTGATGAATCTTGAATGATCGGGCACCTCGGGTTCTTCAATCGTTCTTCTTTTTTTTTTTTTTCTCGTGGAATCTTGTCGGAAGGTCGCTAACGACATCTTTTGTCCCTGTCTATTCCACAACTCAACAGAACAAGGATAATCCTACTAAAGCTAGTGATAAATTAAATTAGCAGACATCATAATCATCATTAGAATCTTTAGGCCAATTGCTTCCCCAACAACGGCGTTAAAAAGCTTGTTGGCATTTGTTAAGTGCTAAAAGAATATGAAGGATCTGCGCAGCGCCACGAACACCTACCATTGTAGCTTTTTCCCTAGGATGAGTATTCTAGAGTATCGTATCCACAGGGAAGCTTTGGCTAAAAGAATTTTAATAAGTCACAATCATGTATCCACTAACTTAGCAAACCACTAGACTATAGTGAGGGGGTAATTAATAAAGGATAAGTAAATGTCAAAGCATAAGATAATATCCTACCTAAAATATCAAAGAATAACTAAACTAATCAAGAGGTCAAAGAGAGATCAAAGTTCCTATGCACTTCTCTATTTCTAAAGTTCTATGATAGCAATTACACTATTGCACTTTGGAGCAGCGATGCCTTTCCGGTTCTCGAATAGGCGGGAAGAAGTAACTTAGGGAAGGCCGCCAAAAGCTCTCTACGAAAACACCAACCCGCACGTGGTGGACTACCGTGGCCCCGACATGTGGCTGTCACCCCTGGGGCTACCACAACTATCCGTAGGTTTGGGCGCAACCTCGGGTAACCTATAGTATAGACACCATGTCTACACTATAGATTGCAACTCTAGCTACCTAGCATAACTAGAGCCCTCAATACGAGCGGAGATCCCATGCAATAATATAACAACTATGCTTAACAAAATATGAAGATCATGAATGTAAATAGAGAAGATAAATATATTAAAGCATAAGTCTACCAAAGATAAGATATGAAACATACCAAACTCTGTAGACATCTCCAGAACCAAAGTATAGTCAACTCTCCTTTAGTCTTGATTAGATCTAAGTTAGATCTAATCTACTTCTAATTACATGGCTAATCTACTTCTAATTACATTACTAATCTACTTCTAATCTACCTCTAATTCACTAATCCCAGAGAGAGGTTATCCTTACATTGGGACACCTCTACAACTGAGAGTTAATGAATAGAATGAGATAGAATAGAATTAGGGTTTCACCCTGGGGGCAGGGGGTCTTCTTATATAGGCCTTGGCGATGAACGTGAACCCTTGGATCAAACCGACCTTGGCAACGGTGTAGATACAACCTCAATGTCGGTGGTAAACCGACATAGAAAGCCGAGTTTGGATTGAGCCTTTGGCACTTTGGCGGCCGCCGGGGTGGACATTGGCGACGCGCCAGGGTGGCATGCCTTCTAGAATGTTTTAGTCCACTTTTCGGGTCGAGTTGCTCCACGGACAAGTCTGGTCTTCATATGCCTTGTATATTACGGAACTTTCTCCATTATTCTCCGCAATTATCTATTAAGTCCCCTGAAATTATATAAATCACCAAAACTCATGGAATTATGTTAGTAAAGCCCCTAGACTTATGTTTGATATTCATTTTAAGCCCTTATCCAAGTTTAGTTGACTAGTAATATTATGCTATAACAGGTGTCAACAGTGGCAAACCATGTGAAAGCCGGCCCCTGTAAGGGATGATGGGAAGAAGCGAATCCTCCATGCTTCATCATTGGCAAGCTCTCCCAATCGGAGAATCAAGGTACCGACCGATGTGTTCGGTAGTAGAAGTGTCATCTTGTCCGAGAGAACTTGGTCAAGTCGGTTGGAGGCTTCGATCTTGAAGGGAGCGCCACTAAATTGTACCAATCGGGATATGGAGACTGATACACATAGGGCCGATTCTTGGGCTTGATCCCAAATTGGTGTTGCATCATATCGGCCATCCTCGCTAGGAGTATATCCATATTTGAGTTTTGTGGTCCATGAGATTGTCCCGATTTGCCCAACCGGCCTATACCCGTGGATTTGGCATAGCATGAACTGTGGAATAGTCAACGAACTCTGTGTAACCAGGGCCAAAGGGATTTCTCTGCAACCCACTGGCCATTGGAGCTATTGAATACGTGTTGTATACTAGAGGGTTCCCAGGTGTACCGAACGCCGCTTCTCCATGTGTCTTGGCTCCGGATCCCTCTGGTTTTTTACGGTGTCTTGTTCTCTCCTCCGCATTCTTGATTTATAGCTCCTTTCTTTGGTGGTGGCTTAGGCGTTTGTATGTATCTTGGCCCCGATAGCTCACCAAGCCGAGCCTCAAAGTGTTGATCAAACTCGGGTCCAAAACTAGCCTTCATGATATCGCGAAAAGTGTTGAAGAACACCGTGTTGTGATTGGTCATTGCATTCCCAACGACATATTGCAACAATCTCCTCCATCCGACGCCAATTTCTTCAGGACTTGGTTCTTCATCTTCCTTTCCTGCCCCCTCTTCTTCATCAGATACTTGCTGAGCATATCCTTTATCACCGGGCATCAATATCTTTGGAAGATCCATCTTCCGGATGATTGTGCCGCTCTTGTTCTTGGAGAAGCATGACATGCACTTTTGCGAGAAGGCTGCGCGACATGTCCCTCATTGTAGCCTCCGTGTCAGGTGGAAGGTCATCCATCCGGAGCTGAATGACATTGTTCTTGTTGACTTCGCGGGCATCGCGTTTTGATCTTGACGTGTCCCACCGGGCGTGCAAAAAGTGTGTAGGCACAAAAATCCTACTCCTTGCGCACGCGACACCGACAAGCCGGAATAGCTAGCTTTACTCTCGCCGAGCGTCTTGAATCGGCGTGCTATCAATTTGACCCGTTAATTGACAAGGAGGTAAAACGTGAGATGCGGAACATGCCTGGTGAGACCAAGACAGTTCCGCATGTATGGCTCTAAGGCCGGATGTAAAGACACATAGCTATGAGAGCTATGCGTCGACAGATAATGAAAGCATTCGGTAAACATATAAAGATGTAATCGTAATAACTTGTTGCCGAATGATCATAGAAGACATGTTTGAACAAGTAAAGTCGATCATCATGATATGACATCATAAAGTTCTATTGCATGGATCGAATTAATTGACAACATGGAACAAAAGCAGGTAACTCATAAATATAAACCTAATCTAAATAACACATGCATAGGTTTCATCCAACTAGTCTCGCCAGACGTCTAGCCTTCCTAAACCCGTCAAGTTTAAACCCTTGCAAGCTAATCCACCGCATGATACCACTTGCTACAGATATAAACCACCTACCACAACTAGATCAATCCACCGCATGATACAATCTAACCATGATAAGCTAAAAGCATGCATACATCTAAATAGATCTATAAATACTCATTACTCGTTGAAGCGCCGTATGCATAGACAAGTAAAGTACATATGCAAACGTAATCTAAAAGCAAAGCCGAGATTCGTCCCCGATCAGTCCTAACAAAGAATCCACCGCGATGATACACCGCAACAAGCTAATCCACCGCATGATACGGCTTGCCGAACTTAACCGATTCTAAACCCTCTTCGCCCTAACAGCTATCCACCGCATGATACACCGCAACAAGCTAATCCACCGCATGATACGGATGTTGGCGGTCATTATCGAGTATATTATACCGCCAACTTATATCCAATTCATGAGAAAGGAGTAAACTTATGTTACATATACCTTTACTTCTAACCTAGTTCCACTTGTATTCGTGAGAAATTATGTTTTGCGTGTATAAAGTGGAAACAGTACAAAGTCGTCAAATAAATTAGAAAGCGTATTGAATAAAAGACGCCAAGGAGTGGATCAATCAAGAGGACCAAACCCCAGCAAGACAATTTGGCCCATGCACCATCATAGGCCCAACATTTGAAGGACAAAACGCGCGCAACAGGAGAAGGCGGGGCCGGGAGGCCCAGCCTGTGGGGCGCCGGCGATCTGGGGCGGTCGCCGCAAATTTTCGCCCCTCTCGTTCCCGCCCTTTCTCCGGGCGGTTTGGAGCGGTTTTCACTTTCGGCCGTTGCATGTGGTGCAAACTTTCGTCCCGCCAAGAACACCTCGAAGCAAGGAGAGCCCTCCATTCCCTCCTCCTCTCCACTATATAAAGAGAGGCACTCCTCACTTGTAACACACACACACAACACACAAGAGCTTCTCTCTTCACTTTCTCTTCTTCCTTTTATTAGTTAGGAGTGAGGCACAATGTAAGATCAAGATCTTCTTGGAGATATTTGGTATGATCAATATAGTTTTACTTATGTTGATCAATACTTTGCTCTCCACATTATTCTTGTTCTTATTATCAATAGCTAAATAGAGCACAGTTCATGCGATATGATCTTAGCATATGAACTAGCATATAGTTTGCATGTCGCGATCTTGTCAAATAGAACTTTATGCTAAATGCATTATACATACATGATTAGACCATAATGAGTTCTCTCTTAAGATAATTCTTGGTTGCTTGTCGGTTTACGGGTTCGCCGTCCGCCCCTTGTGGGGATGCTCGTAGAGGGCCTCGCACACGGGGTCACCCTGATCAACGCTAGAGTAGTAGTCATAGCGTAAACGTGGTGTTTATGCTAGAGGCTGCCTTCGTTTGCCTCGAACGCGCACGGTCTGAGGGGTAGGCGGCAGGTGGTGACAGCCCTGTCCGGCCCTTGTATTCCCCACGCCGGTGTTTCGAGTAGGGCTATTGGCCGGCATCGGCAGCGCAGACAGGCATTATCCGGTGCCCTCAAGTAAACCAATATAGTAATTGAGGTTATCTCGAAGTTAGAATCTCTCGACGGTATAAGGCATGCATGTATATCTGCTATCTTAATAAAGCTATATAGGATATCCTTCTCCTAGCATGTTTTCTTTTTATCCTTTGAGACTGGTTCAAGTGTGCGTGTCAAGTTATCATACCATTAGATTTATCCCTATTATGGATTGTGGTCTATTGCATAGTCGTGTTGTCGCGTGTCCATGTTCATATTAGAGACTTTTAGACCATGCCTTCCCCTGTGGAAATACGATACCTCGAATACTTCGGGTGAAAGCTACAAATGCATTTCCGCGCGCTGCGGAACTCTTCGCTTTGCGTTAAGAAACGCCAACAAGCTTTTCGGCGCCGCTTGCCGGGAAGGCATTGGTTAAAGGAATGATCTACTAGAACATGTTCATGATGATATGCATGTGTAGTAACCATTGTTCATGACAGGTTTATATTAAAAAAAATCCTACTAATAAAAAGCAAGGGCATGTTTTCAAGTTGGTATGCACTTTCGGGTATGCTTGTCACTAACCATTTCAGGTTAAGATCAAGAAGACCATAGGACATATCATGCTTGAGGGCATGGAGCAACATCAACTCGAAAAAAAAAAGAAGAAAAAAAAATTGATGTTAATCTTGCCTTGCTAAAAAAAACAATATAAAAAAATATATCATCACGAGCCCACCCTACTATCTCATAGATAAGTATATATGTATACACACTAACTCTATGCAGATGGAGAGAAAGTCATCGGCAAGAGAAAACATGATCATCTTATATGACGGAACGACTACGCTCATCACTCACAATTCAATCATAAATTGTGAATGATGATCGATCAAGCCTTGTGGCCCGCCTAAGGTGGACAATCAAGCTATTGCCACAAAAGTTTAATGATGCTACATATACACACTCAGGTAAGCAAAGGTAATTCTTCACCAAATCATTTTTTTCTTACTTATGTCTCCATAAAAAGATTCTTGTTTCCTTTGTTCATGAAACATGATCCGGGTTTGGATGCACTTACATGGGCACATGTGGTACATACATAGGTCTTTTTTAAATCAAGCATGGTGCTTGGGTTAAAATGACCTTCTTTAATCAAATTTTGACATGGCGTTGAAGTTTGATTAATGAACCTGTGGCTGACTTCATAAATAAATAGAGCTATACTTTATGAAGGAGATAAAACAAGGCTAGACTTACCTTACATATTTATCTTAGCCTTGTTTGAGTATGAAAAGTTGGTGAAGTTGTCCTCCTTTGATATTAATAAAAAAAAACCAAGCTTGCTCAATTGCTCCCTCCTCGCATAACGTTTTGGAACCGAGGAAATCATGAAGGATGGTAAGTCCACTCGTGAATCTATCATACACTAACCATGCGGGTAAGGCCAAGAAAGCACGGGGGTACAACCCCGATCCATCGAGTTTGAGCTAGCTTGGGGAGGACCATAACAAGGTAATGTGAAACCTACACTTTCATGTTTGTTCATTACCTTGCAAAAAAAAAAAAAAAAAATCATCTTGTTCACCATTCAAAGTCTTCTTTTCCATTGGATGAATCTTGTTATCTTTCCATGCTTCCTTTGTCTAGGCCAGCATATATTTTGGTTTAGAAGCTGATCATATATCTCCTAAATTAAGCAAGGTGTTTAGTTTAGAGGTTAAGATCATGTTTCTATAGATTTTTTTAAATTAAGCGTGATGCTTAGGTCAAAAAAGGTCTTCCTTAATCGAATTAGACATGGAGTCGAGTTTGATTATTGAACTAAAAAGTCGCTAGTATAGATTTTGGTTGATCATATGGACTAATCCATGCAGGAATTTGTCAAATTTATAAGGGTAAGTCCTTGAGATGAAAATGGAGATGAAATCTTGTTTAGTGAACCAAAAAAAATTAATAGTAATAAAAAAAAACCTTTCAACCAAAGTATTTCTTGTCCCTGTTATTTTGATGACATCCAAAGACAAGCTTGGGGAGTCTCCTAGCGCTCAAGAGAGGCCACAATCCACAAATCAAACTATGGCGTGCGCCAACTAGCGGTACTCCCTCGGAAGGTAAGTCGGTAATAATTTTTTATGATTCTTTTTATTTAAATAAAAATTCTTTTCTTACATTTAGTTATCCTTCATCATTTTAATTTATTTTATCATTATAGTGAACTATGTATTTTTTTAAAAAAATGAAAAGAACAAAAATATGATTCCACTCCAATATGTAGTATAAGGATGCTTAATTTCTCTCGAAGTTGAAATGATGAATAGTTGCTCTGTCTATAGTTCAATTTGCACCTAGTTCATAACATTGTATTCCCCAATGTTTAAGTTTATTGGCTTAACTTGTCTTGTCCTAAAACTTAATGATTTGTGGGTATGCAAACACATGATTCTTCTCTAAGCTATTGCCGGATATGATATGGTAAAATAGAATCTACTATGATTTTGTTCTAAAAGAGATTCATCATTCGGAGAATAATTTCCAAAATTCCTTAATGATCAAAAATTCTCATGATAGCCTATGTGAGACACCCGTCATACGCTTTTGATCAAGATTCACATTCACATTGATAGGTTATGGGCTAAGCTAGAAAAAAAAAAATGAACGTGTGTCCGAAAAAATAAAACAATGGGTACTTCGATACCCGCTAAAAAAAAAAAAAAAAAAAAAGAAGAGAAGAATAATGGACAAGTGTCCGGGAGGGCGAGTAGAGCCCACTTCTCTAAAAAAGAAATAAGAGCTAGCCCATACCTTATCAAAAAGAAATAAAATTTCACTTGCACATCTTGATCAAGGCTTATGACTTGTTTCTCCTTATGGTTTGCACACCTAAGATGATTTAAGGAATCAATACGAAAAATCTCCGCATGAATGATCAATCAAAGAATGAATGACTAGTGTTTCTATGAAAACCGTTCTATCTTGCAATAACCCAAGAGTTTGGAGAATGTTATAAGCCCCATATGATTTAAGTAAACAAGGATAGATAAAAATGCCAATCTATTTAAACAACGGAAGAATACTTTATTATGAGCATGGTACATTTTGAAATATATCGGCATTGTAGAAACTCCCGATCAACAACCAAACACTTAGCTATTTGCTCCTCGGGACGAGCAAAGGTTAAGCTTAGGGGACTTGTTGGCGGTCATTATCGAGTATATTATACCGCCAACTTATATCCAATTCATGAGAAAGGAGTAAACTTATGTTACATATACCTTTACTTCTAACCTAGTTCCACTTGTATTCGTAGAAATTATGTTTTGCGGTATAAAGTGGAAACAGGTACAAAAGTCGTCAAATAAATTAGAAAGCGTATTGAATAAAAGACGCCAAGGAGTGGATCAATCAAGAGGACCAAACCCAGCGACAATTTGGCCCATGCACCATCATAGGCCCAACATTTGAAGGACAAAACACGCAACAGGGAGAAGGCGGGGCCGGGAGGCCCAGCCTGTGGGGGGCCGGCGATCAAGGCGGCGGTCGGGCGCAAATTTTCGCCCTCTGTTCCCGCCCTTTCTCGGGCGGTTTGGAGCGGTTTTCACTCGGCGGTTGCATGTGGTGCAAACTTTCGTTCCCGCCAAGAACACCTCGAAGCAAGGAGAGCCCTCCATTCCCTCCTCCTCTCCACCATATAAAGAGAGGCACTCCTCACTTGTAACACACACACACACAACACACAAGAGCTTTCTCTCTTCACTTTCTCTTCTTCCTTTTTATTAGTTAGGAGTTGAGGCACAATGTAAGATCAAGATCTTCTTGGAGATATTTGGTATGATCAATATAGTTTTACTTATGTTGATCAATACTTTGCTCTCCACATTATTCTTGTTCTTATTATCAATAGCTAAATAGAGCACGATTCATGCGATATGATCTTAGCATATGAACTAGCATATAGTTTGCATGTCGCGATCTTGTCAAATAGAACTTTATGCTAAATGCATTATACATACATGATTAGACCATAATGAGTTCTCTCTTAAGATAATTCTTGGTTGCTTGTCGGTTTACGGGTTCGTCGTCCGCCCTTGTGGGGATGCTCGGTAGAGGGCCTCGCGATTGGGTCACCCCCGATCAACGCTAGAGTAGTAGTCATAGCGTAAACGTGGTGTTTATGCTAGAGGCTGCCTTCGTTTGCCTCGAACGCTGCACGATCCGAGGGGTAGGCGGCGGTGGTGACAGCCCCGTCCGGCCCTTGTATTCCCCACGTCGGTGTTTCGAGTAGGGCTATTGGCCGGCATCGCTGGCGCACCCCGGCGTTATCCGGTGCCCTGAAGTAAACCAATATAGTAATTGAGGTTATCTCGAAGTTAGAATCTCGACGGTATAAGGCATGCATGTATATCTGCTATCTTAATAAAGCTATATAGGATATCCTTCTCCTAGCATGTTTTCTTTTTATCCTTTGAGACTGGTTCAAGTGTGTGTGTCAAGTTATCATACCATTAGATTTATCCCTATTATGGATTGTGGTCTATTGCACGACCGTGTTATCGTGTCCATGTTCATATTAGGGACTTTTAGACCATGCCTTCCCCTCGTGGAAATACGATACCCCGAATACTTACGGGTGAAAGCTACAGCGGCATTTCGTGGCGCTTGCGGAACTCTTTTACATTTGCGTAAGAAACGCCAACAACGGCTTAGTGCCGACTTAACCGTTCTAAACCCTCTTCGCCCTAACAGCTATCCACGCGCATGATACAGCGCAACAAGCTAATCCACCGAATGATACGGCTTGCCGACTAGACTCTAACGATCGGTAGACTTACACATACAAGATACAAGTAAACACATAAGCGTGTTTCGGCAAGCTTGCCGAATCCGTGGTCCATGAAGAAGACACTTACACGTAAAACCTTAGCCCGCCGCACGACTCATGACTAAACGGCAAGAACCCAAGAACACGTGACAACCTAGATTGATCTAGGCTCGGCTATGAAGAACAGATAGATCTAATGACAAGCTAATGATAAACATTGAAAGCATTGATGACATATAGATCTAACAAAAGATAAAGCCGAGCCACATCAATCTAAATTGGGCAAAAGTGTGCGCAATCATCATAATAATAAAGAAACAAATAAGAGGTATGCACCACTTTCGGTAACTTAATGAATTCATTAGGGTGCCAAGCCTAATGAAGCCGATAACTAGCTCTCACCGGATCTTAGCCCACCGGATGGCTCATGATCGACCAAAGAACCCTCTTGCCCCGATAGCTTAAATCCGCCGACGATACTAAGCGTGAACAAGACTTCTTGCAATAATCTAAATCCACCTGACGATACTAGACATGGTGCAAGGTTGCCGGTACTTACGGAGGTCGGCGGGTCGATGAATCCTCATGATAGATCGACGACACGACTGGACTCGGCGGGTGGCGGAGCCAAGGCACGGAGCCGGGTTGGTTGTATTTGATTTGGTAGATCGTTTTTACGTTGCCGGGGGTCTCATATTTATACCCTGGGCTTATTGAGTCCTAACTAATTACGAATAATAATAACAAAAATATCTAGCTAAGATACATTGTCCTCCAAGTCTTCTCGGAGTCGTGGGAATTGCACGTGATGTGGGCCCTCGTCCCTGGATATTTCCCTTGGTGCTCCACGCTTGCCGAACCATCTCTCGCTCAACTCCTTCTTGGACTCAGGCTCCTTAGCCGAATAACAGCGGCTTCCTTGAATGCTACAGCATCATTGGCACCATACTGCTAGCCAAATGATTCCTTACCGAACCATCGTGTGCCGGCCCATCTGTCATCCAGGCTCTACCAAATTTTGGTGTTAACAGAGAATATATAATCCTTGTCCCTAATCTTCTTCATGTGATAACGAAGAAAATCCCAGCCTAACCGAAGTGGCCATACACCAGCAGCAAGGTATTCTTCGACGAGATCTCGAGTTGACTGTTGAGAAACAACCCTCTTGAAAGCCTTCAAGCACTCAGAACAATTTTTTTGACTTAGAAGGCTCGGGTTTGAAAATGAAACGTTCTCTATGCATACGAAACCCGGCGGGTAAGCCTTCACAACCCCTTTCTTGCCGCGATTCTCTTCGACCATAGGAACCTTGTGGTAAAACCGGTAGTCATACCAACCATCTGCCCATTTATTCTTCGAAGCAGGAGAAATTTGTTTCTGTCCTCGGGCAGCTTTGAAACTACAACAGCCATAATAAAGCTTCACGATGCGCTGATCAATTTTTCTAGAACGAAACTGTGTATGCAATTCAAACAAAGTACAAAAAGCATCTATGTCCGGCTTGGCTTCTTGACTTCAAGACGACCCCCACAAGAAAAACCCGACAACTTTACTATTGCATTAGGTGTAAGATGATGCATTTCAATGTTATACCTCTTGAAAACTTCCTCCAAGAAATTTTTGGGGAGGCATGCGAAGGCCCGTAGAAAATAAATCCTTAAACACAACACATTCATCGGGGCGGCTTAGGAACTTTTTCATCCGGCTCAAGAAGGTCAGATGCTTCCCCTCCCTAAGAATCCCATCTTTAACCAACTTCTTAAAATCTTCATTAGTCATCTTGCTACGACCAAATGTCAATGAAATTCTATCATCCGGCAGCAGTTCCGATTACGAAGCGAAACCACCGAAAAGACCTTTCGTCGAATTTTTTCTTGAGAACGCACCTCTTCATCGGCTTCTTGAGAACCAGTTGGCACATCCTCAATAAGGGCCATTCTAAAAACAAAGGAAGAATAAAAATTAGAATCATAAAAAAGGATACAAGGAAATAAAATATACTTCGAAAGGATAAAACACCTTAATAACAAGATCTGGAAAAACTTATACTTCGCGGGAAAATTAACTTCGCAAGCAAGATCTCGGTTTGCAAGGAAATTTTGACTTCCAAAAAAAAAAAAAAAATTTCAAAAAGGTGGCCCCTCTTCGAAAAAAGATGAAGAAAACAGGGGGTCCTCCGCTATTTATAGACCACTCGGTCAAGCGGTCAAACTAGCCGTTAAAAAACAACCACAAACACACCCGGCGAAGATGTTCGCAAAGTCGAAATCAAAAAGTCCAACTTCAAAGTTTGGGACGGCGTTTTCATATCGAAACAAAGTTTTGAGAAAACTTATGATTCGTGGGTTTCATGCCTTTGAAGTCGGCCTTCGCCCACGAGGGGCTGCTATTGGGATCTAACTTTGGTTTCTATTTTAACTTTCGTCCCAAACTTTGAAGATTTCAGGATACTTGTAGAACAAAAACAAAGTTCTACATCAAAGCGACTCAGCGAAGATCCGCTTCGGAAAAGGGACAAATACAAAATAAGAAGGACTAGAGTTGAGAATCGGCGAAGATGACCACGGAGGCTTATTTGCGAAGACACAAAAACAGCTCCATAAGAACAGAAAGCATTGCGAAGACAAGAGCTTGCGCCAGAAGAATCGCGAAGGAAGAGAATACGTCTTTCGCTAAAGAAAGTATTCGTAGATAATCATTTCAGGATTCATAGTGTTGTTGTACAACTACGAAGACAGGGGGGACTATAAATACCCCCTGACATCTCTTGTAATCGCTATGTTGAATGGCCACTTTGTAAACCATATCATCATGAACAACATGTTGTGTTGAGCATTCACCCAACAAACAATAGACACCAATTGCAACACAATGTAACTGGGTTCATTACAGATTACAACAATACAAGAGAGAGGGATAATAATTACAATGGAAAAAATAAAATCACCAATTGCAACTTATAGCAGTATCCATTTGCAACAAACAGTAGACACCAATTGCAACACAAAAAAACTAGGTTCATTAGAAAATGCAACAAAAGAGGTCAGAGAGTGAGAGAAATAATTGCAAGGGAAAAAATAATCAGTACACACGGTTGCAACACATACAGAACTAGGTTCACTACAAATTGCAACAACAGAGGTCGAGATAGAGAGATAATAAGATACAAACGAGCTTGGCCTCATGGAAGTCAGGATAATGCTCAAGTTCGGTCTCAAGATGTGTCCGTAAGACGCGGAAATCATCAATCTCAGTTACCCCATCCGCTTCAAATATACTCGTCACACATTGTATATGAGTGTGTAGGTTGAGCTCCAGTAAAAAAAGTCAAAGTGCTGCAATGGGCTAAGTATGCTACTGATCAAGTTGCAATTGTGTTGTAGTCACGATGGCAACTCATAGATGTCGGTGAAGCTGCAATTACGTACTCGAAAAAAAAAAAGTTTGTGAAATATAGTCATGTTGGATCTCATTTTGTTAAGCACATTTTTTGAACAACCCGGTGCAAAACGGATCTGAAATTGGAGGTACGGTCTAGGAGATATTGCATTTTTTCGATCCGAAACAAAAAAATTCCCTACATGCGGGATTCGGAGGGAAGGTCGTCTTGGCGCGGGGACGGGACAACCAGTGCACCCCGGCGTCGGTTGGCAAAGGTGCATCGTCCAACGGTGATGCACCCGGGTGCACAATAAAAACTCCATTTGCAACATTGGGTGTCCACAATTGCAACAACGGAAATAACACGATTACAACATGCTCCATTTCCGTTTTACAAATTTTTCCTCCTTGTGTAGTCTCAATCATAAAAACACATGTTACAGTTCATCAGAAACACACACAAAAAAAAAGAGAATGCTAGCAACAAATTGTTGTTGTCCACACTTATCGTATACCATTTGCAACATGGGATATGACACAATTGCAACTTGGGATGTGATGCAATTACAACCTGGTTATTTACAATTTGCAGTGGAAGTGTTTTTGACGGTGATCTTTCTCAAACTTATAATTTATATAATATATACAGATGTAACCGATACATCATAGTTAAACAAAGTTTATGTTGATCAACATCAATGGCTCACAAATGAAAAAAAAAGTCCTAAAATTCATCATTGTGAGGCATCTAAACTTATCCTCCTTTTGCCAATCCGATAAACATCCAGTTCGTCAGGTAGCTCAGCCTGGTTCAACGGATGGAACACCAAGTAGTGCATGAGCACTGCATTGAAAAAACATTGAAATCAGAAAACAACCTCCTAAGATAATACAAATACACATCAGGATAAAATTTGGAGTAATAACAAAGCCAGTTGACAAGTGAAATAATAACATAAGTTGCATTGTCAACCAAGTGTAAGAAATAAAACACTGGAGATGCAACTGCACATGAAGTTAGTTGCAGTAGCAATTACATCTCAGTTGAATATCAGATAATAGTTGACCAATTGCAACTAGAGTAACGGACCAGTTACAACTAGGGGAATAAGCTAGTTACACATATCATCACCAAAATACAAATTGGGTGCTGATATAGTTAGCCAATGCAGCATAGAAACAAAAATATCATGCACTGCAAAAGAAGGTGAAAAAAGAAGCTGAAGTTTTTCACTTGTCCCCCACTGGTTTATTGGAGATTTGAAGCAGCACACCTTCGTCATCCCTGTCCACCAAGAAGCATGTTCTCGGGCGCTGTTGGCGAGCACCATCGAGTTGAACCCGCTCACCGTGGTGTGCCCACGTCCACCGGCATGAACTTCGATGAACAGTGGCACATGCCACGGGTATAAGGAGGGCTGCCCTGACACACCCTAAAAAAAAAAACTAGGCTCCTTGAGATGCACGTGGATCCAAATCATATGCATAGAAATTTACAACTGGGAGTGATGCAGTTGCAACTTGGCTGGTTACAAATTGCAACATGGGAGCGTTTTTGATGGTAGTCTTTTTCTCATTGCTTCATCTCAGTCTGTATGTGCAACACAGAATGCAAGTAGCAAAAACCATGTTGGTTGATAAAAAAGAAACAAATAAAAATAGAACAAAGCAGCTCAAACATGTGGTAGAAACTGGGCTCAGTTGCAACTATTAATATGGGACGGCATTTTAGAAAATGTCAGTTAAGGGAGCAACAAACCACTAGACTCAGTTGCTTAATTCACATCAAAAAGAATAAATCAAAAAGATTTACTAATATGTATATGTGCACAATTGCAACATATATGAATCTGTGGGTTGAGCTCGATTAGAAAAAAGTGCAATTAGACCAAATTACCACTAGTTCTATGGGCCAGTTGCAACCATGGAGAAACAATAACCCAATTTCTACATAAGGCCAATCAGAAAAAAATGTGCTAACATATTGATAAATCTAAATTTCAAATCTCAATGCAGCTATAGATTTGAAATCTTTGCTTTCAAAGATGGATACATGAATTTCAGAAAATGAAAATTATCTAGACAAAAAGTTGGATAGTTTGCAAAGGCTGATAAGGCGTCAAGCATACCTCATATGTTAGGGTCCACAAGAACAAAGATAAAGAGTAGCAGGTTGAACATTAGTGCATGGTCTAAATGCTGGACAATGTGCATCAAATTGAAAAGTGAAGCAACAGGTTGGAATAATGAAGTGTACATTTCTTTCTATATTTAAAGATATTCATCCGAGCAATATATAAATGATCTTGAAGCAAGCGAAGTGGAATGCATAATTAAATACTAACATTTCAGAATACACAAAAATGCATGGAGAGGCAACAGTTTTCATCAGATCTGGTAAGAGGTAAATGAACCTGCTAGGTGAATTTTGCTGCTATCTCACGCATCAGGCTTTCAGGAGCTGCAGTAAGGAAAAAAAAAGATAATCAGAAATACTAACTTACAGTATGAATAACCAAGGATTTGTCATGTAAAGGATTAAGAAAATCTTGGAAGAACATGGCACCTTCTACACCACCAGTGAAATGCTCAAATTGACCCATGGCTTGTCTAATAAACATTTTCACACCTAGCACAAGGAGCTGATCGAGCAGCCTTGATCGAACACCGAGAAGATGCACTGCCACCACCTGTAACTGCAACTTCAGGACAACAGACAAATTATCAGCACCGAGGAGAATTACTAGCATCGGATCTGCATCAAAAAGTACCTCAGGGTCGAAGTGGAGGCCAGCAGAGGGGAGCACGACCAACAAATTTATTCAGTTGCACTACCTGAACGCGATTATCCATCGCCGTCGCCTGCCGTGCGTGCTTATTCAGAGCACCATGTACATCTAACAAGAAATGCGTCTATAGAAAGAACTAAGGCAAAACACCATGTACATGGTTGCCTCACATACAGGTAGGGAGTACTCATCATACTTTAAGGTACTGATAAGCAGTGCATTAAGGCAACACAACATGCTGCGAGAGCAGAGAGGAACAAAGATCTATAAAATTACCTGGTCCTACTGTCTGAGGAAGATATTATGCTGGAATCCCAATGGAATCATTGTTTTCATTCTTAGCAGATATGGAGGAACCAATACATGGTGACACAGAACCTGAATAGCTTGGTAGACCCTCATGTTCATCTTTCAAATTAGTAAAACCAGTGCATTTTGATTCAACCGGATCCTCAAATATGGAGCACCTAGGTTCAAACAATGGAGAGGCTAATGCAATCTCTGGTTGTTGGCTCAAAGACCTTGCAGAGCTCAATTCACTGCTGACTCCCAGTCCTTGTTGATAATGAACCCCTCCTTCAAGTGACTCTCTTTGGCATGCAAGGAAAATGCCCACATGTAGACCAGCAGGTTTAAAGTGGGTGACCGATAAGCAATTTCATACAATACAAAGTTTCCACCATATGAAGTTTCAAGTCATAGTTAGTTCCAGGCTACCAAATCAGTAAACAAGGATTGCAGCTCTAAGATACTAATAAGAATTCCATAAAATGTTTACGGTACTCAGTAATACTGATTTGCTGTGTACAAACCTGATGGATCTCGATGTCCATTGAATCCTTGTACCCAGGCAAAAAGTGGCTGTTGGGCTCCTGCGCATTATATCAAACACTTAGGCGACAAGGAATAATCAACAGCTAGTGCCAAAAACAACAAGACTGACACATATGAATGTGTGGGTTGAGCTCCGATAAAAAAAATCTAATTAAACCAAATTGCAACAGGTGTCATGGTCCAGTTGCGACAAAAGACTAAACCACTTGCTATTATGTGTATGAGCACAGATGCAATGATATAAAAAAAAAAGAGGTTGTCTATTTAGTAACCGGCTGTTTTATCATCCAAAAAGACCGGGTGTTTTCTCATATAAAAACACCCAGATTCCCATATGACTAAAATATGAATGTTTTGACATCCAAAAACAACCAGGTGTTTCCTCATATAAAAACACCTAGATTTTGATAAATCAATACAATCTGAATGTTTTGACTTCCTAAAAAGAATCAAAACTCTGAAAAAAAATAGTGACTATCAAACAATTTAGCACATTACAAAAACCCTCTCAAAAAAAATATACATAGCAGGACCCTCAATTTACATCGAACAAGACTAAAAATTACAGTGACAACAAGACAGTAATAATCTGGCAAAGAATAATGCCTTGATTCCCTTGCACAATGACTCCATGTCTCCACTCTCGCACCAGGCAGTGATCATTCATTCAAAACAAACAGACAATGTCAGAAAACGATTGCAATGAAGGGGCAGCAGGAGATGCATAAAAAATGCTAGCAAGATTCAGGTACATAAACAGAAAGAATATACCTAACAATGACTACAATACTCACGCCTCTTTGCATAAGGGCATCTCCTTATGATGAGTAAGACACACATGGCTCCATACTCCTTAACTTGAACCCGAATAAATAGAAACAAACAGACAAATGGCATCCAGATATTCAGCAATCAAACCAGATAGCCAAATAGAAAAAATGATCCATGTACTGGAACTTGAGCACTCACCTTTACGCCAAAAATGATCATTCGTTCTACTCCACACCAGATAGATATCCATCACCACAGCCACACAGCAGGCATTTAGTCCCCAAAAAAACAATATAATAAGAATAATGAGAATATTTGAATCATTTTGGAAAAAATACTATGATAAGCAATGCAATATAAATCCAAATCCAAAATACCCTAAATATTGTAAATAAGCAGGTATAATTGGGCGGACTTCTTCTACAGTATCAAGATCGTATCAAAAAGTCCAAACAAACAACTTAATATCAATTTATTTCCATATTCGACAATACAATAATAATAGAAGAAAAAGGGGTTCATACACAATACATGAATGCTGATGTTTCCAACCATGGTACACTAAATTTAAACTCATGCTACACCAAATTTACACTTAAATGCAGGAGCAGAAGGGGTGGAAAAAACCAGGATCCATGTCGAAAAAAATACAAAACTGGTGCCGAATTTGATTTTACAGAGAGAAGAAAACAAGTGCAGAGAGATGAAAATGTGGCTCACAAACCTCAACAGAAGAAAAATGTAGGCAGGAACTAGGGAGAGCACAACCCTAAGGCAATGGGACATAAAGAGCACAACCCTAAGGCAATGGGGCAGAAAAAGAATGATGCAGTTGCCAAAAGGACTAGATCAATGGAAATAGAAGTTATATAGGAAGGATACAAGTGCCAAAAGCATTGCACTAAATGCAGTCAGTTACTGTCATGCACACCAAAAAAAATAAATGCATCTTATGCTAGCAGTATCAATAGTCTAATAACAGATAGGGATATTATGAAAAAAACTCACCTTATTAGACTGCAGTAAAGGCGCAGGTGCTGCTTACCAAACTGTCATCATACACTGCAATAAAATAACAGGGAGCCTTATTAGCAAAAGACCACATAGGCATATAACAGGATAGCCCATAGGCCAGATAGGCACCTAGGGCAGAGAACCACATATTTTGAGGCCTGAAAACAAAATTGTCGTCGGCACTGACCACCTACAGACAACAGCAGCAAACCTTTTCGGTGTCATCTAATAACATACATTCAGGCATAAATGTGAGATATACTGAATTAATATATATATCACAGACGAAAAATAGCTAGCAAAATCACACATAAAAAACACCAGCAGAGATCTAAGATAAAATCAATGTCTTAAAACAATGAAGGTTAGATTTGATTTCAGACATCAAATTGTCACCAAAAATACAGCTAGTGCGGCAAAATTTCAAGGTAGCCTCCAGAAGTCCAGATCCAGGCCTACTCATCTATTCCTTATAATAAATCATGAATAGAAACAGCAGAAGGTTCATACCTGAGGAAACCATGGCCGAGAAACAACCAAAAACCCGTAGAAAAGTCCAGGTAGCAATTGACGAAGTAGAAGGATCACCACAGCCACCCGACGCCGCATCGATCTATGCAATCACACCCAGTGAACCGTCAAAATCCAGCCACGCGAAAAAACAGAGCACCAACAAATTCGCCGCCGTTTTCGTGAGCAAATAGCACCCAGCAAATAAGAATAATAAAATAAATTTGAGAAGAACCACTGTCTCATTTTGCATTCCGCAGGGCTTCAAATTGAAGTGGCACAACCATATCTGCAAAAAAAAAAATCGGAACAAATTAATCGATCGAACAGAAATGATTGGGAATGCATACATGGATTCCGCTTTGGCAGGCTGCAGCCTTGCTCGGTGGAGCCAGTGAACGCGACCTGCTTGCCGGAGGAGGTGGAGGCAGCAAGGCTCTGGGGACAACAGAGGCCGCTGGATTGGGGACAGCAGATCTCGGCCGCGATGGAATTGGCCTGTTGGGGATCTGCCTCCACGGGTCTGATGGAGGCACCACAAGCTTGGTTGGGGGGGACCAGAGGAGCTATTGTATGTGGATTAGGGGCCGCCGCCACCCATTTGCCGTTGTCCCCAGCGTGGAGGGGATGTGTTGCCACCGCCAGGACGGGAACGCTCCACCGACCGGAGCCGTTGCCGCTGCTGGGTGCATAGCGCCACCGCGCGTATCCACAGTCGGTGCTCCAGGACGCAGCGGCGCTCGCTCCAGGGGAGACGGCCGAGGCGCTCCAGCTGGCTGTAGTCCCCGCCGAGTCCATGAGCTCGCCGCCACCGAGTTGTGCGCCAAACTAGAGGACAGCCGGACAAGGGAAACAGAGGCACAGCAGCCCCGGCGGCTCAGGCGCGCGTCCGCCTCCACATCCGCCTTAGGATCCTGTTGTTGCGCCTCTGATGGTGGTCCCAGCGCCGGGATTTCCCTCCAGCTTCACCGCTGGATGTGGCGGCCAGCCTCCGCCACTGGATGAACCGCCCGCCTCCGCCGCCGGATGAACCGCCCGCCTCCGCCTGTCCGCACGAGCAGCGACACCTCGCCTCCGCCTATCCGCACGAGCAGCGACACCTCGCCTCCGCCTCCCCCGAATCGAACTGAACCGGGACGGAACGGGTTGGATGCAGGTAGCGGGTTGGGCCGGCTGGATGCGGAGTTGGTGCGTGCGGGGGCTGGTTCGATTGGTTCATTGGTTCGATCGGCTTGTTGGGTCGGTCGGTTGGCCTGGGTGCATTCGCTATAGAATGCACCCAGGGTCATATATATATATATATATATATATATATATATATATATATATATATATACACGCCAGTACTATTTGGACCCCGGGGTCCAAATGCATTCACACCCGGTGCCACCACCACACCACGCGGCATGAAAGACTGCAGCCCGCCCACACCACCACCAATGGCCACGTATGAGTCCCGCATGCCCCGGAAGTTTCTCAAGCCATTTTTTTTACCGATATTTTTTTTTTTTCTAGTTTCTAAAGCCGGTTTTTTTTTTTTTTTTTTTTTTTTTTTTTTTTTTGCCGTCTGTGTGAC
Organism: Hyparrhenia diplandra; assembly: GCA_015847255.1. NCBI lineage: Eukaryota > Viridiplantae > Streptophyta > Magnoliopsida > Poales > Poaceae > Hyparrhenia > Hyparrhenia diplandra. Next base: position 408,415 of record JADLZK010010174.1, read on the forward strand.
TCGCGTTGCATGTTGTCAAGCCGGGTTTTTTTTTTTTAGAAAAGTGGACCACACGTTATAATAGATATTGACTTGCCGGATTTTTTTTTATTGGTCAAAGTAATCCATACGTGTTGGGTTTGCATGCCATAGGAATGGACTTTGAATGGCCATTTGATTGGGACGAATTTATCATAAACTGCAGTTTTTGAAATCAAATATATCAAGAATAATTATTTTTCAACCACAAAGTGACCAAATATAATTTTTTTACATGAGTTTAAAATTCGAAAGCAAAAACTCCTCTAACCAGCAACAAAGAACATATATTGAGGACAATTACATCATGACATAAATTTCAGACTTTGCATCAAAGTAATAATTTAATAATCCCAAGTCATTGCAGGCAAAAACAATGTCGGGTGGGAATTTAAATATCTAGATAAATATCACTGGTAAGAACCAATCCATTCATTCCATGACCGTCCTTTTTTTTTTTTTTTTAAAGTTCCACGATCGTTTAATCCACTTGGTCATCACTTTCAGTATGTGAATCTTTTTTGCTTTGACCCACGCGTACACCTTGGCCATCACCCCTTCTCATTCAGAATTTGAATCTTCATGGCCATCAGGCCAGTCAAAACAAAAAACACGACCAAACAATAACATGAGTCACTTTGGTTGACAGATTTTAAAAAAGTTGAATAAATAAAGTCTAAATGCACATTCCGACATTCTATCAAGTACCAAGGCATTCTATCAGTTGTTTTTTTTTTTTTTTGGAAAACAAGCAATGAAACACAAATAAAATGCATGAGGTAAGTGACTGCTTGTCTAAGGAGATAAATTCAATAGACAATACAAGCTAAAAAAGATGTGCAATATATTTTTCTAGGTTTTTCTAGTTCATAATCTGATCAATATGGATGTGCTGCTAAAAGGAACATAGGTATTTCACCTTTAGAATGACAACTATTTTAGAAACATACATAACGCTGAAATAAACACAACAGGAATTCAGAAGTAAAATGATAAACATCATAATGATATACAGAGCAGAGCCAGGTGCTCATTAACCTGCCATAACCTACTCCAATAGATCCCATATTCAGAAGCACGACAGGCATCATTTACAATAAATCCCATATTCATGTAAGGAGTTACCTGACTGCAGCAGATTAATTGCTTAGTTGAAAATCGATGGCATATTCTCAACTCATAGTCATAAGCTCTTCTGCATAGGATTTAACTACAATGCACAATGAAACCAATAATCAAGTTAACAGGCATGTAAGTACATATCTAGTTGCGAAGGAGAAAAGAAGGGTTAAAGAAAGAGCAGGGATATGACTACCTTAAAATTGAAGGCGGCAGCATGCATAATTGCAAGCAGTGCCAGACCCCTTGTGGAGACCAGTGAGTTGGACCAAATGCCTGGTGCCTGCCTGAGGCAACAGAGTGAGCTCCTGATTGCTAAAAGCCATCTGTTCCCTGCAATCAAGGGATTAATTTGCATTGCATCTGAAAGCAACACCCATCTCCTATGTGAACTGTGAACAAAAATGCATCGAGAGATGCTCTATGTGAATAACAGCGGCTCAGCTGCAGCAAGGGCAGCCGATCAGGCTGCTAATTGGTTTCTTAGTCAATCTCTTTTCAATGCTTTCAATCAAATTTTCATCAGGTTTCTTGAGGGCTGATGAAAATTGAAGAGGAAGAGGCTTGACTTCCCTGAATTCTGCAGATTTTAGCAAGAAGTTAATTTCCCAACAAGTAATCATCTGTGTTTTGTGAACTTTCTTAATATGAACTACAAAATCGTCTACAGATTTGAGCATGAAGTAAATTTTCTGAACTTTCTAAATAAGATTAGATTCTCAGCAAAAAAATATGGAAAAGCATGAGTTTTCTAAACTACAGGCGATCTTAGAATGTACTACAAGAACTGCACATTGCAGCTCTAAAGTCTAAACACTTAAACATTGCCGAGACAACAACATGGCTCAAATTGTTCCATTGTTGAAGTGAAAATATATATTTATGAAGGAAAACTGGTTAGCAAACAAGAAGAGCATAGATTAAAGCACGTGGAAAACTTGTGGGTCATTTAACAGAAACAAATACTCATTGTTGGGGACTATTGGATGATCATAACAAACTAATTTGCTTTGTATATTTATATCAGCGGTTGAAACTTAAAAAACAAGATAAAACAGGTGAATTTCCGACATGTTAATGTGGGAAATTTGTGAGGCCGTGTATACTCTGCATGTTGTTACAGAAAATTTCTGAGGCGAATCAAAGAACGTCAAAACACTAATTATGTAGTAAATTTTGTATTGTGGATCAGCAGCACTTTCGGCCACAAGCAACCACTTGATATGTAGGAGACAGACTAAATGAATCATAAAAAGGTATTGACTTAGTTTCATTGTTAAAGTTAATGATAGGTATGAACACAAAAACTTTTGGTTATGGATGCAAATAATGTCACATGTGAATTCAAAAATATAAATTAGGCTATGTTGACCTGTCTTGCTTGTATCCTGCACAGAAATGTCAAGCTCCATAGCCAAACGAGATTAACGCGAGGACGGATAAAACCACGAATTTCATTAAGCCATGCAGACATGCAAACTTCAAGCTGGTTATTGTCTGCGGTCAAACAAAACTACGATGACTCGATGAGGTGGATATAGGCTAGTCATGCATTACAAGAATGGAATACAGATAAAATTGGCCTACCATGTGAAAGAATTTCTTTAGGTTTTTGAAACTGAATGTGGGAGGATTAGTTTCCATCTAATTAATAAATATTTTTATTCTTTTACTGAAGGTAGATATTACGGCTTCAGATAGATAAAGCAACAAAATGTTTTCCACAGGAACATACATATATCTGACTAGATGGAATTTATAAATTCTTGTTCATAAAGGTTTGGGTTTAAAGACAAATGAATTATTGTACAAATCATATGTCAAAACACAAATCTTACTTTTTGTAAAGAACAAAAAGTCCTACCTAGCCCAATCAAACTTATATGATCAAATCTATTTATTCGAATAGACAGATCAAGTAACAAAATGAGATGTAAGTCCACAAAGCAACACATATTTGTGTGGGTCATGTGGGAGCTAGAAGCTGAGATGCCGCTGCACCTCGGCTGAACAGAGTGGACCGGGACAATGAGCCTCCAGCTTGAACGGAGGTTGGGCCGTTTGCCTGCCTAATAGGCTGCTAGGTAAACAAAAAGTAAATAGACTGAACTATGGCGAGTTTCTGTACCCAAAAGTCTGATAAGAAGTACTTGAATACTTAACCTGTGTTCTGCTAAAGCAAAGAACCAATTGTTGTGGGCAGAAAACAAGGGATCAACAACATAAATCATATCCTAGAACTTGGGATCGTGACTATTATGCCTTTCGGTCGCTCTCGATGGAATGGGGAAAAAGGAGAGGAAAAAAATAGCAAGCTACCTGCGACACAGCCATGGAAACAATTTGCTTGAGTTTACTAACATTTGTTGAGTTTAGATTTATAATAATACAAAATAAGACAACAATTCAGAATTCACTACAGGACAACCATTTGTAGAACCAGAGAAAAATGTGATCATGCCCTCTATAAGCTGCTGCAAGTTAACGTTTTAAAATTTCAATTGCAGCTGACTAGTGATGTACTTATGCAGCACAGTGCCCTGAATTATGAAGGATTGCAAGATGCGTTGCCCCACAGTGCACATCATCAGGAAGGTATCAAAGAAACTCGAGCAGATTTGCTTTGGTCCATACAAAAATAAGAAATCTGTGTGCACTGCTCTAAAATTTTGTTCAGCTAGTGTCTATTTACATCCATTCTAAAATATTGCACAGTGTGATTAAACCCCAAGAACCGGTGCTTGTGAATTTTAATGTACCTACTGTATGTTATAAAGTATATGTTTTTTCCATGTCATAGATCAGAGTTCTGAGCTAAGTTGTGCCAGAGAGTCAAAGAGCAGGGCACATTAAAAGATGGCATGAATTGTGCAGGCCCTCTCCATGCAACACCGCGAAATACCAATGCACAATTGTTGCTTAGGGCTAGGATGCCATGTTTTGCAAGTTAATTCGGTTCCATGCTATGTGCAGACCTTTGGTTTGAACAGCTGAACTGAGATTCAGCTACAGCTACTGAATGTAACTTTGTGCAATCATGGAGAAAAAAAGGTGCCAAAGGTTCAGTTAAAACAAATAACATCGCAGGCATTCATATGTTGTTACTACTGTCAGTCTGCAACTAATCTCTCTCGAACAAATTGTCTGATGGTGATCGCCCCTCTGTAAGATAGTCCAGGTTAAGTTTTTAAAATTATTTGCAGCTGACTGGTGATGTTCTTATGCAGCGCTATGACAGGCTGCACAAAATTAGTGTATGTGAATTATAATCTAAAATTGTGCATCCAACAGGTGAACACTCAACTCCAAAATTTCCAAAGAAAACACCATGATTCATGTAGCATGATTATGGATTTTCATAACAAATTTCCTAGCCTGAACCATGTAGCATGAATATGGATTTTCATACCAAGCTCCCTACTTCATACAACTTTGGTTTGAGATGCAAGATTCCTCTACTGTTCTATATATATCACAAATTGGCAAACCACAAGCAACAACTCAAAGAGCTTTCATTTTTTTGACTGAAACAAACACAATTATATTTTGTAATAAAAACATTGTACAATGCAATACTTGCTAGCCCGCGCAGCTCCTGCTAGTCAACACCATGTCCAGGCAGGAGAAGCAAAAAAAAACAAAAGGGGAAGACAACCTGGGGACTGGATGCTATCTTTGGTTGTAGGAGAAGGCGTTGATACAGCCAGACCATGGGGATCAGCTGCTCCGTAGGCCTACTACGCCTGATCCATCACTAGGCCGGTGAGGGTAGGTGCCAAATCAGCCAGCAATTGCAAGATCCACGTCTAGGGGCAGCAAGAATGATCATCAAAACAAATTAACAATCACCAAGTCTGCACACTTCACCGAGAAAGTAATAAAAAAAAGGAACAAAAAAGCAGACGGGAAAACCTCCAGCCTCCGTGGATCGGTCCCCGTGGATCTCAATCTCCACAGCTTCCATCGGGACTAAGGAGGGAGCAGTACGCTGGTAGCATGGATGAGGACGAGGTGCCGACGAATCAGTTCGTGCTCCGCCGGTGGACGGGATCCGCAACCGGAATGACACCCTCCGTGTGGACCGTGTTGCGCTACATCCGCAGTGACGGCCCTTGGCTGCGCAGGATCCGGCTCCGGCGAGGCTGGCGAGGCCACTGGCGCCGGCGAAGGAGGTGGGTTGAGGAGCGGCACCGGTGGGAGAGGGTTCAGGAGCGGTGCCGGGGGCGGAGGCGGGTGGTACGGAGGAGGCGAGCGGATGAGCTCGAGGTAACCGAAAAGATCGTGCCATCGTGGGTGGGGTGGGGAGCTGACGGTGCTCGGGCCTCAACATTGAAAACTGGGCCGGGCCTGGGAACCTGAGTGCGTGCGGACAGGTGGGCCGAGGCCCAAGCGAAGGGGGCTGGCTGGTTTGCTTGGCTAATAGGAGGCTGGGTACCAAATTTATTTGGGAACCCGGGTTCCATATATCAATACTATATATATATATATATATAGAGGTATTCTATATATTATCCTGGGTAGCGATTAATAATCATTAACCGAGCCAAATTCACCGAGCCGACCACGGTCGCTCCCCGCGCCATTCCACCTCGGTGTCTCGGACCCAACACCCAAGTCACCCGAGCCAATTCCCGTGCCGGTTCCCCCTCTCCAGGTCTTTATCATTTTTTTTTTTTTTCTAATTTCAAGATCGTGGGGTTCCGCCGGTTTCCCCGAGCTCGGTAGCTCTCCCTCCTACCCGGCTGCTCCTGCTCTACGCCCGGCGGCGGCCCCTTCCATCCCGGTGGCCGGCCTCTTTTCCCACGACGACAACGGCGCGGCTGCCCTCCATCCTTGATGCCGCACAGCAGAGGTCCGTGGGGTCGTGGCCCCAAGCGGCGTGGTGGCACAGGCCCCTGTCGCCTGTCGGCTCCCCCTCCATCCAGGTGGCCGGCCTCCCAACCGACGACGACGACGGCGCGGCTTCCCTCCATCCTTTGCCGCACAGCAGAGGTCCGCGGGGTCCTGCCCCTGCCCCCCAGCTTGTGCTCGTACAACAATGGTGGCAGATCCAGATCCAGGTCCTGCCCCTCCCCTTCATCTCCCCTCCCCTTCCCATTCTTTTGATTCAATTTGATGATTCGATTAAAGGATGCATTTCCTAGGGCTTATCTTGGTCTGATGCGAGTGTTCAATTGTCAGCTCAGTCATTGAGGAATCACCACGTCCAGGAGCTCCTCTTCACCGGCAGCAAGGTGGAGTTAAGGTCTTTTCTTTTTTTTTTTTTTTGCTTGTTTACTGATGATGTAAGTTTAACTATTTTCAGAAAATAAATTTGTTCATGAATATGTGGTTCTAGATTTCTATAGAATTCGGATGGAAAATAGTCTGAGCTTCTTTTGTGTCACCAGGCTGATTCACACTCAATTGTTTCTAGAAAACCAACTCGATGCTTTGAAGCACATATCTGATGTTTTCGTAATCACACATGCCATTTATCCTAATAGGATAATATGCTTACAAATAATTGTGGGTTTTATGGTTCACAAACTTTACTTTTAACTACCATTTTGCATAGTTTTTGTGATCACACATGACATCTAGTAGGATACATGCCAAATTTCTGTGACCACACAAAGATGAATTGGCTGTTGCTTGAAATCATCTTTTTCTGATTCAAAGTCTGCAATCATTGTGTCTATGTATTAATGAACTGATTGCTATCAACTGTATTTGAATTTTAGATTCAATTTTTGGACCATGATTGAATTACACTGCTATGGTCAAAGTAATCCAAATCGCTACTTACTAGTTTCTATGATCAATGTACTTCTGACATCCCCAATTAATAGCCTTTGTTTAGTGCACATTGAAACCAAACTTGTAAATTCTTATTAGATGTGACGAGCTTAGGGATAACAAAGAGAGCTATAGATGGACTCACCAGGTGTTGTTTCTTATTGAACTTCTGAAAGAACATGACGTGCGGGATATCGAACACATAATGCTTGTTTTAAGGACGCATGGACAAATATTGTTTGTCATCTGAATAAAAAAAAAATTCTATACAACATTCTCACTTTCGACTAATTATTACTAGAGGGATGCTGATATACTTGTTACTAAACATATTTATTATTCGACCGATGCACAAATTTATCTGAACCATATTTTCTGAAGCAATTCAGTGTTGGGGAAACTTGTATACCAACCTAAATTATTGTTGCAAAAAATAACGAAGGGATATCTGTTTCACAATCTAGATCTGCAATGCTAGTATAGTAAGTAATCCTATCAACACTTCGACCCTGTTCCGCTAGGCGCTTCGCCTAGGCGGCATTCAGCGCCTACGCGCTAGGTGAAGGCCACCATGGTGCCTAGCGGGTAGTCGAGGTCCCAGGGCCGCCGGGAGGAAAAGGGCCGGCGCGGCCAGGACGCGGCAGCGACGAGCGGAGACAGCCTAGAGTCCATTGTGATCTTCATGATGCTACTTTATCTGTATTAAATTCTTGATGGATAGCTGTCTTTATATATGAAGAGTGCATGGTGCTTGTGTTTTAGATAGCAGAGGTGAACCAATTGTTCTGCATAAGTAGTTACTTTTTACATCTCATTCATTAGACAACTCTGCTGCATGAAATAAGGCTACAAGTCCAGTTGGATATCGCCGTCCATTGTAACTTTTATATATTTTCTTTTTTGAAGTTTTCCTACACTTTTGCTAATTACTAAAATTTACATTAAGAACCTTGAAGTAATTGAAATGTTGTTTTACTTAGCTGGAGTTTGTACCCTATGAAGCATCTGATCTATAGATTTTTATGAAGATATTATTTGCATCCTCATGGTAACTGCTTACTGGTCATGTGCATTGGGAAAGAGAAATAAGGTATGGGCTTGAAGAATCTCTCATTCCTTTATGTTACAGGACCTTTAACAGTCTGGATCTGAGTCATCGGATTCTTTTGGAAGTTTATTTGATTCTGATAATGAAGAGAACAATTCTTCTTTAGAGTCTAGGAAAGGAATCAACCAAGACATCAAGGTGATCTCTTAGCAGAAGATATTAATCATTATTTTACTCATTTAGAATCAGTTGGATCAATCTTAACAAACATCTCACTGTTTTCAGCCAGAGCTTGATTCTTTCAGAGAAGTGGTCATTTTTACTTAGAACAATGAAATTTTCACAAGAGGAAGTTGATTTGGCCTTCAAGCAACTAGGTACCTACACTTTTTGCGCAGTTAACAAATTTTTATTAACTGTACTGATTGAAATCTTAACAACAGGAAGTTTGTTCATTGGATGCTGGCAGCAATGACAGCTGGATAGATTGGCTTCTTTGATCTATTTTCTCCTTCGTAACATAGGATTCACAGCATCCTTTGTAGACTAGGCGCCTAGCAAACCTACTAACAAATCTTATCCAACTAATCATTCCTATCTGCTAGCCAACCTGAACAAACTAAAAAAATAATCCCTTGTTGCCTAAAGCTGCTGCTGCTGAACTGGTGGTTCTATGTCCCTGCCAGGGGCCTCCACTGCCATCACAGTGTTAGACATGCTTGATAAATGGACACTCACCTAGCATTTGATTCCTGTAACTATTTTTGGTAGAACAAATATTTTCACATTTGAAAAAATACCTAATCAGTGTGATGTGTCATTATGTAAAGTGGTTTTTGATCGAATGGTCAATTGTTTTTATTCAAGTATCTTCTGTTGGATAGGTTTATCATAGGAGAGACAGTGCTTCTCCAGTCAGAGGATAGCTTTTTCATTTGATGTTAATACCTGTTACATGTGACCTTAAGAACAACCAGGTTTTATTTTTATTCTGTATGGCCTGGTCTTCTAATTTAATCAGTTATACCATGAAAATGATTTTGTTGTCTCCACTTTGTTTTGTAGGACACAGTGACTGGCTTTTTGTTGGCTGCAGTTGGCAATGTGGATCTGAGAAAGAAAACAAATTTTATGCCTCAAAGTTCAGGCGGATTAGTTAGTTCTAGGAAATTTGCTCTCAACCTTTAGGGGTAAAATTATGGAGCTTGTGGTATTTCATCACTACATACTTTCCTATGTTCCTGTAGGTGTAATAAGTCAAAACCGTTCAACCTTTCATTGGGCTTAGTTCTATACTAGTAAAGTGCTTGCTCAGTCTGCAGAAACTTAGGCTCCTAATATTTAATGAATATAGGAATTCCAGCAATGCATCTGAATCAGCTTTAAGTTGAAATTGAAATGCTTTGAAAAACCATGTTAAGGTGTTCAATTTGTGTCTGTCAGGTTGCAAACACATGATAAGGTTCTTGGTTGATGGCTACAACAAACCAGTTCCTGCTATACTGGAGATCCCCTCCAAAGACCATCCATTCTCGGGTGAAGTATCAGTGGTCTAATTAGTGACGAATTAGTGGTCTGATTAGCACTTCTGGAGTCTTCATAGAATTTAGAGTTCATTTTTTATAAACAAAAATGAATGAATGTGTGACGAATTAGTGATTATTCCAGCTATGAATTCTTATTTTTCCTATGCTATCCAAGTGTCCAATTCCTCTTGATTTCATATTGGTTCTTGCTGTTGAGAGTCCACAGGAACTGAATATTGAAGAACTGGCACAATTAGTTTGCACTGTCTAACTTTGCAATTATTGCAATACTATATTGTGAATGCTCAGTCTAAACCCCTCAATCTACCGGCCTGGAAATAATTGTATGGCTACCTTTCATATGCGCTATCAGCAGAGCTTCCAGCTTTTCTGTTGATGGGTTTATAATAGTAACAAGTATAAATGTAGTTTTAATTTTCACATGACTGTCTAGTGCATGACCAAGCGCTGTGTAAGCACTTGCTGCTACTCTTATTCTAAGTCTGACGAAGGTCATATCAATGGTGTGCTAACTAAAGCTCAATTGGTGCCAGGCTAAAGCAGTTCAATATTTATGCAAGTGAAATCATTCCAAAATATTTTTTTTGGTGTAGTTTTCTAGGCAATGCTTGCTTTAGGATCTCTTTCATAGGTTAATTTATATGTATCGCTGCCCTCACCTCTTTCATAGGTTAATTTCTAGGCATATTCCATCGCTTTTAATGCAGTGACATGCCAATCTTACTTATTTAAGCCTCTAGTTTCTATTGATACTGAATTTTTTGGGTTTTGCACTCACGAGCAGTTTGCCCTTTGCTATTTCTATTTGACAAGTCTACTATTAAGTTGATGTGCAAGTGTATGCTACTATCAATTCATTATGCTACTTTTGTTGCAAGATCTCTAAACAGATACGAAGCCTGAGCTGCAGCATTACCTGGCTCACAAGATACCGATAAATTTCATTAACTTTGCCTTGAAGGAGTCTCATTTTAGAAAGTTGTGATCAGCAGGGATAGCTGAGCTGCACCATTACCTGAAGAGAACCAGGCTCACAAGGTACCGATAAGTTTCTTTACCTCCACCTTGAAGGAGTCTCATTTTAGAAAGTTGTGATCAGCAAGGTCACTTTAGAAATCTGTGACCAGCATCTTGCGATGGCTCTGCTCATGACAGACACCATCATGTTGTCGAATAGTCTGGAGGAGATATTTTTTTATCTTCTTAGATCAAATGTCCATTGTATTCTAATGCATATGCCTTGTGGAGGTGTACGAGCATGACAGGAGTCCGTTCTACTACCTCGCCCGATTTGTGAATGTTCTGCAGGTCAGTCCCCATGTGTGTGGCCCTTTTTTTTTTGTCAACATCAAGGCCTTTAGTTGTGAAAAAATGGGTACTGGATTCAGTTCTTTTCAGCTTTTTTTTTTTTTGCAAAACATGAATTCAGTTTTACTAAAATAATCACGGCTGTATTTTCACTATGTAGCCTTTCTGAATTTCTAGACCTTTAGCCATTCTCGTGTGTGATGCATCGATGCTGCTGCTATCTGTAGCCTCAATTTTGTTATACCAAATTACTCTCTGATTTCCTTTCTCATCTAGAAATTTACTATTTAACTTTGTGACAATTTTTAGTAATTACCAATCTGCTTTTAATTATGAACAATTACTCACTGATTTTCCCTTCATTCATACTAGCTACTCTCTTTGCCCTGATGCTTTGTTGCTTTATGCTTGTATATTTATTATCATATAAATAAGTGGATGCAACAATAGTCACTTGATTGTCCTGGATTTTGCACAAGGTGAAACAGTGCTCAGTTGCTTAATTTTTTAATGCGTTCAATTATCAAGCTACTGACATTATTAGTAGTCGAAATCTATTGCTTGGACATACGAAGTGGTGTATCAATTCAAATTTTAACGTTTCCATTGGAGTGTGGGTATATTTGCATTGCAGTCAATTGTTATGATTATTAGGGATTGAAAACTAACATGATAGCAATTTCTCTGATCCGTTGAAAGTCTTATGCTTCTACAGCTCCGTTCCTTTTCTATATGTAATGCAAAATATCTAGAAGCCATGTCTGTATGGCTGTGTTGTTGTGAGGGCCTTTGATGGTGGTCTGGTTGTTGTTTGGCACAATAAGTTTCTGAAACATTGATGACTTGAGACTTCATCCCCGCGCTTAGCAACCGATCTAGCCTAGTAGACCTAGGGAGCAGCTGACCCCCATTATCCAGTCCTCCAATTTGTCTTCCATTTTGTTATCTTTGCTCGGCTTGTTTGGACATGCTGTTGTTTCAAATTTTAGTTTCGTTAGAGATTATAGTATCAAGTCAATTTCTTTTGGTGCAGATCCCAGTCGCCGGCATTAAAGCATCCTCCTCCAGCTACTACTTCCATGATTTGCTCAGATAGGTAGTTTCTTCTACTATTCCTGATTTGTTTTTGTGGCTAATTATGGTTGATAATTTACAGGCGTATAAATTTTGCATTTGTTTCCATTGGAATAATTACTTGCTAATAATATTTTTTTTTTTTTTGCAAAATCTCTTATCAGATATGAAGGCCCTGAGCTGCTGCATTACCTAACTTTCCATCAAGATAACCAGGCTCACAAAATACTGATAAATAAGTATCTAGAATTCTGCCTTGGAGGAGTCTCATTTTACAAAGTTGTGATCAGCAAGGTCACTTTCGAAATATGCGATCAGCATTTTACGTGGTTCATCACCAACACTGTTATGTCCTCTAATATTCTGGATGAGATATTTATGGTTTGAAATAATGTCTAAATAATTTGTCTTTAAGGATTGACGATGCAACATATGTGTTTTATAATCCAGTTAAATTACTATTTAGTTGACAAGTAGTTCATCATGAGAAACCTCGGTTGTGAAGAAAAAATGTGTAGATCAATTAATTGTATCCAGAAAGGCAAATGATGGATCAGTAGTCTTAATTGTATTTGTGTCCTAAAAGTTTTACGAATTCAAATAGCAATTGTGATGGATCAGTTCATCAAAGGAGAGTAGACGATAATCCTTGCTAAAAGAGAAAGATATTCTTTGTTACAAAACACGAAGACTTGAAAAAATATATTAAACTATATGGTAACTAGGACGGTCAATCTTGTCTTTTAATATTTGCAAATCCTGCTCATTTGTAAAAAGAAATAGAAAAGGCTGCAAAACCTTTGCGTTAAAAAAAACAAGTTGCGTGAAAAAAAAAAAAAAAAACATAGACGGTGTGAAGAAAAATGGAAAGAAAAAAAAAAAATAGATACGCTGCCAAATTTTCTCCCGTGAAAAAAAATGAAAGAGTCAAAGGAGGTCTACGGACGGGAAGGGAAGGGATCGTATTCGTGGTGTTGCGTGACCGTCGGGCGGGCTTCACGCGGGGGCTCGGGTAGTGATTAATAATCACTACCCGGGGACTACTTAGCGTAGCCCTATATGTATGTATGTATATATATATATATATATGTATGTATGTATATATATTGTTTTTTGGGTGCATTCGCTATATGGAATGCACCGGGCCAACCGACCGCACCGAGGGTGCACTCGGGTCGGGCCAACCGGACGCGGTGGCGGGGTTGTGCGTGCGGCGTTTCAAAACCGCTTCCCCGCAAAGCCGACAAATCTTTTGTCCTCCTTTCTCTTCCCTCCGTCGCAATCGCCGTCCTTTGCTCAGCTCCTCTCTCTCCGCTCGCTCGCCGCGGCGTTTCCCCTCCGCGGCCCGTTGTTGTCGCGGTGATTCCGGCTCTGGCGCGGTTACTCTCCCGTCGGCGAGGCGGTTTCGCCTCGCGTCCTTCCTAATCTGCCCCCATTTAGCCGCGGTGCTCCGTCTCCATTCGCCCCGCCCCGAAATCGACTCTATTACGGCTCGGGACGCCCCATTTTCGAGGCGCAGCGGGATTCTCTCGGCGTCGCGGTTCTCCGCCGCAGTGGGTCTTCTCCCGCTTCGCCAAAGTTGTTGTCTTGCGGAGGGTGCTTCCTCATCGGCGAGTGCGCCGTGCGGGATCTGGTGTCGTCCGTGGAGGTATGGTCGACCATTTTTTGCGCCAATGCTCCCGCATTTTGTTGCATCCGGATCATGATGTGCTAGGGTTTGGCGGATTATTGTGGTTTTTCCTTGTTTTTGTGATTTTGATGCGGATTATTCTGCCGTGTTGCTAGTGTGCCGAGGTGTGGATTCTCGGAAGACTTGAGTGTCTTTGCATTGGTTTTTTTTCGATCTAGAGTTGTGAAATCAATCGGGTATGTTAAACTTGTATCTCATCTGTCGTTATTTTTGTTGCAATTTGTAGCATATCCTTGTTGTAATTGGTAATATGCCCCGTCATTTAGGGAATTTTTGTAATTATAATTTGTTTTTTTTTTTTTTTTGCATATGCGGTGCTTGTTATGTTGTAATTGTATATGAATCCTTGTTGCAATTGGTTATATCCTCCGGTTTAAACTTTATCCGAACTGTTTTACTCATCTCAAATTGCATCTCAATTTCTTTTCCTACTAGTTTATTATCCTAAATGTCATTGTTAGGTTGTTCTAGTCGTAATTGGTTGACATTTTAATCTATTGTGATTTGTCTAGTACCAATTGGGTTATGCCGGCAGTTGTAATACATGATTAATATGACTTTGTTGTGCCTTGTTATCTTTGTCGGTTGTAATCCTCTGTCGTTTTAACTCATGATTAAGTAGACTTGTTTGCCTTGTTTTTTCCAAGCACATTATCACCTGTTGATATTTTGTTGAAATATGAATTGTGTTAATTAGGTTATTATATCGGTTGCAACTAGTATGTTGTTGAAGTTGCAATTGGTCGGCAATTTCATTTTCAAATTCAACAGTCATCTTAGGTGTTTTGTTTTTGATGTGTCCAACTAGCTTATTATCCCTACTACAACCGGTAGGTTTTGCTAGTTGCAATTGGTTGACATCTTAATGTTTTAAATAAAGTTACCATATTTTTTTCTTCCTTTTTCGAGCAATTACATTTGTAATCTGTCATCTTAGGTTGTGATTTATGCTTAGTATCGCTTGTGAAATCAACCTTGTTTTGAACTGTTTTTTTTCTCGCTTTATGTTGTAAATAGGATATTACATTATTTAAGTTGACAATGACGGTTTTATGTTGCAATTTGGTTGATGATTTGTGATTTTTTACTTTCTTACTTTGTTTCTTTTCGCGGTGTTTCGGATGACTACCGAAGGTGCCGGGGCAGTGGTGGCACTCGTCGTTCGCCTTGTTTTGGCGCAAAGGCTCGTGGGCGCGAAAAGCTAAGGTTACGGGGAAGGAGAGGAAGAAGAGACCGAGGTCGGCTGATTCTGTGTCACATATGACATCAACGGGACCCTTCTCTTGTCTATTGTTTTTCCATAGAAAAAAATTGTCTATTATTCCTTTGTTTGGTGTCCCGGGACAGCTCCCTATCTTGTCTCTGTTTTTCCATAGAAAAGAATTGTCTATTGTCTGTTGTTTCTTATGCTAGGACAGGACCCTTCTCTTGTCTATTGTTTTCCATAGAAAAAAAAATTGTCTATTATTCCTTTGTTTGGTGTCCCGGGGACAGCTCCCTCTCTTGTCTTTGTTTTTCCATAGAAAAGAATTGTCTATTGTCGGTTGTTTCTTGTGCTAGGACAGCACCCTTCCAAATTGGCGTAAACTGGATTGTGAATGCTTCATTATTGCAAATGGTACACATTGGCCCTTTTTGTGTGTTTGCAACAGTGGTCATCAACATGTTGTGATTGTGTCTTTTTTGTGAGTTGTTTCTTGTGCTAGGACGGGACCCGTCTTGTCTAATGTTGATGTTTTCATTTGTTATGCAGTCTTGAGGTTGTGAACTACAGTCTTGTGATTGTGAAGATGAGTGTGCTTCTCTCTTTGAAACCTGAAGGAATTGTTAGCTGTTTTGTTATCAATGCTTTGTGTAGACTCTTGTTTGTAAGGAAGCACCCTAGGACATCGGGGAAGCATTACTTCTTCTCCAAAGTTGGGGTAAGTTTTGAAAAAATCATTACTCCTTGAATGAAATGACCCTGTAAATCGTTATTCATGTCAATTTTGTTGTTTAGGATTATCTGATTGGTAATCATGGTGTCAATGATGTCAACGAGAGTCGCCTTCGTGCAAATGCTTTGAGAAGTTTTGAAGGTGCCAATAAAGCTAGTTGGTTGGGTAGTAGGAACAACATAAAGGTAAGTATCCTAACTGCATTTAGTAACTATTGTTCTTGACTTTTTAAAAACTTATGGACAAAAAACTTTGCTTATGGCAGATGTATTTCCCTATCTTGTTCCATGGTCGCTGGCATGTTGTTGTTGTTGTTCCTGAACAGAGAAGGTGCCTTGTTTTGGATCCCTACTACGCTTGCTTGGGAGTGGATTTAGCTTTCAAAAAGGCTCTTCAAGATGAATTTGTGAGTACCTTTTCATTGATTTTGCTAGCTCTATTATCTTGGTACAACTTATGTTGATATTTGTTTTGTATTTGTTTTCTCAAATTTAGCTTGGCAAATATAGAGGAAATCTGGAAACAAGTTGTTAAAATTGACTATGGATGGCATGGATACAAAGTGGTGCATGATCCAAATATGTTGTTCTTTGAGTGACGAGTATGTTTATTTCAGTTTAGAGATTGTTTTGATTTTTTATTGATGTTTTTTGCCTTTTTGTTTGTAACTATTTTTTTATACTAGCAGATTTCTAAATGAGAGTGGAATATGTGCTATGATGAATTTGGAACACTTTGATCTTGGAGTCGATTATGAAAGACAAGTCTGATCAGAGTGATGTTGGAAACCTTCGCATCAAGTACTTAAATGATTTGGTGTTTTGTTCAGAAAATATTGCAACTTGTGGTGCAAACAAAATTAAGGAGGTAGTATTAGCTGCTTAGTTACTGTTTATAGTTTTTTGAACATAATCTGACATGGTTTTGGGTCTCATTATGTTTTGGTATTTCAGGTGTATGCAGAAGTTTGGACAAGCTATCGATTATAGGTCTATGCAAAGTAGTAGAAGGGGCCATGATCTCCATTTTTAGTTAGATCTTGTTCCGGGACAGTTCCATGTCTTGTCTAATGTTATTCCATAGAAAAAAAAAAATTGTTGTAACTTATTCTTCGAGATGAAGATGCAATCGGAGATCATTAGTAGTTGCAATTGGTTGCAACTAGGTTGTAAAAATATGTTCCAAGTGTTGCAACTAGTTTGGAGAAGCTATCTGAAGTATGCTACAGTCAAGTTGCAATTGTGTTATAGTTACGATGGCAACTCATAGTACGGTGAAGTTGCAATTACGCACTTTCGAAAAAAAAGTTTGTCAAATATAGTCATTCTGCTGATATTGCAAATGTTTTGCTTGGGATGTTGTAATTTGTTGTTTTTTTGTTGCAAATGGTTTCCTAACATTGTTGTCATTTGCTTGGGATGTTGCAATTATGTTAGTACTTTGTTGTTCCAATTTTTTTTTATATATGAGGGTTGATATTGCCGTAGTGTGGCCATGTTGTAATTCGTTTTTTTCTCCGGGTTTCAATTATTTCACTTAAGAGTTTGCAACTGTACAACAATACATTGTTTCTAATGGTACCTCCCTCCCCGAAAGTTAAACAACAGAGATGTTGCAATCACTATAATCACGTTGTTGCAATCAACGGACATTATTGTCAAGAACTAGCAAACATGTAAACATTTATAAGGTCATAGTGATGTAAAACTTATAACTTATGACTAGCAAGTAGCAAACATGTATACATTTATAAGGTCATACCGATTTAATAACTTATAACTTATAACTAGCAACTAGATAACATTTGCATAATATTTTCCAAATCAATACTATAGAATTCAATCTTGAAGCCTCTCTTGGTGCACTTCCTCTTGTCTCGCTTATGCTCTACCTCTCTTGAGCAATAATTTATAATTTATCTTTGATGTAACCAGCAGCTTTTTTTGTGCCCACGTCCTCTATGTAGAGCTGTTTGGTTTAGTCATATTGCGAAATCCTCGATCGACTTCGACATCAATTTGTTCTTGCGCCTCTCTTACCGCCTTTGGTCTTCCTCTTTTTCTCGGGGTTGCATCATTTGTTTTATGAGGTTTCTTGTTGACACGTGTTCTCAAGCCTTGCTTCGATCCGGGTTTAGTGGACATGTTGTGACGTAATGTGTACCACGGACACCACACCCACTTGCATTCTCTGTTTCCGTAGTTCTTTTTGTCATATGTGCTGAACTTATTTCCTTCTTGTCGAGGCTGAGTTTCATTTTTCTTCTTTGCCATTTGTTACGCCTTTTGTGCGTGTTATCGTGGGCTCAACCAGCAATAGGTTACCATTCATCGTCGCGATGATGTTTGTAAAACCTGGACTTTCTTCGGATGTTATTGCCGATCTACCGGTCGATGGCGCCTTTGCCTGGTGACACATCGATTTGTGTTGTCATCATTTGCGTTCGTGTTGGTGATCCGCCGCCACCGATTCTGCTAGTAATGCCCCTATGCTTGGCGACACATCCTCTCGTGCTTGTTTGGAACATTTTAATTCGGGTATTATCCTGTTGAGGTGCCTGTCTGTTTCCTCACAAGCACGATTAGACTTGCTCCTAGCTGTTCCTAGCTCCATTAACTTTGGAAGCAATTTTGTCAGTCTTGCTTGTTCTCGGCTTGCATTGGGACCAATCCGCACACCGTCGTGCCTATACCAAGTAACATGCTGCCTTGCATCTCCAGTGTATCTTTTAAATATGTATGTCTCGGTATTTTCCTGACTTGTAGGTGCGTGAAGGTTCTTATGAGATGCATGCAGAACAGGCCTGAAATTTTATTAGACCAAACAAAAAATCATTTTCAGATGTTTTATCTTTTATGTTGTAAACACTGGTAGTAGAAGGTTGCAACTGTGTTGAAAGAAAGTTGCAATTGCATGTTTTTCGCGAGAATGAACATACCGTATGTTCCCCTTTTTGCACTCACGGCTATATTGACCATTGTCCTTATCGGCAAACACTTTGAATTCATGTTGTGCCCGCCGAGAAGCTACCTTCTCCTTGTTCATGTTTTACCGACCACTCATTCCTCACCGCGGGTCCGGATTTGGTCGAATTACAAATCTTTGTCTTTGTTTTTGTCTTGTTTTTTGTATTCTTGGTACACAGCCCTGGTGTACACTCTGGATAGCTGCTCATCAAATTTGGCTTTGCAAGCCCGGGCCACCTCTGCCTGCAAAATATCATTACTTGTTGCAATCAGTACATAGATATTTTTGTAACTAGGGTGTACCTGTGCATAGTGTGTTTACTTTGCATCCATGTGGTCGACATCTTTGTAGGGAGTCCAACATCCTCTTAGCAAACATGTGCAGGCTTGTGTTTTGATCAACATATCCATCTTTTAGCACTCTGTTTTGGCTTTCCGATTGTTGTGTGGATGTCATTCTACCACAGTACATCCCTTTGAAATAAGCTGATATCCATCTTTCCCTCTTTTCCCACGATTGCTTTTATCGTTGGATGATCGGCAATGGCAAACTCATTTACTAACTTTATCCATTCATCCTCAAATTTGGTTGGTCCCAATGGATAGTTAATCAAAGATTCAAACTTTTCTTTCAATTGTTTTTTCTTGTGCTCTTCGAACAAGCGATCCAACTCAAATTCCCAAGGCCTCAATATGTGCCAACGGCGGTTTACGTGATGAGACTTGAGGAAAACCATCTCAATTGCTATTCTCATTGCCGGATCATCGTCTGTTAAAATAGAGCAAAACATGTTGTAATCATACCGCAATTGGTTTGACTAACATGTTGCAATTAATATGTTTATGATGTTGAAACTATGTAGCGAGACTCATTGCAAATGTATGTAACAAGCGAGGATTACTGTTAGGATAACACTAGGTTCGCGTTTGAAACATGCAAGTTTTGAATGTCTCAAACAACCACTTGAATGATCCAAGCGATTCATCACCAATCAAAGCCTGTCCAGAATGTCACATTCTTGAGGTTGTTGTTGGATCCAACAAACATTGCTAGAGGCATCTTTTTGCCGTTTGTTTTGTGTGTTGTATCGAAGGTGATGACGTCTCCGAAATCTTTATACTCGCTCTCTCGACTAGCATGGCTCGGAAGATGTTTTTGATCACCCCGGTTTTGGATCTGCATCCAAATCCCAGTAAAAATATTCATTGTTCACCTTGCAATCTCTCGAAGAATTTTAGTAGCTTGTTTAGGTCATCTTCTCTATCTTCTCTTGCCTTTCTTTGCCTTCCCGTGAATCATGTTGCTATTGGTTCAGTAACATGTTGTAATTATGCTAGTTCATTTGTTGATATTCATTGAAGAAAGGTTTTAAAAAGATTGGAAATTACATTTGAATAATGTTAACCATGTTGCAATTGGTTTCATGACAGGTTGTAATTATGCTAGTTAAATTTGTTGCAATTCATTGAAGAAGGTTTTGAAAAGATAGGGAATTACAAGTGAAACATGTTGGAATTGGTTTTGCCTTTACAGGTTGTAATTATGCTAGTTCAGACAATGCAATTCATTGAAAAAGGATATGGACTTACATGTTTTTGATGTCCTTTTTCAGTAAATCCCCACATTTGTCGACCATCATAGAGATCGGACATGACATGCGGCGCGCTTGATGTGGAACTCCATTCCTTGTCATTATGTTGAATAGGTCACACATCCCTTGTTCCATGTTTTTGTGTGCATGCATGTATCGATCATTCTCGGAGAAGGCTCCAGGTTTATGGTTATGGGCTTGTTGTATATGGTCAAAGTACCATATGTTGTGCTTCATATTCTTCTTAACTTTGACATAAGCCCGGCAGCCACATCTTTTGATCCTTTTTTTAGTTTTTGGAGTCTCTACTTTGTTTTGCTATCATGTTTCCCTTCCTGTTGGACCCAATGGCATGTCTGTTTGCTTGTTCTTCTTGCTGCCCTCGTTTGAACCCGGCTAGTCTAGCATAATCTTTGTAAAATGTGTAAGCATCATTCATTGTGGTGAATTCTTGCTTCACTCTTGGCACAAACACAGGTGCTATAGCTGCATCCCGATAACAATAAAACATGGTTAGTGTAGCAACCGAAGTCATTGCTTTTATTTTGCAATTGTTTTTGCAAATTGCATTCATGTTTGATTTGTAATTGTTGATAGGGAATTGCCGCAAATGGCCATTTACAATGTTGCAATGAGCAAGTAATGTTTGTGTTTTCTTTTTTGACTCACATGCTGCAATAAATAACCTGTTGTAATCACCATGATGAGTTTGTTGCAACATGAAAATATTTTGACTGTATATTTTTTTTTCAATTTTTTTTGAGTGTCGGTCTAGCAACCAAAAACAATGCTCTATTCAATTTTTGTAGCAGATGAACTTGAACAGATGTCACTTGGGAGATTTTGGGGTTTTGGTGGAATTTTTGTAGTGCTTACCGGGTAGAAGAGTCAAGTTGTGCATCTGGAGTGACCATGTCTCCCCGGAGCCAATGTAATCGGCGGCGTGATTGTTGTCGTGTGGTGTAGGGGATCCCGAGATGTAGGTATGGGTGTAGTGTTTGGAGTCGGCCGCCGCCGTTTGTGGAAGGATGGGTGTCGTTGATTGGCGCTGGTGCTTTCTCGGGACTTCAATCCAACTCTGTCGGTTCGTCGGATCTCGCCCGCGAGTTCCATGAACGCTCGATCACCCCAAGCCACCGCGCGAATCATAAAGGCGTGTAATGCGCGGGACCATTGCGGCGTGTGATCCTGGTTCGATTTCATGGGATCCCATCTATTCCGACGTGGTGGCGGAGGCGGTGGCGGAGGAGGCGGTGGTGGCGGAGGAGGATGTGTCGGGAAGGTTGGGGAAATTGATTGGATCCGTAATTATTTCAGGGGGTATTCTTGTCCGAAACGTTTTTCCATTTCATTGTTGTAATCATTTTTGAGATCGAGTTGCAAATGATAGTAATAGTCTTTGCAATTTGGTTTTTGTTGCTGAATGTGGGCTTGGTAGGGTGAGTCGGGCCGCACGGGGTATTTCAACCAGTCTGTGACGGCCCATGTGGCAAGACGGTTGGCCGCGTGGGGTGGCAATGCATGCATGCAGTGCAAGACGGGGCCGCGCGTCGTTTGGATTTGTCAAGCAGGCCGCGCGTCGGTTGGATTTGTCAACCAGGTGCGCGTTGGTTTGATTTGTTAGTCAAGTAGGGTCTGTGCATTTGATACAGCAAATGCACCTTGTTGCATTTTAGCCTCACCGTATATATATATACACTGTATGTATATTGTGCACCTGGGTGCATCTGCTGTACAGGATGCACCCAGGCCAACCGACGCGCCAGGGAATCCCGCATGCAGCCCAACCGACGCGCTAGGGAATCCCGCATGCAGGGAACCGCACGCACGAGACCTTCCTGGGAATCCCGCATGCAGGGAATCTTTTTTGTTTCGGATCGAAAAAATACAATATCTCCTAGACCGTAGCTCCAATTTTAGATCCGTTTGCACCAGGTTGTTCAAAAAAATGTGCTTAACAAAATGAGATCCAACATGACTATATTTCACAAACTTTTTTTTCGAGTACGTAATTGCAACTTCACTGTACTATGAGTTGCCATCGTGACTACAACACAATTGCAACTTGACTGTAGCATACTTTTTTTGTTGTGAGTTGTTTGTTGTGCTATGAGTTGTCTATTGTGAGTTGTTTGTTGTGCTAGGACAGTACCCTCTCTTGTCTATTGTTATTCCATAAAAAAGTTGTCTATTTTTCCTTGTTTGCTGTTCTAGGATAGCTCCCTATCTTGTCTTTGTTTTTCCATAGAAAAGAATTGTCTATTGTGAGTTGTTTGTTTTGTTAGGACAACACCCTCTCTTTGTCTATTGTTATTCCATAAAAAAAAATTGTCTATTTTTCCTTGTTTGCTGTTCCAGGACAGCTCCCTATCTTGTCTATGTTTTCCATAGAAAAGAATTGTCTATTGTGAGTTGTTTGTTGTGCTAGGACAGGACCCTCTCTTGTCTATTGTTATTCCATAAAAAAATTTGTCTATTTTTCCTTGTTTGCTTTGTTCGGGACAGCTCCCTATCTTGTCTCTGTTTTCCATAGAAAAGAATTGCCTATTGTGAGTTGTTTCTTGTGCTAGGACGGGACCACGACTTTGTCTATTGTTTTTCCATAGAAAAAATTGTCTTTTATTCCTTTGTTTGCTATTTCGTGGACGACTCCCTATCTTGTCTCTTTTTTTCATAGAAAAGAATTGTCTATTGTCGGTTGTTTCTTGTGCTAGGACGGGACCCTGTCTTGTCTATTGTTATTCCATAGAAAAAAAATTATCTATTATTCCTTTGTTTGCTGTTCCGGGGACAGCTCCCTATCTTGTCTCTCTGTTTTCCATAGAAAAGAATTGCCTATTGTGAGTTGTTTCTTGTGCTAGGACAGGACTCTGTCTTGTCTATTGTTTTTCATAGAAAAAAATTGTCTTTTATTCCTTTGTTTGCTGTTCCAGGACAGCTCCCTATCTTGTCTCTGTTTTTCCATAGAAAAGAATTGTCTATTGTCAGTTGTTTCTTGTGCTAGGACAGGACCCTTCCAAATTGGCAGAAACTAGATTGTGAATGCTTCATTATTGCAAATGGTACATTACTGGCCCTTTTGTGTGTTTGCAACAGTGGTCATCAACATGTTGTGATTGTGTCACTTGTAGTGTTGCAAATGGAGACAGTCCATTGTTGCAAATGGTAACTTACCGTACCGCGGATTGTTGCAATTGTGGTCATCAACCTATAGCAATTGGCTATCAACTAGGTTGCAATTTGCATTTTTGTTGCAACCGGGTTTTTGCAATGCGATTGAGACTACGCAACAAGGAAAGATTTGTAAAATAGAAATAGAGCATGTTGCAATCGTGTTATTTCCGTTGTTGCAATTGCCAGATACTCCAATGTTGCAAATGGAGTTTTTACCAGTGTTGTAGTCACAATTGTGTTATCACCCTTGTTGCAAATGGTTGTTAACCAGGTTGCAATCGTCTGACTTGCAGTGTTACAACGGGAGACACTCCTTTGTCGCAAATGGTAATTTACCAGCCGCTGTGTAACTATGGGTCATCACCATGTTGCAAATGACCTTGTTGGCGTTTACTGAGTTTAGGGCTCATGGCGTTTGCCGAGTTTAGGGTTCATGGCGTTTGCTGAGATTAGGATTTGTTGATTTTCAGTAGTTATCAGTAATTGTTTAGTGTTTCGGGGAGAGTGTCTTTTTAAGCATGCCCCCCTCCCAGGCAAGATTTCTGGGAGACACCTTTAAAGGTATTTGCCGAATTTAGGGTTTCTGGCATTTGTCGAGTTTAGGGTTGTTGAGTTTATGTTGCATGGCGTTTGCCGAGTTTAGGGTTCGTGGCGTTAGGTGAGTTTATGTTGCAGTTGTGTCGACAACAATATTGCAACTGTGTCGCCATCATGTTGCAAACAGTGTATAGTAGGTGAGCTATTTTTTTAATTAACCCGGGGACCTTTTTCAAAGAAAAGTCAAGGATGCGTGACAAACAATCATGTGATTCAAAGATGTCAACTTTATAACTTTTTATACAGAGATGAAACCTATAGTTTATCACCGGGAAAAGCATTATATTGCAAATGGTAACTAACTTACACGGAAATGCTGTGTCTAGCGCCAAGTTGCAACCCGCACACATCTAACGTTGCAAACAAAATTCAACAAGTGTTGCAAATAGTTTGTATCCCCGATGCATATGTTTTTCTCAAGTGTTCCTTGTTTATTATGATCGGAAGATTTTCTTTCTTTCTTTGTTGGCTTCTTACTTCCTGTTCAATACATCAATGTACAACTCCAAGTTACAACCAGAACACATCTCATGTTGCAAACACAACACACAACATGTTGTAATTAGATCGCATTAGGTTGCATTTGGTTCTTGCCTAGTTGTAACTGGCTCGACTCTAGGTGTAATTGGATCACGTTAGGTTGCAACTAGTTCTTGCCTAGTTGCAACTGGCCTCACTCTAGTCGTAATTGGACCACGTCAGGTTGCAACTACATCAGTTCCAGTTGCACTAGAATAGATTTGTTGGAATTAGTTCCGTCAAGTTGCAATCAGTATGGTGTTATAGTTGTGATTGGTCTAGTCTAGCAGTTGCAATTGGTAGAGTACACATATAGGGTGTATAAAATACACATTGTTCACTAGCTTGTCTTGTAACTAGGCTGTAACTAGTTGCATGTAACTAGGTTGTAAGTAGCTAGGCTTGCAACTAGGTTGTAAAAAATATGTTCTAAGTGGTTACAACAAGCGCTAAGTATGCTACAGTCAAGTTGTAATTGTGTTGTAGTCACGATCGTAACTCATAGTACAGTGAAGTTGCAATTACGTACTCGAAAAAAAAAGTTTGTCAAATATAGTCATGTTGGATCTCATTTTGTTAAGCACATTTTTTTCAACAACCTGGTGCAAACGGATCTAAAATTGGAGCTACGGTTTAGAAGATATTGCATTTTTTCGATCCGAAACAAAAAAGATTCCCTGCATGCGGGATGGGCAGGTGGAGAGAGATTAGCTAGCAGATCTGTCAGTGGTTGTAATTAGAACACAGACAGTGTTGCAAATAGAATACAGTACTTGTTGTAATTAGTGCCCGATGACCAGGTTGCGGGAAGGAGGTGAGGGAGGGCCGGGAACTAGCTGCGGGAATGAGTTGGGGGAGGTAGAGAGGCGGGCCTATTGTCAATTTAATGAGGCTTGGCGTGGTGGGAGGGAGGAGACAGGTTGGGTGCATTTGCTACAAAGCAAATACACCCGGTGCATTTTAGGCCTGCCGTATATATATATATATATATATATATATATATATATATATATATATATATGGAAAATCTTTTCTACTCCCTGGGAGTAGTTACTCCCATGTGTATATCTCTAGATTTAGGGCATATATGACCGAACGAAGTGTATGTAGACGAAGTATATGATCATACTAGACCATCTAGGGTGTTATTTATGTTAAGTATGTATACATACCTAGAGTATGTGGATATACTTTCTATATATATAGCAGTAGTGGCAGTTATGGTAAATATTAAAAAGTATAGGTTCCTTCGAAATTTTTTGGCGTAGTAAGATTTGAAGTATCTTAATATAAGTATATAAACAGACTCAAACTGCTAAATTAGTATGAACACATACACAATGTGTTTTTTGAAGATGGGAGTAACTACTCCCGGGAGTAGAAAACACTCACCCTATATATATATATATATATAGGTATGATATATGTTCCGGGGACCGATTAATAATCAGTCACCGAGTCCAAATCACCGAGCCCGACGCAACCCACGGGCGTCCCCCGCGTGGACGCTCAGTCCGAGCCGACCAGGTGTTCCCCGCGGTGGTTCGCGGCGCTGCACACCGGTCCTCTGTCTCCCGCACCCATTTAGATCGTGGGAGGACCGATCTCAAAAAAAAGAAGATGGGAGGACCGGATGAGACGCTAGTTGCGGCCCAGCTCGCCGCTCCCGACGCACTAGCTCTCCTCGCTGCCGCCGGAACCGCTCCTCAACCCAACCCCCGCCGGCGTTCATCCTCAACCCAACCCCCGCCGGCGCCCATCCCCCCCAGTCAGCTGTGGTACGGGCGGCTCGGCGGCCTCGCCCCAGGGCAGCGGCCGTTTCTCCTTGCCTGCGCACCTCGCACCTTCCGTCTCTCCAAGCTCGGTCGGTGCTGCTCCTCAACTTCCCCTGCGTCGGCCGCCATCCTCAACTACCCCGCCGAGGCCGAGATTTGCAGGTGATTGCCGGCCGGATATCTGTTTGTGAGGGCAAGAGGGATGCCTTGGCGTGGTCAGCCCCTTCACAGGTACATATCTACATGATTTTTCCTTAAATCTTGGCTAAATCTGTTGAGATAGAGTTGTGATTTTCTCACATATTAATAATCTGACTCGAAATTTGTGTGGCGTTTGCAGGATTCAGAGGGCAGCAATAGACATGCAATTCATTGTAATGATGTATGATTATGTGCATGCTGCGGGACAGATCAGCCCCCTTACCTGTAATCCTGTATTGCCTCACATGATTTCTTTCCAAAGTTTCGTATCACACATGGAGAGGGCAGATTTGTTCAGTTTTTTTCTATGGTAAACATTTCACACATGCATCTTGCCAATGTTTGGACCCATGCAGGAGGCCAGGAGTGCATGCATATGCAAATCATGAACATGCACAATTGATTTGAAGGTTCTCCAGGTTAATTAGGCCACGCATGCTGGAGTGCGAGAGATGAGCAGCTTATAGGTTTGCTCTTGGATTCTTTCTTTGTTATCATGCTCCAGCCATGTGTTTCTTTATTTGGTTTGACATATATTTAGCAACAATATTGCTGAATTTCGTATAGGCCATATTGAAAAATAGGACCGTATGTTGGCCAAGTTTTGCTTATGAAATCAGCAATGAGGATCATATTCCAGGTTGCCCTAGATCATAGCATTTAGATTCCATTATTTGTATTTGGTCAGGATATGTACGAGTTGGCATGG
This sequence comes from Hyparrhenia diplandra, assembly GCA_015847255.1. NCBI lineage: Eukaryota > Viridiplantae > Streptophyta > Magnoliopsida > Poales > Poaceae > Hyparrhenia > Hyparrhenia diplandra. Next base: position 435,467 of record JADLZK010010174.1, read on the forward strand.
TCCCAATCTTGGCTACGAAACTCAGAATGGCTACACATTTGCTGCGAATAACTAATTCTCACTACAGATCTAGGAACAGAATACTATATGTTTCTAAAATCAAACCGAAGTACATTGGAACGTTCATCTGGCCTTGAGAGAATATATATGCATTTTAATTACGATTATCGCATATATAAATGCAAACATGGCCTTCATTTATTTCTTGAATCTGCTACATAAATATTCTGAAATATTCTTTTCTGGCAGTGGTATTTGCTGAACTGACAATTGTTGTTTTTATGATTTCGGCAATGGGTACTGCAATCAGGCTTGTCACACAAACTAATCATATATTTGCGATGAGCAAAATATGATAATTGGTGTCTAGATATGTTGTATTTTACTCGGATTTAATTATTTCTTCCTTTTATGGGCAACACAACCCCATGACCTGATTCAGTACGCTGGTTTTGTTGCTTTGCACTCATTAGTCATTACTTTATTTCTCTCTTCTCAGTTTATCTTCCTCATTTCTAGTCACAAGGAGCTGGCAGCTGGAGGTCAGTTTGGATCAGCTTCTAGCGTGAGCTCCCAAGGGCCAATGCATCAATTGCTTGGATGGTCATGACGGTCATAGCCAATACCTCCATAGGGGCATCGATGTCCATCAGCTGGGACCAGGGGTATCTGATGCAGGCCACTTCAGAACAAGTAATTTCTCTGTTCATATGCCTGTATGACACAAATCAGATTTCAGTCTCGAATTATCCAAATTAGATTATATATGGTAAATAGCAAGTCTCTTGGATGCTCTGTGTTTGTGTGAATGTTACTATATTGAGTTTCTCTCATGTAGCTGGTTCAAGAATGAGTTTTTATTATACCAGATTGGTTCTAGTATTATAGTGCCTGATTAGAAAACAAGTCCACAAGTTATCAGATATCTGCTTTCAGTACGCCATTCCATCTTGTATGGCCATCTGTTAGTTGGTATCTCTCCCATTATTCTAAATTTTAATATTACATGCACTGGCCTGAAAGTGGGGACAAATACCTAATCAGTGTGGTGTTTCATTATGCGCAATAGTTGATATGCATTGACTCTTGTTCTAGTTAGATCAGTTTCTAGTGAACAAGCATACATTATTTTTCTTAACCACAGGCAGTTGATTCCTGGTGCACGGCTCTGGTGTGGTGAGGAATACCGTCATGAATTTTAATATGCTAGAAATCTATTTTTTTAGTTCTTAGCTCAGCAACGACTACAAGCAAGCCAGCACTTCAAGTTGTGTTGCCGGTTTAAGCTTTAAACTCTGTATATTTTTATTTAGTAGTCAGCCTAGTTATACCTTTTTTTTTTTATGATGCTTGAGTTTTTACCTAGTCATCAGCGTACTGCTTGGGATGTAATCTATATTTGTGGTTTGACAACTGAACTTCTATGTTAAGAAACAAATTGGGCACAAGTATTTGTGGATCGAACTCACAAATCAATGTGATTTGAAAAATGAATTTATATGGTTAAGAATATATATGGTCACATGAATGGTATGTGTATCCAAGACTCAAAACATTGTGTGTTGTTTATTACTTGTTTGAACAAAGATATTTTGTGGATCAAAATAATTCTGGCCACAAGGTTTTTGCGATGAACAGATGTTTCTTTGTGACTGAAATTAAATAGAGCTTGTGGTTTGATTTTTTTTTTTGTTGTGTGTGGCGAATGATAAACAACGTATATGGGAAAATGAGTTCAGATCAATATACCTTTTTCATCATTCCAAATGTTCTGGAACTCTAGGCTTTAAAAAATAATATGGTTCATGACACAAACTTTGTCTGAACATAATGCCTCGCTGCATATTAGTGCTTGTGGCAACCCCTATGTCCGTGCCTACTGATTATAAGCTACGGATAAACCAAACAATCTTCTCATACATGTAGCTACCTGTTTCTAACGGTAACCATTAGCAATGATATCCATTAGGTGCCAAGAAAGGAGTATTGGGGTTTGCATCCACTCCCTAAGCCCCTTGAAGTTATTGATGATGGAGGTAGCAGTTCAACAGGCATTGTTTCTGAAAAAGGCAGGTGTGGATACAGTTGTGGATGAAGATTTCCTTTCAAATCGACCAAGTAGAGCTGATCTTTTTGAAACTAGCAATCAGAAATATTATCAGGTATGGTATATGCACGTGTGATATTCATTGTGAATCACTGGGAAGTCACCTCTAACTGCAAATATCTTAATGCTGAATGAATCTAGGTGCCTTTGTGCATCATGGATGAAGAATTCAACTTCTCTAGAGATGGGAGCACTTCAGCTTGTTGATGACATGGAGAAGCTTTCATCATCTCAGAATAGCTGTATTGTGGTATGTACATGCCCTTTAGACATCTGCATCCGATGTGCTTTTGTATGTTAAAGTATTTGAATTGACAGAGCACAATAGTATCATCTTAATATTTTAATCACATTTGAATGAACACTAAGTAAGCTGCCTGATGTGGTACAGGATGAACTAGAATCCCTTTTGGATGAATCTGGACATTTACAGACACTTACTTTCTTGTACGACAGTCAAGGAATGTGCTCAAAAGCTCTTTCTATATGGCGTATACTGGTAAGGAATTATAGCGACACATTCAAGAATGACTTTTTTTTTTGCAATTGGTTGGGGGCTAGGTAACTTAAAAGTCTATTCTTGCAATAGAGTTCACTATCATTTACTTGAACAATGTTTTTAGAAAAGGTGGTCGCTGCTGTTGATGCAGAAAAGGTGCATGTCTACATTTTTTTTCTAATTAATCTTGCCAGCTTACTTGAAATAGTACTCACTTGGGTAGCCAATGAAATCAGAATAATAATTGGTGTGAGTTTTTTTTTTATCGAGGCAACAATGTCACAAATATTATAGAAACAGAGTAAGAACCAAGACGATCAGATTCGAGAGTCCACCTAAGACAACATGATATCACCCATGCCATTTTCCACAACATGTATTACATATAGCATGGATGCCTCCCAAGTTTCTTGCTACTTAATCAATACTTGTTAGATTTCATGAGCTTTGTTTCCCCTTTTCTGGTAGAGGTGCAATGTAACGCTAAGGCTGGTGTCTCTCATATGCCTTGTTTTAGATATAGTTCTGAGAAGCACAATTGTTTGATCGTTATTGAAAACAATTGAAGTTTTTATGGATCATTCACTTCGTTATGTAAGATACAGACCTTTTGCCATGTACATATGCATTATTTATTCAATAGAAGAGTGAATAGCGCACTATTTATTCATATTTTGAAGAATTATGCTCCATGGGATTAAATTTTAGAAAAAGAACCTTTGTACTTTTCACTCAAAATGCTATCCATTTGTGGCTGATTTTGGCTGAATCAATAGCCTTTTCATCCAGATTTGATGATACACATCACATGAACATTCGCTACTGCTGTTCATCAGGCAAGCTGCTGGTGCACTTGGAAGGCAATCCTAAGCTCTATGTCATATGAATGTCACCTACATCAAATAGGCTCTCGGGGATTTCAGCGAGCCCTATGGGTAGTTCTTCAAATGAAGGTTTATTCAACATTTGTTCTTCACGTTCATACTTTCCTAGTCCTATACATTATGATCCTGCTAATATAACAATAATAGCTCAGGTATATCCATGCCCTACAAAGACTCACCAGTTATATATTTTTTCTAATTTTATTAGTTACCCTTCTTCCACCGGTAGGTGATGTTGGCCTCATCAGCACTTGATGATATGTACTACCATTTCGCTAATAAACATTTAGTTATCTAGATCACCGTCTCTTTCGAATCATGGCATGGCAACGACAGAGGATATGTTGCCACTTGGCACAGATTTGCTTTATTCTTGGATGTTTCTACAGTAGTTGACATGAAACTACTATTGCATCCCCAAAGTAGGTCCGCTCTCTATGATGTTCCTGTGAACTGCCGTCCAGTCAGTGCCATATTAAGCATCTGTCAGCCAAGTGCTCCTTCAATTGCTCTGAATTAATTCAAGAGAGAAGCTGCATGTGTGAGCTCGTGCTCACACACTTGTAAAAAGTCGCCATGGTTGGCTTATGAGGTGAATGTTGTGCTTTGTTCAAGTCCTCTTCTGTTATGCCAGTAGTACATTGCAAATTCTATTCTTCCATGCAAAAATATTTATCATTTTTTTTTTTTTGTTGGTAAAAATCATACCAGGAACTATGCCCAGAAGTCTCGCCAAGACCGCAGCAGTCATCTTCAGAAGATATCGCGATATGGCTTCTGAAGGTCATTGGCTGGATGGCAGCAGGCTGAAACTACGTTGTAGCATCCAAATCATTAACACTGGTTATGTCTGTTTTTAGTCATTTTAGTTAGCCTTTCACTGGTGGGAGATGTCGACTTCATATGCACTCCATCAGCAACACTGCTCATATGCTCGCACCTTGGACCGGCGGGGTTGGCTTGCGACAGCTGCTTACGGTTGCACAGGCACCTTGGTATATCTTGTCTTCCAAGCAAATTGAGCTATTATGTGGTGATTTTCACATTAAACAGCAAACCACTCACATTTTCCTTGTGGCTTAAACAGGAGGAAGGTCTCAGACAGACAGATTTGGAGCTGACTCTCTTACAGATAGATGTGTTGCGTACTGGACCACAATTGTTTATGCTTCGATTAGAGTTGTACCTTGAAGTAGGCGTGCCCTCACAACTTGTTTGTAGTAATGTACATGTAAACAGGTTTGGGTGCATGTTTATAGACCAGGCGTGATTTTTTTTACATACCAAAATAATTGTGCTCAATATATTTGATTTCAAACTGCAAGATTATGACAAACTTGTGTCAACCAAGTGGCCACCCAAAGTCGATTTCCATGCCAAGAAAATCTAAGACGTATAGATATATAAATTTCTTTGGACAACAATAAAACCGGCCAGTCAATAATGTGGTCACTTTAAAAAAAAGACGGCTTCAGGAACCTGCCATGCGTGTGTTACGGGCGGAAAAAAAAAATCAGTCCACAAAAAAGTCTTGGATACAACCAAGCGGGGAAAAAAAAAATATGAAAATGAAAATCGGTTGAAAGTTGGAAAAAATCGGTTGAAAGTTGAAAAAAAATCGGCTTGGAAACCAGCCTGACGTACGGGGGCAGGTGCTGGAGTGACGCTCGGGCTGCTGCGGGACAAGGCCTGGCGGCGAGGGGGCTCGGGGTCTGATTATTCAGTCCCCAGGGGACTAATTAGTGCAGCCCTATATATATATATATATATATATATATATATTATATATATATATATATATATATACTCAAATATATATCATACATATATATACATCGATTCCGTTCGTATCCATATATACATGTTTCACCTATCCATTCATTCATATCCAACAAAAGTACGAGTTAATGATATGATCCATATATACATAATGTGCGACCTAGAAGTAACTCGATAAAGATAGTCCTTAAGCTCTAGCATGCTGTCCCATTTCCTTAGGGCCTCGAACTCCGGAAGCAGCCCCAACTCACTATCCTTCAAAAAGAAAGGCTGGCCTTCATGCACTACGGTCTAGAACAAACTTGCATATGTCTCCCTATCAGTGCGCCTGAACCGCATCTCATCGCTTGCTTGTTGTACTATCCCGTACCACTTCTTCTTTCCATCCTTGAGCTATCAGTAGCTAGTGGAGTACTTTTTGCAAGCCCTGAGAGGTACTCACAGACGAAGAAACCACACAAGTTTGATCCAAATGGTTGTTTGAGGCACTACACATAATAAACCAATGTTAGTAGTAATATAGAAGCAATAGCTAGGTCGCCGTACTAAGAAAAATTAGGTTTCATATACGTATTGGGAAATCTCGCCCGACTTTGAGTTTATTTCCATTGCGCTCCTTACACTTCTGGGGCCTTCAATCCCAGTTGTCCGGATCCTTCAAGAAATGCTTGCTTGTAAGGGCTGTACAAAATGCACTATATTATCAACGATGATATTCGACTCTAGTAATTGAATAAGGAGTTCATCACTTACAATCTCAAGACTTGTTCAAAGTGTCGGGTAGCCGTGCGGGTTTGTGCCTCTTAGTGAATCAAAGACCACTGCCCTCCCGTCCTGAGGAAAGATCATGAAACAAATCCAATGTCCTGTCATTCCTATTCCGTATTGGCGAGCCGCCAGAATACATCTATACCTATTTGGCTTGATCTTTTTCATTGCTGCTATTACGTACTCTGCTAATTCCAATTTCTTATCTTGAATTTGCTTATCCCATATCTTTTCTCTCTCTGTCTACATCATGTCCACCATACTTGGATGGTCCCATGGTAGTTGATAACCGACGATCTGTCTCTCACAAATGTGCGATGGAGAGAGATAGATAATACCCTTGTTTAACTTCCTGCTCGCATCGGCCATCAACCTACAAGGACATGTTGTTGTGGCATAAGTACTTTTGAAACAAAGAATCTATATAAGCATGCAAGGTACATGTGGAAGTAAAATTGCACTTACATAGCAAACAAGGTGACTTGGGCAACGTCAAGGACCTTTCGACGAAATACTCTCGACATGTCTTCGAAATCAACGATGAACCGGGAATCAATGTGGTAGTGGAAGTGCTCCTTAGGAAGTAAGATAGTGAAGCTATGCAATCCACGTTTTGCGCACTCTATATACCATAAATGGAATTTCCGAGCCTCCCAAGTCTCGACATACATCGATGAGCTGGGCCTTAGGTATCATGAACTTCCCATACTCGAAGTTGCCAGGGCATTCGTCCGAGACGAACACAACATGAGCTGGGGATTTTGGCCTGGAAAAGCGGCGCTACAAATGTTAGCTAAGTTGTGAATATAATAACATATTACAGTTCGTTGTTTGATCGGGGCATACCTTTCAGACCGAATATTTAATAACTGGCAGGGCCTCTCGGGTGACGCCTGCTTGTCGGCTACGACCTCCTCTTCATCGAATGTCGGCTTCTTCGGTGGTGGAGGGCATTTGCTAGGTCCAACTCCTTTCTCCTTCCCCAACGCTTGAGGTGTTAGCGGTTGGAGGCCTCGAGTGTAGATGGCTGTCTCGTCCCCTACTCTCTCATCGATTTGGCACTGAGTTTTCTCCAGTTGCTTCCTCGCCTATCGGCTACCCCTAGGTGCCGGCTCCTCGGGTGCCGGGTCCTCAGGTGCCAGCTCCTCAAGTGCCGGGTCCTCAGGTGTCGGCTCCTCAAGTGCCGGGTCCTTTGTGCCGGCTCCTTAGGTGGCGGCGAGTCCCTTGAGGGGGAGTACTTGAAGCATGAGGAGGGTCATTGCCTCTGCCGTCCCCACCACCACCATCATCATCATCGGAAGAATCACTATAGGGGTCCGGCGGAGTACTCGGGGCCGCTATCGTTTGTGGTCAATAGGACGGTGAACTCAATATAGACTTGTTCAGCACAATGTCCTCCTTGGGCCATAGTGCATTATAACACAGAGCAGCGACAAGAGTCATGACCCCATTATGAGCAGGATACTCAGCTTGAAGCCTTCATAATCCGGCGTCACGTACCCAATGTTGACTTTAGCACACTCTGGAGGGATCTCATGCACTTCGTACTCCCTGCAAGTTCTGGGAGGATGTACCACCCCCTCGGCCATTGGCTTCTTCTGGCCCAACCTGCCGATAGGCACCACGAGTACGTACCGTGTCATTTCGGTGATATCATCCACGGGGGACCTGGAGGCCAATCGTATAGGGTCTTTGGACTGGGCATTAGCATACCAGCGTTGCGGAACATCTAGTTCCGAATTTCGACCATCTTGGGGTCGTTGCTCGTGAAAGCCTCTTTGATGGACTGGCTGATCATTTGTTGCAAGGCCTCATCACGGCCTTCCTGTCTCAAACCTTCCTTGTACCTCTGCCACACATCCACCGTCACCCAACACTTCCTGGAGCTTATGCCACGGATGCGGCCGCGATGCTTGGGGTTTTTCTCAAGCCAAGGTCAGCGCATCATGTCCCGACGAATCTCGAGGCTCCCGCTGTTCTTAACCGCAGTGGCCTCTACGACCTTCTTCTCGACCTCCTTGATCTGAGGCGCGGTGTAGGCCTCTGGCTTCTTGGGCTTGTGGTCGTAGAGGAAGTCCCGGGTCCTTTCATCACAGCCCTCATACGGATCTGGCTCCTCGGCTTCCTTTCTTTTCCTTTCTTCGGCCCGCCACACCCGGCTTGTGTCCGCCGTACCCAATATTGCCCATGTGGTGGGGCAGCCGGTTCCATTTTGCTAGCTTTGTGAACTTCTCGTTCTTCGCCTTTGCTTCGGGCGTGTTTAGACTTTTGCAGAACTCTTCCCATACTTCTTCTGAGATCATGGTGTATTTGGTGAAGGGTAGGCGTCCTTTCTGCAGAAAGTCCTTGTTGAGCCTGTACTTCCATTTCTGGAAGCTTCTTCCTGCGAAGAAGTAAACATGCTGCTCTACCTTTTCCATATCGGTGCCTTGCGGATACCGGAATCGTTTCGCATCTCGCCCCCACACCCGAACTTGTCGATTGTCGGGGATGGCTTTCCGTCTTCCCAAAGAATGGAGACCTTATCTTTCACGAAACACGAGCAGCGAGAGTCGTACTTCCACGGCGACTTTAGCTAAGTTCGAAAAAAAGGACGGGGCATATAGAGTGACATGTCCAACATATAGAATGAGAAATTGCTTTGGCCAACAGTCCAAAATAGAGGCAACAGTCCAACATAGATCCAAATTCAGAAATTGCTTAGGCCAACGGTCAAAATAGAGGCAAAAAACAGAGGATTGGGCCAATCATATGCTTAGTTTATCCAAATTCTATTGCATCACAAGCACGGCACATAATAAGCTCAGTTAATTGGTTTTAATTTGCATCACAGGCAGTGAGGTGGGCACAAAAATAGTGGTTCATCACAGGCAGGCTCAAAAATCACAGAGATATCCAAAAATTCTATAGCAACACAGGCAATTGCATCCAGCAGGGCACCACCATACCAGCAGGGTACCACATCGAACCATGAAATTTCAAACCTGAGTTCAGTGGATGAAGATCTCTAGTTTGGTTTTGGATAATTAGTGACACCTAAGGGCTAATCTCTCGATGCTAAGTGTTGTACTAGATTGGAGATTGGTCATGGCAAGTGTGGAGCATGGTGATCATGGAGGATGGATCGAGGTGATCCAAAAGATGATCAAGCATCCAACTTGGAAGGTTTGGAGATCAATTGAGCCCCAAGGCAAAGGTATAACCATAGGGCCTTTTGATTTTACACTCAAGACACCATAGAGGGTGTGAGTGATTATAGGATCGATAAGCCGTACTATAAAGAGGGAAACTTATCGTACATATCGGGGTCCTCCAATGCCTTTAGGTTCAAAATACATATGCATGCATTCTAACCTAAAGAGCTAACTCCGTCCTTGTCGAAAATGGTTTCAAAAATGCTAACACTTGGTGTCGGGGTGTTCTTCGACGTGTCGGCAACAAGAAATAAGTGACGGAAGTCGGATTGGAGCAAAGGCAAAGAAACGGCAACACAACGACAAAAATTCGCAGCTCGGTCGCGTGACCGGACTCAGCGGCCGGAAGTAGGAACAAAGTGACCGGATGCACCGTGGTCACGTCCGGCGTCGAGAGCATGTTTTGATTGCTTTGGCGAAGGCCGACCGGACGCCCGGCCGGACGCCCGGTGCTGACCGGAAGCACCCGATCCGGACGCGCGACCGGACGATTCAGCAGGGGCGGCCGGTCGGTTGGGTCGTGTCGGTTGTTCCGAACCCAGGCCGGACTCATTGGTGAGTCCGGTCGGTCGGTCGGTCGGGCTTAAAACGTGGTTTTCTCCCCAACGGCCATATTTCGTGGTGTGGCCTATATATACCCCCTTGGCTGGCCCTTGCTCTCTCTCTTGGTCAGTTGAATCACTCCTAACATCCTAGAGCTGAGCAACAACCCTCCCTCTCTCTCATTCTTGCTTGTGAACTTCATTCTTGAGAGAAGAGGTGATCCAAGTGCATTTGCTTTGTGTTCTTGCATCTAGAGGGGACACGGGGATCGTTGTGAGCGGTTGGTTTCTTGTTTCTCTTTGAGACACCGCTCCAAGCCGGCTTGGTGAATTGGTGGAGGCGTTGGCAAGAGTTGGTGATTGTTCTTGGCCACCTCCGGGCGAAATTGTGAGAGGATCACGCACTCCTCGTCGGGAAGACAAAGTGCAAGGAATACATTGCTCGTGTCTTGGGTACCTCACTTGTGAGTGGTGTGTTGAGGCTAGCAAGGGCACCGCCTAGCTCAAACACCATCCTTGCGTTGGTCGGCACAACTGGAGACTAGCTTGTCAGTGTACAAGTGAACTCCGGGTGAACAAATCGACTTGTTCATTGTCTCGGTGTTTGGATCATCACCTTCATGTGATTGATAGTTTTTCTTCTTCCCGGTGATTGGTTGACATCCTCTACACGTTGGTATATCGCTCTCTCACTTTCAATTACATTCCTAGTTTATATTGTGTAGAGAGCTAGCCTTGCCTTGTGTAGTTGCTCTTGCTAGCATAAGGATTATATTAGGATTGATCACTAGATAGAGTAGTGACATAGACCTTGTGTGACTTAGAGATCATAGCATATTTAGTCTTGTCACTAGAAGGCTTGCAAGATCACTAGAGCTAGCGCAAACTGTTTTTTCGCCATTTGTTATACTAATCGGTTTGTTTAGTGAGCTTGTAGAAAATTTTTATAGGCTATTCACCCCCCTCTAGCCATCTAGGACCTTACAAGTGGTATCAGAGCCGTGGTCACCATATTTGAAGGCTTAACAACCTTGGTGTGATAGTATGGCTCATGTTGTGTTCAACCATGTTGGGGGAAGCCTCCGTTCTTTGATGGGGTCAGGAATTTTGACTATTGGAAGAGAACCATGAGAATGTACTTGGGATCAATCAATGACCAAGTATGGGAGGTGACCGAGAAGGATTATGTCATCCTTGATCCTAGCCATCTAGGACCTTACAGTGGAGTGGGAGAAGATGGAGCTAGTACTGACGCCGGCGGACAGAGGCACCACCAGAGAAGAATATGGAGCAGGGTCCGCACCACGAGCACCACGGACAGGCACCACGGACAGGTACCGAGCAGCACCACGAGCACCATGGGCAGCACCCCGAGCGCGGTGGCCGGAGTACTTAGGGTTCCGACGAGCACCACGGGTCCGAGGAGGAGGACGGTAGAGAGCAAGGTGGCGCGCACGTGCGGACGGCGGACGGTGGGCGAGACATGTGGCGCGACGGAGGCGGTGACAGGGCGAGGACGGCGGTGTGACGGTGACGGGGGTGGGGACGGCTCGCTGAGGTGACGGTGGCGCGGCGCCGCGCTTTGGCCCGCCCACCGTGCAGTTGCCGTGACGCATTGTTGGTATTTGATAAGCCCTATGTAAATATTTATAGTTTGTATAATCCGCAAGTTTAATGGATACCGGTGAGCACTTCACCCGGATAGGGTTTTAATATCGAATCCACCGGGAGGATGGTGTGAGGATAACCGAGGCATATAACTAATCCCCGAGCAGCAATCAAGGACTTGAGAAGATAAAGAGGTAAGGATATTGCTACGGTTGTCTAGTTCTTACCCTTGTAAGCTATGTTGATATTGTCTTAGGGGGACGTACTCAAAGGAAAACATGGACGAAACATGCAATCCTCCAGCAACATGGTCCTGCTTGGCCTATCATTCGGAGGGTGGACTCCAAAGGAATCAATGGTACTATCACTACTACGAACTACCACACGACCCGGAATGTAGGGTGCATTCACAAGCAACCTCAGTCTAAGCACCACGCCTAAACCTAAGCCACTCCTCTAATCTATAGATTCCCATAGATTAAAGTACTCAAATAAGAGTTATGAACAATAAGAGCAATAAGAACATTTACTTACTTAAATAAGAAGTTGATCCACTATAGAAGTCTCAGGATCAAGTGCCATGAAGCCTTTGATCCCGGAGGTACAAGCATAGAGAAGTCACCGACAGATCCGGTGCTTCCCCTTCTTCTCCTCCACCCACTATTTAGCTCTCAAGACTAGATCTAGTCACTCTCTTGGGGTACTACAGATCTAATCTCTCAACCTGATATGCTTTTGCTCTTCAACTCACTCTAGGGCTTCTAGTTCTACATGGTCTTCTAATCTAGATTGGAACTAGAGAGGAGAGGTTGTCCTCACATTGGGACACCTCTATGACCAATAGGTCAAGAGATAATGAATAGAATGAATTAGGGTTTAGCCCTAGGGTCATGGGGTCTTCTTATATAGGCCTTGGCGATGAACGATGACCATTGGATCAAACCGACCTTCAATAACGGTATAGATACAACCTCAATGTCGGTGGTAAACCGCCATAGAAAGATGAAGCCGATTGGGAACCGGCTCCCGGCGGCCGCCAGTGGTCTTGTGGCACAACCGTGTCGTTTCCCCGGTGTCTTCTCGGTGTCTTCTAGAATGTTTTAGTCCACTTTTTGGGTTGAGTTACTTAACGGTTAAGTCTTGTCATCGTATGGGATGTAAACTCTTAGGTTTCTCACCATTCTTCTCGCTTTTATCGGTTTAATCCTCGAAAAGATATAAATCACCAAAGCTCGTGGAATTATGTTAGTAAAGCCCGTAGACTCATGTTGATATTCATTTTATGCCCTTATTTCCTGTTTAGTTGACAAGTAATATTATGCTATAACAGGTGTCAACACGCACCGCTCACTGGAAAAAACGTGGTCACCACCGGCACGCGAGGAGCACGATGACGGTGGATCCGGGGGCACGGCGGGGTGGCGGCAAGACCGGGAAAAAAAATTGGGCAGCTCTTCGGGTGAAAAAATTGAACCGCTAAGGACTTAGCTTAAATTTAGGGGATGGGGAGTATTTATACTAGATTGATTTTTGCGTGGTGGGCGTGTTAGGGCGCCCGCCATGCAAAATATTTCGAGAAAAAATTTAGAATTTTTTTCAAATTAGAACAATTTGATTTTAAATGGGATAAAATTCTATAATTGTTAAAAAATTGAGGAAAAATTCTTAAAATGGTTCTATCAACTTTGTATTCAAAGTTTTTTGAAACTAGGTCGTTTAGTGTCCGTTTGACCAAGGTTTGACTAGGTCAAACTTTTGAATTTTTAAAAACTCTAGTTTTTCGAAGCCCTAGACTTCCTCGATTCAAAAAAGTCATGAATACCACTTTTGTCAAGCTCCCCAAGGTCTACAATTGGTATTAGGGTCAACTTTTCAGCTTTTGAATTTTTACGCCCGAAATTTGAAATTTAAATTTTTACACATTCGGACGACATTTCAAGGCCCGGATGGCGTACATTTGAGAAGTCATGAGTACAGAAAGTTCATAACTCATCAAGATCTACAATTCATATATAGGTCATTTTTATGCGAGAAAGTGTTACTAACGTGTAGTTCAAAATCACTAGTCTCCCCATAGTTCCCGAAACTCGTCTCGAGATATATGATTTTAGGACTACTATTTTCTAACACTTTCTTATATGCAAAATGACCTATACACCAAGTGTACATCTTGATGAGTTCTATCAACTTTTCAAGGCCCGGCCCCGCTTCCTCATCGAGCTCATCGGCCCACGCGACATCCAGGCATTCCGCTTGTATCGACTAGCGCCACGTGAGCGCATAACCGGTCAAATTCTCATACCGACGCCCGATATAGGATACGTGGTTAGGGCAGGCATCAAACTTTTGAGTTTCATCGCCATGGGCCGGATCAACTTCTTGGCACGATACGTATTAGCAGGAACCTTGTTAGGCATTGGTTACGTGGTAGCAAGGTAACTTACGAGCTTATTGAAGCTAGTATCGCACCAACCCACAACGAGACTTCAACATCAACAAATTAAGGTTAGAACTAAGCGCCCGCAACCTCGCGGACTGTCTTTGTAAAGCGGATCAATTGCTGCCTACTTCATCCTGCTTGAAATTCTCCGGCTATCTCGGCAGCCTAAACATGATGTCATCCTCATCGAAGTCGGTTCACCAAATCTTCAAAAACCCGACATCCTTAGGTTGCGCCATAGGAGTCTCCTCGCCACCATCCCATCCACCACCACCACCATGATCGCCGCCGCCGCCGACGCCACCGTGATATCGATGCAATTGGATCGGCCGGGTGGACTTCCCCGTACAAAATCGCCGGGATTTCCCGCTATCGGATCGGCCGGGTGGATCGATGGGTGGAACTTCTTCGCCGCGGAAAATTCCGCATCAAATAGTCCTTGACGAAAACCATGCATGATTAGGTGAGATCGCACCATGGTGTCGCTGTCGCCTTTGAGATTCTTGCAGCGAACGCAGCGACGATAATCAGCCCGTTGAATTATTCGCCAGGTCGCTTCGCCGAGCAACAAACTTTTTCACCTCATCATAGTATTCGTCCTCAACCCTCTTCATCTCATACATCCAAGTGGGCTCGGCGCCTCTCCATCCTCAGAACCTGCTTCTTCATGAAAGCTAAGTGTCGTTATATAGTACTCAAACCAAAAAAAAAAGAAGAAGAGAGGATGAGAGCAGAGAAAATCAGTTTTCTCTCTCCTCCATAGATCTAGATCTAAAGGGGGGGGATGAAAAAAGAGCAAAAAAGAGATGAAAAGAGGCCTTTACGGACCACCATCGTCTTTTCCTCCCCAAATCCATGCCAAAAGTCCCAAATCAAAGATTTTATCAAAATTTGGGTCACCCCCCCCCCCACACACACACAAGTTGGAAGAGGAATATCCGTGGAGAAGATTAAGGGGCGGCCGTGCAGTATTTATAGGGTCGGGATTTTTGTGTGGCGGGCGCCTTAATTTGCCCGCCACGCAAAAAATCCCGAAGACGCGTGGGTGGGCGCCGCAACGCGCCCACCACTTTTTAATACATTTTGTGTGGCGGGCGCGTTGCGTGCGCCCGCCACGGATAATCGCCCCTTTCACGTGCGCCCGCCACGTGAAATTCCTCCCACGCCGGCCAACGAACGCCCGCCACGGAAAAGATTGGACAGTGCTCGCAAAATCAAATCAGTACCAGTGTACGTGGGCAAGGTCGTGGTCCTGGACAACGAATGGATATACAAGACATCCAGGTCGGATCTATCTTTCCTGTTTCATGTGAGAAAGTTTGTTGCGGCAGAGAAAAAGCATCATCTTGTCGGGAGCTCACCATTCGTCCGTGCAATAGCTACAAGAATCTGCTTACCTAGGATGACAACGTGTTGCAAAATTACTTCATGCCCTATGGTTTCGTGAAGGAGGCCGGATTACCCATTTGGAAGTATCACCGCAAAGCATATCCTAGTGTCACCGGTGATGTCCAACCCAAGAATTTCACGTTTGGGATGTGACATGGAAAACACTAAATAACACTACAGGATTTAAACATTTTTCTAAAAAAAAATCGTACTTTTAGTTAGGTTATTGACATTTTATATTGTGGTAAAATCGAGTATCTAAATTTTTTGTAATTTAATTTACTGGTCTGTTGCATTCATGCCTGTGCATAAATTTTATGTTCGAAAAATGAATTGAAATGTTTCTACATACGCTTAGGGTTTGGTTCCACACTAGTACAAAAACCTTTTCCGCGGATGGCCCCTAGTTGGCCCCGTGGCCGGCCGCCCTGGGAACCCACCACGGTAAAGGCATTAACCGCATCGGGCGCTTTTAATATGCCCAGCACGTAAACACTCATTAACTGTGGCGAGCAAGTTACAAGCGGGTGGCATTGTTAATGAGCATTTACCATGGTGGGCAAATTAAGACGCCCGCCACGTTAATCCATGTTTTAAATAACGCGCTATTTTGCCACTATAGCGCTTCTATAGCGGTGTGGAACAACTGTCACGGCTATTGTCCGCTTTTGGCGCTTATTGGCGCTTATAGTGCCGCTTAATTTGCCGCTATTCTTATTTTCTCCGCTCGCCTAAAATAAAGTGTGGGTGGCCCAATTAAGCCCACTAATGGCCCAATTAAGAAACCAAAAATGGTTTGCCTGAAGTCTGTAACCCCAGTTCACGGTCTCTCCCTCACTTCCCGACACAATACGTGGCGGCAACTAGGCGAGCCCATGCGCATCGGTGGACTTCGGCGGCTTTGCGCAGCACTTAATGGTGACCTTGTCATGCGCGACGGCTGAGTGTGTGCAACAAACCGGTTGGGTGAGCGTGGCGGCAGAAGGTGGCGCCGGCAGCCGGGCTGGGCGAGCCGCGATGGGCGAGCAACGCAGCAAGGGACGTGTTGGGGGAGGCCGAAACCCGCCCACCCCCTGCCGCCGGCCCGAGAGACCACACTTGAGACGGCCCGGCGGGGACAAGATTCGCCTCGGGTGGGCCGAATGTTTTGAGACGAGTCCGCGTCCGCGAGCCAAAGGATAGAAGGGATGGAGCCCGAGTGACGGGGCTTCAGACGCCGCTGGCGGAAGCGAGACTTTCGCCATGACGCGGACAAGCGCCCGATGGTCGGAACTCCGCCCACGAAGTAACGACACGTAGGCGAAAGCCATGGCATTCGCCGTGGAGCCCGAATGTCACGGTTTCGTTAGTTGGAGATCGTGAAATAAAGGCGCCGCTTCGGGTGCGCCGACACTCGGCCCGGGCCGAATGTCGAGGCTTCCAACCGATAGCGGTTGGTAGGAAATCGCTGGGCAAGTATGCTAACATTCGGACGAACGCGACTAATGCTCGCTTACGCCCGAGGGCGTGGATCACCACGAATCCCCTTGGCTACCCTAAGGGGAGTCGGAAAAGCGCCGCCTCGGCGGCGCGAGGCCGGAAGGGCCCGTTAACGAATGTCTTTTAGCCTTGTTTTTGCAGGTGCTCGCGATCCGACGTCGAGCAGCCCAAGGAGGGTAGGTGGGATCGCGAGGCAGGAAAAAGACCACGTTGCCCCTTGATCAATGGCGGAGACGCCGAGGTCTAGGGTTGGTAGGAGGACAAAATCGAATTGTAATAGTCTACGGACTATAAATAGACCCCAAGGGGCGTTGTAAAGGGACACGGTGAATTAATAGAAGAGTGTTCCAGCTCGATATTCCTTTAAGTGTTCGCCTAGCCTTGTTGTGTGATTCGGCCCTATTGGGGGGGTAGCCTCGTCGCGGGCCACGCCAACATTGGCGCCCCACCGTGGTTGTGCAGTAACCCATTGCTCCAGGCGGTAGACCAAGGCGGCGCCGGCAAAGACCGGCCGGATCTCCTCCGACGGATCGGCCGGATCCTCCGACCGAGACCGCTCACCCAAAGCAGTCGTGGCTAGGGCGGCGTAGGATGCGACACAGCCCCGGGGCAACAATCGCCAAGGCCCTTCCGGGCAGTGAGGTGCCAAGCTCAAGAAGATGAAGAAGACTCGAAGAAGAGCAAACCCACCGAGCGAAAAACAAAGAGTAATGAGCAGAACAACGCTCCAAGTTAATCCAAGAATTGAGCCTCCCATAACAGCTAAGCTCGTGAGAGTTGAGGGCTCGAGGGACGCAATGATGAAAGGAGAGGCGCCAAGCGGAGAGGATTCGGCCGGGAGCGCTTAAAGCTCACCGAAACGTAGAAAGAGAATTTGCTCCGTGAAATAGCTCGGATGGAGAAAAACACCGCACCATCCCTAGGAGGGTTAACGATCGGTTTCGGCCGCGGATAGGAAGTCGATCCGCCTCACCACTCGCCGAATTATAGTTGAGTCCATGGCCTATAGGGTACAAGCCCGCATTGCCATCATTCAATGGGAAATCGGACCCAAGGAAGTTCATCGTAAGCTATGAAGTCGCAAAGACATTCGGCAGAGGGGGATTCGACCACCCCGGGCGAAATCTCTCATAATGGCGTAGAAGACATTGCACATGAATGGTACATTGCTCTTCGTCCACTTTCGATAAGAAATTGAAGCACCTGAAGGAGCAAAGCTGATCATCACCTTTGAGGGTTTCCGGCCTTGAAAAAGGGAACCCAGATTTCGAAGCTCAAGCAAGAAGATGGAGAGTCACTCACACAATACCGAAAAGATAGTACAGCTCTTCGTGCTCGACGCCGAATGTATCGATGAAGTAGTCATAGCAGCGCAATCGAAGGCATGGCTATAGGTCAATGCGCCGCACAACTAGACAGGAGGAGCCCAAAACCGTGGATCGAGCTTATACGATCGATCAAAAAGTTTGCGGTCCGAAGAAGGTCCGAAAAAGAAGAAAGGCAGCAAGAAAGGACGAAAAGCAACAATCGCCACATCCAAACGCAAACAACAAACCCAAAAAAGGTGGCAAGACTCCTCGCCCGGCCAACAATGTGCAAGATGATTCGGCTCAAACGGCCGAACCCGGGCCAAGAACCAGGATCCGGGACGCCTCAAATTCCAAAGCAAATCGGGCCCAACCGAGGTGGCCAAGCTCAAGGGGTAGAGGTCGCTGAAGAGGCCGGGATGGTCCAAGAGTACCGCATCGTTTCATCCGTGGTGAAAACATGGGTCATTTCAGCCGAGACGTAAGTATGGGCAAATGGCCAAGGAACGTAAATCAAAGGACTAAAGTTCACAAGGTAGCTAAGCTCCAAAGCACGTGTTCAACACACGAGAAACAAAGAAGCGCCACCAATGCATACTCGGGTTATCGAGTACTCGATTTGCCACCTCCGCCTCCATTAGTGCAAAGCAGCCCCCATTCTTCCGGCCACCACCACCACCGCACTCTCGAACTACCCGGTTACATCCCGCAGCCCCAAATTCTCCATCAATGGCGGAGTCCTCTCTCCGCAAACCCTGAACAACCACGCTGGTAACGCACACATGAAGCCCGAAAGCCAGAAAATAGGATTGTAAACTCGCACTTCCGTCCTGTGGTCACATCTATGCAATCACAAAGGATCCAACCTCGAGCACGAGAACAAAAGAGCCGAAGGGACTACGTGAGAAGAGTGCACACGGAACACCCAGCTGCCCTTGAACAAAGCCAGCATGGTCTATGGTCCCGATCACATTTGACGAAAAGCGACTTCCGGCTAAGAGACTACCCGCATACGAGACGCATTCGTCGCGATTGCAAATGTGGATAAGTTCACACTTCATAACATCCCCGATAGACAACGGAAGCTCGCCAGACATTCTCGCTTATCAAGGCCTTCCAAAGCATGAATATGGAACGGAGGACGTTGCAACCGGCGGTAATGCCTTGTTTGGTTTCGGGAAAAAGGATAGACGCGATTGAAAGAAGGACATCGCGGTGACTTTCGGTGAAGTGGGCCTATGCCGAACCGAAATCATCACATTCGACATAGTCAATATAGACTATCCTTACACACCATCTTCGGCAATGAGTCATAAGCAAGTTCGATGCAAGAATCAAGCAAAGTTTTTTGTGCATGAAGATTCCCTCCCCTTCGGCATCGTGGACCGTATGGGGAGATCGTGAAGCGGCTCGGAAGATAGATGCAAGGCCAATACCCGATACAAGATGATCAACGAGGTAACCGAGGCCGAAAAAGAGAAGACGATGAGAAAGAAGAGTCGAACCCAAAGCTGAAAAGGTCAAAGAGCCGAAAGTAGAGTCACCCGAATCCACAAAGAAGGTCCCGATATCCTCCATAGGGCCCCGAAGAGAGATTATAATCGGCTCGAGCTCCGCCGGATGAAGCAGCCTCGGTATGCTCGCATTTCTAGACTCCAACTCGATGTGTTCATGTGGTCACCAAGATCCGAGAGGAGTAAGCCAAAACCCGGCTCAAAGATAACTTAAGCGTGGCAAAGAACAAAGGAAGCCTAAGAAACAGAGGCCGAGAAAACTATCCGAGGAGAGAAGCGCGAAGAAGAAGCAAAAAGCGAAGTCCGCAGACTTTCGAACGCAGGAGTAATCGCACGTTCAATATCCCGAATGGTTAGCTAACGTAGTCATGGTTCGTAAGAAGACATCCGACCCCGACATCAAGAAATGGCGAATGTGCGTAGACTTCACCGATCTAAACAAGGCATGTCCGAAAGATCCGCACCCTCCCGAGAATAGACACCCTAATTGACTTAGCCCTCAGCCGCGAAAGGATGAGCTTGCTCGACCGCTTCTCCGGATACCATCGATACATTCGAACCCGGAGGACGAGGAGAAGACAAGCTTCATCACTCCAAGGGGGAACCCATGTTTTCAAGCTTTAATGCCCGAAGGTCCGAGGAATGCCGGATCCACCTTCTCCGTAACGTCGATGAGGTGTTTAGAGAGCAGCCAGTAAGAAGAAGAATCTCGTGAACATATGTGGACGATATAGTAGTCATCGCCAGCTCAAAAGAGTCGCACATTAGTGACCTAAAGGAAACTTTCGCGAATCTAAGGCGAAGTGGGCTCAAGCTAAACCCGAAAAAGTGCATTTTCGGTATCACCAAGGGTAAAATGCTGGGATGTCTAGTGTCAGCCAGAGGCATAGAAGCGAATCCAGATAAGATCGCGGCAATCATAGACATGAAGCCCCGTGATAGCCGAAAGAAAGTCCGTAGAGGCTCACAGTCGGCTAGCGGCTCTCGCCAGATTCATCTCAAGGTCACCGAAAAAGGTTTACCCTTCTTCAAAGTGCTAAAGGACGTACTCGGATTTCGAATGGGGACTCGAACAGCAAAAAGCCTTTCAAGACCTGAAAGACTACCTTACCAATCTGACGACCATGTCGAAACCATCCCCAAAGGCAGTGTTATTGTTATATTTAGCAAAAGATCACGGGGCCGCGGTAAGCGCCCGGCCCTCGTCGAAGAGAAGGAGCAGGACAACAAGCTCAAAAGTTTCCTATCTATTACGATCCGAGGCCCTTTCGGCCAGCCTAAGCTTAACTACTCGTAGCTAGAGAAAATAGCTTACACGGTCCTAATAATGGCAAGCCGAAAGCCGAGGCACTACTTTCAGCACACAAGATTCGGGTTGTTTCCTCTCCCCCCTTGAGGCTTTGTTCAGAACAAAAGCCGAAGGGCGAGGCGTGGTAGGCAAATGGGCCGCCGAACTCAATGAATTTGTAATCAATTTCGAGCATGATTGGCCATAAAGTCTCAAGCAACGCGGATTTCATATAGCAGCATCGACTCCGCAAAACTAAGGGAATCCGATAGTTTTTGACGAACCAACTTGGATGCGTGACAGACTCGAGCCCGGTGTGACAAAGGGGCCGGGGTTTCAGCCATACTCACCCCAAAGAAGGTCCATCCATTAGATATGCAGCCAGACATAGCTCACAAGCACCAACAATACGGCCGAATATGAAGCGGCATCGCTAGCACTTCAAAAGCTAAGAGCAATGGGCGTTAAGAGATGCATCATTTGCACCGATTCGCAGCAGTAGTGTAAGCGGACAATCGGAAAAGGAGTCCACGGCCGTGGAGCCGTTCTAGTCGATATTTACAGCAAGAAGAGAGCGATGGAAAAGCACTTCGCAGGTTTCTCCATAAAGTACATACCACGCAGTTGAGAATGAGAAGCCGACGAGCTAGCAAAAAGCAGCCAAGACTTGGCATTCCAACCCCACCGCATTTATTCTTCCAACAACTTTCGCCAAGGCAATAAGAGAAGAAGAAGAGGAACCAAGGGCCATTCATGTCATCGCAAGTCATGATTGAGGAGCCCGATATTCAGATTCCCGACAGAACATTCAACCGTAGTCCAAGCATGAACAAAGCAGCCGAATGGAGTCACGAACTAAGCACTACTCCATCGTAACGGTGAGTCGCATAAAGATGGCATCATAGCGCCAAAACTCAAATGCATCAAAGACGTAAGAAGGGCGAAAGCTCCCCGGATGAAATTCATGGAGGAATGTGCGGAGCTCACACGGGGACCCTACCTAAATAGCCCATAGAGCAATGAGACAAGGATTTTACCGGGTCATCGCCACCAAGATGCAAAGCAACCGGTGAAGACATGCGAAAGCCGCCGATGTTCGCCAAAAGCAAAACGCACCGCCCAACCCCACCAGGTCGATTGTGCCTACCCGCCACCCAACGGGGGGGTAGACATAGTAGGGCCGCTACCAACAGCTCCAGCAACGTAAGATTCACAAACCGTGGCGCTTGAGTATTTCACCAAGTGGATAGAAGCAAGACCTCCGCCGTAATCACCAAAGAACCTTGATCGGGCGCTTTGGCAAATGTATAACTGGCCGCTTCGAGTTCCATCCAACATAATCAGATAACGGCAAGCGCTCGACTCAACAGAGTTTCGAACTTTTGTGAGGAGCTTTCGATCAAAGTGACTTTCGCTTCAGCCTATCACCCACGCAGCAATGGGGCGGTCGAAAAGGCCAACGGTCTAATCTACTCACCCGCCTCTAAGTCTCTCCGGGACGCAGCAAAGGAAAGTGGCCACCAAAATGACCGCTAAGGCGTTTGGGGCCACAACATCTCCAAGTCCCAAGCCACCGGATTCACTCCGCTTTCGTCTCCTTTACGGAAGAAGCCATAACGCCCGAAGAACTCAGGCTCGCTCATTTTGTACACAAATAGCCGATGTAACCGAAATTCAAAGGTTTGTAGATGCCGACACATCTCGAATTCCGAAAGTTGCAGCGGCAAAAAACCTCGACAACTACCACAAGGAAACCCAAAGTCGGGCGGGACAAGAAAGTACTACGCAAGAACATCTACCCGGGTGACCTCGCCTTGATTCGCATGCGGACAAGCGAGGCAAGCTACAATCACAATGGTACGGACCTTTCGTCGTCACAAGCATGGTCAAGCCAGGGTGTTTCGCTCAAGACGGAAGAAGGCGATCTAAACTACTCACACGTGGAATGCGGATAATCTCCGTAGGTTCTACGCGTGGCTTAATGCTCCTTGAAATATGAGTTGTAATTTTCCTTTTTCTTTTATCATGGTTTGTAATAATTAAGGTACGAAACCACAACGGGTTGCGCTTTTTTTCCTCACGCTGGGAAGCCCTTTCGAGGGTGTGAGGTTTTTTAACGAGGCAACCCGTAACATTAGATCATGAACCCCTTATAAAGGTTTCTTTCCCCCCCAATCATTGGTGTCGGGACAAAAGAGCCGAAAGCAAGACGTGACTAAGTCACACTTGACATATTCGGCAAAACTCATGCCCGAAGGGTATATCTTTGAAGAGATCAGCAAAACCAAGGCAAAAAGCCGAAAGACTAAGGTCGAGAGGACCGAAAGTCGGGAGGAAGTCCGAAAGTGACAACTTCCAAATACTAAAAGCCGAGGCTAACAAGCCCGGATCATCCGAAAAATTGACCAGAAGTCAAAAACGGATCATAAGCGGTGAAACCCTCAAAAGTGCAGCTTGGCCATTGCCAAAAGCATGCACTAAAGCAAACAACCATTAAAAGTCCATAAAAGGGGCCAAAGTAGGTGCACCCATTTAATGAAGGACGATCACAACGACATTCTTTAAGGCCATATCCTCGGGCAATCGGGACAATAAAAGCCCGAGGATATGACAAGGACAAATTTAAAACCACTATAAAACAGGACCCAAAGGTCACAGACCCCCTCAGAAAACAGCCACAAGCTGTTGAGGGAATATCCTTAGTTAGCTACCAAGAGCAATGCAAAGGGCCATAGCCCAAGAAAAGCTTAGGCTCATTTGGATTGAGAGGGATCGTGAAAGGATAGCCAAAGATTCGGCCACACAGGAGAAACAAATTTGAATAGTGAGTGGCTCTGGCAGCTTACCCACAAGGTGCTGTCATGAAAAAGCTTGTCGAAAGACAATTCTACCACGAGGAAACCCTAAGGCCTAGCTCAGAAAGAGTTGCGCAGAAGGCATTTCGACCAACTCAGACACATCTACGATTACTCATGGTGGCCGACAATATCCGGGTTTCAGCGAAACGTCAGCTCAACCCACCCGAACATCAGAAATCTGAAGCACCGAATGCTCTGGTGAATCCTAGGACAGCATTCTCCATTGCACGAGTTCATCCTCATCGGCATGACGAGGGCAATATCGAAGCTGCTCGAGTGTACAAGAAGGTAGGCATACAAAGGTCGAAACACGACACATTCGGCCCAAGCCCGCCACGTAACAATGTCAAGCCGACAATTCGACCTCGGGCACTTGGGGCTTTAAAATCCACTCCTGGCCGCATGTACCCGGCTAGCTAGGAGAAAAGAGAAAGCTGTGAGCCTCAAGATGGCCGAATGGGCAAGATATGTAAGATCAGGTCCACATACGCAACACGCGAACGATACTCAAGTTAAAGATAAAAAAACGCTTTTCGGTAAAGCACACGACTTTCGTTTCCTCGCAAAAAGGGGGAGGGGGTTTCTTGACAAGAATATATTTTTCTCGAGAAAACGAAGCAACCCAAACCAAAAAAGCAACCTCGTCTATTTAAAGTAAAAAGGTATGGCATACATGGCTAGTTTAACCAAATGTCTTTAATGGAGCAATACCTATACCTAGGAGGCGAAAGTTCAACAGGCTCCTCCTTTACCTCTACTTTCGGCTCCAGTAAAACACCGCGAACTAAATTCCTCTACCTAGCGGAAGGAACGAAAGTACTCCAAAAATCAATCATCCGATGACCACGGCGAATGATTTTTTGTCGACAAGAAGTAAAAAAAAAAAAATTCATCCTATCGGGATAATTCTCCCGAGCCCTAAGCCACGAATCCCCCACTAATGCCGAATTCGCCACGCTCAACATTCAAAGGAAACAAGTCTCCCATAAAACCGAGGTCCCCTCCCGGGAACCCGCCAAAAGATTCAACGGTAACTTAATTATGTATCATTACAACAAACGGCCATCGGGGCGAATCAAATACCACTTAAGCGTCATCTACCCTATCTTCGCAGAGAAGGCCGAGCAAAGATTGGCTTCTGGGTCGCGTAGGAGGAGTCGGCGTTGGAAGGACTCCTAGATTCAAGACGGAGTTCCGCCGCCCCACTCCGCGATGAAGGCGTTGACCTTAGCCCGAATCTCTTCCCTTCCCCGCCAGACCGCAAAATCAATCATACCTTGTTCATTAGCACCAAAAATGCAAAAGAGCCGAACCCCACAAAATACGACGCAATCAATGAAAAGAGGGATTCGAACTTATCGTGGCCTCGGATTCGTCAAGACGGAACATGGCGAGATCCTTCCCGCCCCTTCACCCAATAGCCTTGGTAAAACGCCCCGGCCGCCGAAAGTGCCGGGGCAGGAGTGCGCCAAGACACGCCAGCTCCCTCATTCGGCTCCACGGCCTCTAAGTGAGGACAACCCGCCATGCATGGCAAAGGCTGAAGGCCCGAAGGGTTTCCAAAGAGGCATAGCCCTCCCGGGCCCCACGCGGTCATTCAGCCCACGACCTCCCGCGATGAGCCAAGTAAGCCTTTCCTTTGACCGAGCCCTTGAGGCGTAATGGCCTCGCCTCCGAAGGAAGCCAAGAACCGCTGAAGGGCCGAAATGTCGGCCTTCGTTTCGTGCTCTATAGCAGCCGAAAGCGATCGACTCCACTTCCTTTCGCATCGAGCCGCCTCCGTGTCCCGGGCCTTCCGCCCCCAGATCCGCCTTTTTTTCTTCTTTTTTTTTTTCAGCCCGGCCTCGGCCGACCCGTGGAGTTGGCCGTCTTCGTGTCCTTGGCCATTTCTCGTTCTTGGCCTTTTCGGCCTCTAGGGATCAGGTCGCCTTGACCCCCGAACTTCTTCTCCGTGGTCCCGGGCAATGAGCATAGACTACTTAAAGGAAACCAAGAAGTGGTAAGTAGCACGTAAAACTTGCATCCGTAATCTAATTGACCGAAAGCGTAAACTTACCCCCGTGGCGTAGAAGTTCAAAGCGCCAAAGACTCGGGGGGGCCTTCGCCAGCCTCCTTCTCGGTTTGCGGAGCCGTGAAGGAGGTCGAGGCCGGTGCCAATCTCACCCCTTCGCCCGAGGGGAGAAGGGGCAGACGCTGGGTCAACTCCCGCCACCACCCGGCATCCGAACGCGCCCTAGACAACACGCAAGCTTGTAAGTCTTCCCTCGGCGTGACTCATCTCCGGGGGAGCTAACCCCGCAGTACACAACAACCTCCTTAAAGTCACTTGAGTGACTTCGAGGGAGAGTGAGCCAAGCCAAAGAGAGTCTCCGAAAAAGCCGGATGTCTTGACGAATTCCGGTGAAAACCGAGACTTACCCGGAAAGCAGCCTTGGGCGAAGACGGGGCGGCGGCCGCCGGCCGGGCCTCCTTGTTCGGCCCTCTTGCCGCCAGAGTCGCAAAGATTCACAACAAGGCAAAGATCGCGCGGCCGCTTTACCGCCGGGGAAGTTGGGGCCGGAAGAGATCGTGGTCTCCGCATCCGGCCAAGGTGGCGAGGGGGTCTTTAACACCCTTTCCGCCCATCCTCCTCCGAATCACTAGAGATGACCTGAAAAAGCACACGGATGAACATTACTACCAAAGAAAGACACACTTGAACTAGAGCAAAACATCACGAAAAGGCAAATTGCCGAAAAGTGCGCCAAAGACCCCCAAGAAGGATAGGGAAAAGTACCGGGCGTAGGTAACAATGCCAAACAGCGAAGTTCGGCCGAATGTAACCTTTTGGGCCACGCAAGCCAGAACTCTAGCCGTAACACGACCTACCTCAACGCCCTTGGGCTCCTTCGCTTTCTCTCGTGGAGGTTTTTCTCGCCTTTTGATTCGCCGAGAGGAGCCGAATCAAGGCAATGCCTTTTCCCACAAGAGGCCGCCTTTCGTGCCGCTTTTTTCGCCTTTGGCTTCCTCCGGGGACAGCCGATGAGGGTAAGGCACCCCATAGCGCCGAAAGCCCTATTGATTCGGGCATTTTCACCAATGATCTCGCAAGCCAATTCATACCGCGTTTTCCCACCGATCCAAGGATTGCATCGCCTTCGGCCCATCACAAACTCTAAAAACACCTTCTTTGAATGGAAGCGTGTCGAACGGTAGCATGAACCACATTCGTCTCATAGTCATATATCGGAGGATCGATGACGAATCGCACACGAGAACTCAAGGGTCGAACCTCCATAGCGATCCATTCCTCGACCAGATCGCGAGTGCTTTGCCTTGCCAGGGTCCCAAGGAACGCAATGGTAGCTTCGGCGTCTCCATCAGCGTTTTCAAAGAAAGAAGCGTGACATTTAGCGCGCAAGGGGACCATTCGACTCTCAAGAGCAATCGTTCATCGGTAGGCCGGAAGTGGAGGCCTCCTTCATTCTTTGGCTTAACGCGAGCATAAAACCAAAATCAAGGCCCACCTTGACCACTTGTTGCGTAACGTAGGGGCCGACGAATGTTTCCCTTCGAATGAAGGTGTAAGCCCCGAATTGTAACGTAGCAATGCTCGCTCTTCCTCATGTCCCGAATCTTCTTGGGTTTTTGTGTAGAGCATAGAACCGAACAAAAGTCTCCACACAAAGAGGGGCTCCCATCATCTTCATGGCCTGTGACGTAATGCCCCCAACCGAGTAAACGCTTGGGTGTCGATGATGAAACCGCAGTCAATCGCGCCAAGGACACCGCCAATGAATGTGTCCTCAGAGGGCGCACGAAACCCAGCCCTAAAGTAATCCTTGAAAACAAGCGCTTCACCAAAGTTTGGGATTCGAACTCTATCACCGGCCGGAGCCCGCAAGACAAAGAGCCGCGGTCCGTTGATCCATGAACCCTTACGAACATAATCATTCGTGAACTTCTTCGTAAAACACGTGAGGTCCCAGCCCAATAAACTCACGGCAAGTCGAAGGCCCCGGATTCTCCCGAACCTTCGGCAATAGAGAAGCTTTTCATCCGACCCCTTCCGGGTTTCGCCGAAAGAGTCCCGGGATCTTCGGTACCGAAAGATCCGGCTCAGGCTCTACCAAACGCGCCCTCCGCCAGAGATCCTTCGATGTCAACATCCGCATCGGGCCTCATCCACAACCGGGGGCTAACCGGATTATCGATGCGGAATCATCCTCACTCCCGCTAGAAAAACAAGTGCGGATTGATGCTCTGAAGTGGCTTCGCGTTGGTTACATGCAATGCGGTCGAACCCAAACTCGATGAACTGAAGACCCGGAGCTTTTCGACGAAGAGCCGATCCCGAGACAATCGGATCCGACATTCTACCAAATCAACTAAAACCTAAAATACAAAAATAGAAAGAAACGATGAAACCCTAAAATAAAGAAACGGGCGCCCAACTCAACCGAAAGTAAAAGAAAAAGGAAGTAAACTTACTTGAAGAAGTCGAAGCCGGATCGCCGAGTGCCCGAAAGCTCCGAATAGCGAGGTCGCCGAAAGCAGGAGAGCTCAGAGCGCAGCGAGAGCAAGAGGGCAAGAGAGCAAATGAGCCGGGGGAATCATCACCACTGGCCTCAGTCACCTTATATAGGTGAACCAAAGACGCGGATCGAGGCCGCGCCCCTGTCTGCGGGGCTCGCAGCCCGAGGCGCATCGTTCGCCTTCCGAGGGGGTTTAATTAAATTAAAAATTAGAAACCCAAAATTAAATTAAATTAGAAATTATTAAAATACCTTAATAGCTTCAACCACGGGCCGTAAAAAACACGAGTCAGGCATTCGGATCCAAGGGGGTTTCTTGAGGGTCGAGAGGTCGATTCCAAGGAGAGGACGAAAATACCTCACCCTTAGACTCAAGGCTACTGCTGGGGAGGCCGAAACCCGCCCACCTCCCACACGCCCGAGAAACCACACTTGAGACGGCCCGGCGGGGGACAAGATTCAGCCTCAGGGGCCGTAAATGTTTTGAGACTCGAGTCTGTTACGCGCCGCGAGCCAAAGGATAGAAGGGATGGAGCCCAGTGACGGGTGCGACGCCGCGGGCGAAGCGGAGACTTTCGGGCCATGACGGGCGGATAAGCGCCGACGGTCGGGAACCGCCCACGGTGAAGTAACAAGCACGTAGGGCGAAGCCAGGGCGGCATTCGGCCAGTGGAGCCCGAATGTCACGGTTTCGCTAGTTGGAGATCAGAATAAAGGCGCGCAGCTCGGGCGCCCTTATTCCGCCCGCCGCGCCGAATGTCGAGGCTTCCGGCCGATAGCGGTTGGTAGGGAAATCGCCAACGGGCAAGTATGCTAACATTCGGACGAACGCGATTTAATGCTCGCTTACGCCCCGAGGGCAGGATCGGGCCGCGATCCCCTTGGCTCCCCAAGGGGAGTCGAAAAGCGCCCGCTGGCGGCAAGGCCGAAGGGCTCGTTAACGAATGTCTTTTAGCCTTGTCTTGCAGGTGCTCGTGATCCGACGCCCGAGCAGCCCAAGGAGGGTAGGTGGGATCACGAGGCAGGAAAAAGACCACGTTGCCCCTTGATCAATGGCGGAGACGCTGAGATCTAGGGTTGGTAGGAGGACAAAATCGAATTGTAATAGTTCACGGACTATAAATAGACCCCCAAGGGGCGTTGTAAAGGACACGTGAATTAATAGAGTGTTCCAGCTCAGATATTCCTTTAAGTGTTCAGTCTAGCCTTGTTGTGTGATTCGTCCTATCGGGGGGTAGCCTGCTTCGGGGCCACACCAACAGGATTTAGGTCCAACAATGGCTGAACCAAGTCCAGACCAGAGTGCACTAGCTCCAACTGTAGGTATGTTCATTTGATTTTCTTGTCATCAGTAGATTATTGCTAGATAGTTGCCTATGGATTGTTGCCTGTGAAGTATGAAATCATGTTTTCCTATGGCTGGAATTAAATAGCGCGCTATAGCGTGTAGCTGTCTCTATTGCGCGGCAATAGCACCGCTATAACGGTAACAGCGATCGGAATACATGCACGCTAAATTTCATAGCCCGTTATTTAAAACGTGGACCCAGCCCCCTATAAATAGCAGCCATCCGCCCTTCTTCCTTCTTCCTCCTCGGCTCTTCCTCTTCCAAATCTTGGGGTGGGGGTTGCCCTAAAATTGCCTAATGGTCCACTTTGTCCTCTTTCCTTGGCCTCTAGATCTAAGGTAGATTCATGGTTGAATGTTTATCTCTTTTCTTCTATTTCTTAGATGATCCCTGGGATGCTGATATTTCTAGAGTAGTAATTATGGCAATTTAGTCCTGCCGCTTTTCAAACTGTATGTATATATAGGCTACTGATCGGATTGTGTCCTTTTTTTTTTTTTTTGACAAGAGGATTGTGTCCTTTGAATCTGCTATTTGGTTGTGCTGTCATGTCAATTTCAATATCAAAATCCGCGATTTGAGAAGCTTTTACCAAAGGTTTGTTTTCTGTAGTAATTGTTGGGATCTAAATTTGTTTCTCAAAACTTTTGTCGCGAACTTTGAAGTTTCAGGAAGTTTGCAGTTAGAATCGTAGACAAGCAGAGAAATGTGCGAAGGTATCTTCGCGTGACGTATAGCTTCTCACAAATCAAGCAAGCAGCACGAAAGTTCAGACCTGCGAATTTAGAAGAGGAGGCTTCACTGGGATAACTTCGCTCGGGCGATGTGGACAAAACCGAGGACGAGAAGTCTGGGCCTAAAGGAAACACGCGAAGTTGACAAATTCAACATCGCCGAAGAGGAAATAGAGGATCACCAAAATTGTAAAAATAGGAGTTTCTATGTAACCCGAACTCAGGGGGTCTTATAAATACCCCCGACATCAGTTATAATGTCCATGTTGAATGTCAATAAAGTGTTGTGACGATATTTCACCTAACATCTTGGCGCCCACCGTTTTTTTGTGTTTAGGTCATCCCCCCACCACCATCTCGGCCTATGGGGCGACCTAAGAGCAAGTCAGCATCCGCTGACGAAACAAGACTTACGTAAGACAGAGTAGTCCAAACAAACTAAGACGACTCAACAAGAGAACAACCTTCCTAAGGAAACAATGAAGGCAAAGAAGAGCAAAGGCTTAAGAATCTAGAAGAAGAATTGAAGAAGCAAGTAAAAGAACTTGAAGCTTGCAAACTTAGAACCAGAGAAAGAAGTCTCAACCAAAAAATAGAAGAAGATGAAGAAAACATTAAATGACTAAGCGAAGAGATCAACCGTGAAAGCAACGGTCACAATCCTTGATGAACCAAGTTCAACAAACGAGAAGCATTCAAGAAAAAAGGAAGGCAACATAAACACAATTGATTCAGAATCACCACTCTCCATCGACCATCGAAAAGAGAAGTGGCCAAAAGGATCGAATTCAACATGATCCCAACATACGAAGGAATGACAAATCCAAGGCAATTCCTAATGAGCTTTGAAGCAGCTATGGCATCAGGAGGCAGAGATGAAACAACACTAGCAAAAGCACTAATCATGGCAATCAAAGGCTCAACCCAAAGTGGTGTTCTTTTCTCAAACCAAGGTCAATAAAAACCTAGGAGTAGTTGAGAACAATTTTACTAGTTGACTTCCAAGGATTTTCAACACACCGATCTCACAAGTAATGACTTGTTTGACATCAAACAATATCCGTAAGAGCCACTCATTCAAGACTATAAAATATTTTTCCGGATGAAAACTCAAATTCCAAATGTGCCCGATGAAGTCATCATCATTGCAATCAGAGGACTTAGAGCTAGACAATTGTCTTTGCATTTGAAAAGAGAAATACCACATGATCCCGCTCAACTATATGAAGAAATTTAAAAATATGCAACATCAGATGACGGCTAGAGAAAAAGAATTGATGAAGAGAACAATCAACAATCAACGATTGAAAGCGAAGTCAAACAATCAATTTAGATCTCAAATCTTTGAGCGAAGACAGTTTCAGCCCTTTCAGCGTGTCAATCAAAAACAATGAGCAATCTATTGAGAATGCACCACCTTAGGGTCAAAATGAATAAAGATAATCAGTTTCAAAACAAAACTACAACGATGGAAATGACAATTTTAGAAGAGGATTCAATGAAACAAGATTTAGAGAACGAAGAATATTGAAACCAAAAGAAATGTATTGCATCGTGCATGGCAAAGGGGCTAACCACACCTCCAAAATGTGCCCAAATATAAAGAAGACCATTGAAGAAGTTCAACAAGAAGGCAATTTGAACCATTGGCAATTCAAAAGTCAATCAATCATGTCATCCAAGGAGGTCCTTCGCAAAGTCAAGCATACTACCCGGCAAACTTTCAACAACCAATGCTACCGGGACCACTTCCAATATACAATTGTGAACCATTGGCAATGTTTCCACAACAATAGGCACAACCACAAAATTCTCGGTCGGAGACTTTGGTGGTAAATAATCAATTAACAACTCTCCAGCAGTCTCAACAACAAATACAATAATTCCATGGTGATACAGATTATTAACAATCCCGTGAGGAAGCAAAGATGGAGTACGAAAAAGCAACAATGAAACAAAACTACTTTCAAAGAGTCAATTCAATATCTATGGAGGGTCTATTCAAAAAGACAAAATGGTCTTATCAACCTATCATGTTCACAAAAAAAAGACATGAAACTCAAAGTTACCCTCACATGGATGCAATGGAAATTGAAGCAAACATAGATGGCTAGGTAGTTTCAATAATCTTAGTCGATGGTGGAAACTCAGCCAGATATCTTATTCGCATCAACATTTGATGCAATGCAAATTGAGGGGAAAAACTTTGAAGAGTAGAACATCCATTAGATGGATTTGGAAGAAAAAGAATAAATTCAGTAGAAAGGATTGTGCTACTAGTATCATTCACTACTACGTAATTGAAGTTACGCGGGCGAGCATTTTAGATTTTCCGTGGCGGGCATAGGATCCGCCATGGAGCTAGGGTCACAAGTTAATCGAACGATTAACCGCGGGCGACCCCTTGCCCGCCATGGAAAATACATTAACCGTGGCGGGCGTTTAACAAAAACCGCCACGGTTAATAGATTAACCATGGCGGCATCGTTACGCGCCCGCCATGGTTAATGTATTAACCATGGCGGTTTTTGTTAAAAGCCCGCCACGTTAATTAATTCAGGATTAATAAAAAAATAATTCAAAAAAATATTATAAAATTATAAATTTTGATTTAAACCACATATTAAATAATAAAATAAGAGAATATTCACATAAATCTTAAACATGCATCACAATTTAACATTCAACTAACATGGACATTCAATTAAAGCACTTAGAGTTTAAAAGTGACCCACCACACATCGAATTTAAAAACTCGATCAAACGATCGATTGCTCAATCACGTTTAGCTAGGTTACAACTCGGGCCATCCCACGTATAGTCCTTCATGTCTCAGCGTATTTCTCCAAATCCGTAGTTCCCATAAGTCCTCGTTTTCGCAAGGTCAAGTTAGGGTCGAAGAAATGGCCTGTAGGTAGCACAACGTCCTCAATGACGCCCCTACGGATGGCGGCAACCAGTTTCTTGAACGTAATGTCGCCCAAGCCATTCGCCCAAAATTGTGGCGTGGTTTTCTTCGCCGCCATTTTTCTTCGCGCCACGTAGTACGGTACACATCATCGCGGGCTATGAACATACGGTATAGAAACCACACAAAGTTGCTCGCCAAAAGGCTGCTTACCGCGACCGCATGCACGATATATGTACCAAAAAATGGTTAGAATATTATGAGACCATTCAATATGGACGAGCAAACGAGAGTAATGCCGCATATACCTCGTAATCTCGCCCCGATCTTCATTTGGTCCTTATGTTTTCTTTGCGTATGCTCGCCTCCGATCGAATGACTCGGGGTCTTTCAAGTAATCCTTGTAAGCCCCGCATGCGAAATCCCACAAAGTGTCATGACTTACGTAAGTTTGTGGTATGAAATAGTATACAAGTGTCGTGGACTGACTTACCGGCAGTGGCCTCTTCAAAATGTTTGTAGAGGCCTTTTGGCGTATCATACAACGAGCCCGGCCTAAGGGCCGCTCCATCCCGAGGGAAGATTAGCCAAGTAATCCAAAGGGCTGCTGTGTCTTTGTTATTTGTATACCGCCATGCTACACCATTTTATTTGATTAGAAATAGATTCCAAGTGTTCAAAAAATAAAAAGTATTGCTTTTGACTTACTTGATATGTTGGGCCGCAATGAGACAATCCGGCCTCCGTTTTGATCTTCTTCATGCACTTACGATGTAGTCCGCCATCTCTCTAACTCTTGCATCGCACAATCTTTTAAAGTGTTTATATTGTTCGGCCTTGCCCAGCTTCTTGAGCTCTTGGTTCCTCTGGCTCTCCATCCAGTATCCAGAAAATTCCGCCACGTCTATATACGCTGGACATAGAAACACAATTGGCTCATTCTTCGTTCGGGTTATCAATGCTTGCATCCCGCAAGCACATGTGGTCACGTCATTATAGGATCGGAGAGCTAGAATTAGTGGTGTACGAGCGCCGTAATGCATAAACAAACTCACGCAGCATAGAGGGTGACAATGGATTGGTCGAGGTCCCGGCGCCGTAGCAACCGCCACATTTCGCCAAAGCCTATTGGCAAAGTGAATTGTCCTCCTCCAAGTTAAAGAGCTCTTTAGGAACCCCGAAATGGAACTCCGTCACCCCCCCGATCAATCGCGCAACCCGCGAGTGTCCCACTCCTCTTCCTCGATTAGCTAGCCCTTGGGCACCATGAACTTGCCAAGCTCAAAGTAGTCCGGGCAGTCCCGGTCGACCCATTGTCCCCGCCGATGGGGTATACAATTCCTATACGTAAGGAGATGTACGTTAGCATCTTCTAGCTACGCACGCATACGTGCATATGTGGCTAAGTTTGGTTAAGATTATCACGCATATACGCATCTAGTACCGGCCTCACTTCCCGCCCCGGTTTCGCTTAGCCAATCGGAGGTCCTTTTCCTTCTCCGCTAGCTCCTTCCCCGGCCTCCTCATCTAAATATTTGTTGGTCATAGCAAGAACTTCCTCATCTTCTTTTGATAGCTTCTTCTTCTTCGGGCGCTTGGGGGAACATTCGACCTCATCGCCCTTCCGACGCGCTCCGAGGCGGTGTTGACAATCCTATGCATGTGGAATTGAACTACATTAGCCACCAATTAATGCATAGTACAAGTTAGCCATGTATTTTTGTTTCTATATTGTCACATTTTCTGAAACCTCCTCGACCATTGGGCGCTTGAACGGCGTGGGAGGGCGGCGAGCCCCCCTTGTCACGCTTTTAGGAGAAGGTGTCCTCGCCGTCACCGTAACGGGGTGTCTTGCCGCCGCCTCCCTCCTTCCTGGTTCTTCCGAGGTGGGTTCGACAAGGACTTCCGCCACCTCGGCCACCATCGTCGTTGTTATCATCATCGTCATCGTCACCACCACCGGGGAGGAGGAGGGGGCGCGCGGCGCCGTCCGAGGTGGTGTCGCCGGCTTATAAAGGGCAATGTCTTCCTTGTTCCATAGGTACTCCCCTCTCCACCCCAAGGTCCCCGAGTACTTGTTTCTCCTTTTTCACCTGGGATATCGATCTCCTCATCACCAAGGCTTGGTTCTATGGATTGCGCAGCATTTAAGGCATAGTCGGGTGGGACCGGCTCGTTATTGTACAACATTTCTTTCCGTGGTGGACACACCACGCAAATGGCCACCTCCTTCTTCTTTCCCTTCCCGCCAACGGGTATATAGAGAGTGCCCCAGCTGGTTCGACGAGATCGCCGATTGGGTTCTTGCCGGCGACAAAGACTCGTACTCACACCTTGGATGTTGGAAAGACCTCTTGTCGTTAATACCTCTTCTATTTTCTTCTCGACTATGTCCTTTATGGCTTCCTCATAGCCTTGCATCTTAATGTTTTCCCTTGTACCTCTCGCCTCATGTGGTAGTTGGTCGCGTCGGATGCCCAAGAATCCACGGTCTTCCGGCCTATACCCGAGCCCCGCCCCGAACCCGCCCACGGTGCTCGGGTCTTCCGATTGCCTCGGTCAAATTCGTCGTGCTCCCTCCTAGGTTGGAACTCCCCCGCGCTCCTTGGCCTCTTTGACAAGCATCACCTTCTTCTCCACCTCATCAACCTTTGGGTCATTGTACTTGGACGTGCTGCCCGTCTTCTGCTTCTTGGGCTGACGGGCATAGAAGAAGTCACGTGCCCTCTCAGGAAGGTCTAGCAACGGATTCTCTATCCCTTTCTCAGCGTCCTCCCTTTCTTTCCACGGCCATCCACCCTTATGACCAAAATATCCTACCATGCCGAGGTTGTGCCTCGAAGTTCGTTCTTCTTTGCAGTTCTTTACCCATTTTCGACTTGGCCTCATACTCTTCGCTAGTCGTAAGGTTGACGAACTCATCCTGCACGGCCGCTTTAAGAAGTTGTAGGCTTGAAGTGGTGACTTGCCCTTCCGCACATAGTTTGTGTACGATTGTTCCGCAGGTGCGAAGCGCTTTGCTTGCAACGGTCCACACATACTTCTTGCATTTCTTTTTGTCAAAGCCTGCCTCCGCCCCTCGATAATGGAACAGGACGGACACGCCTTTCCACACCTTCTTCTTCAAGACCTTCGGGACATTCCTCCGCCTAGGTAAGTGATGGGCACATTTCTTTGGCTACAACGGAGACCGTTGCTATAGGTGGCCCCGATAGATTCCGGCCCACGGGATCTCCATTCGCCCTATCCTCAATATATTACGCACCACCTCGGCTTTATGGTGCCTCCCGCGGCTGGCCTCTTTTCAAGCCCGACTTCTTGGAGGTGGTGGTCACCGGCGTCGGGGTGGGACTGCATTCTTGCGCCTCCGACCGAGCTCTCTCTTCACCAAACTCTAGACGCAGAGGCACCAATGGTAACTCGGTCCCGACAACAACTAAAATTAGTCGTGGTACTTACATGAGGCACACGACATTGTGTTTGTCGATACTTACGCTTTTTTGGTTCCAGTGCTGTCCACTCGAGAACCCCCGTGTGTTGGGCTCCTCCGTTGCCGGCCCAGGATCAATTTCGCCCCTCCCTAGGACGTTTCTTCGCGGGCCTCGGTGGTGTCAACTCTTCGCTCACGTATCCACCGGTCCGAGGAAGAATCGGACGTGGAGGCCACTTCCTCCTCGCTTTGGCCACCCATTGCACGATCTTTATCGGTTGGTTCGATGCCATTGATTCTACGGAACACACGTAGCATTTTATTATAGTGAAAAGGTACAAGAGTAGTATGTAGTGTCACAGAGTCATCTCGTAACATAGATTTATTGAATTCCCCTCATGATTACATAGTTTTTCATTTTACATATATAGAGTAGTTACAAAAAATAAACTAAAAATAAACTAAAAATACAAAAAATATGTAAAAATACAAATTTGGCTCTTAAGTCCCCAACTATCCTTATCACATCGCGTCAAAATTTGGCATCACAAAGAGCATCATTGGCAAAGAAAAAATTGAATCACGTGCAGCTATCAAAATTTGGCATCACAAGAGCATCATTGGCAAAAGCAAAAAAATTGAATCACAAAAAGCAACAAAAAAATGGCATAATAGTAGCATCACGATGCATCACAGTCGCAAAAACCTCACGCACGGCGGACGGGATAAGCTCCTAGTGGCGGCGGACGGGAATGATGGAGAAAGAGGTCCCGACGGCGACGGACGGGAAGGACGGAGGAAGAGGTCCCGGGCGGCGGACGGGCAGGACGGAGGAAAAGCTCCCGGGCGGCGGCGGATCTCGGAGACCCCGGGCGGCTAGGGTTCCGTGAGCCCCGCAAATGAGGACGGGAAGTGCTCCCTGGGCGGCGGTGGAGGACCACGGGAAGAGGCCACCCGGAGGCGACGGCGGAGGATGGGGAAGAGCTCTCCGGGCGGCGGTGGAGGAGCATGGGGAAGAGGCGACCCGGGAGGCGGCGGACGGGAAGGACGGGAAGAGATCCCGGGCGGCGGAGGACGGGAGGGCGGAGGGGGGGAGGACGGGCGGAGGACGGGAGGACGGGAAGGCGCCCGGCGGGCGACGAAGGACCCGGAGGGCGGCGGCAAAAGGGAACCACGAAAAATTTCAAGCCCCCGGGGGAAGAAAATGAGCGGACGAAGGACTTAGCCACCTTCGGGCCGCCCACGTATATATAGGCCACCATTTTGCGCGGGCGGTTATTTTACAATGCCCGCCATGCAAAATTATATTCCGCGGGCGGGCATTGTTAAATAACCGCCACGCAAAATGAATTCAAAACATGAATTTCAAAAATTCATATCAATTCAAATGTTGATTAAAAAATTCCAAATTTTTTGTGTGGCCTTCCTATGAGTATGTGTACCCATGAAAAATGTGAAACTTGAATTTTGAATAGTTCTTGCATGATTTAAAAATACAGTCTTTAATTGACAAGCCGAGGGGATGTTTCAAGCAAGTGCGGCGATCTCCAATACATTTTGGTTCCATTACATAAATGTCGTGACATACATATTTGGTTCCATTACATATTTGGTTGTATTACAAATGGATCGACTTATTTTTTTGCCAGGGCTGCCACTGTCTTCTTCTGACCGTCCGTGCGGTACCGGGGCTTTATCTTGGTCTTGATGACATTCCCCCCACACGCGTGCCTCGACTTCCTTGATCTTGGTTGGATGATCGGTAAAGAGCGTAAACTCCGCGTGAAGTTGTTGTACTCTTCGGGACTCGCACTCCATCGGCCCCCACGATCCTTTGCTTCCCTCCCACGACCGCATGTAGTTGCTTTTGCCCCGCGATTTGGGCACCGGGTAGTAGGCTACGGGGCCACGCGACTTGCGAGTACCCACTCATCATCTCCCAAGACTTTCGAGCTGAACGGTGGTTAACCCAACTTCGCCCACGCCAACCGCCATTGGCTTGACCCAATCGGCACCGAAAATGGGTATCCAGTAGCTCTCGCCATAATCAAGTTCCCAAATCTCTTGATTTGCCCATAGTATGTCTTGAGTTTCTTGGTGGTCTGTTGATATTTCCTACACGATCCCAATTAGGACGGCGAAAAGAAATATATATGGGATATCTATCTAATCATGTTAACTTGGATATGGGATTAACCTCATGATCCAACAAAGCGAAGTTAGGCGGTGTTAGTAGTGGAATGTAACTTAGCATCATTATCCATAGTGGAGTTAATCTCACTAGGATATGTACTCAAGGTATACCACTCATTTCTAGGCATTACCTATACACTAGTCTGTCACCCTAGCAATAACGCTAAGAAATGCGGGCATGGTATTCTTGATTGGCCTTGATAAAAGAATGAACATGATATCTCGCAGTTTACGTGATAGAAATACCAATTGTAGCACTTCACCGGGAGTAATCCGTATCGTATTTATATTTTACCACAGGGAAGGGAGTCTATGGAAAGGTAGAGAGAAAAGGATATCTAAAGGTTTATATATTGTGATTTAACTACGAGATCATCCTCTTCACAAAGTAATATAATGCGGAGTAACCATATGTATCTAACATTACTCAACAGGATAAGTCACAGGATAAAGATATAATATAATTGATAAATACCCAAGTCTAAGATCATTAAGCTACTAGAATCATACAAGCAATTAACATGTTATAAATTAGAATAGAATGAATATTCCTAAGATATTCCTAATCATATATGTCAATGAATACTACAATTAGTGCAATACATCTAGCTATCATGGCAAGGTTGGATTACTTCTACACATGGCAAGCATTACCAATGATAAACAAGGACGAAACTTGTTCATCACCGTAATTATAGACTCGACGTGTCCTACATTCGGAGGGTGGATTTCAAAGGACTCAACAGATCTGTCACTCCCGCGATCTACCACACGCCCGTAATGTAGGGTGCAATTGCGAGATAAACGTTGTAAAAACACCACGTTTACACATTGCTTATCACCCACATAGTGATCATCTATATGGATGTTATACAATTCCATGCATAAAATATAAAGCAATCTTACTAAACTAAATATATAATCATAGCAAGCATAAACACATATCAATAAGAATATAATAATTATAAAGATCAAAGCCATAACAATTGTATTCTAAATATAAGAGTACTTACAGATTGAATACAAGAGAGAAGTCTCAAGAACGATCCTTGCTACTTCTTGACTAATCGGGGAACTCAAGATGAACTTGATCTTCAACTAGAACTAGTTATGTAGCTAACTACTTCTAGTATGAACTAGGGCTTAGGTCTAGACTTGGCTTTTGGACTTGATGGGTATGAGTATGATAATGAAATTGTTATGAGCCTCGGGTGGTCACCGGTCTTCTTATATAGTACTTGGCGATGAACGTCAACCCTTGGATCAAACCGACCTTGGCAACGGTGTAGATACAACCTCAATGTCGGTAGTGAACCGACATAAAAATGTGAGGTGAGAGGAGGGCCCCACCGGGCCGCCGCTGGGTGGGAGGTCGGGCGGGCGCCAGTCGGCTTGCCACCTCGGCTTCCCCGTCTTTTCTCCCGTCCTCCGGTGTCTTCTAGAATGTTTTAGTTCACTTTTCGGGTTGAGTTGCTTCACGGACAAGTCCGGTCTTCATAGGCCTTGTATATTCCGAACTTTCTCCATTATTCTCTCGCATTTATCTATTAGGTCTCTGGAAAGTCACGTAATACCAAAACTCGTAGAATTATGTTAGTTAGACCCCTAGACTTATGTTTGGTCTTTGACTTTAGCCCTTAATTCATGTTTTTTAACTTGTATTTTTATGCTTTAAGAGGTGTCAATAAAGTGGCCATGTATTTATAGCCCAGCCTTTTCCGTGGCGGGCATTGTAATAAAACCGCCACGGTTAATGGGAATTAACCGTGGTGGTTTTTCCCCCGGTCGGGGGTGCAAAGCCAACTATTTTTCGCGTGGTGGTTTTCTAAATGCCCGCCACGGAAAATAAAAACTAAACACCATGCAAGTTTAATTTCGTAGTAGTGATTCAGAACGGTCAACAATGCAAGAACAGAACAAATTGCCTTCGATGTGGTGGAAATGCATAGTCCAACGTAATTTTTGGAAGAGGAAGCTTGGATTCCTTCGAAGCAAGAATCAATTACACCTATCTTTTGTATGAACATGCCAGTAATTACTAGCACAATCACAATCCACGGAGATCAAACAAAAGCAAGAAGCATCGAGAAAGATTCAACTCTAGCTCAAAAGAACATTCATACAATCGAAGAAGAAGAAGAAGAAAAAGAAGAGACGTAAAAATGCAAAGCCTCAAAAAGAAACTCATAATCTGCTCAAAGAAAGAAACCAAAAGTGTACCACTTGACTCAACAATACCCGACAAATAAGTAATCATTGGAACGATTTGACCCAAGAAGAAGAAAACAATCTCATGGAATTCTTGAGAAAAATTTAGGATGTCTTCGCCCGGTCAGCAAAAAGATTTAGAAGGTGTAAACAGAGATATCATCGAACACAAACTAAATGTTGACCCAAGTATCAAGTCTAAAGAGCGAAGCTAAGAAAACTTTCTCGAAGACAGAACAATCGCAAAGAAAAGCAGAGGTCCAAAGATTGCTAGATGCGAAGGTGATAAGAGAAGTCCAGTTCACAACTTGGCTAGCAAACATAGTCTTGGTGAGGAAAAAGAATCTAAAGTGGAGAATGTGAATAGATTTCACATCTCTAAACAAAGCTTGTCCGAAAGACAATTTTCCCCTTCCAAGAATTGACACTCTAGTGGATCAAGCCGTAGGAAGTGAAATGCTAAGTTTTCTAGATTGCTTTTTCGGGTATCATCAAGTATATATGAGAAAAGAGGATGAAGAAATTTAAAACAAGCTTCATCACCCCGTTTGGAACTTATTGTTTCCAAAGAATGGCAGAGGAGCTTCACAATGCCATATCAAGTTTCATCGTAATGAGTTGGATAGCATTAAAAGATCAAACTGGGAACAACTTGCTAGCATATGTTAATGACGCCATCATAAAAAGTAAGAAAAGAGAAAACCATATTCAAGATCTACAACAAACTTTCTCAAATCTTTGAAAGGCAAAACTGAAACTCAATCCTAAAAAGTGTACCTTCGGAGTACAAAAAGAAAAAAAATTGAGATGCATATATAGTCTCAACAAAAGCCATTGATCCAAATCCAGAGAAGATAAGGGCAATCATGGAAATTGAAGTACCTAAAAGTATCAAAGATATTCAAAAGTTAACAGGAAGGTTGGCTTATTTGAACAGATTCATCTCAAAATAAAAAAAAAAAGTTTCCCAATTTTCAGGCATCAAAAGGCTCAAGCAAAAACTTCACTTGGGGACAAGAGCAACAAGTCGCTGCGTTTGACGAGATAAAAAGTATCTCTCAAATCCAACAACTTTGACAACACTTGGATCCCAAGCAAGAACTATTATTATACATCTCAAGTAATAGAAAAAGTTGTAAGTGTAGTCTTAATTCAAGAAAAAGAAAAGGAGCATACAAAGAAGAAAGAACTAGTATACTTTGTTTCTAAAGCCCTTTCAAGATAAAAAAATCTACTACTCAGAGATAGAAAAGATAGCCTACGCAGTAGCACTCATGGCAACAAGAAAGTTGAAGCGCTACTTTCAAGCACACAAAGTGAGGGTACTAACAAATTATCCACTCAAAGATGTATTGCAAAGTAGCAGATCATTAGGAAGACTTGGAAAATGGGTACCAGAAATTTCCCAATATTACATTGAGTTTGAAAAAAGAACCGCAATCAAATCACAAGTCTTAGCATATTTCGATTTATAGATTGACTCAAAGAACAAATCTCGACGATTAAAAACAAACCCAAGAATGGACTCTCACTTGTCAAGAATGGACAATAAATTGCGATGGGGCTTGGGGGCTCCTTAGGGGCTGAAGTAGCTACAATAATAACTTCACCTTCAAAAATTACAAAAGCAAAGTGGCTTAAAAGTAAAGTTGCCTCCGGATGTTTTCTATCAAGCTTTATCAAAATCATCAATCAAGCAAAAATAGAGGAACCAAGAAACATTCATATCATAGAAAGCTTAAGATTGAGATCATCTATAATAACCTTCTTGAAAGGTTTCTACTTAACTAGAAAATGAAGTCGATGAAACAAGATTGAAGCACAAGACAAGAATTTATAAGATCGTCAACAATCGCCTATACAAGCATGGCATATGTGAGCCATTACTTAAATGCATCTCTAGCAAAGAAGGAAAAGAAATCTTATCGAAATTCATAGTGGCACATGTGGAACACACGTAGGCCCTAGAGCAATAGTAGGAAAAACATTTAGGCAAGGTTTCTATTGGCCAACAGCCCGTAAAGACAACAAAGAGTTGATCAAAACTTGCCATAATTGTCAAGTTTCATCAAACAAGACAAATGCACTAGCAACTCAATTCCAACAAATTGAACCAACTTGGGCACTTGCAAGACATCATTGGAAAATTACCACCAACCCAAAGCAATTACTTAATATGTGGTTATGTAGCAAATGAAAGTATTTCACAAAATGGATCAAGCAAAGCCGATAACAAATATGTCTTCAACAACCATGAAAAAGTTTCTTTGGCAAAACATCATTTGCCAATTTGGTGTTCCAAGACAAATCACTTTGACAATGGAACTCAGTTTGATAGCGAGGACTTTAGAGAATATTGCTCAAGCCTCAAAATTCCACGGGCGGTCGAAAAGAGCAAATGGAAAAATATGTACAAGAATCTCCAAGTGCCTAGTCGGCTTGGCAAAAAGAAAATGGGTCGATGAGTTACCTAAAATAGTTTGGAGTCACACTACAACCACAACAAGGCTAATGAAGTTTACACCATGCCATGATGAGTACATTCTTAAAATCAGGTCTTGTAAATGTTCCCAAGCCTCGTGGAATGTCTCATCGTGTTGTTGTTGAAATCTTCCCACGAAAGGCATTTGTCTTGCTAGTAGGAAACAACTTGGCGAGGAATTTGGTTTAGCAAAGCGGTTCCAAGTGCCGTGTTT
Organism: Hyparrhenia diplandra; assembly: GCA_015847255.1. Lineage (NCBI taxonomy): Eukaryota > Viridiplantae > Streptophyta > Magnoliopsida > Poales > Poaceae > Hyparrhenia > Hyparrhenia diplandra. Next base: position 479,155 of record JADLZK010010174.1, read on the forward strand.
CTCTTTGTTGGCGTAGAACCATTGTTTGGCCTTTCCAAGCAACGAGAATGGGAAAAGGCGAAGTAATGGCATCAAGCGGGTACGGGATCTCGTTGGACCTTTTTTGACCGCTGATCATGGAATGAGATGTGTCCATCCTGTGGGGAAATTTGTATAACCTCTGAAGAGTTACATAAATCTATTCTAAGAGTCATGTCCTTGGAATGGGCAAATGCTAGGCTGGATAATCTATGATTAGATTTCACACAAATGTTTACTAACCATTCATGACTTGTTTATATATATTGATAACCTCATAAGCTAGCCGAGAACTAGTGAGAGTAGTTAAACTCTACTGGGAGTTGCAATCTATCCCTTCAGCTGGGACTTGGTGGGTACGAAAGCACTCACCCCTCTATTTCTATTTTTCTAGAATTCTAGCTGCATGAGTGTATCCAAGGATCAAGCTACGAAGGACTACGCAAGGATGAAATCACGAGGAGAACAGATGAAGACAAAGCCGATCATGAAGGAGCTGCATAAAGATGTTGCGATCGAGTTATAGGAGCGTGCCATAAGAAGACGTCCAGGGTTTGTCTGCACTCCAAACTTGCCTGTAGGAATGGAGCCCTGATAGGTGCTGTGTAGGATCTTTGATAGGTTTATGATGTTAGGCCTTCGGCCGAGTCATGTAAACCTGAACCTTATACCATGTTTTTCTCATTAGCAATAAAAGTGCAGTTTTTGATATTAATTATGTACTTAATTAGGCATATTTGTGCGTGATCCTGGTGCAAATACATGTGATTAAGGATCCTCAAAAATAAGGGTGTGACATTTATTTAACATCGAGGTTTTTATAACTACCAGGGTAATTGAAAAAAAAAAACTGCCACAGTTGATCGATGCATTAATCTTGGCGGGTTTAAAAAAACCGTCACGGTTAATAAAATGGAAACGCCTTGTAAATGATTTTTTATAGTAGTGACGTTACAATGTCTGTCAGTAACAAGTGTCTGTAACTACGACAAGAGTTGTAATTGGTTGTTATGACAATAGTCTATAAATTGGAAAGAGTTACAGTCGGTTGTCACTGACGTACGTCTATAAGTTTGGCAAGATCTACGAACATTGCTGAGCAATAAGCGTCAGTAATTGGAAAGAGTTATAGTCGGTTGTCATTGACACACGTAAGTTTGGCAAGATCCATAGATGCTTCTCAACTTCTGTAAATTGGAAAGAGTTACAGTCGGTTGTCACTTACACACATCTGTAAGTTTGGCAAGATCTACTTATGTTGCTTAGATACAAGCATCCAAAAATTTGAAAGAGTTATAGTCGGTTGTCACTTATGCGTTTTTAAGTCTGGAAATATTTATAGTCGCTTGCTGCTGACGCCGCGCCTGCAAATTTGCAAAAACTACAGTCGCGTCTGTAACATTGAAGGTGTTACATTTGGTTGCCGTTGACACGCGTAAGTTTCGCAAATACTTGTTGCTTCTATGTTACCTGCGTCTGTAATTTGAAAGATTTACAGTCGTGTGTTGGTAACACATGTATGTAAGTTTAGCAAGAAGTACAATCATTTCTTGATTATGCGCATCTATAGTGAGTGTTTGTTGCAGTCATGCAACACGCAGACGCGTTCAGCGCGTCTGTAATAAGGCCTTGTTACAAACACTAATGCACAGTTGCGTTCAGGCGTGTCTGAATAAGGCCTTATTATAGACATGCACAGTGGCGTTCAAGCACGTCTATAATAAGTCCATAGTACAAGCACTTGTTGCCGGTGCGTTTGTAATAAGCCCTTATTACAGACTCTAATCCATAGACGAGCTCAAAACGTCTGTAATAGGCCTGAACGTGCGTCTATAATCATGTTTTTTTTACATAGTGAGTGTAAACGCTGAGCAATGAACATTTGTTTTGCTGGCATCTGGTCCAAGCAATCACTACTATAGATTCGCTCATCACTACCCCCGTATCACCTGCCGAAATTTAGTCCACCGGCGGCGATGAACCGCGCCCGGCGTTGATGAACCGCCCAGCGCTGGACAAACCAGAATCTCCACGGACTCGACCAATACCGCAAGTGAAGATTTATATCTCTACCGGTTTGAATCATTCCCCGGCAAAGGGTCTTAATGGACACAGATCACCGGCGGGTTTGAATTAGAACCGATAGCGATTCGACGATTGACACAACCGGGTTGATTGGAACCGATAGCGATTTGGGAGGGGAAGCAAAGGAACAGTAAAACAAAAATTAGAAATGAAGATTAACACGCATCGAGATTAACAAACGACCGATCCATTAACAAACGACACAAACCAAATTAAACCGCCATAGAAACAACCGATACAATAAATTAACATAAAAAGAAAGCGGCTGGCCTAATTAAGCCGCCTTCTTGGCCTTCTTCTTGGCCTTCTTGGCCGCCTGCCCGGCCTTCTTCCCGGCCTTCTTGGCCGCCATCTCTCCAGGTTTGGCCGCCGGTATCCCCTCGCCGAGGTTATCGGCCAAGTACTCGATCCGAGGGCGATGATGGACTTCTCCTCCAAGTGGTGATTCACCGCTGGCAAGCCAAGTTGGTCGGCTAGGCTGTTGAGCTTGTTGCGGGCGGCGCCGAGGCGATGCAGATGGACTTCTCCGCCCGGGTCGCCAGCCATGTCGATCGTCGGGCGGCGTCACCGACCCGGCCGGGCTTACTATGAAAACGGGTAGAGAGGGGAGTGTGTTTGGAGAGCGGAGTGTTGGAGAGCGGACCGGAGACAGGGGGTTATGTATGTATAAATAGGACTCGGCCACGGTTTCACGAGGAACAGTTAAACACAAATGATAGAAAATTAAGATTGACACGCATCATAATAAATAATAAACCGATCCAAGGAAACAATAGAACCCAAATTAACGAAAAGATAAAGAGATTGCCATGCAACAGATTAACCAAAGAATCGAACCATTAGCAAATTAACCACACAGATCATTGTATCTTACACATCCACACAGATCGGACATGTAAAATTAACATAAACAAATAAAAGAAGAGAACCTAGGCCGCCTTCTTGGCCTTCTTGGGCGGCGCTTGCTAGCGGCTTCTGGCGGCGCCTTCCCGGCCTCCTCCTCCGGTTTGGCCGGAATCCCTCGACGAGGGTATCGGCCGAGAGGAGAGTCGATCCGGGAGGGCGAGAAGTTGTCCCTCTACTCGAGGGCAGATTCACCTTTGGCAGCCAACGCCATCGGCCGTGCCGTTCAGCCTTGGTGAGGGCGGGGCGGAGGAGGTCCACAAATAACTTCATCTCCTCCCCGGTAGCGGCCATGTCGACGATCGTGGGCGGCGCGAGTCCGGCTTTCCCGTGAGAGGGGCACGAAAGAGAAGTTAGTGTTGGATAACGGGAGGGGGGCGGGGGACGGGGTATAAATGTGGCGTTTCCAAAAGACGGTTCCTCGGAAAAACGTAACCGGCGACCGCTGCGCCCAATGGCCGTCTCCTCGGCACTCAACGCCGACTGTATTTTCCAAAGCACAACCGACAGTTAATTATTTTCCAAAGAACAAGTTAAGATTCAAATCAAATTTTAATTTTAATCGCTCTTTGAACTGCAAACGAAACAGATTCAGGGACAGAGGGAGCAACACACAGCAATACTATATATAATTTTTATTTTATTAATATATAAAAAAAAAAAAATAGAACATATAATAAAAATGATAAAAAAAAAAAAAAGAGGAAGGCCGCCCGCCTAGTCCTCGCCCTCCCTCCTCCTCCTCCGCGCCGGCGCCGTCCTTCTTGGCCAAGGCCTTGAGGACGATCCCGGCCAGCTGCTCCACCTTGGGGGCGTAGTGGTTCATCTTCTCTTCCAGGGGTGGATCCACCCTTGAAGAAGACCATGGCCGTCCGCCCGGCTCCTTCAAAGATCCTCGAAGGCGGGGACGGAGACGATCGAGGGTGAAATCCCTCTCGATCACCTCCCCGCATGCGGCGGCGACCAGCAAGGTCATCGGCCGCCGCCTCTAGCCGGGTGGCCGGAAGGTACATGCGGCGGTCCCGCTTTAGGAGAGGGCGGACATAGTCGGAGTCGGAGTCGGAGTCGGAGTCGGGGACGTCGGTCGCCGGCGCCTCCACCACCGGTTCCTTGCCCTTGTCCTCCGCCGCCTCCATCTCCTCCCCGGTGCGCTTGTTGGATCCCCGAGCCCGAGGCAGCCATGGCGCCGAAGAATGCAAAGAGAATGTGGCTGGATGATCGAGAACCGGAATGGATGAACGCCATGATCGAGAGGGTGTGCTAAATTAAATAGAGAGTTAGCCGGTCGCTCCACTTCCCCACGATCGAACAGCGGCGTCAAAGCAACCGCTTGGAATTCCCATGATCGCCGGTTGGAATTATGACGATCTCTCGCTGGCCGGCGTTTCTGCGCCGCACGGTTTTGCGCAATTCACGGGCTGCGTTTCCAATGGCGCTACGGACGAGAACAGAGTCTCCACCTTCATTGATCACCGCCGAGCCCACACATGAACCGGCGTGATTAACAAATCGGTGAAACAAATAGTTATATCTCGTACAAAATCGGTTTATTGAAATCATTAATTTTATCTCAGCGTTAATGCATTGAGATTTCAACTAACCCGTTTCGCCGCCACGTACACTCCGTATTATAAATTTTCATTTTAGTAGTACGTATATAGGCTGCCGAGTAGGTCATGGCTCGTGATACGTCACGATCGCAGCCTTGAGAATCGTGTTGCTCTAGTCTTCACTACGGTTCCGCTTAATTAAACCCGCCGTGTCTCGCTTCCCATGAGAAAAGGCCGAGCACCCCGCTCGCCGCGCCGACGGGTTATATCAATGTCGGTAATAAATAACACCGCCGGGTGCACTTTCAAAGACCGGGCGGTGATCACATATATCACCGCCGGTGGTCACTACGGCGGCGGTGTTATGGAGTATCACCGTCGGGTTAGAACCGAGAACCGGCGGTGTTTTTGCATTGTCAATGGGCTTAACAAGACGCCCCGACGGCCTGACCCTGCACCATTGCAGGAAGGAGCACTGTTGCCTCGTTCTCCGTACCACGGCCACGGTGCTTGGTTTATGCCGGTGCCAATTATCCGGCAGTGAACTTCCATATCACTACCGGGGTTTAGGGTTGAAACCGGCAGTGATCGATCCGTACCACGCAAGCATCCGGCCTATAAAAACGGCTAGTGCGGCCCTTAGGTTTGCAATTCAGTTCTCTTCGTCCTCTTTCTTGATACTCTTGATTCGGTTGCTGTTCTTCTTCCTTGATTTTCTTTGCTACTCTCCACATACATATCTATGGCCTCTCTATGGGAGAAAGCCCTCCATGTACGTATATCGTTCTTATGCATCTTAGGCCACCAAAATGGTTCACACACAAGAGGTGCTACAAGAGTCTTCTTCAAGATTGAGCAAATAGAAGGTTAGAACAATTTTGTGAGATTCACTTGAGCCATCCGGTTACAGGTGCTTGAGAGGTCGGATGCCTGGATTTACATGTCCATATAAGAGACATGGCATTCTCCGGATAAGATCATATCGATTTATGAAAATCTGCTTCAATGAAAATCTCCTTTGGTGATCAAAGCAGATTTTCATAGATTAACATGATCTTCTCTTGCGAATGCTTATGCATCTTTGTCATTGACGCAACCACGGCTTGGCCATTACGAGATAATTATCTCGTAAGGCATCCTTGCTATGGATTCAATGTAAATCCGAGTTATGCCCTCCTTGTAAGATCGAGCACAAGAAACCTCACAAAGATCGATGGGACCTCAACGGGCACCGATGGGCTTTCAAAATCCCATCGGAATTTCATCGGCAAGAATCACATTACCTTCGGCGTTTTTTATTTTAAATGTGTTTGTACACTTTGATGAGAACATTGATCTATTCGTGGAAAGGTCTTTGTTATCATATATGTAACTTTTTTTCAAGGTCTTTGTTATCATATATGTAATCGGATATTGTAATCGGTTTGCTCCTCTATATATACAATCGTGTGTTCCTTTCCAATGGATGTTTGCATTTATATATCATAATACGGGCGTAGTTCTTATTTTTTCGACGCCCTTCTTATCTTTCATGGACGAACATAAATATATAAATGCTCTATGTACTAACCGAAAAGTTGGTAAACATCATTGAAACGCACAACTCAGTGAAAAAAGAAAGGTCCAAGTAATCTCACGGCAGTGAAAGATAACTGTCGGTTTGAAATATATCACTGCCGGGTTTTAAAAGAGCCCCGACAGTAAAAGAGACAACACTACCGGTTTGCAAATACGAAACCGATAGTGATCAGCCTTCTATCGCGTTTATCACGTAGGAAAATCTAATAATAAAAATATGGATCAGAAAGACCTAAGATCTTGTGTGGGGGCATAATTTGGGTGTACAAGGTTGTAAAAAAAATTCAAGACATTTCTACATTGTGGGAGTAGACATGCTTCACAAAGGTACATGACCCCTTTCATCGGAAGCATGACTGACAATTACATCCATAAGCTATGCTGGGTCATCTTCGTTCCGGTGTGGTCTCGGCCTCAAACTTTTTCTTAGACGTGCACATGCCACGTGTGAAGGAAGCACGATGTTTGAGATTTTTCGGACAAGGTTTGGTATTTTTTCAATTAAATTGAATTTCTACGCGACGACCCCGAGTAATTACAGGTTGAACTGGGGTTACCCACTAACAGAGCCAGAGTGGTGCCAAAATTTCCCACATGGTCTCATGTGTCCTAGGAGGCAATTCAGTGTGTAGGTTGGTGTAAAATTCATAAGTTTTCAAGCTTTAATTAACCTCCTTCTATCGCGTTTATCACGTAGGAAAATCTAATTATAAAAATATGGATCAGAAAGACCTAAGATCTTGTGTGGGGGCATAATTTGGGTGTACAAGGTTGTAAAAAAAAATTCAAGACATTTCTACATTGTGGGAGTAGACATGCTTCACAAAGGTACATGACCCCTTTCATCGGAAGCATGACTGACAATTACATCCATAAGCTATCTTTGGGTCATCTTCGCTCGGTGTGGTCTCGGCCTCAAACTTTTTCTTAGACGTGCACATGCCACGTGTGAAGGAAGCACGATGTTTGAGATTTTTCGGACAAGGTTTGGTATTTTTTTCAATTAAATTGAATTTCTACGCGACGACCCCGAGTAATTACAGGTTGAACTGGGATTATACATACTTCACAAAAGCATTACAATTAATTGATTACAATTCACACGGTACAATAATCAAAGTGTACAAACACATTAAGAAATAACCACCTCAAAAACACCCTTCTAGCACATATGCCCGAGGTGGTTACAATGCTACACATTATGCTTCTTGATCTAAGTAAGGCGGATGGGACCTCTGTGAAGAACCAATGTCTCTCCGTGCGGCAAAGGGCCCCGGGGAGACGGGGCTCTCATCTCCCGGCGACGAAGCACAAGAATGCACGCTACTTGGCTCCACGCTTTTCCGTCTTCCGGCCAGTCCATGCAACAATGGCGTTGCACGAGCATCACACCCAGCTTACGTAAGCAACGTTGTAGCTTAATCTTCAAAAACACCCTTCTAGTACTGCTTTGTATACCTTTGTCTACCCATGATAAAATGTTTATGTGGAGGGCTTTCTCCCAAATAGAGGCCATATATGTGGATAGGAGAATTGGCAAATAATGAGAAGAGGTCGGTGGCGCACGGTTCGCCATACATGGCTCTCTCTTCACGGGCTGTTTTTATAGGCGGTGGTAGGTGGGAATGAGCGGTGGTAGGTGGCAACAAGTGTGATCTTATCACCGTGAGCGGTGGTAGGTGGCAACAAGCATGTGATCTTATCACCGTGAGCGGTGGTACCGTGTGGCGGTGGCAACAATTAACACGATCCTTTGTCGGGTCGGCCGACGTTTATACCCGGCGGTGAACCTATAATTTAACCTTTGCCGGCTACCGTTAAAACGGCAGTGATTAACTATAGAAATGGGCGCGCGAGGTGAAAATTTCACGAGTCATTTGAACCCCGCGCTATTCGTTCCGGCCTCGACGATATATAATAGCCGGCACGGCGAGCTGAAATTTTTCCCAGTCATTTCAACCCCGCGCCCCAATCGTTCCCCACCGGCGTCGCCGACGGAGCACCACCACCACACACGCCCACGATCGTCCGTCGCCCCCTACAGCGCCCCCTCCATTCTCTTCTTCTCCGACGTCCCCCAACGCCGCGCCCGGCGTCCCGCCCTTCCACGGTGAGAACTAATTAGCCATTTAGTTCCTCGAGATTTTGCCTATGAGAGAATGACATCTAATTCCGCCGTTGTTCTCGCCCGCCCGCCCGCTTGTTCTTCTTCGTCCATGTCGACGGGGACCACCGCACCGCCGCCCGCAGCCTCCCACCGCCCCCGTCTCACGCCCGACACCGCACCGCCGCAACCTCGAGCTCGATTCCGCCGGAAGAACGCCCCGTCCGCGCCCTCGCTTCCTTCTAGGGCGCTGCGTCTCGCACCGCCGAGACAAGACAAGAGCGCCTTGAACCGCACGGAAGCTTCGGTGAGTGCGTCGGTGATCGCCTTTGAGTTATTCGTTGAAATGCCCGTGTTGATAAATCCAACCGCTATTTCCTTTTTCTATTTAGATTTTGCTTTCAAAACAGTTCGGGATCCTAATATAGTGCCAAAACTATTTTAATTGGTCTATGGTGAACAAATTAGATTTAAACATTGTGGTCATTTACAGCAATGATTGAAGACATTCTAATGCTCGAATTGTGATTGAAATGAGATAGATGTTGAAATTCATGAGTTTCGTGGTGTTCAAAATCTTCTTTGTACAACATTTCGAATGACATAGCAATAACATCCTATTTTGGCAGCATGTATAGGCAAACCATGGCGTGGTATGTAGTGCATGTTGGTCAAGTGCCGGGGATCTATCGAACTGGGAAGATTGCTCGCTCAAGTCTCCGGCTACCCCGGTAATTGTTACAAAAAATACAAGACTGAAGTTTGAAACTTTCGGGGCCTACTATGGTGAAAACTTTCACAATTAACCAGCCCCGGAGATCGATGAGAAGCCTCTCTCCATAGATATGAAGATTAGGAGAATTGCGACTTGGCCTATGAAAGATGTTTTGATTTCGTCATGGCTATTGTCATTGTTTTCCTTGTTTGGAAATTGATGTCCTAGGCTCAATTTCGTAGAACATTAGGTGGAGTTAGTTGTATGTAACCTTTGAACCATGTAATGTATCTATGATGCTTTTATGGGTTTAAAAATAGCTGATTTTTAGAAAAAAAATTCATAAATTATAAAAATTTTAAACAAAAACGCCGGGTGGTATGGGCCCGACAATGAATGACATACAAACCGGTAGTGTAACTACACCAAACACTATCGGTTTGAATTACAAACCGTCATCGATGACGAAAACATCACCGTCGGCTGCACTAACCAACCGATAGTCTTCACTCTAATACTTATTTGCCGGGTTGAAATCGGCCGACGATGTTCACGTAAAGTTCAGCGAGCGGGTTCAAAGTAAGCCGCCATTGTTAGCTCTTCGATACACCGGTCGGCTCGGTCTAACCCGATAGTGTTATCCCCACAGATTGCAGCCGGTTCGTTAAAGCCCGATAATGCTTCCAATATCAACTCGGTCGACCGACTTCGAACCCCGCATTGCTTGGAACAAAAAGCTGCGGGTCATGGAACACCGGCAAGTGTTGGTGACGATCTGCGCTGCGGTTCGATATCAAACCGGCAGTCTCTCCTCAAATCACCGCCGGTGTTTTGACCCGGTAGTGTTTCAAACCCCACATCACTACCGCTATGGTTCCGCCGGTTCAGTTTTCGGCAATGAAGGGGGTTGGAGCCCGGCAGTGATGGACAATTCTGTAGTAGTGAATCGAACCGTGAAATGAAATCAAACTGGCAGGAAATAAGTGTTTCTACCACAATCTTGTTGATGCAGTTTCCAACAGGAACAAAACCTCTTTTATTATAACATGGTTCGACCGATGGTCCAAGTAATCAAATCGTCAAATGAAAACTTTAGTTGTCTAGTGTCCTGTTTAAAAAACGTGTCTCCAAGTTGTACGTAGTATACAATGTATCAGTGCAATCCGTGACAACTACAATTGTCATGTGGAAAATCTAGAGTAGCCTCCCATCATAATCATCTTGGTAACTAATTCCTTAACAACTTTAGATGAAATCAACCGTAGTGTCCCATCATAATTATTTTAGTAACTAATTCCTTAACGATTAACGACTTTTGGTGGAAATCAAGAGTAGTCTGCCGTCATAATTATTTTTGTAACTAATTCCTTAACAACTTCAGTTGGAAAATCAAGAGTAGTCACCCATAACAATCATTTTGGTAACTAATTTTTTAACGACTTTAATCACATATTAGGAATGAACATAAATGCACGGTACGCCAATATATAGAAGAATTCATGCATGTGCCTGCCAATTAAGGTGCATGCAAGGCAGCTCCAATTAGATCGATCGCAGGTCCGCTCGGAGCTGCTGAATTTCTGAATGACATAGCATTGACATCCTAATTTCGTTACATGTATAGAAAACCATGTCATGGTATGTAGTGCATGTTGGTCACGTGCCAGGGGATCTATCGAACGTGCGAAGATTGCTCGCTCAAGTCTCCGGCTACCCTGGTAATTGTTATAAAAAATATATATAAGACCGGCTGAAGCTTTCAAGGCCTACAATGGTTTCAACTTTGACTATCAACCAACCTCGGAGATTGATGAGAAGACTCTCTCCATAGAAATAAAGATTTGAAGAATTGAGACTTGGCCTATGAAAGATGTCAAGCTTTCATTTATGGCTATTGTCATTGTTGTTCTTATTTGGATGTTGATGTCCTAGGCTTACTTTCGTAGAACATTAGGCGGAGTTAGTTGTATGTAACTGTTGAACCATGTAATTTTTTGTCAACTTTAATGTATGATGCGTTTAGGGATTTAAAAAGAACTGAATTCCATGAATAAATTTAAAAAAAAAAAAAAATAGAACAAAAACGCCGATTAGCATGGGCCCGAAAGTGAATGACAAACAAACCAGTAGTGTAACTACACCAAACACTATCGGTTTGAGTTACAAACCGTCATCGATGATAGAAACAACACCGCCGGGCTGCATTAACCAACTCACAGTGTCAACTGTAATAACACTATCAAGTTAAAATCAACCGACGGTCTTCACGTAAAGAACACCGTCGGGACCAAAATAAACCGACATTGTTGTCTCTTCACTACACTGCCGGCACCATGTAATCCGATAGTGTTATTTCCCTCACTTTTGTCGATTGTTTGTAGTCTGACAAGTGTTCGAATATAAACGCTGCCATTTGACTTAGGAACCGGCATTGCTTGGATCAGAAATGTTGTCGGTCGAAGAAGCACCCGGCAGTGTTCGGTCTCATCATTGTTTGCTAGTTTGATAGCGAACCGGCAGTCTCTCCTGAAATCACCGCTTTGTGTTTCGACCCGGCAGTGTTTCGAACCCCACATCACTACCGCTTTGGTTACGGCCGTTCATTTTCCGTCGGTGAAGGAGGGTTTGAGCCCATTAGTGATGTACAAATCTATAGTAGTGTGTAGATATTAATGCACAGAGGCATTCAAGCACGTCTATAATAAGTCCATAGAACAAACGCTTGTTGCCGGGTGCGTTTGTAATAAGCCCTTATTACAGTCCCTAATCCATAGACGAGCTCAAAACGAATAGGCCTGAGCGCGTTTATAATCATGTTTTTTTTACATAGTGAGTGTGAATGCTGAGCAGTGAACATTTGTTGTTTGCTGGCATCTGGTCCAAGCAATCGAACTGTGAAATGAAATCAAACTGGCAAGAAATAATTGTTTCTACCACAATCCTGTTGATGCAGTTTCCAATAGGAACAAAACCTCTCTTATTATAACATGGTTCGACCGATGGTCCAAGTAATCAAATTGTCAAATGAAAACTTTAGTTGTCTAGTGTCCTATTTAAAAAACGTGTCTCCAAATTGTACTTAGTATACATGTATCAGTGCAATCCGTGACAACTACAATTGTCATGTGGAAAATCTGGAGTAGACTCCCATCATAATCATCTTGGTAACTAATTCCTTAACAACTTTAGATGAATTCAACAGTTGTGTTCCATCATAATTATTTTTGTGACTCATTCCTTAACAACTTCAGTTGGAAAATCAAGAGTAGCCACCCATAACAACCATTTTTGTAATTATTCTTTAACGACTTTAATCACATATTAGGAATGAACATAAATGTACAGCACGCCAATATATAGAAGAATTCATGCATGTGCCTGCCAATTAAGGTACCTGCAAAGCAGCTCCAGTTAGATCGATCGCAGATCCGCTCGGAGCTGTTGAATTTCAGATGAACCGATGGACGTCGTTACACCAAACAATCAGCTGACAATCTATTCATTATTCCATCAATAGTGCTGTATGTGTCATCGTCTGGACACCGTACAGCCTCATCAGCTGGAGAAGGAAAAATAGAGGCTACTGCCTTGGCTTGTCACCATTGCATTGAGCTGCAAATTTATTTGCAGTTGGTTGAGGCGTTGAGCGATGGCATTCATTTGCGGGCTTCCAGCCACGCAGGAATTCACAAGCTTCAGTACTACTGCACACGCATGGATGGATCGCTGGTTATCAACCGTGGCTTAGGCGTAGGCGCTTGCATAGCCGTGCAGCATGCATGATGTGCTTGGCGCTAGATCGACTACCAGCAATAGATTATTTTTATGCGTCCAACTAAGGTTTGTTTTAGAGACGATGTCATGCATATGCATAAGTGCATAATGAGCTCCATCTGAGCCGTACGTCCAATAACCTTGTGAAGCTCGCCCTAAATCCCACGCGGTTCCGTGTCGAGCGAGAAAACTGTCCTTGCTTGTGCCAACGCCCATGTCACTACTACAAAAACGAATCATATAGCAATGGCACCCTTTTTTTTTTGGGCGGCTCTAGAAATGTTTGTCAAACGAGATGCGCATACAAATCGGTTTGTAAACTGAAGGGCCCTCATATGAGAGGCTGCTCAACCATTACTACAGAATGTCATGAGTGTTTATAAATCTATTTAGTGATGATATCTTGTTTACTAATTGTCATGCGGTAGACAGTGGTTAAAGGGAAAATGATTTAGAGAGATGTAGTCATGAGGTGGACTAGTTGCTTAAAATCTTTGTTGTTATCATCTAGATTAGATCTATATTCGTGAGTTACCCTTTTATTATCTTTAGATTAGGTCAGTTTAGTACTTTGAATGCTTGATGGTATACATGCATGACTGATCTAATTGCTTTAACTCCCACATGCTGGATTCAGTGATATGTAGAATAGCACTGAGATTGTTTGAAACTAACGATTTCTATGCTTTACCGAGCGATAGGCAGCTCCTTAGTTGTTTGTTGCGTGATTTTCGCTCTTTCAGCCACATATAACCTGTCTGGCAACAACCGGCATGTTCTGCCTTAAATTACTAATCTTCGTATTTTTCTCCGTTGTTAATTGCAGGTCAAATTGACTGGCACGCTTTGGAGTTGACCGCCGAGGGGTTGTTTGTGTGAAGCTAGCTTTCCCGGCTTGCTTTGAGTTGCGCCACTTTCATGTCAACACTTTTCTAAAGCTCACAGCCCACAATCGCGATTTTCCAAAAGCCACATCCCAACAACCACACCCTCCAGTGGTGGAGCTAGAGCAATTCCGAGGGGGGGTGCGCTTGGCTTGTGGGTGCATAGATTTTTATTCCGTGGGTGGAAATACATTGGAAATTTGATCATAATCACTGATTTTCAGTTTTTTCGTGGGTACGGCTGCACCCACTGGCCATAATATAGCTCCGCCCCTAACACCCTCAATTCCTGTCCATATTGCTCTATATATTTGTGGCCAAACTTTTCTCTTTGACGTCCATCTTCACAGATAACACTAGCTAGAAGCAGTAGGAAGGTAGTTCGTCCATGGAAAGCTTGTCTTCCATTGCACCTAGTCATCACCTTACCTCTATGCTGGCTCCTACACGGAATCCATTTGTAAACCTCACCAGCCGTGCCGTCTTCACTTCTAGTCACGCAAATCGTAGCGCGTCTTGCAGATCCGGGAGTGGTGGGTTGCGGTGGCACCCGTCACCTATCCCGAAGGCAGTCCCTGATTCAGCAGTTCCTGTGGCGTTGCCAGTGACAGATAACGCCAGCGGAATTGGGATCGCGGAGTTCTACCAGGGAAAGAACATTCTCATCATAGGTGGAACTGGGTTCGTAGCGAAAGGTGACAAGAATTGTTTTCCTTCTCAGCATACATTCTTCTTCGTTACAACTCCAACAGCCGTCCTCTTGTTTTCATTCATATTGTCTCGCATCAGTTCTTATAGAGAAGATTTTGAGGACGTGTCCTGACATCGGTAAGATATACGTACTGGTGAAGGCCAAGGATGATCAAGCGGCTCTGAAGAGGTTGCAAAACGAGGTACCTGTGCTGTCTCAGTTGCATACTTGTACAGCCTGTTATAAGATGCACAGCCCAGCTCGTTGTACCACGAGCAGAACGGGCCTAACACCCAGGTCCAACGGAGCAACACATATAAAGGTTTGGGCCTAACTCATCATAAAAGACTAGCGATAGGTGAGCACTGCCCCATCCTATATGTTGTGCTCCCCTCCATCGATTACCGATGTGGGACTAAATCCAACAATCTCCCCCGTCACACATCGGACCCAACTCTTCCATCACATGACAACCCATGTGATCTCACAGAAGATTTTATACCGAGTTTTAATTCTCCAGTCACAAGGCTTTTCGTGACCCTTTAGAGACACGGGCTCCCCCGTCAACATGTGACCCGGAGATGTTTTCACAGGTTTTCCCGACCTTCGGCTTTGATACCACTTGTTATAAAATGCACAGCCCAGCTCGTTGTACCACGAGCAGAACGGGCCTAACATCTAGGTCCAACGGAGCAACACATATAAAGGCTTGGGCCTAACTCAACCCAAAAGACTAGCCTGATAGGTGAGGACTGCCCCATCCTATATGTTGTGCTCCTCGTCCATCGATTACCGATGTGGGACTAAACCCAACAATCTCCTCCGTCACACATCGGACCCAACTCTTCCATCACATGACAACCCATGTGATCTCTTAGAAGATTTTTACAGGCCCCGAGTTTTAATTCTCCAGTCACAAGGCTTTTCGTGACCCTTTAGAAACACGGGCTCTCCCGTCAACATGTGACCCGATGATGTTTTCACAGGTTTTCCCGACCTTCGGCTCGGATACCACTTGTTATAAAATGCACAGCCCAGCTCGTTGTACCACGAGCAGAACGGGCCTAACATCTAGGTCCAACGGAGCAACACATATAAAGGCTTGGGCCTAACTCAACCCATAAGACTAGCCTGATAGGTGAGGACTGCCCCATCCTATATGTTGTGCTCCTCCTCCACCGATGTAGGACTAAACCCAACACAGCCCATTTTGTTTGTTAAGTGACAAACAATATTACCTGGGGTTGGACGCATGGGCTAGCCCGCCCGACGCCCGTCCAACCCCAGCTCAAACCCAAACTCATCTCTCCCTAGTCTCCAGTCGCTTATGTTCTGTCCTAGTTCCATTTGCTCGCAGCCGGCACAGCAGTGCTATCCAGTCTCAACGGACATCCTCGAGGCATGGACATGGGAGGACAGGCGTTCCAGCCAAAATCCATTCTAATCTCCACCGACGATCGCCGGGCCTTTGTTCGTATCTTGCTTTCCCCTTGTGCTGGAAGCCACCAAGGACTGCAACACCTGCGAACCGCGACCACTGGAGTGTGGAAGGTAACCGGGACACTGGAAATTAAACAGCCAAACAGGGCAGGAGAGTCGAGATCCAGATGGCTGTGCTTTTGCTAGCTGAAGAGCACCACTGACCACTCTGCACTCTCTCGTCCCTACTCTAATCACCGATTGTGATAGACGACTGAGGGAGAGGATAGTAGCTATCCAAAACGTTGAACAGACGCACTGATCGTAGACTACTGTAGAACCTTGTAATTAGTCTCTCCAAACCTGCACGGCCATATCTGGACGTGGGAATTGTCTACTTCTTTTTGTGGCTTTTGTCTATGAACATAAGGAAAGGACAACGCGGCCGCCGGTAGGGTCACGTGGCATGCTGGGATGGTGGCGCCGGGACCTTTTCCTGCTTCTAGGTAGTGTGATGGCGCGGGAACCTTTTTCCACTACTCCTACGTTGGCCTGTATGTGGGTGCCCAGGCGGCTCCCAACCATAGCCGGGGCCCCACTCACCTCGCCCTCTCCTGCAGCACCGCCAGAGCAGGCCGTTGGTAGGGTTGAGTGGCACACCAAGATGCTGGCGGCAGGGCCTCTTCTTGCTTCTAGGTAGCGTGTTGGCGGGGTGACTCTTTCCTCTACCCCCATGTTGCCCCACTATATATACCAGCGACCAGGCAGCTCCCAACCATAGCCAGCGCCCCACCTCTCCTCACCCTCTCCAGCTGCGCCGCTACTGGAGAAGGCTCCTGGTTGGGCCGCGTGGCTTGCCGGGATGGCATCGGTCGGGCACCTCTTGCTTCTAGGCGTTGTGGTTGTGCCTGATGCAGCGGTCTGGTAGGGCACGGCCGAGCTCAAGCCATGTGAGGCTCAACGTGTCCACCGTCTATGGCTGCGGCGATGATGGAGCCCAGTTGAGGGCATGCAGCAGGGGTCTCCTACTCTGTACCCCCTTCCACCATTGTTTTGTAGCAACCAAGGCGGCGCTAGCCTCCCAGTGGCTAGATTCGAACCCTGACCATTGGATCTAGCTTGCCATGGCCGCAACGCATGGCAGTCAGCGGTGGCTGTACAGCGGCTAGGGTAGCCTTGGTGTGGTAGCTACACGTGGAGGAGGAGATGCTTATGGGTAGCGACGGCCAGCGACGGGATGTGGCTCACTGCACCTGAATCAAGCACCCACTCAATGAGATCTAGTGACGTGGCAGTGCCGTGGTGCAGCAGCGGTGGTTCGCGCACCACATCTGAGTTGGTGGCGCAGTGGTGGATCAGTGAAAGTGGTGGTGGAGGTGTCACGGGTGGCTGTGGTGGTGGAAGACGGTCCACCTAGATCTACAACACTACAAGTCATCAGTGCAGTGCATGAAACGATGACGATTATATATGTCACAGGTCGTCATCAATATCATGATGGCGCGGCCAGCCCAGGCTTGGCTAGGTGTGCTTTAGCAGTGTCATGGCAGCACTAGCTGGTGGCGGCCAGGCAATGCCATGCCCGTGGTGGCATGGTGGTGTAGCTGGAGGAACAATGTGCTATGGCAAAAAAGAAACAATGTGAGCGGGTGGTGGCCAAGTCATGGATTCAAGGTACAAGATTCATCTAAGGTCGAAGGATATCGAGGGAATTCGTACGGTGATTTGAGGTTCAACTTCTATGTGGCCATTGTTGGGCATTTTCAATATTGTGTGGTGATGTCCCACGAAATTGACGAGGAGGATGGTGCAGTGAGTTGGGCTAGTAGAAGTACAATGTCGGAAGATTTGTGTGTTGTTTGATTGCAGCTAGAGGCATGCTGGACTTCTCTGGTATGCTATCATGATGAAGTGTCTTGGTTGCTAAGGGTGGCCAAAGGCTTGGCAGTGACCACAGGAAGTTGTTCATGCTTTCAACTTGGCAGCTTGCACTGGACTGCAGTGGCTAGCCTTGCACTACACGGGTTACTTCGGTGCGGAACAACATCGACGGAGGTAATGGCAGGACGGCTACATGCTTGATGTGGATCACGGAGGTCAGCCTTGCATGGCAGTAGTTGACTCAGATCAGTGTGGTACATCATCAGTAAATGACGGGTAGAGATGATGGTGTATCATCATGTTGCTTTGTCGCCCTTTGTTGGTTCCATTGTGGTCCCTAGCTATGGGTTTTAGTCGTCTTGCTCGGCACGTGTTGACGTCGCAATCTACCTAGCTATTGTTGATAGTTGAGTTAGCTGCATATTTTTGTTGTTTAGGACTCCTTGCTTTCAGTCATTGTTATTGTTGTAGCTCTGTTTGTTTTCTCCCCATCTAGGTTCTTTTTCTTTTTAATATTGTGGGCTGCTCTCCTACCTGATTCGTTTCTACAACCATATCAAGTGTGTTGACCACATCTTATCATACAGTCATATCTTACGGTTTTATCAAGTACTGCATCTCTTTCAAACTATAAGTCACTTTAACTTTTTTGGTACATCCTTTTTGTTACGTATCTATATCTAACGCATGTCAAGATGCATATAGTAAAGTCTATGTACCAGACAAGTCACAGTGACTTAAGGTGGAGTCATATTTATACGATTGCAGGTGGTAGATATGGAATTGTTCAAATGCTTGCAAGAAATCCATGGGAAAGACTATCAAAGCTTTGTTGCAAGTAAGTTAGTTCCTGTCGTCGGCAATATAAGGGAGTCCAGTGTAGGAATTGCCCCAGAACTTGTGAATAACATCGCAGAGGAAGTGGATATTATTGTGAACTTGGTGGCGAATACCACTTTCGACGAAAGGTTCGTAATGCTACTACAAAAGTGAAAATACAGGCGGAAACAAAAGACTGTATAGTTGTCCCCCACAACCCCCAATAACATCTAACCACTAAGTTGCTGCAATACTGATCACAGGTACGACATTGCAATTGACACAAACACCTTGGGGCCACTTCGCATCATAAGTTTGGCACATCGGTTCAAAAGGCTAAAGCTGTTCTTGCATGTGTCTACAGGTAAGGGGTACATATACAGTGTCCTACTGAGTAGAGTACTGATCATGCGATGAAAAATGCACATATCGAGCATCTATTGCGTACTTTCTAAATATATAAAGCAAACATCACAGTGAACGTGTTTTTGTCGCCAAACAGCATATGTGAATTGTCAGAGGCAAGGCGTGCTGCTGGAGGAGCCGTTCTGCTTGGGAGACACAATAGCAAGTAGGTTATGCTCTTCATCAGAATTGGCAGAACGTAACAACATTGTGCTGGATATCGAGACAGAGATCAAGCTGGCTTTTGGCAGTAGAAAACAACCCGAGAATTCTGCTTCTTTTCACAAGGAAATGAAAGATTTAGGAATGCAGAGGTACATATATATATAGTATAGATGATGTTTCTGTGATTACTACGGGAACTACATTTGGTCAACTGAAATGGAATTAGTTTGTTTTATCTTCCTGTTTGTCGCTGCACATGCTAGGGCAAAACTCCATGGCTGGGAAAATACTTACGTGTTCACCAAGGCCATGGGGGAGATGCTCATCAATGCCATGCGAGGACAGATACCGGTGGTGACCATGAGGCCAAGTATCATCGAAAGCACCCTCGAGGACCCCTTCCCAGGTTGGATACAAGGGAATAGGTTCGTCATCAAGTTAATTAGTTAATCTGACACACGTATGTACTTCTACGTATTTGATGGTTACTCCTTTGATTCCTGAAAATTAAATCAGGATGATGGATCCCATGACAGTTTACTATGGCAAAGGCCAGATAAGTTGTTTCATCGCAGAGCCTGACTGTGTTCTCGATGTGGTAAGAGCTAGGAGCTGCTCCATCTCTCAGTACTTGTTTAGAGTAAAATGCATGGCCGCCCCTGAACATGTCGTGGAATGTCAGGTCTGTGAACTTAATTGGGAAACTCATTTCTAGGCTGAACTTATATGGTCTAGAAATGGATTTGTAGTTCACCATTTTACAAGTATAGGGGAGGTGGGCGGTAGGCCACTTTATAAATAGCTTGCATGAACTTTGTACATATAATAAGAACTAGTGGTCTGGACCATGGTGTAAACGATGGTTTGCACAAGTGGATAAATAACAAGTGTATATACGGGTCTAAAAAACATTGATTTCGATTTCTGTAGACGTTCAAGCATATTCAAATAAAATGCAGATTTTCGTTCAAACTCGCATATCGTCTTATTATCATCTTATTAATTATTTAGGTTCCAGTCGATACGGTGGTAAACGCAATCATTGCTGCGATGGCCAAGCACGGTGGTCAGACCGGTCCAAGGAGTCACGTGTACCATGTGACATCGTCGACGGTGAACCCACTGGTACTGAGGGATCTGCTCCAGTTCTGGTACCAGCACTTCTCCAAGTCACCCCTCACTGACATAGCGGGGCGGCCCATCATAGTGAAGAAGCCATTATCTACCATTGGCAGCCTAGAGGAATATGTCAGGTACGTGCATTCCGAAGTGCTGCTGCGAGAAGGCAACGGCGATGGCATGTCCCCACGGCGCGCAAAGGCCATCGAGGAGCAGATCATCCACCTCGGCCGCATCTACGAGCCGTTCACCATCTACCAACGCAGATTCGACAGCGCTAACACGGAGGCGCTTTTCATGGAGATGTCAGCGGAGGAGAGAGCAAGGTTCCACTTCGACATGAGGAGCATCGACTGGATGGACTACATCACCAACGTGCACATCCCGGGGCTTAGGAAGTATGTACTCAAGGACAACGGGCAGCATACAGCAGAGGTGTCCCCATGAACACACTCAAGGAGCCTCCACCGTCTGTTGGGCCTAAGGCAACCTAGAAGCCGTATGATGGAAGTATAAATAAATGGTGTACCAAATGAGCCTAGAGAGGGAGTGCCTCTCCTTTTAATTAGTGTTCAGTTGTAAATCAGCAACGATCCAGCGCCAAGAGGTGGTGTTGGATAATGTAGTGGACAGCACCCCTTTGTGAGATTGTTGTGACCAGTAACAAATGTATGCATATTTCATGTTAATGAAAATAGAGATTGGTCCAAAATTAAATGAATGTTCTGCATTTCCTGAAAATACATGTCTCTTTGGAACAAAAAATGTAATACATGTATATATTAGTTTGACAACATATGTTTCAGATCGCAGATAATCGAAGCAGTATTAGGGTTCATTCATCTCTACTGTAATACACGTACTGAAGTTGATCAAAAGATTCAAACGACTTTATTTGAATTAGAACTTAGAAGTGCTTGTTGACAATTCTTTTAGTGTTACCACTAAAGGACTGATACACCTAAGTATGGCAACGGTAAACCGCAGAAAGCGCCGGCTGTCGGTGTAGCTTTTCACCAGGAGTATTCCGGTATCGATTTCCACGAGGAACGTGAAGTGAACTAACAAAGAATCAAGACTCGCCCTATGATGACACAAGGTGTGTATTTGGTAGTTGAGTTGAGAGGTTTTCTATAGCTATGATATCCGGATAGGCTAGGTAGCTAAACGTGGCTTTATCAGCCCCTCGGACACTTGGAGGCAGTAGGTGATAATCACGGTGAATAAAGTCACCACTACCAAACTACTATTTTACCGGAGCCTTACCTTGTAAGAACTTGCCTAAACACGTGGTGATCTATCTGAGACCCGAAGGGCTGTCACTACCTTCTTGGCTATCACAATCCATCCGTGCGCCAAGCGGCATACATCGGTAAGGTATAGCCTAGACACCACGTCTACGCTAACTCTTACTATTCTAACCCTGTACTTAGCTAGGCTAGAACACTCTACTAAAGCAAAGCAATGTACCAATGAAGAACGAGTGAATAGCTACTATACTAAACCGGATATGCAAAGTATAAAAGAACTCAGATGTATTACTCACTAGAAGAAGTACACCCTGCAGAGGTACACCTCGGAGGAGATTCCTGACAGACCGGGGCTTCCTCCGGAAGACTTCCCTCTCTCACTCTACTACTACACTAAAGGAGCAGGGGCTTCGCCTACTACATTGGAGTGGAGTTCTCCTTGTGGTCATGTCTTGGAAGTGAAGGGGTGGGGGGGTATTTATAGCCCCAAGGTGGAGTAGGGGCTACTCCAGCGTCACGTCATCGATCCGCGTGACCTCTATTGCCCTCCGTTGGATCAAACCGCCATGCAACCGCCTTAAGATCAACGTGTGAGGTAATTTCAGCATGTGGACAATGTGATGGGCGTGGGGAGGACGTCCTTGGCCAAATGGGCCATGGTCGGCCGACCATGGTCCATGACCCGTGGGCCACCCCAGTCTTTGGGAACATTGGCCCCACCGTGGGGCCGTGTCTTGAGTCCGAACTTGCCGTGGACGTTCATTTTGTACCAACACGATCCATGGGGACGTATTGACGGACCAATCAGGTGCCTTCTCTTGTTCCCCACGGATTAGTGATGTGGCAGGTCGCATTGGAAGAGTTTGGTGTTTGACGAGATTTTGTATCAAAATCTTCTCTAGTTTGCATTCAAGTTTAATTCTCACTCGTGCTATTGGGAAGAGCATTAATAAAGGAAAATAGGAAGCAAATTGCATTATGCCTTGACGGTGACAAGCTAATGTGTGGTGCTCCTTTTGGTCATGTTAAGTTGGCGAGAAAAGAAACTAGCAACAATTGCATGGACACAATACGCATAAGCACATAGTGCCATGTATGCATGTACACCTCGGCATGCCATCCAAGAAAGCTAGTAAGCCAATAAGTATGTATACGCATTACAAGCTAGGAGCCATTTGTGTTGGCTTCAACGTGCTACGGGCCATGCTTGCATATATGTGCCTCGACATGTAAACAAACAAGCTAACAGGTGCAGTCCGACACGTGCGCCGGCATACATCTAGAACCGGCTGAGTGCTCGTATATACGCCGGTCTATATACCATGTATTTTTCTGTATAATTGTACACCGGCTGAGCCAATACGGTACGATGTGCGGTGTACATTCAGAATATTCTACGACACTTGCGTATACATGTCCGGTAAGTACGTGAGAAAATCTGGATTGAGTACGTATACACCGTATCTATCAACTATATATGAATTGCCGAATTGATATACATGTGTATATATATTTGGTTTGCTTCATGATTCAATAGCATGCTACCTTGCCGGGTCCACATGTCATGGACTTTGTGAGAAGGAAGCTAGCTGAGAGAATTCAGAAAACGTCAAGTGCACACGGCCAGAGATATTTGGCTAGAGATATTTTTGGGCTGATCGGTTGGGAGCGCGTGGATAAGCACGAGAGGTGAACGCAGCTCCGGATATATCGCATCTACTAACAAGCCTCCGGCGGCGCAGCGCGTGCATCCTCGCTGGCCCCTCAACAGGTAGCCACCTGTGCCTATATAAACAACACCCAGGCCTCCACGGGAGAAGGACTCTTTGCATCCCCGGCGCCGCCGTCAGGCTGCCATCCAGCAAGCCGGAAGCCGTGGTGCACGATCGAGGACGATCTGCAGCTGGAAGACTAAAGGCAGCCGCTGGCACGGGACGGCGCCGTATATCCGAGGAAGGGTCACACTTCACATCAAGGCGCCGTCAGGCTGCCGAGCTCGGGAGTGTATGTTCGCAACCATCGTCTTGCATCGCCGCCGGCCGGAGGGGCGCCCAGGCGCAGATCATGGCGTCCATCACATGTATATGCTGGCCCGGAGTCGATCATGCTGGCCGAGAGGAGAATGACATGGCAGCCAGATGATTAGATGGCGCTGGACCGCGAGGATTATCGCGTCATGAAGAGATCACGAGGCTTGCCGGTGTCAGGTGAGCCCGCGCGCCATGTGGAGGCGTACATGTGTATGTACGCACCTACAGGCCAAGAAGATGCATGTACACGTACGGATCGGAGGGCAGCCGCCGCTATTGCACGGCCTCGATGATGACAAGAATCACGTCCGACCGATACAAAGCAGCCGCTACTACGACGGCCGCCAGGCACCTCACCTCGATCGTGGAGATGGCCGTGCATCGTCGGCTGATCGGAGGAGATCGAGATCGGCACAGACTGCACGTATGGGGAGGCGCTGCCACTCGCACCTCAGCTGCGCCAAGGCTACCACGTCGTCGCCGGCCTCCAGGGCCAGTCCATCCTCACGTCAAGATGAGGGTGCCATCAAGCCACCGGCCAGGATCCGCCCATGGCCAGGCCATCCTCACATCAAGAGGAGGGCGCCATGAAAGGCAACCTGTACGTTCCATCTACACGGCGCCAACGATCCATCCACGAGCAAGCCGCCGGCCAAGCCATCATCAAGACTGACTCGGTTCACCTCTGTACGTATGTGACCCAAGGGAGGCAGCCGCCACAACACGGCGACATAGCAAGCAGGAGGGCCGCAGGGCTGCCTACGCCTGTCCAGGGATCAGAGTGCATCTACTATGCGCCTCTCGACGCCGGCGAGGCAGACACCATATCTGGCTGCGCCACGTACATCCACTACGCCGACTATACATCGGGCTACCGGACAGCGTCTTCGTCTATACCGGCGACCTCGCCGCACTGCAAAGGGTGGGCCTGGGTGCCATCGACAGCGGCTCCATCTACACCGCGGAGGTGAGCCTGGACGCCATCATCAATGGCTCCACACCTACGCTGGCTGCCGCGCACCAACAACACACACAAGTGGTAGCTGATCGATGCACGCTCGTGTCATCTAGTGCCGCAGTCGATTGAGATTATGGTGAGGTGTTGTGGAGTACCACGACGCGCATCGGCGACGACACATGCATATGCAGGTGCATGTGTGCTTCACATGCGTGTGCCAATAACCATCAAGCTGCATGTATACATGTATATGCCTATGTGTGTGCGCTTCATGTGCCTCATAGAGCATACTACAATTCGGAGCTCGGCGATCGTTCGAGCCCTATTTATGTAATTTTATCTTTTGTATTTTATTTGTATCAGGTGAAGCTGTTTAGGCAATCAAGGGGGCTTCAGCTACTACCACCACTACTACGCCAGACCACGCCGACGAGGCGGACGACGTCGAAGGCGAGTGCAAGTCTTCATCAAGCCTACCTCTACTTCAACTACTCTACGTGATCAAGCTCCACGGCGTACCCGACGACGCGTTGCGAGGAAGTCCAAATCAGTCCAAGCTACATCAACCATGCAAGTGCTGCTACCACTACAACCTATGCGCTGTTCGACACCGACGAGGCGAACGACACAGGCGGCGTGGCTAATACTCTAGCCACGTTCTACCGGCTCATGGACCGACGAGGCCATGGATACGCCGACGCCAATCCACATCTACACCAACACACACGCATGGAGAAGTGAAGCGAAGACCGACGACGACGACCAACGCAGCTTAATCGGAGGTACTCCGTGTGAGCTACTTCACGGGGGTAATTAACTGGGAGCTTTCCGAGGCCCCAGGAACCATGAAGACTACAATCGCCTATGTCAGATTGCCGCCAGCAGGCTACCTATGGAGCGCACATGTATAGGGAACATATATTTGTATTTTGATTAAATATGAATAAAGTTCGTGTTCCCTCTATTTACTTCTTTTGTGTACTTTAGTACACTGGCACGCCCGCGCATTTATTTTTATTTCGCATAGAGAGATCCTCCCTTCTTGAGTGATTTTTTCTGCGGAAACAAATTGGCACGCCCGGTGGGACATGGTTCTCCTCCCATCTTTGCTGCGCAATAATGGTCGTCGTCTTCTCATGCTTGTGCTTTCTCCAATATACATGTGGCGGTAACAATGGTGCTATTTTGGATGTCTCACCTAGTTTGAGACTCCTCGTATGATAGCCCAGATCTTCTCTGGGTAGATATTATTTCTACCCGGTTTGTTTTCTTGTTTGTGTCCTTTGTGCAGGGACCAAAGTGGATGCTTATGCTTGGACAAAGCTAAGAGCGTATCTACTACGCCGACGAGGTCAAGGTCCATCTCCACGCAGGGGGGGCAATTATGCCTGCCATCTCCGGTTCTGCACGATGGGGGCAACTTTGCTTGCCATGATGAGGCAACCACGTACGACAACCCCTCCGCGCTCCTTGGGCGCAACAAATATGAGGATCCAGATGTCGCTGAAGCCGGCTCCACTCTATGGTGAGCAGAGCGGCAATAACACCTGTCGACGCACATATATATGTATCGTCGACTTATCGTCGACTTGATTGGTGCAATCGACAATCCTTCATTGGGATTCACGGCTCTGTGCCCCTGGTTAATCGCTGGTGGCAGCATCATCAAAGCCGATGCAAGGACACACCTCGCCGCACACATGAGGACTCCATTGGGCCGCTAGACTTGTTCGGGGCACAAGCAGGATGACCTCATTGCACCAAGAAGATGAATGTCCCACGTGATGAAGACTTCGCCAACGCTGATGAGCCAACGACGTCACCAAGCTGGCCAGCTCCATCAAAGACGAGGCCAGACGTCTTTACAGCAGCAAAGTGTCTTCATTGCGTGAGCAAGATGCATGCCTTGCAGCATGGTGACTGCACAGACTCTGATGAGCCAAGGACACCAAGCCCGGCTCCATAGTGGGGGTTGAATGACGTGTCCTCGTGGCGCAAGCAGGACATAGGCCATGCGGAACGGCGACTTCATCGGCTTTGGCGCTGATCTTGTGGCGCCGAAGTGGTGGATGCCTTATTACAGGAAGCCACAAGGCAATGGCTCCAGACGATGATTACAGAATAAGGTCGCTGCCTGCTACCCACGGTGGCACTAATAATGGCAGTGAGGGCACCACAAGGGCTTACATGATGCTGAACCTGTGCCTGGCATGAAGACGACGGTGATATGGCTTGGCCACGATCATGTTGTGGTCGTTTCATCAACATTACAATGTTGTCATGGCTGCCGGACATCGCCCACAAGCTCAAAGAAAGAACTGTCCATGCCTTGCAATAGGGTTATGCAAGCATATGTGGATGCACATTCACGTACATGCACTGGGTTGCTACAGTGCGTCTAACAAACGAGCAAGCCTGGCTCGTGTAATGCATGCCCTATGCGCTGTGGCTGCACGTCAAAGTGGAGAGGTCGTTTATTGAATCGGCGACATCTACACGTACACGTCCGACACACACCCCGAGCACTGTTCGTCTCCCCGTCAAAGCAGTCGCAGCTCGTGTCTGGTTGTGGCCGGCGATATGATGTCCGCTGTCCACACCCGTGACCTGATGGAGAGAAAGTGCCTCGAGGAGCTTGAGTCGACATGAAGGCGCAGAGTACGCGGCTTGCCTGACAAGCGCGCAGCCAACCCAGCGTACGTATGTCGTCCTCATCGGCCTATGCTATACATAGTGTGGTGCATGGCTAGCTTCACTTTGCCAACCCCAGCATGACTGTTGGAGGCCATCAAGGAGCGGAAGACTTCCGTCAACACAGTGCGCGAGTGACGCAGCCGGCCGGGAGATGACAACCTGGAAGAGAAACCGGAGCAACAAGTTTTGACTCCACATGAGACTTCGGCAAGTCTCTGGCTATGGCGAGCCCTCGGGTATCTGCACGTACGGAGGCACCACTACGCGCGGGTAAGACAAGACAGTCTGGCCTCGTGCGCCGAATTTCCCATCCGGAGCGACACGCCCGTATGTCGCCCAACAACATATATATAGGGTGTCCTTGTGCTTGATTCCATCATGATGGCAAGCGAGTAGCCCATACAACACGAGAGTTATGTTGCTGCAAGCCAACTACTCTTGTGCATACCTGATTAATTAATTAACCATACATGCACGTGCGTGCTTTAGTCACAAGCCAACAAGCTAACAAGGTAGGCATTGTGTACGCGCCGTGTACGCTGCCGCTGCGTATACTCCTACATGGCACGTGTCGTCCAGCTTCAACAGTGTTAGCTGTTATAGTAGCCCTGCTACTCAGGCGATGCGCCTTATTACCCAGCACTCGTTTGCAAATAACTTTCCAGGAAGCTTTGTTGATGAAGCTCCGACGACTACGTCAACATCGGTGCCGGAATCCATATCTACGGCCTATCTCTGCCACACATCTACGGCAGACACGACTGTACGTGAATTATCGATGACAGCGCAGGCGCGCTTGCTGGAGGAACGCGACATGTCATGTAGCTTCCTCCATCACGGCTGTTTTGTCTTGTCATGCAGGAGCTAGCTGTCCACACGCATCGTACGTTGTGCTGCGGCTTCATATCAAACGAGCGAGTGCCATGAGGAGCTGAGGTCGCGGACGAGATGACGGACACGTCGGGCGATGGGTGCACCTTTGGGGCACGTATCAAGTCTCCATCGAAGCATCGAGGCTGCCGATGGGTCCTCCAATGGGACGCAGACTCCACAGAACAGCGGCGATGTTGACTGTCAGACGCTGAGCTGGCGGCTTTAACCTGGAGGCCGTCGAGGCTCCCAAACATGTCCACGCGGCGCAAGCAAGACGCAGACTCCACATGATGTGTCACCTTTTATGATGAGCTAGATATCACACCAAGCTAGACTGCTCGGAGGACATCCTGCTGCCGCATCAAGCCGCAGCATAACGTGCTGTCATCATTGCAGCACAAGCACTAGGCTGCCACCTGCTGCCCCGTAAGCTGCAGGAGGCGCTATAATGGTGGTGTCAAGTTGGTCAACCTGATGCTGAAGCTCTTCTCCGCGAATACACTACACCATGTAGAAAATGAAGGTGGAGGCGCTGGTGCATTTGCATATGCTAATGCGTTCAAGGCAAGGACAAATGTGTATGTGCATGCTCATGTACTACGCTAAACAAGCTAGTTTGTCCATGTGTATAGAGAGGCATACATGCATGTGTGCTACTACCACGGCCTAGGCAAGCAATGCATCCTGATTGGAGCGCCACACCGGAGCCCAGTGATCGGCAGCCTGCTATCTGAATGATCAGGCGCCATGTGATGCATAGGTGATTCCATTGTGCTATCTACCCCTAAACGCTCTTGGCTCCGCGAGATGGCGGTGATGAGGAACACGTTCAAGCTCTACCATCTAGCGCCCGAGTAGGACGCAAGTCCAGACTTCGCCAAGTCGTCGGTGTCATGATAAACGACGCCGAGGTCCACAAAAAGCTGATAGGCGGACCAGGCTCATCACTGGGGGCAGCATGGCAAGCTCCTTGGTGTCTAACGGTGCCGACGTTATTTCGGCGCCGACTACGGCAGTACCATAGCTTCCCGGGGTCCTATGGCGCCAATTGCCCTCCGGACCACGCCACAGCTCCCCCAACGTCCTAGATGCCATTGTTCTTTTGGCGTCATCTTTTACATTGACACCAATACTGAGGGTGACACCCTAGCACTTCGGTGTCCAACGGTGTTGACGGCTTTCAGCCTTTCTGGTGTTAACTTTAACACCAACTCTTGGGGTAGCATCAAGCACCTCAATCTTCTCAATGCCGATGTTACTCCGGTGCCACGATCTACATAAACTATGGGGGCAGTCCCTCATTGTCCTATGGCGCCGGTGCTGCCGGTGGCCGCAGCTGAAGACTTCATCAGCACATAGCTGAGGAGGACGTCCACACGCGTGCAGGCAGAAGGACGTGGTTGGTGTAAAAGCTAAGGAGATGCCAGGACGCTCGACGAGTGCGCCAAGCTAAAGGATACACCAAGCCAGACACGAAGGGCGAGCGCCCCTTCGCGTCGGCACGACGGCAAGCACCCCTCTGCGTCGGCACGGCGGTGACACCCTCCTCATTGGCATGAGGGCGGCGCGGTACAACTCATCTGCAACCGGGTTATAAGAAGGATGGGATCACACAACTCATCTTCATCAACATGAGACAAACAAGAAAGGAGGATGTGGTGCAACGCTGCCATGCTCGGCCTACTTTGTGGTATTGGTGGGCGTTTTATTTCTTTCTTTATTTCTTCCCGTTGCATGCAGAGGGTTGACCAGAAGTTGGAGTGCGAGTCCTCTGGTGCTGTTGGCTGTCGCGTGCCCTGCCAGTAATGATGCTGCGCCGCTCTCATCTCCGGCCAAACTTGCACCGTCACTAACGCAGCCGCTACTACAAGCAAGCCGGTCGCTGCACATGTACATGCACGTACGTGTAAAACGGCGAACGATGAGTTGAGCTTGCCGAAGCTAGTCGAGGAGTATGGCCGCAGCACGAACGTCTGGCTGTGTCTGTGCCGAGAGCTGACGCACACCAGCGACGTCACCTAGAGTGGCTCTATGTGTATACCACAGCTCCGCCGTCCCCGTGAGGAGGCGAGCGTGGACACCGATCAACATCATCATGCTCCACACATGTAGCCCGAAGAGATGTCGGGCAAGGCAGCCAGCAGCTCCTTCGACTGTCTGTGAGCGCGGATCGATAGACTGCCTTAAGGCCGGTCCATAACTGACGCACAGGAGTGTCGGTGAAGCTCAGCCAAGCCAAGCTTCAGCACATCGACTACACCAAGATTCAGTCTTGAGCACCTGCGAGCCGGCCGATGTCGTGTGCCGCCGGAGATGGCCGGAGGCCACACGTTCCGGCGACTACAAGGAAACATGCTAGCGACTCATGTATGGATAAATGTGTCTGCACACATGCATGCTTGGTTGCATATGTATGTACATATATGGTCGTTGAGAAGCTAGCTAATTAGCAAGCCATCAACGTGATCCACGCACTAACCTGGGATGACCAGCAAGCCAGCGTACCTGAAGCGCGGCTCATAATTGTTTTTTTCTCTCTCCTTTCTTCTGTCTCTCTCGCAGCTGCACACACGATCCATGGATGGATGGTTGAGCGACCAAGCACGTCTCGCAGCGAGCCCAGAGACCGCCGGGTTCATCACCTGCGTCAAGTCGAAGAGCAGCAGTGCTGGCACAATCACCACGAGCAGGTGATGATGATGTCGCGCCAATGATCACTGGGCGGACGAGCCTCGATGGCAAGCCAACGTGAAAAGGTCATGGCCGCCAACGACGTTGCTGTCCAAGGGCGATGTCAATCCACGCCGGCGCGAGGGAAGAGCCTGAAGTCGTCAATCTGCATCGAGCCGCTCACTCCAAGGCGACGCGACGGATGCCCGGGGCGTGGCGTTCGGTGCTCGGAGCATGCTGTTCGCTGCATGACGTGGCGTCCGACATCTGATCGAGTTTGCCAGCCGGCCAGCTGGTGAGGCGGATCACGCCGCTCCAGCACTACATCCACGGCCATCAATGACAACGACAACATGAAGACGGGGTGATCGGCCGCGTTCCAGACGAGCAGCCTCGTCGAAGCAAAGAACGCTGGCCCAGTTACCACGTAAAAAGACAGAGGCATGGGTAGCGGAGTTTAGAACACCCCACTCTCATCGTGAAGCAATGCCGATTAACTTGGCAAAGAAGCACAACGGTGCTTTTCCACCCGTTCGAGGCTGCCGACTCGGCGCCCGTCCTAACCAGGAGCTCATGAGCAAGCTCTTACGGAACCACACGATGTGCCAAGACAGTCAAGTGTCAACTCCTCGCTCTACATGCAACACACTGGGGGCAAGACAACAGCTCTCATCCCTAGTGTCCTATGATACCGGTCCTGATCCGGTGTCATCTTCTACATTGTCAACCAAACCTGGGGCGGCACCAAGGCGGCACCACAGCCTCCCGGCGTCCTATGTCGTCGACGTCCAGCATCATCGTCGACATCATCACACCTACGATGCCAACATGCTTTTCGGGCGCCGCCTCCGACAACAACAACACCCAGAGGTATCACATACCTCCCCTGTCTCGTGGATGCCGATGATGGTCTTCCGGCACCGTATTCGACATCAACAACGCTGGGAGTAGCACCACACCTCTCCGATCGTCTACACCACCAATCGCAAGGTGCCTTGGTCTACATCGACAAACCCGAGGTGCGGTGTCAACCACCTAGCTCATCTCCCTTGCCAATAGCATTTTGGCATGTCCATCAAGAATGGCAGCACTAGGAGCAATAGTGCACCTCTGCAAGAATCTACGCCGGGGAAGGCCTTTCGACAACGCCTCCAACCTCGCCAGCCCGGTGCTCCAAGTCGATGGGAGGTTCTTGATTTTTGTTTATTTTGCATATGTTTTTAATCCATCTTTTTTTTTTGAAAGCAGTATGCATTTTCCATTGCATCACTTGGCCACCTCTCTATAAAAAAAAAAACAAAGGCTCTCCCTATCGGGCTACAGCTGCAGTTGAAGATCCATTTGTCTTGGGATCTCCCCGAAAGGGCGGGCAGCAACCTAGCACATGGAACTTGCGACAAGCCACCACTTCACGAAGAGCACGACAGACGCTGAATGTGTTTCCGCTGGGGGCAGTGGGAAGACGGCTCGAGCCGCTCCTAAGCAGCGAGGCGACCATGCCACTCGCGCTTCCTGACATGAAGCGACACACTCGCCAGGGAAGACTATAGAAGAAGAGCAAGAAAGGGCTACCTAGTGCAACACAAGTTGTGCCAAGTGTGCAGCCTCTTGCCACCCTGGAAGGTGACAACAAGGGGAAAAAAAAAAACATGATGCCAGCGAGGATCCACCTAGCTACACAAAGGTGAATGGCTATACTCCAAGTTCCTCAAATCCCTGAAAAAAAAAGCAAATAAAAAAATCAATCAAAAAAAATGTGAGCAAAGAAAAATGGTCACCAAAGATGTGGCCGGGCAGCTCAAATATCAAAATGGAAGGCGGAAGTAGCCATTCACCATCCTCGGCAAAAGTGATGGCAAATTCCTCAACCGTTACCCAAAACCGAATACCAAATCAGCCATACCTACGCCTCCATGTCAGAGAGAGAGTGGGCTATGGTTCAACTCGATGCAAGGGAGTCTCGACCAAGAATTCCCTTCACCCCTGTGGAGACATCTAAGCAGAAGTCTACACATTCAAGCACACAACGGGCTTAAATCGCAGGGAGCCATGTTGCTATGGTTACGCAACGGCACCCAATGGTTACGCCCCCCGGCTGTCCTATCGCAAGCTGCACATATAGCTAATGCCCATGGAGAGCCAACATTTTCAAAAATATTTCAACAAAAAAAATCCAAACAATATACTCAACTTGATGACTTTTGCCTCATCATTAACTCTTCCTAGCTATGTCATCTATCACCGCAGACAAAGCTAGTTGTTTATTGTAGTGTTGCAGGTCCATCGTTGCACTACAATCGGGAGCGGTGCGACACGCCTAGTGCGGTTAGTATCAAGCTGATGAAACCCTTCAATCCAGCCATGTCACGCCACAATGCAAGGTGGCACCGGGTTGATAAAACCACACCGGGAGCAAGGCGATGCGCCAAAGGCGCGGTGTCAAGCTGTGAAACCCTTCAACCGGGTCGTTTCATGCCACGATCACAAGGTGGCTCCTTGGTTGATAAAAGCTTTTCGTCAAGTACCACGGTCCTCATACCGTATGGCCAAAGCAACTCAAGGGCGCCCCGATTGGCTAATGCCATCATTCGACCTGATGGACACATCATTGGACACCGCCGCAACATGGCCCCAATGAAGCCCCTACCTCGTCCCCGTTGGCGACGCCGCCACGCGGCTCCAACGGAGTTCAACACCATCGTTGGTTAACGATGCCGCGCTGCTCCAACGGAGTTCAACACCGCCCCGTTGGCCGACGCCGCCACGCCGCTCGAACGGAGTTCAACACCGTCCCGTTGGCCGACGCCGCCACGCGGCTCCAACGGAGTTCAACCTCGCCCCGTTTCAACGACGCCGCCACGCGGCTCCAATGGAGTTCAATTATTGTCCCATTGGCCTACGCCGCAACGCGGCTCCAATGGAGTTCCAGCGCCATGCCTTGGAGTCAACACGATGCTATCCGAGGTACGTTTTTGTTTATTTATTGATATTTATTTTGTTTCGTTCTCCTTCTCTCTTTGTCCCTCTTCTCAATCTGTTCATGCCACAAGAGCAGGGGAGTATCCACGATCAGGATGCCCTCTATAAGGAGTGTCGCCGCCGCGGCAACCTAGATAACTTCATGGACATGATGAGGCTGGGGGCAATATCAAGCGACTAAGGGACGCATGATCCCGTGTGTACGCGGCCCGGCCATCGACATGTGTGCGCCACTCGCCGAGCTGTGGAGAAGCCACGCTTGAGCTGGGGGCAGGAGGGATGTATGTATTTGTGCTATCTGTTGTATATGCATGAATCAATGATAAACTTCCACGAGACCCTACTCAAGAGTCTCACAATATGTACTCATGTGTATCATGCCTACTTTTGATGAGCAATATAAACAACTAGCAAGTGTTGTTTTAAACAGTGCACTTACACATTAGCTCATTAACTAAGGTGTGCATATATGTATTGGCAGCCAACACGGCGCCTCGGCGGCCCAATGGCACTACCATCCTACAGTAAGATGGGGTCCAAGGCGTCTGCTGCTCCTGCTGTGGCAATCGAGCTTGCAGCCCTGATGACCACTACATTTCCACCTTGACTGTGGTTTCAGCACCCTGAGCATGTGTGCTGCCCCGATGATGATGAGCAAGGTGGCCGTGAACATTTTGGCACGATGATCCCTTTAGAGGCTGCTCAAGCTCCATCGCCTCAGTGGGCGCCGCAACAGAAGCTAGTGTTCATTCTCTATGAACCACGCGGCGCGGGCATGGACTTCTTCATCCATCGTGAAGATGACGTCGGGCATCGACGCCCACCATGCCTTCTTCATCCATCGTGAAGATGACGTCGGGCATCGGCGTCCACCATGCCTTCACAACAGCAATCCAGCAGCTCCCTCGTCGATGGGCGCTGCATCAACTCTGTAACCAGTTCGGCAGCTTGGCACTCTGCCGGGCGTGTGTTAATTCGATGGCGAGTTGGATCAACCATTCACAGCGGTTGTTGATTGACATGTTGCTTCCACCAACAGCCTCGACACGGCGAGAGCAATGGTCACCAGCAGCAGACCTCCATCCATCTCCGATGCGCCCCGCTTCTTATGCTGGTCATATGGCGGCTCCGCAAGCTCGACCCGGCGCCACAGCTTACTACAACCCTGCAGTTGCAGGCACCAGCTACGTTCGGTGCGGCACCTCTCGGCAACCATTCATTCGTACTCACATGGCTATGTAGTTCACATGGTGGCATCATGTATATGCGCCAATACGATGAGCTAAATAAGCTAGTTAATAATTATAAAGAAATACAATGGAGCATGGACAGTGCCTTCATCACTCATGTAATGTTCACGTTTGAATTCAATGTGGAAAAAAAAGAGGTCATTAAAATCCAAGGCCGCAACTAGTTGCATTTTGCGCCATCTCAGCCAAATGGTTTTCACCAAGTCGGAGTTGAATTTGCTCCGCATTCAAACCCAACTTGGTGGGGGTATTTGTTTGACGAGATTTTGTATCAAAATCTTCTCTAGTTTGCATTCAAGTTTAATTCTCACTCGTGCTATTGAGAAGAGCATTAATAAAGGAAAATAGGAAGCAAATTGCATTATGCCTTGACGGTGACAAGCTAATGTGTGGTGCTCCTTTTGGTCATGTTAAGTTGGCGAGAAAGAAACTAGCAACAATTGCATGGACCTGTACGTAGCACATAGTGCCATGTATGCATGTACACCTCGGCATGCCATCCAAGAAAGCTAGTAAGCCAATAAGTATGTATACGTACATGCTAGGAGCCATTTGTGTTGGCTTCAACGTGCTACTGAGGGCCATGCTTGCATATATGTGCCTCGACATGTAAACAAACAAGCTAACAGGTGCAGTCCGACACGTGCGCCGGCATACATCTAGAACCGGCTGTAGTGCTCGTATATACGCCGGTCTATATACCATGTATTTTTCTGTATAATTGTACACCGGCTGAGCCAATACGGTACGATGTGCGATGTACATTCAGAATATTCTACGACACTTGCGTATACATGTCCGGTAAGTACGTGAGAAAATCTGGATTGAGTACGTACACACCGTATCTATCAACTATATATGAATTGCCGAATTGATATACATGTATATATATATTTGGTTTGCTTCATGATTCAATAGCATGCTACCTTGCCGGGTCCACATGTCATGGACTTTGTGAGAAGGAAGCTAGCCGAGAATTCAGAAAACGTCAAGTGCACACGGCCAGAGATATTTGGCTAGAGATATTTTTGGGCTGATCGGTTGGGAGCGCGTGGATAAGCACGTATGAGGTGAACGCAGCTCCGGATATCTCGCATCTACTAAAGCCTCCGGCGGCGCCAGCGCGTGCATCCTCGCTGGCCCCTCAACCCTAGCCACCTGTGCCTATATAAACAACACCCTGGACTCCATAGAGAAGGACTCTTTGCATCCCGGCGCCGCCGTCAGGCTGCCTAGCAAGGGAGCGTGTGCACGATCGAGGACGATCTGCAGCTGGAAGACTAAAGGCAGCCGCTGGCACGGGGACGGCGCCGTATATCCGAGGAAGGGTCACAGATCCACATCAAGGCGCCGTCCAGGCTGCCGAGCAGGGAGTGTATGTTCGCAACCATCGTCTTGCATCGCCGCCGGCCGGAGGGGCGCCCAGGCGCATGCCATGGCGTGCACACATGTATATGCTGGCCCGGAGTCGATCATGCTGGTCAAGAGGAAGAAGAGAATGACATGGCAGCCAGATGATTAGATGGCGCTGGACCGCGAGGATTATCGCGTCATGAAGAGATCACGAGGCTTGCCGGTGTCAGGTGAGCCCGCGCGCCATGTGGAGGCGTACATGTGTATGTACGCACCTACAGGCCAAGAGGATGCATGTACACGTACGGATCGGAGGGCAGCCGCCGCTATTGCACGGCCTCGATGATGACAAGAATCACGTCCGACCGATACAAAGCAGCCGCTACTACGACGGCCGCCAGGCACCTCACCTCGATCGTGGAGATGGCCGTGCATCGTCGGCTGATCGGAGGAGATCGAGATCGGCACAGACTGCACGTATGGGGAGGCGCTGCCACTCGCACCTCAGCTGCGCCAAGGCTACCACGTCGTCGCCGGCCTCCAGGGCCAGTCCATCCTCACGTCAAGATGAGGGTGCCATCAAGCCACCGGCCAGGATCCGCCCATGGCCAGGCCATCCTCACATCAAGAGGAGGGCGCCATGAAAGGCAACCTGTACGTTCCATCTACACGGCGCCAACGATCCATCCACGAGCAAGCCGCCGGCCAAGCCATCATCAAGACTGACTCGGTTCACCTCTGTACGTATGTGACCCAAGGAGGCAGCCGCCCACAACACGGCGACATAGCAAGCAGGAGGGCCGCAGGGCTGCCTACGCCTGTCAGGGATCAGAGTGCATCTACTATGCGCCTCTCGACGCCGGCGAGGCAGACACCATATCTGGCTGCGCCACGCAACTCCATCCACTACGCCGACTATACATCGGGCTACCGGACAGCGTCTTCGTCTATACCGGCGACCTCGCCGCACTGCAAAAGGGTGGGCCTGGGTGCCATCGACAGCGGCTCCATCTACACCACGGAGGTGAGCCTGGACGCCATCATCAATGGCTCCACACCTACGCGCTGGCTGCCGCGCACCAACAACACACACAAGTGGTAGCTGATCGATGCACGCTCGTGTCATCTAGTGCCGCAGTCGATTGAGATTATGGTGAGGTGTTGTGGAGTACCACGACGCGCATCGGCGACGACACATGCATATGCAGGTGCATGTGTGCTTTGCACATGCGTGTGCCAATAACCATCAAGCTGCATGTATACTATGTATATGCCTATGTGTGTGCGCTTCATGTGCCTCATAGAGCATACTACAATTCGGAGCTCGGCGATCGTTCGAGCCCTATTTATGTAATTTTATCTTTTGTATTTTATTTGTATCAGGTGAAGCTGTTTAGGCAATCAAGGGGGCTTCAGCTACTACCACCACTACGCGCCAGCGCACGCCGACGAGGCGGACGACGTCGACGATGTAGGCAAGTGCAAGTCTTCATCAAGCCTACCTCTACTTCAACTACTCTACGTGATCAAGCTCCACGGCGTACCCGACGACGTTGCCGAGGAAGTCCAAATCAGTCCAAGCTACATCAACCATGCAAGTGCTGCTACCACTACAACCTATGCGCTGTTCGACACCGGCGAGGCGAGCGACACAGCGGCGTGGCTAATACTCTAGCCACGTTCTACCGCTCATGGACCGACGAGGCCATGGATACGCCGACGCCAATCCACATCTACACCAACACACACGCATGGAGAAGTGAAGTTTAAGGCCGGCGGACGGACGACCAACGCAGCTTAATCGGAGGTACTCGTGAGCTACTTCACGAGGGGTAATTGCGGGAGCTTTCGAGGCCCCGGGAACCATGAAGACTACAATCGCCTATGTCGATTGCCGCCAGCAGCTACCTATGGAGCGCACATGTATCGGGAACCTATATTTGTATTTTGATTAAATATGAATAAAGTTCGTGTTCCCTCTATTTACTTCTTTTTGTGTACTTTAGTACACCGGCACGCTCAGCGCATTTATTTTTTATTTCGCATAGAGAGATCCTCCCTTCTTGAGTGATTTTTTTGCGGAAACATTTGGGCCAAAGTATCATGGTCGGCCGATCTTTGGTCCATTGGGCCTTGGCCTTCTCCAACTCTTCTAGAAGGTGTCCCCACATGTCGGGATGTCTCGGGATGAAATGGTCATGCATCGCCGATGTAGGTCTTGTGGCCAAATGACTTCAAATTTTTGTGTGGAAGCTTCATAGGACATGGAGATCATGATGGTGGTGTCAAATTGTCCAATGGCCATACTTGGGGTGTTGACTGGATGGTGACCAAATGTGTCATTTCAGCCGAGTTCCACTAGTTTCACATCCGTATATAAAGAATGACATCTACATGTGGAACTAGGTTATTTGCATAAGAAATCATTGTTTATATGTATGTTAGCTTCCAAAAGGAGTACTTTGTTGACGGTTTGACTATGTAAAAACATGATGATGGGATGGATTGGGAGAACATATCTCAGTCTGAACTGGAATGGTTGACCCTAGACGGGGGATGGAAATACTATGGCGGCCTACATCGATCGATCGATCAAATCCCCTCGGGCTTTCTTACTCGAAAACAGGCTACCACAATTCTCGATTGTAAAATTGTGGGAGATAAAAGTAAAGTTGGAGTTGAGGAGGAGTCAGATCATTCAAGATGGGAGAAATTCAAATTATTGGCAAAAGAAGGATGCTCTAATGAAGAATGCTCTCAACTCCTAAGGAGGATGGAATTACAAGAATCGATGAAGAATTAGAGATGGATGTGGTAATGTCATCTCTCATGGAAGACAAAGAGATAGAAGTGTCCGATGCTATTAAGACTAAAGATGGGGTGATGATCACAGTCACCAACCAAGACACGAAGAAGTGTAAAAGGAAGCAAAAAGCAATGGGGACCAAGTATAGAGAATGGACAGACCAAGGAGATTCCCAGAAGATGGAAAAACAATGATGCAAAAAGCTCAAGAGCTAAAAGGACTATCAAAACATGTGCAAGGGATAATGCTTTCCAACAATGTTAACATTGAACTAGGTGCAGACCTGAACATAATTAAAAATAATGTTGATGCTATTAGAAAAAGTGAACGAGATATGAGAGATAAATTTTTGGTAGAGAATCCTGAGGTTAACTTACCTGCTAATATTGATGTGACTATTGATGCTACTGAATTCCCATGCTTACTTAGTGGTTCTAAGGATTTAGAGTCACCCCCTTTAAAGGTGGACAATAATTTGAATCAAGGATCTTGGCTTAGAGTTGCTTCTAAAGGTCTTGAGACCTCAAATCAAAACATTGTTTCCAATGATAGGAGCAACATGGAATGTTAGAGGCCTTAATAAATGGCAAATTATATATAGTGCATCACAGACTTTATTACTGATAATAAACTTGATTTTGTTAGTTTGCAAGAGACTAAGACAGATTCCTTTGAGGGGTCCTTTCTGAAGTATATATGCTAATAAAAACTTTATTTGGAATTTTATTCCTGCTAAAGGAACTGCGGGTGGCATCTTGGTTGGTTTAAACTCTAATAAGTTTGAGGCCTTAGCTTGGCAGAAAAAATAATATTGTGTGTCTACCATGATTAGAAATATTGACTCAAAGCTTGTGTGGAGATTGATCTTAGTTTATGGTTCTCCCTATGAGGAAGGGAAGTCAGACTTCATTGATGAGTTACACATTCTTTTAGAAAACTGGGAAGGTCCCACCCTTATAGGTGGTGATGACTTCAATTTGATTTCTAGTGTTAAGGATAAGAATAATGGCATTATCAACTAGAACTGGCTTGATGTTTTCCAAGGCCGGATTAACCGCTTTGGTCTCCTAGAGTTGAAAAACTCCTCTAGATCCTATACATGGACCATCAATCAAGAATAACCTGTTATGGCAGCTATTGATAAGCTGTTCTGTAACGGTTGTTTTCATCAGACTTTCCCTAGATCCTTTGTTACAGCTAAGCCAAGGGCTGGGAGTGACCATGCTAATCTGGGACTCTGGGTGTGGGGAGATAAAAAAACCAAGCCTCTTTAGATTTGAAAAATGGTGGCTTGAGCAACCAGATTTCAGACAACTTGTTAGAAAAGTTTGGCAAACTGAGTGTGCTTTTGAAAATGCCATTGACATTTGGCAATTCAAAATCAGAAACCTTAGGAAAAATATTAAAGGTTGGGATATTAATATAAATGTTGATATCAAGAGAAGGAAAAAAAAGAACTTAAGGAGTTTGACAACTTGGATAGGAAATATGAGATGGGAAGGAGTTTGACAACTTGGATAGGAAACATGAAATTCTAAAATAGTTGGAAAGCATTTAGAAGTTAGAAGAAATTAAAGTTATACAGGGATAGAGATGTGAAAGAGGGAGATAGGAACATAGCTTATTTTCAAGCTGTGGCCAACTAAAGAGCTAGGAAAAAATGAATTACTGTGTTAGAAGGCCCTGAGGGTCCCATTGAGAATACAAAAGGTATGCTTGACCATGCAGTTAACTTTTACAAAAATCTCTTTGGGGCTGAGGAAAATATAGGAATAAAATTAGGTGACAACTTAGGGAGGAATCTGATTTGATTACTCCTAAAGAGAATGAGTTATTAGAAGCTCCCTTCTCTAGAGAGGAAATCAAAGCTGTTGTGTTTGACTCATATGTTGAAGGAGCATCGGGCCCTGATGTCATTGATACTTATTTTATGAATGTTGTGAGAGACTTTGAGTCTGGAAAACTAAACCTAGAAAGACTTAACTATGCTATGATCACTTTGATCCCAAAGGAACCCAAGGCTAAATTTCTTAAGAAATTTAGACCTATTAGCCTCATTAAATGCAGCTTCAAAATCTTCGCTAAAGCTCTAAACTATGGGCTGACTAGAATTATTGATAGACTTGTTTGCCAAAATCAAACAACCTTTATAAAAGGTAGATCTATTTTGGAAAGTGTGGTGGCTGCAAATGAGATCATTCATGGGATACATAGGAATAAAGATAGTGGAGTCATTCTAAAATTAGACTATGAAAAAAGCCTATGACAGAGTGAGTTGGGATTTCATTGATGAGATGCTCACTTCTAGAGGCTTTGGTACCAATTGGAGAAATTGGAAAAAAAGGTCACTCAAGGTGGATCCATTTGTATTAGAATTAATGATGAAAATAGTTCCTACTTTAAACCTGGGAAGGGTTTAAGGCAAGGAGATCCTTTGTCTCCACTTTTGGTCAACTTAGTAGGTGACATCTTTACAAGGATGCTTATGAAAGCAGCTAGACAAGGTTTGATTACTGGTCTTATTCCAGAGGTAGTGGAGGGGGGAATCATCAGTCTATAGTATGACGATGACACCCTTCTCTTTCTAGAAAACAATCTTGAGAAAGCAAATAATCTAAAGTGGATTTTAATCTGCTTCGAGAAAATGACAGGTATGAAAATAAACTATGACAAGAGTGATATGATGACCATTGAAGTGGAGGAGGGTAGACTCAATGAGTTAGCAAAAATCTTCTATTGTAAAAAAGGGGCTTTCCCCCATAAAATAACTAGGTGTGCCTTTCCACTTTTCCCAGCTGAGAAGAGAGGGTCTCCAACATATAATTAAGAAGGTGCTTAATAGAATTGCAGGTTGGAAAGGTAGACTCCTCTCTTATGCAGCACGTCTAACTTTGCTAAAAGCCTATCTAGCTAGCATTCCTATCTATCTTATGTCGATTATCAAGTTCCCTAGATGGGCAATAGATATGATAAATTGACATATGGGCAGGTTTCTCTAGAATAATACTAAGGAAAAAAGCATAAATATCATTTGGCACATTAGCAACTTGTAGCCCAAAAGAAAGAGATGGGTGGTTTAGGCATCCACGACATCAGAAACTTCAACATAGATCTTCTAAGTTCTTGGATATTTAGATATATGCTCAATAGAATTGCTATTTGGGCAAAAATTTCTGATC
Source organism: Hyparrhenia diplandra (assembly GCA_015847255.1). Classification (NCBI taxonomy): domain Eukaryota; kingdom Viridiplantae; phylum Streptophyta; class Magnoliopsida; order Poales; family Poaceae; genus Hyparrhenia; species Hyparrhenia diplandra. The sequence goes on from JADLZK010010174.1 coordinate 521,307, forward strand.
AGAAATATAACATTGAAAACCCGAATATATGTGGATCTTTAAAGAACAATCTGTCCCCCTTTTGGCAAGGTGTGAATTGGGCCCTTAAGGCAGCCCAAATGGGGATTATGTGGAAAGTAGGACATGGTAAGAGAATAAGATTTTGGGAGGATTTTTGTCTCGGGAATTGCAATGTGGCAACTCAGTAGTGGCCTCTATATGTTATATGTGATCAAGCAGGATAGACTATCAGCCAAGTCTGGGATGTTCAAGCTCTTAAGCTGTCTTTTCCTAGAACTGTTTCTGAAAGATTGATGTCTAAATGGTTTGAATTACTTAATATATCTGAGGAGATTAGTCTTACTAATGAGACTGACCAAAGGATTTGGTACAACATTTACAATGGTAAATATTCAGTTCAATCTCTTTATGCTATTATTAACAACCATGGTGTTAAGCTAGTACATGTGCATATAGTTTGGAAATTAAAAATTCCACCTAGGGTGTAGATCTTTCTGTGGTTACTCTCTAAGAACAGGTTACTGGCTAGGGATAGCCTTGCTAAGAGAAGGTATGTTGAAGACAAAACTTGTATTTTCCGTGCTGAACCAGAAACCATCAATCACCTGTTCTTTGATTGTTGTGTCTCAAAGTTATTATGGGAACAACTATCAGATTGTCTGAATCTTTCGGGTAGTTGGTCTTATGAGTCCTTGGCATCCTCATGGATTAATAATAAAAGGCATTTGTTAACAAATGTAGTTCTTGCTGCTTGAATATGGTGCTTATGGAAAATGCGCAATGAAATTTGTTGACAGGGAAGAATTTGGCTGGGTGCGAAGGACCTGATGCTTCGGATCACCAAGGCTCTAAGAAGATGGAAGCCACTGTACAGTGTTTCAGTCTGGGAGAAGCTAGAGCTGGGTATTCTGAAGATGGAACAAAAGGCAATACTACCGCCTGGGATCAGCTGGCATCAATCAGGGTCTCCAGCACAATCGCAGTCTTCGGTGGTGGCCTCCAACGATACAATTCGAATGAACTCTGATGTTTTGAGTCTTGATAGTGATGTGTCTGAGTCTGAACTTGTTGTTGTTCTAGATACTGCTTAAGCTGTTTGTGGCGGGCACGCCGATATGCTAATGGCTGTAAACTTTGAATAGCTTTATGCTTACTAAAGCTGGAGAAACCTCTTTTCTAAAAAAGTATTGACTAGTTCAGTATACGTCCTAGCTGAGAAACACCTCAATTTTGCTAGCTAGCTTGACGCCTCGACAATACATGTACTCCAGTCCATAGTCCATCCCTAACAGATCGTTGTAGTACTGGATAACCCATTTCAATTATGGCCGGTGGTGCCCTCATATGTACTTGATCTAGGGAGCATAGAAGCAGCAGTATATTGAAATTTACTAGGATTTTTTTTTTTGAAAGATCTGAACATGTCCCGCATATACTAATAAGGAGAGCTGAGAATTACAAGCGCAAGTAGTGCAAACAACTTCCAAGGTTTGATAGACCGGCGAGCTGGACGAGGAGGATATTGGTATGAAGAGGAGACACGATGGAAGACAGCCCCAGAGTTATGGCACTCGACGGACAGCGTGGGGCGCGGGTGTGGCACCACCGGGGTGATGACTGCCCTTGAGACTTTGAGAGTTAAGCCTACTGCTTCTCTATGTATCTAGTCATCTATCCAGCTATTTAATTTACTATTGTTGTTAGCTGCTACTTTAGCATTTAGGATATGCTCAGCATCCACTGTAGTGTTTAGAATATGCTGTAGCAGGTAAGGTGCTTTCTTGTATCTCAAGTATGCTTAATGAGAATAAGCGTCTAAGGCCGAGCTGCCCTCTGGCACTCAGAAATTCAGACTTTATTATCTTACCTGGCTAACAACCCTAACCTCATTGACCAATAGGTGCAATATGTAATTCTTTGTGCTTTGGACCATAAATAGTAGTGTGTTATGTGTGTTTTTGTTGTTACTTTTGAACTCTTGGTCCAGCAAGGAGCGTGATCTCCGCTCGGGCAGTGCTCCGAGGGAGTCAAGGCAGGAATATGGCTAAGGGCGTCCGCAATGGTTAGCTATTTGGCAATCTAGATGTGACGTGGCAAGGAAAAAGTAGGAGAAAGAGTAGTCACTAGCTACATGCAAATAGCTAGACTATTTCACATAGCGCAAGAATATGTGAGAGGAACATGTGGGTCCAATAATATAAAATAGTCTTTGATATTGTCTCTCGCCTCCGCATCAGCAGATTACGTAGCTAGCACTAGGTATTACCATTGTCGACACTCTAAGTCAAATCAACACAAGGTATGAATGACTTGTATTGATGAGTTCACCAACCGTTTTACAAAGGAGTCAATGCTCCCTATTTATAGCCCTAAGTTACCGTGAATGCTATTTTACAGATTCACCCCTAGCATATTCCTTGGATATTCCTGACTGCCTTCACAAGTACTCAGACGCAGTCTTCCTTCTCGTACCTCAGCCAGCCTCCCGGGGCTCGCCATGAGGTCGCTCAGGCGGTGCCTGCCAGGACCTATGCTAGCTGATCTAGGAGCCCCGCGAAGCTTCGCCGGACTTGTGGGCTGCAGAGTGCGAGTATCTCAGGGGCAGCGCCCGAAACCTCCGCCTGCTCCACGGACTTCACCGCTATGTCCTACAAGATCATCTCAATACCAGCTTGGTTTGATAGTTTTTTACAAGTATAGGGAAAACCTTCGCCTACAGCGGGGACCTTCACTTGTGTTCTTCCTGCACGTAACCTTCACGATAGACAAAATGGCACGCCTTTCGAGGTTGATGTGATCGTTATCTGCTTGTTAGTCGTGTCCGTTGACTGTCAAGGTGAAGGGTCGCGTAGGTGCCTATATAAGCCCCCCTTGAACAAGAGCCTTGCCCTTGCTGCTGTCACTTTCCTTGCCTTTGTTTCCAGACACCTCTGCCTTTCCTGTGTAGCGTAGCTAAGTTTGCTGTTGACTTGATGCTTTGTTCACTCAGAAAGAAGCTTCGCTAGCTTATGTTTTTGGAAGTTCTCAGTGGTGGCTTTCTCCGTCCGAGGTTATTTCCAAATGCACGAGGTCTACGATCCATACTTAGAGCTTTTTGTCGATACGTTCCTTCAACTTTCTTGACGAGTACGAGGATTGTATGTTGGCGGCTGCGGAGGCTTGTGACATTGAAGATTCACTTTTAGACGTTGAAGTCTCTGTTAGCGTTTTAGTAGTTCCTTCTGAATTTGTAGAGATGGGTGGTGTTCTTAGGGCATGTACAACCCAGCAGGAGACAGCGTGTTGTCTGCAGAACCTCGAATTTAGCATACAGACAGATATAAAGACAGCTCGTACAACCCAGAGACAAGGGTTGTCACATGTGTCCATGATCAATCATGAGTTTTATTTTTGTATACTATTGTGTTGCTAATTGATGCAATTTAGATCAAGCATAATTACGTGGAATATGATTGCAAAATTTTTCCAATATATATAGTTTTTTATATTTATATAAAAAGTCATGCTGATACGAGTAACAAACAATTTTCTATAAAATATATTAACAACAGTTACGCAAAACAAAATACGTAACCAATATTCAAGGTGTAACATTTGTTTTATTGCAACTATAATACAGTTGTGATCAAAACGAACCTAAATAATTTTGAATCATGATTTTTAGATTTGATTTTGATTTTTAATGGACTTTATAAGGTTGAGAATATATGCACGTTGTGTACTAGATATGGGAAGAAGATACACGGGATCAACGCTGGCAGATTGTTTCCTCGGAGCACGGGCCAAAGCCGTCGACTCGTGAGACGACGCCTCTGCCTCGGCTGTTGCGCGTCAAGGGGCCTTTTGCAAATATTGCATGATACAGACGGCTCATTAATTAGCGTTGTACATGCCCTTATGAGTATGGGGAGTCGAAGATGACATAGGAGATGCTGGATAAGTTTGTTCGCGATGGTTGGATCAGTGTTGGGTCTAGAGAAGTGCCTCGGGGCGAGGTTGTGTCGGTGGTTCATGAAGGGCGGGAGTTGTCTTTAAGGTATTTTTCTACTGCTTTTAGGACTCCGACTACTTCCTTCGTTCGCGATTTTCTTGAGATTATTAACTATCAGATACACGAGCTGACTCTCCATGCTTTCTTGTCCTTGACCAAGTTTTGTTGGGCGTTGTCACACTCAGTCAACGATTTGCTTGGGATAAGCGTAGTGGCTGAATACTTAATTATATAGCTTTTATTAGTAAATTTATTTAGTTAAACTAAAGTGAGCTTGAGAAGACTAATGGGCTTGGCCTGTTAGCAATTGTAAACCCGTCATATAAATATGGGGGCAACTATTTTGGTTCAATCAATCAAGAACAATTTAGGGTTAATCCCCTATAGCTCCCAGCATCCGGGCCGCCACCACCCACGTTGCCGCGCGCCGTCGCGCGCGCGCGCGCGTGTGCGCCCGCACACCGCTCATCGCCACCGCCATCGTGTTCATCTACGCCATGTCACACTCTCCGTCCTCCCCCTCAAATTGACCGGGAAAATAGTTTGTGATAGATTGGTATCCGGAGACCTGATGATCTAATGGCTTCTGACTAGAGCAAGAAATTCATGGAGGACCTCAACAGCATCATCAACAATTACATCGCAGCCGTGGAGGCGTCATCGCCCCCACTATCAGCTAAGCACGTTCCGCCCTCCAAGTGCTCTCTCCTGTCTCTAGACATCGATGAGTTCACCATCTACCGCGCCACCAACTCAACAATTCTCCAGCCAACAGACTGCTTGGAAATTCCTACAGAAATTCCTCCAAAAGTTCCTAGACGGACTAGAAATATTCTCAAATTATTTTTTTCGGAGTATGATGGTAAGGGAGATCCTTCGCACTGGCTGTACAAATGCAATAATTTTTTTCTCACACAGTGAATAAGGGACAATGATCAGATTCAGCTTGCTTCATTCCACCTTCAAGGGAAGGCACTATCCTGGTTTATTCGTTGGGAGACAAAATTGGATCGGCAATGCATTGTAACACCCGGTTTTAAGGACAAACCGAATGCACACCACATGTGAGCCCTGGAAGTCAAATCTCACATATAGCTACAAATGAATGGTAGTATCAATTCACAATGCTTAAAATATAACAAACATATAATATAAAAGAATATAACCTCAGCTAGCAAACAGCGGAAAGACACTCCGATCTTCTGGTGTAGACTCCACAGGGACCAACTGACTGGTTGATCACAAGCCTAAACTCCATCTGAGGTGTGGGGGAAATAGCAAGGGTGAGTCCATGTCGAACTCCGCAAATATAACATGGGGTTCATGAGGCTCAAAAGGCTGACACTGGCTTACTGCATTTCGCTTTTAGTTGATCAAAGTTTTAAGCATTAGCATCAAGATTTCCCATCAACCCATAATCATATGAGAGAAACAAGTATGAATAACAAAATAAGCATAAGCAAATTAATAAACAATGTTCCTCTATTTCATAGATGTCTCCAAGTCCGTTCATAACCGCGAACACGGCTGATATATCAGTTTTTAACTCTGCGCAGAGGTGTACACTTTCACTATGGGTTATGATTTCCACGGCCAATGAAAATCATATAAAGCCTTTCAAAGGGTTGTCTAACGTGTCGGAAGCCCACAGGTACAAACCCCTGTATATCTCCTAATCGGTAACCCCAACAAATAGTTAGACAAGATCCTTTGATCGACTAGAGCCAGCGCCACGCGAACAGGTTGTTAAGCCCTCGGCCATCTATTTCTTCTGCTCGCAAAAAGAAACATAGGGACATAGAGGATACGGGAACCACACCAATCTCACCTAGGATGATCTCGTCGGCCCGGAAACCACAGAGAGCTGTGCAGCAAGATTTGGCGGACGCCGGCAAGCTGCACTGGTCGGCGAAGTCGTGTAAGCAAAATTGATCAGAACTATCAGCGCAGGTGAGACCTAAAGATGATGGAGACGCTTCGTCACCTGCTTGCAGCGACTGTGAGGCACCGGCTTCGTCGAATTGCGCGCGGTGGCGGTGTGAACTATGGTTCAGGAAAAAGAAAAACACGGTGTTGCTGATGGGTCTATATATAGGACCTGGACATGCGACTCTTGGGATCGTACGGCACCGATGGTTCGGAGTAGAAACTGACGAGGAAACTGACAGCTGCGCTGCATTAGCTGCATGCACAAATGGGCACCATTATTGCTAGCAGCCCAAAAGGAAAAAACAAGGGAAGGAACGGCCATGCACAAAGGAAATGCCACTCGGGCCTGATTGGAAGGAGTGGCCGCACGGCTGATTGGCCAGAATGAGAGAACAGAGAGAAAGAAAATAGAAATACTTTTCTTTTATATAAACCAGATTTCAAATGAATTTTCAAATCATTTTGAAAACCTTTTAAGATTCAGCAAAAACAAGACATTACAAAAGTAGGAATGCAACTGCATGAATGCACATTACATGTGTCTAGCCTTATGATTAATTTTAATTTCATAAAATTTATTTATTTTTACTACATTCAATGCATCACAATATTGCATAAATAAATCAATTTAAGCTATTTGAAAACATGCAAAATTTCGGGTGTTACATGCATAATCATCTCGGCGATCTGACATATACACGCCAACCGGGGGATTTGGACACCTACACAAATAAATTCACAGCGACACTAAATATGGTACAACAGCTCTCTTCTAAACAACAGGTTATTCTATGTCACTGGACTAGCCTCCCTAATTCAAATAGAAGTACAATTGCACCAACCACCTGATCTAGAGACTGCTATAGCACTGGCCAGACGTTTCTATTTATCAACACGTCACGCAATGCTCAAAGGTACATATTTGATGAAATTCAGATGTCCAAATATCAGTTCATGGATTAAGCGGCATATCTACATGTCCTACTATGCAATTAATGATTAAAATGAATGGTACCAATTTCATTGGCTTTATTGGATTCCAGTTCAACACATAATTTTGTGGACTCGACTTGACAATCAAAATGAACCTACCAAGCTCCCCATCACATTCATCTCTCTTAGTTGCAATGGCCAACGGAAAACATATATCAAATGTTGTGAGGTATGATGCTATTGAATTTCTATTGCTAATGAAAGTTTCAAAGAGGATTTCTACATCATTAACTTAGGCGGCTGTTGGTATTCCTTATAGCATAATATTATTAGCCAATTAAACATGAAATAAGGGCTTAGAATGAACATCAACATAAGTCTAGGGGTCCAACTAACATATTTCCATGAGTTTTGGTATTCCATGACTTTGCAGGGACTGAACAGATAAAAGCAGATAAGAACAGTGAGAAACCTAAGAGTTTGCATCCCATACGATGACAAGACTTGACCGTGAGGCAACTCAACCCAAAAAGTGGACTAAAACATTCTAGAAGACACCAAAAGACACCAGGAGGAAGGAAATATCGTTGTGGCCCAGGGCCCTGGCGATCGCTAGGCCCATTACTGGCAACCGCCAGGTGGGTCCCACCTGTTAGCCTCTCCTTTCTATGGCGGTTTACTACCGACATTGAGGTTGCATCTATACCGTTGTTCAAGGTCGATTTGATCCAAGGGTCCCTGTTCATCGCCGATGGCTATATAAGAAGACCACCTGACCCCAGGGCTAAACCCTAATTCAGTTCTGATTCGTTCTGAATTCAGTCCAACCCATCCAAGTCCAACCAAGTCTAGATCTTAAGCCCTAGTTCATCATATTAGAAGTAGTTAGCTACCTAGTTAGCTATAGAGGAAGTCAAGCTTGCCTTGGATTTCTCGTGACTTCTCTCTTGTATCCAATTTGTAAGTATATTTGTTGGAATACAATTGCTATGACTTTGTTCTATTTAATGATTATATTCTTAGTGATATGTATCCATGCTTGCTATGATTATATGTCTAGATTAGTAAGTTTGTCTTATATTTTATGCATGGAGTCGTATAAAATGCACTTAGATGATCACTTAGTGGGTGGTAAGCAATGTGTAAACGTGGTGTTTATACAACGTTTATCTCGCGACCGCACCCTAGATTTCGGGACATGTGGTAGATCGCGGGAGTGACAGGTCTGTTGAGTCCTTTGGAGTCTACCCTCCGAATGATAGGCCAAGTTGAGCCATAATTACGGTGATGATCAAGTTTCGTCCTTGATTGTCATTGGTAATGCTTACCATGTGTAGATGTATTGCAACCTTGCCATGATAGCTAGATGTAATTGCACTAATTGTAGTATTCATTGACATATGATTATGAGTAACTTAGGAATATTCTTTTTGTTCTTTCTATACCATGTTAATAGCCCATATGATACTAGTGGCATACCATGATCTTAGACTTGGGTAGTTATTATTTAATATTCATTTATCTTTATTATGTGACTTATCCCTGTTATGAGTAATGTTGGAGGCATATGGTTACTCGCATTATACAACCTGTAAGTAAATCTCAAGTTAACTTAATCATTAGACATCCCTATCTCTCTTATTTTCCATAGACTACCCCTTCCCCGTGGTAAAATATAAATACGATACCTAGATAGACTCCCGGTGAAGTGCTACAATGGTATTTCTATCTGTGCGCTTGCAGATATCATGTTCATCTTTTATCAAGGCACATCAAGAATACCATACCTGCATTTCTTAGAGCGTTATTGCTAGGGTGACAGACTAGTATGTAGGTAATGCATAGAAATGAGTGGTATACCTTGTGTACATATCCTTAGTGAGATTAACTCCACTATGGATAATGATACTGAGATTACACCCCACAACTAACACTGCCTAACTCCGCCTTTATTGGATCGTAAGATTAACTCCACATCCAATCTAACATGATTAGATAGATACCATATACATTTCTTTCGCCTTCCTAATTCGGATCGTGTTAGAAATGTCAACAGCGGCTGTGATGTTGCCCTAGGTGTGGGATAGTTAAAGCTCCATGGGAACCATTGTTTCTAATTTTAATAAGCTAATCATGAAGTCCTAGCGTCATGCACAACCTATCATATGGCACAGTTTATCTATGGAAAAGGATCCTCCGCCAGGTATTCATGTCCTCTCTTCTAATCCCCCAATGGCACCTCTATTGCACAAATTTTAGGACCACTTCAAAGAGCCTTTGGGTCTTCCGCCTAAGAGACGCTATGATCATCGTATTCATTTGAAAGATCCGACTCAGCCGATAGTTGTCCGCCCTTACCGTTATCCTCAGATACAAAAAAATGAGCTCGAACGATAGTGCAATGAAATGCTATCACAAGGTATCATCCAGTACAAAACTTCACTATTTTCATCTCCGATTCTCCTTGTCAAGAAATAGGACAAGACTTGGCGATTTTGCTTTGACTATTGGGCACTCAATGATAACACTATGAAAGTTAAATTTCCAATACCTGTCATTGCTCAATTATTGGATGAACTGCAAGGAACCAAATTCTTCAGCAAGCTCGATCTTCGTTCAGGGTATCACCAGTACGCATGCATCCACCGGATATAGAAAAACAGCCGTTAGAACACATCATGGGCACTTTGAATTCTTGGTCATGTCGTTTGGTTTATGCAATGCACTGTTGACGATATTTATTGTCAACTTTTTAGCATGAAATGATAGATCATTTGCGAACAAGAACAATAGAAGATAGTGTTTATACTAATGATTTCCGAATACCGTAGAAAAGTGGACGAATAGAGAAACAAAAGAAAAGGACCAAACCAGGGCGATTAGTATAATTTTCAGGGGTTCAAATGATGAAAGAATGAAGCTCGAAGAGGCCGGAGGGCGGACCCCACCGGGTGGGCCGGGCGGCACACCCGGTGCCGCGCGGCACCCCCCTTGGGCGCCACGTCTCCAGCCTTACGGAAGGTCCCATAACCTACCTAAGGAGTAGATCTTGGCCATCCAATCAAGTCGGTTTGATCGAAGGGCTGAGATTCATCTAAGGGGGCTATAAAAGAAGGGGCAGGGGTACCCCCTGAAACGCTAACTCAATATTCATCTCATTGATTAGAGAGAGATCCCAATGTAAGGAGCTCTCTCTTCAATATAAATTTAGGATTAGACTCTTTGATGTAATAGATTAGATCTAGATTAGAGATAGAGATTAGAGAGCTCTAGTTCTTGAAGATATATAGTTGAGACTTTCTAATAGCCTCAAGTGAGAGTGCGAGCTATGCTCAAGACTTCATATCTGTCATTCTTGGAGATTCGGTAATACCTCTTAATTGTTTTCTCATTGTGACTTTGCTTTATTTATTATATTACTTTTTGTTATGTTCTAGTTTATTGTGATTATATGCATGAGATCGTGGACAGCTTAGCTCTAGCTAGCTTAATATAAGGGAGTTAAGTCATAAGTCATATGTAAGCGTGGTGCTTAGATGTGAGTTATTTGCGTTTGACCGTTGTATGCTGGGTCGTGGGGTAGTTTGTAGGGGTACACCCTTATTGTGTCTTCTATAATCCTCCCCCGTGTACAGTGAACGTTAGGACATGGTCACGACGGAGGCTAGTTTATCTCATTATAAATCCTCCTTAGGTTATGTCCCTCATTTTATATAGTTATGATTTGGTTGTGCTATATATGAGAATATTTTTGCCCGCTATACTTAGACTAAATGATTAGTAGTTACTTAGAGTCTTTTACTCTAGAGCACCACGATTGTCTCCTACATTAGATGAGCTTCTATATCTGCTATCTTAGGAATACTAGTAGTGTAGTTATCTTAGTTTATCTTTATTATTCTTATAAGATTGGGTTCAGTTAGATCTTAGTTATATTCACCTACTGTTCCTTTGGGTTCGATATTAAAACCGGGAGTTTATCTTCGGTGAAGTGCTACAACGTATTTCTATCTCGTGCGCTTGCGGATATCTTTATCTTTATTGTGTGCATATAATAAATACCAACATGCACCTTCAACCTTTCAAGCATTGATTAATGACATTTTGGGACCATTCCTATGAAAGTTTGTTTTGATTTTCTTCGATGACATTTTAATCTTCAGCAAATTATGGACAGAACACTTAGTACATGTGGAAGAAGTCTTGAAGGTATTGGCATCACACAACATCTTCTTAAAGAAATCTAAATGCCTCTTTGGTGAATCACAACTTGGTTATCTAGGACATATTATCTCGATCTTTGGGTGGCGGTTGATCCCGAGAGGATAGAGGCGATCCTTTGCATGGTCGATACCTACAACTCTCAGAGAACTTAGAGGATTCTTGGGACTTGCAGGTTACTACAGAAAATTCATCAAGGATTATGGTATGATTGCTTGACCGCTTATAGATCTTCTTAAAAAGGATTCATTCTTTTGGACACCTCTAGCAACATCCGCGTTCGAACATCTAAAGCGAACATTGTCCTCGCCATTGACCCTTCAACTTCCGGACTTCAACAAACTATTTGTGGTAGAATGTGATGCCCTCTGGTATAGGAATGGGTGCTGTGTTGCATCAAGGCAATGGACCAATAGCTTATTTCAACAAACGAATGCCTAACAAGTACAAGAAGTTGGCAGCTTATGAAGAATAACTTATCTCTGGGGCCGCCCCTTCCTCATAAGGTCGAGATCATTACTGACCTAAAATACATATTAGATCAACGTTTATCTACTATTCCGCAACACCAATGGGTAAGCAAATTACTGGGTTATGACTTCACCATGGAATACAAACCGGGTAAAACCAATGTGGTGGCCAATGCATTATCTCGACAAAACGTTGAAAGTCTTAAATGAGCCCCTCTAAAGTTTGAGGCAAATGAACGCATTTTTGTTTCGTCGATCTCCGAGCTATATATCCTCGCAGAAGACAATTTCACTATATTTCTTACCGGGAACAGGGGCCTATCACAAGAATATTTTTGAACCCTCACCGATGGCTATCTCAAAAATTCAATTTGGATTGTTTGATCAATTAGGTGAGAGGAAATTGCGTTCGAGTGATGAAGCAATAAGTCTTATTGATTCCATAATCAACGGTAAGGATTCAGCATGGGAGGTCCATAATGGTTTGATTACGTTCAACAAAAAGGTATGTCTTTCACCATCATCCAAACATCTTCAAACCATTCTGCATGCCATCCATGATTTGGCTCATGAAGGAATAGAAAAAACACTACATAGATTCCGTCAAACCCGCTTTATTAAACATGATCGGCGCATGGTTAGAGAGTTTGTGAATGATTGCTTGGTGTGTCAACACAACAAAACAGAACATCTGCATCCAGCTAGACTCCTTCAACCCTTACCAATTCCAGAACAGATCTGGGAGGATATTTCCATGGACTTCATTGAAGCACTTTCGAAGGTGGGCACAATGTCTGTAATCTTAATAGTGGTTGACCGTTTATCCAAGTATGCCCACTTTATACCTCTCTGCCACCCATACACAACAACTTTAGTGGCTCAAAAGTTCTTCTCGGAAATTGTGAGATTACATGGTCTACCGAGATCGATTGTTAGTCACAGAGATGTGGTTTTCACAAGACAGTTTTGGCAAGAGCTCTTTAGACTATCAAATATCATCCTTACATCTACATCAGCTTATCATCCTCAAGCGGATGGACAGGCAGAGGTAGTAAACAAAATCATCACAATCTACATTGCTTGACTGGTGACAAACCAAAAGATTGGGTAAGATGGCTACCTTGGGCAGAATATTGCTATAACACTTCATACCATTCGTCTACCAAAACAACACCATTCAACCTGGTCTATGGGCGCGACCCACCAACAATCAGAGGCTACAATCCGGGTGAGACAACACTACCTTCTATGGATGATATGTTATCTCAACGTGATGCTTTCCTCGATCAGACAAAGGTTCGTCTACAATTGGCGTAAGATTACTAACGTAGATACTTTGATGCTAAACATACGGAAAGACAATTCAAAGTGGGTGATTATGTTTGGCTCAAATTATTATCACGGTCTGCTGCATCCATATCACCATTATACAAAGGCAAGCTCTCTCCCAAATACTTTGGACCTTCAGCATTAACAAAATTATTACTCCAGTTACATATCAGTTGAATCTACCGGTTGGAACCCGCATACACAATGCTTTTCATGTCAGTATGCTAAGACACATCGAGGAGAGATACCTTCTGACATACCAGAATTGCGACACATACATGAAGGCACACCAATCCCTGAACCTGAGGTCATGCTTAAATCTAGAGTCAGGCAAGGTCAGCTTCATGTCCTTATCAAATGGAGGAACATGACAACTGTAGATGCTTCATGGAAAGATGCGGAATTATTCTACAAAATCTATCCGGATTTCCAGCTCGAGGATGAGCTGAATCTCCTAGCGGGGAGAGACGTCACACTCAGTCAACGATTCGCCCGGGATAAGCGTAGTGGCTGAATATTTAATTATTATATAGCTTTTATTAGTAAATTTATTTAGTTAAATTAAAGTTAGCTTGAGAAGACTAATGGGCTTGGCCCGTTAGCAATTGTAATCCCTCATATAAATATGGGGGCAACTGTTTTGGTTCAATGAATCAAGAACAATTTGGGGTTAATCACCTACAAGTCCCAGCCTCCGGGCCGCCGGCCGCCCACGTCGCCCACACCGCCGTCGCTGCGGCCGCCGCCGCCGTGCCCGATCCGTGCCCCACACCGCTCATCGCCGCCGCCGTCGTGTTCATATACGCCACGTCATGCTCTCCGTCTTCCCCCTCACGTTGGCCAGGGAAAACGGTTTGTGACAGCGTGGGAGTCCTATGGAGCACAGCCGGAGGTTGCTACTTTTTACCGCTTTTATGAGGTCCATAAATAGTTGAAGGGATGTAAGATGGATGAAGGGTCGGAGACAAAGTGTTGGTATGATAGTTGTACTTTTTCTCCGTGGAGGTTCTAGGGCGATGCGAAAATGAAGATTTCTTACGCCCAAAAACGTAAGTGGATTGTTGGTTGGCTTGAATATTGGTTTTACATGAAGTCAAGCTCCATGACCAAGACTGATAGTGAGGGTGTGGAGTGTTGACAATCACTAACGACATATTTTTACTGTCAACATTCTATCAATGATGGATGAAACTATGCATCTTGACACTCATATATTACTATTGACATATTCCCACTTGTATTAGAGAAATAAGTATTTTGTAGGAATTATATAAAAATAAATGGAGCATGCAGCAAAAGGCGCCTTTTGGGAAAGTGCATTCCATCACAAAATTTGTTCCAATGAATAAAAGCCCACAATGATGCAAACTGGACCAAGAAACCGACATGGAACAACTTCTCATGCCGGACATAGACCACCTACTGAAGCTCGGGCCAGCCGAGCTTGGGCTGGCGTGGCCACACCAGCCAGCTCGGCCATGCCAAGCCTAGCGCCGGCCTGGCCCACCTTTGGCGTGTCGGTACATTAAATGATCAGGAGGGCGGTGCAGGGTGTCATGGCTTGGTATAGAGAACCTGGACACCTATAGGAAGGTGGTTTGGTGGCCGTCTTGCACTTTGCTCCCTCTCCACCATGTATAAGTAGGGCTCCCCTCCCCCCCTCTCAACACACACCATTTGGAGCCTCTTCACTCTACACTCCTGCTCCTCCTCTCTCTCTCTCTCTCTCTCTCTCTCTACTCCTCCTCCCTTTCTAGTCCTTTTAGCCTTTAGTAGTATTTGGAGTCAGACAAAGCTTCATTGGAGAGCTTGTACTTGGGAGAAAAACATATTCTGTATGAATACATATATGGTTTCTTCTCAAGTATTGCTTTCATATAGTCGTGTAATTGAACTAGAGTATAGTTTTCATGTTATTATTGTGACATGAATTAGTATATAGTTTCTTAACATGTTGTTCTTATGACATGATTACAACGTATGAACTAGACTATAGTCCTTATGCTAAGATTCCATCATATAGAATTTTGTGCTTAACCATCATGCAACGTATTTGAGTAGAGTTAGGGTTGTGCTGAGATGGCGGTCAGTTGTGGCTTTCAGGTCTTCCCATGTTCTAGCTCGTCCGTTTGTAGGTTGGGAGTCCGTGGGGGATATGGGATGTTTTCTTAACATGCGGGCGCGGAGCCTGGGTGAGCGGAGACCTTCGGATATGATGGCATGCCACGGTTGAGGGGGTTGGCGGTAGGGTAGTGACAGCCTTGACTGTCTTTTCAGGTAATATTTTTCTCTGGCATTTTTAGTTTACCACTTGCAGTTGAGTGGACCGAATTGATGTGCTTATGTGATCATTCCTTGCTCTCATCTAAGATTTAATCTTTTTGTTATAATTTCTGATAACTTGCCTGGCTAAATATATTAATTTGCTTAACTAACAATATTTAATTTGCTTAACTAGTAACAATGAACTTGTAGCCACGGAACAATGATGAAGTAGCATTTGGGTTTTGGACATATGATTGTGTAAATTTTCATTTCTTCTGTTTGACGAAATGGCCATATCAGGTGTGGTATTTAGAGCACATGGGGATTGTGATAGAGGATTATTAGGGGACTATTAGGGCATTGTGGTAGAGGATTGTTAAGGTTGTAAAGATATGAAGTTGACAGCTCTAAAACTTTTCAGCTAACAAAATGGCATGACAATCAGCTGAAAAGTCGAAATTTTGTGTAGGTATAAAAGTCACCTCCAGGAAAATTAGCATTGTCCTGCCGGGATATTGAAACCAACAGAAAAATCAGCACACGGACAAAAAAATAGATACACATAGGAAAATACCTTTATTTTCTGTCAGAATTTTTCTAACACATCCACATGCAGATGCTTACAAAGCCGGCCAGCAACTAATGAGGACCAGAAAAGAATGCTGCTCGCTAGACTGCTAATACAACACTTCATGGTCGTCTCACGATCCCAATATGACGGAGCGTCTTGACTGGCGACCCAGAGGCGATCCACCGGAGATGGCCACTGCCTAGGCCGCCGGCGGCTAAACATCCGCGTGCAAGGTCCCCTGGCCTTCCCCTCGCTGTGATTCTCATCGGGCTTCAGTCCGATTACCGCTACAACCCCCGCCTTGGGTGGATTGGGAGTGGTGGGACGTATACCGCGTCCAGCTGCTGTCTCTCAGATCATCTGAGGTGTCTTGACGCCGTCAGATCGGCTCGTGCGGTGATCCACAAGGTCTGATCGTTTCGTCCTATATCAGGTACCAAAATCCCAGTCTCCAGCCAGCCTTCTTCTCATTACGCCGTCAATATCGATCTCCTACCCTTTTGTGACCGGAAAACCAAGGTGGGGGTGATAAGGGATCTCCGGTGAGGAGATTTCCCATCCGCGCCAAGGTTCAAGGACGCTGAGGGTTAGGAACGAGTGCGATGGCAGAGAAGGCGATGGCTGTTGCGCCGGAGAAGAGCATCAAGGATCCCAAGCAGACGGGAGAGATGCATGAGAAGGTAAAAGCGTTGGTGCCATCAAAGGCTGATCCGGCTGCCGCTGACAACAGGGATGCAAAAACCATTGCGACCGAGGCGTTGCTAGAGGACACCAGGGATACAGTTAAGAAGGACGGTAAGGAGGTCGCCGTGAATGCCGAGAGAGGCATGATCGTGCATGGGGGTGGTCTGGCAGAGGATGAAGAAAATAGCGGTGATGAGTTTGAGTTTGATGAAGAAGAGGTAGCCGCCAAGGTCCAGAACAGGTGCATGGCAGTGGCGCTGTACTACTCAAGTCAGTCGTACAACATGAAAGGGATGTTCTCCGAACTGAGTGTGGCGTGGGGTGTGAGGGACATGGTGAAGGCAAGATCACTGGGTGACAATCCCTTTCTGGTGGATTTTAGCTCAGCACAAACAATTAATTTTGTACTGAAAGGGGGTCCGTGGAAGCACAAGGGAGATGCTCTCATCTTTGTTAAATATGATGGTTTCTCCAAACTTTCCAACGTGCTTATCACAGAGCTGCCAGTGTGGGTGCGCATCTATGACATCCCGGTTGGGATGTTGACGTCATCCTTTGTTCATGCTTTGGGAGAAAAGATGGGCAGAATCTTGGAAATTGGAGATGTTATTGTGGACTTCAAGAGAGTCAGAATCAGCCTTCCACTATCGGAACCGCTGAAAAGAAGTGTAAAAATCAAGGTCAAGGGTTGTGGAATGCTGGAATTCATGGTCAAGTATGAAGGTGTTCCATTCTTCTGCTTTAACTGTGGCCGCATAGGGCATGCTGTTCGTGAGTGTCCGGAGGAAAACTTGGAGGAGGGTGCCAATTTTGGCACTGAGTTGCGTGCCTCACCGCTTAAACGACAGTACGGAAGGCCTATGGCGATCCAGGGAGCCCCCGCTCATGTGAAGAAGGCTCTGAATTTTAGTGGAGCCCAAAGAGAACGTGTTGAATCCATGCACAGTTCATCCGGAGGAAGGAACGATGGCAACAAAGCTAAGAGAGCTGCACCTTCTTCATCTCGTGCTGATCCAATAGGTGATGATGACGAGATGGAGTCTGCTCCTACTACAAATGTAAACCAAGAGGTGGCCAACAGCCTGGCAAAAGAAGTAGAAAACATGGTTGTGAACGGGGGAGTGCTTGACATCAACATCTCACAATCAGTACCGGCAAGTTCAGGCTTTGTAAGAGAAAAGGTGTCAGGTTTTGACTCCTTTGTAGACTCTAGTGATGGATCCCAATTCTCTTCATTGCGCGTTGGCGGAGGCCTCGATCAAACCAAACCAAGTATACAAGACAGGCTGGCTGCCTCGAGGGTGGCAAAGCAAGGTGAGCTGACTGGAAAGATGGGTTTGAAAGGCCCAAAATTGGTGATTGACAAGACTCGTATGAGCAAGAAGATTGTCGATGCTGATTTGTTGATGAATACATTTAAATACATGCAAAATTATGACACGGTTAAGGCATCGCAGACTGGGGATGGAAATAATACTCAATCTCCAGCGAAGAAAAGCAAGACTCAGAGTGTAGAGGAGAACAACCTGACAGGTGCTCATGGCGAGGCCCGTCAGGAGAAATGAATATTTCAGTTGGAACTGCCGGGGGCTGGGACTCTCTCGGACAGTTCAAGAGCTTGTTGCTCTGGTTAGAGCAAAAAGTCCCATGCTAGTCTTCCTGTCTGAAACTCGCATGAAAGGTGGAAGAGTGGCAAACTTGAGATGGAGATTGGGTTTGAAAAACTGTATTACGGTGGATAGTATTACAAGCGGCGGTGGATTGGCCTTGTTTTGGCATGAGTCAGTGGATGTCTCGCTGATTGAAAAACACTAGCGATATATTGATGTTCATGTGAGAGAATCCCCTTCGGAGCCAAAAACCCGTGTTACCTTTGTTTATGGAGAACCTCGAACTGATCAAAGACATGTTATGTGGGAGCTGCTCAGGCGTCTGCGAGGTAGGTCAGTGGACCCGTGGTTGGCTACTGGGGATTTTAATGAAGCTATGTGGAGTTATGAGCACTTCTCAGCTTGCCCGAGACCTGAACGCCAGATGACCGCCTTTAGGGATGCGCTAGCTGATTGCGAGTTCACTGATTTGGGCTTTAAAGGTCTGCCGTATACCTATGACAATGGACGAGGAGGTGATGCAAATGTTAAGGTGAGGTTGGACCGGGCTGTGGCATGTCCGGAGTGGCGGGATTTGTTTGGTGATGCTGTTCTCCACCACCTTGTCTCTTCTCGCTCAGATCACTGCCCTTTATTTTTGGAAATTAGAAAGGAGAGCTGGGAACGCCACAAACCAAGAATATTCCGTTATGAAATAATGTGGGAGAGACTTGAGTCGTTAGCCTTGGAAATTAAAAATGCGTGGTGCACTGATGCTAGCAGGGAAGGCTTAGGCGGAGTGGTTGCTGCCTTGAAACGGGTGCAATGTGCCCTACGTTCCTGGAGTAAAGAACATTTTGGTATGATCACCAAGGAATTGGAGGAATTGAGAGCTAGGTTGGAAGAAGCAAAAATGGACCCATCCTGTAGCGATCGAGAGGTGCGGCGAATTACTGACCGTATGGATAACTTTTGTATAGAGAAGAAATGATGTGGCTCCAGCGATCTCGAATTGAATGGCTGAAGGAAGGCGACCAAAATACGAGCTTTTTTCACAAACAAGCTGTATGGCGGGCTCGCAAAAATAAAATAAAAAAGTTAAAAGATGAGGAAGGGAACTGGTGTGATGACCCAAAACAGATGCAACATATGGCGTCTGAGTTTTTCAGTAATCTCTATACTGCTGATCCTAATGTTATGCCTGAGGAACTCATAGATCTCATTGAACCAAGAATATCAGAACCTATGAATCAGGACTTGTGTAAGGAGTTCTCTACAAAGGAGATAGTTGATGCTTTGTTTCAAATGGGCCCTTTAAAAGCTCCAGGACCAGATGGTTTCCCGGCAAGATTTTTTCAGAGACACTGGGATGTGGTCAAGGAAGATGTGGTAGCTGCTGTCAAAGGTTTTTTCAGGGATGGTTATCTTCCCCCAGTTGTGAATGATACGTCTGTGGTTCTCATACCAAAAGGGACAGACCCTGTGGAACTCAAGGACTTCAGACCGATAAGCCTCTGTAATGTGATTTACAAGGTCATCTCGAAATGTCTGGTCAACAGGCTACGGCCATTTTTAAATGACATCATCTCAGAGGAGCAGAGTGCTTTTGTGCCTGGTAGATTGATTACCAACAATGCTTTAATCGCTTTTGAATGTGTTCATGCTATTCAGAAAGACAGATGCAAGGATTCTTGTGCGTATAAGTTGGATTTATCGAAGGCGTATGACCGGGTGGATTGGGGATTCTTACAAAGTTTATTGGAGAAGCTGGGCTTTCAAAGTCTTTGGGTGCAGTGGATCATGTCTTGTGTTTCTACTGTACGCTACACGGTCCGCTTCAATGGGCTGCCTTCGTGGCCCTTCTCCCCTACACGTGGTCTTCGACAAGGTGATCCACTTTCACCATATTTGTTCTTGCTTGTGGCTGATGGTTTGTCCACTCTTTTGAAACACAATGAACGCCGCGGTAATATTGAGGGAATCAAGGTGTGTCGGAGGGCTCCTAGTGTGTCGCATTTGTTATTTGCAAATGACAGTCTTTTATTTTTCAAAGCTGATGCACAGCAGGCACTGGTGATCAAAAATGCTGTTTCGATTTTTGAGCGTTGCACGGGTCAGTTACTCAGTCCCAATAAGTGCTCTCTATTGATCAATGAGAATCTTGATCAGCATGCAGCAGCCCAGGTACGCAGTATTTTGGGGACGGAAAGACTAGATTTTGAGGCCAAATATTTGGGGCTCCCAACGCCCCATGGAAGGTTAAAACGAGGGCTATTCCAACCGTTGGAGGAACGTTTTCGTAAGCATATGGTTGCTTGGAAGGAAAAGTTTATGTCAGCCGCTGCGAAGGAAGTGTTGATCAAATCAGTAGCTCAAGCCTTACCTGTGTATATAATGAGTGTTTTCAAGTTGCCCTTGACTTTGTGTGATGAACTCATGAAGCAAATACGTGCTTTCTGGTGGGGTGCAGAGAAGGGTAGAAGAAAGATGCAATGGGTTCCATGGGAGAAAATGATGCTACCAAAAAGTTTTGGTGGTATGGGCTTTAAGGACCTCAGACTTGTTAACCAAGCACTGCTAGCCCGCCAAGCATGGAGATTGATAGCCTTTCCTGACAGCCTTTGCGCAAGAATTCTAAAAGCAAAATACTTTCCTGAAGGCAGACTTCTAGATTCAGTACCTGCAGGTGAAGCATCCCAAACATGGCGTGCTGTGGAGTTTGGGCTAGAATTGCTGAAGTTGGGTGTCATTAAAAGAATAGGAGATGGCAGGTCCACTCAAATTTGGCGTGATAATTGGCTTCCAAGGGGCCACGGTCTCAAACCAGTTGGCCCAAAACGAACTTGCAGACTCCAGTGGGTACACCACCTGATTGATAATGGCGCTTGGGATGAATCGGCTGTACGCAGGTATTTTTACCCATGTGATGTCTCAGAAATTTTTAAGATTAAGCTGCCAGTATCTACTACTTCCGATTTTGTTGCTTGGCATTATGAGAAAAATGGCTTGTTCTCTGTTCGGAGTGCATATAGGTTGGCAGTTTGGAATCAGTATGGTGTGGGTCATGTCGGGGGCAGCATAAACCCTGAACGGGGTCGAGCAGTATGGAAGAAGGTATGGAATATTAAAGTTCCCTCTAAAGTAAATGTTTTTATTTGGAAAATTGTCAATAATGGGTTACCCACTCGTGTCAATAAGAAGTATCGGCATCTTGAGCAGCAGGATATATGCGAACTATGTGGCAGTCAGGCTGAAGACGCCTACCATGCGCTTATCAGATGTCCTCATGCTGCTGCACTACGTTCAGCTATACGTGCCCACTGCTCCTTGCCATCAGAACAAGACCTTGTCTGGACAGGACCTGAGTGGATATTGCCGATCGTTCAAAACCATTCCATAGAGGTATTGACTTGCTTCTTCTTGCTTCTCTGGCATACTTGGAACATAAGAAATAAAATTATACACGAAGGTGCCTCAGCCTTCATTGAGAGCTCGGTTGTTTTCCTGGATCAATACATGCACTCACTGCTCATTATCCGACATCAGGGTGATCAAATTGATAATAAGGGAAAATGCAGTCTGTTACAGAGCATGAATAAGAAGAGTAAAAGTGCTACAGAAAGTCAGCTTAGGAAGAGATGGTGTCCACCTCCTCAAGGTACTTTCAAAATTAATGTTGACGCTGCCTTCAATCAGCGGACGGGCGATGCAGCTATTGGAGTGGTTATCAGAGACTGGGAGGGTGATTTGAAATTAACAGCCTGGCGTTTTATACTTCATTGTAGGGATGCTGAAGATGCTGAAGCACGTGCTTGCCTCGAAGGTGTCCACTTGGCACATAGATGGCTGGAGACCCCAATGATCCTAGAATCAGATTGCCATTCGGTTGTCAGCAAGCTCAAAGAGAATACCACCAATCGTTCGGCGATATGGCACCTCATTGAGGAGGCTCGTGAGGTGGGGGGGCAGTTGTGCCATTTAAAGTTTGTTCAAATTAGTAGATTCCAGAATAATTTGGCGCATTGTTTGGCGCAGTTTGGGATTAGGTCCAGGGAGAGTAGGGTATTTTTTGCTTCTTTTCCGGTTTGGATTGCCACTCTTTCTTGTAAAGACTTTATTACTTAATTTAACAGAGCCCTGTTTCGCAAAAAAAAAAAGAATTTTTCTAACACAAGAATATTAAAGGGAAAAAATCTAAAGAATATTAAAGAAAAAAAAAATCTAACACGGCTAGAATTGCCGCCCCAGAGTTACCCGGTAGGTGTAAATTAATGAAGTTTAGTTGGTTAATGTCACAGCCCAAATCCATTGGGCCGTGGGTGGCGCCCGGGCGGTCGTTGGCTTCTAGCGCAGGTCGTTGTTGCGGGGAAGAAGGGCAGCACCGGGGCACAGCATGGCGGTGTGCGGGCAGCGGCGCGTGCAGCGGCGGCGGCGCTGGTGCGTGTGAGCGGTGAAGACCGGAGCTTAGGGTTAAACCCTATTTTATTTTCTTATTCCTTAATCTGAAAAGGATACATCTCCCTTTATATTTATAGGGAGGACTCAACTTGACTCGCAAGCAATTCAGAATTTTCCTAATTTGACCAAACTTAAACCCTAAGTAATGACGATAATGAAGACGGTGGCGGCGCCCTTTGAGCACGCCAGCGCACCTCCTGGGCCTGGCTGACCCATGCGTGGTGGGTGTGACATCTCTCTCCCCCCTTTCCCCGAGCGGTGCGTCCTCGTGCTGCAGCTTTGATCGTTCGTCGATGTCGCTCAGGAAAGGAGATCTTGCTGGAATCGTGGTGGTCGCCATGGTTGTCGCTCGAGATAGCCCCATGGTGTAGCTAGTGTTGGGGGTTTGCACATGGCTGTAGCAGTGGGCCGATGTTGGAGTCGGTGTCGATGGCCATGTCGCTGTCGTGGAGAGCGGCGACGTTTAGGTGCTGCCCCAGGAGGTCGATGTGCTGTGCAGCTTGGTGGTAGACGTGCTCGTCGCTTGAGGCGCCAGTGATCACGTTTGCCCGGGCGCCCGACATCATTAGCGTGGCGACGCCGGCGACGCTACGACGCCCGGACAACATCACCATGAGCTGCGGCGTTGCTGCTAGCGTGTCGTTGTTGTTGTCGTCGAGGAGGTAGTAGTTATTCACGAAGAGGCGATTTCGCCGTTTTGCTTCATGCCAGTGAAGGATGGCGTTGTGCTGGACCGGGAGGCTGGAGTCGTACCTCGTGTTGATGTAGTCAGAGATTGCAGCCCGGTCCGAGTCGTCCTCGGATTTGAGCGCGTGGAGAGCCTCCTTAATCATCTCCCGGTAGGATGAGAGCGGGGTGGCGCTATCTTCTGCGGCCATGGATCGGCACAAGCTGAGGATCTTGTGGTCTCTGAATAACAATCTGTCACAGCCCAAATCCATTGGGCCGTGGGTGGCGCCGGGGCAATCGTTGGCATCCTATCGCAGGTTGTGGCGCCGGAGCGAATCAAGTTTTTCATTTAAAAAATTCATAGTTCTTTTAAAATTTCTGGCCTTTCACTGGTTTTTCTTATAATTTTTTTTCTGATAGAAAACATCGGGTTGGTGTATGATTTGGCCCTGTTAGGATTAATTAGATTAATTAATTAGTGATCAGCAGATAATTACCGTCATTAGGACTGTAACTAACCAGGCCCCTTCGGAGGGATACGTAGAGACCAAGACACCGTTTCAGAGGCACCCATTCGGTCCATGTGACCTTGTATATATTTGATTACTGTACACATACATCGAACAGTTAATACAATTTCAGTCATTTGCATCTCTCGATCTCTCTCGCTCTCAACACGTTATCGGCACTTGATTCGCTCTGTCCACCGCTGACGCTGTAGGCAGAGAAAAATTTACAGAGGAACCGCCAGCGCAGCGCGAAATTCCCGTACAAGTGGGCGCGCGCTCAGCTTATCAAGTAACAGCTGGGACGGTGCATGCACGCTTCAAGATGCGTGTTTGCATGCATGCAACCGGCTGTTGCATGCAGCGGTCCCCCCGCCGGTCAACTGCATGCAGCCTGGTTTGCTGCCTGGCCACCGATGTTGCCTTCGATCACCGTACGATCTCGCCTCGGTTTGGGCTCAATCGAAACCCTAGGACTCCAGTCCGTTTGCATCGAGCTGTCTCAGCCATTCTTCGCTCCCTCGCCGCCGCCGCTCCGTTTTTCTCGCACCCGTACCCCCCGCCGCCGCCGCTCTCCTCGCCCCCACTGAACCCCCACCCGACGCCGCAGCTCTCCTTCGCCGCCATAGCCACACACCGCCGCCGTCTCTCTCGCAATCTCATCGCCGCCGCCCGACGAAATCCTGCGCCCCCAAACAAGTACATCTTGTTGTTGATGTCTCCAGGAGCTGGTCGATTCCAATCAGGATCGATCTCCCACCAAGTTCCTTTGGCATATGATGGTTACGTCGGCCCATATGTCAATCCGGTTGGCCGGAGTTGGTATCCCATTCCCAGATCTGGCGAAACATGGGGCGGAGGAGGCGGATTCGTCGCCGGCGGAGTAACGTCAGCTCAAATGTGGGGTGGTGAAGGCGGAGTAAGGTACCCGGTACAACCACAGTTCTTGCTCGGGCCCTACATGGGCGCCAATGGCTTCCATCCCCCGATTGGTGTGTACCCAGGCTTCCATGCCGTTCATGGCGGGCTTTATCAGGTCGAAGTGCAGCATCCTTCTTTTTCTGGTAATGTACCTATCCAGAATTTAAGTTACCCTACAACCCATAGATTTAGTTTTGTAGATGCTGGCATGCCTGTGTCCTGATTGGAATCAGACCACTTTTATTTATGGTTAGCGAATCTGCTGGTTTGAATATAAATGTTCTACCCTATCAGACATTAGCCAACTTGTTTGTTGGGTGTCAAAATGTGAAGTCTATGCATTGGTTTGCAATGCAATTCTGATTGAAACGAATTGCTTGAAACATTTTATTTAATCAAGTAAATGTGCTGCTGCTTTATCTTGTGTAATTTTTTGTTTTTTTTTTCATTAACACATCACTACATCCTTGTTGAACAAGTTCACATAATGGATCTCTACTTCTGTAGCTGGGGCTAAAGGAGCTGTGGATCAGAAGAACACTAGGAGATACACCATGGGGACTGTACCCAATGCGAGGCCAACAGTTAACTACTCGTACTTGAGCAATAACGCGCCAGCAAGAGCAGGTATGTGTTTGGACTTGTGGCCTACCATGGTTCACTTTCTTGGAATATGTAGTCTGTAGGTTTTTAAACTGAACATTCTAACCTCTAAAGATTATTACCAACGTGAGATCAGTTTCCTTCTGTCAGTTCTGGTTGTGTTTTTCTTCAGTGCTAGGCAGACCCTAAAATCAATAGGATCTAAATTTTTGCCCCGTTCCTTTATGATACATTTTTCCTTTGTGAAATGTGAATATATAATTCATAGATGCCCACATGTCTGAATATATAAAGCATACGTGCAGAGAAACATAATTATGCTGTGTCATTTCAAATCCATAGATTTTTTTACCGGTGTTGCTTTGCTCTGCTGAGCTGCGACTCCTTATGCACCTGCACAGGGACGTATTGGCTCAGTTTTTTGTTCTAAGTGTGTTGCTCTGGTGCTAACAAGTTCATATGTCAATATGGATAACAGATCCTACATCTGTGGCAAATGGTGTTGTCAAGAGTGATATTACAAGATTGAGGAAATGGTAGGCACGAACTTGATTGTGGCAGTGGGGTCAAGATTGAGGAATTTATGGTTCTTTAGATAATTGGAGCCCCTGAGATTGCATTTGTATGTGTGACAGAGTGACAAGATGCTTGGTCAGTGATTAGTTAGGTGTGTAAAAAATTACGTGGGTTCCAGTTTGTGTTAGTGGTGCTACATCTAACTGTACGTATATGATGTATGTGTCACAAGTATGTGAACTCCCGTCCTCTTTTGTGTATCCAGTTTGATTGATGGCTGTGTTTCTTTCTTGCTGGAGGTACAGTGGCAGAGTTGTAACAACTTGACCATAATTTTTAGTTTGGTTAATTAATTGACTAAACTCTTGTCATCCTATAGATTCTCATATCAATTCACTACCTAAAGCTATATTTCTAGATGTTCAGAAAATCAACTCAAAGTAGTGAAATCTAACAAGTATTCTTAAATCACTTGCCTGCAAAACTTGCCTAACCATGACAAGATATCATCCTAATTGATTCCAAATTTTCCTAAATGCTTGTACTACAACCCAATACGGGATTTTTAATTTTTTTACCATGTAGCAGGTGCAGGTGAAATAGGACCCTCGACCTGTGCTGTCACAGACTGAACCTCTTTGTTGCCATGTTGTGTTTTATTGTTCAGGTTTCTATAAACATATCTGCTAGGTGATGACTTCACTCTTGCTCTCACTACCAATACCAAGGTATATGGCCAAATTTATTCGCTTTTCCTTTCTCATGTATTAATAGCAGTATCTTAATTTTTGAGTTCATGAGATGGCTTACATATAGAATTATTTCTTGCATCTTGAGGTCTCACAATCCGGAGCTATGAAGTGCATTCTAGCAGATAACTGAATGGCATGTAGACTTAATATCCGCCCCCGACTTTCTTGAAAATCTGGTTAATTTCATATGGCATTTTGTTTATGAGTGATTAGCATGTTTATGAGTGATTAGCATGGCTGCATGTGGTCGCTAATACCTTAAGGTCCTTAACAAGTCCTGGTTCATGTTTTGCATAAATAGTGACTTTTATTGTCTTAGAAATTCTTCTAGAGAAGCTTGATTAGTGTTCCTTAACAAATTGGCACTTACATTTGTTAAAGCTTTGTCTGTGGCCTATTTAGGTACCTATCTTCATTCTAGACAGGTTTAGTAAAGTTTGTTCCAGATACATAGCAAATTGGATGTACCAAAAAGTATGTGTAGGTACATAGCAAATTGGATGTACCATAAAAATTCAAAGCGACTTATAATTTGGATGTACCAAAATGTATGTGTAGGTACATAGCCAATTGGATGTACCATAAAAATTCAAAGCGACTTATAATTTGGATGTACCAAAATGTATGTGTAGGTACATAGCCAATTGGATGTACCAAAAAAAAGTATGTTTTCAGATTGATTCCTTCTGATGTAATGCTTGAGAAGTAATGTTAGGATGATATCTTGAGAAAAGTCTGCTATAGATGTAAATTTCTTTTTAATTTACAGTGCTCTCATAAATGTAAATTTCTTGAGAAATATATCTTGATGGATGCCTAGCAGACACACAGCAACTCATCAGGTATTGAAAGAAATGTTTTACAAAAAAAAAAAAAAAAAGGTATTGAAAGAAATGTTAATGTAACCTGGAAGGCTTTTGGGGCTTCTCTAGTTTGATTTGTTTTTCACCTATTCTGAGGTGGCCTAAGTATCTAGCCATGGCTTATGGTCTATGATTCACATAGTTTTTCCTGGAAGCTGTTCATTAAATGCTAACTCACAATATTGACCTTGTGTGTTGATCTGTACATACATATTTATACCTTCCTGAAAAATGTGTTACCTAACTATCTTGCTTGGACCTTGGAGCTAAAGGTTTTGTTGTCATTAGCTACTTCCTACAGTATACCCCCTCCATAGAAGAAGACTCTCAATCTATTTTTTGTCCAAAGTAACAATGCTGCAAGTTATCTTTTTAAAAATTGATTGCACTTGACTGGTGTTCTTATGCAGGGCAGTGTTCTGAATTACAAAGGACTGCCGGTGGCCATGGCTGATCCGGCTGGATCCGGTGGTGCCGAGGTGGGAATGGCGGATCCGGCGGTGACATATCGGTTCTGGTGAGGTAGGACTCCTCAATCTCCGAGCTAGGGTTCCGGCAAGGCCATTATGTTTTTTGAAGTGTAGCTGTGTTCTTGTCGACCTCCAGTGCCTTTTGAATTTGTTGCCTTTTCCTTTCTCATGTATTAATAGCAGTATCTTAATTTTTGAGTTGATGAGATGGCATACATATAGAATTATTTCTTGCATCTTGAGGTCTCATAGATAGCCAATCTGGAGCTATGACGTGCATTCTAGCAAATAATTGAATGACATGTAGACTGGAAAAAAGCTATCTAGCAGTGCATTCTAGAACAGGCATCTGAATGCTTGCATATATTTAGATGATGACGCAGCTCCATGGTTCATTCATGATTAGTATCTTTGGTTGATCTATCAAATCTATAGCAGACTTTTCTCTATTACTTATACAACTTGTCTATATGCTTTTGTACAGCCGGTGCAATCCCTATGCATCAAAGCTACTCTCACAGATTTATACACTGGTAATGGCGGGAGTGACACTTGCTCTAGCAGGCATCATAGCTGTGGATTATCTTCCATGAGCATGACATTGCTTTTCTATCTGATTGCAGCCAGCTAGTTCACTTCATCAACTCTGAAGACCATAATCACCCTCCAGACCAGCTATGTCATTAGTTGTTCAGCCAAATTATATAAGATTAGTAGGTTCCATGAATATCACGGCAGATGCACTTGCTTGGTCGTCTCTCTCAGCTGTTGTTGATGTACCTCAGCCTTATCAGGGTCCATGCCCTATAATCATGTATTATAACCTCTATATATTACCCTCTGTTAGCGTCCTTGCAGTTTCATAATTCTAATATAAACACACCGGTCTTTGTAAAAACCATGTATGTCACTTGAATCGCACAACCTATTCATGATTTTAATAGTTTGCAAAAAACCATGTATGTCACTTGAATCGCACAACCTATTCATGATTTTGATAGTTTGGAAACGCAGTAGTTGTACTAACTTTTGTTGTCTCAGACCTTTTGAAATACTATCATGATCTGTTGAAAATCGTTTCGTATAAATATCTACGTGCTAATACTTTATACTTTGTACTACCTTTCTTCACACAGTCTACTCTTTTTTTTGACAACACACAGCCTAAGAGACTGGTGAACTGTTCTCATAAAACGTTCTCACAGATGAGGCCCTCTAAAATATCATAAGAACTTAAACAAGACAAAGTAAACCAAAAATACAAGCGCGACATGTACAAATATCCATAAAAAAATATGCGTTAATCAATATGGTAATAAGAAAAGTTAATTAATTATTTAACTGCTAACACATCCAGCGCTCGTTCGCAGCAAAAATGTGTCGAAAAGTTCAGATCAATATACTTACTTAAATACGCAATCCAATAAAGCACGTAAAAACGAACTTCAAAAATATAAAATGTAACTTGACTAGTATCAAAGCCCTATCTATATTTTTTTCCTATAATTAATGGGTATTTAACTAAAAAATATTTATATTAAAGGGTAAGGGCAAAATAAAAAAACAAAATTTACTGTCCTTAAAATGTTCAGCATGTATTTTCAGTAACTAGTAGTTCAAAAGGTACCTGCAATTAATTAGAGTTTGGATCTCGTCATGGCAATTAATTAGAGTTTGGATCTCGTCATGTCATAAATATGGAGGAAAAAAAAGTACATTATAAAAAGACTAAATGAGAAAAACAATGCAGTCAAAAAAAAAAAAACAACGAAAAAAAAAAAAAAAAAACAAATGCCATGTTCGATGCGGCCCGCTAGCCTGTACATAAGTTGAGGCAGCATTCAGGCGCGGTACGAGGCAGTCCCAGTCCCAGGCATGCATGTGGTTGACCTCGTAGGGTCCGTCTGTGCAGGGGTGGTACCATGCAGTCAGGCATGCCCCCAATGCATGCGCTTTTAAGCTGAGCGGGCGCATAGGTGTTTTCGTTTGCATTTCGGACCGCCAGCGATATCGTCGGCGCCGCTGTCTCCCCTGCACTTGCGCTGATTTGCTTCTCCGTTGCCGTGGAATTGCCGGAGATGGCCACCAGGAACTGTCGCCGTTGCTGTGGTTGATGGAAAGACGAGGAATTGGACTCTGCTTCCCTGCGATTTTTGGGGGTGCGGTTTCAAGCCTGAAGAACGACGCAAGGAGAGCATCTGGAGTTCTCGATTCACCAAAACAGTGAAGTGAATTTGTTTAATTCATAGTATTCTTACCTCTACAGCACGGACGTGGCCAACCGCCGCTCGATCCAGCGCCGGACCTCCCTCCCGTAGGCCGACGCACTCGGGGCCGGCTTTGTCTCCTCACCGTTGAGGGGGAGCGGCTCCCTTGCCACGACAGCGCCCGGCGGGGGCATGCTCGGGGCCGCGTCTGCGCCGGCGGCCTTGCGCCCGGCGGCGCTCGCTCGAACCCGCGCCGCGACCTGGCCCAGGTTGGACCGGCAACGGCCGGATGGTCGGAGGGGCCCTCGACTCGACGGCTGATGAATGATGATGGCCGGCAACCGGAGGCGGTGCGGCGGCAGCCCCGCGTCGTGGCTCCCGTGTCTGTGGCCGGCCTGCTTCCTGGTCCGCACGACCTTGCGCCAGGGGCTGCGGAATCGTCCCAGCGGCTCCTCCTGCGCTCCGGCTACCCGCGATGGGTCGCGCCTGCGCCGGGACTGGACCGCGCTCGCACGTCGCTCGCGGCATGTCCATGCCCGTGGCGTGCTCGCCGGACACGGCGGCAGCGTCTACTACTCTCCCGATGAGGGGAGTCTTCCCGAACTGGCGAGCGGTCACGGACTCACGAGCGATAGGCGGCGCGGCAGCGAGCGGTTACGGCATCGGGCGAGCTTATCTTGTCGCGAGTCGTTCCCATCCATGGCCGCATGGGCCATGCGCCTGGAAAACGGTTTTGGGCCGCGACAAGCCGTTTGCTAGACCGCCTGGCAGCCGTGCTGCATGGGCCGCGCTAAGCCGCGTGCCCCGCTGACCGGGCTGGCTGTTGCTACGCGCTGCTGGCCTGGCTCATTTGTTTTGTCAAGTAATAGTATTTGTTTATTATTTTTCTATACAGCAGTACTAAAAATCATTAGCATATGATTTAGCTATTTTAATTTCTGTAAGAATATTACTTATTATTGTTTTTGCTCTGTACCTGTACCTGCTGAATATTGTCATTGTGATATATTTTGTGGTTTGATTATATTATATTACATTACAATAGTATCTTGATTCTATTATATTATTGGAGTATGTGGTGCACCCAATCCCCCATAGCACCACATACATATTACATCTACGACTTTGATTATTTATTTGGCATATGTTGGTGCACCCAAACCACCCCTTTTGCACCAACATATAGGTTACTTTTTGTAGTATATAATAGAATTGAGTATGTTGGTGCCCCAAAACCACAATTTTGCACCACATACAGGTTAAATTTGCTAGTTTACTTATTTGCAATTTTAACTATGATTAGCCTTTGAATTGTTAAAAATTGCAATATACATATCTTGATTATTTTGATTAATAAACACAAGGTAACGGAGTCTTTGGCATTGACTGCGTTTAATTCCTTGAGAATTATCCTGCCTTGAGATCGTGTCATAGCAGTGATTTCATCACCTGTTATTAAGAGGTCTACATCTTGTTTTCGTGAAACTTGATGACTACCCATATTGTGTTCTTAATCAAAATAAAGGTTTTGGACTCATCTTTTAATCATTATATTGTTTTGTATTACACATGGTAGTAGAGCCCTAACCAAAGGCTGCGCTTAATTCCTTGCAAATTAATCGGCCCAGAGACCGTGCTTAGGAAGCAATTCACATTGCCTACTATAAAGATCTACTCTTTGTCTTCGATATAGAGACTATCTTGTCTTGTGTATACCAAAACTTATGATAATTAGTTTGTATGGTTTACACATTTATATGACTACCTACAATAATCCAAAACTATGATAAGATATACACCTTTAAAATATTGCAATTTAGATTACAACATTACCATATTTGATTTTAAGTTTTTATCTTAGTTATAAATTCATTAAATCAATGGTATGTCTATGTTGTGGATATTGACTTGAGGAGGAGTTGGTTGAACTCACTCTTGATGGCATCAATATCTCACATGGACAATGGACATTATTATTGGTTTTATCCCATAAACTAATAGAAGAAGTTTAATGACCCTCGAGGGGTTATTTATTATAGATCAAAGAAATTGTACCTTTTTGTTGTTAAGGTACTACATCCATAAAGATTATCGGTAAGAATATCTTATGGAAAGGAAATGCACATACTTTATGGCATACTCTTCACAATGAGTATTATAAGCAATAAAGTAGATCATATCTTTAAAACCTAAGACTAGATCTTATTGTTCATACAATTTACTTCTAATGATGGAAGCAAAAGGCCCTTTGTGCAACTGAGTCATGATAATAAGAACCACATAATGACACAATAAAGTCATATAAGTGGTTATGTTTAGCAAAAATGCTAAACAATGTCATGCTCTTAACTTCGAGATTGATCTATATCAAATTGTATGGGATAACAGGGGGAGCAAAGACTTAAGATTTGAAGGGTTTTTTAATCTTAAAATTTGATGCTCTCTAGGAAGTTCCTAATGTCCATCGAAATATGTTGTAAAACTTGTTGTCATAACTATTGTGAGTATCATTTTGATGAATTTGATATTTGACAATATTTATGGATTTCTATATATTAGACACGAATTTCATTTACTTCTTGTCATATATAGATTGTACGGGAATTTTCCTAATAGGGATTGATATGTGCCCAATAGACATTTGTGTTTTCATACACAAAAGGAAAATATTAGATATGGCACATAAGTAATGAGATAAGTCTCATTTTGGTTGTATTATGCATACAACTATCCCGTACAAAATGTTGCGCATAAGAATTTTTCACATTGTTGATCCATTAAGATTTGGAATGATCAACTTAGCCATCCAAAGAGATGCGTGAAAAATTAATAGCAATTCTTTTGGTTAGGACTTCCCAAAGTATGGATACGGTAAGTACCATAGGAAAATAGATTTTAAGACCAGCTTATCTTAAAATCGATTGACTTATCCATTCATCATATTCGAAAGAATATTTGAGTCCAACACAAAGATTGTGCGGGACAGTTCGGGCATTTCATGGTTGTTTCAAGACATCTATGATATGATCTAAAAGCGTGGAAGTATCCATACTTAGCCTTACATTTGGTAGATCATGGCTCTTGTTATGAGCATTATCCCGAACACTACTAAACTTTATACCTTCAATGACGATTGTTAGGTACAATAAGAGTTTAATTACATAGCCAAAGGGATAAATTGGAATTTATAAGTATGATATGAAGATCATACAAGACCATTATTAGTAAAAATTGCAATTTGCCAACTTCATGTTGGAGTCGTAGATTTACACACTCCTAACTTAACCGCATATCCCCCCATATGCATTCAAGACGTTGGAATTCATAAGATTTCCTATTTGCGTAAGATTAGGTTACGTTGTATACGTACCAATCTCACCACCGCAACATACATTGATGGGTCCATACAGGAAACTGGGGATCAATCTGAGATTTCAATCTCCGTCAATTATTCAATATCTAGATCTCTATAGAGGATCTATTTACAACCCGTATGCTGGTTTTTGAATACATGAGCTTTTCCAGGCATTAGGGGGAGAATAGTACCATATATAATGCCCTGAAAATATTTGTAATGCATAAAGCATTTCAAGCTCAAGATCACGTACTAAATAACACTGAATCAATGGTTTGCCCATATTGTGGATATTGAATTCAGAGGAGTTAGTTGAACGCGCTCTAGATAGTATCAATATCTCACTGGGAAAATAGACATTAACATTGAGTTCAATGGATGATTTGCATAGCATTGCAAACGAACTGCCTAAATACTTTCATAGATTATATAGGTGTTACAAAGTCTCTCCATCCTGCAAGGAAAGTGCCAGAAAGAGTGGAATATACCACTCACCCCCATATTGGCTATATGAGGGGGAGAAGTACTTCCAAGTGGCAAGATGCGATTGCTGGCAAGCAAAAAGAAGACTGAAAATGCAACTCAACCTTTGGTTGAAAGACACCTAGAGGATATTTATAATCCACAAGCCTAGCTCAGAAGTGCACTAAAATACTGAGGCTAGGATATCGGAAAGCCCTAACTCTCGTTTATGGAAGTCACGAAGAGTCATTTAGGGTTCATTTTTAGTTTTGATAACAGGAGAATTATATCATATAAAGGCTACACGAGTCGACTCATACTTCTCTGAATAAATTGTATATTCCAAGTTATCCAGTTAATAAGACCATGGCAGAGTGCTTTGTCACTCTTTATGGAACTTGTTGAGTTATACATACAGAGATAGTCTTGCTCACCAGAAAAGAGGAGTTAAGAGCTGTAAAGCTAACACCTCACGTACCTTTACTGTGGGTACAAAGTGTTTTCATCCTATGATGGATTGAGAACAACGTGGCGGTGAGATATAAAGCAAGACTAGTAGCACAATGGGGTTTACGCAAAGCCCAAAGCATTGTTTTTCAATGCAATTATTCACCATAATAAGTTAAATTTCCGATACTAACTATGATTGGCAGTACAAAAGCATCTATCTTTGTAGTTGATAGGTGTAGTGATTGCATATAATCACTTGATTTGGTATATTTGTGAAGCTTCCGGGAAGGAGTTCACATACCAAACACCCATATAAAGCGCAACACATATTGTGTATTGTTTAAGTCAATATATGGCTTAAAGTTGTTAAGTCGAATTTGGTACAATCGACCTTGTATGTATTCCTTAAATTGAAGGGATACAAGATTGGTTACACGTGGTGTTCATTTTGGAGTCCTTTAATTGAATTTCCTAGTATTATATGATTGTCAAACAATCTTGACATCATTGGTAATGAACACTTGTTAATAGCACGTTGTAATCTAAAGACGGAGTTTTGAGATGGGAGATAAGAATTAAACCAAAATTTCATTTTGTGTTTAGGATCCAAGTATCCTCTCCTAGGTTTTTGTAGTAAAGCTATAATATCCACATCATATTGAAAGGGAATCCTATGGTTGTTCTACCTCATGATAGAGGAAGATTGTTTTATGCCATAGCGATTGAGATGAGATATTAGGACATATGCTCCATTATCTTTGTGCTATTTATGCTAGTAGTATATATATTGCAAAAATTTGCCGTACGGACATTATCTTTGCAATAATTTGCTAATTAGTAGCAGTGCTACTCTACCAAATGTTGGTAGATTGAAGTTAAGAATATCTTTGATATATCAAATAGCACATACGATCTTGGTATAACCCATGATCCAATTATATGGATATTATGATTACGGGTATCTATAAGATCCCCAAATTCCAAAACATTGAAATAGCATTTACATACATATGGAAAGACCATTTTGTAACAATCTTTAAGTAGACATTTAATGGTCAATTCCATTCATCATTCTAAAGTTATATTATACAAGGCTACACATGAATGTGCATAGCTTGACAGAATGATATATCACATACTGAAGTTATGTGACATTGACTTTATTGAATCAAAGGTCATTATCTATAAAGGTAATGCATCTTGTGTTGTTTAGATGGTGACAAGTTATACTTATTACAATATTTTACATTAAGATGGTTCTGTTCCAAAGATCATATGGACATATGAACATTGGCAAACTAAGATAATCTTGAAGAGATATTCATAAAATCTACCATACTTCACATTTCTTATATATTGGGTAGATATTGGTATGAAAAGTTTGCTAGTTTCAGGGGGAGAGTCTCTCTCGTCTCTCTGATTTATAACTTGTTGAAAACATCATATTGCACTCTTTTCTTTTTATGAGTTTTTCCCATAGGGTTTCTCATATAAAGTTTTTAATGAGGCAATATCGACACAAGATTATGTCATATCATTCGTTTTTCCTATAGGGTTTTTGGTGGATGATATTGCAACATATGATACATTGTACTCTTTCTGTTGGGATCTAACTTTGGTTTCTGTTTAACTTTCATCCCAAACTTTGAAGATTTCAGGATACTTGCAGAACAAAGGCAAAATCTTACATCAAAGATGGCTTCGCAAGGCTTTTGGCTTCACGATGGAACAACAAGAGCAAAATAAGAAAGAATGAGTCAAGAATCCAAGCGAAGATGGCCACGGGGACTTCGCTGCGAAGTTACAAAGACAACCACAAAAGGCTAAGAAACATTGTGAAGCTAAACATTGCCTTGAAGCCTCGCGAAGATGAAGAATGCATCTTCGCGAAGAAGGACAGTTTGTAGAAGATCAATTTAGAATTCTTAGTATTTTTTGGACAACTACGAAGCCAGGGGGGACTATAAATACCCCCTAGGATCCTTTGTAAACGCCATGTTGAATGGCCACTTTGTAAACCATATCATCATCAATTACACGTTGTGTTGAACATTTACCCAACATCTTGGCACCCACCGTTTGTGTGAGCAATGATCCATCCCACGGCCATCAAGAAATCATGGGAAGACCTCCCAAGAACAAGTCGGCAAGCGTTGCCGAGGACACAACAACAACAGAGAATGAAGTACCAAGAACCAGCGGAGACAACATCTCCAAAGAAGTCATTCCCCACGAAGATCAAAGCGAAGAAGCAAGAAAGTTGCAAGAACTAGAAGAAGAATTGATCAAAAAACAGAAAGAACTTGAGGCTTGCAAAGCTAGAACCAGAGAAAAGACATTGAAACAAAGAATAGAGGAAGTGAAGCAGAGCTAAAAAGATTGAATGAAGAGCTCAATAATCAAGATCGTGAAGTTATCATAACAAACGAAGTCAAAACAAATCAGAACAATGAGAAGGCAATAGTCACAATTGACCCAGATTCCCCATTATCAGTAGACTTACAAATGGCAAAATGGCCAAAAGGCTTCAAATTCAACATCATACCAACTTATGAAGGTTTGACAGATCCAAGACAATTCTTAATGAGCTTTGAAGCAGCTGTTGAATCGGGAGGAGGCGATGACAAAACACTAGCGAAGGCACTCATAATGGCAATGAAAGGGCCAGCTCGAAATGGTATGCTTCGCTCAAGCCAAGATCCCTTAAAAATTGGGAACAACTCGAACAACTTTACTAGTTGATTTCCAAGGGTTTCAGCATCTGGGGACTGAAAAGTGATGATTTGTTTGACATCAAGCAATACCCAAAAGAGCCAATAATCCAATATTATAAGAGGTTCATTCAAATGAAGACCCAAATTCTGGATGTATCAGACGAAGTCGTCATCATTGCTGCAATCAGGGGCCTCAAAGCCGGACAATTGTCTTCGCACCTCAAGAGGGAAAGACCAACAACTGTTGCCCAATTGTATGAAGAATTTCAAAAATACGCAAGATCAGACGATGATTTGTAAAGAAGACCGAGGAAGAGAATGCACAAAGAAATCAAGCAAAATCAAACAATCAGTTCAAACCACAAAATTTCGAGCAAAGACCATATCATCATCAATATCAACCACGACTTGGCGTAAACCAAATTAACAAATGAAAGCGAGTGAAGACAACATCTAGGCACAAAATAACCAAATGAAGCCAAGTACAACAACGAAACTTCAATAACAGCCAAAGAGGAGGTTTCAACCAAAGATTCGGAGAAAGAAGGATTCTAAAGCCTGAAGAAATGTATTGCATCATTCATGGCAAAGGGGCTGGCCACACATCGAAGATGTGCCCAATGGTGAAGAAAAGCATAGAGCAATTACAACAAGAAGGCAAATCATTTGGAAAATCAAAGATCAATAAACTTTTGTCTCAAGCAAGCACTTCGCATAATCGGGCATACTTTGATCCAAGTTACAACCAACAAATGTTACCAGGACCACCCCAATATACAATTGTCAACCATTGGCAATGGCTCCGCCACAATGGGACAAATACAAAGTTTCTGACTGAAGCTTCGGTGGCAAATAACACACCAAATGTTCAAAACAATGGCTCACAAGCTGTCTCAACAGCAAGCAGAGGGAGAATAATGACAATTTGTGGAGGCAACAGCATAGAGCATGCAACCAACAATGAGAGAAGAAACTATTTTCGAAGAGTAAACGCAATAACAATGGAAGGACCTTACAAGAAAACAAGATGGTCACACCAACCAGTCATCTTCACAGAACAAGACATGAAACTTAAAGACTACCCACACATGGACGCCATGGTCATAGAAGCAAACATTGATGGATGGGATGTTACAAAAATCCTTGTGGATGGAGGAAGCTCCGCTGACATACTCTTCGCATCAACATTGGATGCAATGCAAATAAAAAGACAAAACTTGGGAAGAGCAGAATATCCATTGGTTGGCTTCGGCGGAAAAAGGATAAATTCAATTGGAAGAATTGTGCTGCCCGTATCATTCAAAACGCAAAACAATGCAAGAACAGAGCAAGTAGCATTTGATGTTGTTGAGATGCATAGCCAATACAATGCAATATTCAGAAGAGGAAGCTTGAATATCTTCAAAGCTGTGATAAACTATTCCTACTTATGCATGAAGGTTCCAGCAATCAATGGACCAATATCAATCCATGGAAATCAAACGGAAGCAAGAAACATTGAAAAAGATTCAACTCCAACTCAAAGAAATGTCTTGGCCATAGAAGAAATTGAAGAAGAAGAAGACATGACAGAGAACGCGAAGTCACAAAAGCGTTTAAGACATGTTCCAAGGCAGAAACCATAGAAGTTTTGTTAGATCCAATGGTAATAGACAAAAAAGTCATCATAGGAGCCAATCTACCAAAAGAAGAGGAAGAACAGTTGATAAGCTTTTTAAGAAGCAATCAAGATGTCTTCGCATGGTCAGCAAAAGACGTAGAAGGAGTCAGCAGAGACATTATCGAGCATCGCCTAAACATCGACCCAAGTTATAAACCAAAGAAACAAAAGCTACGAAAGATCTCTGAAGATAGAACAATAGCTGCAAAGGCTGAGGTACAGAGATTGCTTGACGCGAAGGTCATAAGAGAAGTCCAATTCACAACTTGGCTGGCAAATATTGTGATGGTAAAGAAAAGCAACGGAAAATGGAGAACATGCATAAATTTCACAGATCTCAACAAAGCTTGCCCTAAAGACAACTTCCCTCTACCAAGAATTGATACATTAGTTGACCAAGCTGTAGGAAGTGAAATGCTAATCTTCCTTGATTGCTTCTCAGGATACCATCAAATTTATATGAAGAAAGAAGATGAAGAAAAGACAAGTTTCATCACACCATTTGGAACTTATTGCTTCCAAAGAATGGCAGAAGGGCTTCGCAATGCCGGGTCAAGCTTCATCAGAATGACTTTGGTAGCACTCAAAGATCAAATCGGAGACAATCTGCTAGCATATGTTGATGACATAATAATAAAAAGCAAGAAACGCGAAGACCACATAAAAGATTTGAAGCAAACCTTTGAAAATTTGAGAAAATCAAATCTCAAACTCAATCTCGAGAAATGTACCTTCGGCGTGCGTGTAAGGGCAAGATCCTCGGATGTATAGTTTCAAGCAAAAGGCATTGACCCAAATCCGAGAGAAGATAAAAGCAATCATGCAAGCGAAGTTCCAAAGAACATCAAAGACATCCGAAGTTAACGGGGAAGATTAGCTTCATTTGAATAGATTCATATCAAAATCAGCGAGAAAAAAAGCTTCCCAATTTTCCAAGCACTCAAAGGAGCAAAGTCAAATTTCATATGGGGAGAAGAGCAACAAAAAGCTTTTGAAGAAATAAAGAAGTATCTCTCAAATCCTTCAACATTAACAACACCAAACATTGATCAAGAGTTACTTTTGTACATCTCAAAGATCCGAAAAAGTGTAAGCGCAGTCTTGGATACAGAAAAAGAGAAAGACCTTGCGAAGAAACAAGAACCAATATACTTTGTCTCTGAAGCCCTTTCTGGCTCTAAAATGTTCTACTCAGAAATTGAAAAGATAGCATATGCAGTACTCATGGCAACAAGGAAGTTGAAGCATTATTTCTTGGCACACAAAGTAAGAATCCCAACAAATCAACCACTCAAAGATGTACTCCAGAATTGTAAATCTTCTGGAAGGCTTGGTAAATGGGCAGCTGAAATCTCTCAATATTGCATCGAATTTGAAAAAAGAACAGCAATAAAGTCACAAGTATTAGCAGATTTCATCTCAGATTGGACACCAGCAACAAGTTACGAAGATCAAAAAGAACATCAAGAGTGGACTTTGTCTTGCCAAGAATGGACAATGAATTGTGATGGAGCATGGGGCTCGCGTAGGGCTGGTGTGGCAGCAATAATCACTTCGCCATCAGGTGTCAAGATGAGATATGCGGCAAGATTAGAATTTCGATGCACAAACAACATCGCGGAATATGAAGCAAGATATGCTTTGGGGCTTCGCAAGGCAAGAGCAATGGGAGTACAAAAATCCTAATCAAAACAGATTCTCAAGTTGTTGCAGGTCATGTTGAGAAAAATTACAAGGCAAAAGATCCCTGAACTAGCGAAGTATTTGCAAAGCGTCGGGGATCAAGAAAAACACTTCGAAGGATTCACAAAGATGAAGCATTTCAAGAACAAACAATGAAGAGGCAGATGAAATTGCAAAAGCGGCAGCTCAAAAAGTAAAATTGCCACCGGTTGTATTTTGTCAAGTATTATCGAGAATCTTCGATAAAGGCAAAGATTGAAGAACCAAAGTACATCCATATCATTGAGAGCGAAGACGGAGATCGAAATAATAGCATTCCTAAGAGGATTCTATGAACCGTAAAGCGAAGCCGAGAAGAAACAAGAATGAAACACAAAACAAGAAATTACAAGCTCATCAATAATCAACTTTTCAAGCATGGCATTTGTGAACCATTACTCAAATGCATTTCAAGCGAAGAAGGCAAAAGAATTGCTACAAGAAATACATAGTGGAACATATGGAAATCATGCAGGCCCAAGAGCCATAATTTGGAAAGGCGTTTAGACAAGGGTTCTATTGGCCAACAACTCAAAAAGATAGTAAGGAAATAGTGAAAACTTGTCACAATTGCCAAATATCGGCAAGCAAGTCAAATGCCCCGGCTAATCCAATTCAAGCACATTGAACCAACTTGGCCACTTGTAAGATGGGGAATAGACATAATTGGGAAACTCCCACCAGCTCAAGGCAACCATCAATATGCGGTTGAGTATTTCACAAAGTGGATAGAAGCGAAGCCAATCACAAATATGTCATCCACAACAATGAAGAAGTTTCTTTGGCAAAATATAATTTGCGATTCGAGAGTCCCAAGACACATAACTTTAGATAATGGAACTCAATTCGATAGCGAAGACTTGAAGCTATTGTGAAAGTATAGGAATTCAACTTTGCTTCGCATTAGTAGTCGATATCCTCAATCCAATGGAGCCGTCGAAAAGAGCAAATGGCATCATATGTGTGGAAATTTTAAAAAATCTAGTGGGACTTCCAAAAGGAAAATGGGTTGAAGAACTACCAAGGATTGTTTGGAGTCACAATACAACCACAACAAGATCAATGAAGTTTACACCTTTCAAGCTACTATATGGGGATGAAGCAATGACTCCAGAAGAAATACAATTCGAAGGTCTAAGGACAAATATCGAAATAACAAGTGAAGAAGATCAAAAGACAAGCAAAGACTTGCTCGAAGAAGAAAGAAACCAAGCTGTGATGAATCTCGAAAAGTACCAAGAAGAAACAAGCAAGTGGTACAACAAAAAGTAGTAAAAATAGAATTACAACCAGGAGACTTCGTGCTCAAGAGGAAAAGGAACGAAGACACTGTGGGAAAGTTCCAGCAAAAGTGGGAAGGACCCTTTGTCATAACAAAGTCAAATAGACAAGGATCTTATCACTTGGACAACCTCAAGGGAGAAGAGTTAAATCATACCCGGAACATTAAGGATCTTCGCAAGTATTATCCCTAGATTTTACTTCAATTCAAGTTTTTTGTAAATAAGCAAGTTAGATTCAATTTCTTAGAAGCATTTTATCATTTCAATCAAGAGCTGCGCTCTTTTTCCACTCAGGGGAAGCCCTTCGCAGGGTGAGTGGTTTTTTAACGAGGCAGACACTATTATACATTCTCATATCAAATATAAATGAGAAAGTAGTTTCCCCAACTTGTGCATTCTTTACCTTTTTTCCATTTATTATGAAGCTGAAAAGCAAAATGCTTTAACATCGGCTAAAAGTTTTCACAAAACAATTAGCAAGTAGGTATAATTTAAGTACAAAACTAAAATTATTACCTACAAATTCTCCAAGGAGAATATTTGGCTTCAAAACGAAGTCTTCGCTCCCACTTCGCAAAAAAGAAGGGGACGCCGTTTTCAAAATTCTCTAAGGAGAATATTTGGCTTCAAAATGAAGTCTTCGGCTCCCACTTCACAAAAAAGAAGGGGACGACGTTTCCAAAATTCTCTAAGGAGAATATTTGGCTTCGAATCGAAGTTTTGCGCTCCCACTTAAAAAAAAGAAGGGGACGCCGTTTTCAAAATTCTCTAAGGAGAATATTTGGCTTCAAAACGAAGTCTTCTCTCCCACTTCACAAAAAAAGAAGGGGACGACGTTTCCAAAATTCTCAAAGGAGAATATTTGGCTTCGAATCGAAGTTTTCGCTCCCACTTCGCAAAAAGAAGGGGACGACGTTTTCAAAATTCTCTAAGGAGAATATTTGGCTTCGAATCGAAGTCTTCGCTCCCACTTCGCAAAAAAGAAGGGGACGACGTTTTCAAAATTCTCTAAGGAGAATATTTGGCTTCGAATCAAAGTCTTCGCTCCCACTTCGCAAAAAAAAGAAGGGGACGACGTTTTCAAAATTTTCTAAGGAGGATATTTTGGCCTCAAATCGAAGTTTTCAACCTCACTTCATAAAAAAGAGAGATTATTGTTCTAAATAAAAATCTCCATTATTGCTCCATACATACAAAGAGAAAAGTTTATATAAAAAATATTAATACATCTTACAAAGCATTTATTCAAGTTTACATACAACACTAACACACAAAGCTTGAACACTCAAAATTTTTCAGAAAACAACACTAGTTGCCGCTTCACTCAAGATATCTTCAACAACTTCATTTATTATTTTATCCGCCGTATCTTGAATATATCCCCAAAAACAAAGCTTGGGGACGCACTTGAGCACGATGACCTGAAAAGAAATATGTGTTTCAAACATCGAGGAAAAAAGAGGGGAAAGAACAAAAATAAAAACTTGGGCAACACAAATGTTACTGTGGCCCAATAGTACTAAAATCAACAACCCTAGGCATCCTATAAGAATCCTTCACTTTGGACTTCCCAAGGCATTTATCCACAAAACTGCCAATATCAGCACTACCAGAAGCCTCTAAAAATTCTGAAGTCTCAAAAACAAAGTTATCCTTCGCAATCATAAGAGGCAACACAACAAGGAGATCTTGCGTAGGCTTCACTTGAGAAACCTGCGCAAGATATTCCAAAGTCAAAATTTGGCACAAATATCACAAACACAACGTAACTTCGCAATAATAACAACTTCGTAGATTCAAAAACCATAAGTTTAAGCAAACTATTAACTTAACAAATTTACAAACAGTTCTTGCCAAACAAGCTTTGTTTTCTCTCAAAACACTCAAAATACAAAACTAATCTCTAAAGACTAATCCCTTTGCTCATCGACATTTTTTCATTTCCTTTCCTCTTCCTCAAGAGCCCTCTTTTCTTCTTCCTCATGCAACTTCTTCAAGGCCTCCTCTTCTTGTAAGATATTGAGTTCAATCTATTAAAAAGACAAGTCAAAATGCAAAACAAACCTTCAAGTTCATCTAAGACCAAACACAGTAAAGAGAGACAAATAGTACCTTCTTCAGCTTCTCTTTAACCTTTTCAAGACAATGATCTCAACCACACTTGCACCAATACTCATTAAAAAACTTCTTGCAAAGAATATGAGTACGGGTAGAAATCTTGTTGATCGAATCACCAGGAAATTTGAAGTTGGGATCGCGAAGGTCTCATATAATGGATCACCGGCTTCTTTCATAAGATGCAAAAGAGCTCGGGTTCAATACATCACACTTGTATCAGAAGCAGTCTGAATAACAACCCCGAGGACCTCATATTGCCGGCACAACCAACTAAAAAATGGATCATACTCTCCAAGTTCCCAACAAGGGTCCTCAAGAGTAGCGCCCCATTTTTCGTATGAAACTTTGCACAACTCCCACATTCTGATAAATTTTCTATGCAACATTTAGTCCATTTCCACACTCTTCTTCTCAAGATACTCCTTCTCTTTGACAAGATTAGCAATAGTAGTCTTCGCGACCTCAAGTTGCTGGTCCTTCTCCTTAATAG
This sequence comes from Hyparrhenia diplandra, assembly GCA_015847255.1. Lineage (NCBI taxonomy): Eukaryota > Viridiplantae > Streptophyta > Magnoliopsida > Poales > Poaceae > Hyparrhenia > Hyparrhenia diplandra. Next base: position 565,508 of record JADLZK010010174.1, read on the forward strand.
TATCGGAGGCACCATGATACAACCGATCAAGCCTATGCCACTCATCAACGGCATCACCCCTTTCCTTCTCTTTAACTGCAAGTTGGGATTTCAAAGACTCAATCTCCCCCAAAAGCGACTTCTCTCGAACAGCAAAAGCAGTAGCACTATCTTCAAGAGATTTTCTAAGGCCATGCTGAACAAGGGCGCCTTGGAAATAAGATAAGAAAATTAGCCAGAAGTAAGACACGAACAAACGACTTCACATGAAAGGAAAAGAAAAAGAAAAGATATATACCTTATACATCAAATTCAGGCCAGCATCAACTAACTCAAGAGGGTTCATCTTCGCCAACTCGCCCTCGGCATCAGGAACCGAGAAAGCGTCATCGATACATTTAGATAGCTGCTTCTCTGGTTTCCTTGGAAGGACGCTGAGCTTGTCTATCCCAACCCCAACAAATTTGTAAGAATCCAAGTTGACACCACTCTCAAAGCAAAACTTCAAAGTATTATCAATAGATTTTGAAATGGCTTCGGAAGTAAGCTCCGGTGCATCAACGGCCACTTGTGGAGTTGGACGATCTCCAAGCATATCCTTCATGGATCCAACATCGATGGTTTTCTCTTTGGATGAGGTCGCAGCATCAGGGAAAAAATGAGCTAGAACAAATAAAAGAAGAAGAATCAGGGAAAAAGAGGATGTTTCAATCTAAAAAAATGAAAATGAAGATAAGAACACTTACAAACTTTCTCACCCTCCTTCAAGGGGCAAGGAATCCTTTCCTGAGCCTCAACATTCACCAGTGACTCCGACAAGCGGCTTCGCTGGTTGAGCTCGGCCTCTTCATCTTCAACGTCAGATAAGTCATCAAAAGAGACACCAATAGTCCTTGTTCCTTCCCTATGAAGTTTTTCCTTTACAAACTTCACAACCTCACGAGCCTTTTTTCGCTCAAAGTTTTTCCTATAAAAGAAGCAATCAAAACAAAGAAATAACAAATTTTCAAGGAAAGAAAGAAGAACAAAGAAGCACAAAAAAATATACCAAAGCAATATCTTCGCCCTCTCAATGGCAGCTGACTTCTCAACAGAAATTTCAGAAACCTTTACAGGCTCTAAAACAAAGCCAGCGGATGACCCATTTGCGGCATCGCCTTCCTCACTCCTCTCAAGCACCTCTCAGATCGGGAAGTGAGGAAGGATTCTCTGTGTGCACTGACAAGTGATTCATATGAATATTCCTAGCTAACTTAGCCAATTTTAGAGAATCATGGTCATCACATGAAGCAGAAGTTGCAACATTAGAGCTTCGCTGGAAAATCAGGAGTTGGATCCCTAAGTCTAGGAGAAAAAGGAGATGCAGTACCAGTAGGCGAAGCTTCCATCGCACCAGCATCAACGTCAGCATCTTCAATAGCATGGCCCGAAGCTGCCAAATTCTGCGAAGACCCAAAATTTTGTAAATAGCCCGCGAGAGGAGTAAGCAAAGCTGGGGTCAAACCAGTAGGAGTAAAAGTTTTACAAATTTCCCTCACCTCTAAATCTTGAACAAGAATATCAGCATTTGAGCCATCAAGGCTTCGCTGTCAGACAAGTCTAAGTTATCAAGCAGACCAGCCACCACCTTCTTGGCCTTCTTCTTCTGAGGTTTATCAACAACAGCTTTCGCTGGTGTCTTCATTGAAGTAGACGGCTTCACCTTGTCACTTCGCTTCCTTTTCAAATCTTTGTCAACCTCTTTCTTATCTTTTTTATCCTTCTTACGAGCGTAAGCAGGAGGTGGGCGAATCTTATAAGTTATGTTGGCCAAATCAAAAATACGATTTAACCTAACATAATCTTCGCCAATGATATCATCCATCAACTTCCTCTCTGTATGGAGATACTTTCCAAGTAAATCCACAGCTCTGCTCTCAACATCAGCAACAAATTCTTCCTCACTTTTAAACCGCGAAGGCATCACGGTATCTCTGTCCGGGAAAATATAATCCTTATCTCTAATTTCTTCACATGATAGCGAAGAAAATCCCAGCCAAGCCAAAGTGGCCATACACCAGCAGAAACTAGGTACTCTTCAACAAGATCTCGAGTTGATTTGTTGAGAAACAACCCTCTTAAAAGCCTTTTTCGAGCAATTTTTTGACTTAGAAGGTTCGGCTTACAAATAAAAACGTTCTCTATGCATACGCGAAGCCAACGGGTAAACCTTAACAACCCCTTTCTTGCCACGGTTCTCTTCAACCATAGGGACCTTGTGGTAAAACCAAAGAGTCATACCGACCATATCGCCCACTTTTGTTCTTCGAGGCGGGAAATTTGTTTTTGTCCTCGGGCAGTTTTGAAACCGCAACATCCATAGTAAAGCTTTCACAAGACGATCAATTTTTTTTCGAACGAAACTGTATGCAGTTCATACAAAGTACAAAAGCATCTATGTCCGGCTTCTTCTTGACTTCACACAGCCCACAAGAAAACCGACAATTTCACTATTGCATTAGGTGTAAGATGGTGCATTTCAATATTATACCTCTTGAAAACTTCTTCTAAGAAATTTTGGGAGGCATGCAAAGACCGTGAATAAATCTCTAAAGACTACACATTCATCGGGTTTTTGATTCGATTTTTCTCATACGGCTCCGCTCGGCGTGATTGACCCTCCCTCGAATTCCACCTTTCACCATTTTCTGAAATTACCGAAGTCATTTTGCTACGCCCAAATACTAAAGAAATCTCGTCATCGGCAAAGCGAATTCGGGCTGTCGCTTAAACCTTTGTCGAATTTTTCATTATCTCGATTACGAGGCGATGTCTCCTCAATTTCTTCCTCTTGAGATGCAATAGTATCTTCGTTATCATTCGCCATCTTAAAACATATAAAAAAATAAAGACTCGAAACATAAAAGAAGAGACGAAGAAAACAATAGGAACTTACTTCAAAAAGATGGCATACGACAAAACAAGAGCGTAAGACTCCACGTAAACTTCGACTTAATTTCGAAGAAAATCGACTTCGCGTCGTTATGAAAAAATTCAAAAGGTGGCCCCTCTTGAAAAAGATGAAGAAAAGGGGGTGTCCTTCGCTATTTATAGACCCCTTCGGTCAAACGGTCAAACTAGCCGTTAAAAAAATAATAATAATAAAAAAAAAAATTTACTCGGCGAAGATGTCCGCAAAAACTCAAAATCAAAATTCAAAAATCCAACTTCAAAGTCCGGGACGACGTTTTTGATCGAAACAAAGTTTTGAGAAAACTTATAATTCGTGGGTTTCATGCCTTTGAAGTCGGCCTTCGCCCACGAGGGGCTTTGTTGGGATCTAACTTTGGTTTCGTTTAACTTTCGTCCCAAACTTTGAAGATTTTAGGATACTTGCGTAACAAAGGCAAAATCTTACATCAAAGATGGCTTCGCAAGGCTTTTGGCTTCGCGATGGAACAACAAGAGCAAAATAAGAAAGAATGAGTCAAGAATCCAAGCGAAGATGGCAACGGGGACTTTTGCGAAGTTACAAAGACAACCACAAAAGGCTAAGAAACATTGTGAAGCTAAACATTGCTTTTTGAAGCCTCGCGAAGATGAAGAATGCATCTTCGCGAAGAAGGACAGTTTGTAGAAGATCAATTTAGAATTCTTAGTATTTTTTGGACAACTACGAAGCTAGGGGGACTATAAATACCCCACGGGATCCTTTGTAAACGCCATGTTGAATGGCCACTTTGTAAAACCATATCATCATCAATTACATGTTGTGTTGAACATTTACCCAACACTTTCTTTATTTGAGTTTTTTCCTTTCAAGGTTTCTCATATAAAGTTTTTGATGAGGCAATGCCTATATAAAGTTATATGCTATATCATCAAGTTTTCCCCATCGGGGTTTTTTGGAAGATGATATTGGAGCATATTGACCATATGGTCAAGGTATTATTAGACTAAGACTTTGAGCTTATCTCAAAGGGTCTAACAACATTGGTGATTGTATATCACGGGGTTTCTCCTTATTTTTCCAATTGGATTTTAAGGAGTTTTACCTGATATACCGATAGTTTGGATTTTTCCCATTGGGTTTTTCCAAAGATTTTCCTCACATTTTTCCTACAAGGTTTTTGTGAGAAGTTGTCATATTATCTATTTTTCCCTACGGAGGTTTTTAAGGATAATATTATATATGACATATTGATCTTTGATCAAATTGTTTTTGGACTATGTCTTTAGGATCACCTAAAGGGTCTATAAACATTGGGAATTATATATATCATGGTTGTTCTCCTTATTTTTCCCATTGGGTTTTTAAGGAGTCTTTGCCTGGTATATAGATATACTTTGGTTTTTCCCACTGGGTTTTCCAAAGATTCAAGACTATGACTGACGATTATACAACGGTGCCTACAACAAGATTATATGGAACCTATGCAAGATCTATTGTTCAAGGGGGAGTGTTAGGATTAATTAGATTAATTAATTAGTGATCAGCAGATAATTACCGTCATTAGGACTGTAACTAACCAGGCCCCTTCGGAGGGATACGTAGAGACCAAGACACCGTTTCAGAGGCACCCATTCCGTCCATGTGACCTTGTATATATTTGATTACTGTACACATACATCGAACAGTTAATACAATTTCAGTCATTTGCATCTCTCGCTCTCTCTCGCTCTCAACAGGCCCATCATATATGTACGTCGTCCTAGATCATGTTGCCGTCCATCTTCCACACGATTTAGCCCACACAGGATTGTATTCCGTACCCTGATGGCAAGATATATAGCGCCTCCTTCCTTCCTCCCTCCCTCTATCCACGCCGTCAAACCAGCGACGACATATGGCGTCTACGCTGGCAATGGAGCTTGTGGAAGAGATCCTCCTCCGCGTCCCTCCGGACGAGCCGGCGCACCTGGTCCGTGCCACCGTCGTCTGCAAGTCCTGGCATGGCATCCTCTCCGACCACATCTTCCTCCGCCGCTACCGCAGGTTCCACCCAACACCGCCCCTACTAGGTTACATCTATAACCACTACAACAAGGATTCGACATATACAATCCGATTTGTCCCCACGACCTCCGTCGCCACCTCGCCAATCTGCACACCGGTACTCGACTACAGCGGCGGCAGGAGACACATGGCAGTGGATTGCCGCCATGGCCGTGTGCTAAGTGTGGCCAAGGACAGCAAAGGCTTCTTATGGCATAGTCTCATCGTCTGGGACCCCATCAGGGCCATCACCGGCAGCCAGCAGAACCTCCTCATGCCCTCTTTTCAGCGGTACGTGCACCATCATGCGGGGGCTGTGCTGTGTGCCAAAGACGGATGCGATCACCTCGATTGCCACACATGCCCCTTCCATGTTGTAATTCTGGGCTCGAGCTATGTCGATGGCCATTATGTTGTACGCACGTGGGCAAGCGTGTACACATCCGAGACTGGTGCCTGGAGTGCCCCAAGCCCCCATATACCACAGCAATATGTCGATCGTCGGAGACCCAGCCTTCTTATTGGAGATGCAGTCTATTTCACCACTGTACAGCTGAATTGCGTCATCGTCAAGTATGACCTGCGCAAGCATCGGCTCTTTGTGATAGGCTTGCCAGGGAAGTTTTGGCCGATGCCCATAAAGGACGATGACGGAGGGTTGGGTGTTGCAGCTATGTTGGACGGTTGCATCCATATGTGGTCAAGGCGAGCTGGTATCAATGGCATTGATGAGTGGGTGAAATATAGGGTTATGAAGCTTCACACCCATATTCCCAAAGGCGGACGCGCACGAGGGTTGATATGCACGGTGGAGGGCACAAACAGTATTATCATTTTCATAGATAGAGAAATCTGCATGATCGACCTCAAGTCAGAGCAAGTGAGGAAGATAGGACAAGCACATAAGTGCTGCCATTGGCGCATCTTACCTTATATGAGCTTTTTCAGTACGAAGCATTAGCTTTGCGCCTTTGTCAATTTTTTGTTATTTGGATGTTCATGTTATATATATTGATCACATCAAGTGACAAACTCTGCAATATGTTGTGATAATAACAGGATCGCGATCATATATATTTCACCATTGGCATGCATATGTGTTTTAGTTGGTTATGAATTATGATCTCACCTTTGTTTGTGCTGTTTTGACGTTCGTTGAGTCCACTTGGAACTGGAAGTACATTGGATATTGTGGCTGTAAATTTGATATGTAGATATGCCCTGGTTAAATCTATTACTGTAATTTAGTATTTATTTATTAAGGAATATACTTGAACCGCGTACAAATGGTTATTGGTCAATTGTGACACATATATTATTTCAGCTTGAACATGGGGAACTATGTTGGTAGATTTTTTGTATTTGTTCCAATCCTATATGATGCATTGGGCGGCTGCTGCATTTGTTCGGCCTGAAAAGGGATATACTGCTGAACTAACTGTTCCATCCAGTCCCAGGATTGGCTTCATTAACCTCCATGGAGAGCAGTCATGTTATATGTAAGTTAGATTGGAGCCCAAGATCATCGATCGGGTAGAAATCTGAATATATACAATAGAAAAGTGCATGCCTAGTTTTGATCATGTAAAACTTGTTCCTACTCTCTTGAATTCGGGGGATGCACCTAGGAAGCACTTGAAACCATTTGTTTCCATACAAGCTGTTACAATGATATAACCTATGTAAGCCTTTGATTGCGCTCGGAGAAATCAGAGTTCTTTGGTCTTGTTGGCCTACTGTGTCTGTATTTTCCATTCTTGAACAGTGATAGTTCACACATGTCTTGGACGACACAACTCTTACCTTACAAAGATCGTTCAAATTGTTTGCCATATTTGCTACATCCATAAAGTTACATACCACTTAGCACTCGGTTACTATTCTTTCGAATGGAACTCTGGTACGCTCCAGATTGTGCTTCCACCATATTGCCATGTTTTTACTAAAACCAGCATATTGCCATTGTCAGCAGATTCAAAATTAAGCAGTACCGATCTGAACCTAGGAGTAGTGTAGTATAGTTCCTGCGCAAAATTAGGTCTATCAAATTGAGTTTTTTGTGCCCTTAATATATTGTAAGGGCGATGAATTGAAATGTTTGTTATTACCATTATGCACCAGGGCCATGATTTCCGGTGGCACCTGAAGTTATTAGGATCTGTATCTCTTATTCTACACAGTACCTGCTTTGTGCTCTAAGCTCGGGTGGTCACCAGATAGCTTTGGCGGTCGTAACAATACTCTAACGAGTTCCTTTTTTGAACGCAAATGATTTTCTATGGGATAGCAAACATCTTCAGCACTGAGTTGGTACCTATCAAACAGTTTTTAAAGGTTTTCACTTGTTCTCAGTGTGCGACTCGATCGATCCTATTGCATATGCACATCTTGCCTTGTAGCATTAGATAACCGCATTAGCAACAATTTTTGCTCCTTTTTGTAGTATGTCTCCAAAGAGGGATACAACACCATTGGCACTGCCGTTTCATTACCACATGGTCAAGAGTTTTCACCCAGGGAAGGCGCGCCACACAAAGGGGCTGGTGTGGACCATATGATGGGTGCTTCTATCTAAGGAATAAAATGGCGCCTGGAGGCGTCAACGTTATCGGCCCAAGAGGAATAAGGATATTGCTAGGACGTTTAGCAATGGCCATGGTCCATCCATTGCACCAGCCGCCTGCTTGCGTCTGATCGAACACACCACCATGGCCCGTTGTAGCCACCGCAACCACACTCACCCAGCATAGCAATGCAACCTCGCCTATATTGACTTGTCCTCGCACACGTCAGATCAGAAGTTGACGGAAGACATCCCACCGCGCCCTAAGGCCTGCCATCACTGGCGGAGCCAGAACTTAAGGACAGGGTATTCAAGTCAAAAAAATTTGTGTTTTTTTGTCTAATTAAACAACAGATTGTACATGTATATGTATATATATTAATGATGTGTATACATATTTGTTGTTTTCACCAAATCTTGGGTATTCATTGGCATACCCAAGAATACCCCCGCCAGTGCCGCCATGCACCACTACCTTCGCACACTTGTCGCCAATGCGGTATTCGGCCGCCTTGGGGCTGCAAATTCGGATGCCTAGGAGGACACAAACCCTGGGGTGCTGCAACCACTATCCTAGTGGTGTGGTGTCCATAGCATAGTCGCTGCAAGATATTGGAGCACTTCACGGTTTTTCATGATTTTTTTAAAAAAAAATTGACTGACTTTCATTATCATTAATCTAAGTGCGCATACATATATAGTCATAAATATGATTTTTTTTAAAAAAAATTGACAGACTTTCATTATCATTAATCATAAGCTCAAGACCCTTCAGCAACAATTATATCGATGTAATTTGCCTGCCACGGTTAATGCCTATTAACCGTCGCGGGTATGTAACAGTGCCCGCCACGTATAATCATTTTACCGTGGATGGCTCTTCTTAGGCACCTGCCACGGTGCCACGGCTCAGACCAGGTAGTTGGGTGTCTACAGATATCCAATAGATACCCTCTAGTTCAAAAAAAGAACTATGAATTTATTTTCGACCACCAAAATTCGGATCCCTAGTTTATTTGCTAAAATCAATGGATATGCAACTTCCACCTATACCATGGTTTATAGGGGCGGGCAGGTTATAGTGCCCGCCACGGTTAACCAATTTTCCCATGGCGGGCGCCATGGCGGCGGCTGGCCTGGCAGCCAGCCAAAGTGTGTGCCCGCCACGGGGTCCTTTGGGGTCCTGTGACGTTTTCTTTACTAGTGATGGATGTGTTCTCGAAATGAGCTTATAGTTGTCTCACGTCATTCTTCACAATTACACCCAACAGTTACGATCATAGGATAATAAAGATTGTGTTTTCCCAAATTTGCTCTTTGGAAATTGATCCATCAAGATCTATTTGCAAGAGATGTTATCAGAAGGAGGCACAGCTGAAAAGGCTGTGATCATGTAAAGTTGAACTTCTTTTTTTGTCGCAGGCTTGGCAGCACATAAAACTTACTTTCTGCGATCCCTGCCGTGTTGCCACCTGTTATTGAGATGGTATCAGGAGCCAAGAGGGCAAAAATGGCAGAGGAAGAGGAAGAAGAGCAGCACGAGCAACATATCAGCTGCCTCCCCGACAACGTCCTGGGCGAGATCGTCTCCCTCCTCGGCACCAAGGATGGCACACAGGCCAAAGGTTCCCAATGGTGCGACCTATGGTGCCCTCTATATTTGCTTTCCAGAGCAGTGCCTCAATCTCATCTCGAGGAGCTGCCCCTTAATATTCCATTGGCGCAGATCTCTAGCATCCTCTGCACACACCCGTGCCCCAGTCGTCACTTTTCCATCCCCAGCAAGTACTTGTAGCCTGATGTGCACCCCACTGCCACACTGGACAACTGTCCCCGGTTCCCCGCCCTCGACAGTCTCGAGGAGCTCGACTTTCACTAAGACTCCAGGTGGTCAAGATTTTCTTTACCTGTCGATGTCTTTTTTTTGGAAAATCAGGAATCAGATCATTTCAAGAACAAATACCAACAACACAGCAGGTACGGTGGCCTGAATGGTGAAGGAAGATATTTGTCAACGTAATACGGCTTTTGGTTTCTTATGTTGACCTTTTTGGCACATGCCTTTCTCCGTCTTACACAGCGCCCTGCTAATGGTTTCAAAACCGGACCAAAACCAAACCAAACCACCAAGGCCCATACTATCTACCCAAACCATACCAGCCCACTAATTCACCTTAGCTAACCAAACCAAACCAACTCATATGTGATTTCACCCCAAACCAAACCAAACCAAACCAAAGTGCACACCACAGTTTTAGCACACTCCAAAACCATTCGTCTAATCAGTTTCAGCATGGTTACTGGCGTATTGCTCCTCCTGCTCAACCGGCGAGCTGCACTAAGGCATGCATACGTACGTACAGCACACATGGTCAAGCAGACATGGTCAAGCACGCATGGCCACATGGTCAAGCACACTATATAAACATATAATATAGGATATAGGATTAAATTTGTGATCATGACAGATATAGCACGCATGCAGCAGAATACAAAGTTCAGAAAACTTCAAAGTTCAGAAAACTGTCTCAAACCATTCAGTATAGACGGTAACCACAACCCTTGTACACATCCAGCATTGTTAACAAGTTTTAATCAGGCTAGTAGAAGGGCTGACAGCCGCATTACTAAGGGCACTACTAAGGAACATCTTTCTTAGATTTGGTGTCGCTGAAACACTCCAGAATGGTGTTGGCCTGTCCATCCATGTCGACAGTCACCTTGCACTTGAATCTGCAGAGTTTAAGACATTGGTTTTTCCAAGCTGAAAGCAGCATTGTAGGAAGGACAACATATTACTGCATATCAGATTAAGTGTTTTTGCCCAACTTCAAATAGGAAAATGAGCCAATTTCCTAACCTGAGCCAATTTTAGTGTCCAGTCTTCATTCAAACGACTTCATGTTGACATGAGATCACCGCATCAATAAAAGAAACAATGTTAAGTCCATTCATGACTGGTCAGAATTCTAACTCATACACAACACTACTACAGAATGGAACTTCCGCGGGCGGGCATTTTTCGATTTTCCGTGGCGGGCATTGGATCCGCCACGCGAGCTAGGGTCACGCGGTTAATCGAACGATTAACCGTGGCGGACTCCATGCACGCCATGCAAAATCGACAAACCGTGGCGGGGCGTAACAAAACCGCCACGGTTAATAGATTAACCATGCCCGCCAAGGTTAATTTCTTAACCATGGCGGTTTTGTTAAAAGCCCGCCACGGTTAATTAATTCAGGATTAATAAAAAAAATAATTCAAAAATATTATAAAATTATAAATTATGATTTAAACCACATATTAAATAATAAAATAAGAGAATATTGACATAAAGCTTGAACATGCATGACAAGTTAACATTCAACTAACATAGACATTCAATTAAGCACTTAGAGTTTAAAAGTGATCACCACACATCACAATTTACAAAACTCGATCGAGCGATCGATTGATCAATCAAGAGTTTAGGTTACAAATCAAGGTCATCCCACATATAGTCCTTTATGTCTAGCTTATTTCTCCAGTCCCGTAGTTTCCATAAGTCCTCGTTTCGGCAAGGTCGCCGTTAGGGTCGAAGAAATGGCCGGTAGGTAACACAACGCCCTCAATGACGGCCCTACGGATGGCGCCAACCATTTTCTTGAACGTCATGTCGCCCAAGCCGTCGCCCAAAATTGTGGCGTGGTTTTCTTCGTCACCTTCGCGCCACGTAGTACGGTACACGCCAATCGCTGCGGGATATGAACGCACAGACATAGAAACCACACGGGTTGCCGCCAAAAAGGTCGCTTACCGCCTTTGCATGCACGATATATGTACCGAGAAAATGGTTAGAATATTATGAGACCATTCAATATGGACGAGCAAACGAGAGTAATGCATATACCTCGTAATCTCGCCGATCTTCATTTGGTCCTTATGTTTTTCTTTTGCGTATGCTCGCCTCCGATCTAATGACTCGGGGTCTTTCAAGTAATCCTTGTAAGCCCAATGCACGTAAATCCCACAGGTGTCATGACTTACGAAGTTTGTGGTATGAAATAGTATACAAGTGTCGGTGACTTACATTTTGCATAGGCCTCTTTTAAAATGTTTGTAGAGGCCTTTTTGGCGTATCATACAACCAGTCCCGACCTAAGGGCCGCTCCATCCTCGAGGGAAGATTAGCCAAGTAATCCAAGTGGCCGGTGTGTGCTGTTGTTTGTATACCGGCCATTCTACACCATTTTATTTGATTAGAAATAGATTCTAAGTGTTCAAAAAATAGAAAGTATTGCTTTTGACTTACTTGATATGTTGGGCGCAATGAGACAACCGGCCTCCTAGTTTTGATCTTCTTCATGCACTTACGATGTAGTCTCGCCATCTCTAACTCTTGCATCGCACAATGTTTTAAAGTGTTTATATTGTTCGGCCTTGCCCAACTTTTTTGAGGTCCGGGTTCCTCCGTCTCCATCCAAGAATGAGAAAATTCCGCCACGCCTATATACTATTTGGACATAGAAACACAATTGGCTCGATTCTTCGTTCGGGCTATCAATGCTTGCATCCCGCAAGCACATGTGGTCACGCCATTATAGAATCGAGAGCTAGAATTAGTTGTGTACGAGCGGGTAATGCATAAACAAACTCACGCAAAGCATAGAGGGTGACAACGGATTGGTCGGGTCCTAGCGCCGTAGCAACCGCCACATTTCGTCGAAGCCTATTGGCAGTGAAATATCGAAGTCCAAGTGAAAGAGCTCTTTAGGAACCCCCGAAATGGAACTCCCTCACCCTCGATCAACTTCATGCCGATATAATCGGTGGAACCCGCGAGTGTCCCACTCCTCTTCCCCATTAGGCGGCCCTTGGGCACCATGAACTTGCCAAGCTCAAAACCAGTCGGGGCGGTCTAGGCTGACCCATTGTCCCCGCCGATGGGGTATATAATTCCTATACTGAAGGAGATGTACGTTAGCATCTTTCTAGCTACGCACGCATACGTAATATGTCCGCTAAGTTTGGTTGAGATTATCACGCATATATGTACCTAGTACCGCCGGTCTTCACGGCCCAGGTTGCTGCTTAGCCAATCGGAGGTCCTTTTCCTTCTCCGCTAGCTCCTTCCCTGGCCTCCTCATCTAAGTATTTGTTGGTCATAGCAAGAACTTCCTCATCTTCTTTTGATAGCTTCTTCTTCTTCGGGCGCTTGGGGGAACCTTCGACCTCATCGCCCTTGGACCGCCCGAGGCGGTGTTGAGAATCCTATGCATGTGGAATTGAACTATATTAGCCACCAATTAATGCATAGTACAAGTTAGCCATGTATTTTTGTTTCTATACTGTCACATTTTCTCGAAACCTCCTCGACCATTGGGCCCTTGAACGGCGTGGGAGGGCGGCGAGCCCCTTGTCACTTTTAGGAGAAGGTGTCCTCTCGCCGCCGCCGTATAGGGTGTTTGCCGCCTCCTCCTTCCGGTTCTTCGGGAGGTGGGTTCGACGAGGACTTAGGCACCTCGGCCACCATCATCGTTGTTATCATCATCGTCATCGCCGCCACCACCCTGGGAGAAGGAGGAGGGCCCGCGGCGCCGCCCGAGGTGGTGTCATCGGCTTATAAAGGGCAATGTCTTCCTTGTTCCATAGGTACTCCCTCTCCACCCGAAGGTCCCCGAGTACTCGTTTCTCCATGTTCACCTGGGATATTGATCTCCTCATCACCAAGGCTTGGTTCTATGGATTGCAGCAGACACTTAAGGCATGGTCGGGTGGGACCGGCTCGTTATTGTACAACATTCCTTTCCATGGTTGTTAGGTCCAAGATGGCTAGAGGGGGGTGAATAGCCTATAAAAATTTTCTACAAGCTCAACTAAACAAACCGATTAGTATAAAACACGGCGTAAAGCGGTTTGCACTAGCTCTATTGTCTTGCAAGCCTCTAGTGACAAGACTAAATATTTCTATGATCTCTAGTCCACACAAAGTCTATGTCACTACTCTAGCTAATGAGCAATCCTAATATGATCCTTATGCTAGCAAGAACAACCTATACAAGCAAGTGCTAGCTCTCTACACAAGGTAAGCTAGGAAAGTAATGCAAGTGAGAGAAACTTGTTATACCGACTTGAAGAGGCTATGTACCAATCAGGGATGTAGATGAACAATCAACCACTCGATGGTGATGATCCACACATGAAGACAATGAACAAGTCGATTTGTTCACCCGGAGTTCACTTGTACACCGACAAGCTAGTCTCCGGTTGTGCCGATCAACACAAGGATGGTGTTTGAGCTAGGCGGTGCCCCTTGCTAGCCTCAACACACCACACAACAAGTGTGGTACCCAAAGCACGAGCAATGTATTCCTTGCACTTTGTCTTCCCGACGAGGAGTGCGTAATCCTCTCACAAATCAACCGGAGGTGGCCAAGAAACAATCACCTCTTCTTGCCAACAACTCCACCAATCCACCAAGCCGGCTAGAGCGGTGCCTCCAAAAGAAACGGAAATCCACCATCTCACAACGATCCCCCAAGTGCCTCTAGATGCAAGAACTCGATGCAAATGCACTTGGATCAACTCTTCTCTCAAGAATGAAGCTCAAATCAAGAATGAGAGAGGAGGGAGGCTTGCGTTTGCTTGCTCAAGAGTGTTAGGAATGATTCAAAATGTCCAAGGGAGAGAGAAAGTGGCAGCCAAGGTGGTATTTACAAGGCCACACCACGAAATGTGGTAGAAAGGGTGGAAACCACGCTGGCGGCCGATCGACAAGACCGACCGGACTCACCCACTGAGTCCGGCCGGTGGGTCCGGTCACAACCGACAAGCCGAACCGACCCGACCGACCCTCGCTCGGTAAGGCCCGTCACAAGATCCGATCAATGTGTCCGGTCAAGACCGGATGCTTCCGGTCGGTGGCGTCGGTCACCGTCGACGCCCGAAAGCTCGAAAAAACATGCTCTCGCCGACGCACTCCACCGGGCGTCGGCCAAATCAAGCGTGGCGTCCGGCCGCGCTTCGGCCGATGCGTCCGGCCACGCCAGAAGCTGTGGAAAATCCGTCGTTCGCCGCCGTTCCTTCGCTTTGCTCCAAACCGACTTCCGTCACTTGTTTCTTGTTGCCGACACGCCGAAGAACACCTCGACACCATGTGTTAGCATTTTCGAAACCATTTTCGACAAGGACGGAGTTAGCACTTTAGGTTAGAATGCATGCATATGAGACTTGAACCTAAAGGCACGTGAGGATCGATATGTACGAAAGTTTTTTCCCTCTTTATAGTACTTGCTTATCGATCCTATAACCACCCCCACTCTCTATAGTGTCTTGGGTGTGAAATCAAAAGCCCTATGGTTATACCTTTGCCTTGGGACCTTTGATCTCCAAACTCCACCAAGTTGCATGCTTGATCACCCTTTGGATCACCTCGATCCATCCTCCATGATCACAATGCACCAACTCCGGCCCGACCAATCTCCAATCATGTCAAACACTTAGCATTGAGAGATTAGTCCTTAGGGTGTCACTAATTAGCCAAAACCAAACTAGAGATCTTTAATCTCCCCTTTTTGGTAATTGGTGACAACCCGCATAAGGGTTTTATGATTAAAGTTTTTAAACATACAACGGTTGTCCAAGCATTTTGCTTACAATCATAGGATTGGACAAACATCATAGTTCGGTTTTGGTAGCATAAGCTCCCCCCTACATGTATGCCACGAGTTTGGAATGAAGCATTGCATACATGTATGAATATTGAAATTGAGGGTGAGCTATGTTACCAAAATGATGCTTAAGGTGAAAGAAATGGACCTTTGAAGCGTGATACCAATCGGAGTTGCGCCATTTTCACCATACAAGCATCAAGGTAACTAGATTTTCATCAAAACTCAAAGTACCACGTGAGATCACATTATAAGCAAGGTACTTGAATTAAGAGCGGAAAATAGAAAATCTAGCTAGCTCCTATGCATGCTAGTTATCAACCACTTGTAAAGCATCTTACTCAACTAGCATACACCACACAAGCATGTATATAGAATTTAAATACATGTGCAATGAGCAAGTCATATGTTAGTGCACAATCAAATGCAACAAATTGTCTATGAGCTTGCTCCCCTACTTGTGTGAACCACTTGTAAACTCATGAGCTACATGAGAGAGGTTTTCAAAAAACATGTGAAATTTTTTAAATTTTCAAAACCTTTCATGCACTAATCTCTCCCCTTTGTCGACAATTTCCACAAAAGGTATGACCATGTTGTGTTATGGAAGAGAGAATAGTGCTCAAATTTGGTCAAATTTGGATCACTTGTCAAACATATATTTCGGTTTGAACTAAAGACAAGCTTCTTCACACCTCATGACAAGGGTTATCTTGCCTATGTTGAACTATATGTGTGAAAAGGTAGCCAAATTCAACACTTGAGATTGCAAGCCCATAAACATGTCATATGTCATCACTAGATCAAACAAGCATAAAGAGCAATAGTGATGGCACACATACATTGAAATCCTTTTGTTTTCCATGAATGTTTCCTAAGGCACAAGTTATATGTCTATATGTTCTAAACATGTCCTTAGATATCATGAATGCCATGTCAATCAATGATACCTTTGCTTTGCTTGATGGAGGGGCATGTCATGATAGTGGGGTGCATTCAACTCATGTTGGAGAAGTCAAGGATTAGCTTGCAAAACCTCTTCTCATCTAGTGGCTTTGTAAAGATGTCGGCCAATTGATCTTCGGTGCCAATAGGTTGGATAGCAATATCACCCTTTTGTTGATGATCTCTAATGAAGTGATGCCTTATGTCAATGTGCTTGGTTCTTGTATGTTGAACCGGGTTTTGAGTCATCTTGCAAGCACTTTCATTGTCACAATACAAAGGCACATGATGGAAATCAAATCCATAATCCTTCAAAGTTGATCTCATCCATAGCAATTGTGCACAACAACTACCTAAGCACTAATGTATTCGGCCTTCGGGTTGAAAGTGTCACAACCGGTTTGCTTCTTTGATGACCATGATACTAGAGATCTTCCAAGGAATTGACAAGTGCCACTTGTGCTTCTTCTATCAACTTTGCATCCCCATAGTCGGAGTCCGAATATCCAATAATCTTAAAGTTTGACCCCTTGGGATACCATAGCCCAACATTTTGTGTATGCTTCAAGTACCTCAATATTCTTTTTTGATGCGGTGAGATGACTCTCTCTAGGTGAGGATTGAAACCTTGCACACTTGCCAACACTAAACATCACATCGGGCCTAGAAGCGGTCACATAGAGTAAGCTTCCAATCAATGACCTATAGTACCTTTGATCAACCATATTGCCATTCTCATAATTATCCAATGATCCATTGGTACCCATTGGTGTATTGATGCCCTTGGCATCTTGCATGCCAAACTTCTTGATCATGTCTCTAATGTATTTCTCTTGACTAATGAAGGTGCCATTCTTCATTTGCTTGATTTGAAGACCAAGGAAATATGTAAGCTCTCCAAGCATAGACATCTCAAACTCTTTTGCCATCATCTTGGCAAACTCTTCACAATACTCTTGATTTATTGATTCAAAGATGATATCATCAACATATATTTGCATGACAAACAAATCATTGCCAATCTTCTTGGTGAATAGACTAGTGTCAACTTTGCCCATCTTGAAGCCTTTCTTGAGTAAGAAGTCTCTCAACCTCTCATACCATGCTCTAGGTGCTTGCTTCAACCCATACAATGCCTTGTTCAACTTGTACACATGGTTGGGATGATGATAATCATCAAAACCGGACGGTTGCTCAACATACACTAGCTCATTGATGAAGCCATTGAGAAAAGCACTCTTGACATCCATTTGATAGAGCTTGATGTTGTGTGCACATGCATAGGCCAATAGAATTCTAATTGCCTCTAGTCTTGTAAATAGGAGCATATATTTCACCAAAGTCAAAACCCTCAACTTGAGTGTAACCTTGTGCAACTAGTCTTGCTTTGTTTCTCACAACAATGCCATCTTCATCTTGCTTGTTCTTGAACACCCATTTGGTTCCAATGACATTGTAGTCCTTTGGTCTCTCTACCAATTCCCAAACCTTGTTTCTATCAAAGTTGTTGAGCTCTTCTTGCATTGCAATGACCCATTCTTCATCCTTCAAAGCATCATCAACCTTTTCAGGCTCTTCTTGTGACACAAAAGCAAAGTGTTCACAAAAGGCCGCTAGTCTTCCTCTTGTTTGTACTCCACTTGCAATGTCACCAACAATTTGATCAATTGGGTGATCTCTAGCAACACTTGAGCTTTGGAGTATTGAAACTTGATTGCTTGAGCTTGGTTGATCACTAGTTGTTGGTTGAGATGATGTACTAGCTTGTTCTTGAACTTGAGCACCACTAGCTTGAGTGATATGCACTTCATCTTTGTCATCATCAACTTGAGTTGGCCTAATATCACCAATGTCCATGCCTCTCATGGCATTTACCAATTGAGTTCCACTAACATCATTGAGGTTCCCATCTTCATCTTGGGACCCATTGGTTTCATCAAATTCAACATCATGGACTTCTTCTAGCACTCCACTTGAGTTGTTCCACACTCTATATGCTTTGCTTGTGGTGGAATAACCAAGTAGGAACCCTCATCACACCTCTTGTCAAACTTGCCAAGTCTTGCACCCTTCTTCAATATGTAGCATTTGCACCCAAATACTCTAAAGTATGCAATGGTTGGCTTTCTTCCATTCAATAGCTTATAAGGTGTCTTGTTCATCATGAGATGGCAATACAATCTATTGATGTAGTGGCATGCGGTGTTGATTGCTTCGGCCCAAAAAGATTGACTCACATTGTATTCACTAAGCATTGACCTTGCCATCTCAATGAGAGTCCTATTCTTCCACATCAACTAGGCCATTGGATTGTGGTGTGTACTTGGCCGAAAGTTGATGCATGATTCCATAGTCATCACATAGCTCATCAACTCTTGTGTTCTTGAACTCACTTCCATTATCACTTCTCACTTTCTTCACTATGATGTCAAACTCATTGTGCACCCTCTTGAGAAATGTCTTGAACAATGAATACACATCACTCTTGTCATTGAGAAAGAACACCCAAGTGAATCTTGTATAGTCATCCACAATCACAAATCCATACTTGTTGCCACCAATACTTGTGTATGCGGTTGGGCCAAACAAGTCAATATGGATCAAGTCAAATGCCTTGCAAGTACTCATGAAGCTCTTCTTTGGATGAGTGTTGGCAACTTGCTTGCCGGCTTGACATGCACTACATAGCTTGTTCTTGTCAAAGTGAACATCCTTCAAGCCTCTTACTAGATCATGTGTCACTAACTTGTTGAGTTGCTTCATGCCGACGTGACCAAGCCTTCTATGCCATAGCCAACCCATGCTAGATTGAGATATCAAGCATGTACTAATTTGAGTCTCACTAGCACCAAAATCCACAAGGTAGAGGTTATCAAATCTTATTCCCTTGAAGATCAAGCTTGAATCTTTTGTATTCACAATCTCAACACTATCTTCACCAAAGATGCACTTGTAACCAAGATCACAAATTTGTGCCACCGAAAGCAAATTGTACTTCAATATGTCCACTAGTGCCACATTTGATAGAGTCAAATCATTGGTTATTGTAATCTTGCCTATGCCTTGTATCTTGCCACTCTTGCTATCACCAAATGTAATAGGCTTGCCATTCTCTTGAGTTGAATCAATAATGTTGAACTTTCTTGCATCACCGGTCATATGTTGAGTGCACCCACTATCAAGAATCCAATGATTGCCCCCAATCTTGTAATTCACCTATAAGGAAATCAATAAGATTTAGGTACCCATTTGCCTTTGGGTCCTTGGAGGTTAGCAACCAAAGCCTTTGGTACCCAAATTGCCTTCTTCTTTGGGCCAACAATGGGTGTACCAACAAACTTTGCCTTGACACCCTTCTCACCCTTGGTAAGCAAATAACAAGAATCAAAAGATATGGAATGCACTTTGCTTGATTTCTTGTTCATGTTCATTTTAGCACATTTTAGCTCTTCATGCCCCACTCGCTTGCATCTATTGCAATAGAGCCCATTGCCCTTCACAAAGCTAGGCTTTGGAGTAGCAAAGGCCTTCTTGCCTTTCTTAGGGACATAGCCTAAGCCTTCCTTGTTAAGGAAAAACCTTTGGCTACCCAAGCACTTTAGCAAGCGGGCATCCCCACCATAAGCCTTCCTCAAGGAGTGGGTGAGCTCATCCACCTCTCTTTTGAGAGTCTCATTCTCAACCTTTAGTGATGAATCTAAAATTACTCCATCACTATTAGTAGAGCTTGAGTGGGTTGATGTGGATGTGGAAGGAATGGATGGTTCTTCAACATTGACCACAAGGGTTTCATCTATGATGTCACATGTTGAACTAACATCCTTCTTGATGATTGAGCAAGCTCTATCATTCTTCTCTAAGAGCAAGGCATGGGCTTTTTGAAGCCTTGTATGAGCTAGCTTCAATTCCCCATGGTCTTCCTTTAGACCCTCATGGGTGGCCTCTAGCTCCCTAAAGTTTTGCTCAAGAGTTTTAACACTCTTTTGCAAAGCTTTACATTCCTTGTCCTTAGTCTTAAGCATGATATGAGTTTGCTTAAGCATCTCTAAAAGGTCATCTCTAGTGGGTTCATCATTATCATCATCATCCTCATCACTATCATATTTTACTTTATTATCATTTAGTTCTTCATGCTCATGCAATGATACCTTAGTGGCCTTAGCCATGAAGCATGAAGGTGATGAGCCGAAGAGAGATGACTTCTTGTGTTGGCCAATTGCACTCATGGCCTTGGGCTTCTCTTCCTCTTCATCGGATGAGCCATCACTATCCCAAGAACAAACAAAAGCACCATCATTTGTCTTCTTGAAAGTCATGGTCTTGCTCTTCTTGTTTGTCTTGCCACCCTTGTATGCCTTCATCTTCTCTTTCTCTTTCTTGATTGGGCAATCGGCAAGGATGTGATAAGGACTATCACACTCAAAGCATTTTCTTGGCTCTTCATTGCCCTTGGATGAGTCATTTCTTCTTCTAGAGCCTTGCCCAAACTTCTTGCTCTTCAAGACCTTGCTAAATTTCTTCACAAACATAGCAAACTCTTGATCAATCTCATCAAGATTCACTTCCTCATCATCTTCTTCTTGAGTCTTGGACTTGCCCTTGGCCTTGGATGAGGTGGTGGCGGCCTTGAATGCCACAACCTTCTTGTTCTTGTCATCTTCCTTCTCCACTTCATCTTCCATGCTATTAACTTGCTCATCGGTTAGCACCTCACCAAGCAAGTCACTAGGTGTCATTGTGTCCAATGCACCTCTAAAGAGTATCTTCCTCAACATGGCAAATCTCTTGGGCAAGCATTAGGAATTTGTGCCCAAAATCTCTATCCAATGTCTTCACACCCAATACCTTGAGATCATTCACAATTACTTGAAGCCTATAAAATATCTCCGGAATGGTCTCATCCTTCTTCATCTTGAAGTTCTCAAATTCACTCTTGAGAACATACAACTTGGCACTTTTCACAACTTTAGTGCCCTCATAGGTCTCATAAAGCTTCTCCCAAACTTCACTTGCCTTCTCAAGGTCTTTGATGCCCTCAAACACTTTGACATCCATGCCATTGTACAATGTGTTCAATGCCATGGTATTGCATTGCTTGTTTGACTTGTCGGTGGGAGTGAGGTTGGTTGGATCAAGGATGATATAATCCTTTTCGGTCACCTCTCATACTTGGTCATTGATTGATCCCAAGTACATTCTCATACATCTCTTCCAATAGTCAAAATTCTTGACTCCATCAAAGAAAGGAGGCTTTCCTCCAACATGGTTGAACACAACATTAGCCATACTATCACACCAAGGTTGTTAAGCCTTCAAAAATGGTGACCATGGCTCTGATACCACTTGTTAGGTCCTAGATGGCTAGAGGGGGGGTGAATAGCCTATAAAAATTTTCTACAAGCTCAACTAAACAAACCGATTGGTATAAAACACGGCGTAAAGTGGTTTGCACTAGCTCTATTGTCTTGCAAGCCTCTAGTGACAAGACTAAATATTTCTATGATCTCTAGTCCACACAAAGTCTATGTCACTACTCTAGCTAATGAGCAATCCTAATATGATCCTTATGCTAGCAAGAACAACCTACACAAGCAAGTGCTAGCTCTCTACACAAGGTAGGCTAGAAAAGTAATGCAAGTGAGAGAAACTTGTTATACCGACTTGAAGAGGCTATGTACCAATCACCGGGATGTAGATGAACAATCAACCACTCGATGGTGATGATCCACACATGAAGACAATGAACAAGTCAATTTGTTCACCCGGAGTTCACTTGTACACCGACAAGCTAGTCTCCGGTTGTGCCGACCAACACAAGGATGGTGTTTGAGCTAGGCGGTGCCCTTGCTAGCCTCAACACACCACTCAACAAGTGTGGTACCCAAAGCACGAGCAATGTATTCCTTGCACTTTGTCTTCCCCGACGAGGAGTGCGTAATCTCTCACAAATCAACCGGAGGTGGCCAAGAAACAATCACCTCTTCTTACCAACAACTCCACCAATCCACTAAGCCGGCTAGGAGCGGTGCCTCCAAGAGAAATGGGAAATCCACCGTCTCACAACGATCCCCAAGTGCCTCTAGATGCAAGAACTCGATGCAAATGCACTTGGATCAACTCTTCTCTCAAGAATGAAGCTCAAATCAAGAATGAGAGAGGAGGGAGGCTTGCTTGCTTGCTCAAGAGTGTTAGGAATGATTCAAAATGTCCAAGGGAGAGAGAAAGTGGCAGCCAAGGTGGTATTTATAGGCCACACCATGAAATGTGCTAGAAAGGGTGGAAACCACGCTTTCAGCGGCTGACGGCCGGGCCTTGGCCGACGGACTCGGTGAGTCGGTCGGTGGGTCCGATCAACATTTAAGCCCGAACCGACCCGACCGACCCCGCCGCCCCGGTGCGTCCGTCGGCGCTTATCGATCGATGTGTCCGGTCGGCACCGGATGCTTCCGGTCGGTGCGTCCGGTCTCATCGACGCCCGAGCCTCGAAAACATGCTCTACGCGGACGCACCCACCGGGCGTCGGTCAAAGCGTCGCGTCGTCGGTCGCTTTCCGTCGGTCGCGTCCGGTCCACGCCGAGCGGCGAAAATCCGTCATTTCGTCATTTGTTCCTTCGCCTTTGCTCCAAACCGACTTCCGTCACTTGTTTCTTGTTGCCCGCGCGAAGAACACCTTGACACCATGTGTTAGCATTTTGAAACCATTTTCGACAAGGACGGAGTTAGCACTTTAGGTTAGAATGCATGCATATGAGACTTGAACCTAAAGGCACGTGAGGATCGATATATGCGGTTTTTTCCCTCTTTATAGTGCGGCTTATCGATCCTATAACCACCCCCACTCTCTATAGTGTCGTGGGTGTGAAATCAAAAGCCCTATGGTTATACCTTTGTTTTGGGACCTTTGATCTCCAAACTCCACCGAGTTGCATGCTTGATCACCCTTTGGATCACCTCGATCCATCCTCCATGATCACAATGCACCAACTTCGGCCCGACCAATCTCCAATCATGTCAAACACTTAGTATTGAGAGATTAGTCCTTAGGTGTCACTAATTAGCCAAAACTAAACTAGAGATCTTCAGTGGTGGACACACCACGGCAGTGGCCACCTCCTTCTTTCCCTTCCTGCCAACGGGTATATAGAGAGTGCCCATAGCGGATTCGACGAGATCGTCGATTGGGTTCTTCTTTGGCGGCACTTTCGTACTCACACCTTGGATGTTGGAAAGACCTCTTGTCGTTAATACCTGTTCTATTTTCTTCTCGACTATGTCCTTTATGGCTTTCTCATAGCCTTGCATCTTAAGGTTTTCCTTGTACCTCGCCTCATGTGGTAGTTGGCCGCGTGGGATGCTGTTGGTATTTCTTTAGCGTAAGCGAGATAGGTCAAAGCGCCGCGGAAAGTACCGTTGTAGCCTTCATCAGGAAGTATTGAGGGTATCGTATTTCCACAGGAACGGAGGTATTCTCTTCTAGCTAGCCCAAGGTCCAAGGACAACACAAAGGGTAGAGATGGATTCCTATAGCTCTTATGTCTTAAGGATAGCTGATACTCTACTTCTACTTGCTCACCGGGAGACCGGATCGCACCTGGTCTGCCCGGGTGATGCCGGCCTCGGCTCTACTCTCTAGACGGACGTGGAGGAGTACCGGGGATGAAGCAGGGCTGTCACCACACTGTCGCCTACCTCACTACCGTAGCCTAGACAAAGAAACGAAGGCAGCCCTATAGCCTAGACACACCACGTCTACGCTATCGACTACTACTCTAGCGTTGTATAGGAACATCCGTCTTTATCAAGAGTCCTCTACTAGAGCATCCGCCACGGGGACGGACTACCGAACCCGCAAAACAAGTAAAGGTAAAGCTCAACTATATAAACAATGTAAAGCCCTAATGAACAATAGACATAAAAGACTATATGAACCACGAACACTTACTTAGCTAAGATCCCGCTAAGGCGCCAAGTAGATGCCCGTAGAGGTACAAGCTCGGGGAGACACCAACAAGTCCGAGCACTTCCCGCTCTCTCTCTCACATCTCTCCTCTACTCAACTCTATAGCTAGATAGGGCCTAAGCCCATTGGAATGTTGCTCAAGTGTATGATGGTGCTCTTCTCCTTGTTGTGTTGTTGTTGAATGAGGGGAGAGAGCCTTCTTTTTATAGGTAGAGGAGAGGGGGCTCTTTGGAAGATGGCCATCCCCACATGGAAGGTGCAAACCGACCTCTCTAGGGCGGTTTGAATATAATATTTGAACAAAGCACCGATGGAATCCCCATGTGCATGGCGGCATGCAACCACGTGGAAACGTCGGCTCGAGGAGGCGACGCGTAGGTCCGGCCGGACCCACTTCGATCCGGCCGGACCGTGGTTGGCCCTCTCGCGACCGCCTTTCTCTGTGGGCTCCCCGGGCCGCCTGGATCCGTAGTTTAGGGGGTGCTTTGGTCCATCTTGTTCTGACTTGGGCCTCTTGTGTTGCGCTTATTTGATAAATGTGTTTTCCAAAGTGCGCTTTCCATGAAGTTTGGCACGTTCTCACTTGATTCCATGTATTTGTCCCGCAAAATATATTTCTCGGAATACAAGTGGAACTAGGTTAGAAGTAAAGGTATATGTGCCGTTGGTGTGCAAGATTCCCTAGAAAAAAGACATAAGTTGGCGGTATAAAATGGTCGATAACGACCGCCAACAAGTCCCCAAGCTTAACCTTTGCTTGTCCCGAGCAAATAGTTAGGTACTTGGTTGTTGATCGGGAGTTGCTTCAATGCCGATATAATTCAAAGTGTAACATGTTTATAACAAAGCATTCCTCCTTTATTTAAATAAGTTGGCACCTATATCCACCTTTTATTACTCAACGTTTGTGGGGCTTTTGACTTTTTCCAAGTTCTTCAGTGGTTGCAAGAAAGAATGGTTGCCATAGAAGCACTAGTCATTCGTTCTTTCAATCATCTTTCATCCGGGAATATCTTTATTATTTTCAAATGCATTTGAGAAAGTATGGGCTATCTTTTTTTTTTTTTTTGGAGAGGTGGGTTCTACTCACCCTTGGACTTGTGTCCTTTATTTCCCTCTTTTCTTCTTATCTTTTTTTTTTTTGGAGATGTGGGCTCTACTCGCCCTTGGACACGTGTCAATTTTTCATCTCTTCTTTTTTTTCATAGCCCATATCTCTCTCTTTTTTTATCTTCAAAAAATTCCCGATGTCAAGTTTCTCTTTAGAATGAAATTATAGCAAATTCTTTTTGCACCATATCATAACGGGCAACAACTTAGAAAAGGATCATGTCTTTGCAAACCCACAATTCATTTAAGCATTTCAAGGTGAGACATTATTAGCCAACAAACTTAAATATTGGGGAATGCAAAGTTATAAACTAGGCACAAGATGAATCATAGACGAGCAACTATTCATCATTTCAACTTTAGGGAAACTTGAACATACCAAAGTCACATATTGGAGTGGAATCATATTTTTGTTGTTTCTTTTTTTTTTTTCATCATTTCTTTTTAATCTTGTATCTCATCATTCTTATAAGGTATGAAGATAATTAAATGAAATGTGAGACACGAAGTTACCTTTGTGGGAGTCCTCCTCCAAGCTAGCCGACTTACCTTCGGTTATGAATCGCTAGCTTGTGCACGCCTTTGAATTGATTCGTGATTAGTGGCGTGGTTGAAGACTCCCCCAAGCTTGTCTTGTGATGGAAGTGAAAGAACGGGACAACCATTCTTGGGATTTGAAAGGTTTATTATTTTTATTATTATTATTATTATTATTATTATTATTTTTTTTTTTTTTTTATATATATATTTTTTTGTGTTCTTGAGACAAGTTTTGATCTCCATTGTCATCTCTAGGACTTGCCCTTGTGATGGTGACAAATTCTGCGGGGGGTTAGTCCATATGATCGACCCAATTCTTCATTAGCGGTTTTGATTCAATAATCGGACTCGACTCCATGTCTAATCTGATTTAGGTAGACTTTTTGACCTAAGCACCACGCTTAATTCAAAGAGCCTATGGAAGTCGATCACCAATTGTATGACCAAAACTTCCAAACCAAAACATACCGAGAAAAAAAGGAAGCATGCAATGATAACAAGATTCATCCAATGGAAGAAAAGACATTGAAAGGTGAACAAGGGATATATATATATATATATATATATATATATATATATATATATATATATATATATATATATATATATATATATATATATATATTTTTTTTTGGCAAGGTAATGGATAAAGATGAGAGTGCAAATTTCATATTACCTTGTTATGGTCCTCCCCCCAAGCTAGCTCAAACTCGATGGATCGGGGTTGTACCCCCATGCTTTCTTGGCCTTTCTGCTTGGTTAGTGTATGGTAGATTCACGAGTGGACTTACCATCCTTCGTGATTACCTCATTTCAAAAAACGTATCGAGGAAGGAGCAATTGAGCAAGCTTGGCTTTTTTTTATTTATTTATTTTTTTATTATTGACAAGGGAGGACAATGAAAACATCACCAAACTTTTCATACTCAAACAAGGCTAAGATAAAAATGCAATGCAGGTGTAGCCTTGATTTATCTCCATCATAAAATAGCTCTATTGTTTATGAAAGTCGACCATGGGTTCATTACTCAAACTTTAACGCCATGTCAAAATCTAATTAAAGAAGGTCATTTTAACCCAAGCACCATGCTTGATTTAAAAGACCTATAGATGCATCACATGGGTCCATGTAAACACACCCAAACTCAGACCATAATTCATAAACAATGGAAGCATGATTTCTTTATCTCGAAGATAAGTATGAGTAAAAAAGAATTGGTGAATTATTACCTTTGCATACGAGTGTGTGTACGTTACCGGCCGCATATGAGGGTGAGGGACGTCGAGACTTCTACGGTGGTCGCATGTTGATCCATCTCAGGGCGGGCCACTAGGCTTAGGTCATACACACAAGTAGTGTATATGGACCTTGGGCCTTAATGGTAGCAAAGGGTGGAAAAGGAGGTGCCTCCTCCTTTCCTACTCTATCTCTTTTTTTTTTTTTTTTTTTTTTTTTTTCATCATGACTTTCTCTTTTTTTCTATATATTTTTTTTTTCTCTTTTTTTTTTATAGCAAGGGAGGCTAACATCATCTTTCATTCTCTCTTTTTATTTTTTTTTCATCAAGGCAAAGCCGACATCATCTTTTTTTTTTTTTCAACCATGATGGCTCTTGGTGTGTATGAAACTCCGGTGGGATGCTCATCATCTTCCCCACACTTGGACTTTTGTGTAAAAGTCCAATGTAGAGTTAGGTTCTCCAAATGAGTATGTTTCATCATGCAAGAACATCATGGCTTGTAATTGATGCGCTCCCATGTTCTCGAGCATAATATGCCCTTTGTTCTTCTTGTTCTTGACCTGAAATGGTGAGCAACAAGAATACCGAAAGGTGCATACTAACTTGACAACATGCCCTTGCTTTCATTTCAAAAGGAATGTTTTTTTTTTGATGATGCGGGGTACCTCCCGGTAGTGCTTAAGTTATGGTCTTAAGCATGACCACGGGAATACATCTTGCAGCTAAAGGTGGTGAAATTCCCAGCTTCACCACTAAGAAACTAGCATTACGCTCAAGCTGCAAGGTTAGCGTCATCGTGCTACTACAAGACTTGCAATGTTTATGATAAACATAAGCATCCACAACTATCCTCTTAAAAAGTTTGACAACGAGGATCAAGAGGTGGTTGTGATCCTCGTAGAAAGCACTTAGCTAGAAGCAAAACAAACTCTAGAGAACCCAAAGGCGAGCATGAAGCGTGAGAAGTTTCAAAAGAAAACTTGACATGCTCATTAGCGATTCCTGCTTGGTCTCTAGAGTTGTTGCTTCATGCATGTCCATGGCAATGGAATTTTCATAAAGAATTAATGTTGATTCATGGCCATTATCGAGAACCACGTTTTGATGGCCGGGAGGGACATGGCTTTTCTTTGAGCGAGGGTATATGTGCATGTTACGTTTCACATGGTTGTGAAATGAACGGGGCTATAATTTTCTCCTCCTCAAACATGTCTTGGTTGGGATGTTGCTTTGCCACTGGACTTTCGGGGCATGGGTTTGGAGTGGCACAAGCTACTTCTCCCAACTTTTCATCAAGGCTCCCATGGGGAAGTTTTTTCGTGCACATGATCTTCAAGTGGGTAGCCTATCGGAAGTTTGAAATCGAGAATGGGAAAGATATGGAAGTCCAAAAGAACCTCGTTTTTGTTAATTTCTAATGGCACGCGCCCTTGCGATCCCACAACACTTTCGAAGATAAGTCCACTTGGACTTTTGAAGAGTTTGTCGATCGGGACTAGCGGTATGTTTCCCGAAGGCTTTCCAGCGAGAATTGTGACATGATATTAGTCTTGGATTTGTGAGGTTGTGCGGGGGCCTCCACGAAGTTCCCTTTAACGAACAACTAATGGTGTTGGAAGGTGAAAGAATCTGAATTGCTTCGGATGAATGTTTTACTTCCATTAACCATTTCGTTGACGGTTTGGTTCTAGGGAAGACTTCATTCGTTTGTGCGGTTTCTATGCCATGAGTGGTTCGAGGTATTCCCATAATCCTCGAATTCAATCTGAACTCCGAAGGATGGATTATTCTTTCGCCGATTGTTCGCGGTTTCGGCGAGGTCTCAACGGTTGATCCTAAGGATGGTAAAGTTTTGGATTAAATTTGGTGAGGGCTTCTCAAATCTTGACATGCCCTTGATTTTGCGGGGTTTGGGTTTTACGATGGGAGAAGCGTGCTTCTCTAGGATGTGATCAAGGATCTTTCTTTGTTCCATCGTAGTTTTATCTATAAACGACCCTCCGGGCGGTCATGTCAAGGCATAGGGCAGCATCTATGTCAAGACCAAATGTAAGAGATGCAAAAAGCATACTATCGGGTAATGACAAGTGCGGGGCCGGCATGTATTAACTTTGAAAACCTAGCCCGGCTGCACCTATGGATTCCTTCGTTTTTGCTCAAAATCGAGGATTGCCCTTGGTAGGGAGTTGATACGAGACATGGGGAAGAATGCAAGACAAAAGTTGTCTTTAAGTTCCTTCCAATCCCCATTCGCACTTCCTACGGCCTTAGTGAACCATTGTTCCGCTCTCCTTGTGAGGAAGAATGGAAACGACTTCCACTTGAGAATATCTTGTGTCATGCCGAGAACGATCGGGCATGAACATATCTCCTCGAAAACTTGCGGTGGCTAAATGGATCTTCGTTAACAAGCCACGAGAAGGGTTGTTCGTTAACAAGCCCCGAGAAGGGTTGTGCCCGAACATAGCCTTTTAACCATGGGTGGAGTTCATCGCCAGATGAAACTTTTGGTTTTGAAAAAGATGGTGGCTCTGTGAACTCCCCCTTTGAAGCAGAAGGCTTTGAATTTGGAATTGGCTTCATGATGTAAAAAAAAAAAAGAAATAACTATTTTGATTTTTTTTTTTTATAAAAGATACTGAGGGCGAACTAGGTTCGAAGAAGATAGCAACCATTCCCGACAACGGCGCCCGCGGAAAAGCTTGTTGGTATTTCTTAGCGTAAGCGGTGATAGTCGCAAGCGCACGGAAAGTACCGTTGTAGCCTTCACCCGGAAGTATTCAGGGTATCGTATTTCCACAGGGAACAGAGGTATTCTCTTCTAGCTAATTCGTCCAAGGACAACACAAGGGTAGAGATGAAAGGGTAGAGATGGATTCCTATAGCTCTTATGTCTTAAGGATAGCCGATACTCTACTTCTACTTGCTCACTTCGGGCACCGGATCGCACCTGGTCTGCCAGGTGATGCCGGCCTCCAGCTCTACTCTCTAGACGGACGTGGAGGAGTACGAGGGGACCAAACGGGGTTGTCACCACCTGTCGCCTACCTCACTACCGTAGCCTAGACAAAAAAGCGAAGGCAGCCTATAGCCTAGACACCACGTCTACGCTATCGACTACTACTCTAGCGTTGTACAGGAACATCCATCTTTATCAAGAGTCCTCTACTAGAGCATCCGCCATGGGGACGGACGACGAACCCGCAAACAAGTAAAGGTAAAGCTCAATTATATAAACAATGTAAAGCCTAATGAACAATAGACATAAAAGACTATATGAACCACGAACACTTACTTAGCTAAGATCCCGCTAAGGCGCCAAGTAGATGCCCGTAGAGGTACAAGCTCGGGGAGACACCGACAAGTCCGGCACTTCCCCGCTCTCTCTCTCTCTCACTTCTCTCCACTACTCAACTCTATAGCTAGATAGGGCCTAAGCCCATTGGAATGTTGCTCAAGTGTATGATGGTGCTCTTCTCCTTGTTGTGTTGTTGTTGAATGAGGGGGAGAGAGCCTTCTTTTATAGGTAGAGGAGAGGGGGCTCTTTGGAAGATGGCCATCCCCACATGGAAGGTTCAAACCGACCTCTCTAGGGCAGTTTGAATATAATATTTGAACAAAGCACCGATGGAATCCCCATGTGCATGGCGGCATGCAACCACCTGTGAAACGTCGGCTCGAGAGGCGGCTTTTCGTGGTCCGGCCGCCGGGACCCACTTCCAGTCCGGCCGGACCATGGTTGGCCCCTCTCGCGACCGCCTTTCTCCTGTGGGCTCCTAGGCCGGCCTGGATCCGTAGTTTAGGGTTGCTTTGGTCCATCTTGTTCCTGACTTGGGCCTCTTGTGTTGCGCTTATTTGATAAATGTGTTTTCCAAAGTGCGCTTTCAATTAAGTTTGGCACGTTCTCACTTGATTCCATGTATTTGTCCCGCAAAATATATTTCTCGGAATACAAGTGGAACTAGGTTAGAAGTAAAGGTATATGTCTTTGTTGGTGTGCAAGATTCCTGGAAAAAAGACATAAGTTGGCGGTATAAAATGGTCGATAACGACCGCCAACAATGCCCAAGAATCCACGGTCTTCCGGCTATACCTCGAGCCCCGGCCCCGAACTTCGGCCACGGTGCTCGGGTCTTCGATTGCCTCGGTCGACTTGTCGTGCTCCCTCCTAGGTTGGAACTCCTCGCGGCGCTTTGGCCTCTTTCACAAGCATGACCTTCTTCTCCACCTCGTCGACCTTTAGGTCATTGTACTTGGGCGTCTTTGCCGTCTTACGCTTCTTGGGCCGACGGGCATAGAAGAAGTCACGTGTCCTCTCGAGGAAGGTCTAGCAACGGATTCTCTATCCCTTTCTCGGCGTCCTCCCTTTCTTTTCGCCGCCATCCACCCTTATGACCAAAAATATCCTACCATGCCGAGGTTGTGCCTGAGTTCGTTCTTCTTTTGCGAGTTCTTTACCCATTTTCGACTTGGCCTCATACTCTTCGTTAGTCGTAAGGTTGACGAACTCATCCTGCACCGGTTGCTTTAAGAAGTTGTAGTCTTGAAGTGGTGACTTGCCCTTACGCACATAGTTTGTGTACGCATTGTTCCGCTAGGTGCGGCGCTTTGCTTGCAATGGACCACACATACTTCTTGCATTTCTTTTTGTTAAAGCCTGCCTCTCGCCCCCGGATAATGGAACGGGGCGGACACGCCTTTCCACACCTTCTTCTTCAAGACCTTCGGGACATTCCTCCGGTCTAGGTAAGTGATGGGCACGATTTCCTTGGCTACAACGGAGATCCGTTGCTATAGGTGGCCACGATAGATTCGGCTCCACGGGATCTCCATTCGGCCCTATCCTCAATATATTACGCACCACCTCAGCTTTCGGGTGCCTCCGTGCCGGCCTCTTTTCAAGCCCGACTTCTTGGACTTCTTGGAGGTGGTGGTCATTTGAAGTGCCGGGGTGGGACCCGATTCTTGCCCTCCGACCGAGCTCTCCCTTCACCAAACTCTAGACGCAGAGGCACCAATGGTAACCGCCACGACAACAACTAAAATTAGTCGTGTAGTTACATGAGGCACACGACGTTTTGGCATCCGAGGGGTGTCATCCGAGGGGTAGCATCCGAGGGCTCGTCCCTAAACTCGGGAACATGTCATTGATGCGTTTCCACGTTTTGGCATCCGAGGGGTGTCGCACTTGCCATCGCCAGGCGTCCGCCCACGATGCCAGACATCAGCTTGGCATCCTCCGGGTTCCCAAAAATTGCACGCAGCGATCGAGCACGGGTAGGTACCACACCGATAGGGCGGGGATCTTCCTCTCGGGTGTAACCCTCTTCTTCCTCGCCCTCGAGGTGGCATCCGCTTCTTCTTGCCCGTCTTTCGCTTCTTGGGCCCTCTCGACGGTCCCTCCTCATCGGTGGCACGAGAGCCAGCATTCCTCTTGTAACGACTCACGCCGCATCGCGACGGTTGTAAGTCCGCATAGTTACCCGGTATAGAATACACGAGTGGTTGGGCACGCATGAAACTTCCCAAGCTTCATAGCCCGCGGGACGAATCAACTTCTTCACCCGATAGGTATTGGCGGGCACCTTATTCCCTCGGGTAAAACAAGGTCACCGAGGACCCGTAACGGTCATTGAAGCTCGTGTTTGACCACCCGTGGCGAGCCTTCGGCATCAACATCGTAAAGGTTAAAACGTAGCACCGCGTGCAATACTTCGGACATTTGCCGTCGTCTTTGTATAGAGGGTCAATTGCCGCCGCTTCATCCGTCTAAAATTCTCGAGCCATCTTGGATTGCCAAACAACACGTCATCTTCATCTTTGAGGTTAGGAATATCCTCTAAAAGCTCAAGATCCTCGAGGCGACATGTCATCAACTACTAAATGTTCACCATCTTCTCCACCCGCATTGTCTTCTCGCCATGTCTTCCAGCAGTTCATCTACGGTGATGTAATCACGATTATCAACTTGTTCTCGTCCTTCGTCCACCACCGTTGTTTCCGTCGTTGCAGTCGATTGGGGTCCTCCAGATGAACGGCCGCGACACTCGGTTCTTTTTCACCATGATACTTCCACACGGTGTACCTCGCTCCCTCGATGAAACCATACCGCAAGAAGTGCTCCACGACGACGCCATCCTTGTGTAAGAACATATGCTTGCAGCTATAGCACGGGCACACCATTACTCCGAACCCGACCGATTCGATGCTTCGCGACGACAGTATAAACTTCTTTTCGCACATCATCAACTTAAATCCAAACTCATCCATGGCCTGTACATCCAATCCCTATTCGGCGCCATGACGGCCTACTCAAATTAATTAAACCAAAGCAAAGAGAGCGATCGATGATTAGAGATCAAGTATCGATGATTAAAGTGCAAAAAGAGGAATACGAGAGAGAGAGAGAGAGGGAGTAGAGAGAGGGAAAGAGAGCACGCACACTCAAATGAGAGGGAGAGAGAGGGGAGGAGAAAGAGGGAGAGAGAGAGGGGGGGGGAGAGAGAGGGGGAGGGAGAGAGAGAAGGAGAGGAGAGAGGGGAGAGGAGCTAGCTTGAGAGGGAGAGAGAGAGAGGGAGAGATCAAAACTAGATCTCAAAAGAAAGGGGAGAGAGGGGGGGAGAGAGAGGGGAGAGAGAGAGAGGGGGGGTAGAGAGATAAGGGGAGGGGGGGGGAGAGAGAGGGGGAGAGAGAGGGGAAGAGAGAGAGCACAAAACACATTCAATTAGATCTCAAAGAGAGGAAGGACCATGCATAGGGAGAGAGAGGGAGAGAGAGAGAGAAAGAGGGAGAGAGGGAGAGAAAAGAGGAGAGAAAGAGGAGAAATACCCCCTAGCGGTGCCAAACTTCAATCAAAACCAAGGGCAAAACCTCCCCCCCCCCGAAATGGTGTTTTCTAGAGTTTTAAAGCTCAAAACCCTAATAAATAGCTTAAATCCCATGGGGA
This sequence comes from Hyparrhenia diplandra, assembly GCA_015847255.1. Classification (NCBI taxonomy): domain Eukaryota; kingdom Viridiplantae; phylum Streptophyta; class Magnoliopsida; order Poales; family Poaceae; genus Hyparrhenia; species Hyparrhenia diplandra. Next base: position 599,417 of record JADLZK010010174.1, read on the forward strand.
AGAAGAAGGTTGGGGCTGTATTTATAGCCCAGCCTTTTCCGTGGCGGGCATTGTAATAAAACCGCCACGGTTAACGGGGATTAACCGTGGACGGTTATTTTACAATGCCCGCCACGGTTAATCGACACCGTGGCGGGCATTGCCCTCGCCGGGGTTGCCAGGCCACCTATTTTCCGTGGCGGTTTTTTAAATGCCCGCCACGGAAAATAATTTGTAAACACCATGCAAGTTCAATTCTGTAGTAGTGCAAGTCAGGCAATGTCATTGATCATATAAAAGCAAAGGCAACTGTACAGACTTGTGGAGCCAATCTTTTGTACAGACCAAAGCCTCTAGCATCTCTGGAGTCAATGAACTTCTTGTGTCCCCAACAATCCTACCACAACAACTAAAAGCTGATTCAGATGATACAGTGCTTATAGGGATTGCAAGAAAGTCCCGAGCCATCTTTGATAAGATAGGAAACTTTTCAGCGTGGACCTTCCACGAAGTCAACACATCAAAGCTTGCACTATCCTCAGCAGGATCCTCTTCCAAATATGTGTCAACCTCAGATTTTGGCCTACGAGTAACTTCGACGACGAGACTTGAAACTTGCAAATTCTTCTTCCAGTACCCTTTTCCCAAGTACAGGTGAACCAACAGTACAACTGCTTTGGCTAGAAGTTGACCCAAATGCTAATGCATCCCTCCTTGCAAGTCGCTCATATTCATCGAAGTACTTATTCATCCAATCATGTGCTGATTTCACAAATATAGCAGCTTGATCCATATTGCTGCATACCTTCTCATAAAAGAAGTCCACATAATCTAACTTTCTTCTCGGATCTAAGAAAGTGGCAATAACAACTGCAACATTGAAATCATACTCCTTTTCTTCTCCGAGGCCTAGAATCATCAGTTTGAGGTTTTGGCTCCCAATATTTAAAAAAATTTAACCTTCATTGCAGCAGCCAAATCTTTTTAAAAACTTGACTAGTTTGCCAAGCCGGATCATTCAAAGCATGCCGAATGGAAAGCACTAGTGGCAAGAACTTGTGTGAAGTTGGTTTTTGGTCAGCTGATACAATGCTTGTGGCTTCTTCAAATGCCTTAAGAAATACACATATAGCTTCAACTCTTGACCACTCTTCTTCATTTGGTGCAACTTCAAGATTTTGACTAGCATAAGTATGAAGAACAGCCTTGTATTCTAATGCTTCTCGTACCATTTTAAAGGTAGAATTACATCTATTTGGTACATCAAGATAAACACCACGTTTTGCTTTAAGACCCATATTAGTTGCAATTGAGTTGAAGTTCTGAATTCGTGAAGGTGATGATTCTATGTGCTTCAACAACTCACGAATCTTCTCTATTGCCCTATGAATAAGTGCCATCCCATCTTGAACTAGAAGATTCAAAATATGTGCACAACATCTGACATGCAAATGTGCTCCCTCAAATAACAACTCATGCTTGTGATAAGCTACTAACACATCAATTGCTGACCCATTGTTGCCTGCATTATCTAAGGTTAAAGTAAACATCTTCTCCCTTAAACCCCACTCAGTTAGACAGCCTTGAATAGCCTCTTCAATTGCATAGCCCGTATGAGGATACTTGGCTTCCTTCAAACTAATGATTTTCTTCTTAAGCTTGAAGTTGGCATCAACATAATGTGCAGTTAGAACCAGATATCCTAAGTCTGAACGGAAGTCCACATATCAGATGTAAAGCACACATGAGAGTCTAACATTGAGAACGCACTGCAAATATCTTGCTTCATCCTCTCATAAGTCTTGACGCTATCATTACGAATGGTTTGACGCCCTACACATTTGAATGTTGGCTGTAGAGTTTCCATCCATGGCTCAAAGTAAGGGTCTTCGAATTTATTGAATGGAATTTCAGCATGGACACTAAACTTAACCATGCGTTCACGAGACAAGACAGGGTTAAACACAAAAGTATCAGTAGGTGGTTTCTTCATGGTGGCTAAAAACCTGTTTCTATCATCATCCCCTATAGCCGGGCAAGTTGCAGCAATGTGAGTTCTAAGACTACTAGTGCCTGATTGAGTTCCTAGTTTCATCCCACAATATTTGCATACTGCCTTCACAATATCATCTTCCTTCACCAACTTCTTCTCATAATATTCCCATACCTTTGATCTCTTAGCACGTGCTGGAGATGAATCAAGATCATCATCCATTCCGGAGCTGTCAGTTGTATTGAGTACAGACATTCTGAGGTAGAGTTCCTAGCAATACCTTCAGTTACCTAACAAATTGATTGCATTGCATATATCAGTAAAACAGCTAGAATAAATAAACAAGGTACTCAGAAGGATATGGCAAGATATAATGGTAGGCAACTAGCTCATGTACAGAAAATGTCAGTCACATGTCAGTCCTACTCTACTGGAATCAAATTAATAATCAAATGTTGCTGAGAATTAACAAACCAAGACACAAGAACGAATGATAACATATTTTCCAGTGGAGATCACTAGCTGTACGCTATCCAGCTTGAGGATTTTAGATAAAGAAAAAGTATCCTTCTCCTCGAGCAGACTACTATAATCTCGGTTTCGATGAAAGTTTATATTTTTTTTAACTTAACGAGTACTACTTGTTGGCATAGAAACATCGTGTGACCTGTTCTGGCTAGATCCAGGTACGTATATCCAGCCATTGGAGTTGCAAAAACTCGAAGCTTGGGGTGCTCGACGTACTTGTAACAGTGTCAGATCCAGGTCGGACTTGGGGTGCTCGACGTCGCAAAGGAAGGAAGGAAGGGAAGAGATGGGAGCGGGCATACCTGATGGGGAATCGTCTCCGGCGAAGAGGTGGCAAGTACCGCACAGCTGCAGTGGCGCGCTCTGCCCAGCAGCTGCTTGCCGCTGCTGTCGTTCTTGGTCCACTATGGAGCCGGCGGCCGGTGGAGACCCACGGGGTGTGGCAGCGGTGGCAGGGGAACTTGTCGCGGCGGCAGGGAACAGCGAAGTGTGGCGGCGGCCAGCGGTTGCGTCACGGAAGCGGAGGCCGCGTGACGGCGGCGGCGGCGGCGGCGGAAGTGCCGCTGGAGCCTGGAGGATGGGGTTGCCCTTGCCCCCACGGTTGCAAACTGAATAGAACCACGGGCTCAATCCGTTCGGAACCAAATCAATTGAGCCCAATCCAAATCGGACCAACCCAATTATTTTGAGGATCCAAACCAACTCAAACCAACTAACAGGCCAGCCCATTTAAAACCAACCAAAAACAGCCCAGAGTAAAACCCAAACCATTTAAACCATTTAAACCCAATCCATTAGCAGGCTGACTTACACTTGCCCTCCAGGTCTTCGTAACTAATCCCTCTCTTCTTAATTGAATGGCACTACTCCATATATAGAAGGTATTTGAGGGTTGAAATAGTATATGTGGTACAATACCACTGACCAACTAATGATCATTTGTAGAGTAACTCAGAAAAAAAATGGAGAATTTTCAGTTCAAGTGTACTCCTTTATGAGCTAAAATTACCATCTGATTCTTAACCAAAAAAAAAAAATCTTATCAGGAGAAAAATCTTCCAACCAGCGGACTATCAAAACACAATATCTATCCAAGGTCAGATTAATTGTGCAACTGGAATATCTTCACATTCATTATTATAATTCGTAACCAAATAAAAAGGATGCAGGGTACACCATAACATAACATGCATGGTGGGGTTACAATTCCATAAATCAAACTACCCGACACAATACTTAGCATTTCAAAGCGTCGAAGAGTCAATACTGTCATTCTTAATTTAGTCGAGGTAGTGATTACTTTGTCCATTCGCTGCAACCCAGATCTGAAAAGGAACCAAGCATATGAGTCTAATTATTTCGATGCTTGCTTTTACATAGTTTTCTACAGTCTGAAAATAAGGATATAGCTGCAAATTCAGAGGTTGTCAACGTAGAATTTTTCTGCGTCATCAAGACATGCGAAATATCAATAATGATCCTTAGTAGATAAAGCTAAAAAAAAATTGGGTGTAGTCAAATATTAAATATAGAACAGGTATCATTTATTTCCATCTAATAAAACATCTGAAAAATCACTTTTGATGTATCATTTATCTCTACTTGCGAACGAGATATCTACAAAATCAGTATGACAATCAAAAATAAAACTGTAAACAAGAGGATTAGAAAATCGAAAGAGCTTAATCATACCTGGTGTGAAGAAGCTAATGAAGGGGGTGACACCATAGTAATCCCTTGTTTTGCCTACCTTCCTCACCCTGCCAGACTTGAGCTCAAATGTGAAGGCACCAGCATTTGTGTTTATGAAGAAAACCTCGACACCCTCAGCAAAACCAATCACACTAGCTTGGTTAGAAATAATGTCCACGGGCAATATTTCCTTAAGTTTGATGACCCTCCGTGGTACCCATGATCCTGCATCTCCCTCTGCATTCACCATTCTTGACCAAAGGTCAAGTCTTGAACCCAACACACCAGCAGTCCCCAAGGAACCATCCTGAGTTTGCATGAGGACTGGAAGATTTTCATACAGGCATGGCATGGCGATCAAAGATAAACGGTGCTTGACCAAATCATACTTAAGAATTCTAGCACCACCATCAACAGTGCAGTAGATTCCATCTCCAATAAGAACAGCACGCTTCAAGTCGAACAAATAGTTTGTAATATTGCCCAATGGTGCTGAAGCTCGTTTGGACCAGGAACGAGATTCAGATGAATAAACATGTGCATCGACATTGGTGTAGTTGGATCTGTCGACACCCACACAGACCACATGGAACGGACCACCACGGCCGCCGAGGTGATCGCAGCCCGGCACGGCGCAAAGCACCGCTGCGTTGGATTTGAATGTGTAAGAGGATCTGGGCGCCCGCAGCTCCTCCCAGTGATCGGAAAATGGATCCCACACAGCAATGGACCCGCTGCCAATCTTGAGGAGAACGCGGCCATGGCGGCAGTCAGAGACCCATCTGACCCAGGTGTTGCGCCTGTGCCAAGGCTGGGGCGGCGAAGAGGCTGCCGTGGTAGGGACGAAACCAGGGAAGGAACCTGCGGAATCGGGATTGTAGAAGAAGCCGAGCAACGGGGCACTTCGGTGGAAAATACGGTAGCGGCGGAGGAAGGTGGGCTCAGAGGCGGCGCGGAGCCAGATCTTGCAGACGACAGAGGCGCGGATGAGGTGCGCGGGCTCGTCCGGTGGAATGCGGAGGAGGATCTCCGCCACGGCGTCTTCGTTCAGCTCCGGCGGCCAGCGTTGCGGCGGCGCCATGGGGATGCGGAAGTCAGGGTTTGGGATTCGGGATGTGGATATGAAACTCTCGTACGTAAACGATTGGTCGTATACGGCCGGTTGACCCAGCCCACACGTCAAATACAAGGATGTGGACTTCATGGGCTCGTTTACAATCAATTAGACATTTTGTTTTTCATACATATTGCCCGTGCATAACAGAGAGAGGCATGAACGGTTGGGGAGGTGGCACCCCGGCAAAGGGCCAACACAGGCAACTCACCCTTTACGGACGTGGCAGCGGCCCGGTGTGATTGGAAGCTAGGGCAGAATAGTGCTGACATGTGTTTTTACTACGCTACCCCTGTTGTAGTTGTAACACCCCGATTTTTTTGCCATTTTCAAAATTCTCTAAAAATTTGAACATTTCCTAAAACAACTTTGATTCTCCATCTCGACAAACTTTTAAAACATAGTTTAGTATTTTGGAATTTTGAAAAATGAAACTTTTGGTTAGAACTTAAAAGGAGTTATGGAAAATAGGAAGTAAAGAAAAGAAGAGAGGGAAAAGAAAAGAAAGGAGAAGGGAAGGAAACTCAGCCCAGCTAACCCTCTCCCCTTCTTCCTCACGCCCGAGCAAGCCGGCCTAGCCCACCAGCCGCACCCCCGCCTCCCTTCTCTTCCTCCCCCCTCACGCCGACACGTGGGGCCACCCCTGTCGCTCTCTCTTCCCCAACACGCCGCCCACACACGGCAAGGCCCAGCCCGGTCCCCGCTGCCCCTCGCTGTATCGATGAGACACGCAGCGTGGATGAACGCATAGAGAGGTCGGACACCCCCCCACCGAGCCATCACATCGGCGGGGCCAGCTCACCGAGCCGGCTTCGCCCGTCTTGAATGAGCACAGCGCCCGGTGATGACCTTGTACGCACGGCCGGTTGGCCTCGCCGCCGTAACATCGACATGACCGCACGGCCGGTTGGCCTCGCCCGTCTTGAATGAGCCATCACATCGACATGACCGCACGGCCGGTTGGTTCGCCGCCGTAACCACGATGTGATGAACTTTGGTGGCGTGCATTTAAGATTTTCGGTGGCGGTTTTTGTAACCGCCACAAAGCTAGGGTCATGCTTAATCGATGATTAACCGTGTAGTTTTCGATCGCCACGGTTAATCCATTAATCGTGGCGGTTATTTAATAAAAAGCGCCATGGTTAATTGATTAACCGTAGTGTTCGTAAAATGACCGTCATGGTTAATATCTTAACCATGGAAGTTTTTATTAAATAACCACCACGGTTATTTAATTCAAGATTAATAAAAACGAAATCATAAATATTATAAAATTATAAATTATGATATACACCAGAATAAATAAATAATAAAATAAGAGAACATTTACACAAATCTTGGACATGCATCACATTTTCGACATTCAAATCACATGTTTCATTCGAACACTTAGTGTAAAAGTTACAAGCAGATCATCAACCCGATCATTAGTTTTACAAACATGTCGATTAAGTTTAGGTTAGAAATAGATAAGTCGACATCTAAAAAAGGGCCACCCCCACACATAGTCGGCCATGTTCAACGTAGTCCTCCACCGCATAGTTGCCATAACCCGTCTTCTAGAGCAAGCTGGCTCGTCTCATCCAAGAAGTGCCCGCTAGGTTGCACAATGTCGTTAGTGATGGCCCTACAGATCTAGCCAACCGTATCCCTGAACGTAAGGTCCCTGTCGGCGTCTTTCAACCACCAATTTTTTTGTTCTCTTTTTTAGCTCACGCCAGGTACTACGGTACACGTCACTACGCTTCAGGACCTGACAAGCATAGAAACCACACAGGGATGTGCCAGCAGGCTGCTTAGGGCACTGCTTGCATGATATATGTACCAGAAAATTGTTAGAACATTTTGAGAGCATTCAATATGGATGAGCGGACATCAATAATGCTAGATACTGGGTACTCTCACCCGATCTTCAGATCGTTCGGGTGGTCCCTTTTCCGTTCGTTGCTCCTCCGATCGAATGAACCGGGATCAGACAAGTAATCCTTGTAAGCTCAAAAACTATGTATGTCAACAACTATGTATGTCAAACTTAATATGTATGTTGTGTGCGTATGAAAGAATATAGAAGTGTTGTGACTTACGGTTGCGCAGAGCCTATTCAAAATGTCTATAGAGGCCCCGGGGTTCTTCCATGGAGTCCATCCTAAAGGCAATTCCATCCCCGAGGGAAGATTACCCAAGTAACCCAATGGCCCGTGATCGTTGTTGTAAATACACCGTCCAGGCTACACTATTATATTTGATTAGATATAGATTTCATGTGTTCAAAAAAGAAAAGTATTGAATAATTAACCCAGTAGGCCTTTGACTTACTTGAAATGGTAGACCACAAGGATACTCCCGTGCTCTTTGATCTTCTTCATGCACCTATAGACGTAGTCTACCGTCTTTCTATCGTTTTGTTCGATCCTATCCAACCTGTATTGAAATTATGCCTTGGCGCCCAAATTCATAAGGTCGGGGTGCGGGTAGCTGTCTAACCAATATCCAGTAATTTCCTTATTGCACATAATTGTTGGACATAGATACACAACTGTCTCATTCATCTCTCGGGCTACCCATGCTTGCATCCTACAGGCACATGTCGTCACGTCATTATATGAGGAGTGCTATAATTGGTGGTGTATGAGCGGGAACGACGGAGAAAAATATCTTCTCGGCGTGACTGTCTCATTCCTTATTTGGTGGATCTCGCACGAGCTCGGATCATGCCGAAAAATATCAGGAATGACGGAAAAATATCTTCTCGGCGACCCGGCCCGCCATGGCCACCTATAAATACCTCTCCCACGTGCTCGATTCGAACTCACCCCAGAGCTCTGAGCTCCATTAGGAGCTAGAACACCCGGTGCTCCCTCTGATTCCCTTCCTCTTCCTCCCTACACCACGCGAGACGCATTTCCCCAAATCGGGAAACCCCGCCGCTACGAGCTAGGTCAGGGCGCCACCATTGAGCAAGTCGTCTAGGGGAGAAATTGGTGAGTCCATCAAGTCGCCTGAGGCCTCTCCTCCGTTGCCCCTCCTTATTTCCTCCCATTGCATAGCATCGCCCTACCCGAGCATCGCCACCGCCGGACGCCCCCCAAAATGCCACCACCGTGGGGCAAGCCCTCCACTACCACCCCGAGGCACACCGTTGAGGTTGGGGTGCGAGGTGGGAGTCGAATGCACCCTCATGGCGAGCTATGGACGAGATCCCCGTCGATCCGGCTAGATTCTCGGGCGAGCAATGTCATAGCCGGCGTCGCGAAGATGACTTGACGACCTTGCCGTCGCCATCTGTCACCCCCGTCACCCTCCCTTCTCTCATTGCCACATGGGGCCGAATAGGCAATGACAACTGCACCATTCCAGCAGGCGGACAGGAGCACTAATAGGCGGGTCCCGCCTGTCAGTCACACGCCCCGCTCCCCTCTCCGATAAGCTAATGCCGGGGGTCCACCCATCGGTGAAACAAAGCAACCCGGTGAGGAGAATGAGGGAAAAATAATAGGCGTAACCAGTGATTACACCTGAGCATCGAAACCTATTTTCCAAAGCTCGTAAAAAAATCTAGAAAAATATGTAAATAAACTAGGTCTTGTATAGACCTAGTTTATTTAGATAATTGTCATGCATTTTATACATTTTTTGTGTCAATAAAATATAGACATAAAAACCCACCTAGTTTATAATCTGGAAATAAAACTAAGAAAAATTATAACTCTCAAACCGTAACTCCGATTTAGGTCAAACCACTTCTAAAATTCTTCTAAAATTGGGATTTATCCATTTCTTATGGTTTGACCTATTATCACATGAACCTTTTATCACCACTCGTTACCTAATATTTATTCAATATTCTCACCGAACGTGGGAGTAGCAGACAAGGACCTTTTTATTAGGAGAACGACGACCTCGATTACATCGCCGAAGCTCGACAACATAAACAACCAAGGCAGGTTGTTACCCCCCCTCGACCTTTAAACCCGACCTAATTAAATAACTAATAATCTCTTAGAAGTAAGGATCATAGCTTGTTATTCCATGTGAGACATGAAATGGTTTATATGAGATGCCTTTTATGATGATGATATGAGATCGATAAGAGATATGATCATTATGATTATGATATACATGATGATGTGTTGATTTATGAGATTATTGAGATTATTGTCGAGACTATGTTGATGGCTATGGTTATGATCAATTGTGAGATTGGGAATTAATAATAGTATTAATAAAATGAACCTAACCAACGAAAAGAGGTGGGTGGTGTTAGTCTACAAGGAGGTTTGCTAACACGTTTCGGGACTCAAGTAAGGATTCCTACGGAGAGATACTTGCCTCGTAAGGGCCAATTGATGGACCATCTACCTAGTGAGATATTACATAGAGTCACACGCTTATATGGGCAAGCTAGATCTCACACACTGTTAGGTTGAAGAATAATTTTGGACCTAGGAGGCCGGAGGTAGGCAAAACAGTCTATCAAGAGCGGACATGGGGAAAGTGGTCCCAAGGTCCGGTTGGCATGGTTGCTATATGATCCTCCACATAAGATGTTTGGGCGTGGTGATGCCTTTTTGTGCATAGATAAATGATGAATGTTGGACATTATAGGTTGGGTAATAAGGTATTACCCATAAAGCCATTGGTGATCCGGTATCACCGTGTTGTTAGGATGATGCATCGTCCTATTCCCAACCCCCGAGAAGCTGTGGTAGGAGTTATATGGATATCAAGGTTGGCTGCCGAGCGGGTCCGGGGTCTTGTTGGATCTTTTTCAGTCGCTGATCACGGAAGGAGATATGTTCATGATGCGGAGAAATTCGTACAACCTCTACAGAGTTTATTAAATCTATTTGAATAGCCATGGAATGGGAAAATGCTAGGTCAGATCATTTATGATTAGATTTCACACTAATTTACTAACTGTTTGTGACTATTGATGTTGATACATACATAAACTAACCGGGAAGTAGTGAGAGCAGTTTTAGAGAAGCTACTAGTGTCCAACCCTTAATAATCACCAACCACCCACCTGTCACAAATTCTAGAATTGTATGACACAGAGTGGAGGTAGCATCACATAATGTTTGGATATTATGCGATGCAAAACGAAGTTTCGTCACGCCCTACTATTTGTGATGGTCGTTATATGACGAAACCCATGACTCCCGGTTTTCGTCTTAAACCAGTTTTTTGTGACAATATTAGGCTATATATGACAAAATGAAATCGTCCTAGAATCCCAGATTTCTTGCAGTGATTCTGAAACTTGACTTTGAAAAGGCGTTTGATATGGTTGAGCATTCCACCATAATTCATGCCATGACTCATCTTGGGCTACCCGATAAATGGATTCAGTGGGTTAATATGATTCTAAAATCAGGGTCCTTAGTAGTACTGCTCATTGGTGTGCCAGGAAAATACTTCAAATGCAAGCGTGGGGTAAGGCAAGGAGATCCTTTATCTCCTTTGCTTTTTGTCCTAGCAGCTGAATTGTTACAGATCCTGGTCAACCATGCTGCACAAATGGGTATATTGGTAAAACCTATCCCACAGCCCTCAGATGACTTCCCAATTGTACAACATGCAGATGACACATTAATGCTACTCCAAGGTGATGAAGGTCAACAGATGTTTCTCCATGCTCTCTTACAGATCCTTGCTGAATCAACAGGCCTTCGAGTCAACTTCAATAAATCACAGATGTTCCCCATCAATGTGTCCCAAGAAAATATGTTGAGTTTATCGGGCACCTTTGGCTGTCAGATTGGAGCCATGCCCTTCACATACCTTGGTCTCCCTATGGGGACAACCAAGCCCAGGATTGAGGTCCTGTCACCGCTAATGAATTTAGTAGAAAGAAGGTTATTTGCTTGCTCAGTTTGGTTATCATACAGTGAGCGCCTTGAGATTCTTAACTCTGCAATCACACCAATTGTTACCTGTGCCATGTGTACCATCAAGCTACCAAAAGGGGGTCATCAAAAGTATCGTGAGCAAAGGAAACAATGCTTATGGAGAGAACTCGGCAGAGAACAAAGGTGTAAACTGGGGAGCTTGGCTTTGTTGTCATGCAACCCAAAGAAAAGGGTGGTTTAAATGTTATCAACCTAAGACTCCAAAATGATGCTCTTCTGCTGAAACACCTAAGTAAGTTTTATATTAGGGAAGATATTCCATGGGTACACCTCATCGGGCACAAATACTATGCTAACCGTGTCCCTCATGCTTCAAGAGAGCTTGGGTCCTTTTTCGTGGAAGGGCGTCCTGCGTCTCAGTTCTTTATTCCGACAAGTCATTGTATGTAAAACTGGAGATGGATCCTCGGTTTGCTTCTAGGAGGATTTATGGCTGAACAATATACTCATCAATAAATATCCAAGGCTGGCCTCACACACCATAGAGGAAGGCAAATCAGTCAAGGAGGTATTAAATGCAGATAACCTTGATAGCCTGTTTATTCTCCCCCTTGTCGGTTGAGGCACAACAAGAACTTGAGTCCCTCCGGGAGGAGCTCCAGGAAATGCCCTATGATGAAGATACTACTGATCGATGGATCCCAGTATGGGGAAATCAGTACAGCTCCAGAAAATTCTATGCCCATGTGTTCAAAGAAATTGATGCTCATCCAATCTACAAAACAGTTTGGCAGTCAAGGTGTACCCCCAGGATAAAATTTTTCATATGGCTCATACTTGTAGATAGACTGAACACCAAAACTATGCTACAGAGAAGGCACCTGAATGTTCAAGGAGGTACAGTATGTATAATGCGCAATCTAGGTGAGCAAGAAACTCTGGAGCATTTGTTTTTCCAATGCCCTTTTGCACAGCACTGCTGGTCTCACGTAGGGATCACTTGGGATCTTTTATTGTCTCTGCTTGAAAGTCTAACACATCCTGGGGTTGCACACCCAATACCATGTCTCAAAGAGGTAACAATGATAGCGGCATGGGAGCTATGGAAGATAAGAAACGACAAGGTGTTCCAGCGGCATGAACCAACCCACAGCAGATGGCTTGGCAACTTCAAAACCAATGTTTTACAGGCTTGTAGATTCAAAGATGACCTTCGGTCAACTTTCTGTGTTTGGCTAGTTAATTTCCATATGTAAGTACTCTTCTTTGTTTCCTAAAATTAATGAAAATGGCCGGCACTGTGGGGATCTCCCCCACAGTTTTTTTGTTTGTCAAAAAAAAAAAAAAGAAATAACTTGAGAGGCACTTGTCTAACGTGGCAGATCAGCAGTTGCCAGAAACTCTTGCTCCAAGCTATAGAAGTTTTTTGCTATTTTGACGCGCTGTAGATTTAGGTTTCTTCCCAAAATCACTGGGTGGTAATTGATAGTTATTTATATCACTTTTTGTAAGTAAGGACTCCCTTTCATCATCTTTTCCAGCAGCAGCTTGACTCGACTCAGCTCTTTTTTGTCCTCAAAAACTGTAGTGCCATCTCCACTTGCTTCATAGTAGGTCTTCGGTCACCTTGGAGTCTGACGCACTTCTCCACAAGTGTCGCAAGACAATTTATTTCTTCTTCAGATGCTTCCTCACGAACTTGAGGAGCTACTATTTGTGTAATAGGCCTATGCTTCATCTCCCATAGAAAATAGTTAGACAAGTTTTGCTTATTGCCTGACTCACTTGTAAGAATAGGCTCCTTTCTGACAAGTAATTCCAAGAGTACCACACCGAAGCTATAAACATCACTCTTTTCATTTAATTGCCCAGTATAGTAGTATTCTGGGTCTAAGTACCCAAATGTTCCTTGGACATTCGTAACTAGATGTGTTTGATCAATTGGAACCAATCTTGAAGCACCAAAATCTGCCACTTTAGCAGTGTAGTTTAAATCAAGGAGAATGTTGGATGACTTTACATCACGATGAAAAACTGATACTGAGGCCGCAGAATGAAGATAACAAAGAGCCCCAGCAGCTTCAGCAGCAATTCGGAGGGAGCAATCCCATGATAAAACTAATTCATTGCTTGAATCACCATGGAGGATCTCATATAGTGAACCATTAGAGATAAAATCATACACCAATAGTGGGACTTCGGTTTCAAGACAACATCCAAATAGCTTAACAATATTCCTATGATTTATCTGGGGAAAGAATTGCAACCTCGTTGATGAAATGATTAATCTCACGTTCCCCAATGATCTTAGATCGTTTTATTGCAACCACACGTTGATCAGATAAGATACCTTTGTAAACCATACCATGTCCTCCACGTCCTAATATACGTGTGGAATCAAAGTTATTTGTGGCCTTTTCAAGTTCCTCCAAGGAGAATATCTTTGTATTGTCACTTGCATTTTCATCAGATAATATTAGTTGTTCCAGAAGTAGACCTTGGTTTCTGCGGAAATAAATCCTTCGTTGTCGCTTTTGGATATTTCCTTTCCATCGGCGAGTGAGGTATATCCCACATATACTAAGAAGCAGAACAAAAATCCGCTGCTCAGTCCAATGATGACACCTGAAATTTTTGGCAGATTATTCTTTTTCACTATAAAGCATCCTTAATAGATTTACTTCTTTTACCATTATATTAGTGTATAAGAGTTTTGCTTCTTACCTAGGAGAGGATTCTGATGTTTCGCCGAAGAGCACTGCAATAAGATTGGATCATATACTGTCTTTTCTGGGCACTGGGTACAGTAGAAGCTTCCTATAGTATTGTGGCATATTCCATGACATCGTTTTGGTTGACTACATTCATCAACATCTACAAATCATCCACATGCAGCTTTCTCAGATTTCCAATAATGCTAAAACAGGTTTTCCATATATTTCTTCTGATTAACGAATAAATGCAAAATGAAAGTATTAAATAACCTGTACAGTGTGTGCAAGAGCAAGATTGGAGTATTCTGTAAGAGCACTCACAATGCAGACTCTACCATAGAGTCTAAGTTTATTTATTATCTTCATATTTATTGCACTTTTCTGATGTGGCGCTGATGTGTCAGTATATTTATGGAAGAGAGAGGGAGAAAAAACAAGACTCAAGTCCACGTTACCCAAGATAATAAAGAGCTTTAGACTATATGGTAGAGTCTGCATTGTGAGTGTCCTAATTATCCCTCCGTCCAAAAATAATTGACAGTTTCTAAGTGTGAACTATCTTGGGACATAGGCAGTACACATGAATAAAAAAAATGTGTCCAAGAATAAGAGCTTGATTACCTGTGCATCCATTTTGCAGGTAAGGATTTCCCTCGAATCCGTAGGAGCATTTGCATCGGTAACCAAAATACCCAGTTGTAGAATTAATTGGAACGCAATCGCTGTTGCCACTAACACATGCATATCCAGAACTATTTGCCTGTGCCTCTGAACAAGTTAGATTAGCAACAACCCATTTCAATGAAGTCAACTCACGTGAATTAATAAAAATGCCAGGGTCGTCTTCGGACATGGGTTTAACTGATCCTTCATCTTCATCGGGGGTGGTATATGTGATGAGCCCTTCGTCAATATTAATTTCTGTCACCAGATAAGAGTTTCGCAGTTGGAGAGTAGAAGTTGTAACATTTGCGCAGTTGAGATATAACTGTTTCCTAGCATAACAGCCTTCTTCAACCCCAAATGGAAAAGGAACGCTGATGTTACCGCAAGCACGGCTGCAATTGGCTTTCTGTCGTGCAGCAGGATTGTAACCTGATTCCAATAGAAAAATTATTCACAACGAGTATATACTGTATAAATTATTTTTTTTTTTCTAAGATACGCCGTGGCTACACTGTTTAATTGTACTACTGAAACGATTATTGCAGGCTGTCATTTTCATTTAACGGAGTGGAGATGGTAAATCAAACTGATGACCTGACGTAAATTTGCATCTAGTAGGAATCGAACCTATGACCACACCTCAAAGAATGAAACATCTAACTACAAAGTTTTAAATCAGTCAGTACTACAACTATGCTATGGGATCCAAGATTATTTGAAAAATTCAAAAAGTGAATCTCAAAATATGTAAATTTAAAACAAATATTTGTGACTGTAGCCAATGTTAAATAAAAAACATGTCAACAACAAACATATTGCTTAGGCGGGGCACTACAGCTTTTGTATAAATACGTAAACATTCATAATCGTTTCAAAATTCTAAATTTTCAATTTCAAAATCTATAAACTCAGAACAAATATTTAGGACTCCAAACAACTTCAAACAAAAAATTTCAACTACAAATAAGATAGAGATTATATTGAGAATTACCACTTTCATATAGAACATGTCAACATCCAAGATTGCTTGATAATTTTAAATTTTAATTTTCAAAATATGTGAATTTACAACAATATTTTGGAACCCTAAACTGTTTCAATTTAAAAACTTTTCAGCAACAAAGTTATAGATCGCATCAAGAGTTACAAGTTTTTTTTGATACAAAGTGTCTTTATCTGAATTCATATGAAAAAATTATAAATTATATTTTGTGCAACAATTATAGAGACGGACATCTTAAGACTTCTACTTCCTTGTATCGAGTTTAGGAGATGGATGCTGAGACCAACTGCCTTTGAAAATCATCGATTAATGCAGGTGGTAGTTTAAGACGCCCACCTACGAAAATCGATTTACCTGGACGTACGTCTTAAAGCGACCGCCTCCATAAATGATTGTCAAAGGCGGGCATTTTCCTGCAGCCCACCAAAGTATTTATGTCTGCCTGCGAAAATGATTTGGCAGTATCTCCTAATTTTTTTTCTTTTTTTGAGAATCTTTTTCTTCTAGTGTAGAAGTACTCCCTTAATTCCAAAATGCATATCTTTTTATAAATTGTGGATCTAGAATTTATTTACCAATCGCAGTACGAATAATAAAGTACTAAAAAGACTTAGAACCTGTAAGAACAAAGAATTACTCCCATAATTCCAAAATACAAGTGTTTTAATTTTGTCCTAAATAAACTTACTTAAGCTGAATCAAACTTAAAGAAAAAGTCGACATAAACATACCAAATTAGTGTGTCTCAACTTTTAATCTTTTTTGGAACGTTATGTGTATCTATCTTGGTTATGCAGAGGCTTGGGGGTATTTCAAGGATTTCTGTATCAACTCGATGAAATAATAATCTTGAAATTCATAAACCTTTCCTTTTGAAAAACTCTACATATCATATAAATGCAACATCAAACCTTGTTATGGTGGCCTTAATGAAACTATATTAATTTTTTGATATGAATAGAGGGAGTACATTATGAACAGACTATAGACTACATCTATATTGAGTTCATCTTACAACTAGAGCTTACTAGACTCATCTCTAGATGCCCCTAAGGATTCTTTGCCGTTTGTGATTACAACAAAAAACAACAGTTCATGGCCACATCCAAGAAGTTGAATTTGTTGATATAGGATTTGCCAATGCTGGTACGAAAATTTTGATCGTCTTACTGGTCAACACTCTATGATACTATGGTGACTATGTCAACCTCACCATATCATACATTTTGATCTTTCCTTAAGTTCGGCTGTTTGACTACCGCTTTGGTGAGCATCGGATGATATGTTGCTGTGTATTATACTATGGGTATTGTCCGGGAATCGGTGGAGATGAATGATCTTTCTCGCGATCTCCATTGGCCGTGATCACTATGTTCACCGCACTGTCGCATGCATTATGATCTGGTGGCAAACATTTGTATGCACTACTATAGAAATCATTTTACAAGACACCGCCCAAACTTAACCGTGGCGGGCGTCAAGTTTGCCCGCCATGGTTAATGCCCCTAATTAATGGTGGCGGGTGTTTTTTTATTTACCGTGGCGGGCACATTTACCCATCACGGAAAATCGATTTTGCATGGCGGGTAATTTAAAAAGGCCCGCCACGGTTAATAACCTATTAACCGTGGCGGGCACATTAGATGCCCGCCATGGAAAATAGATTTTCCGTGGCGGGCACCTTAATAGGCCCGCCACGTAAAAAGGCCAAGGCCCAATACAGCCCAACACATCCCTCTACCCGGCTCATATAAATTGGGGACTAATGGTTCAACACCTCACTCACCCAGCACCTCCCACTCGACACCGCCCTCCGGCGCACCCGCGGCACACCCGACGCCGCCCTCCACTCTCTGTCTCTCTTCGCCTCCCCCACTCTCCGGCCGTCTCTCCCTCCTCTCTCTCCGGCCCTCCATCCTCCCTACGGCTCCCCGGTGTGGGCGGGTGGCGGATCCGGGCGCCCTCCACCACCAACGGTGGATCCGAGAGCCTCCTCCTCACCGGCGGCGGATCCGGGCGCCTCCACCTCACCGGGCGGCGGATCCGGGGCGCCACCTCCTCCACGGTGGCAGATCCGGGCTCCACCACCTCACCGCCCGCGGATCCGGCGCCTCCACCTCACCGCCCCGCGGATCTGCGCTCCCACCACCGGGCGGCGGATCCGGCCTCCCCTCCACCTCCACGGCCGGATCTGGCGCCACCACCTCACCGGGCGGGCGGATTTGGCGGGAGGAGTCTCCCATGGCGGGGGACGGGCGTGGGCCCCCTCCCGACGTTGGCGCCCCACCCGTTGGATGTAGAGGCGGCGCAGGGGACGCGTTGAATGCGGCGGCGACGGGGACGCTTTGGTGCGGCGGCGACGGGACGTGTTGGTGCGGCGGTGCCAGGCCCAAATCCCGGCCCGGGTCCGGGTTGGGCTTTGTCCATTTTTTTTTTTTTTCTGCTGATTAACCATGGCGGGCAAACCACGCCCGCCACCATGGTGTATGCATTTACCGTGACCATAGTTGCGTGGCGGGCCAATTTGCCCGCCACGCCAAAAAATATTTTTTTACCTGCCACCAAAAAGATTTATGTAGTAGTGATGAGCACCGATTGTATCTAGCAGCCGGCGGGGATAGAGTCGTTGAATATATGCCCGTGCGAGGTTGAAATATATATTTTGATGAAATTGTTATTCTTCTAACGTGCACTTTGAGGTTGCCACGCCACGCACTCTCACTGTCTCCCTCTCAGCTCTTGCTACCAGGTGTCTGCTTGTGGCTGCACCCCCGCTCGATGAACCCCCTACAGCCCCTATTCCCCTCCGCCCCTGCTCAATGGACCATGTTTTTTTTCTAACCACCATAAAATTTGCCTAATGCTATTGTCAAAGGTTTATATTTTTTTGAGAATGACACAGTACAACGCAGACGCTCACAACACGCACGCACACTCACCCCTATGAACACACGTACGCAAACCCTACCCCTATGAGCACCTCCGAAGTACTGAGCACCCGGCAGATCTGGAGATTCTCGAAGTCACCATTGGCGCCTCGTCGTCGACGGGAACGTCGCTTACCACTTAATGCATAACGCCGGAAATTATGGGAAAATCCCAAGAAAAGGTTTGTCTTATTTGGAGTTGAGTTCACTATTTAAGATTGAAGTGGATGTTGGATCTAATTGGGCTTGACCATTTTAATCCAATTAAATCAAATAAATTCTAAGGCCCATATTAAATATAGGAGGATTAAAGTCTTTATCCCATATGTGTGACTCTGACTAAATTTTGACTCAACTTAAATAGGTGGTTTATGTGAAGTTGAGAGACATGAAGGGCGTGCCACACGCACACGCGCCAGGTGCAGGGTGTGCTGGGTGTTGACACATGAGAAGTGGATGGAATCATCAAATGAGCAGGTACCGGGAGAGATATCTCCCTCTGTCTCTTCCGCTCGTGCATATGAGGGCAAAGAAGCCTCACTCCGTCCGCCTCCTCCTCCACTCGTGCATATGAGGACACCGATCAGAAGCCCTCCCCTCTGCTCGTCTCTCCTCTGCTCATGCATATGAGGGCGCAAACATTAGAAGCTTACTTCTGTTTGTTTCCTCCTCTGCTCGTGTTTATGAGGGCCGCACAGACATTAGAAGCCTCTACTCCCTCCTCCTCCGCATGTGCATACGAGGGCGCCAATCTCCCTCCACCCTATCTCTCCTCCAGTGGCGTAGCTAGATGGGTGGCACCGTGAGCCACGGACCACCCTAGAATTCAACAAAGTACCTTTTAAATATTAATCCTAAGATATCTAATTTTATTTAGAGACAATTTTTAGGTACAATAAGGAGATTTCAAGGTATTTTATGAGACAGTTTATTTAGCTTTGATACTTGTTATGATAAATTAACATACTATATTTGTAATATTAAAAACATAATATAAGTTGGACCACCCTAGCGTAAGATCCTAGCTACGCCACTGCTCTCCCTCTGCTCACACACATACGAGACAGAGTCACCACACCTCTATTTTCTATTCCTACTGCTCCAAGTTTGATGGAGTCATCAAACAAATAGTTACTGGTAGAGATAACTCCGTCCATTACATGGAGTAATTGCTAATAGCTCCCTCCGTCTCCTCTTGACATTAGGAGAGCCTCCTCCATCCATTCGTGCATATGAGGGCACTGACATTAGGAGCCTCCTCCCTCCATCTGTCTCCTCTTCCTAGCACGCAGATGAGGGCACCGACATTAGAAGCCTTACACGTATGATACATAGAATCGCCACACCACCCATCTACAACACTTGATTGGTTGTGCAAGCGAATCAGGTTTTTGTGGAGCATGAGATTGCACAAGTACTTCTTGTTAGGGTGAGCTGCAAATCCTGTCCAGCTTGCTATGCCAACTCAACCCAAAAAGACACAAGCGATAGGTGTGGGGATTACTCCCCGCCTTATATGTTGTGTTCCCCACCACCAATTTTGATGTGGGACTAAACATAATTAACAATCCCCCCATCACACATCATCCCAACTCTTCACATCACACAACTCTATGAGATCTCTAGAAGACATTTTTCCAGGTCCCAAGTCCAATGCTCCATGTCACAAACAACCTGTACGACCACCGAGACACTAATGGGCTCCCCAATCACCTTGTGACTTCTGAGTTTTTCTACATTTTTTTACCATGGGCGTCGATACCGCTTATCAGAGTGCGATCGGATTTGGCATAACTCGCTATACCCGAGGCGGCGCCACCCTAGGCCTTGGTATACCGAAAGCACTACATACCAAGGCACTGGGACTGCTTCAACCTAAAAAGACTAGCTTGATAGGTGAGAAGTGCCCCTGATTTATGTGTTGTGCTGCCCCACCATAAATTCCGATGCTTGTCTAAACCTAACACTTATCTATTCATCCATGTCTAATTGCTGGGTATACTCTTGATCTTTTTGGATAAATGAAATTTAGTACTTCTATTGTAATATATGTACTCCCTCCGTCCAGGAAAACATGCAACTATTGGTTGCGTGCTTGAAAAAAGGTAGTTTACATTTGACCAAGTTTCTAGTGAATAGTATTCATATTTATGGCCCCAAATTAATTTATTATGAAAATACATTTCATAATGAATCCAATGATATTTATTTAATATCATAGATATTTATACCTTTTATCTATAAAAATTGATCAAACTTTAAATACTAAAACCTGACACTGTGCTAGAATCGCATGTTTCCCTGGAGGGAGGGAGTAGTATGTTCATTATGGTTTCTATTACGGTTAGATCACTTTCGTGTACATATACGATATCATAAATCTTTTTGTAATTTTGGTGGATTATTAAGCTATGCGTAACTTTGCCTAAATATCTAATAGTGGATAACAGCTATATGCATTGGTTGATGCAGAGGCTGGAATATTAATATATTCCCTTTTCTAAAAAAAAATCTAACAGTGGATAAATTAAAGAAGAAACTTTTGTTGCTCACCAGAACATACATGATGGGGATTAATAAAGAGTACACGATGGAATTGATACCTGTGTCTCGAGAGCAGCCATCGAAAAGGAATGGGTTGCCGACGTAACCAGAATTGCAGAAGCATGAATACCCAAAATATTGCGTCTGCTCGACGTTGACACATCGGCTATTGTTGCCAACACAAGCGAAGTTTGCAGTGTTCTTCTTGGCGCTCTCACAACTTGGTTGATCTATGATGTTCCAGGAGAGGTCAGTTTGTACTGTACTCACGTTGATGTAGTCCCATAAAGAGCTCCTATTCTGGGGTGCCCCAGGATCATTTTTTCTCCGTGCTGGACAAATTTGAGATTAAATGCTTGGATAGGGGAGTTCCAATACAGGATGCAACATCCGGTGCCGTTGCAGTTTTGCGTAGCCACCATGTCCCTAGTCGGACATATAAGAGTGCAAAACAGATAACTCATATTTACATCCAGATTGGTAAAATATATGTCAAAGTTGCAACCAGTGGCACGCAACAAGAAGCCTGCAAACATAAATGGACGCCCAGGAGAACTCCACGACAAATTGTAAACGTTAACACCATAACTCACTGGGATTGTAGAATTTATATTGATTCCTATATAATCGATGCCCCATCATAGACAAATGTACCTATGACAATATCGCGGGCAACCTGGGTGATGCCATCACGCAAGAGGAGTACTGGGGGCTGAGCGGACTCGTTGCAGGTGAGGGGGCAAAGTCAGGATCCGGGAACAATGAGCACCGATGCCAAAGGGATAGCTGAAGGTCAAGTCCCCACAACTCGTCTTACAACCGGCGAGGGTTGCGACAGAGGGAACTTTGCCATTGCCCTTTTGGCTTCCCAGGACTCCCGATGCTGCCACCAATTGAATCCCGAGGAGTACTGCTGCACGCAGCAGCAATGGAAACATTGCGCCGCAGTTCATGGCTCTACTCTAGGTTTGGATTATATATTTTGTGTGAAATATGAGGTATAAAATTTTCTGTTCCGTAAACCCTCACAGCTTTACATATATATAAGACTAATCTGCCCAACCTATTAGTCAATTGCAGAGATTACACGGTCGGCCCAAGGTAGGCAAAGGTTGTTGTCAAATTATTTTTTCTATACGCATACTTCTGTAGTACTAGTCAATTTTGTCTGCTTACTAATAAGTCCATTCCCAGTAACTCCCCATTCCCAAATAGGGTGATGATATGGATGATTGAATACAATTTTTACTAATGGTGTCAGATACTTTGACAATTTCAGACATAGTTTTGATAGATATAGCAATATAGCAAAACATTTATCACATCACATATGTACGTACACATGTGAAATACTACTCACAGTGTATATGAAAACAGTTCTGAGTTTCACAAACTTATTGAATACAGTATACCCAAGGGCGAGAGGTCCTTAAGTTGCCTCAAGGTCCCAAAGTCCTAAAATACATTTTTGAATCCCGAACTTTTAATGTATCTTATCCTTGCCCCACCAGCATATATTTACCTAATTAACCTGTGACATGGATATGACAAATAGAGCCCCCATATGTCAGTGCATGGCAAGACTCCACCTTAGAAAAAAAAACATATCATTTTTTTCATACGATGATTTAAATATAAAAAAGGACTTGACTACAGCATGCGCGCGCAGAGGGAATTCCTCCTTCCGGCTGCACACCCCGCGCTAGGCACACCCCCGCACGCATGACTATTCCAGCCCGCCCCACGCCTTCCTCCCCTTCCTACTTCCACCGTCCAACCCGTCCCGGCACCACGACACACTCCCAACCTCCGGCTCCCAGGCACACACCAATCAGACACGGGATTTCCTCAGCCTCCCAGGCACGCGCCACGCGTGGACACGGGATTTATTTTCCTCCACTTCCTAGGCGCCCGCCACGCCGAACACGCCATTCCCAACCTCCCGTGCACGCGCCGCCGGGACACCACCCTCTCAGATCTTCTTTTCCCCAAGCAATCAACAACAGGTTCTTCTCCCCCAATCTATCAACAGCAACATACAGGTGTGTTTCTCCCCACCATTACCCACCCAGATTGAAATTACAGAATCTCTCAAGAGCAACAGATTGGAAATTACAGACTGGAAATTACATGTTGTCTTGGATTGCAATAGGCTAAGATCATGAAGAAATTCACATAGCAAGATGCCAACAGTTATAGCAAGAGGCCCTTCCCCAGGAACTCACTGAACCCAAGATTGATGAAGGGAATCTCATACATCCAAGATTGATGCAGGCAAAGTATAAATAGGAACAAGTATTTCAAGTTAGTTGTCCTCATAATTTACTTTCTTTCTTCGACCGCTTTAGATCCTTACATGAGACCATGTGATAGATTGCGACTATACATATCATCAGGAATTGACATATTACTAGAAGTCACAAGGTTGGTAGGATAGTTACTGATTGCTAGGTATTACCCACAGATTTTCATGCCTTCATAGCAGCTTGCCTTAACATTGGTGGTGCCTTCACATTGCTTTGAAAATTGCCTTGACATTACTTGATATCCACACTACCTTTTCGGAAGTAGTACTTAGTATTTAGGTTGTTGGTTCCTTCAGATGGCTGTCCAACATGCATGAAAAAAAAAGACCATTAGTGCATATTAGAGAATTTTCAGCTAGGAATTACTGTCAGGAATCAACACATTAGAGCATATCCTGTCAGGTATCACCACATTCAGTTTTCAGCTAGGAATTTTCAAGTATTCCAATAGGGTACACTAGGAATTTTCTACTGCAGCTTGCTTGCATAGAGAAAAAAAACTAGAAGATTGCATATTTGTAGCAGCTTTTAGCTTGCTTGCATAGAGAAATCTCAAAGTGAATGCCTTTGTATTTGCTGTAGCATGCCAGTAAAGTGCTTTACTCAATAGGACTATGTTCTGTATTCCTCTTAAGTTAATGAGAGATGGTTGCTGAATTTTTTTTCTTCTCTCCAAACTAATAACCAAGGATAAAATATATAAGTTTGGTCACTCTTGGATTGCCTTTTTGGTTCTATTTCATGAGTGTGACTCCTATTGTTGTCTATAAATGGTTCTCAGCCTATGTATTGTACATACTATCTGTACTTTATTTTTTCTTGTTACCATAATATACCCGCACTCCACATCAAAAGTGCTTCATTTTTCATACATAAATGCCTAGCTTTTGATACTAAATTGCTAGTTTCCTATTCCCACGTACCTTGCTTAGCTTTAGCTTATCCCACCAGTTTGCTTCATTCTTGGGGTGTGTCACCCACATCGAGTCCAGTACCTCGGATCTCTCTGCCCTTAGGTTTAGAACCAGCAAGTAGTAGTGTCCCGCTCTCTCTGATCCGTCGCCGCTTCCCAATTTCACAAGCACATACCTGCGTCGGTTTTTTTTCACATCTCGCTAGTAACACAACAAACCTGAATATTCTGACTTTTAGTAAAGGTTTCATATGTCAACTCACCATCTGACGGTGCTCGAGGTGGTTATCAGCAGCTCTGAATACGCGAGTCACCTCAGTCCTATCAAGCTGGGCCGGTTGGAGGTATGTCTGCCAAAAAAATGAATAAATGCGTGAAAAATGCTAATGGGTATGTGTAAAAATACTTGACTAAAAAAATAAATTGTAAAGAGAAAAAGGGAAGTCTGACCATGACTCTTAATGGAAGCACACGCTACTTGACAGGCTTGACCTTGGATTTCTCCAAGTAAATTACTTGAATCGCAATCTCTGCAACCGTGTTATGTAGGTGGCCTCCTAGTTTAACTAAAGTAGCAAGGTGGTCCGAGATAGACAAAGAACTCCCAGAAATTGACTATCATTGTCCTACAACAATGAGAACACAAACTATGTTAGAAAAATGAACTTGGTAGGTTGTAATCGGGATAATGTTTAGCTTAACCGAAAAAAATGCTCGTGCAAAAAAATAAAGAAACTGCTTAGAAATAACCAAATAAATGCTAAACTGGAAGAAATGCCATGCTGAAAACTAAACCTTGTTCTTCTTTAGAAATACTTATTTTTCCCAGCCGCACCAAAATCATACCATACAGGTTCACTATGCGCTATAGTAACTCTAAATGCATCGATTACGCACACCTTTTTAGTACAGGAGCAACATATCTTAGGAGGGAACCTAACTGAACTCTATGGTGATCTCTGAATAAATGCTTTGCTAGAAATGAATAAATGCCAAGCTAGAATTTAAAAATTGCTAAGGCACAATAAGAAAAATGCTAAGCAGTTTACTTTGTATCTTGAATAAATTTGGTAGGTTGTGATCGTATATAGGAGTCTCGTTAACGAGTATTTTGCCCCCGCATCTAAGGCTTTAACATGGCCCTACCCGCACCGCACGAGACACACACGATTCTCGAGTTCCTAACCTATTATCAACAATGCAACGGAGTGGATTCGCTTCATTTCTAAACAATAATATATCTATTGTACCAAACATATTGATGGGAGAAAAAGGAGGGTTGGCTAGGTCAGGAAGGGAGGCAGGCTAGCAGAGTGGGTTGGATTAGGTTGGAAGTGGATTTTTGGCTCATGTTAGATGGATTGGCATTCACAATGCTCAGATTTAGCAACAACTTGTCCCTATTGGCCCTCCGGTCACCAAACAACACATCACAATCACTCATGAAAACTAGTATGGAGAAGAAAGTAGAACTGAATAAAATGCTTTTGTTGAACTAAATAAATGCTAGGGAAAAATAAAGAAACTGCTTACAAATAACCAAATAAATGCTAGGCTAGCTAATTGTGCAAATCAAGACCAAACTGCTAGTTGTGTATATAGAAAGTATTACAAGCTACTGGTATTAATTAGGTGCTGCAGGAAAGCAGAGACAAAAGATTGAAAATGCTGCTACAAGAAATGAGGAAAGCACGTACTCATCAGATTGCCTTCCCCGAGTAGACCTTGCATGTGCATACACTGCATTATAGACAACAGTAACATCTTTGTTGCAAGTGAAATCCATCTTTGATTTTGAAGGCCACCGAACCCAGCTTTATCTATCATATTGCGCTGAGCTCTTGTACAGCTTAACAAGCGTGGTAGGGGAACCACGGTTCCTTTTTCCCTCAACATTCCTTGTACCCTGAATAAGACAAGTCAAATGTAAGATGCTTAAAAAAAAATAGAAAAATGCTAAATGTGACACATAAAAATGCTACAAGGAGTACACATAAATGCTGGAAAAGGAACATGTATTCATTATAACAAAACAAAAAGAGCATGGTCATACCTAGCTTGAAGAAGGTGCATCTTGCCACTGTCTAGGTCCTCTAGCCATTTTTTCCTGCATACAATGAATAGAATGTGAGAACCTAAGACAATGTTGAAGGTAGAAGGTAACAAAAAGTGCATACAAAAAATAGATCAATTGGAACAAAACTGATAATGGGGTCTTTTTTTGGCAGACAGTGCAACCAATCGGGCCAGCTTGATAGGACTGAGGTGACTCGCGTATTCAGAGCTGCTGATAACCACCTCGAGCACCGTCCGATGGTGAGTTGACATATGAAACCTTTACTAAAAGTCAGAATATTCAGGTTTGTTGTGTTACTAGCGAGATGTGAAAAAAACCGACGCAGGTATGTGCTTGAGAAATTGGGAAGCGGCGACGGATCAGAGAGAGCGGGACACTACTACTTGCTGGTTCTAAACCTAAGGGCAGAGAGATCCGAGGTAATTGGACTCGATGTGGGTGACACCCCAAGAATGAAGCAAACGGGTGGGATAAGCTAAAGCTAAGCAAGGTACGTGGGAATAGGAAACTAGCAATTTAGTATCAAAAGCTAGGCATTTATGTATGAAAAACGAAGCACTTTTGATGTGGAGTGCGGGTATATTATGGTAACAAGAAAAAATAAAGTACAGATAGTATGTACAATACATAGGTCGAGAACCATTTATAGACAACAATAGGAGTCACACTCATGAAATAGAACCAAAAAGGCAATCCAAGAGTGACCAAACTTATATATTTTATCCTTGGTTATTAGTTTGGAGAGAAGAAAAAAAAAAATTCAGCAACCATCTTAACAAATGGAACAAAGGTGTCTTCACTTCGGTGTTTTTTGTGGCTACTGCTGCATGAATTATGTATGAATGTAAGATCGGTTTGCTAGTGTTTAGCTTAGGTAGGCATGCACCGACCGACACCTACTAGTGCTTGCTTGGATTTGGTTTTGGTGCGTGTGGAGATTAAAATTCAGATTAGAATGGCTAGGATAAAATATGATTGTTGCACTGAACTAATCCAACCAAGTTTGGGTAACAAGGACACATGGTACAAGCAAGAAATAGAGCACATCCAATGCATACTAAAATGCTTACGCCTAATGTGCAGCCACCACAAAATATATAGTGAAAATAGTACAACGTACAAGTACATCGAGTCAAGCCTAACCTTGTTGAAGAGAAGCTACCCCACCCCTTTACGATGACGGTAGAGGAAGAAATTGCTTCACCAATCTGGTTCTCGTCCAAATGGTTGCTTGCAGTTCCTATGAATTGAAAAAAAAGCAGAGTAAGCTTCATTAATCAAATGCAATTCCTATGAATTGAAAAAAAGCAGAGTAAGCTTCATTAACAAAATGCAGTTCCTAAGAATTTGTATTGGCGAGAGTTTGGGCAAAGGGCGCAGTTGTCCCAAAGGCACGAAGCAAAAACTGCCTTACAAATTAAGAAAAATGCTATTACAAACATGAAAAGTGACCTGGCACTTTGGAAGAAGAAATGCTTATGTATAGATTTACACGACGAGAGAATAATAGAAGAAATGAGTTTTAGGCAAGCCCTTGTTAGATGCCAAAAAGAGAGGGAAAGGCAAGCACCAAAACGAGAAGCATGATCAATTCACAAATGCACTAAAATGGTTTATTAGCCACAGGTTGAGTATAGTGTATTACTGTCACTGATTAGTAAATACACTGGTCCTGTCTGAAATGCACCAATGGAACCCCCAAAATCCGCTAGGTAGCACATGTCCACATACACGTTGCAATGAGATCATTGAATCAAAGCTGAAATTTGAGGGTACATTAATTCAGATTTCAGAATATAGATCTCATCGGTTTTGCTTCCTGGTTGATACTTGGGAAATCATACATCAGCAGTTCACATTCAACTGAAGAAACAAAAAACAGTGCTAATGGAGTACTATATTGACATTGTCTCCAAAATAACCTAGAAACACTGTTGTGTCTGTTGATGACTCCTATCCTGCCTATTCTATTCTTAGCTTAGGACCCTTGCCTCATATGCACTATTGCATTATATGCTCAGTCATTCAGACATTCAGAGAAGCGCACATGTTGAATATACACCAATAATAACTGATAGGGGAACCACACAAATGTGCACATGTAGTTAACATAACTATGATATGATGAGGACTAATACATAACGCGCGCTGTAATAGGAGATAGTCCAAATACACATCAACAAAACTCAAGTTCTCCTCAAATTAGGCCTGAAATATGGCAGAAATAACTCACTGTTGCATTTAGTAGAAAATTCCAACCCTGTGCAATAGCATATACAACAGTTGCAATTCAGGTCCAGATGCCCAATATGCACTTGCAATGGTAGATCCATCAACGGGGATTTGTATAGGCGTGATCCCCCGACCATAACGCGTAGGTTAGAACATGATGCATCGAATTGGCTAAGAAGAACAAACGCATCAGAAAGGGGAAAGGGGAAACAAACCAAATCTGAGTCAATTTTGAAGCCCAAATCAGTGGCAAGGCGAAGGCGCGGCAATGGGGGACGAGTGCTCGCCGGGAAGAGGAGGAGCTGCCGCTGGAAGAGCATGCACGACCGTCGGAGATGGGTCGTACGGCCGCAGTGGAGAGCGCACGGACGCCAGCGAGACCACGCACTACCGTCGGGGAGGGTACCACGGCCGCCGATGAGCGCCTCCGCAGCAGGTGGGAGGGCGCGAGTCCCGCGCAGCACCGGAAGGTGCGAGGCCGCGCGTAGCCGGAGATGCGCCGAGGAGGCCTCGGGGAGCGCAGCCGCCGGAGAGGACGGGGGCCTCCACGGCAGCAGCGGGTAGGATGGGGAGCGCCGAGGGGCCGCGCGGCAGCCGCGGGGAGAGCGTGGCGGCGAGTCTCGGTTGGTGGTGGATCCCGGCGTCGCCGCCGCCGTGTCGGAGAGAGAGGAGAGACGAGAGGGAGAGGAGAGGACAGAGAGGGGCAGCGACTGAAACGCTACTGAAACGAGAGGGTGCGGTTCCATCTTTCCCGTTCAACACGCTCGCCCATCGGACGGCATGCTGCGGTGCTCGCCAATCGGACGGCAGCGCGTGGTGCGCAGGAAGAATCGCGGCGCCCGCGCGCCCAGAAAGTAGTATTTAGGATAAAAAAATGTAGCTCTCGATGTGACATGCAACTTTCAATTTTTCATACGGCCGGTCTGCTGCCCAAGCAAAGCCAGCGCGTCCTTGACGGATCATTATGGTTTTTCTTTTTAATAACTGGAATATGCATAGGTGAGATAATGCTATGGCCGGTTTATTTTTAATGGGCCTGTTGGGCTTGAGATTATTATCGTTTGGATCGAGGTGCTAATTGATTGCGAGGGGCAGTGCTTTTAGCAGTGTTTTCTTTGTTTCCATAAGAATGATAACTCGTATTTCGTCATTAGGATACGGCAACCATCTAGAAAGTTATAAAGGATTCCTACCTAATTTCTTCCCAAAAGCACAGCTGCACGTACAAGGATTACTGTATACGGTAACGTATGTTGGGGCCATGAAATTTCTCCATACAATATATAAAACTGTACTGTTTCAAGTAAAGTAATATTTTGACTTCCCACACGCTTTAATTTGAAGACCTTTTCTTCTTCGTGACAATGAATTTGGCCAGTCAAGCACTTGGCGTGAGGAATTGGCAAGACACACTGTCGAATTGTCCATGAGTCCAGTCAATGATAGGGACCAATGTGAGTGCGAGATGTCGATGGACATGTGCCGGTGACCTCCACCACAAAAGATATAATTATCTCTCTATCTCTAGTTAAACTTTGCAAAGTTAAATCATGTTTATAGATAAGGATATCAATATTTATACTACAAATATATGCAGTATGGAAATATATCTAATGATGAATGTAATAACATTTATTTAATGGAAAACTAAAAATGGTTATCTTTCTGCTATGCTAGAATTACATTATTTTTTGTATGTAGTGAGTAACACTGAAGCCATTCCCTGTTAGAGGACAAATAAGAAAGCAAGAAACTCAAACCAAGAAACAACCCTCCTTTTGCATAGTTTAATAGCTTGCATCTTGTAGTTTTTTTTTTTTTTCAGCTACGAGCTATGGACAAACATTTGTGAGTTGTGAGCTCTGCAGCTATTGTGTATTACTCTCTCTATCCCAAAAAGAGTGTTACTATGGGTTTCATGTACCACAAATAATAATAATTTCTTATATACATTGGGTCAAAGTAAAAATGTTTGACTCATAAGTATTGAGAATGACTCTTGGTGGGACGGAGGGAATATGTGCCGTGGAAAAAATGGAAGACGCCTGATTGAAATAGTTATGAAACCTTCCTCTCTCCTTGAAACAGTTGTGAAACATTTATCTATTGTGAATTGGCTTGTAGTCGACGGTCCAGGTGAGACGCTACCCACCGGGGTTCAAATCCCGGTGCTCGCACCTTTCCCCCGCGATTTTTCTAAGATTTACTGGCGTTATGTGTTAATCGGTAAGCGACATTCCGTTGACAACGAGGCGCCAATGGTGACTTTGGGAATCTCCAGATCTTCCAAGTGCTCAGTCCTTCGAAGGTGCTCATAGGGGTAGGATTTCCGTATATGTGTTCATAGGGGTGAGTGTGCGTCCGTGTTGTGAGCGCCTGCATTGTATTGTGTAATTCTCAAAATAAATCATTTCTCTATTTTGCAGAAAGCCCAAAGTGGAAACCAGGGTAAAGATGCGCCAAAAATTGTATATACACCCTCCATTGTGGAAAACAGGGTAAAGATGCGACAAAAATTGTATATACACCCTCCATCCCAAAAAAAAGAATGCAGTTCTAGCATATTACCTTCTTCTAGTATATTAAGTTTGACCAATTCTAGATTCAAAAATATCGATATATTTATGATATCAAACAAATATGATTAGATTAGTAACTAAATGTATTTTTATAATAAGTTGATTTGAAGTCGTAAATGTAAACACCATTCACTAGAAACTTTTGGTCAAATGTGAACTATTTTAACTGGCACGCAACACATGTAGTTGCGTTCTTTTTTTGGGACAAAGGTAGTACTATGGAAAATCAGCCGCTTTGAAAAAGTAGCTTCTGGTTCAAACTTTTGAACGGTGATTTTTTTATCAGAAGAACGTTTCAAAAGCTAGTTAAATCAAACAACTTAATTCAATGGCTCATAGATGAACGAGCGAACATATTCAATGGACGTCTGCTTGTCAGTGGACCCATGACCCAAATTCAGTGGACCATGACCCCAAGTCTGTCAACGTGATTACATCCCTCCCTCCTCTAAACATATTCTAATAACCCATTCAAGTATGGTCGCTCGGCTTGACTCAGTGCATTCCCAGTAGCTCCCCAATAGGGTGATGATAGGGACGATTGAATACAACTTTTACTAATGGTGTTAGATATTTTGACAATTTCAGACATAGTTTCATGTAGCAATGTAGCAAAACATTTATTCACATCATATATGTACGCATATGAAATACTACTCACAACAGCAACATCATATATGATCACAGACAAACTGTATACAAAAACAGTCCTGAGTTTCGTACAAATATATCGAATACAGTTTTATTAACCAAGGGCGAGCTGTCCTTGAGTTGTCTCAAGGTGTCATCTATGTCTTCAATGTCCTAAAATGCATTTTTGGACCCTGAAGTTGTAATGTAACTTATCCTGTCCCCACCATCTAGCGTTTACCTAATCTGTGACATGGATATCACAAATAGAACCCTCATATGTCAGTGCAAAGGCTCCACCTTAGAAAAAAAACATATCATTTTCATATAGCCACGATAAAGATCATTTAAATATCAAAAAAATTGTAGCTCTCGATGTGACATGCAACTTTAAAGTTTTGATTTTTTTATTTGAGAACGTTAAGATGCCAAAAATAATATAAAGTTTTAGCAACAAATCACGTATGAGGGCTTGTCATGTTAGATAATTATATCGTTCTTGGATGGTGTTGAATAAATATACTTTCTATATGAAACTTGTAGCTCTCGATAACATCTACAACTTTTTTAGTTTGACTTTTGTCATTTGAGACTTAATAAAATTTCAACAACATATATTAATCGCGTACCAGAGTTTGTCGTTTAAAAACAATCATATCTTTTTATATGGTGTTGGATAATAATACTTTTGTTTATTGATTTTTTTTTCTCGATGCGATGTACAAATTCCTTCGTCATTGGCAGACGTGAAGATGCTCATAACAATAGTCTAAAGTTTTATCTCTCGATGGGCATTTGGATCGGCGCATGAAGAGCAACAGTGGCGGAGCTAGCATCACAGAGCTGGGTATTCCGCACATAAAATTTATTGATACAAATGTGCAATAGTAATAAACAAATTACATGGTCCGAGCAAAGTGGCATACAGCCATTGTCTTCCTCATCTGTGTTACAAGAATCCAATGCAGAAAAAAAAAAAAAGAAAATGAAATCTTAATTTTTTTACTCACGAAGAATGTATCTGACGAACGACTAGCATTGCTTGTGTAGTTGTGTTCACCTTGGCTCAAGCCTTCCACTACCAGGTCACGGGCTGCCGGAGCGGCGGGCTCGCCCACGGCGGCGTCGGTCGCCGCAGTCCGGGGGTCCACCGCCCGCCCCGCCCGGTCGCCGGATTCGCCGAAGTCGGGATGTCGAACGCAGTGGTGTAGGTTGCGCCGGCGGGCGGAACGGCGGCCGCTCCGCCGCCGACGCCGCATGGCGCTGGATCGGGATGGGAGAACGGGAGGGTGGAGGGCAGGCGCCGCCGCCAGATGCGGGCGAGCATCTTGGAGCCAACCGCCGGGCGCCAACGCTGCGGCGCCGACCACCCTTTGTGGGTCGCCCATGGCCCCACGGCCCGCACAGAGACGACGAAGGCCACCAGCCGAGACGACGACGACGAAGGCGAAGCCGGCGCCACGCACGGCTCGCGGCGGTTAGGGTTCGGCGGCCTTTCCCTCCCTTCCTCCTCCCCGGCCAGAGAATCCGCCGATCCCGGCCGGCTGGCCGCATGGCGGTCGGCGGTTCGCCGATGGTGAGTGAGGCGGCGGCGGCACGGGCCGAGCTGGCCAGGCCAGACTCATTCTGGCTGGGTATGGGTAGGGCGGCGGGGCGCCGAGGTCGGCCATGGCGGGTGTGCTCGGAGCTCGAGGAGGCGGCGGCGGCGGCGGTGGCGGCTAGGGTTAAAGTTCGCCTACCGGGAGAAGAAGAGAGGGGGAGGGGAGGATACCGCCGGGCGCCCTAGGGCTCGCCGGAGCTCCGGCGAGCCCTAGGGTTCGGGCGGCGGGGGCGGAGGCGGGGGGGGGGCGTGCTCGCGAGGAAGAGAGCTAGAGGAAGGAGGAAGAGGATAGTGCCGTGGCGGGCCTTTAGGTGGGCCGACCTCTTTGGGCCTTCCCCCGGTCGGCGCGGGCCGACTGTATGGCGGCGCCTAGCACGCCCCGGCGAATGTGCGATGCGAGTTGGGGTTAGGGAGGAAAGGATGCGACCTTTTTTTCTTCTTTGCTGGGCTGTTGGTCGCTGCTTTCTATTGGGCTTTGTCACTTTGGGCCAGATTTGCAACAAGTGAACAGCCGACACCAGTATACGTATACATTGATTCACGTATGTATTTAAGTTTGTTTCCAAAATCTTGGGTATTATATGGAATAAAGGGATATACCCCTAGCGACGCCAGTGAGGGCAATGCACTGTAGGGTGGGCACTGTGTGGCCGGCTGCAGGAGGCCGCCTTGCCGGGGGCGCTTCTGTGCATCACGCGGTGCGCGGAGCCGCGACGCCTAGGACGACGAGCGAGGGCAGCCCACGTAGGGCGCCACCACAGGGAGACGATGGCACTTGTTTTTTTTTGCCGGCAAGGCGAGGCGAGCTGGAGGGATGCAGCGAGAACGACGGAAAAAGAAGGAAGATAGAAGAGAGGACGGCGACGTGGGTGAGCGATGGCCAAGCGAGGGGAATCAGACAAAGGTGGCTGAGGTGTAACAATGGGAGGGGGAGAACGTGATGAGGAGCTGAGGTGGACCAATGGGAGAATTCGGGGATAGGAGGCCGGGCTGGCTGCCCAGGGAGCATCATGCTATTGTTAGAGTATAAATAGTAGATAGATGAGGCCAACATTCAAGGCTTTGTCAATTTATTTTTCTTGACACGCTAGTCGACTGATGCCTTAATTAACTGCTCACTACATTCTTATTCTGTCCCATTTAGATGTATTGAAATTTTAGCAACGGATGATCTGAGGGACAACTTTACCATGTGTAGGGTAGTAGGCATCGCAGCACCTTCCACCCAAAGGCCTAATCGTCCTAAAAGACTAGGGGAAGGGTGGCTCTCCCTTTTAAGGTGGCTTCCTCCTCCCAAGCTAAGTAAGGTGGGATTATTTAAAGGCTCACACGGTCGCCGTCCGACAACAACTAGGCCACTTGGCCTTTTTTTTTTTTTTGCGTCTTTGTCAACGGGTAACAGTGGAGGATGTCCTCATCAGAGTGCCCCTGCCATCACTTCAAAAACATCTGTGTGAGGAGGGAAAGTGCGACACCTGTCGTCAACTCATGCAGTTACTGTCCTCCTCCAGGGCATCGCGCCACACAGCCACATGCCATACCTAGCTCCTCCACCCAGCACACTAGAGGCGTGCGACCTAGAGGCATCTTCTGAAGAGGTCCATTTGACTTATTTGCCTTGTCGCTCAACCAGAAAATTGGACTGCTAGGTTCCTTCAACTCTTGAAACATCAGCTAAGAGGGAGCTATATTGGATTTTCGAGATAGTTTAGAGAGGTCAATTTGACTTTATAGAAACTTATAAAAATGTATTTTCTTTCAAAAAAAAATACCCCAATAGTTTTCTCCAGAACAAATATATATTTAAAAATAATAACATCTGATCTAATATTAGAAAAAATCATAGATTTTTTTAATAATAATACAAGAAAATAAGAAGTTGTTTCATATTTTCCTAAAATCATGCTCTATGTGTTCTATAATAGCTCATACGACGTAAGTCGGTTCATCTCAAAGGTTTTGAAAAATTTTGTATTTACATGGTCATTATTTTGGATCTAACTACTTTTTATTCCATGTTTCCATTCATGTTCCTCTTATCACTGAATGTCTTGACAACGTTAGCCAAAGTTCAGTGTGCAACATGTGCAACATTAATTATTTTTGCCATGCCAAAATGCTTAGGAATCAAACTAAAAGATTGAATGGAATTGTTTCTAACACTACTGGATACACCGAAATGTCCTTGTCAGTGAGAAACCAATAGAAAAATATGAAATACCCCAATGGGAAAAATGTGAAAACCAATTTCCATGTCAGTTCACTGATAAATACACAGACGAAACAAAAGCTGTTAAAATAGTAAATCATGATTTCTTTAGAAATAATTAAAATCAAGCAATTAGCAATTTACCAAAACTCAACAAACTCAGCAGTGGACGACGAATTGGAAAAGTCTTGGCCACTGTCGGTACCAGTGTGCAATTTATAGTAGAAGAGGCCAACACGTCCTTGTAAATTTATTTTCTTGCCATCAATAGTCGACTGCTGCCTGAATGACACGCTACATTTCTCTCTTGCCCCATGTTCCAATGTCTCCACATCCCTTAGGGTTTGTTTGCTTTTTGCGGCAGCACAATAGTACGTTACTACATCCGGCCGGCGGCGCCACTACCTCCAGGTGAACAGCCGGCATGGAGCTCCGGCCCCTCCCTGTATGTTAATCCTTTGTTTGTGATGTATGAATTGATTTGTGGATGAGATTTGTGATGTGTTGAATCTCTCCTTGTTTTTCTGTGATGTATGATATTGTTTCTTGGATGAACTGTGGGTGTAGCTAAGTTTCTTCCATGAATCCCTCCCCGTCTGTGATGTGTGAATTGATTCTTGTATGATTTGTGCAAAAGCATGCTCCAGCAAGCATGCTTGTAGGATTCCTTTTTTTTTTTTTTTTTTTTTTCTTAGAAACCTATCAGTGTCGGGTGAAGGTCGGGCAGTGCTAGCAAAGAAGCATCACTGCCGACTTGCTTGTGGCAGTTCATGAAGGACAGAAAAGGCGACTAGAGGGGGTGTGAATAGGAGCCTCGACAAATTCTTTCAAATTAGCGCCCTTGTAGCTCTCATTACCCCCTCAAAGCAAATCAACCAACTCATGGAAGGATCACGACCTTGATTGCAAGGTGGATGACCTAGGGGATGCCCTAGAGTCACAGCGGATCAACCGGAGACACCTCAATGAGACCACTCAAGCGAGTGCTAGAAAACAGCAAGTTTAACCACGGGAGACCGGACAGTCCGGGCCTATAAGGGCGGACTGTCCGCAGGCACCGAATGCTGAAAGGTCCGCGACTTTGGCCGGACTCTCCGCAAGAGGAAAATCCGAACACGAACAAACGAGCAAGAACTCGACTATCGATCGACCACCGCCGGACTGTCCGCGCCCCCCGGCCGGACTGTCCACCGTTGAAAACGAAACCACGAACCTTGCTGCACTCCCGCGCTAGTGCCCGTAGCCGAATGAAGCCGGACTGTCCGGGCTGAGGTTCCGGACTGTCCGCGGTCCACGTGGCAAAGAGAGGAACGGCTGAGCTCGAACCGACCAGAGCCCGACGATCGGACTGTCCGGCTTGGGGGCTAGATCCCATCGCGCCCGTCGGGCGATTCAAGAACAGAGCCACCGCCGACGGGCGATTTTCTCCCAAAAATCGATCCAACCTCGATCAATATTGAATCTCAAGTCACGAAATTAGGTCTAGGTTAACTAGACATGCAGGTGACCAAATTCTTAAAAAAGAAATTCTTCATTTGACCGAGTAAATCGGCCGGGAATTTCATATCATGTTTCAAAAGCAAGAAAAACGAACTCGAACGCAAATCTTGCCCGATCTACGAACTCATGAGGTTCCAAGTGATTTCCTTCGGTGGAAACAATCCTCTCACGTCATAGCTCGAATTGGTGCAAGAAAACGAGTTCAAACGACCAACACACGAAGAAATCGGATCAAGAAGGGGGGAGGAGAAAAGAGTGACGAAAGTCACAAAGACAAGAACTCAAATCACAAAGACAAGATAGACACGGTCCATCGATCCAAAAGCCCAGAGGGCATGCACACACTAAGGGGTGTGCTTCCTACGAACAAAGGATCTCAAAATGCCCGGACCTCTCACAAAGCGGGGGGAACTACTCGTAAGGAAACCCTAATAGAAAACGCAACCGGAGAGGCAACCCGAGATGGAGGGCTGCCATCTCTATTTATAGGTCCGAATGACCATCCTAACCCCTATCGATACAATTGCGAAACCACTTAGCCAGGGGCATAATGGTCGGACTTGGATATCTTTTGATCCGACGGCCACCACGCCTTCTCACGGTAGCTTCTCGACCCGACGCGAACTCCCCGATGCCGCCACGTGCCGACCTTCCGTCCACGGAACATCCTCCTGTGTTTTGAGGCCCAAACCCGCGAAACACGCCATCGATGGTTTTGAGGCCCAAACCACCAAACCCGCACCCATGGTTTTGAGGCCCAAACCATGAAACCAGCCACCGATGGTTTTGGGGCCCAAACCACCAAACCTCCGACGCATGCCACCGGTCTTGACTGCCTGAGTCGCCAAGTCATCCGAGTCGCCCGCTCTACTTGCACGCCCGCCGTCTCGACCCGGTCGACATGGTCCTACCACGTCCTCTTGCATTCGTCGATGTCCCAGATGTCAGCCACCATGGCTAGCCACCCAGCGATCCGGTCCCTCGGTCCAAGCCTCAAGTCCGTCCTTCACCTCCGCGGTCCGTCGGCCCAGCACGTCCTCCTTGGCCCCTTCACCTGCGCCCGTCGCCTACCATCTCCGAGCTCCACATCTATACAACACGAACCAAGAGATACGTCTTCGACACACTCCACGTGTGCAGGTGAACATAGTCGAAGCATAAAGAATAAAGGAAAATAGAAGTAAAATGTTGACTGTTGACAATCACTCAATCACACAACTAAACACATTTGACCAAAATCAACCATGTGTTCGCAATCTCCCCCTTGATGAGTGCATTGTCAACATTCAACACAAAGACGTAAGAAGGAAGAAGATAGCACATCCACGTGAACACAAATTAGGCGCAAGTTGAAACAAAGTCACCGGATAGCAAAAATGGAGCAACAACTTGGTTCCCAAAGACATGGGCAAAAGGCTCGACACAACCAAGCTAAACCAACCGCTAGCCCTCAAGAAGAGGTAGATGTTGGTATTTTTTAACGCACACGAGATAAATCCGCAAGCGCCACGGAAAGTACCATTGTAGCTTTCACCGGAGTATTCAGTGGTATCGATTTCCACGGGAACGAGAAGTGAACTAGAAGGGATCAAGTACGTCCAAGAGATAAGATAGATAAATATTTTTGTAGGTAGAGAGGGGTTCTCTAAGGTTTTCTCAAGATTACTAAATACCAAGGTTCAGGCTTACTAAACCCTACTTACTGAGAGAATTTGTTCCTTTCCGATTCTCGAAAAAGACGGGAAACGGTAATCGGAGAAGGCAGCCAAAAGCTCTACGAAAACACCAATACGCACGTGGTGGACTACAAAGGCCTGGTCGGAGCTGTCACCCCCGGGGCTACCACAACTATTCCGTAGCATTGGGCGCAATCTCAGGTAAACTCTAGCCCAGACACCATGTCTACGCTAGCGAGTACGAAACTAGTTTCACGTAAAAACTAGAGCCTTCGGTCGAACGGAGATCCAGTAAGTAAAATAAAGTAAGCACTGAATTTAGTTAAATAATAATCAAGAAATTACCATAAGATAACCTGGATATTACTCACAAAGAAGTCGGCTCCGTAGAGGTACAAAAGTTGAGGCGAAACCGACAAACCCGGCTTCTCCTCCTCTCTTCTCCTCTCACTCTCTCCCTCTTTTCTAATCTACAACTAGGTGAAGAACACCTAGAGGGACACCACTACATGGGGAAGGAATTGGAATTGAAGCTCAAATGTGTTGTGTGTTGGAAGGGGGGTGTGGCCTCTTATTTATAGTGGAGTGAAAGGTGTTCTTGGCGGGAGTTTTGGCGCCAAATTGCCGAAAAAACACCACCATGCACCGCCTCTACTCCTCCGGAGTCGGGTTCGAGACAAGGCTTGGCCCGGGATCGGGCACCTGAGGCACGGCCGGCGCCAAGGCCGGGCGGCCGGCCCAGGTTTGGCCCGCCTGGTGCCGAGCCTTCGCGTGTGGGCTGGTGGCCCACTCTAGGTCGCCCTTCCGGAGGTGTTTTGGTCCACTTTGCATTGATTTTGGCCTGGTCACGTTCCCCTTGGCAAAGCGTATTCCCTGAGTTGCGTGTTACTCTTTATTTGGCGTACTCTCACCTATTTCCGTGTTTGTTCCTGCAAAACAAATATTCTACGAATACAAGTGGAACTAGATTAATAGCAAAGGTTTGTGTGGCAAAAGTACGTTATTTGTCATGTTATATCTGCATATTGACGGTCATAAAACATGCAATAAAAGAGCGTCAACAAGTTCCCCCACACTTGGCTCTTTGCTCGTCCTGAGTAAAGGTTAATGATAAAGTAAGTATAAACATAGCAATTCAAGTTATGAACTCGACATAAAGATCATCCCAAGACATGCCTCATTACCGTGGGATATGTGGAGTGTCTAACATATATTCTTGGGCGGTTGAGAGATGGAACGGCTCTAAAACAAAGTCATCCTATTTTCACATCTTAGTAACTTGGAGTTTTTTTTTTGAATAAAGCATAGTTCACATGTACTCCTCAAATGATACTCTCAGTCACTCAATGGTGTATGTTTCCTCACCAAGGCATTTTGAGCATTGCCTTCTTTTTCTTCCTACTTCTAAAAGGCTTATGTGGAGCTCGAGGTAGGAAAAATTTTGTGGGCATACTTGTATTGCATATTTTCTTTGGGTCAAACAATGGATCCATGGAGAAAAATGTCATACAATCAAATCAAGATATGCAAGTGTGTGGATATATAGTGGCTATCCTAATTCTACTATGCTCCTTGGAATATCTCTCTCTCTCTCTCTCTCTTTATTAAGACTTTGGAGAAAGTAATTGTGAGAGCATGGGCTATCTTTTATTCTTTTTTTCTTCTTCTTTTTTTTTATAGAGAGGCGGGCATCTAAGTACCCATTGTTTTAATATTGGACACTTGTTTTTTTTTTCTCTCTCTTATTTTTTTTTATCTTCAACTTTTTTTTTTTTCATTTGATGATAGCCTCATGTCTCTTTTTCACAAACTTTTTGAGGAGGGAGATATGAACAAGTGTTTGGAGCATTTATTTTGAAAGAAACCTAACCAATATATTTTTGTTCTCTCCCATTGTAGGAGTAGAATATTTTTGGATGCATCTAAGTGGAAGGCATGTTTTGCGCCTACTCAGTCAAAGTGTGAGTAGTGCATATTTTAGGTGGCGTGTACGTGATCTTGATTTAAGAGCATGATAAATTTCTCAACACGGGTCAACAAAATTTGACAAAGCTCAATACAAAAACAAGTAGCATATGTAGAAGGTTTTCAAATTGCATCATGATGTATTTGGCCTTGGTAGGAATTTATCACCATTGAGGAGTATGTGAAACTATGGTTTTTAGCATTTTGATAAAAGAAACTCTCAGGTACTTCGAATAGAAAAGGTTGGATTTCCATGCCAATGCCATATCTCACTTCATAACAACTTAGGCAATATGTTTTTCCTATATATATATTTTTCCCACAAGCGCTAAGGATATGTAAGGAATAAAAATTATGCAGGCCAAACTCAAAGAGCTATATTTATTTTTACTTTCAAATTTTAAATCTAAGTGTGGAATTTGGTTCTTTTTAAAGTTTGCAGGTTTAAACAAGTATAGAACCAGGAGCATGCATATGAATAGGTGGGAAGGAAGTGATCAAACCGAATTTTGTGTATTCTCCTCCACCAGCTCATGATGTGGTTTGGTGCTTTCTGTTCTTCAATGGAGTGTTGCACTCCCCACACTTCTTTGGAGCTATATCTATTTTTATTCAAAGACAAGTGAAAATAATATGGACTCTTTCTGGTGGAAAAAACCAGAGAGTCAAAGCTTTATGTTATTCTAAATTCTTTATATATTTTATTTTTTATTTCTTAATATTCATATATTTGTTTTTAGACACGATTGAACATTAGATTGAATCATTAAATTGCAAGAATTCAATCGAGTCAATTTCATTTTATGGTTCAAGGAAAAACTTTTAAATGATGGCCATTTACCTTGAGTACATTACCTTCATCGTCTTGGAGCGTGATGGCACCATATGACGAAGGCTCGACATCGTGATTGGCCCTTCTGATTTACTCTGAAGTTTTTTTCTTGGACAAAGAGTTTTACCTCTGACTTGAACATCTGGATCTTATCTCTAGGTGCAAGCTCTTTGTGTCACCTCTTCGTTCCTGTAAATGTTAGTGATAGAGAATACCCGAAGGGTGGCACCATGTTTTATTTATTTATTTATTTTGAAGTATGTTCATCCAACCTTTCAAGCAAGACCAAGGTAACGTTTGCAATGTAAACATAGTCTTGATTTATCTCCAACATTGATTACTTCTTATTGTTCATCAAAATAATTACTCTAAGTTCACTAACCAAGATTCAACACCATGTCAAATTTTGATTAAAGAAGGTTGTTTCAACCTAAGCGCCATGCTTAATTTGAAAAGGCCTATGAATGTACCATATGAATACACCCAAACCGAGCATATGACATAAACATAAGAAGTATGATATTTTTTTTTCATGGAGATAAGTATGAGTAAATGAGTTGATGAACATTACCTTTGCATTACCTGAGTGTATTTTACCAGCAGTATGTGGAGATGGAGTTTGAAGTTGCTGCAATGGTTGATTTGTTGTATGTGATCCAACTCAGGTAATCATCAAGGTTTTGACCCACACACATTTATGGTGTGGATGGATCATAAGCTTTGATTATAGCAAAGGTTTAGATCAGGATAATCCTCCTTCTCTCTTTTTTTTTTTGTGATCAAGGTTCATTCAAAGATCATGAAAATGAACTTTTGATTTACTTCGTTATGAATTTATCTCAAAAGACTTACCCTTTATGGATTTGTGAAATTCTTGCAAGGGTTAGTCTAGACATACAACCAAAGTCTATACCAATAGTTTTTGGTTCAGCAATCAAACTTGACTCCATGTCTAATTTGATTATGGTAGGCTTTTAACCTAAGCACCATGCTTAATTTAAAAAGACCTATGGAAGTAAGATCATTCGAATTGACCTACACTCCCAAACTAAAACATACTAGTTAAGAGAAAGGTAGCATGAAGCTCATAAACATGAGATTGATTCAAACGGATGTGCGAACATTGAATGATGAATTAAAGAACCATTTTGTTTTTACATGCAAAGTAGTGCTACGGGGTGGATGATGAATGAATTTAAAGAAACATGCCATGGATTTGAGAAACAAATGAACTGCGCTTGCGATGTGCATGCAATCTAGGCTTTAGCTTTTTTGCTCGTAGCATTGACCATCAAGCGAAATCATCATACAGATTGGGCGAAGCCAACATATGATGTCGAGATGGTACCGTTTAACATCCGAGCTACTACGAAGCTAGACTAGGAGCACCGAATAGACGACAACAACAAAATTGTCATCTACCTAGACTAGGCATGGCGCTAGAATACAGCTCAAAGACTAGGAGCCACCCAATGAAAACACTAGATAAATGATAAATCAAGCAAATATGCAATTGGTGAAAATAAATTTGGAAAATAAATATTTTTGGGTTGGTTCTTTTACCTTGATCAACTCACCTCTCACAATTTATGATTGAACTGTGAGTGATGCAATGTAGTCCTTTCATCACATATCATGGTCTTGCTCCCTTTTGACGGTGACCTCTCTCCATACGCATAGAGTTAGTGTGCACATATATATATTCCTATCTATGCGATGGGAGGGGTGATGATTTGATTATGCAAGAATGATTGGGCACCCTGGGCTCATAATATTATTTTTTATATATATATTTTTAATCCTTTTTATCATAATAAATTATTTATGACTTTAGAATAATGAGCATGGCATAGGTGTGAAACAAGGTAGAGAAACCAAAGCAAAAAATGAATGAAGCATGTCATGAGATGTTGTGAGTTGTTCACCCCCACACTTGAATTTTGCATGATACAAATTTTTGGTGCTCTCGTCGAATGTGCTTCATTGTTGAATGATGTTTGATTGGTTTTACCTTGTGATTTCACTCTTCATTCTTTTTTTTGTTCAAACCTGAAAGGTTAGTGACAAAAAATACCGAAGGAGCAAATGCATGAATATGTTCTTAAGCTCATTTTTGAAAGTCATATTATTAGAGAAATTATTTATGAAAGTAAAAAAAAAAATGATTCCCTTTTTTTAACAACATGTTTTTCTAGAGGAAATTATAAAACATCGGGTTATCTCCAGGAAGTGCTTTTGTTTAAAGATGAAAGCTCATCTTTGGGAAACCTTTTGAAATTGAAACCAAAATTGGTGATGTGGTTTCCCCTCCAACACCAACCTTTGTTGTTGATCTTATAGAACTCATGCCATGTCACCATGAAATTTACAAATTTGTGACAGGACAAAATCATCTACAACAACCCTTTCATTTTTTTTTTGGATA
This sequence comes from Hyparrhenia diplandra, assembly GCA_015847255.1. Lineage (NCBI taxonomy): Eukaryota > Viridiplantae > Streptophyta > Magnoliopsida > Poales > Poaceae > Hyparrhenia > Hyparrhenia diplandra. The sequence goes on from JADLZK010010174.1 coordinate 643,373, forward strand.
GGAAGGACATAGGGGTTTGTAGATTTTAAGTGGTTAATTTGAGTTCTGAGATTGACTCATGAATTTTTTTTTTTTTTGTATGAGCATGGGATGGATGGGATAGTTAACAAACAACTTCCATGCTTACTAATGAAATTTCTCATTCGGGGGAGCACCTTTTTTTTTTTATGATAATGTGACTACTCCACAAAACATGGATATGTCATTTTTATTGTGGAGTTTGTTTCAAATTCTCCCACGAGATCCGGAATGGATTTTTGATGAGACAGTGAGCACTGGGCATAGAGGGTATAGAAATATTTTCTAAATGAATTGATCCACCCACTATGTGTTGTGAGTGTTTTTTTATGTCTCATCAAGGAATTCGAGGTATATGATGACGTTGAATTTGGGAAGCTCTCGAGGATTTCCCAAAAATCATCATCAACAAAAAGGTCATCCTCAAATTCAAGGGGCATGCAAAGGGGCGGATTCATCATCCCAAGAAGTGTGATAGCATGTTCCCTTAATAGGAGGGTCCTCAACAACCAAATTATGGGAAGGATTTGAAAGAATTTCAAATTTGGTTGTAGGTGCCTCCTCTCATTGTTCGAGGGCTTGACTCTATTGTTTCTATGGGAAACTTCGTCATGGATATGGGTGTGAGGGTGTTTTCAAGGATTTTCTCTAAAATGGTTTCCCCTCACTAATGAATTTATGCACCTAACGATCCCCCAAAGATTGATGAAGTTGGAGAGCAGCTTCTTTGCTATGACCAAAATGGAAGTGATTAACTAGGGTGTGGTCAGGCAAAGAAAGGTTTGGGCTTGGCATGTATAGGATTTGTGAACCTAGCCCAGGCTGCTCATAGAGTCTCCTATTTTTTTTTTTTGAATTTCAGATTTTTTTTTTTTTGAAGGGTTGCTCAACCGTGGCTATGAAAGCAGGGCGAAGCTCATAGCCATTTATAAGTATGTGATGTGAATGGTGGTGGAGGCTCCAACGAATCGCCCTTTCGAGCCGAAGATTTAAAAATTGGAGTGGAATTCATGTGGTTGGGATGGTAATGGTGGTGAGGTGTATAAAATAAAAATAAAAAGGGATACACCAGGGCTGACTTGGTTCGATTCTAGAACGACTACCGTTCAACAACGGCATAAGAAAAGCTTGTTGGTATTTTTTAATGCACACAGATAAATCCTGTCAAGCGCATCGGAAAGTACCGTTGTAGCTTTCACCGGAGTATTCAGGTATCGATTTCCCACGGAACGAGAAGTGAACTAGAAGGATCAAATACGTCCAAGAGATAAGATAGATAAATATTTTTGTAGGTAGAGAGGGGTTCTCTAAGGTTTTCTCAAGATTACTAAATACCAAGGTTCAGGCTTACTAAACCCCTACTTACTTGAGCAGGCATTTCCTTTCCGATTCTAAAATACTGGGAAACGGTAATCGGGGAGAAGGCAGCCAAAAGCTCTACGAAAACACCAATACGTACGTGGTGGACTACAAAGGTCTGGTGGAGCTGTCACCCGGGGGCTACCACAACTATTCCGTAGCATTGGTTGCAATCTCACCGGTAAACTCTAGCCCGGACACCATGTCTACGCTTAGCGAGTACTAAAACTAGTTTCACGTAAAAACTAGAGCCTTGATTCGAACGGAGATCCAAAGTAAGTAAAATAAAGTAAGCACTGAATTTAGTTAAATAATAATCAAGAAATTACCATAAGATAACACGGATATTACTCACAAAGAAGTCGGCTCCGTAGAGGTACAAAAAGTTGAGGCGAAACCGACAAAACGGCTTCTCCTCCCTCTTCTCCTCTCACTCTCTCCTCTTTTCTAATCTACAACTAGGTGAAGAACACCTAGAGGGACACCACTACATGGGGAAGGAATTGGAATTGAAGCTCAAATGTGTTGTGTGTTGGAAGGGGTGTGGCCTCTTATTTATAGTGAAGTGAAAGGTGTTCTGGCGGAGTTTTGGCAAATTACCAAAAAAAAAAAACACCACCATGCGCGTAATGAGCTTTCTATGGGCTCAGATTCCCACGCTGATTTCCGCGCCGTTATCTCCCTACGTACGTGCACCGGCTCGCTCAAAATCCGGCAAGAGTCCGCAATTAAGCCTCTACTGGCCACACCCGAACGTGAGATTACAAGGGACGGACACAAGGCCGTCACAACCTCCGCCGCCTTACCCTCACGCACCGTGGATGCTTCGTGCAAAGGTAGGTGGAACTCTAGCCCAAACACCTATCGCTTGCACTATTGGTCACAGCTTCTGATGTTGGCCAAGGTTCCCTGGGCCAAAGAGTCCTTCACTAAGAACTAACGCTTCTTACGAGACAATCTTACCGATCCCGTAAGACTCATAACAAGTGGGCGACAATGTAATCCTGAAGACACTAAGCCGAGATGATGACACAAGCTTGCTCACCAAAAGTGTAAGAAGCCCGTAGAGGTACAAGCTGCCGCGGGTGCCGACAAGTCCGGCACTCCCGACCTCCTAGAAGCCGCGATCACCGGTTATTCGGATAACTCCGAGTAGAAGGATCTGCCTTCTAGCTTTCTCTCTCACTCTCTGTGAATTTACAAGGTAGGAAGAAGGCTAAGCTACTCTCCACTTGCTTCGTTATGCTGAAATTCCTCCTTGGAATTGGTTGTTGTGAGAGGTGGGAGGAGCCTTTATAGCGCTTGAGTGCGGAGGGGTGTCTTTTGAAAATGGCCACTTCACTCACCATTATGTCCAAAACCGACCAGTGAATAGGCGGCTTGGTGTGTTCACTACACCCTTGGTCAAGCCTCGGCAATCGACGCTCCTCCGGAGTGAATGAACCGCCACGTGTCGGCCCGCACCTGCCGTCAAGATATGGGTAAGCAGTGGTCGTGCAAACCGGCCCAAAATTTCTTTGACGTGTCGACTTGTTTCGGCGCATGGGTTGGGCAGCTCTGGACGCGGAGAGCCCGAAGTTTGTGGCCCTCGGCCGAGGTAAGTTGGGTTTTGGACTTGCCATTTGTCACATTTGGGCTCTATTTATTGTATTTTTATTCTTTTTCCTTGTATTTTGGCCCAAAGTGCACATGTTCTGCCTTTGTACCCGGCAAGAACCAAATATACACCAAAAACTATGGAATTTGTTAGTTTATAACCCCTATCTCAGGTGGTTTTTGGTGTATGTTGACTGTGTTTGATATGTAGATGGTCAATGGCACAACAAACTCTACTACTCTATTCTCCTTTTACTCGCCCTCGAGTGGCTGCTGTAAGGATCTGTGAGTGGTTCAAATCTCCAGAGATAGACCTCAAGCATACAAGTTAATTCGGTTCTGAGACCGCTTTGTGAGCTTTCTTTTAATCACCCTTTATTACCTTTTTATCGTAGCGGGCTTTTTAGCTTTTCTCGCTAGTGCTTTGCGCTGCTGCCGATAGAATGGTTATACTAGTAAATGCTTTTCATTCATCCTTTTGATTGACTTCTTCTCATCCGGGGATTTATTTAGATTTAAGATTATGCTTTGGTTTTTTAGAAAGTATGGGCTTTATTGATATATATATTTTTGGAAAGAGGTACTGCCGCCTCTAGACTTTTTGTCTTTTATTTCCTCTCTTCTTTTTTTTTTGAGATGTGGCTCTTTCTCAGCTCTGACATGTGTCCATTTTTCATCTCTCTTTTCTATATCTCTTCTTTTTTTTAGCACAGCCTACAAGATTTCTCTTTTCTTTTTCGACTAGATTCCCTGATGTCAAGTACCTCTCTTTTGGATGAACTTCATAGCAAATCCATTTGTACCATATCATACTTGGCAAACAACCTCGGGCTGATAGAGCTTATGCAACCCACATGAATGGTTTTTCAGATGATAATTTTCGATTGCTCAAACAAAAGAATGGTTCTCGACGAGGAATAAAATGTATGCATGTCATTTTTCACTGGTAGACTAGAGATGGAGTTTTGCCAACTTAGGTTTTAGCAACATGTTTAAACATGGGTGGTAGAAAGTATGCCTTAAGTCAAATTCTTGAATTTATACATTGCGCACCTTGACTTCAGAGAGACGGCTGCCTCCCCCACACTTGCTTTTGTACCATTGTATTTTTTTTTCTTTTGCACAAGACAAAAACAAGTGGAGACATACACAAAATCTAAAAGACAAGCTTTATTGAATTCATAAATAAATTATAATACAAATGTAGACGCTACACTTGAAGGAATTACAAAATAATTGGAAATGGGAAATGCTGAAATTTAAAGTTTGCGTACGTCTAATTTATTCGGGAAGTAGAAGCACCTATGCTGCCTTTTGAGAGTGTGTTCGATTGGCGCTTTAGCGACCCTAACAAGCTTGGTCTTAAAGCCGAGGCGTGAAGGAGTCTAATTCCTTTCTAATTGCCGTGTTCTCATCTTCCGCTCTACTCAAAAAGTTGAGCCTTTCATTAGCGCACGCAAAGAATTGACTCTACGCTTAGCGTCGCTAGCGAAGGCTCCTTGGGTACCGTGCTGCTACCGGCTGTGTGCAGCGAGGGTAAAACCGCCGGATAGGCTTTCTAAGACATTTGCGCCTTCCTAGGACAGCCCGGGGGTACCCTCTTAAAGGTCCCCACCACCGGACCCGACTCCTCAAAGACGTCTGGCCTTCTAGGGTCGCCCGAGGGATACGCAAGGGGAGCGCTAGGAGATGTCGAGTGGGGGCCTTAGTGGCCCCTCCTTCATCAACCCCTTTCCACGCCCTCCCGCAGATCAACACCAACAACGGTGTACGGAAGCTCTTCGCATCGGAGGCGTGAAGGATGACGCTCCGTGAGGAGGAAGACCGACCGCCTCTCGAAACTTCGGGTGTCTTCCTTGCTGCCGCGCGGCCCACCGGACGAGAGGGGGCGCCTCAAGTGATGCCTTGGGCGCCTACACGACCTGCCCGTGACACCACGCCGATCCCTCCCACTGAAGAGCTGGGCGTGAAGGAGGGAGCATGGCAAGTGGAGCAAACACGCTGATGGCTCCCGCTTCCTTGCTTGAAGGAGAGGTCTCCATCGTTGATGGAGCAAGCCGAACGGGCGGAGTTGTAGAGATGATGGCATGGTTCTCCCATTGCTTGCTGTCAGAGGAGTGGCAAGGTGGATTGGGAATGGTGAGATTTGAAGAAGAGGTGGGAGGAGAGAGAGGGAGGTGAGGTATTTATAGGACAAGGATCACCCCTCGCCGACACACACCGAAATGGCTGAATAAACAAAGATCAATGCTATTCATTTTCGTGTTTATGCAGTTGAACGAAATCGGGTTTCAGCCGCCGTGACCACTGGGGGTGCGGGCGCACTCCGGTGTCCCCGGTCGTGTTTTCGCCTCGCTCGTCATTGATTTTGAAAATTTGAAAACTCCGCCGTTGTCGTCACATGAGCACTAATCCCATTCTCAATCCCGTGTTTGATTTCTTTTTGATTTATTCTTTGAAAATAGAAAATATGTGCACAAATAAAATAATTAAAGCAAGCAAAAATCAGCAAGAGCTTAGTGAGGGTGTGGGTAAATAGCAGCAAACATAACCTCACAAGCTTTTTTTTCTGATTATTTAACTATTTTTAAAGCATAAATCTATCCTATCAAGCTCTTGGTTAAGATCAGCAGGGGTTCAAAGGAAGCTTGAGACGTTGTCCATTTACCTTTGGATTGAACCGCGGCCATCTTGATTGTAATTGCGCCATGTGGCTTTCATGTGTTGAGATGATCGGTGTACGGTCCTTTCCACTTGCTTCTCGCCTTCCTTCGGGCACGAATAATTTCACCCTCGAGTTGAATAGAGTACTTTATCGCCCGTGGTGAATTCTTTGATTTTGCGCCTGATCATGCCATCTTTTGTGCGCGCTTTGTAGAGTTTGGCACTGTGGTACGCCTTTCTCGCCATTCTTCCACCTCGAGATTTGTCATCAGTCGATTTTCCCCGGCGTAGTTTGACGTCCATGTTCCATTTTTTGATGGCCCAGTTGAGCTTCCGATGTTCCAGCTCAACCCGGGTAAGTGGTGTGTTTTGCCATATACCAGCCGGTAGGGTGACATGCCGACGGGGCTTTATATGTCAGTCCGATATGCCCAGAGAGCATCCGTAGCTTGTTTTTCCAAATTTTTCCCATCTCATTGACTGCCTTTCCTCGAGTATGTTTTTGATCTGCTTATTTGAGGCTCGCTTGCCCGCCGGTTCCATGGATTTGCACGGGTAGCAATGTTGTGCTTGGCGCCAGTTCCTTCCGCCAGAATGCCCCGACGATTTGTCCACGGCGTGATCCTCCGCACCTATCACCATGCGTGGTGTGCCCAAATCGGGAAGATCATCGTGAAACATTTTACGTGCATGCTCAAGGCCGCCAGCCTCCGCATGGCATGGCTTCTACCCATTTTGACACATAATCCACCGCCACCAGATGCGATCTCAATCATGGACTTTAGGAATGGTCCCATGTAATCATGCCCCACACATCAAATATTTCTCATTTTAGCGGTTGTAGTAGGGGCACGTGATCACGAGCAAAGATTATTTCCTGTTCTTTGCGTTCTGACATCTCTTCCTCGATAATTTTTTGTGTCTTCATATATCGTTGGTCGCGAACGGTGACCGCCAAATTTTGGCTTGTGTGTGTGAATACTCCCATGGCCAATCGAGGGGATATTTATGACATTTCTCGATGATTTTGCATCCCCTCTTCCCTTGGTACACATCTTTCTCAAGAAGCCGTCACCACATACTCAGACAGTACGGTTCATCCCAAAGGTGTCGGCCGGCTTTCTACTTGCATCACTCCGCTTGTCCTCACCAGTGGCGCCATATCCCGCAACCATAAAGTTGACAATATTTGCATACCATGGATTGAGTCCACACCTTTAGTAGCATGTCGTCGCGCATGTAGTCATTGATTGTGTTCTCGTGATGTTAGTGACTCACAGATACGATACAAATGATCTCGCAACAGTATTTTCTACTCCCTTTTATCTTATTTCTAGATCGAATTTTGGAGCTTTAAGAATCCAAATCAACCGAGGTTTTCGGTGATCTTCTTAGTGAGCGCGCATACTTGAGTGCAACAGGATCGGTATAAACTATTATCTTTGCAACCCACTCAGGTAAGAGCGAAATTTCTCGATAGCAAGTTGACTACCGCAGCGGTGCTCTTTTCCCTCGTGGTGGCGTAGTTGCCGGGCTCCCCGTTATTCAGCATATGCATTGCATGTCGCTTTTGTCTTTGGTTTGGCCTAAGACCGCACCAACGACATAATCGCTAGCATTTCGCACATGATTTCAAATCGGCAACGACCAATCCGGGGTTGGATGATCTGAGCCGAGATGAGTGCTTTCTTGAGGGTTTCCTCGAAAGCGCATGCACTCATCCGTGAAGTCAAAAGGGTGCATTCAGCTAGCAAAATTTCGTGAGGGGCCTAGAGATTTGTGAAAATCTTTTATAAACCTCCTATAGAAACCCGCATGGCCTAGGAAATCGCGAATCCTTTTTGACATTCACCTGGGAGGTAGCTTTTCGATAACGTCTATCTTAGCTTGTTCACCTCAATTCCCTCTCGACACTAGGTGTCCAAGAACGATGCCTTCCCGACCATGAAATGACACTTTCCCCAGCTTTTTAGTACTGTGTCCTTTTCTTGGCATCGTCGCAAGACCTTGCCCAAATTCTCCTGCACAATTTTCAAAAGTCTTTACCATAGACCGAGAAATCATCCATGAAGACTTCCATGATCTCTTCAATCATGTTCGAAAATAGACATCATACAATCGAAAGGGAAAGTGTGCATTACACGTGCCTCAAATGACATTCTACTATATAGCATAGGTTCCTCAGATGCGGGCATGTGAAGGTGGTCTTGCTTTTGGTCATCGTGGTGGATCGATCTTGCGGAAAACCCAGAATACTCACAAGGAAGCAAAAGAAAGAATGTTTCGCTTAACTGCTCCAAAGATCTCATCGATGAATGGAAGCGGGAAGTGATCTTTCTTAGTTGCCTTGTTAAGTTTTCTATAATCGATACACATTCTCCACCCCGTGATTTCATTTCCTTTTCAGGAACGAGCTCGATTTGTGAGTCCTCAACTAATCGTCATTCCTCCCTTTTAGGGGATCCACTTGACCTGGCTAACCCAATCGCTATGTGGTACGGGATAGATTATCCCCCGTGGAAGAAGCTTGAGAACTTCCTTCTTCACGACTTCACGCATCGCATTATTGAGCCTTCTCCCGTGGTTCGCGTGATGGGGTACCGGAAGGGTCAATAGGTATACGATGCGGTAAAGTGTTGGGCTTTAACCCTTTAGGTCTTGTAAGGAATACCCCAAGACCGATCTATGTTTCTAAAACGCTATGAGTTGGGTCACCTCCGGTCACTAAGTTTATCACTAACGATAACCTGAGCTTGTGTGTGTCACCGCTTAGGAATACATAGCATAGGTTTGGGGCAGTGGGTTTAAGCTCAACTAGAGGTCGAGTCAACTTCTTCCTCTTGAGGAAGTTCTATGAGTTTCCCGAGTCGCCCTCTTCTTCTATGAAGAATTGGGTCACGTTTCTAGGTCTGTTCAGGTTTTCATAGAGCATGACTCCTTTTTCCTCCCCTGTCATGCTCATGGAGGGAGTCCGTTAACAGTTTTGGCTCGAGTAACCGGTATGGACAATGATTTGCCTCCTAGCTTGACATCTAAAACCTCGGTTTGTGGTAGATCAAGAATCTTTCCAGTGGATGCTGCATTAGGATGTCAAAATCTGATATCAAAATATGAAAATCCGTAGATAATTTGACATTCTATGGAGAAGAACTGTCGTCGTATAACCTCATGGCATTTTACGATGGTTCGAGGTGCTATGCGCAATGTCCGTGCTGTGTGGGTTCCCAGGGTGCATCCCTTGTCACATCGCCGTGCAAAGGATTTGGACATGATGTTTATGCCCACAACCGGGTTATACATGACCTCCACTACACGCCCCCTTGATATTTGCAAATGTCATAGGCGAGGGGATGTTCAATCGAATTTCTTTGAAAAAGAGGGCCCCTTCCTCCCCGTAGCTATTCGCACTCGCGATAGTGCGGTTAGCTCTAATAGACTCGAGAAAGAGTTCGTCTGTGGGTGTCTGTGTATTAACCGACAGGTGGTTTCTTCCCATAGTTCGTAATTCGAGGTGTTACCGAATTGTTCAAGAGGGTCTTCCTTTCAAAATGGATCCGTCCATGCAGCCCCTTAGGTTCGTTCAAAGTAGGGTCTCTCTAAAGATGTTTCAGGTTCGGCAAAGAGTCGGAGACTTCCTTCCGTTCTGGGTTCTACTCGGATGGGTTCTAGCGGAGGAGCATTCTCAAGCATCACGATTTAGGAGTGAGCTTCCTTCCACTTGGTTTACAAAGGAATCACCTCCCCAAGTAGCCTAAATCAAGGCAAATAGCATTTGCCTATCCAAACCCAGCCAAAAGTGTTGTAACAACACATGGTTCGTGGGCTTTGACGCATCCGGGCCGGATCTCGTAAGAATGGTAAAACGGGTCCGCAGTCGCACCTATGGTCCTACCCTCCTTTTGCCTGAAGTTGCGGATCTCTCGGTCGCAGGCCGCGATTCTCGGATAAGGGATAGAACACTGCTACTGCAACCCGGCTCGCAGCTCTTCCCATTTCTCTCCATTTACCAACCCTCACGCTATGGGCGCTATTCATTGACGTCAGCCTCTCGAGAGAGAGAACGGAAAACAATCTCCACTCAACGTCAGTCATGTGCCGTGCCTCGGCATTAGTCGCGTGCCACGTAGCCGCTCAAACTCCCGCAAGTGATGGTAGGGGTGCTATTCCCGAGCCCGAAAAGGCTCGGGCCCGGAACCATGGCTATGAAAACCGTGGTGCAGCTCGTAATCGAAGTCGCGATTGGCTTCGCAGTATTGGAGTGGTTCTACGAGCTCGCCCTTCCATGCTTGTTCCAACTTGTGTACCCAGCCATGAAACCTCAAGGATTAGGTGGGCATGGATCGTAAACTAACTCGAGTATTGCATCCGGTTCTGCGGTTCAATAATGGGCACCACAAACCCGGCATCGGGTCTCGCTGCGATATCGGCCTCATAAGTGGCTGACTAGAAAGATTGCAACCCCTTCTATGTACTCACGACCGCCGCTGCTCACCCAGACATCCAGCGGGCCCCGATCCCCCATCGCCTACAAAATTAAGCATGGTGGAAATGGAAGAATCCTCGCCTAATTTAAGTCAAGATATTGTTGCCAACAACTAGATGCTTTAATTCTATCTCAGCCATTATGCATTAATCGATGCGTAGCACTATTGTATTTTTAATTAGAAGCGTCTGTAGCTAGGTTTGCTCACCTACAGATTCGAGAGATCGCCTGACCACCGCATCGTGACCTAGAGCCGGCCGGAGCACGCCGGCCACCGCGGTAAATCCGGCAGGTCTGGCGGAGCACGCCGACACGAAGATGGCGGCCGGAGCATCGTCTGCATGCTTCTTCTTGGCGCCGCCGCCTCAAACGCCACGAGCACCAATATAATGCCTGAGGAACACGGTGACAGCGAGGAGAGTCTGGCACGCCCGCGAAGTACTTACAGCTCGAGCATGGCGGAGCACACACCAACGCATTTTTCCGCCCCAACGCAGCGCCTGCCGCGCCCTCCTCACGCCCCACCACCTCGGTGTGCCGCCACGCCAGAGAGACGGGTGCTCGCGTGTGGCAAAGAACGCTCTTATATATATCCGCAGCAACCCGAGCGCTAACCCAACGCATTCGCATAAGGTACAAATCAGACGCATTTCAAAGAATCGCCGCTCGTGATAACCCTAACCGTACGCTTACAAACGATATCGCTTTACTAGGTAGGGAGTACTATAGTTACTGCATACACGGTACGCGATACGCCACCAGAATCTAACGTAACGGCGCCGCTGGCGCCTCGCGGATGCCGCCACTTACACACGCATGCCGCATTATCCATCGCCGGAAAACGCCCCACTAAGAAAATACCACAAGAGAACGGCCTAACATCCAGTCCAAATTGCACCCAAAGGAAGGCCGGCTTCTCGCGCCGAGCCGGGCGGAGGCTGCTCAAAAACCGGATGCAGCCCAGCCAAATTGGGTTGGGTACGCGACGCTGTCAATGACCACGGCCGGTAGTGGTTAGTCGTTACATATACGATTACCGCTACACATCTCGCCCAAACTATACGCGCGCCGGTAGTGGCCGAGACATGTACGTATTACCCGATAACACAACTCGCTCAAACTATACGCCGCCGGAGAGCCGCGACATGTACGCATACCCGCTAACACAACTCGGCCTGAAAATAAACGCTGCCGGTAGTGGTTATGCATTATGTACGTACACCTCCTAACAGAACTCGTCCGAAAAATAAACGCACGCTTCAGTGGTTGCGACATGTACGCCACACCCGATAACACAACTCGCCTCAAAAATAAACGCTGGTCGGTAGTGTGGTTGGGACATGTACACACCTCCTAATACAACTTGCTCGAAAAATAAACGCTGCGACTTTTAATTTACGTGGCCGCTGCACGCACTCTTTGTACTTTGCTCCAAGCGCCGGTATCTCGCGCACGCGGCGTCGCATCGCGTGTCAAGCAACACGGACGGTTCTCGACCACGCGAGTCTCGTGAATCAACACGCATCTCGTAATACTCGTAACGGCATGCACGGGCGGCGCCGAAAAAGGTGTCTCGTAAGTAAAAACGCTGCTCGAATTAGGGGTTGCATCCACGATCGATCGGTCTCGAAAATGCGCCTGTGATGAAACGCGTGTCCGAGATACGCTGAATTCTCGGACATCTGGGTTTCAAAAAGCGCTCGCCAGTAGCCGCTGCTGCGTGCTCAGCCCAAGGAAAACGCGTTTGGATTAAGAAAACAGACGCGCGTTACATGAACACGCTGGCGTCTGTAATGACCTCCTATTATCGACGCCGTATTGGTCCTGTGGGACCATCCGACGCCTATTAATGACGCTCACCCGGCCCTGGCGTCGGTAATGTCACAAACACGACGCCATTATTAGCGACGCTCTCCCGGGCTCACCGGGCGGTTATTAGCCTTTTTACATAGTGTTTGTCGAGGCCTTCTCAAAGTCAAGTTTAAGAATTAAGCCATTTTTCTTTTTTAGACTTAGTATCATGCAAAATCTCATGCAGCTAAGATCCCATCCATAATGTTCCTGCATTTTTATGAATCCAGATTGGCATCTATCTATAATTCTCTCCATCACCTTCTCCATTCTCAAGGTCAAAGCCTTGGTGAAAAATTTTGTACACCACATTTAATAGGCAAATAGGCCTATATTGTTTAATGTTGTTGGCCTCTTTCACCTTTGGCAGAAGGGAGATCACCCCATAGTTAAACCTTCCAATGTCTAATTCACCCTTATGGAAATCTTGAAACATTGATAAGATCTCCTTTTATGAATTCAGCAGAATTGATAGAATTCTATGGGGAAATGATTAGGTCCCGGTGCAGTATACTTTTTCATGGAGAAAATCACTTTTTTTGATTTTCGCTTCGTGAGAAATTTCTTTCCAACTCTTCATTTTCCTGTTGAGTTACCCTTTCACAACTGTCCCAACAGCTAGGATCAATATGAAAATCAGCTTGGTCGGAAAGGACCAAAAAGCTCTTTATAAAAATCAGTGGCATGTTCCACCAAAGCATCATCCCCTTCCACTACTTGGCCATTATGATTTAGAGAGAAGATAGTATTTTTTCTTTTCTTTTTCCATTAGCCACTCTGTGAAAAAAAAAGATATTACGCCTTCTCCTTGAAGAAGCCAATTGCTATTGGCTCTTTTATGCCAAGATAGCTCTTCTTCCTCTAGTAACTTCAAAAGTTCACTCGAATGAAAGACTTCCTATTAAGATTTTTTCCCGACTCAAGCCCTCCTCCTCTTCTTTCTTTTCTAAAATTTCTAGTTCATTCTTGAGAATATTCTTATATTTTCTTGAGTGTCCTTTCAGGCTTTGGCCCCAACCTTTTAGAAATTTTTTGACCCTATCCATCTTAATGTACCAAACCTCAATCCTTGATTTTGCTTTTTACTTCTTTATTCCAAATACTTTTGACTTTGTCTTCAAATTCCGGGTGCTTAAGCCAAGCGGTTTCAAAACAAAATGGTGCGGCACCAATGTTTTGTTCTAAATCGGTTCTCACAATCAAAGGATTGTGGTCGGACATATATCTAGGAATTTTCCTTACATTGCATAGAGGGAATTCATTTTCGGGGAATTAGAAATTTTAATTCTATCTAATTTTTCAGTAGGATCCTTTTCGTTATTGGACCAAGTAAATTTGCCACCCAAGAAGCGGTAGTTCTCTCAACTCATAGGAGTTGATGATTAGATTGAAAACAGGTGAGAAATTATTCTCTACAAATGGCTTATTCTTTTTCGAACTGAACCTTAAAATATTAAAGTCCCTCCCAAAAAGCATGGGATATTTTGCCTTGTAACAAAATCAACGGATAATTCGAGACAAGAAATTATCCTTCATCTCATCATGAGTGGCCCATATATATTTCCTGGGACCAATGCTTGTTAAGTTTTTTGTCAAAGACATTAGCAATGATTACATACTCTCCACATTCATAGTCTTCAACATCAAACTGTCCTTTCTAATAGCACTAAGCATCCCACCGGACTTTCCATCAGAAGGAGTCCAAATCCATTGGAACTCATTACTATTATCAATCTTTCTAAAAAACTTGTCGAATAAGGCGCTTCATGGTTTCCTCGCAACTCCATGAAGTCAGCCTTGTGATCCCAAATTAACTCCTTTATAAATGTGCTTAGTCCTTTCTTAGCCACCCCCCCGCAATTCCATACTATTCCTATCATTGGGAAACTTTGGATTTTGTTTTTTTCTTCCCGAGCAAAATTCCGGGGCTAACCTTTAGAATTTCCTCCTTCTTCCTTATTGAACCTTTCTACAAGGGCCTCCCTAGGAGCCATTGTTTTTCTCCTTTTTTTTCTTAACAGATTTACTCTTCCTCATACTAGGAGTTCTGATTAAGGATTCTTCCATAGAATCATCAGAATCCCATTGTAATACATCATGCTCCTCTAAACCAAAGCATCATCCTTACTACCCTCCTTATCTTCCTCAATCCCTCTCCATCCTCTTTCTTGGCATGTTCATTTAATTTCATTCTAGCATTTTTCGGATCTTTCAAGAGATCAATTTTATCAAACATTAGAGACTCGTAGCTATACCCATTTTATTAGCAAGATTAGCTAGTTGAATATTAGACAGAATTGCAAAGGAATTTGAGTTGGAGATTTAGTACCTTTGTCATCTAGCTCCTTAGAGGCCTTCTTTTGAGCTTGTTCGGTCACCTTAACTTGAGAAACTCCAAAGTGGCCTTGATCCTCTTGCTTTGTCGACATCTTGCCACTTGTACCAACCACTCTTGCCCTCTATTTGGTTATCATCTTGATCTTCAATTACATGTTGCTCTTGATGTAGCCAACAATCGTGGTCGACCTTCTCAACTTGCTTGCTAGAGGAGTTAGGTGGTAGAGCAGCAATGTCATTTTCTTGACAAGAGATTAGGTCATCTTTTTTCTCCTTGCTTGATAGGGCTGTTTGCTGTTCATTTTCATTTACTCCACTTTCATTCAAGTTTTTCTGGAACATCTCCTCCACTTGCATATCTTCCCTCGGCTCGATATTCCAAACTCAAGGCGGTTCTTGGACTGTCCTTAATAGGGCCCGATAGACACCGGCTGTACCAAGATCTCCCTCTTCTTCCTCTACTATTGTTGCCAGCCCTTTCTTGCTACATTTTCCTCCAAGAATGTCATCTATCTGAAAATAGGAGTCCTTGTTTGCTTCCATGATAGCTTTCTTTGTCTCAAAAGTCAGCAGAGAATCACTTTTCTCGTTGTTTTAGATTAGAGCCATACTCATCTATCACCATTTTTGCTTGTCCCTCCTTTGGGAAGCAACTTACTTTGCTGATTTGAATACTGTCAAAGTCACCAAACTGTAGCTTGCCCTTTTGTTGGTCTACCAGCTCCCCCATCCACACATTCCCATGATATAAGCCACCAGTGGAAGATGATACTTGATGAGATGAAGATTGTACTGAAGCTGCTATCATTTGTCTTCCAGTCCCAGTATTGTTCCCGTAGTTACTAGTCCCGACCATAGTTTGTCCTTGGACTTTGTCTTGGATAGTCTTTTTTGTTTTTTGGAGATGGTGGAGCTCCATCTCTAGCATTGTCTCTCGTTATTTTCGACCCATCGATTTCTACCGAAGTTACATGACCTTCCTCGCAACACTCTCTCTAAAAGAAGAAATCATACCACGGAAAGTCCAACAGCCCATCTACAGATGCGGGAACTTTGGTAATATCTCTGCACCCAATTTTCACTCTTACATATTCATATCTAGTCATATTTTCTTTGTCAACCTCCGGAGGGATACCAACTTTTGAAGCTACCATGCACACATTAGCATAAGACCTTTTCTCATAAGGAATGTTAGTAATTCTGAACCAGGCTGATTCCAGCTGTCCTTTAGAACCACTAGTAGGATCCCATTTTTCAACTTTGATAAGCGCCTCGAATATCGTTTCTCATTCTCATTTCAATGAAATGACATACATCTTCAAGTGCTTGGGTATTGGGGAACCTAAGCTGATACTTGCCTTCATTAAGTTTTTTGGCATACCACCTCCACAAGGACTGTTTTTCAGCCTTTAAAGCAAACTCAGCTTCTATTTGTCTTGCAGATACTTCACCAGTCATTACAGTGATTAAAGCCACAGATAACATATCCTTGATCCCTTCATCAGTGTGAGCACTTTCAATTACATGGAACCCCTGTCGATAAGCAGATAAGCCAAAGAAAGGAGCATGAAATTCCCAAGGCATTTTGGCAGAACAAACCCTTGCCACATGCCCCTCTTTTTTGCACTTAGCATAGATTGCGGATTAGGGCACTCCATAGGATTGTGTCCCACTCTACCACATCTATTGCAAAATACAGCTTTCTCTGGTTGAGCTTGATTGCCACTTTGATTTTCCCCTACTTGACCCACAGTGTTCTGCATTGTCCCAGGAATTGGAGCATTGTTGACAGATGCCTCAGCTTCATTTGGTGCCACCACTTGATGATTAGCCATATCCTCTCTCAGCTCAACTTGAATAGCTTGCTCAACATGTTGGGCCTGACTACCCATCTCTCTGTCTCCAGCTCCTCTACCTCTTCCTGGTAATCTTCCACCCCTGTCTCTTCCCACTCTTGGAACCCAGTTTCTATTCCCCTGACCATTCCAGTCATTCCTGTAGCCTCCACCCCGATTTCCATCAAACCTAGGAACTCGACCCGCATCATAAGGACAACGATTCATATTGAATTTAGGCTAAGGAGCCTAGACAACCTGCACAAAAGATCTGGTATCACCACCCAACGTCGACCAACCCAAATTCGATCTATGAACTCCACCAAGGGGAGTACCATGGCCTATTGACGCATCAGAACTAGTATAGCTGGATTGTAATTGTAGGCGCTTGACCTACCTCTAGGTCTGCGCGAGATCCGGATATGCTCTAATGAAAAGCTCAAATCTGCGGCCGGGGTGTTCACATACCTCGTGGGGAAGCTTTACTCGACCCGTCCCTAGCTCCGGAGCACCTCTCCGTCCTCTCCGGACTTGCTCCCCGCGAACCTCACGGGGTCGCTAGGGTTAGCGCCGCCAACCACCCCGGGGAAGGGGCTGGGAGGGATAACCAACCCTATGACAAAGCACGCACAGCCCTCGGATAGCTCCGCGTTGTACCCGGCTCCGACCCGCCATGGCCCAGATGTCATCGACTGCAGAGGAGCCGAGGTGCAGGGGGCGCAACATCCAATTCCCCATCCTCCCCGCGAAAACCCGCAACTACCCCTGCGCCCTGGCATGGCACCGCACCCTCACCTGCCCTCTGGGTGATCCTCGAGCCATCCGAGACGTGTCGGACTCGACGCCATGGCGTACCACGCCACGCCCCACCACCGCTGAATCGCTCGGGTCGCCTTTGTGTCGGGAGGAGAGAGATGACAGCCATTCCTTCCCAAATACACGCTAATTAAAGTGATGAATGTCGTCTTCACTTTTCGTTATAAATGGTGAGCGCGTGTTCTTTGCCTTTGCCACTACCGGTTTGTTTATGTTTTGACCAAAATTTCATTGTCATTACTAAATTTGAATTTTGATGTTAAAAAATACGCTATATTAATGATTAAGCTGTCATTTGCTTTCGCCCCCTGCCCCGATCGATTCGCTCCGATCCGGTGGCAGCGAGGGAAAAAAACTAGATGGGGCTTAACTTCTAACAACCGACTAAACCAAAATCAAGAGCATTGCAATTCACATCACATTAATGCATCCATACTTTGCAATCACACAATTTTAATGCATCCATTGAGATATTACCTCAAGTTTGAAGAATAAATTGACAGTACTTGCACAAATACATGGTAAAATGCAAAAATAAAAACAAGAAATTGACAAACCTATAAAAAAATAAGGTCATGCAGGACGCCCCAATGCTGCCCCAGCTCGCCCCAATGTGGCTACGCCACTGCTCCGATCCTAGCTTACCAAGCTTCTTTGTCGTAGCTAATCATGGTGGCATAGTGGGAGTGGATAGGAGTTGGCAGTTGTGTATCATTGTGCTTCCACCATGATTGCAACGGGATGCGGCGCGTGCGACGTGGGCGACGGGATTAGTTTAGGACGACGGGGATAGAGGAATATCGGCTGTTTGTTGGGCTGTTGTTGGGTTGGGTTGGGCCGTATCCACAAACGCAGATACGCAGATCGCCACGCTGATACGTATCGGCAATCCGTACCTGAATATTGTAAAAATAATAAAAATCCGATACTCTGCGGATATGTATCGGGCGTGTATCGGACGCATATCTGTATCCGAAACATATCAGATACGTGATACGCGTGTTTCCTGAAGTATGCGTGTTTTATAGACCACCACCACGCTACTCTGACTATAAAACCTACTTCAGCATCTCCGTTTAGAGCAATAAACGGTTGTGCAGGCAGCATTGTGCTCTTGCTATGGCATCATCAGCAGCATTGCAGGGGATGTCGGGCATGGGTGCGGTTGTGCTCCGTAGTAGATCATTTCACCACAGCAACAGCAGCAACGCAGCAAATCTGCAGCATCAGCTCCGCTATCCGTACCAGTCAACATTGCTCTCGCGTTACCGTAGCCATGCCGCCGTCGCTCGCGCGATTACACATACTAAGTTCTCTCCGCCGCCACGCGACGGGTCCGAGGCCGTGCCGGCGGAGGAGCTCCTGCAGGACGACGCCGCCGGCACGGTGTGTTGCCCGGCAAACTACGTCCCGCTGTCGCCGCTAAGTTTCATTGAGCGCGCGGCGGCGGTGTACGGCGACCGCACCGCGTTGGTGTACGGCGAGAGGCATCAGCACACGTGGAGGGAGGTGCGGCAGCGCTGTGTCAGCGTAGCGGCCGCGCTGGCCACCGGCTTCGGCATATCGCGCGGTGATGTGGTGAGTTGTCATTTGAGACGTACAGACGCGCGCTCTTCATTGGTCGGGCAGCAGCGTTGCATGCCTTAATTAGCGTGCTGTTTCTCCTTCAATGTAATACAGTTTCAGCCTCTTCCATGCGACCATGCCACCATTTGAAGCATTTTACAAGACAATTTTTTCATACGGTTTTCATGCTCCCAAAACTCAACGGCTTATATAAAAGTTATTCATGATTAATATCTTGTTCAAAAACGACTTCTTCTACTAACTTGGATAGAGAATTAGAGAGTACTCCCTTAATTCTAAATTATAAGATGTTTATATTTTTTTATATTCATAGTTTTAACTATGCACTTAAATATGCATTGTGTCTAAAATACATAGTAAAGACAGTATCTAAAAAAGTCAAGGCCCCCTTACGTTTTGGATGGAGGAAATACTATCTCTATAAACCAATGTTTAAAATCATGGACTATAGAATTTAGTCGGAAGTTGGCAAAAACGTTATAGCAGCGCCATTTCGATGCTATTTGGTGCTATACCAGGCTAATGAGCTTCTTTGTTTTAGTATTAATATTTATGTCTCAATAGAATTTATTTTAAAAAATATATTCCATCATTTATATATCTACTAATACTTATTTTGTATTAGAGGTGTCGATAATCTTTTATATAAATTTGGTTAAAGTTAGAATCCCTTGACTTCTATGGAAGTGAGAATTCCATGTTTTAGATGGATGGAGTAAAGGTGGTTTAATGAGTCAGCTCGGCTTGTTCTCGGCTCGTTAAGATAACGAGTTAACGAGCCATAAGGTCGCTTTTGGCTCGGCTCATTTTTAGCTCGAGATGGCTCGCTAGTCGTGAGCCTATCATAAATAAGTAAAAAAAAGTATAATATATGTATATATTATTTAAAGTTTGAAGCATAGTTTTAAATAGCGGGCTATGGCAAATAGCGGCACATTTTTTTCTAGGGGCTATAAAGTTATAGCGAAGCTATAGTGGAGATATGTCGGATAGTGGTTTATAAGAAGGCAAATATGATATTCGTTGAACACAAATACGTTTACAAGGTTCTACAAGTCTAAATAACATTACCAATATGACATTACAATGTGGTTCGTAAAAATTTAATCATCCAAAATACCGAATAAGTAGCAAATGAAATACCAAATAGTGGTAAATAGTGGCGCTATAGTGGTAAATAGCGATAAGTAGCTGTAAATCGCGGTGCTATAGTGGAAATACAAATAGCTTAGCGGTGAGTATTTTCTGCAGCTATAGCGAGCTATAGCCCGCTATTTTAAACAGGCGTTTTTAAGTAATATAATAATAGCCCATTCATCATTAGACTTAATAAATCAACAAAAATTATATGCACTAGTATATTATAATTCTACACTAAGCATCATCTATTGTTCATACTCCATATCATATATAAGGCATCCATAACTTATTATTGATTATCCATACATTCACTTAAAACAAATTGTCATAGTACTCCCAAATTTATTGATACATGAAGTTATTGGAAACTTGTAAAACATTAAGGCTAATATTTTGGTTCATTAGGCTCACGAGCTAGCTCGAGCCACCGGCTGGCTCGTTAACTGCACGACGAGCTGAAGTGTTGGCTTAGCTCGTTAAAAATATAAACGTGCCGAGCCGAGCAAGTCTGCGAGCTTTTCTTCTAGCCTTAGGATTGGGTAGTAACACATTCACATGAACACCTATCCCTATTTGCTATCCCTATCGCTATATCAAATGCAGCTGAGAGAGTCGAAATTGATAAAGTCATATCACAAGTCTCGTCATTAACAAGGCATATTCCCTTACCATTTAAAGCAATAATAATAAAGCATAAACAGTTGAGACAATATGGGCACACACCGGTGGTGTTGACCATTAATCCGAACGAGATGCACTTGAGGACATATTTACAAGAAATTTCCACAAAATAAAAAATAATTTTGTAGAGCATATGCGCTTAAGGCTGCAATTCGTGCAAAGAAAATTCGCATAGTCTAATAGTGTTGTCTTTTATCTTTTTTGCCATTGCAACGCACAAACACTTTTGCTTATTAATAATAATAACTATCATATCAATTTTGCTTTCTAAGTACCAGGCTCTAGCATATTACTATCTTTGTCTTTTTTATTGTTTTGTCCTAATAAGTAAAAAAACGTGTATATCTTTAGCCATTAATTATTTTTTAAACTATATAGTTTCATGTCATAAGTTTTATTTTTAATACTATCATAATATCTAAATCATATAGATTTAAAAAACGATTTTTTAAAAAGAAATGGTTGGTCAAAGACTATAATGTTTGACTTAGGACAAATCAAATGTAACACTTAAAAAACAAAGGGAGTAATATAATAACCATGAAAGTTTGTTATGTAAATTAACGACCAACTGCATGCCTGTTCTAAAACAATCAGCACTAATAGCGTAGACAGTGATATATATTTTTGGATAGTGTGGAAACCAAATGTAGTAGAAGACAGATACTCCGTATAATGCAGCAATCATAGCAGTTCATTCTGCACTAATAGTGCCGACAGTGATATATATTTTTGGAATTAGTGTGGATGGAACAGATATATGAGACTTATCACATCGTTCATTAATACGCAGGTTGCTGTCCTCAGTACAAACGTGCCGGCGATGTACGAGCTGCACTTTGCCGTGCCCATGGCCGGCGCGATACTCTGCACGTTGAATACGCGGCATGATGCAGCCATGGTGTCCGTTTTACTAAAGCATTCCGGTGCCAAGGTGCTCTTCGTGGAGTCTCTCTTCCTTGACGTCGCAAGGGCCGCGCTGAAGCAGCTCGCTCCGTCGACCACGCCGCTGCCGGTTCTTGTAGCAATTTCAGATGACGACGATGACGGCGAGATCGCGGCCACCGCCGGCTGCATAATGAGTTACGAGGATCTTATCGGGGATGCACCTTCACAGTTCGACGTCCGGTGGCCGGCGAACGAGCTGGACCCGATCGCGCTCAACTACACCTCCGGCACGACAGCGCGGCCCAAGGGCGTGGTCTACAGCCACCGCGGCGCGTACCTCAACACCCTCGCCGCCGTCCTTGCGTACGACATCACCACCATGCCGACCTACCTGTGGACCGTGCCCATGTTCCACTGCAACGGCTGGAACATGACCTGGGGGTCGCCTTGCAGGGCGGCACCAACATCTGCCTCCGGAGGTTCACGGCCAAGACCATCTTCGACGCCATCGCGCAGCACAAGGTGACGCACATGGGCGGCGCGCCCACGGTGTTCAACATGGTCGTGAACGCGCCGGCGGCGGACCGTCGGCCACTGCCGGCGCCGCTGCGCGTCATGACTGGCGGCGCGCCGCCGCCGCCAGACGTCTTGTTGGAAATGGAGGGGCTCGGCTTCGTCGTCTACCAAATCTACGGCCTCACGGAGACGTACGGCCCGTCGACCGTCTGCACGTGGCTGCCGGAATGGGACGCTCTGCCACCGGAAGAGCGCGCGTGGCGCAAGGCGCGCCAGGGATTCCACCACGCCGCGATGCAGGACGTGGACGTCAGGATCCGGACACCATGGAGAGCGTGCCGTCCGACGGCCTGGCAGTGGGCGAGGTCATGTTCCGGGGAACACGGTGATGAGTGGCTACTACAGGGACCTCAAAGCGACCAAGGAGGCCATGGACGGAGGGTGGCTGCACACCGGGGACCTGGCCGTCCGGCATCCGGACGGGTACATTCAGATCAAAGACAGGGCCAAAGACATCATAGTATGCGGTGGCGAAAACATCAGTTCCATCGAGGTGGAATCCGTCATCTCCGGCCACCCGGCGGTGCTGGAGGTGGCAGTCGTGGCGAGGCCAGACGACAACTGGGGTGAGACGCCCTGCGCGTTTGTCCAGCTGAAGTCCGACGCCGCCAGCGCAACCGAAGCAGAGATTAAAAGCTTTTTGCCGACAGAGGCTTCCACCCTACATGGTTCCAAAGACGGTCGTATTTGAGGATCTGCCCAAGACTTCCACGGGGAAGACGCAAAAGTTTCTTCTGCGGGAGAGGGCCCGTGCTCTAGGCAGCCTTACAAATAAGGCCCCGTTTGCATCCTCCGGATTTTGAGAATCTGGTATAAAAGAATCCCACAATCCTATATTATTCTTATTCGCAAAAATAAAAATCCTATATTATTCTCATAAAAACGGTCTCTGTTTCGTTTTATCTAGATTATCAAAATCCCTTACGAATCGAAATAACATCAAGCATGTCTGTGGTCTCTACTTATTATATTTACACTACCACAGAAAAGATTTTAATGAGGCGGTGCCAAAACATTAACGGAGACGGTCACAAACAATATCCAACCGTGTCGGAAAATTCTGGACGATTCACGAAGGCGGTCATTTTCATTTATGGAGGCGGTCACGTCCAACCGCCTCGCAAAATTCATTTAAGGAGGCTGCCAGAAAATAACCGCCTTCGAAAAATAGGCTCACCTATTGAAACAGGCCCGAAGCCCACAACCCATCCCAATCCAGTAGTCATCTATATAAGACGAACTTAGGGTTCCGAATGGGCACTCCATCCCTCCCTCGCGCCTCCCTCTCTTCGCCGCCACCACACGTCAACTCTCCTCTCTCGGCTCTCCCTCACTCACCGCCAAGACACCATCGCCGCCACAGGGCCCCCCCTCTCTCTCCCTTCTCCCATGGTGGCGGTAGGGCGCCACGCCGGAGCCCCAAAGACGGCTCGTGAAGGCAGAGGGGCGGAGCCTGGGAGGTCTCCACCGTGGCACGGGCTTGGTGGTGGTGGCGTGAGCTCGGTTGTGGCAGTACGCGTGGGGTAGATCTGGTGCAGGGGCACGACGGTGGTCGAGATCTCTTTGGAAGTATAACTTCATAGTTGTGAAGCAAGAAATCTAAGAGGTACAAACCCAAGGTGAAATTAAAATGTAGAAATTATGCTCCTTTCACCTTTCCTTACTTGATTTTCTATATATTGTTAGATTTCTTCCTATTATGGAATATCTATATTGTTTTTTTGTTGGGAATGGTGTTGATATTTCATAGTGATCAGTTCACATCACATCACCAAACCGTCTCAGCCCCCGCGTCGCCTCTATGAGACAACTTGGGTGGCGGCGGCGCCGTCCAGTACCTACCCTTTGCCTGATTGCCACCAGAGCTAGATGCCGAGAAATCCGCCAAAGGCAAGGACAGTGGCGGCTCGGCCATCTCCTCTCTCTCTCTCTCTCTCTCTCTCTCTCTCTCTCTCTCGAGTGGGGTTGCCGGTGGGTTCTCGGTCCGAGGTGCACAGATCTGGTGTCTTCTCGGCCGGATCTGCCACCCCCGCGCCTAGAACTTCTCGACCGGCCATGGGGGCGCTCAGCGGCGGCAACTCCTCAGCGGCCATGGCGCTGGCCTGGGCTGTCCGACGGTGAATCCAAAATCCCGACGGCTAGATCCGGCTCGCCCTAACCAAGAGGCACACAGTCGATGGCATCTAGGGTGGCGATGGTCGGAGCTTGTACAGGGCGCGGGGGATTCGCTCCTCTGGTGGCCTTGCACATCTTCGATTTTCCCCATGCACGTGTCATGGTACACCGACGCCTTGGGAGGCCTATGGCGGCGGTTGTAGCTCACTACTGCCAACCTACGTCTGTTGTGCCTATATCTCGGCTAGTCTGCATGCCTGGCGGGATGCTGTCGATGCTGCTACTGCTTTGGGTATCACGTATGTATTGCTCTCGTGTGGCGAAGTTCTACAATGCATCAGCGATAGCTGGTCGCTCGACGCTTTGGGGGAGTTTAGAAGGTCACAAAGTATAGAAATTCAAGTTAAAAGCTCATTTTTCATGTTTGGTGGCAAAAAAAAATTGACACCAATTTGGCTGCTTACATTTCTCCAATATGACTACGCAGAGATGGTTAGGGGTATCTTTTCTTAGATTCTATGTTGTTTATTTACTTAATATATTTTGGCTCCCATTCTATTTGTATCTAAGTACTATAAGTTTCTCCCCTTGGGAATGATTTTTGTACTACTATTTCCCTTTGCATTTGAAAAGAAGGAAGACTAATTTTGTTCTCTTCAGTATGTCTCACAGAATATCAGATCTAATGATCAGCCAGGACATACCAGAAGATGTCATATGTAGCAACATCTTTTCACGCCTTCCTTTCAAGTTTGTCACATGCTTGAAGACCATATCCAAGAATTACAAACATCTCACAAGTACTACTAAGTTTGCTGCAAACCAAGCGGCACTTTGCCCACCATGTCCAGCCCTAATCCACATTGGTTTGCCCGATAAGGAATCATTTATACACTCACTTGATGTTCTCTCAATGACACCTTCTATAGTTGGTGTTCCATCATCAGGGCTTGATTTCCTTGGTTGCCGCATAGGTGATGGGCGTTTTGATCTCCTTGCCTCAACAAATGGTCTTCTCTGCATCCGCTATGCACCATCCTATGGTAGCTATCGCGCCGCCACCTACCTTGCATGTAGCAAATCCTCGCAACACAACAATCCCAACCGATCCCCGGTGCGGTGATCATCTAGACATGACTAGTGCCATAGGTCCGGTGTTTGATCCATCGATGATCCTCAAAAGTTCATGATTGTCCAAGCATTGGTAACACCTACCATAAATGGTACTTTAGTTGAGTTCCATTTTATCTCTTTTTCCTCAGATACGGGTCGGTGGGTCATGTCAAATAATGTGATAACTGCAAACATGAAAAAGGTAGAATGCCAAAAGGTGGTATATTCAAGTGGTCTTCTATATTGGGACTATAAAGATGATCTACTTTGGTATGATGTTGTAAGAAGTGTAGTTGGGAGAATCAAGATGCCTTGGAAGCTACCGGGGTTTCATGTTGATGAGGGCCATAGTATTGATATATCTAGCAATGGTATGCTCATGTGTACAACCATTAGCAAGGATGGTTTGGCCATGTACCAGCTTATGAGTACAGATGATTACCACTGGGGAGCTTAAGCATGCGAAAAGGATGGGAGAGCATTGTGGAGATGTGTTGCGATGAATTACAATTTTGTCATTCAATGAAGCTACGTAATGGGTGGCAAAACAAGTTTTATGAGAGGTGGTTTGTGCGTCCACTTGGTCTAGAGAGTGGGAGGTGGGTTTACATTGGGGTGAGGCAAAAATGGAAGACATCAGACAAGGTATTACGTTATGACATGGACACAGGCATGGTGGAAAATACTGGGAAGGAATTGGGCAATGCATTTGACATGAGGTGTGTGTTTGGATACCGCAATAGCATGGCTACTCTTCCACCAATTGTTGTGCCAACACAGCAAGATGGAATTTGTGAGGGTAAACCTGGTGGTTGCAGGTGTGCAATATAGAAGAAAATGAAGAAGAAGAATATATTAGTATTTATTTCTAAATTCTTATCATTATATAGAGGTAGTGATTTGATATTTTGGTAACCAAGTAGTTTTCTTCCAGTGGGAAATGTTCAGATCTTGAGGCAAGCACAATGTGCCAGTATTGGTTTAATGATTACCATTATGTATCATTGTGAACTCCAGCGAATGCAAGTACATTGCTTTGATACTTTGGACATGAAGATTTAATAACAAGTACATTACTTTGTTACTCCAAACCTTACATATTGCGGCGTATTTTACAATTTTATTTTTGATTTGCTCTTTTTCAAGTGTCTAGTAACCAAGCACTCAGGTATAGAAAATTGCTTGCACCTCAAGGATATATGACCTGATAAATGTTCTAAAATCTAGACATTCTATCAAACATAGTGCTTATCTATGTATAAATTTGATGTGCGCAATTCTCTGACTTTGGCCAACTATGCCTTCTGTTTGATATTATGCAGAAAAAAAATGATGTTTTGTGACCTAGACAGATGCATGTGAGTATCGACATTGGAATCAGCAAAACCGAGCTCGTGTCTTTGACTCTCCAAGGTTGTCTACATTTCTAGTTGCTTAATCTTTCAATGGTCACATATGGTAGTTTTTTTTTAAATAAGCATTGCTAGCGCACGGACGTCCAATGGGGATGAAACCCATTGGACACCCGCCCCCACACAGAGAACGCTCGGCAGCGCACCCCATCCATGCTCCGACGCGTTCCGTCTGGTGTCCGTCCCCCTGTCCATATCCCCATACCCAGGGGCCTACGTCCCCGCGTCTTGCGCCAAGCACCCGTGCCCCCGTCCCGACATAGAGACGAGTACGATGCGCGCCGCGCCATGTCTGTCCGGGGGATTGGCCGCCCATAGGACGTTTTAATGAGAGTGTTACCATTTTTAAATCACAGTTAGTGTTGATTTTGGTGGTATTAGTAGGTGTGCATATTTCTGTTAATATGGATGACTATGTGAACTAAGCTTCTTGGCATGCCACGAACGTGACACACTTCTTGGCGTGTTTGCCTCCAATATGCCAAAACTTTCAGAGGTTGAGATGCAGTTGCTACAAATGATTCACGCCTGCTTAGTCCACACGCAAGCCCACTGTCGGCATCGCCTGGCTGCAACACCACCTGCTTTGCTGCGGAGGCTGCTCCCCGTGCCCACAGTGCCTCGCCCCACGCCTGGCGCACTGCTCCCGCGGCGCTCGCGCTAGCACAATAGAACCACGTCGTTGGCCAAAGCGCCCGCCCGGCCATCACGGTCATGGGAGATTGGCAGTAGAGGAGGGTATGGGTGTATTTGGTTCATTTTCAATTCTAGCCTGACTAGCAAAACTAAGCCTGGCCCAATCAAGCCAATTCATGGTTGTTTGGTTGGTTGTACTAGGTTAGTCTAGCTATCCCTAGTGTGTGTCTGGTTGCTTGGTTTGGCTTGGGTACAGTTACCTGCTCTTTTTGTGTAGGTAAGTTTACCACCATTGAGGCAATTTATCGAACAGGTGCTGCACAAGTGAATGACAGATGTGTCATGACACGAAACCACGATAGGGCATGCACAGCGAGCTCGGCACCACCTCTCTTCTATGGATAACGAGCAAGAGGACTAGCAAGACACGCCGACGAGTAAGAGGGCTAGCAAGGCACGCCTGACAATGGCCACTTGACGAGGACGATGAGCAGCATGTCAACCAAGACAAGCACGAGGAGCAGCATTTCGAGCACGACAAGCCGGCCTCCATGGCGCTGTGTGGGACGAAAAGAGTTTAGGAAGTTTAGCGCCGCTGCTTTTGCCACCGCCCGCTCCGATCTCGGTGTTGGTGCCACGAACCATGGCGAACGACTTCAACTGCACGGACGCAGCGACGGCCGGGCCCCAGCTTGTGTTATGCGCCGCTGCCACGCTTTACGGGGAGTGAGCCACCTCCTAGAGCGGTAGATCCGCGCATCCACCCTGCCCAGGCGCCCCCGGCCTGCGATGAGGATGACAGATAGCATGACCACCGCCCCCTCGTCATGGCGGTTATTTAAAAAACCCCGCGGTTATTGTCTAGATTAACCATGACGGTTATTTTTAATTAATCGTGGAGGTTTACCTCCATGGTAAATGGGAACAGATCGGGTGCAAATCAACCTATCCGGCAAAGCGTGCAAACTTAGGCCACGAGATGTTGATTCAAGGACACGGGATTGGTTAATTTTACACATAACCGCCCGACCTTAATCACACTTTTGCAAGTCCCACTACCAGCTCGTCATGCGCCCTATTAGATCAACATTCTCGTCCGAAAATAGAAGTTTGCATAGTTTGCACGAAGATATTGGTTTTGCATATGATCCGTTGCAAATAAAAAAACGTTGTTGTCTGTGTTAGCTTCTGCAGGCCCACATGTCGCCTCTCGCGTCGTGATCGGAACATCCCCGGATTCGTTCCTGGGCGCGAGTAGCAAGCGCGGCGCACAAGCTAGCCACTGATGCTGCTCCTGTTCCCCCCACCGCGCAGCGCGCCCTCACGCCGCACCATGGCTACTGTGGCGTTCGCGGTCAGGAGCTCCTCCTCTTGCTCGGCCTCGTTCGATGCGGCCACTTTCGAGGCGGCGGATCCGCTGGGCGCCACGGCGTGCGCGGGATGGAGTCCACCGCCCGCGGCGGTGGAGGCCGACCCGCATGCCTGGAAGTGGGCGGTACGAAGCCCGGTGTGGGACCTTTCGAGCCGTGGGCGTCGCGCGAGACAGCGCCCGTCCACCACCGCATCCCCAACCGGCGGCGCCCCGCCGCGCGGCGATGCGATAGCGCACTCGCCCTCTCGCCCGCCAGCGGCCCGCCCCGTTATGCGTTCTCCTAACTTGTGAGATTTGGATACGAAATTAACTGGGTATGTGGATTTAACAAGTAGCAACGGATTCACACGATAGTTTCGATCAAACTGGAATACATCAGGCGAACGATGAGCTCCCTGCCAAATCCGGACACAAGCCTGTTCGGCTAGTGGCCTCGAATTAACCGGCGGGCGATCTTTGTGAGAGAAATACTCTTGGTGAGGCTGCTGCTGTGAGAGAAAATACTGCTGGCCGACCGGGCTGGTACAGCCGGCCTGAGCTCTCTGCTCAATTCAAATGATCGACGTGTTCCGTGAAGACGATCTCCTCCTTTACGCAACGGCCAGCTGGCTCACGGTATCCAGTCCGGGCCCAGATACTTCATATTGGGCTTGCTCTTCCTTCTGTGGCCTCCTTGGAACTGGACGGCCCATCTTGTTTCTTTCCCGCGCTTCTTCTTTTCAACTTCCCGCTCGGCCAGCTCATCCTCTTGATCACCATCAGTCTTGATGCCTTCCTCTTGGTGCTCGTCAGTAGTCAGGTTCCTGACATAACTATGCCGACCAGCCACGAGAGGCTCAATGTTCGGCTCTAGTTTGCTGTAGGATTCTAATAGCAAATTTCCCCGGGAGGAAACGGAGCTGAATGGCGGCCCACCTTTCCTGTGGTGTGAAATTATGCCGAGTGCAGATATGCAGATTAAGTTGTTAGTTGTTAGTGGTAACCTCGTGCTAAATTATGTCATTGCAAATTGTATTTCAGCGTGATGTGGAACCCTGCATTGCATTTGACTGTGCCGTTGCTTCGTTTTTAATGCGATGTAAACTAGACAAGGCACTTAATTGAAATGTTTTGGTTTCTCTGATCCAAATGGGGGTTCAAAATAATTGCTCTGTTATCCTCTATAGGAACAAGACATTTAATTGTGTGATTAAGCTATCGCATGTGCTGCACTTATTGATCATTCATTCATCACATAATTTGTGTACACACACAACTCTTGGTTCTATTCCTGTGGCTTTGTAAATTGGTTTATGTGCTCATCGTTAACACTTGTAATATAACTCTCACTAGTTGGGAAGGCTGGACATATTTCGAATTCCCGGTATGTGAAGGTCAATCCCGACACACCTCAGAAGCAAGTTCGGTTCTTAACACCTGTCAGGTCAGTGATAGAATTAGAGGATCTTCTAGCAGTAGATTCGGATTGGGAACAACAATAATAATAATGATAAGTAGTAATCCTAGATTATATCAACTAATCTACTTAATCAACTAACAATAGTAAAAGGTGAAAGAATGTAACCGGAGTTCATCCCGTGTGCGGGTCTTCCTTTGTACGGCGGTAGTCCCTTCGGTATGGCGGTAGTGGTACTTCCCGCCACCGCCGCTGGCTACGCTCTCCGATCGGTGGAGTCCTCGGGAGTGACGGTGAGGGCAAGTGGCGGCGGTGAAACTCGCGTTAACTCTCGTGTTCTGTGCCGCTTGTCCCCCACCTCTATTTATTAGCGCGGTGCGATGGGGCCCACTAACCATTAGGGTTAGATGCCCCGATCAGGGCTAAGCAAGGCGATTGGGCCAGCCGTTGGGCTGGGCCCCTTTGAGATCAACCTAACAGTCAGTACCTATGAGTGCTACAACTTATGATCGCCTAATCGTGTCTATGCATTATTTGTCGCAGCAGCATATTAGCATGTGCATAAACTTTGTCAGCACATATAAAAAGATTAAAACTGTTAGTGCATCAGGGTCTTAGATTGGCTTAAACAAGTAGCTGTCAGTATTGTCAACCTCTCTTGAAGATAGCATGCTTATTTCTTCTCCTCAAATGTGCAGGAGAATTGCAAGCCATTTATTCAAGAGGAAAGAGTACTCAAGTGTACACCAGTAGGTCCTAGAAAAGGTTTCAAATGTCCCTATAGCACTGGCTGTACACCGTAAAGGCTCCTTCCCTCCTTCCTCTGCTCTTCACACCAGCAAGCATGCGCTCAAAAAAAAAAAATACCAAAGAGTTAAGTCTTCTCCTATGCTATTTGTCCGCCACCTTTATTGCATGCACCACCATTGAGGAAAGCTAACCGTGACAGGTTGAAGATCTAGTGCTTTTAAGACCAAATTTTTGCAGTATGACAGAACCACACCTGACCTGATGCCTCCCTTGAAGCTGTGCCAAGTTTTTTTTTTTTTTTTGAACGCAATGGCAGGACCTCTGCCTTTCAATTAAAAGGAGAATAAAGGTTTATGTACAGGTGGAGGGGCATGCCCCCACAGAGAAAAAAATAGCGAAATTACAGATTTCTTAGCTAATTACCCCCTCCAAGTTAAGGCCCTCTTTCTGGTGCCAGGTTATTGTAGTTGCTTTTTTTGGTGTAAGGCTGTATCATCAAGCGTGTTCGAATTAGGCACAGTGGAGCATAATATATGTGGTCGATTCTTGCTCATTGCTGCATAGCTACTATTTCTTGTTGTAATGCACCAGTATTTCATTATATTATTATGTTTCCTGATTAGCCTCCTAAGTTAATAAAACATTGATCTCTCAATCAATTTCGTGCAAACCAAAGCTTTTGATCAGATGGTCCTTTTTAACTACCACTCTGTGCGGATTATGTTTCACATGTACCCAATCTATCAAGGACAGTCACTGCAATCATGTTAAACTTCTTGCCTGAGCATTTGAAAGTAAATTGTCTGCATCTCTGTTTTAATGTGGTGCTACTTTTTGTTGTCCAGGTGATAAAAAATGTTGACTCCGCAACCTTGGCTAAGGACAGGATTTTTTTCTCAGTTATGGACTCTCAAATGATACCCATTCGGTGCATTCCTGAAGCATGCACTTCTGTTGGTGCAGCTAAATACAGGAGGCCAATAGGTTTAGATGAAAGACTTAAGGTGGATTTGATTGTGATTGGGTCAGTGGCAGTTGATCCAAGTTCAGGAGCACGGTTAAGGAAGGGAGAGGTAAGTATTCGCTTGATGTATATACAGTTGAAAATTGAAATCAAGTTGATATTATTGTTTCTTTCTAAATCTGAATAGCATTAGTTAGTGCACCAAAGAGGTTTCCACAGTTTCACCTTGTTTTTTTTTTACCTTGCTTGAACAGAAAATAAACTAAATCAAATTCATGCTCTTGTTGTTGATTCAACACTGCTTTAAAATGAAAACCTATGCTTTAAGTCTTCCTGTTCCTCATCCATAACTGTTTGTGAACTTCAACTTCAGGGATTTGCAGAGTTGGAATATGGAATGCTTTGCTATATGGGAGCTATAGATGATTCAACCATGATAGTAGCTACTGGTGAGTTCTCTTTATTGATCTACAGAATCCATTCCTACCTTGCTGTTCTTGACCTCGAGTAACAACTGTTTTAGTCTGTATCTAACAAGGGTTAACTTTGCTGTTCTAATTCCAGCAAAGCTTGAAATAATTGAATTTAATTGCACGTGCTGTGGGCTAGGTTGCCATGGGCTGAGCCAGCCCACAGGCAATGGCAGCCACTGCAGCGGCGGCTTCTGCTGCAATGCCTGCCTTGTGCCTTGTCGGCACCCCCAGGAGAGGCACCACTAGGCGGTAGCCAGTGTCATTTCCTACTATCAATCCGATGAAGATCTTTGACTTGAGGTGGAAGAGCGGTCAGCTGTGTCCCTAGAGTGTGCCTCATGTTGGCATTGCGGCACTTGCTTCCACTGCCACCCTAGCTGCTACCACATCTCTCTTTTTTTTTTTAATTGGAAAACTGTTGGTGCTTTTGTTCTTAGATGGATTTGGAAATTGCTTGTTGCATATTTAGTTTGTGGCTAGTCACTAACATAAATGGAACTATTTGTATGCTTACAGTGCATGACAACCAGTTAGAGGATGACATTCCAGTGAGAAAAGCTGCTAGTTCATGATGTGCCAGTTGACATTATCTGCACCCCCACTCAGGTCATCTTCACGAAGACTACAATCCCAAAGCCATAAGGTTTGGCCAGTTCCTATCCTTTTTTTCTCTGTGAATTAGTCTTATGTGACCAAATATTGGAGAATTTTGTATGTAGGGATTTACTAGGAAAAGAGAATTTTGTATGTAGGGATTTACTAGGAAAAGTTATCTCTAGAAAAAATTGGGGCAAATTCGAATTCTAAGAGAGCTGAAGCAACGCATAGAGCAAGAGACAGGAACTATACTTGTGGACCTTCGGAGAAGCTACCACCAACTGCTCAGAGAAAGTAGAGGTGGCGGCGGCGATGACACTTTTGTATCATAGTTCTCTTAACTGTTCCTTTTACTCAATAAAGAGTTATGTGCACCCTTATCTTTCTTGGGGCAAATCAAGACCAGAGTTCAAAACTGCAGGCATTAGACTATAAAAACATTTGGAAAAAGTTTGCATAACCCCCTCATCTATTGAGGCTAGACTACTTCACCCCTCAAACTATGAAACTGGATTTTCTACTCCTGAACTTTCAAAACCGCCACCCCTTAGGCAGTTTTGAACGATAGTGTTGCTACAGTGACATAGGTTTTTTATTTATTTATTATGCCTGAACCTTGAAAAATTATGATAAATCATAGGAAATCATAAAATGAAAAATACAACTTTGTTGGATGCCAAATGAGTAGATCTACATAGTGAATATATAATATGATACACTTTAGTATAAAGTATATTTCAATTAATTATAGAAAAGCATAGATATAAAGCTATAAAACAACTTTGTGTATATCTATTCATACGGACTCCAACAAAGTTGGATTTTCCATTTTATGATTTTTTTCGTGATTTACTATGAATTTTCCAAAATTCAGCGAAAATAAATAAAAAGATAAAACCATGGTCACTGTAGCAAACCACTATCTAAAACCGCCTGGGGGTGATGTAATCTACCCTCAATAGTTGAGCGAGTTATGTAGATTTTTTTTTCCAAAAACATTTTGATATCAGATGTAACAGAAATATCCAAAAATAAAATCTTTGTTTGCACTTGTGAGGCACCGAGCATAGATTGTATAGCACTTTCCACACCCATTTTGCAATTATGAAGTTCCATTTGGCATTACAATGACTAAAAATTTGTATACTTAAAATTTGTATCTTGGATGTAGCAGTTATTGAAATCTGAAACATATATTTTATGGAGTTACAACAGTAAAAGTACCGCTATATTTAGAAATGCTTTGGGGAACTACTGGACTCTACTTGGACGGCATAACAACCAACCTTAGGAAGTTTGGCATGCCAAAATACAGGATCTTTTGAACGAAGCGCATAATTGAGTTATTATTTTCATGGGATTTGTATTTTGTTTTCTAATTGGCGTATCATTGGAACAAATAAAATCCTCATATATATTGATTTACCTTTTTTTGTTGAGTGCACATATGAGCTATGGTCACTTGGTCAGGAATGTAGATGCAGTTACTAGCTTGCATATGTCATGTGCACTTGAGCGAAACTCTTCGCAAGTACATTGGATAAAAAAAATTAGTATGGGTGTCAGCCTCCAGGTGGCTTGGATGATTAGTTAGTTTGTTTGTTATTTAACTTGGTTAGTTGCTGTCTTTTAGAATTCCAACCATTCTTCGTTCTTTTTGTGAATTTAGTAGGTATCCAATATCCGTTGGTTTCCTTTTTTTTTTCTCAAAGAAGGTTGAGTAAATCCTGTTAGAATTGATCTCCTCATCCGCTGTTGGGCCCAACGCCCACAAGCGAACTTGATCTGCTCCCGACGGGGGGAGCCCAACCCATTAGTGGTTGGAGGCCCCCTGTCGCACGGTGCTTATAAAAGAGGAGGTGGGGGCCACGGCCTAAGGTGATGAATTGAGACAGCCGCCCATTATTGCCCTAACCCTAACCGATCTCTAGGGTCTTTTTGACGGAAGTCCTCCACCGGCGACTCCATGACGGACACATGCAACAGCGATGGTCCGTGAGATATCACTACACCCTCTCAGTTCCTCTCTCTCGTTCTTGTATTCTATTGCTAGTAGATCTTGTGTTAGGTTGATGCATACATGTTGTTCATCATTTTATTATGAGATGTACCCGTCTGATCTACTGCTAGTCGTTCCCCTAAGATGTATTATGTCACACAAATCCCAGTGATACTTTTTGGCATGTTACTTTGTGGGCTTTGTGTCTCCTGACACTGAAGTATGAACAGACATGTATTGCAGCATTATCCCATCCACTGCTAATTCTTAAATCGACTTTTCCAATCACTCAAGATCGAGTTGGCTCTATTTATTTCAGCTCTCAATCACTCAAGATTGGCTCTATTTATTTCAGATCATACTAGCGTAGTGAAAACAATTAATCCTGTACTATACTGTAACGCCCTAAAATTTTGCAAGTTTTGAAGTAGAGTTAAAATGATTTATTTATGAATTTATGTGGTCATGAAGCATAGGGAAATAATTTTTTATCAAATTAAAATTCATCATAGTGTTTAGAAACATGGTTGTGCATACATGTTGATGCATTTGATTTATAGGGCTGAAACTCAAAATGGTTTCAAAATGCTTTTTTGAAATGGCTTTGGAAATTTAGAAGAGGAAATAATAAAGAAAGAAAACTCTCCCTCTCTTTTCGGCTCTCTCCTTCCCTCGTCCATGCATCCAGCCCAGCTCGGCAACTGCCCTCACTCTCCTGCCAGGCCCATGCCCTTTTCTTTTCTTCCCCTCGGCCTCCTTAGCTAGGCAACTGCCCTCACTCGCTTCTCTCCCCGCGGCCCGCTTTTCCTCCTCTTTGTTTTTGGGCTGACGCCGCCAAGCTGCCACTGCACAGCCCGCCTCCCTGTTCCGCTGACACGCCAGCCCCGCTCCACTTGGCGCTGCCGTCGAGGTCCCGCATGTCACCCGCCTCCCCTACCTTGCAATGTCTGTTTCGATGGAGACCGCCGAGTGGATCCCGATTCCTTCTGGGCTGTGCTTGTGCTGCACGCCTGGGCATATAGGACGTGATTAGAAATTTGCATAATTACATGAAGAGGTTAGTTTGCACCATATATGTTCCCTATTTAAAAACTTTAGATACATATTTCATTTTCCCTCTCTGGATACTATTAGTATTGTCCGGGAGCTCTTCGCCGTGGGGGTCGATGAAACAGGCAAAATGGGTTCGTGCTGGGTTGAAATCCTTGCGGGAGGGTGTGCCCCTATCTCGTCACAAAGCTTAGCTTCGTCGTAACAGAAAGACCTATAATCCAGTATCTAGGTCTTCGCCCGATCCACTAACGATAGTGTCTTCACCGAGGGTAGCGAAACTCATCAACAAAACAGCTGCCATTTGTAAACCGTGAGGCCAATAACTATAAAATTTTAACAACAACAAGATATGATAATTATATACAAATCATCTAATACTCACTTCCATAGATCCACTAATTAAGGACATGACATGACATCAAGAATAATTAAGTCCGCCATATCATATCCTTAATTAGGTTTTCTATGCAAGTGAGTATTAAATGATTTATAGATAACTATCATATCTTGTCGCTATTAAAATTTCATAGCCATTGGCTTTTACGGTTTTCTTTTGTCATTCAGTTTGATGCAACTTTGTAAGCTGGCAACCCCAAAGCAGATCCTGGTTAACGTTCTGGCTTTTCGCAAAAAGCCGAGTTTAAAAGCTCGTTTAAAAAAAAAATTGGCTTTACGGTTTTACAAATGATAGTTGTTTAGGTGGTGAGTTTCTCTCCCCTTGGTGTCTACAAAGCTAAATTACATCAAACGACAATGTCTTTTGGCAAATATGGAGAAAGGCGATGTCCGCCCGACCAAAGAACGTCACTTTGGGTGTCCTACAAATAAGTGTCCCTTTGTTTTTAGGTTATAAGACTATCCACCCCTCATGCTTCTATATTTATTTACTCTATGCATCCTGGTCATCAAAATTCTCTCATTTACAACACTTTCTACCGTACGCATTTCTCTTTTATATCTCTACTCTATACCCCGACTATTAAATATCTCTCTCCACTCCTTTTTTCTCCGCCTTCTTCATTTTTTTTTTTTCTTTCCTTTCCCTTTTACAATAGTTTAGTAATAAATTTTTTTAATTAAATAATACTTCCTTTTTTTCTATTTTCTTTTTTCTCTTTTCCTCTTTCCTATTTTTCCTTTTTTTCGTGTTTTTTGTTTTTTCTTTTCTTGTTTTATTTTCTTTTCCCTTTTTCTTTTCCCCTCTCCTATATCCATTTGACCGCATCTTCTCTCCTTTTTCCTCTTCTTAGTCGAAGCACGCCCGGGCCTCGGCGGAGGGTACGGCGACGTGCGGAGCTAGTGCTCCATGCCACGCGGCCTTCCCTGCTCCCTCCGGCGGGCGCTACTGCGGGGGCCGCGATACGGGCTACGGCGGATGGGGGGCGGCGGCTGCGGGGGGGCGGGGGCGGCCTGGCTAGTCCCCTTCCTTCGGCCGAGGAGGAGGAGGGCGTGTCGGGTGGATCTCGGAGAGGGAGGCGGATCGGGCGGGGCCGCGCTCGCCGGCATGGTGGTCCCTCACGCCGGCATGGACCTGCGCGAGTTGGCACGGCGTGGAGGATGGCACCGGTGTGGAGGGCAGTCGTGCGGGGGCGCGGCGGCCGGCGCCCTCCCCACCGCGGCCGGCAACCCTGTTCCCCACCACCGAGCGGCGTGGCGGCGAGCACCGCAAGAGGTGGCAGCCTCACCCAGATGGAGGCAGCCGGTCGTGCCTTATCCTAGAGCGGTGGGACGGAAACAACCTTCTCCCTCACGGGCTCGGGCTCGGGCTCCATCGCCCAACCGGTGAAATCCACTCCGTGGCTGCAGCCTCGGCGATGCTGTTTAGGCGCCATTGCCTGGCGATGTTCCTTCCACATCGACCGTAGCGATCGGCCGCGGTGATGGATACGGTGACCGCAGCCATCGCGGGGCGCCACGGGCGGGCGGGCGGGGCGGGGCGGCGTGACGCGGTTTCTCTCTCCTCTGTGGTTGGGAGGTGGGGCCAGCGCGGGATTTCCGGGACGCCCGGTATTCTCTCAAACTTCCCTTTGCCGTAGCCTTTCTAAACACGAACATGGCATATACCGTTGCTTTTACAGTGATCCGGTGCGGACAGTCTAAGGGCTCGAGCTTTTCCTGTTAATGAAAAAGAGGTGGAACATCTGATTCAGATAGTTCCACATCTGATTCAGATAGTACTACACACGTCTTCACGAGATGGAAGGAGAGCACATCTTGTACTATAGTATCGGACTTGAATATACAAAATAGTTATAAGCGTTGAATAAAGACAGACGGAGTATTTTTCTTAACTAGTGCTTTAATTTCAGATTGCTATAAATGGCACAAGGCCTTAGGTACAGATGAAGTCTCCATAACAGTACTACAACTACGAAGGCGACACTAAACTTGTTTTATTTTCTTTACGCTAGACACTATTAATTCAAGGCGGCAGGCCAGGTTTTCCACGGGTAGACGCAGAGAGCACAGGAAGGTATAGCTATCCATATTCATTGGGTATTTATTTTCCTTCCACCCATGTGTTTGTGCTTCTCCCACTTTCTAATAAACGGGTCCTCCAGCCCCATCACTGGATCTGCGGCTAGATGCATACATATCCACATCCATTGGGTATTTGTTGATACAGCCAGCCCACGCCTTGTCCACCTCGCCCGCTGGTCGGATGCACTCCCAAACAACGCTGTTGGACTTGAACCCAGCTCCAGACCCAACCATCCACACCCGGTCGTCCTTGTGCATTCGACCTTTAGCCTCAATGTACGCTAACTCATACCACACCAAACTACTGGACGTATTTCCGAACCGATGGAGCGTCATACGCGACGGCTCCATCTGCAGGTCTGACAAGCCAAGGCTGTGCTGAACCTTGTTAATCACCGGTCGTCCGCCAGGATGGATGCAGAAATGCTCGAATGCCGTCCCTATGTGCGGCTGGTATTGCTTCACCCGGTCGCTGAGACACTCCCTCATGATGGAAGACAGTGCGTAGAGCAGTTTTGCTGAAAGTGGGAGAACTAGATAGCCCATGGCAGTGAAGTTAGCTTTCAACGCATTACCTGCGACAGTCAAGAGGTTTTGGGATATGTTCACCCCCAGTATACCATCACCATCTTCTTTCTGAAAAATTGATTGGTATGAACTGTCATCAGCACTTGTAGTGATCCGGACTAAGTGTGCTAGCCGGAACCGCGCCATGTGCTTTGACGTTGATAGCAGCACAGCTGCGCCGCCCACACGGAAGACGACGTTGGAAACTTGCATGCCACGCTCCTTCCCTTGTAGAAGTTTTGTGTAATGATCTCTGCAGATACAACCAGGGCGTGAGCATCAGTACCGTGTGCTGATGCTCGTGCTCGAAGGAGGTCTTTTGCGGCACCCACCGAGATCAACCCAGCACTGCAACCCATCCCAGATAGGTTCACACTGTGGATGTCACTCCGGAGCTTGTATCTGTTGATGATCATGTCACTTAGAGATGGAACAGGCGAATAGACACTGCAGTCGACAACTAGTATATCAATGGCGTCGGGGCTAATGCCCGTTTTGGACAGTAGGTCATCAATTACAGCAAAGATGACCAGCTCTGCGTCGGCACGGGCTTCATGAAAACTGGAAGAGGGTGGAATGTTTAGAAGCGACTGAGGAAAGCACGACTCTTCACCGATGCCGCTTCTACTCTGCAGTAAGCGTTCAAAGAACTGGTTGCTGGAATCGTCAAAGAATCCCATGTGTTTACAGTGCTCTACGAAAGTTGCCTTGGGGAATCTGCATGTTGAGCTGGGAAGATAGCAGGCGTAGTCTGTGAGGTACATGCTACGGGGACGATTCTTCAGATATATGACGGCCACACCAGCAACAAGGAGACATGCCAGCAGGAATTGGACAGATTGGAGGCTTCCGAGTGTGGTGCTGAGAAGGATGTCAAACTCAGTCTTAGAAATATTGAGCATGGTGTTGGCTGAATGGGTGACCATGGTGATGATGATAATTACGGCAAAGAAGATGTTCATGTAGGCTTTCAGCGACGGTGTCATGGTATGGAATATGGGAAGGAATCAGCAGGCGATAGCAGGAGCAGATTTGGGTGAACCCTGACTAAGTGGGAGGAGGTTTTAAAGACATGGCTGGATGATTACAGTTGTGTGGTTTTCAGTAACATCACCAACTTTTTTCACTAGCGGTGCACAAAACTTGGGGGCACTATAGTACGTGTCCATGTCACAGCCCAAACCCAGTTCCATTCCGCGGGCCGTGGTTGACCGCGAGTTAGCTTCCCCTCGGCTGCGGTGGCTTGTAGTCCAATGGTAGGGCCGGTTCAGTGGGACGCCACCCACCGGGGTTCAAATCCTGGTGCTCGCGACCTTTCTTGGGATTTTCCCAGGATTTACGGCGTTATGCATTAAGTGGTAGCGGCGTTCCGTCGACGGCGAGGCACCTATGGTGACTTGAGAATCTCTAGATCTGCCGGCTGCTCAGTCCTTCGGAGGTGCTCATAGGGGTAGGGTTTGCGTATGTGTGTTCATAGGGGTGAGTGTGCGTGCGTGTTGTGGCGTCTGCGTTGTCGCGTGTAATTCTCAAAAAAAAAAAAAAGCTTCCCGCTCGGCTGCTGTGCCCGCTCTCGGTACCTGCTTTCGTATCCGTTTTTTTTAATTCCGTCAAGGCCGGTGTGTTCTCTGGCGATTTAAAACGAACAAAACTAGATCTCAATCAAATATGTTTTAAAGATTTTTTTGAATTTTTTCTAATAGAAATTTATGTATTTTAACTTATGGAATATAACCTAAGTTGCACATAAAAGTTATATGTATAGGTTAGATATAATTTTGTCGCCGGATCGATTCGCTCTCGGCCGATGTGAGCCATCAATTTTTCCCCAATTATTGTAAAAACTTTCTTAAGTTATATGTATAAGTTAGATATAACTTTGTAACGTGTGGAAGTTATAAGTTTCATTTAATAACTTTTATGTATAAGTTAGATGTAACCCTATAATGTGGGTAAGTTATGTGTGTGATGAAATAAGTTATATGTATAAGTTAGTTTTTTCGAGACCGGGGATATAGCCTGTTTTTCATTAAGTAAGAGAATGGTCAATAGACCTACACATAATGGATAGAAAAGAATTCGCGGGTAATCCACGGATTACCAGCAGAAGTCCTTAACACAAACGAGAAGCGAGAAACACGAGGGGTGGGGGACCCCTGCACCTTGCAAACCCAGCCCCGAGCCTAATACAAAAAAACCTCAACACCTTCAGAGCCTTTGTAGTGATAGGAACCGTAGATGATAGCAGCGGCAAAGCATCCGCTAGAACTCCTCGGTGGCAAAGCATCCACCGGCGCCCCACGGCGGCAAAGCATCGCCCGGGTAAAGAATTTGGTGGCAAAGCATCCACCAGAAACACCTCGGCGACAAAGCCATCGCCGGAAACAACCTTGGAATCCGGGTGCTCCTCCGAGTCATAAAGGCCATAGCCCCCTGGACCCACGGGCGAGGAGAACCACGGAATCCGAACCCTCCTCTGAGTCACTGAGGCCAAAGCCCTTAAGACCATGGGCGAGGAGGACTTACCTGCAGACACACCGCCCAAGCAACGAAGAACATACTCCTCCAAGTCACTTAAGGACACAGCCCACGGGACCACGGAGGACCTACTTGAACAACAACAACGCGCCGAGCAACCGCACAAATAGGCGACTACAGACTACCACTAACACCAACCGGACATACCAAGGTGATGAGAAGTGAGAAGTGCGAAAAGGCTCAGCACAACGCACATCGGCAGACAGGAACCTGGCACGAAGGAGGCAAGCAAGGAGCATCAACGAAGCCTTCAAGAAGGAACTGACATCCACGGATGCCAACATCGTTGTGGATAGCATCGGGGACTTTCATCCGGCTTGCCCCAGCGGGCTCAACGACGAACTAAGGGCGATGCCTTCGGGAAAGTGATGATGCACCGCGCCACCGTCGTCAGCTAGCAACAAGCCCGACGGGATTTTCACCCTTGTTCATCGTTGGAGGGGCCACGAAGGTTGGCGGCTGGAGCATGACGAAGACAAATGCAGTGCGGGGAGCGGCGGGCACCACCAGCCAAACCACCAAGGCATACTCGCCGCCACGGCCGTTGCCACTCACACCACCATGGCACGAAGCACAAACCAGGAACACCGCCACCGGCCACGCCTCCACGCCGCCCGCCGATGCACCACCACGAGCAAGACACGCTCTCCACCGGCCGCGGCGAGAGGCGCCCGCCGCCGGCCATGGCCATCACCGCCCCATGGTTACTAGGGACGCTCAAAGCCGGAGGGATGGGAGGTGCTCGAAGCCGCCCTTAGCCGAGGGAGGCGGGCGGCA
Organism: Hyparrhenia diplandra; assembly: GCA_015847255.1. Classification (NCBI taxonomy): domain Eukaryota; kingdom Viridiplantae; phylum Streptophyta; class Magnoliopsida; order Poales; family Poaceae; genus Hyparrhenia; species Hyparrhenia diplandra. Next base: position 685,444 of record JADLZK010010174.1, read on the forward strand.
AGCGAGTTGGCGTCGCCTGATGCCGGCGAGCAGCGCAACCGGCGAATTCGTCACGGACGAGCACCCGGCCTATGCGGCGGGGGACCGCTACGGTGGAGGCGCGTGGATTCAAGAGGGAGGAGCGAGATCCAGCCCAAGGGGCACAGATCCGCCCCGCCGCACGCCTCGCCGGGAGCCGCCGGTGAACAATAGGGTTGGAGGGGAGGGGAGGAAGGGGAGACAACCCTCGCCGGCCACGCCATTTGGGGGCTACGGCCGGCTACCGCCGTGTGGTAGGGGGGCGGCGACGGCAAGGGAGGTGCCGTTGGGGGAGGGGAGGGTTGATGGCAGCGGTAGGGAGCCCTTCGAGTCGCCAGGTGGGTGTGTTCGGGCGAAGGCAAAAGAACTCACAACAAACAAATTTATGTATAAGTTAGTGGTAACTTTTATAACATGTATAACTTATGTGTTTCATGTAATAAGTTATATATATAAGTTAGGTGTAACTTTGTAACCTATATAAGTTAGGTGTTACATGTAATAAGTTATATATATAAGTTATGTGTATAATTTTGTAACGTTGAAGATCACACAAGTTAAATATATAAGTTAGATGTATATGCATAAGTTATAGGCAAAAATTATATGTACAACTTTATAACTAATTTGTTTTGCTAAAAAAGAAAACTTTTCAAAAACGAAAAATTGAGGGAATGAATGGTTTCCTAGATAGGAAAGTTTGCTTTGTCGGGACCGATCGCGACTTAGCTATCTCGCGGCCATCCACGATTTAGCCGTTCCGCAGCCCAAAATTGGAGGGGCCAAGGGGCCACATGCACACGCGGATGTAGGGAGGGCAGCAGCCCTAGCGCCACCGCCGCTCGCACCACGTCGTCATCCAATTTCCGTCAAAATAAATATTTGGGAATAACTATTTAGGAAATAAATAGATTGAGGTATATTAGGAAACAAATTAAGATTTGATTTGTAAATAGCTATTCCGATCGTAAGAAAACTTCCTAGAGATTGCTTAGCATGCAAGTCTTCCCCGGACTATAAATACAAGGGATTTGTAATCACTTGAGGTTAAGAGAGAAATAATAAAGGGGAAACCCACTAGCTCGGCCTTCAAGCTCTCGCTCTCCCTCTCTCTCTCTCTCTCTCTCTCTCTCTCTCTCTCTCCCGTTCTCGAACCTAGTCGTCGCCGCTCTCACCGCATGCCGCCGCCACCCCTAGCATGTGTGTGTGCCGTGCGCCATCGCCCCAACACGACCGTGCCACCGTCCCCCGTGCCGCTCTATGCCACTGCCGATGTCGCCGCGATCCACCGGACCCGTTTGGAATGTGACACGGGGTACTCGGAGACTAGACGATTCCTTGGCCCTCACCACCGTCTTCAAGATCTCATGGCTAGTGCATGGACAATCGCGTTCATGAAGGAGCTCCACGCCGACATCGACGAATAGGAGAAAGCGTTGACATCACAGTGGGAGAAACAACAGGTTGAACAACAAGCTACCTCGTCGACCAAGGATGACATCGCGACCACAGGCACCGGCACCACGACCATCCACGATGGCCAGCGGTTGTTATGGGCACGGCCGACGGCGACAACGGTGCACCGCGAGCGCCCGTCAAACTCCATCCCCTCCACGACCATCGGCCCCGCAAGCGCGACCACGTCCACCCCCTAAGACGCCCCTGCTGTCGCGGCCCAGATCAGATTAGATCAGATCAGGCGGCCACCACCGATGTCCACTAGCTGCTCCACAAAGAGCATACCCAACTACGCCAACGTATTGTAGCTACAGGACCTGCATAGATAAGTTCCTATGTCATCGCAACCACCACTACCACATTCTGCATGCCTCCACTATGCCTCACCATGTCGCCCGATGCCTCTACAATGACCCACGACGACACTGCTGCCACGGGCGTTGCCAACGACAACGATGCCCCCCCGACGCCAATGGCAATAACGGGCCCTACAGGTGCCACCACTGGAGAGAATGATGATGCCCCCACGGCCACCGACACCGTCGTCACCTCGCCAAACTTTGACAATGAGATTAATCTACTATACCTACTAGAAGTGCCTTGGACATTCACATTGGCCGAGAACATTCACACCGGCGACAGGCCTAGCACAGACGACGTCACCCAACGCCGACGCCGATGCCGCCGACCTGAGCCCCGACACCCTGGACATCATAGGCGCCCACGAACACCAACTATGTCAACGCCCTGGTAGATCAGGCCATCCCTCAATACGCGGCCACCAGGAAAGTCAATCCCAACCAACATGGAGCAACTATCACGGGAGATTAGGGGTGGCTGGCAAAATCGACCCCTGAGAGGCTTACGGCCGCCCCTATAGAACCCTTACGTAGTAGTGTACCATGCATAGTTTTGTATTGATGGCGATCGTGCAAGTAGACAAGTTAGTTAGCAAGTGAGTTGCCTAATTAAATTGGATAGGGACATTTTGGGCTTGTGCTAGAAATCACTCTCTGCCGAATTTATGAAGACCAATAGGGCGGGCGCGGGGCGATGGGGTGCTCCCCGAAAAAAATAAAAATGTTTTGGTATTTTTTTTTTGAATTTTGAAAACGCGATTTCGGAATTTACTATAGGGGCGGCTCATACAAATGAGGTGCGGTTGCATCACCAACCGCCCCTAATCGTAAATCAGCTGTAGGGGGGAGATTAGGGGCGGGTGGCAAAGCGCCCCTCTGAGGCTTACCCGGCCGCCCCTATAGAACCCTTATGTAGTAGTGTAGCATGCATAGTTTGTATTGATGGCGCATCGTTCAAGTAGACAAGTTAGATAGCAAGTGAGTTTTGCCTAATTAAATTGGATAAGGACATTTTGGACTTGTGCTAGAAATCACTCTCTGCCGAATTTATAAAGACCAATAGGGCGGGCGCAGAGCGATGGGGTGCTCCCCTCGAAAAAAATAAAAATGTTTTGGTATTTTTTTTTTTTTGAATTTTGAAAAACGCGATTTGGAATTTCTTGTAGGGGCGGTTGCATCACCAACCGCCCCTATCATGTAAATCAGCTGAGGGAACGGGAGATTAGGGGGTGGTGGCAAAACGGCCCCTGAGAGGCTTACCGGCCGCCCCTATAGAACCCTTATGTAGTAGTGTAGCATGCATAGTTTTGTATTGATGGCGACTGTGCAAGTAGAGAAGTTAGATAACAAGTGAGTTTCCTAATTAAATTGGATAAGGACATTTTGGACTTGTGCTAGAAATCACTCTCTGCCGAATTTATGAAGACCAATAGGGCGGCCGCGGGCGATGGGGTGCTCCCCTTAAAAATAAAAAATGTGTTGGTATTTTTTTTGAATTTTGAAACGCGATTTACGGAATTTCTTGTAGGGCGGCTCATACGGTAGGGGGCGGTTGCATCACCAAAAGCCCCTACGTAAATCAACGGTAGGAATGGGAGATTAGGGGCGGCCGGCAAAACCGCCCCTACAGAGGCTTACTAGCCGCCCCTATAGAACCCTTATGTGATGGCGACTGTGCAAGTAGACAAGTTAGATAGCAAGTGAGTTGCCTAATTATATTGGATAAGGACATTTTGGACTTGTGCTAGAAATCACTCTCTGCTTAGAATTTATGAAGACAATAGGGCGGGCGCGGTGTATCTTTGTAAGCTAAAAACCCTAGCCTCCATTCGATTGAGAAACTATGCCGCCTCCAGATGCCGTGACAACGAGCTTCCTGTTGCAGCTGCCGGAGGAACAACTTCCAACTTGGAGCCTCGTCGCGTCTGCCGTAGGTTCCAAAGAAGACCCGACACCAAGGAGGCGATCCAAATATATAGCAAATGAGTGTAGCAAATCAATCATCAACAAGTACATAACAATACACACCGATCTCAATAAATTAAAACTGAATTCTTAGTTGACATCATCCATTCATAATATACATCAAACTAACTTGTCTCAATAACACAACACGGTTATAATATATAATCAATTAACCAACATATCATAATTAATAGTAACTACTCACACCGATCCAAAAAGAACTGAACTTGTTGAATGCCATCAACGCGGATACACTATATCTGTATCCAAATAGTAATGCCAGTGACAAACCGATGACCATGCTTCTTCTCAACCCGATGCCCAACCTCGTACAACAAGAATGCATCCTTGGCAAAGCATACTCAATCATTTTTCTCAGACAGTTAAAAACACCCCAGCGGTATGATCGAAGTACACGTCGCCGCATACGATCAAGTCCCAAAACCGCCTGATGCAATGTTCGCCAGAGAAGCCCGACGCCTGGACCAGCTAGATCTTTATACTCTTCTACATCAAGGTTAGGCACTATGCGCTGCAAATTAATCTTGCAGGTTTGAAAGCATGACACCACAATCCTCCTCCAAGCAAAGAACATCATTGCTTATATGCGCTCCACACAAAACATGTCCCTCATCGGCAAGAAAACATTTTAGAACATTTGGTAGCTCTCCCCAACTTTGAGGTGAACTTGATAGACAAGACATCGATTTCCAATGCACAACTACAGCAGGGCAATCTTGTATACGCCTTTGCCACACTTGTTCTTTTCGATGATGCGCCACTCAGTATCAAGACCAACCAACACACCATTTTTACAAGCATCGTTACCTTTAGTTTTCTGTATGAAATCCTCCACCACCGCAGCATCACATGTCACAATGGTACTGATGTCGTATCGCTTTGGAAAGAACACAACATCATGTTGCTTCGCCGATGGCCTAATCCTCTCGAGCATGCATAACCGCCGGTGGGTTTGTAGCCAGGAATCGTGAGCATCGACAGGTTCTTCTCGCTGCTCTCAAGGGTTCCTAGAAGACCACATTATGTTTCTGTGTTAACACCAAAATTTGGTAAAGCCTGAATGACGAGTGGGCTGGCATGTGATGATTCGGTAAACAGGTCATTCGGCTAGCAGTATGACATCGGTGGTACTGTAGCATCCGGGAAGCCGTTGCTATTCGGCTAAGGAGCCTGAGCCCAAGGAAGAATTGAGCACGTGGTGATTCGGCGTGTGTAAGAGCTTTGTAGGAGATTATCCAGGACAAGGGCCCACGTCGCGTGCGACCTTAAGACTCCGAGAAGACTTGGAGGACAATGTATCTTAGCTAGATATTTTTTTGCTATTACGTTCGTAGTCGGTTAGGATTCGTGTTAAGCCCGGGGTATAAATATGAGACCCCCAAAGAAGCGTAAATGAATCTACCAAATCAATACAACAAACCCGGCTCCGTGCCACCCTTCGAGTCGGTCGTGTCGTCGATCTCACTGCGAGGGGATACATCGACCCGTCGACCTCCCGTCCATACCGGCAACCTTGTACCATGTCTAGTATTGTGCGGCGGATTTAGATTATGTTGCAAGTAGTCTTGTTACCATGCTTAGTATCGTGCGGCGGATTTAGGCTATGGAGCAAGAGGGTTCTTTGTTAGATCATGAGTCGTGCGGCGAGGCTAAGGTCTAGCTTGGAGCTAGTTATCGGCTTCATTAGATTTGGCAATCTAGTGAATTCATTAAGTTACCAAGTGGTGCATGCTTCCTCTTGTTTACTCATTTATTTATGATTGCACACACTTTTGCCCAATTTAGATTGATATGGTTCGGCTTTATCTTTTGTTAGATCTATATGTCATCAATACTTCCAATATTCATCTCATCGTGTCACTAGATCTATCCATTTTATCATAGCCGGGCTTAGATCAATCTAAGTTGTTACATGTTGTGGGTTCGCATTAACGTTTAGTCATGAGTCGTGCGGCAGGCTAAGGTTTTGCGTGTGAGTTCCTTCTTCATGGACCACGATTTGGCAAGATTGTCGAATATAGTTATGCATCTCCTTGTAGCTTGCATGCGAGTCTACCTATCGTTAGAGTCTAGTCACGGGCAAGCCGTATCATACGATTGGATTAGCTTGTTGCGGTGTATCATGCGATTGGATTGTTTGTTAGGGACGAAAAGGGTTTAGGATGGTTAGTCGTGCGGCGGACTAATAGGAATAGATCCCTGTCTTTACTTTAGATTAGGCTTGCATATGTACTTTACTTGTTTATGCATACACGCTTCAACGAGTAGTGAGTATTTATAGATCTATTTAGATGTATGCATGCTTTTAGCTTGTCATGGTTAGATTGTATCGTGCGGTGGATTGATCTAGTTGTGGTAAGTGGTTTAGATCTATAGCAAGTGGTATCATGCGGTGGATTAGCTTGCAAGGGTTTAAGCTTGATGGGTTTAGGAAGACTAGACGTGCGGCAGACTAGTTGGATGAAACCTATGCATGTGTAATTTAGATTAGGTTTATAATTATGAGTTACACGCTTTATATACCATGTTGTCAATTAATTCGATCTACGCGAATAGAGCTTTATATCTTGATGATCGACTTTACTTGTTCAAACATGTCTTTTATAATCATTCGCAAATGTTATTACATCACATCTTCATGCATGCTTCTTGTATGCATTCATTATATGTTGACAGATAGCTCTCATAGCTATATGTCGATACAAGCCGCCTTCTGACCATACATGCGGAGCTGTCTTGGTCTCACCAGGCATGTTCCGAGATCTCACGTTTACCTCCTTGTCAAGTAACGAGGTCAAATTGGTGGCGCGCCTCGGATCAAGACACTCGGGCAGTCGAGTAAAGCCGGCTATTCCGGCTTGTCGGTGTGTGTGCGGCCCAGAGTCGATTTTGCGTCAACACACTTTTTTTGGCACGCCCGATTGGGACAACTCAAGGTCAAGACAAGATGCCTGATCAAGTCGGCAAGAACAACGTCATCCCTCTCTAGGTAGATGACCTGCCAATCGACACGAAACCATGGTGAGAGACATGTGCGAAGTTTTCGCGCAAAAGTGCCTGTCATGCTTCTCCAAGAACAAGAGTGGTGCAATCTTCCAGAAGACAAATCTTCCAAAGATAGTGATGCCTGGTGACAAGGAATACGCTCAGCAAATTCCTGATACAGAGGAAGGGGCAGAAAAGGAAGATGAGGAACCAACTGCTGAAGAAATCCACCGAATGGAAGAGATCATTGCAAATGCCGTTGGGAGAGCAATGACTAATCACAACTCGGTGTTCTTCAATACTTTTTGTCATATCATGAGGAGCAGCTTTGGACCCGAGTTTGATAGGCACTTTGAAGAGCAACTCGGTGAGCCTTCAGGGCCAACATACTTACATGTGCCAAAGCCACCCCCAAAGAAAGGAGCTACAAATCAAGAAGCTGGAGGGGAGAACAAGACACCAGAGAAGCCAAAGGGAATCGAGCCAAGACGCATGGAGAAGCGACATTTGGTGCACACAGGAATCCTCCAAACATACAATACTTATTCAATAGCTCCAATGGCGGTGGGTTCTGAGAGGAACCCCTTTGGCCCCGTTTGCTTGAGTTCCCGACTACTCCACTATTCATGCTATGCCAAATCCACGGGTATAGACCAATTTGGGCCGATCGGGGCAGTTTTATGGATCTCAGGATACAAATGTGGATATGCTCCTAGCGAGGATGGCCGATATGATGCAGAACCAATTTGGGATCAAGCCCAAGAATCGGCCCTATGTGTATCAGTCACCCTATCCTGATTGGTACAATAGAGTGGTGCTTCCTTCAAGATTGAAGCCTCCAAGTGACCTGACCAAGTTTTCTGGACAAGATGTACACTTCTACTACCGAACACATCAGTCGGTACTTGATCCAACTCGGAGAGCTTGCTAATGATGAAGCATGGAGGATTCGCTACTTCCCATCATCCCTCACAGGGCCGGCTTTCTCATGGTTCGCCACGTTGCCGGCCAATTCTATTGGAACATGGGCTAAACTGGAGAACAAATTCCACTCATACTTCTTCAGCGGTTCCAATGAGAAAGAGCTCGTCGACCTGATGGGGTTGACACAGAGATACAATGAAACACCTCAAGAGTTCTTGCGTAGGTTTAGGGAAACAAAGAATTCTGCTACTCTACGAATTTGCGGATCATCACACGCATTTTGTAGCTATCGTGGTATGCATCCGACCATCGAGGGGAAAAGCTAGCCGGCATGGAGTTTGAAGACCTTGGACAACTCTCAAGGCGCTTGTCACTCATGGCCAATCAGTTTCAGAGCATCAAGAGGGACACCCGTTTTCAGAAAGGGGGCAATGTGTCTCATGAGGCATACCAACACTTTACGGAGGGAGGAGAAGATAAAGATGACGGCCAAGAGGGCGTAGGAGCTGCCAATTCGCCGGGTAAGGAGCTTTGTCCGGGTTAATCAGTATTTGGATGAAGACACTCAAGGGGGCATATGATTTCGACATCTCCAAATCTGACAAGCTCTTTGAGTTCTTAGTTAAAGAAGGACGTATTAGGCTGCCAGAGAATCATTCTATGCGACGTCCTGATTGGGTCAAGATTGGGAAGTACTGTGGCCTCCATGACATGAGTACTCACAACATCAATGACTGCCGAATCTTCAGGCAACAGATTCAGAGGGCTATACTGGCGGGGGTCTCCTAAAGTTCAACAACAATATGAAGGTGGACAAGGAGCCCTTCCCAGCAGGCATGGTTGCTTTCGATACGTACATAGTTTTTGCCAGTGATCCTAAGGGCAAGGGCTCAATGAAACTGCTGACTTCTGATAGGGCAAAGCAAAGTGGTTCAGTTGACCCTAGTCGGCAAGTATCTGATGTAGAGCTCCAAGAGCATCATGTTCGGTTCCCAAATAGCCAAACAGAGAGAGGAGAAACCTCCAAACCAAGGGTGACATCTCGTATACTGCTGAACAAATGGCAAAGACAGCAAGAAAAGCAATACCGTAGGGATCAACAGCTTGCAAAAGAGCAGCAGAGATACGAGGAGGAGATGTATCACTTGGAGCAGAAGGAGTACATGAGAGAACGAGAGGAGTCTCATTGGGACTGTCCTTTCTTCAGACATTGCTGGAATGAAGGCTTGAAGCTGCCTGCTAGGAACAATTGCCCTGAATGCAATGAGCAATACCACGGGTACAGACAGGCACGAGTCAACCGCCGTCCCATCCAAGAAAGACTGGGGGCACATTCCCCCGCAGAGGATGATCGGCGCCTAAAAATTGAAAACAGCGGACCTCACACCAGTAAAAGAATTGCAGATCAAGCTTGGGCTGATGTTGAGGATTCTGAAGATGATCTAGACTCTTCTCAAGAGTACGTGTGGCAAAAGGGATAGTGGTGCCCTCCTGGTTTGAGGAAAAGCCAGAAGAGAAGAGTCCAACGCCTCAGGAACAGGGAGCTTAAAGAAGTAGCGGCCGAACGCAGGCAGGTATGGCGCCTAAAAAAGAAAAACCAAGAAGCCAGTCATTCGGCAGAAGAGTGTTCGGCAAGTTCGGCGGATGTTAGCATGGTCTTCTACATCCCAATAGAGTTTGCAGCTCCTACAGAACAAGCCACTGTAGATCCAGAAGGAGAAGATGCCTATTCAAATAATGATGCCTTTTCTGATCTTGACGGTAGAGAGATGATGGACCTCTTGGCACAATTGACTATATCAAGGCAAGCAGTGTTTGACAAACCAAGGGAGCATAACCATCTGAAACCTCTCTATTTAAAAGGGTACCTTAACGGGAAACCTTTGACTCATATGTTTGTTGATGGGGGAGCTGCTATTAATCTCATGCCGTATACGACATTCAAAAAACTAGGGATGATTGATGAGGATCTGCTAGAAACGGACATCGAGCTTAGAGATTTTGCTGGCAATTCTTCAAATACCCATGGAGCCGTTTATGTTGATTTGATGATCGGCTCAAAGACTTTGATCACTACCTTCTTTGTGATCGATAGTAAGGGGTCCTACAGCTTACTTCTTGGAAGAGATTGGGTCCATGCTAATTGTTGCGTCCCATCTACTATGCATCAAATTCTCATTCAGTGGGATGGTGATGAGGTTGAGATAGTTCAAGCCGATGATTCAGTAAACATCGCAGCTGCTGAGCCATCATTTCAATAGTATGATGGTGTAGAATGTTTCTCAGGGAGAGAATTAAAGGAAGGTCTTGTCGGTGCTCGTTACCGGGATCAACGGCCGATCCAAGCAGTCGGCATCCATGATGGTTTTTAAATGGGGAACCCAATTGATGGTAACAAAGGAAAACTTGGGCATGGTTTTAAGTCGGCTGATAAATTGGAAGAAGTAGATATCGGTAGCGGTGATAAACCAAGGCCGACTTATATCAGTGCCCAATTGGATCCAGATTTCAGAAAAGAACTAATAGATCTCCTTAAAGAGTTCAAGGATTGTTTTGCTTGGGATTATTTAGAGATGCCGGATTAGATCGCTCGATTCTTTGAACATCGATTACCGATCAAGGAGGGATTTCGACCTTACAAACAACCTCCTCGGAAGATTTATGAAGAGAAGGTATTTGGCCGGCGTGAAAAAGAAATTGAAAGATTGTTAGAAGCAGATTTCATTCGGCCATGCGAGATATGCGGAGTAGATTTCAAAGCATTGTTCCCGTCTACAAGAAAAATGGAAAGATGAGAGTTTGTATAGATTTGAGAGATCTTAATAAAGCCACTCCAATGGATGGGTATCCTATGCCGGTTCTTGATTTATTAGTAGATCTTTCTTTGCCGGACATGAGATTATCGACTTCATAGGCGGAACGCTGGGTATAATCAAATCTTTATGGCTGTTGAAGACATATCAAAAGCGCTTTTCGGGTGTCCTGGTCATATTGGATTATTTGAATGGATTGTTATGACATTTGGATTGAAAAATCTTTGGTGCAACTTATCGAGAGAGCTATGAATTATATATTTCATGAGTTGATCGCCAAAATAGTCGAAGTCTATATTGATGATGTGGTTGTCAAATCAAAGGATTACAAGAAACATCGGTTGACACGAGGAAGACATTGGAATGCACTAGGAAACATGGTTTAAAGATGAATCCAAACAAGTGTGCCTTTGGAGTAACAGTAGGTGAGTTCCAGGATTCTTAGTTCACAAAGGGAGAATTGAAGTAGGAAAGAAAAGCATGGAAGCCATAGAAAATATTGCTCTTCCTCTTCGATCTTACAGAGTTACAATCATTGCTTGGCAAAATCAATTTCGTAAGAAGATTCATCTCTAATCTGGTCGAGAAAAGAGTTTTGCCATTTTCCCCATTGTTAAAACTCAAGAAAGCTCAAAAGTTTATATGGGGTGACGTACACCAGAAGGCCTAGATGAAATAAAGGAATATATGAAGGCACCACTGTCTTGGTCCCTCCAAAACTCGATAGGCCTTTCAAGTAAAATGCGTGGTGGCGATGATTTAACCATAGGTTCGGCCCTTATGCAAGAAGAAGATGGGAAGGAGCAGTAGTAGCTTACCTTAGCTGAAAACTTTTGGATCCCTGAGACGCGGTATTCGGCTATAGAAAAATTATGCTTATGTGTCTACTTCTCATGTACCAAATTTCGCACTATTTATTAAATGCCGAATGCGTAATAGTCTCTAAGTTTGATGTGATTAAACACATGTTGTCGATGCCGATTTTAAATGGAAGAATCGGTAAATGGGTGTTGGCATTATCCGAATTTGATTTAAGGTATGAGTCGGCAAAGGCATTTAAAGGACAAATCATTCTTTGATTTCGTTACTCAACATCGTAATCATTGCATTGACATGATCAACATTACACCTTGGGCTTTATTCTTTGACGGATCGTCTTGTGAAAAAGGAGGAGGTGCTGGTGTTGTGCTGATCTCACCCAAGGGGGCATCTTTTAAGTTTGCTATTCCTGTTGATGCTCTTTGTTACTAACAATCGGCGAGTATGAAGCTTTACTCGAGAGGGCTCCAACTTCTTGTTGAAATGGAAGCCGTCGTGGTTGAGATTTTTGGAGATTACGAATTAGTGATCAAGCAACCGACAGGTGAATATGAGTGTAAAAATGACATCCCGAGAAATTATTATGAGGAATGTCGAGAATGCCGAGAACCTTCAGGGGTTGTAATTTTTCATCACATTCCGAGGGAGCATAACAAAGAAGCTAACAAGCTAGCTCGAGTGCTTAGGGTATAAAGAAAATCAAGAGGTTCTTATTGCAGATTCGTGTGCGCTCGGTGGAGATCAAGGCGACCAAGTTGATAGTGATTTGGAGAACTAAAATCACCGAATACCTCAAAAATCCTTCAAAGAAAGTTTCTCGGAAACTTCAGGTACAAAGCCATTAAGTTTGTGCTTCTCGATGATCGGTTATATTACAAATCTTTAGATGGAGTGCTACTTAAATGTTTGAGTCAAGGAGAAGCTAAGAAAGTAATGTATGAAGTACATGAAGGATTGTGTGGTGCACACCAATCGACGTACCGAATGAAGTGGGTAATCGGAAAGAACCGGGTATTTTTGGCCAACCATGCTTGAGGACTGTTTTTGAGTATTACAAAGGCTGTCGGGATTGTCAAAGGTTTGGTAATATTCAAAGAGCTCGGCGTCGGCATTGAATCCCATTGTTAAGCCTTGGCCATTCGGAGGATGGGGCATAGATTTGATTGGCGATTCATCCTCCATCAAGCAAAGGCCATAAGTTTGTACTTCTGGCCACTGATTATTTTACGAAGTGGGTTGAAGCTATCCCATTGAAGAAAGTCACGTCGAGAAAACATGGTTGAATTTGTTAAAGAGCACATAATTTACGAGGTTTGGAATTCTCGAAACCATCACAACCGATTAAGGAAGTCGGTTTGTTTCGTCGAGATACGTGACTTTCTGAAGAAGAAATCGGAATCAGGTTGAACAACTCGTCTCCCTACTACGCACAAGCCAATGGTCAAGCCGAAGCTTCTAATAAGATTATGATCAGGATTATTTAGAAGAAAATTGAAGAGAAGCCCAGAAGGTGGCATTTGGTTCTTAATGAAGCATTATGGGCTTACCGAATGGCATGCCATGGATCTACTAAGACATCCCCTTATGAGTTAGTATATGGGCACCATGCAGTATTACCATGGGAGATGCAGTCGGGATCCAGACGGGTAGCGTTGCAAAAGGATTTGGCGAAAGAAGAGTATAAGAATCTTATGATAGATGGATTGGAAGATCTGCATCAAATTCGATGCGAAAGCACTAGAAAATATTGAGAAAAATAAGGTGCGTATCGCCAAATATTACAACAAGAAAGTCGAGTTAAAGAATTTGCCGAAGGAGATCTTGTTTGGAAAACGTTGTTGCCACTCGGGACTAAAGACAGGGCATTCGGCAAGTGGTCTCCCAATTGGGAAGGTCCTTTCAGAATATTGAGATGTGTACCCGAAATGCATATGTCTTAATATCTCTACAAGGGAAGAAATCAGTCGGCAATCAACGGAAGATTCTTGAAGAAATACTATCCTAGCGTTGAGGTTGGGGCTTGAAGAGATAAGGTTAAAATTCCAATACAGCCGATGCATGAAAACATCGCCTTTAGCAGAAAAATACTCCGAAGGAGTTGGGGAATAGCCAGCATATAAGTGATATGTTGCCTTCAGAGTAAAATAACGCAGCTGACTGAAATACGTCATTTATACAAAATCGTGCTGCAGTCAAATTCTTATGTTGCCCGGGAAATTGTTAGGAGAAAGTAAGCAATTTTGCATTGGGACAGGTTGATCGGGCAAATATTTATTAGGAGAAAACTAGGCGACAAGATTATACAAGCGAGAAGACACAAGAGAGGCAACATGATTTTATTGATGGGCACAACCGCCCGCCACGGGAGTTACATAGTATTCTACATTCTCCTAATTAAAAGGCTATTGAGAACAGCCTTCGGGCGACCAAACGCAGCCGTCATCCTCCGAGTGCGGTCGGGCCTTGGTGTGTCCGATGCTTCAATCGCCTCGATCAAGCGGTTGAACCTCCTTGCTACGCCTACAAGAAGGGAGTCGCCTCGGGGAAAATGAATCATAAAAGAGAAGAATCGGTCGAGAAGTCACAACAAGGGCTTCTTGTTGCTATTCTCCACATAGAGCTCTTGGGCTTCATCAAGCTTGTCCCATTCCTCTTTTACATCTTCTATGTCTTCGATGGTTTGTTCATGTGCCTCTGCTCCGCCCCGAGCGCCTCTGTATTTTTGCAAAGCCTGGCGGCGGAGCTTTGCAATTTCGGCATCACGGGGACTTGATAGATTATCAAAAGGAAAGAAAAGAGTTAGATTCGGCCTAAAAGGACGTGGAAGGTTTAGATGAAAGAAGACTTACTCCATTGCTTAGGAAGCTAGGGTTAGCAGAATGCTTCGAGATCTTGAAGAAAAGGAGGAAAGGGAATCGAGAGGATGTGAGAGAGATCTAGATGACGCCACTAGCCAAGGGGTTCACTGTATTTATATACGGAAAGAAGGCCGGGAGGCGATTTGAGGTGGCTGTGAGGAAACAAGAGATCTATTCGGTGCTTATCTTGAGAAGCGGAAGCGACTAGCTTGCCGATTCACATAGGTGGAGATTTCGGTGGCGCAAGTTCCAAGGAGCAGGCGAAAAGTCGAACGGTGTGATAGGAAGCCTCCAGAAGCCACAGTTCAAGTGGGCCTTGTTAATTTTAGCCCAAGAAAAGGCTTGGCCCGAGTTTTAGCAGATCGTGGTCAATTTCGGAGCAAAAGGGACATCTTTTACTCCAAAATTGAGGGGGCATATGTTAACACCAATATTTGGTAAAAGCCTGAATGACGAGTGGGCCGGCATGTGATGATTCGGTAAAGAGGTCATTCGGCTAGCAGTACGGCATCAGTGGTACTGTAGCATCCGGGAAGCCGTTGCTATTCGGCTAAGGAGCCTGAGCCCAAGGAAGAATTGAGCACATGGTGATTCGGCGAGTGTAAGAGCTTTGAAGGAGATTGTCTAGGACAGGGCCCACGTCGCGTGCGACCTTAAGACTCCGAGAAGACTTGGAGGATAATGTATCTTAGCTAGATATTTTTTGCTATCCCGTTCGTAGTCAGTTAGGATTCGTGTCAAGCCCGTGGTATAAATATGAGACCCCCCGCAACCGTGTAAATGAATCTACCAAATCAATACAACAAACCCGCTCCGTGCCACATTTCCGTGCCACCCTTCGAGTCCGGTCGTGTCGTCGATCTATCTGCGAGGGGATACATCGACCCGTCGACCTGTAAAGTATCGGCAACCTTGTACCATATGTCTAGTATCGTGCGGCGGATTTAGATTATGTTGCAAGTAGTCTTGTTACCATGCTTAGTATCGTGCGGCGGATTTAGGCTATGGAGCAAGAGGGTTCTTTGTTAGATCATGAGTCGTGCGACAGGCTAAGGTCTAGCTTGGAGCTAGTTATCGGCTTCATTAGATTTGGCAATCTAGTGAATTCATTAAGTTACCAAGTGGTGCATGCTTCCTCTTGTTTACTCATTTATTTATGATTGCACACACTTTTGCCCAATTTAGATTGATATGGTTCGGCTTTATCTTTTGTTAGATCTATATGTCATCAATACTTCCAATATTCATCTCATCGTGTCACTAGATCTATACATTTATCATAGCCGGGCTTAGATCAATCTAAGTTGTTACATGTTGTGGGTTTCGTACACGTTTAGTCATGAGTCGGCGGCGAGGCTAAGGTTTTGCGTGTGAGTTCCTTCTTCATGGACCACGATTCGGCAAGATTGCCGAATACGATTATGCATCTACTTGTAGCTTGCATGTGCGAGTCTACCTATCGTTAGAGTCTAGTCGGCAAGCCGTATCATGCGGTGGATTAGCTTGTTGCCGTGTATCATGCGGTGGATTGCTGTTAAGGACGAAAAGGGTTTAGGATGGTTAGTCGTGCGACGGACTAATAGGAATAGATCCCTGTCTTTACTTTAGATTAGGCTTGCATATGTACTTTTACTTGTTTATGCATACACGCTTCAACGAGTAGTGAGTATTTATAGATCTATTTAGATGTATGCGTGCTTTTAGCTTGTCATGGTTAGATTGTATCATGTGGTGGATTGATCTAGTTGTGGTAAGTGGTTTAGATGCGTAGCAAAGTGGTATCATGCGGTGGATTAGCTTGCAAGGGTTTAAGCTTGACGGGTTTAGGAAGACTAGGCGTGCGGCGAGACTAGTTGGATGAAACCTATGCATGTGTAATTTAGATTAGGTTTATATTTATGAGTTACCTACTTTATATACCATGTTGTCAATTAATTCGATCTACGCAATAGAGCTTTATATCTTGATGATCGACTTTACTTGTTCAAACATGTCTTCTATGATCATTCGGCAAATGTTATTACATCACATCTTCATGCATGCTTGCCGAATGCATTCATTATATCTTGTGAGATAGCTCTCATAGCTATATGTCGATACAACCGCCTTAGAGCCATACATGCGAGAACTGTCTTGGTCTCACGAGGCATGTTCCGATCTCACGTTTACCTCCTTGTCAATTAACAGGTCAAATTGATCGGCATGCCTCGAATCAAGACACTCGGGCGTCGAGTAAAGCCGGCTATTCCGGCTTGTCGTGTGTGTGCGGCGCAGAGTCGATTTTTTGCGTCAACATTACGTACACACACACGGCGCTCCCAATGGCATGCACTTACCTTAAGTACGCCCGACAAGGCGTCCCTTCACAAACTTAACGTGGTGCAATGTTGCGAGACTCTTTGTCAAGTTGTCGCGCCCTAAATTGGTCGTTAATGCATGGGCTGAGCCATAACTTGGAGATATTGGAGAGCCCGCAGTTTTGAGGCTAAAACCCTTGTAAATTACAGGCCTCAAAATTTTTCCGTCCCAACTCAAAACGTGTTGCTTGGGAGTCCGGTTTTCCGGCCCAACTCAAAAATTGAACGCAGCGCTGTATTGGTTTTACGCTTACAGGCGCATGTACAATGTGAGATATTATTACGCACACGTGCCACTAAAACACTACAAAGAGTCTGTAACAATTGAACGTCACGTCTGAAAATCTTAGAGACGGGCATAAGTTACACACGTCTGTAACCTGACCTGAGCCTGTGACATTTCTTACATCTACCGACGCCTGCCACAAGCAGTCGTCTCTTTCTTGACACATGTCTGTGACACGCGACTGTAGTGCATGCCAACACTACAGTCGCACGTGTACCTGACAAGCGTCTCTTTCTTGACACATGTTTGTGACAGTTTCTGACATATACAGACACGGGTAGATATCTATCGTCTCTAACTAGATGCGCGACTGTATCGCACGTGAGAGTTACAGGCACGTGCATCCGCCACGCGTCTGTTTACCGGCACATGTCTGCAATAATTTCAAACGGTATAGATGTCCATCGGCTACACACGTCAGTAAATGGTCGCGCGTCGCTAACAGTTCGGCTATATAGAGACGCCTTCTACGCAACTCATCTGAAACTAAACATGCGACTTTAATGTACGTGACCGTTACAGACCCTTGTACCTTCCAAGCGTTGGTATATGCGATACGTGTCTGTAATCCTCGTAATGGTACAAACGGGTGGTACCGAAAAGGTATCTGTATACGAACGCGCGTCTGAATTATGGTTCGCATCCACGCACGCATTGGCTTCGAGAATGCGTCTGTGGACAAACGCGTGTCTGAGATACACTGAATTTTGCAGACACTTGGTTTGAAAAGGCGTCTATCGCGCCGCGCGTGCGTCGCGGTTCGGAGAACGAAAATGCGTCGAATGGGAAACGCAGACGCACAAAGCTTATACGTGTCGGTAATTACCTTCTACTACGCACACGTTTTGGTCTTGTGGGACCAGCCGTCGCCTATTACTGACGCTCGCCCAGACCGCGCGTCAATAGTGTCACAACACAGACGCTCGTTATTAGCGTTGTCTGTGGGCGCACTGGCGATTATGAGCCTTTTTTACACAGTGTTGAGTGCTTTATTCCTGTATTCTAGAAGGAGTAGAGTGTTAATTCTTAGCGTAGGCGTGGTGCTTAGGCTAGGGTTAATCGTAAATGCCCCTTACTTTCCAGATATCAGGTGGTAGTATCATAAAGGTGACTTTATGAAAGGTCCTAAATGGCTAGAGGGGGGTGAATAGCCTAAGAAAAATTTGTACAAAACACTAGAGAAACTTGTTAGAATAACAAATGGCAATAAAAGCGTTTGCTCTAGCTCTACTTGTCGGCAAGCCTCCTATCAACAATTCTAGTTGCTATTGTCTATAATTCACACAAAAAGCTATGTCCCTACTTTACTTCCTAGGTGAACAAGCTAATTACTCTAGCAACCTAAGCAAATCACTTAAGCTACACAAGCACAATATATATTTCAAGGTAAAGCAAGAGTGTAGAAGTGATACCACAATGTCGAGGCTAGTGTTGGTATTTGTTAAGCCCACAGAAATATTTATAACTTGTATAATCGGCAAGCGCACGGATACCGGTGAGCACTTCACACGGGAGCAGGGTTTTAAAAATCGTATCCACAAGGAGAATGGTGTGAGGGTAACGGAGCTAATAACTAAACCTAGGAGGTATGACAAGAAGGACAGAGAGGATAAAGAGTTAAAGAAGATTTCTATGGTTGTCTAGTTCCTATCCTTGTAAGCTATGTTGATATTGTCGTATGGGGAAATGATTCAATGGGATAGACATTTGCAAAGAATGTCAACCCCAAGCCAAGGATCCTGCCAAAGCCTATCCAGCGGGAGGTGGACTACAAAGAGTTAACGCAGCTATAAGTCACCTACGTTAGTTACCACACTCCGGAAGGTAGGGTGCATCCACAAGTAACCTTGGTCTAAGCACCACGCCTAAACCTACAGCTACTCCTCTAATCTATAGCGTCCTACAGATTAAAGTACTCAAAGAGTTATGAACAATAAGAACAACACTAACACTTAAGATAACACGATTACTTACTCAAACAAGAAGTCGATCCGCCATGAAGTCTTAGAACCAAGCTCCAATGGAACTTGATCCTAGAGGTACAAGATGTAGAGGAGTCACCGACATGCCCGGTGCTTCCTCCAGCAGCTCATCCCTTCACCCTCGCTCTAGATCTCTAATAACAAATCTAGCTCTGGCTACTCTCACAGGGAGCCATTGATCTAGATCTCTCAACTTGACTCTTGCTCCTCAACTCAACTCTAGGGCTTCTAGTTCTACATGGTGTTCTAGTTCTAGTTCTAGAACTAGAGAGGAGAGGTTAGGGTCTCAGCCTGTCGAATGGTGAGTTGAATGACTTCGAATGAATTAGGGTTTCACCCTGGGGGCAGGGGGTCTCCTTATATAGCCCTAGGCGATGCACGACAGCCCTTGGATCAAACCGACCTTGAAAGACGGCCTAGATTGCTCCTCAATGGCGGTGACAACCGACCCTCTGGCGAGGCCCGAGTGGGCCCCACGGCAGGCGGACCGCAGCCATGGGCCAGGGCGGCCGCGGGCCTGCCTTGGGATTTGAGACCAAACCACCACGGTTGCGTAGATTTCTTCGATAGCTTTCCAAAGAGGGGTAGTTTCTTTGGAAACGGAGTCCGGATGAGAAAGTTATGGCCGTTTTAGTGAACTCTGCTCTGCAGGTGATATCTTTTGATTCTGGACTCTGAATATAGCAAACAATATATCTGTTTCGATCGTCTCGATGAGCTCTTTACAATGGTGCTATCTTGGAATATGTTTAGAACATGTTTATGCTTCGTATGCCTTGCAAACTCTAGGCTTTTCTTGTTTAATCCCTGAAAATATATAAATCACCAAAACTCATGGAATTATGTCAGTAAAGCCCCTATACTATGTTAATATTCATTTTAAGCCCTTATTTCAGTTTTAAAAACCTCTATATTTTATGCTATAACAAGAGTCAACAAGCTAGTCAATCCAATCACCAAGGATGATAGAGAGTGATAACCAATATAAAACCAATCACTAAGGGATGACAATCACACAAAGTGGAGACACGAGATTTAATCCGAAGTTCACTTGAGCACCCTCAAGCTAGTCTCCATTGTGCCAACCTTCTCACGTGTGGGCAAGGTGGAGCTCACTCCTAGCCAAGTGCCTTTAGGCTACTTGCACCCAAAGCAAATGAGAGGTACCCAAGACACGAGCAATGTATTACTTGCAATTTGTCGTCTCGACGAGGATGCATGGTGTTGGCGGTCGTTATAGACCATTTTATACCGCCAACTTATGTCTTTTTCCAGGGAATCTTGCACACCAATGGCACATATACCTTTACTTCTAACCTAGTTCCACTTGTATTTCAAGAAATATATTTTGCGGGACAAATACATGGAATCAAGTGAGAAAGTGCCAAACTTCATGGAAAGCGCACTTTGGAAAACACGTTTATCAAATAAGCGCAACACAAGAGGCCCAAGTCAGGAACGACATGGACCAAAGCACCCCTAAACTACGGATCCAGGCCAGCCCGGGGAGGCCCGCGAAAGGCGGTCGCGAGAGGGGCCACCCCCGGTACGGCCGGACCCACGGTGCCGCCTCTCGAGCCGACCTTTCACAGGCGGTTGCTTGTCGCCATGCACATGACGGTTCCATGGGTGCTTTGTTCATATATTATATTGGAACCACCCTAGAGAGGTCGGTTTGCACCTTCCATGTGGGGATGGACATCTTCCAAAGAGCCCCCTCTCCTCTACCTATAAAAGAAGGCTCTCTCCCCCTCATTCAACAACAACACAACAAGGAGAAGACCACCATCATACACTTGAGCAACATTCCAATGGGCTTAGGCCCTATCTAGCTATAGAGTTGAGTAGTGGAGAGATGTGAGGGAGAGAGCGGGGAAGTGCGGGACTTGTCGGTGTCTCCCTGAGCTTGTACCTATACGAGCATCTACTTGGCGCCTTAGCGGATCTTAGCTAAGTAAGTGTTTGTGATTCATATAGTACTTTTATATCTATTGTTCATTAAGCTTTACATTGTTTATATAGTTGAGCTTTACCTTTACTTGTTTGCGGGTTCGTCGTCCATCCCCGTGGCGGATGCTCTAGTAGAGGACTCGATAAAGACGGATGTTCTGTACAATGCTAGAGTAGTAGTCGATAGCATAGACGTGGTGTCTAGGCTGTGGGCTGCCTTCGTTTGCTATCTAGGCTACGGTAGTGAGGTAGGCGACAGGTGGTGACAGCCCTGTTCGTCCCCCGTACTCCTCCACGTCCGTCTGGAGAGTAGAGCTGGAGGCCGGCATCACCGCGGACCAATACGGTAGTTGCCGGGGAACGGTTGCTATCTTCTTCGAACCTAGTTCGCCCTTATATCTTTTAAAAAAAATCAAAATAGTTATTTCTTTTTTTGCTTTACATCATGAAGCCAATTCCAACTTCAAACCCTTACGCTTCAAAGGGGAGTTCATAGAGCCGCCATCTTTTTCAAAACCAAAAGTTTCATCTGGTGACGAACTCCACCCATGGTTAAAAGGCTATGTTCGGGCACAACCCTTCTCAGGGCTTGTTAACGAAGATCCATTTAGCCACCTGCAAGTTTTTGAGGAGATATGTTCATGCACGAGTGTGTTCCGGCATGACACAAGAGATTCTCAAGTGGAAGTTGTTTCCATTTTCCCTCATAGGGAGAGCGGAACAATGGTTCACTAATGCCGTAGGAAGTGCGAATCGGGAATGGAAGGAACTTAAAGACAACTTTTGTCTTGCATTCTTCCCCATGTCTCGTATCAACTCCTACCAAGGGCAATCCTCGATTTCGAAAGCGAACGAGAAGGAATCCATAGGTGCAGCCTAGGCTAGGTTTTGAAAGTTAATACATGCCAGCCCAGACTTGTCATTACCCGATAGTATGCTTTTGCATATCTCTTTTGTTCGGGTTTTGACATAGATGCTGCCCTATGCCTTGACATGACCGCCGGAGGGTCGTTTATAGATAAAACTATGATGGAACAAAGGAAGATCCTTGATCACATCCTAGAAAAGCATGCTTCTTCCATCGTAAAACCCAAACCCCGCCAATCCAAGGGCATGTCAAGCTTTGAGAAGCCCTCACCAGCCAAATCCAAACCTTTACCATCCTTAGGATCGACTGCTAAGGCCTCGCCCAAACCGCGAACACCGAAGGAAAGAATAATTCATCCTTCGGAGTTCCTGATTGAATTCGAGGATTATGGAAATACCTCGAACCACTCATGGCATAGAAACCACACAACAAATGAAGTCTTCCCTAGAGCCAAACCGTCAACAAAATGGTTAATGGAAGTAAAATGTTCATCTGAAGCAATTCAGATTCTTTCACCTTCCAACACCATTAGTTGTTCATTAAAGGGAACTTCGTGGATGCCCTACACAACCTCACGGTCGGGACTAATATCATGTCACAATTCTCGTAGGAATCCCTTTTGGGAAACACACCGCTAGTCCCGACCGACAAACTCTTAAAAAGTCCATGTGGACTTATCTTTGAGTGTTGTGGGATCGCAAGGGCCGTGCCATTAGAAATTAACAAAACCTAGGTTCTCTTGGATTTCCATATCTTTCCCATCCTCGATTTCAAACGCCCGATAGGCTGCCCACTTGAAGATCTTGTTCACGAAAAAAACTTTCCCATGGGAGCCTTGATGAAAAGTTGGGAGAAGTTGCTTGTGCCACTCTAAAATCATGCCTCGAAAGTCCAAAGTGGCAAAGCAACATCCCAACCAAGACTTGTTTGAAGAGGAGAAAATTATAGCCCCGTTCATTTCACAACCATGTGAAAGCGAGAACATGCACCTTTACCCTCGCTCAAAGAAAAGCCATGTCCCTATGGCCACCAAAACGTTGTTCTCGATAATGGCCAAGAATCAACGTTAATTCTTCACGAAAATTCCATTGCCATGGACATGCATGAAGCAACAACTCTTGAGACCAAGCAAGAATCCGCTAATGAGCATGTCAAGTTTTCTTTTGAAACTTCTCATGTTTCATGCTCGCCTTTGGGTTCTCTAGAGTTTGTTTTGCTTCTAGCTAAGTGCTTCTACGAGGATCACAACCATCTCTTGATCCTCGTTGTCAAACTTTTTAAGAGGATGGTTGTGGATGCTTATGTTTATTATAAACATTGCAAGTCTCGTAGTAGCACTATGACGCTAACATTGCAGCTTGAGCGTAATGCTAGTTTCTTAGTGGTGAAGCTGGGAATTTCACCACCTTTAGCTGCAAGATGTTATCTCATGGTCAAGCTTAAGACCATAACTTAAGCACTGCCGGGAGGTGCCCCGGGTTATAAAAAAAATCCTTTTGAAATAAAAAGCAAGGGCATGTTATCAAGTTAGTATGCACCCTCGGGTATTCTTGTCGTTAACCATTTCAGGTCATGAACAAGAAGAACAAGGGGGTATATGATGCTCGAGAACATGGGAGTTGCATCAACTACAAGCCTTGATGTTCTTGGGTGATGAAACACACTTAAATAGAGAACCAGACTCTACGTTGGACTTTTACATAAAAGTCCAAGTGTGGGGAGGTTGGTGAGCACCGTACTAGGAGTTTCACACACACACACACCAAGAGTTATCATGGTTAAAAAAGAGAGAGATGATGTCAGCTTTGCCTTGCTAAAAAAGCGAGATAGAAAAAGTTAAAAAGAGAGAAAAAATATATATGGATGATAAAGAAAAAAAAAATGGAAAATGATATAGTAGAAAAAAAAAGAGAGAGAAAAAAAGAAAGGATGAAAAAAATAGGAGAGAGAAGAGCCAGGCTAGCCCCACATATCTACAAAATAAATACCAATGTGTTGCCCGACTCCACTCATCATTGCTTTCACAAGCAAGAAGGGCTCGCCTCGATCCTTTGCTACCATCATCAAGGCCCATGGCCCATACACACTAAGTTGTGTGTGTGCCCTAAGCCTTGAGATACACCTGAGTAGAAACCATCATGCAAAACGTAGCAACAACTTCAACGTTTCGTCCATAAATTTGTCAAGAAGTACATTCAGCTATGCAAAGGGAATAAATGTTCACCAACTCATTTACTCATTCTTGTCTCCATCATACAAAAATCATGCTTTCTTCGTTTATGGCATATGCTCTAGTTTGGATGTATTCACATGTGTGCACATGAGATACATTCATTGGCTTTTTAAATTAAGCAAGGTGCTTAGGTTAAAATAGCCTTCTTGAATCAAATTTTTGACATGGTGTTGAATTTTGATTAATGAACTTTGAGTTGTTTTCATAAGCAAGAGAAGTAATTTATGATTAAGGGACAAATCAAGGCTAGGCTTATCTTGTGAACCTTATCTTTGCCTTGCTTGAGTTTCAATAAAAGTTGGTCGAACAAACTTTAGTAATAATAAATAAATAAATCATAATAACAAGCTCCCCGGTTCACAAACCGTAGAGCCCTTTGTTTCTTTTCTCTTGTTTTGGTTTCTTTGTTAGAATAAAACAGGTACAAGAACAAGTGTGGGGAGATCTCTCTCAAGCACAATGAACAACATTCGAGACCTCCCGACACATTGCACAACATCAATTGATCCATGATGCAAGGACAAAGCAAAAGGTTTGATTGGACTGGCCAAACCTTTGGTTTGGTCAATCCAATTTAAACTTAACAAGACTCCTTCATCTTCAACGGTGGTTTGTGCAACTCTACCCTCACATCCAAAAAAATAAAATCTAATTTTGAACAAATTAAAAAAAAGACAAAACTCTTGACACACCATCTCCATGCTATCCTTTGATAAAATTTGCATACTCTTTATTCCTTGCCAATATTCCTATAACTTGTGAACAACTTATCATAGGGACCCCATGCTATCTAAGTAATTGGAATATGTGATGTAGCTGGATGATATGAACCTTGCTCTTTATTATGAACTTGGGATTTGTTTTAAAAATTCAAAATTCAAATAGCATGCTCCTCAATGATATGCAAATTCCTACCAGAGCCATATCAAGTTTGTCAAGTGCAAAAACTCTTACATATATGCTACTTATCTTTGCATTGAGCTTGTGTCAAGTCTTGTTGACCCTTGTTGAGATAGTTGTCATGCCCCCAAGATCAAGAATCACGTACACGCCACATATATCAGCTATTCCTACACTGGGAATACGCTAAAAACATGCTTTCGTCCACCACAAAAAGCTCTGCTCCTCCTTTGGGAGTAGACACAAAAGATATCTTAGGAAAAAACTCCATGATCTACCGGATAGTGATCTCTCTTTATATTTGTGGTTGAAAGAGACATGGCTATCAAAAAAATATAGGGACACATGAAGGTCCCATGAAAAAAAAGAGTTGGACACATGAAGGTCCAAGAGTTTAAAATATATATATGAAAGAAATGATGAGCACATGAACGCTCATGCAAAAAAAAAATGTGTATAGCCATATTCTCAAGAATAAAGTTTTCATAAGAGAGATCACTCATATCAAGGAGTATAGTACAGGTTCCACTTTAATTATATTATATTCACACACATGCACATCTTGATCTAGGGTATGCCATCCTTCTCCTTGGATCCAAGCTTTGACCCAGCAATATATGCGGAGTAAGTATGCCTTCATATCTTTCCCTACCCAAAAGTCCATATAAGCTTTTTAAGTAGGAAAGAAAAGAAGGCAACACTTTGATATGCCTTGGTGAGGAACCAACCACAAATTGAGTGATTTGAGAGAATCATTTGAGGAGCTAAGCTATGTTTACATTTTTTCCAAAATCAAATGAAAAAACCCAAGTTTCTGAGCTGATTGATGCAAGGGATTTGAATCCATGTTGTTCCATTATTCAATTACCCAAGATAATACGGTAGACACTTCAAAGTTCGCAAGTGTAGGTGAAGCTTGGAATAACTTGTATGCAGATTATATATCAAGGAGATGACCCATCATAGTCTTGAACTTTACTCGAGGACGAGCAAAGGACTAAGTGTGGGGGACTTGTTGGCGGTCGTTATCGACCATTTTATACCGCCAACTTATGTCTTTTTCCAGGTTATCTTGCACACCAACGACACATATATGTTTACTTCTAACCTAGTTCCACTTGTATTCCGAGAAATATATTTTGCAGAACAAATACATGGAGAATCAAGTGAGAGCGTACCAAACTTCATGGAAAGCGCACTTTGGAAAACACGTTTATCAAATAAGTGCAACACAAGAGGCCCAAGTCGAGGAACGAGATGGACCAAAGCACCCCTAAACTACGGATCCAGGCCGACCCGGGAGGCCACTGGCTTAAAGGCGGTCGTGAGAGGACCCACGGTGCTGCCTCTAGAGCCAACCTTTCACAGGCGGTTGCATGCCGCCATGCACAAGACTGTTCCATGGGTGCTTTGTTCAAATATTATATTGAAACCGCCCTGGAGAGGTCGGTTTGCACCTTCCATGTGGGGATGGACATCTTCCAAAGAGCCCCCTCTCCTCTACCTATAAAAGGAGGCTCTCTCCCCCTCATTCAACAACAACACAACAAGAAGAAGAGCACCATCATACACTTGAGCAACATTCCAATGGGCTTAGGCCCTATCTAGCTATAGAGTTGAGTAGTGGAGAGATGTGAGGGAGAGAGCGGGGAAGTGCCGGACTTGTCGGTGTCTCCCCGAGCTTGTACCTCTACGAGCATCTACTTGGTGCCTTAGCAGGATCTTAGCTAAGTAAGTGTTTGTGATTCATATAGTACTTTTATGTCTATTGTTCATTAAGCTTTACATTGTTTATATAGTTGAGCTTTACCTTTACTTGTTTGCGGGTTCGTTGTCCATCCCCGTGGCGGATGCTCTAGTAGAGGACTCCTGATAAAGACGGATGTTTGTTGGTATAAATTAACGCAGACAGAAAAATCCGCAAGCGCACGGATACCGATGTAGCTTTCACCCGGGAGTATTCCAAGGTATCGATTTCCACGGGGAACGTGAAGTGTACTAGAAGAAATAGGATCATCCTAGAAAAGATAGATAAGATGGGTAGAGAGGATTTTGGGTTTTCTAAGTGGTTTTATCTAATTAAAGGCTCACTATACTTTATCTACTTGAACAACAGTTCCTTTCCAACTCTCGAAAAAGACCGGGAAGAAAGTAGTTGGGAGAAGGCTGCCTAAAGCTCTACGAAAAACACCAACCCGCACGTGGTGGATTACAACGGCCCCGACAGTGGCTGTCACCCCTGGGGCTACCACAACTAACCGTAGGATTGGGCGCAACCTCGGGTAACCTCTAGTCTAGACACCACGTCTACACTATAGATTACTACTCTAATCACACGTAATAACTAGAGCACTCAATACGAGCAGAGATCCAGTAAATAAAGTAAGGTAAGAACTAGAATTAAATAAATACTTAGAAATAAATGAAGAACCTGGAGATTGCTGAAGGCGAACTAGTTGCTGCAAGGATACAAAGTTGAAGAAGATCTGAAAGGTCCGGCTCTTCAGCTCTCTCCTCTACTCTCTCCCTGATCTAGTCACAACTAGATGAACTAGATGAACTAGATGAACTAGACAACTAGACAACTAGAGGGATCTCTCTCTTCTAATTGAAACCCTAACTTTTGCTCTATAGAATGATAATGAAGAAATAATGAGAGATAATGCTTGGGGTCAACCCTGGGGCTGCTTATATAGTCCTTGGCGATGAACGATAGCCCTTGGATCAAACTGACCTTGGCAACGGTGTAGATACAACCTCAAAGTCGGTTACAAACCGACCTACGAAGATGGGCCGGATTGGTATCGTAGCCCGGCGGCGGCCCAAATGCCACTTTGGCGGCCGCCAGTCGAGTCTCCTCTCGTCTCTTCGGTGTCTTACGGTATCTTCTAGAGTGTTTTAGTCCACTTTTCGGGTTGAGTTACTTCACGGTCAAGTCTTGTCATCATATGTCTTGTATATTCGGAACTTTCTCCATTCTTCTCGGCATTTATCCATTTAAGTCCCTGAAATATATAAATCACCAAAGCTCGTGGAATTATATTAGTAAAGCCCCTAGACTTATGTTGATATTCATTTTATGTCCTTATTTCATATTAGTTGACTAGTAATATTATGCTATAACAGGTGTCAACAAGTTCCCCAAGCTTCCCCTTTGCTAGTCCCTAGCAAAGCCAAACTTAACAATGGATGAAGAGTTGCTACTATGCTTTCATGCCTCAAAAATACACATGCTTTCAAACAAGAATTCTCCTCAAAAGATATTATTCTAACTTCAATCATTTTTTTTTATCATGGGGCTTATAGCCTTCACTTGGGTCTTGAGCAATTGAAAGATAGAACAATCAAGTCAAGTACTATGTCTCAAGCTCTTAGATTAACTATTATCCTAGAGTTTTTGCAAGATTTTCAAAATAAAACTCAGAGATTCCTGTATATGAGAGTTTCATGAGTATGATGGTGGTAAATGTGAAACCCCATTTTTCTTTTGCCCCTTGAAACTATCTCTCCTTTGAATATGTTGTAGAGAACCTGGGTTGCATACTCTTTTTTCTTTCTTTCTTTTTTTAGAGAGGTGGGTCCTACTCACCCTCGGACTTGTGTCCATTTTTCTCTCTCTTTTTTTTTTTTTTAGAGATGTGGGCTCTACTCACCCTCAAACACTTGTTCATTTTTTATCTCTTCTTTTATTATTTTAGAGATGTGGGCTCTACTCACCCTCGAACACTTGTTCATTTTTTCATCTCTTATTTTAGGGAGGTAGGCTCTTCTCGCCTAGTAGGACACTTGTCCATTTTTCATCTCCCTTTTCTTTTTTTTTTTTTTTTTTTTTAAATACAACCCAAGCCTCATCATTTTTCTAATCTTTTGGAGAGACAAGTAACAAGAACTATGAGCATTATAGCAATGATAGGCTTTTGGTGGAATGTGATGGATGCATACTTCCGGATAGAAGTAGCATATATGAGTGGAGTGTAGGTTGTAAGAGGTATATATATGGTAAGAACACTCTGTCATACAAGAACTCATCATGTAGCACTTTTAATTTTAAAGATAATTCTCCAGGACTCTAGTATCACTAGGAACAAGATAAATAGCAGCTCAACTTTTCATATATCATATCTGGCCAATTACCTAGACTTAAATCAAGCATTTGCTACCCACAAGTTTTCAAATTTTAAAGTAAATCATGTGTCAAAACAATTTTATGTGAAACTCGGGAGAATTCAAGGTTGAAAACTAGGTACGTGAAAGGAATTACGACAGAGCAACTATTCATCATTTCCATACTTAAAGTTCATTTTATTTGAGCAAAAGCAAACTGATAAAGACTCCCTCTAGATCATTTATTCTCACACTCTAACAAAGACTCTTTTAAAGACTAGACTCTTATCAAACAAAACAAAAAAGATAAAAACTAATAATATATAGTAGAGAGATACTTATCGTGATAAGCGGGGGTGCCCTCCCCAAGCTAGATTGACATGTCGGGTTGTTGATGATGTAGAAGTTGAGGTAGACAGCGATGAGGGTGTCATCCTATCATGTCTCTCTCCCTTAAATCTGCAAAACTCAAATAGACAACAAAACTTGTGGAATAGGTTAAGCGTTAGTGGTTGGCCACTTAAGTCTTTGTTGCCTAGAGGTTTTTGGAGTTGTTCTTAGATTGGATCATTGATTTGCAAGAATTCAATTAAGTCAATTTCTTCTAACTTTTCAGGTTCTAGAAAAATTTACCTTAAATGTGTTACCAGTATTATCCCGAAGTGTGTGACACCATGTGGTGCAACATCAAGCACATTGAATGGCCCTTCCCATTTGCTTCGAAGTTTTCCATGACCGAAGAGCTTCACCCTTGAGTTAAATAGGAGAACTTTATCTCCAGACTTAAACTCTTTATGTTTGATTCTCTTGTCATGCCACCTTTTTGTTCTTTCTTTGTAAATCTTAGAACTGTGATAGGCTTTTTCTCTCCATTCCTCTAGCTCTGATATTTGCATCTGACGGTTCCTTCTAGCTAGATGGAGATCCATGTTCCATCTCTTGATTGCCCAATGAGCTCTAAATTCCAATTCAACAGGCAAGTGGCATGTTTTTCCATATACTAGCTGATAAGGTGACATGCCTATGGGTGTTTTGAATGCAGTTCGATATGCCCATAGTGCATCATGGAGTTGATATTTCCATTTCTTTCCCATTTCATCTACGGTCTTTTGTAGAATATTCTTGATTTGCTTATTTGATGTCTCAGCTTGACCACTTGTTTGAGGATGGTAAGGAGTTGCAACATTGTGTTTTACTCCATATTACGCAAGGAATTTTCTCGAAGGACTTGTCAATGAAATGTGATCCTCCATCACTTATGACCATTCGAGGTGTGCCAAATCTTGGGAATATTACTTCATGGAACATCTTCTTGGCATGCTTCGAATCATTGGCTCGACATGGCGGTTTCTACCCATTTGGACACATAGTCAATCGCCACCAAGATGTATTCAAGATCTCCGGACCTTGGGAATGGTCCCATGTAGTCGATTCCCCAGACATCAAACAACTCTATCTGGAGGTTGTTCTAAAGTGGCATTGCATTCCGAGCATTAATGTTTCCATGCCTCTGGCATCTCGTGCATCTTTTCACATACTCTTTTGTATCTTGATACATTGTTGGCCAATAGAATCCGCTTTGCCAGATCTTAGCATGTGTACGGAATGCTCCATAATGTCCCCCATAAGGTGATGCATGACATCTGTCTATAATCTTCAACCCTTCTTCTATTGGGACACATCTCCGTAGCAATCCATCGTAACATACTCAATAAAGATATGGATCATCCCATAAGTGACAACGAGCATCATATTTGAGTTTCTTCTTATCCGCCCGGTGGTGCTACATAACCCGCAACCATATAATTCACAATATCCGCATACCAAGGGTCGGAGTGTGTGACCATGAGGAGCATGTCGTCCCTCAAATAGTCATTAATAGGTGACTCAAATGTTTCCTTATATGGAATCCTAGACAAGTGATCAGCTACCGAGTTCTCTACTCCTTTCTTATCTCTTATTTCTATGTCGAACTCTTGGAGCAAGAGAATCCATCGGATTAACCGAGGTTTAGCATCTTTCTTAGTGAGGAGGTATTTAAGAGCAAGCATGATCTCGTGTAAATAATAATCTTTGCCCCCACTAAGTAAGATCTAAACTTGTCTATAGCAAAGACAATAGACCAACATTTCTTTTTCGGTGGTAGTATAATTAAGCCGTGGTGGGATAAGGTTTTGCTAGCATAGGATATGGCATGGTGCTTTTTATCCTTAGTTTGGCCAAGAACGGCTCCTACTTTGCAAAAGTCGCTAGCATCACACATGATCTCAAAAGGTAACGTCAAATCGGTGGTCGGATGATTGGAGCTGAGATGAGTGCATTTTTGAGGATTTGAAATGATTCATAGCACTCATTGTTGAAGACAAAAGGTGCATCTTTAGCTAAGAGGCTAGTCGTGGGTCTAGCAATTTGAGAAAAGTTTTTGATGAATCGCCTATAGAACCCCTGCGTGGCCTAGAAAGCTTCGGACTCCTTTCACATTTGTGGGAGGTGGAAGTTGTTCAATAACTTCTATCTTTGCTCTATCCACTTCTATCCCATGTTTGGATATCTTATGTCCTAGCACTATTCCTTCCCGAACCATAAAATGACATTTTTCCCGATTCAGGACTAAGTGCTTTTCCTTACATCTTTGTAAAACTTTGTCTAAATTCTCCAAACAATCATCGAAGGTTTTACCATAGGCGGTAAAGTCATCCATGAACACCTCCATAATGTTTTCAATCATTTCGGAGAAAATAGACATCATGCACCGTTGTAAGGAGGTCGGAGCATTACACAATCCGACGACGACATTCGTCGGTATGTATAAGTTCCATACGGGCATGTGAAAGTTGTCTTATTTTGGTCATTAGGGTGGATTGGGATTTGATGATATCCGAATAACCATCAAGGAAACAATAGAAAGAGTGATTTGCAAGCCGTTCCAACATCTCATCGATGAAAGGTAACGGAAAGTGATCTTTCTTTGTTGCCTTATTAAGTTTCCGTAGTCAATGCACATACGCCACCCACCGTGACGGTTCGTTGAGGAATGAGTTCATTCTTCTCATTCATAACAACCGTCATTCCTCCTTTCTTTGGGACAACTTGAATAGGGCTAACCCACTCGCTACGTGGCACAGGATAGATAATCCCAGCGTGCAAAAGTTTAAGAACCTCTTTCTTAACAACTTCTCGCATAGCGTTGTTAAGCCTCCGCTGTGGTTCCCTTGAAGGTAATGCATCAGGATCAATAGGGATACGATGCGTGCAAAGTCTTGAGGACTAATCCTTATGATGTCTTCAAGTGAGTAGCCTATGGCTGATTTATGTCTTTCTAAGACAGTGACAAGTCTATGAGTTTCTTCTTGGGAAAGCTTGTCACTGATAATGGCTGGAGTTTCTCGGTTATTATTGAGAAAGACATATTTTAGGCCAGGAGGAAGTGGTTTCAACTCAATTGAGGGTCGTGGTGGCACCTCTGTTGTATCTAGTTCAATAGGCTCAGCCAATTCTTCCTCTTCTTCTATGAAGTGTTCAACATCAAAAACTGGTTCGACCATTTCTACTAGATGTGCCATTAAGACATCCTCAATAGGATCTTGTTTAGGCTTAGGTTCTACTATCGCATTTTGTGAGCGTGCAAGTGAAACAGCGATAGGAGAATTTCCTAGCTTTAAATCCAAGAGACCTTGTTTTGGTCTCTCTTGAAAAAGTGTTCCTAAAGGTACACCAATCAAGAGGGACATGTCTGAGATGTCATAGATGTGAAAATCTAGACGATACTCAGAACCTCTTATTCGCAAAGGAACAGATCTCATGACCCCATAACTATCAAGTGTAACTCCTGAAGGAGTTCTTACAAGTTTATGAGATGGGATCAGGGTCTCGTTGGGAATGAGCTCTTCTGCTAATGACTTTGATATTATATTCATCCCAACGGTAGGATTATAGTGAGCCTCAATGGTTGTATTCCTTAGAATACAAGTTATAACTTCTGAGGGGGCAATGATTCGGGCTACCTCGGAGGATAACTGTCTTTCGCCAACCATTCACGGCTCATGATGGCTGAGAGTCCTTTAATGTGTTCAATAAGGAAAGGATCATTGGGTGGACCCTCGTCATCCTCAAATGGTGCAGAGTGCACCAGAGGCTTCACTTGTAGTGGAAAATTCGAGGCATTTCCAAAATCTTCAAAAAGATCATCCTCGATTTCAAAGGGGAACATAGAGGGATGGGGTTTATCATCATCTTCCCTAATTTGTTGTGTTCCCATAGTGGAAGATTCTTCGACAACCGAATTGTCAGAAGAATTTAGAGGAATTTTAGATTCGGTTGCTTGTGTCTCCTCTAGTTGTTGTGGAGGTTCGGGGCTTGGCTCAACTTCTTCTTCAGGAAATTCATCATAAATACCAGTGTAGGGAGTATTTTCAAGGATTTTCTCAAAAATGGCTTGTCCCTCACTAATGGTTTTATGCGAGAATGAACCTCCAGAAGCTAAGTCAACATGAAGAGCAGCTTCCTTGCTGAGTCCAAGATAGAAGTGGTATAATAGGACATTTTCGGGTAAGGAAAGGTTTGGACTGTTTTAATAAGGCTCATGAATCTAGCCCAAGCTGCTCCTAAAGTTTCCTTCTCTTTTTTGTTGAAAGGTAAGAATTTCTATTCTAAGGGCAGCGATTTGAGAAAGGGGAAGAAAGCAAGATAAAATTTGTTTTCGGAGTTCTTCCCAATTTCCATTTACGCCTCCTACGGTATGAGCATACCTCTTGTTTTGCTCGCCCAAAAGGGAGAACTTAAACAATTTTCATTTAAGGGTCTCTTGTGTCATGCCGGGAATATTTTGGCAAGAACACAAATGCTCAAATTCATTAATGTGGGTGTAGGGATTTTCGTCTTCTAGCCCAGAGAAAGGTTGTTCCCGAACCATGGCTATAAAAGCAGGACGAATCTCAAAGCCATCCGTGAGAATAGGATGTGATGATTTTGGTGGCTCTATCAATTCGACCTTTGGAGTGGAAAGTTTATATATAGGAGTGGAATCCATGTGGTAAAGGTAGTGGTAAAAGGAAAAAGAAAAAGATAAACGGGACGACCTTGGTTCTAAATTAGAACGAGCCTACCGTTCCCGGCAACGGCGCCGCGAAAAGCTTGTTGGTATAAATTAACGCAGACAGGAAAAATCCGCAAGCGCACGGATACCGATGTAGCTTTCACCCGGAAGTATTCCAAGGTATCGATTTCCACGGGGAACGTGAAGTGTACTAGAAGAAATAGGATCGTCCTAGAAAAGATAGATAAGATGGGTAGAGAGGATTTTTGGGTTTTCTAAGTGGTTTTATCTAATTAAAGGCTCACTATACTTTATCTACTTCGAGCAAGTTTCTTTCCAACTCGAAAAAGACGGGAAGAAAGTAGTTGGGAGAAGGCTACCTAAAGCTCTACGAAAACACCAACCCGCACGTGGTGGATTACAACGGCCCGACAGGTGTCACCCCCAGGGCTACCACAACTAACCGTAGCATTAGGCGCAACCTCGGGTAACCTCTAGTCTAGACACCACGTCTACACTATAGATTACTACTCTAATCACACATAATAACTAGAGCACTCAATACGAGCAGAGATCCAGTAAATAAAGTAAGGTAAGAACTAGAATTAAATAAATACTTAGAAATAAATGAAGAACCTGGAGATTGCTGAAGACGAACTAGTTGCTGCAAGAATACAAAGTTGAAGAAGATCTGAAAGGTCCGGCTCTTCAGCTCTCTCCTCTACTCTCTCCCTGATCTAGTTACAACTAGATGAACTAGATGAACTAGACAACTAGACAATTAGAGGGATCTCTCTCTTCTAATTGAAACCCTAACTTTTGCTCTGTAGAATGATAATGAAGAAATAATGAGAGATAATGCTTGGGGTCAACCCTGGGGCTGCTTATATAGTCCTTGGCGATGAACGATAGCCCTTGGATCAAACCGACCTTGGCAACGGTGTAGATACAACCTCAAAGTCGGTTACAAACCGACCTACGAAGATGGGCTGGATTGGTTACTGTAGCCTGGCGGCCGGCCCAAATGCCACTGGCGGCCGCCAGGTCAGAGTCTCCTCTCGGCCTCTCGTCTCTTTTGGTGTCTTCTGGTATCTTCTAGAGTGTTTTAGTCCACTTTTCGGGTTGAGTTACTTCACAGTCAAGTCTTGTCATCATATGTCTTGTATATTAGGAACTTTCTCCATTCTTGTCGGCATTTATCTGTTAAGTCCCTGAAAATATATAAATCACCAAAGCTCGTGGAATTATATTAGTAAAGCCCCTAGACTTATGTTGATATTCATTTTATGTCCTTATTTCATATTAGTTGACTAGTAATATTATGCTATAACAGGTGTCAACAATGTTCCTGTACAACGCTAGAGTAGTAGTCGATAGCATAGACGTGGTGTCTAGGCTGTGGGCTGCCTTCGTTTGCTGTCTAGGCTACTGATGTAGTGAGGTAGGTGACAGGTGGTGACAGCCCTGTTCGTCCCCCGTACTCCTCCTCGTCCGTCTAGAGAGTAGAGCTGGAGGCCGGCATCACCTGGCAGACCAGGTGCGATCCGGTGCCCGAAGTGAGCAAGTAGAAGTAGAGTATTCGCTATCATTAATACATAAGAGCTATAGGAATCCATCTCTACCCTTTCATCTCTACCCTTGTGTTGTCCTTTGGGCGAATTAGCTAGAAGTGAATACCTCTGTTCCCCCGTGGAAATACGATACCCTGAATACTTCCGGGTGAAAAGGCTACAACGGTACTTTCCATGCGCTTGCGGACTATCCTGCTTACGCTAAGAAATACCAACACACGGTCCTCTCAGAAATCAATTCGAAGGTGGCCAAGAACAATCACCAACTCTTGCAATGCCTCCACCAATCACCAAGCCGGCTAGGAGTGGTGCTCTCCAAGAGCAACAAGAAAACCAACGGCTCACAACGATCCCCAAGTGCGTCTAGATGCAAGATCAAAGCAAAACGCACTTGGATCTCCTCAACTCTTAAGAATGAAGCTCACAAGCAAAGGATGAGAGGAGGAGGGAGTTTGCTCAGCTCAAGAGATGTTAGGAATGATTCAAAATGATCAAGAGAGCTCTCAAAGCCAGCCAAACTCCTAGTTATACACCCCCACACGAAATAGAGTCGTTGGGGGCAAAAACACGATTTCTGTAGGGTGACCGGACGCGCCGGTCAGAACTGACCGGAAGCGCCGGTCGGCTTTGCCCTGCTTCCGGTCCAGCGTCCGGTCGCATGGGACAAAGCCCGCCAACGGTCACGATGTAAGAATTTCAGGGGTGACCGGACGCATGGGACGACCGAGCCGGGCGCGCGGTCGGCCAGCCCGGCGATTCGGACCTCTTCGAACCGACCGGACGCAGCCCGACCGGACGCTCGGTTAGTAGGCTCCAACGCCCAATCAAAGCAACAGGGTGCATTTTTCGCCGTTTGCCGCCGTTCCTTCCTTTGTTGCTTCAACCCAACTTCCGCCACTTGTTCCAAGTTGCCAACACGTTGAAGAACACCTCGAGCACGTGTGTTAGCATTTCGAAAACATTTTCACCAAGTGCGAAGTTAGCTCTCTAGGTTAGAATGCATGCAAATGATTTCGAACCTAGGGGCACATGAGGACCGATATGTACGATGGTTTTTCCCCTCTTTATAGTACGGCTTATCGATCCTAAATCACTCACACCCTCTATGGTGTCTTGAGTGCAAAATTAAAATGGCCCTATGGATATACCTTTGCTTTGAGCCCATTTTGATCCTCGAACCACTCTAAGTTGCGCACTTGATCATCATTTGGATCACCTCGACCCATCCACCATATGAGCACCATGCACCAACCTTGGCTTGACCAATCTCCAACTAAATCAAACACTTAGCACAGAGAGATTAGTCCTAGGATGTTATCAATTAGCCAAAACCAATCTAGAGATCTTCACCTTATAGCTTTATTGAATCCTATGTAGCCCACCATCCCGTTAGTAAGTATTGGTAGCCTTTTGGTGCTAGTAGGGAGGAAACTCTACTTTGTTCTCTATTAGTTATCGGCCAAGATAGATTGGTAGAAGATTGAAGGAAGAACACGCCGCACGCACCCCACAAACAAAGACCAAGTGTTTCCTCTTGAGAGAGACATAGTGGTATTTAGGGTTATATATAGTGGGGTTACTAGTCCCTAGTTGTGGATAGAACGGGAGAAAACATCCATCTTTAATCCCGGTTGTAGCCACAACCCAAGACTAAAAATCCCTCGCTGCCAAAGCCTTCTTTTTATCGTTGGCATGGAGCTTTTGTCCCGGTTGGAGCTATCAACCGGGACTAATGACACCCGCCCTGCCATTTCCTCGCTAGACTAGCCGTTGGGCGAGATGTTAGTCCCGGTCGGTGGATCCAACCGGGACTAACTCCTTCTCTTGTCCCGGGGCTAAAAATGGTCGGGACTAAATCTTCTAGATGTAAAGTCTGTTCTCTACTAGTGAATGAAACTATCTTAAATTAATTTTGGTACACGGTTTCACACATCGGTGTGGACAACTAAATGCATGTTAGTGGATGAAGTTGGCCATAATTGCAAGTTCTAGTGGATTGTTGATGGAGATACCTTCCATGTTAAGAGAAATTTCTAGTGGGGTTTAGCTTTTATAAGAGTATACGATACGATACAATAGGATATAGAACAATGGATTTTTAATATTTTCTCAAAATCACTGGAGGAAAATCTTTCGGTAGATAAGCTATACAATGGATATTTGATTACTTGCTTGAACATTGTTGTCGCCTTGGGGCCACAGTCTTGGAACCAGTACTTGTGCTCCATTCCTATAAAAGAGAAACACAACCGTGGAGTGTTTACGCGCAGGCCTCTAGAGAGAGATGACCATATAACAGTTAACTTTGGCGACATCTGGTCTTTTTGCTCAATAGGTCGAATTCAATATGCATCATCCCGGTAATCGGCTCCTCCCAAACATCAAACAACCAGTACAAATACCTCACTTAGTTGCCGTTATGCCGGCCCGATCGTTGCTTCAATCTAGGTACTCTACCCTCCATCTCTGTGGTGCGCGGGCTGTGGTTGCAGGCCCCAACTTCACTTCGATTCATTGCAGCTTGGATACAAAACAGAGGTGCACCAAGTAAGTTCCTCTCTGATATCACAGATTCCCAGTCGGAATGTTATGCATTGGTATTGCTGTACCGTCGTTTGGCTGAAGTTCAAAAAAGACCGGGGCTCAGCACTAAAACTCTAAAAAAAAGATGTATTGAAGTACAAAAATAAAGTTGTCCAAGGAGGTAATAATATAATTGTGAAAATTTGCTATACTTAGGTCCATTTTTAGCTTATTTTTACTTCGGGGCACAACAGTCTATTACTTGTGCATATATTTGGGGCACAACTGCACAAGAGTCTATTACTTAAGCGTCGCCTTCATGGGGAGCGAGGCCGCCGCCGCTTGCAGTGCGGGGGAGAAGGGCCGCCACGTCGCGCGACGACCATGGGGTCGCATCACGCCGTCGCCAGGGGCCACCGTGCTCAGATCTGGTACAACAGCACGCGGTACAACAGCACCTCCCAGGTCTCCCACCGGCACCGGCGCGAAGAAGGTCCACGGGGAGAAAATGGCCCTGAGCCACACCGCGCATCCAGAGAGGAAGATGTCGCCCAGGTGCAGGACACAACCAGCCGGGTGTCCACGCCCGCCCTGCCGGCACCGCAGCAGCTCCCTCCTGCACCCCCTTGCCAACGCTATCGCTGGCGCCCGACGCCGCTGGCGCGTGCGATAGTGACGACGTTAAGAACGCCGTGACTGAGGCCACTAGCAGCGCGAGCAGGACGACCACGATGGATATGGTCGCGCTCCCCACCGCTGCCGCCAGCTACAGCCCATCGTCCGCGCCACCGACAGAGGTAGGACAACAGGACGAACGCCGGTCAATCCAACGCCATCGGAGAAAGAACCTAAAACTAGTTATTGGAACAACAAACTACACTAGCTAGTAGAAAAGCGTCACCGGACGTCCATCCCTAGATCCCTCAACTGCACACTGTGCTGGAGAGGCCACCAGAGTGGAGGAGAGATCGAGATCGACGCCTGATCCTCGAAATCGCCTGTGGATCGCCTCTCTGGACTGAGATGGGAACCACGGAATTTTGGATCATCCATACACACACACAAAAAAAAAAAAAAAAAAAAAAAGCATTAGTTACGATCACGGGAAGAGAGAATTACGGTTGCGGGTGGCTGTGCACTGGATGCCGGAGATGGGCGGCGCTCTGCCGAGGCTCTAAATAGTATGTACAGTACGTGATTCTAAATATATATATATATAAAATTTCTCTAGAGAAATTATTTTTACTACCAGAGAGTAGTTACTCACATGTCTATATCTCTTGATTTAGGGTATATATCAGCGAATGAAGTTTATATAGCCAAAGTATATGATTATACATACTAGACCATCTAGGGTGGTATATGTATGTTAAGTATGCATGCATAGGTAGAGTATATGTATGGGTTCATTCGAACTTTTTTCGCATAGTAAGATCTAGTTATCTTAATATGAGTATCTAAACATATTCAAACTGATAAATAACGTTGTGTTCGCTTGTCTTGGCTTATCTTATTTTAGCTTATTCTCTCACATAGAATACTATTCAATCAGTCAAAATCAGCCATCAGCCAAAATTAGCCGAACAGATTCTAAGTATGAACACGTCCACAACGTGGTTTATTGAGGGTGGGAGTAATTACTCCGGAGTATAAAAACCTCACCTATATATAATTTAACATTGGTCTTCTTTACACAATATTAGGGTGGAGAAATTTTACGAAGTTGAGATGGCTTGCGTGACTGTGATATTGACAAGTACGGAGTTGTCCGTAACGCCGTCTATGCAGATTACGTTGATCAAGGTTGGTTCTTCTCCTTACTAGTATTGAAATTCGAGCATACAGTACTACATGCATGTATAAATATACGTACTAGCTCGATCAGTTATATGATATTGTTTTTTTCTCTCATATATATACTTGGTTGATCTTCATAAATTAGGCCGAGAAGAGTTTGCTAGGACTCTTGGTATCAATACAGATTCGATCGCAGAGACAGGCAATGCTTTTGCAACATCCGAGTTAAATCTCAAGTATTTTTCGCCTTTGAGGGTATGTATAATATAATATGATGTGATGTGATGTGATGTGATATGATATAATATAATATAATATAATATAATATAATATAATATAATATAATATAATATAATATAATATAATATAATATAATATAATATAATATAATATATTTCATTTTATATATTTGGGGTGTTCTATTCTTGATCATTCTGGCTAGTTAACAGAATATTTGGGGGTGG
Organism: Hyparrhenia diplandra; assembly: GCA_015847255.1. Taxonomy (NCBI): domain Eukaryota; kingdom Viridiplantae; phylum Streptophyta; class Magnoliopsida; order Poales; family Poaceae; genus Hyparrhenia; species Hyparrhenia diplandra. The sequence continues at coordinate 725,734 of JADLZK010010174.1, forward strand.
TCCATTCTTGAGTTCATACATATTTGTAGGGTGACAGCAAGTTCGTTGTTAAGTCAAGGCTAGTCAAAATCAAGTGTGTGCGAATGTTCTTCGAGCACTTCATTGAGACGCTGCCAGTTCGTAATGTGAGGGCATGCAATAATCTTTAGCTTACATTCATGATAAAACCATGCTTGATTTGTTTCAACCATCTCTAGTACACATGGACTCATGGCAGGTCATTTTAAAAGCAACGGCCACCATCGTCTGCCTCAACAAAGACTACCGTCCGACCCGTGTGTTCCCGGACACGGCAAATAAGCTGCTGGGATCTCAGGAACCTGCTGTCTGAACATAAATAATTTTACCTATATATAGTTGTACTAGTTGTTGAGATGAAAAAAACTCATCTTTCAGAATTTGGATGTAGGTAGTTGGGTCTCCATAGATATCCAATAGATACCCTCTAGTTCAAAAAAAATGAATTAGAAATTCATTTTCTCTCACCAAAATTTGAATTTCTAGTTTATTTACTAAAATCCATAGATGTCCAACTTCTGGTCTGTCTTCCACCTCTATATATGATTATGACTAGAATCATGCTCGTGTGTTCCACCGGAAAAAATAATACCATGATAATTTAAATTTAACCATGTGTTATACTATTAACCATGTGTAACAACCGTGTTCATCGCAACTATCTGAAATGAACTAGACCGCGTGGGAATCGTGGTTAACAACCTCAAACTATCTTAAATGAACTTCAAATTTTCTCTACTCTACGAGATCCTAAGGTCAATGTCACAAATCAAAGAGGTAAGCCCCAAAGGGCCCTTGTTTGCAAGCGCCCGCCCAAGGCAAGGCCGGCCGTCCACCGCCGTCCGCCTTCGTCATCATCGTAAGATCGCCAAATAAATTAGGAAATAAAATAATTGAGTCTTAATAGAAAATAAATTCAGGTTTGCTTGTAAAGAAGTATTCCAATCTATAAGGAAACATCTTAGAGATTGCTTAGCGTGTAAGTCTTTTCTGGACTATAAATACAAGGGAGTCATGTCGTTTGGAATTAATCAAGAGAATTAAAAGGGTAAACCGAAAGCTCATGCTCCTCGCTCTCGCACCCCACCCCCTAGCCTCCACCCGTGCCCTCTACACGCCGCCCCTGCTGCCCGCGCACGCTGCCCCTAGCGCCGCCGCCCGGTGGCGCACCGGCAGGTGTCACCCGCCGAATCCTCGTGGTTTTGGTGGTCAACTTACGTCCGATTCGGCTAGATTGGGCGGAACTGACACATAGATCGGCAGTTGGGGGAAGGAAGAGGAGGATGGGGCGATGGTGGCGGGGGGCAAGTGGCGGCGGCGGCCGCTTCTAGCGGGCGGCGCGGCGTCGCGTGCGCGCGGGCGGCGGTGGCGGCGGTCGCAGGCGGGGCGCGCGGGAGGAGGAGAGCGAGAAGATTGGGATAAAATTCTTTATTTGCTTGTTACCCTGAAAGATTACAGACCCCTTACTTATATAGCCCGGCTATTGGGACTTGTATCTCAAGCAATCTCTCTAAAGGTTTCCTTATAGATTGGAATACCTTTTACAAGCATGTCATATTTATTTATTTCCTAATAAGGGTCTCCCTTATAGATGAGATAACCCCTTGCACACCAAAACACCTAAAGATAATCCTAGATATTTTCTCCTTTTTTCTCCGAATTAGTTGCCGAAGAATCCGCGGAAGGGAGGGACGGCGGCGGGGGGCGCCTTGAGCGAGGGGCGGCGCCGGCGCCCCGGGCGGGACAGGCCTGTCCTCCTGGGCCCTATTTCCGGGTCGTGACATCTCCCCCTTCCCCTTTCTCCGACCGGCGCGTCCCTCGCCTTTGGATGAAAGTCCATTCAGTGACACACGGGTGGAGATCGGCTGCCCCTGGAATAATAAGCTCAACCTGTAGCATGAGTCGCCCCGCATCTTTGGGTTCCTGAGTATCATGTTGTCCCTGGTATGCTTGGGATCAAACTCCAGGAGATAGTGAAGATTGCCAATGTAGCCATGGAAGATGTAGCGGTGTACTGCATGTCCCTGCTGTGAAGCTGTCTGACGACGGGCCGCCAGTAGGAGTTCCCTCGGAACGCCCACATCTAGGGGCTGATGCACCATGTCGCGCGGGGGGCTCTCCAGGAACAAGAAACGCTCATTGGGTGGAGCGTTGACGAAGAGCGGAAGTAGACGCCAGATAGTGATGTCGTGGCGAGTAGGAGGAGCAGCAGCCAAGTTCAACATCGTACCGTACATGAAGGAGCCGACGTCGAGCGAGGAGGGCGATAGCGGTGAGCGGCCCTCTCGGATCATAGGCGATGTGGACATTGTCGACGGTGAGGAAGAGGCGATCCATGTCGTCGAGGAAGACGACCCTGGCTGGGTCAACGTGGTGGCGCCGCGGCCATATGCCGCCCAAGAGGATGGCGGTCGGTGCAGCTGAAGTTGGCTCCGTCGTGTAGGCTCCCAAGGCGAGTAAGTTCGTCCTGCGAACTCCACCCTGAAGCAAAGCCTCCAGTAAGTCTGGCAGTAGTGTAGAGGAGGCCGGAAGGTAGAAGCGGCCGTCGAAGAGGAGGAGGCCGTCTTCGAGTGTCCATGCTGGGGCAGCGTCGCCCGTGGTGACGTCGAGGGCGATGCGGCGTAGGTGCTGATCCTCCAATGTAGCCTGGCGTAGGCGGACCGAAGACTCCGGGCGGATGTGTCGTAGAGGTCCAAAGGCGTCGCATGCCTTGAACGTTCCCCAAGCCGAGTCGCGGGCGCACGGATGCGGCAAAGATGCCCGACCGGAGGAGGCCGGGGCCGGGCGCCCTACGCCGAGGGGTGGAGCTGAAGTGAACGTGGTCGGGCGACCCTCACGGTAGTACTGCAGCTCGTGGGTCGCGAAGTCCCACGTCACGCGTCCCAGGCTTGCCAGCCAAGGCATGCCAAGGATGACGTCGACGTCCTCGCCCAGTGGCATGACGTAGGCGTCGATGTCGAAGGTGCTGGCGTCGAGGCGTAGTGGCGCGTCGAGAAGGTGGCGGGCGGCATGTAGTCGTGGCGCCGGTGCGTGGTGATCAGCACACGCACCGGCCTGAGTCCGGAGGCCCTGCCGTGGTCACCACGCGAGGGGTCGATGTAGTTGTGCGTTGCTCCCGAATCGACGATGATGTTGACGCCGTGCACGAGATCATACCGACGCGAGGTAGAGAGAATGAGCACCACGCGTCGGGGAATCGGGGTCCCAGTGAGGACCTTCGATCGGTGGCTCTTCTTTGACGTCCGCTAGTGGGGCGTTTGTCGTGTCGTCGGTGTAGTCGTTGAAGATCGTGATGTCGAAGAGATGCTTGCACTTGTGACCCCGTGAGAACGGCTCGTCCGATTGAAGCGAGAGCCAGCCTTGCGTCGTTCCGTCATCTCCTCGGTGTCGGCCGCTTGAGCGGCGAGTCGGTCTTCCTGGCGGCGAGGGCGCTGGGGGCGGCCGGCCAGGTTAGGCGCGGGGCCCCCGCCCTTTGCTGTGGCCGCGGCTTGCGGTGTTGTAGAGGATGGCGAGGCGTCTCTCGACGCGGCGCGAAGACATGGCTGCCTCCATGTCCTTGGGGTTACGCATCTCGGCGTCTGTCTTGAGCGGTTCGCCCAAGCTTTCTTTGTGTAGATGTTGACTGGCTGGCGGGTCGTCGAGGTTGCTGCCCGGTGCCCGTGTGCGGGGAACTGCTCCGTGTACTCATCGGCGGTGCCTGTCTTCCTTAGTGATGCCGGCTCACCCGGCCGGATTGCGCCGTTAATTTGGGCCAAAGCGCTCGTTGACATATTGGGCGGCGTGCCCAATCTGTCACGGTTTCTCTGGGACGACCTCATGTACCATTCTTTGAGCTCCTCTGTGAGGTGATAGGGCGTACCGGACCTGCCGCCTCTTCTTTGGCGTACCTTGTCCTCACGAAGAAGAATTGTTCGCAGCGGTTGATCCATGGGAGGGATCCTCCTTTCCATCATAAGTTGGGAAGGGACGGCTTGCGGACGGGGGCCGGCGAGAAGGTGTCGCCGGAGGTGGAGGGGGCGTGCGGCCCCGATCGATGGCGCGACGAGGCTTCAAGTAGCACTTCATTAGGTTCGTCGGATCAGCTGCGGTGACTTGATTGTCTCAGTTACGCTTGCCATCGATGCGCTTCTTGATGAAGTCGTGGGCTCTTTGTCTCGAACATTGCCCTCATCTCGATCTCGGCCTCACGAAGTTGTTGGCGGTGTTTGGCGTTCTTTGAATCCTTGCACGAGAAGATAGAGAGCCTATCGTCGTTCTTGTCCATCCTCTTTGTTGATCTTGGCGACCTCGTCACGCCAAGTTCTTGATAGCGTCTTAGATTCGGTGTCTATGGTGGTGGGTGGATCAAAGTGGTCTCCGGATACCGGTTGTCGATTCAGCTAGATTGGGCGGGCCCGACACGCGTAGATCGGCGGATTGGGGGGAAGGAAGAGGAGGATGGAGGCGATGGTGGCGGGGTGGCGGCGGCGGCCGCCCTAGCGGGCGGCCTTGGCGGCGTCTTGGCGCGGCGGCGGTGGCGGCGGTGGCGGCGGTCGGCCGGCGGGGGGCGGGGAGGAGAGGAGGCGGGAGATTGGGATAAAATTCTTTATTTGCTTGTTACCCGAAAGATTCTGAGACCCTTACTTATATAGCCCGGCTATTGGGACTTGTATCTCAAACAATCTCTCTAAAGGTTTCCTTATAGATTAGAATACCTTTTACAAGCATGTCATATTTATTTATTTCCTAATAAGGGTCTCCCTTATAGATGAGATAGCCCCTTGCACACCAAAACACCTAAAGATAATCCTAGATATTTTCCTCCTTTTTCTCCAAATTAGTTGCCGAAGAATCCGCGGAAGGGAGGGGGCGGCGGGGGGCTGCTTTGAGCCCGGGGGGGGCGCCGGGCGCCCTTGGGCCGAGACGGGCCCTGTCCTCCCGGGCCCTATTTCCTGGGTCGTGACAACTTCTTTTTAGTCTAACTTACTAGTTATGCGTGATGAGGTAAAAAACAACTAAATAATCTCCTACAACATACAATAACTAATTCAAAAGGAAATTACTTACAATGATTAATACACTAAAGCAAACTTATTTGTCTTTTAGGAGGTTGATTAATTTTTATGGATGGAGTTTATCCTTCTCATTTTCTAATTTTAATTTTATTCTTTTTTACCTTTCAGTAAATATATCGTGCGGTGCGTCCCTACGGGACAACAAAACTTTTGTACTAAAAGACATTGATCCCACAACAGATTATAATGCAACCCTAGTATTTACAATACTAGAGAATATAAATTCTAACCTCTATTTTTGGGGGAAAATTAATTTTCATACATCCAACGTGGACCGTACAACAAAGTGGAGAAGACGGGCCAACTTGGGGCCCAAGAGGGGAGGCGCCCTAGGGTAGCCGCACCTAGCCCTTGTATCGCCGCCGCTATCGCCGTCAACTACCATATCAAGTCCTATCGGTTAGACTAAAAAGGACAATCCGAATCCTATAAGAATCTCTTGAGACCACTTAGCAACCAAGTCTCGTAGGGAGACTATATAAATACTAGAACCATGTAACCTTTGTAATAAGAAAAAGGAAGAGTCAAAAGACTTAACCTAAAGCTCTCCAAATCTCAAGCCTTCTCCCTTTCCCTCTCCTCCCCTCTGTTGGCATTTCTAAACGTCATTGCTAAAAGATAGGTAAAAACCTAACCGCCTTGGCGCCTAGAAACACTTGGTACAAAAAAATCTACACTCACTTTGTCATATAAAAAAATAATCTTTATATCCGCAAGCGCACAAATATAAATCTAAAAATAAAATCTATACCATTGTAGCACTTCACCCATAGTATTCCAGGTATTGTAATTTATATTTTCCCAAAGTAAGGATTGTGAGACAACATTCATATGGCTTATAATAAATCTATATTAGAACTACTTATACTAAATCAATTATTCCAATACTTTAGCTGGGATAAATAAAAGATAATAATAAGATAACAAATAATGAAAAGATAATAATAATTACTACTAACGATGCCTAGGGTATTCCATGAGACGAGAGAGATATAAAGACTCAACTAATATGCTAGAGACAATCATAACAAGTAAATGCAATAAAGGTAAACAAACAATAAAATGTAAATGATAAATATAAGATACAAGATTAAGACAATAAGTTACTATCCGGCAAAACTAAACTACCGTCCCAAAGCGCGCTTTAAATGCTTGTTGGTATAAATTAACTACTCATAATAAAGATAAAAATATCCCATGGCGCACAAATATAAATACCGTCGTAGCACACTTCACCAAAAAGATGAACTTCCATTTTTAAAATATTGAACCCAAAGGAACAGAAGGTGAATATAACTAGTGTTTACCCAATCCACTTCACAATCAAAAGTACTTAAGAAACTAGCTAGACTAGGAGATAACTTCTCGACTTTCTAATTCTAATCTTAAACCGACTTATTCATTCTATCGTGGATGCTAATCCTTATTAAAGTAAGACCAAATTACTTTACTAAGAAGATGCAAAGTCCATCATTCACCTCTTGACGGGAAGTGGGCTACGTGAGGATTCAATAAAGCTATAAAGTCACCTTTATGACACCGCCACGATTCCAAGCCAAAAGGGGGACATTCACAAATAACCGTAGTCTAAGCACCGCGCGCCTACACTAGGAATTATCCCTCTAATCTCGAGCAACCAAGATTAAAGTACTCAAATAAGTTGCAAACTTGAAGAATAAAATAAACCAAAATATACATTAATTATGAAGTCGAACACCGGATAATCTCAAAATACACTCCTATTCTCGCGAAGAGAATGATCCCTGTAGAATACAAGATAGAAGATTGTTGATATTTCTTACACGATCCCAATTAGGAAGGCGAAAGAAATATATATGGGATATCTATCTAATCATGTTAGCTTGGATATGGGATTAACCTTATGTTGACGGTCACTAACGACACATTTGTAACGTCAACATTCTACCAATAAGGGGGTGAAACTATACCTTACTACACACATATACATTTATTATTGACATATTTCCACTTGTAGTGTCCAAATTATTATTGTGCAGAATTATATAAGAAACAAGTGGAAAATACACCAAAAGGCGCCTCCCTGGAAAGCGCATTCCTGGAGAACACCAAGCCCAAGGGAGAAATGGACCAAATTTAAGAACGGGCCGAGCAAACATCGCCACACAACTTTTCAAGCCCAAACACGCCAGCTTGCCAAGGCCGTCGAACCGAGCCCAGACAGGTGCGCGCGCACCACCTGGTGCGCTCGCACCCATCCTGAGGCGGTTCAGGCCCAGGTTTGGCGAGGCGGTTTGTTACCTTCCAAAACCGGCGTTGCCGACGTTGGTTGGTCGGTTTAGCAAACTAGGAAGGTGTTCCCAGGTCGGTTTTGGCTCCTTCCATATGGGGAGGGACATTTTCCAATGAGCCCCCTCTCCTCTACCTATAAAAGGAGGCCATCTCCCACCATTGTAACATACACCACACAATGTAGCCTCTCTCTCTTCTTCTTCTTCTACTTCTTCTCCTTCTTTCTTTTTCTTCTTCTTCTTTCTTCTTCTTCTTCTTTCTTTTTCTTCTTCTTCTTTCTTCTTCTTCTTCTTCTTCTTCTTCTTCTTAGTTTGTACTTAGGAGGAGTTTGGCAAGGATTAATAAAGGAGAGCAAGACATTTTGGAGCTATTCGGTATGATCAATTTAGAGTTCTTCATCTTGTTCTTGTTCTCTACTTATCAATATAGTCATGTTCTTGAATTAGAGCAAAGTCCTTATGACATAATCTTGATTGATGAACTAGTATATAGTTTCTATATCATGATCTTGTCTTATGGAACATCGTGCTTAATTTATCATACATACATGTTTAGACCAAGAGCTAGATCGATATGATGAGTTCTACCTAGAGTTAGACTTGGTTGATGTTGGGTTGCGGGATTGATAGTCGTTCCTTCGGGCGGTGCTCGTAGAAGGACCGAGGGGGACGGGTAAGCCTTGTATACACGCTTGAGTAATAATCACTAGTGTAGACGTGGTGTCTAGACTAAGGGTTTTCTATCTTTTGTGGCGCATCCCACGGTTGAGGGGTAGGCGGTCGGGTTGTGACGGCCTTGTCCGTCCTTTGTAATCCCCCACGTTCGGGTGTGGGTGCGGTGCAATTTAGGACACCATCCTTTGGGCGTGGGCGGTGCCGAAAGTAATTCGACAGAGACCTTGGCTTTCTTGAACTAGAATCTCTAACAGTAAAACATGTGTGTATATCTGCTATCTTGACATGACTATCTAGGATATGCACGCTCCATGTTAGACTTATTCTTTTATTCATTATTTTACCTTTATCCTTGAGATTGGCTTGAGTGTGTGTGTCAAGTTATCCTACTACCTATTCTATTTTACCCCTATTATGAGCATTGGTCTATTATACATTCGTGTCATCTTGACCATGTCCGAATTAGAGACTTTTACACCATGCCTTCCTTTGGGAAAAATATAAATAACGATACCTCATGAATACTTAGGGTGAAATGCAACAATGATAGATCCGTAAACTTGCGGATGAATATCTTATTTGGCAAGATCTATCACCATTGATGTACCCTAGTGTTATCACCGACACGGTGGTTTTACTTAGGAATGTCAACGGCGCATTTCCGCGCCCGTTATTAGAGATGGGTTCTAACTTTGTTTCTAGTGATTGCGCTTAAGAAATGCAACAAACATTTGGCGCCGTTCTTGGAAGGCGTTGGTTAAAGGGATGATCTATTAGGACGTGTTCACGATAATATGCTTGTGTAGTGATCTTTGTTCATCTTAGGTTTATCTAAAAAAAAATCTTTTATTAAAAAAAAAATCATAAAAAAAAATCTTATAAATAAAAAGCAAGGATATGTTATCAAGTTAGTATGCACCTTGGGTATTCTTGTCGCTAACCATTTCAGGTGAAGACTAAGAAGAACAAAGGAGCACGCGACGCTTGAAAACATGGGGCTACATCAAAAAACTTTGATGCTCTTGGCGGAGGAACGCACTCAAAAGGAGACCACGACCTTGCACACTCGACTTTTCACGAAAGTACAAGTGTGAGAGGGAGGGCGGTGATAATATCAAGTTCCACGTACAAGGGGATCATAAAAAAAGTGAAAGAAGTGAAAAAAAAAAAAAAAAAAAGAGAGAGATAAATAAGAGATTAGCCTCCCTTGCTATAAAAGGAAAAGAAAAAAGGGAGTTGAAAAAAAAAGGAGATATATATAGAAAAAAAAAAAGAGAAGTATTATCGAAAAAAAGTGATCCAAAAAAAGAGAATAAAAAAAGAAAAGGAAAGGAGGAACATCCTCCTTTACACCTTTGTGACCACTAAGGCCCATGGTCCATATACACTACATGTGTGTATCACCTAAGCCTTGTGGCCCGCTTTGAGATGGATCATCAAGCTACCACCGCGGGAATTTCAACATCTTGCCTTCATGCGCGGTTGGTATACACACACTTTCAGTGCGCAAAGGTAATAATTCACCAATTCTTTTTACTCATACTTATCTCCATATATATATAAAAAAATATTTCATCATGGAGATAAAACAAGGCTAGACTTATATTGCATTTTTATCTTAGCCTTGTTTGAGTTTGAAAAAGTTTGGTGAAGTTTTTTTTGTCCTCCCTTGATAATAAAATTATCAAAAAAAAAAAAAAAAAAAATAAAAATAAAAATAAATAAATAAATAAAACAACACAAGCTGCTCTTTTTGCTCCTTCTGCATATGTTTTAAAATTTGGTAATCGCGAAGGATGGTAAGTCTACTCGCGAATCTACCATATACTAACCATGCGGGGAAAAAGACCAAAAAGCACGGGGGTACAACCCCGATCCGATGAGCATTGAGCTAGCTTGGGGAGGACCCTAACAAGGTAATGAGAAACCTACACTCTCATCATCTCATCCATTACCTTCGAAAAAAAATGTGTTTTATAAGAAATTTTATTATCAAAATAATAAACAAAAAAAAAATTTACTACAAAAAAAAAATCTATAAGTAAATATTTTTGAATAAAAAAACTAAAATAAAAATCTTTATAAATAAAATAAATTCTTCTATGAAAGAAAAAAAAAAACTATAATCATTTTGCTCGCCTTGCAATGCCTTTATCTCCATTGGATGAATCTTGTTTTCAATTCATGCTTCCATTTTCTATGCCGGTATGTTGCGGTTTAGAAGTCGTGATCATTTAGCCGATGATCCTACTTCCATAGAGTTTTTGAATTGAGCATGGTGCTTGGGTCAAAAAAGTCTACCTTAATCAGATTAGACATGGAGTCGAGTTTGATTATTGAATCAAAACTACTAGTGTAGAATTTGGTCGACCATATGGACTAACCCCCTGCAGAAATTTATCAAATTCAAGAGGGTGTCACGAGATGACAATGGAGAACAAATCTTGTCGAGCGAACCAAAAAAATAAATAAATAAAATAAAATAAAGATAAAGATAATAATAATAAAATAAATAAAAACCTTTGAAATCCCAAGAATGGTTGTTCCGCTCTTCCAAGATCATCACAAGATAAGCTTGGGAGGGAGTCTCCCGCACGCTCAAAAGACGATGTTAATCAAAGATCCATTCATAGCGTTCACAAGCTAGCAACGTTCATAAACCGAAGGTAAGTCAAAAGCTAGCTTGGGGAGGACTCCCACAAAAGGTAACTCATATCTCACATTCCATTCAGTTATTTTCTTATCTTATATGAATGATGAGGTATGAGAATAAAAAAAAGGGGAAGAAGAAACAGAGAGAGGAGACTTTTTCCACTCCATACATATGTGTTGTAGAAACATTTAGTTCTACCTTTGTTGAAATGATGAATAGTTGCTTTCTGTCTTATGTTTTGCACTGTGCCTAGTTTATAATTGAATTTCTCTAAAGTTTGGGTTTAGTGGCTAAGTCTAAGAACTCATCCTGAAAAAAAACCCGATTCATGTGGGTTGCATAGGCTCTATCTAGTCTAAGTTGTTGCCAAGTATGATATGGTACAAATGGATTTGCTATGATTTCGTCCCAAAAGAGAAACTTGACATCAGGGAATCTAATTTGAAAGAAAAGAGAAATGCTATGGGCTATGCTAAAAAAAAAGAGATGAAAAATGGACATGTGTCCGAGGGCGAGTAGAGCCCACATCTCCAAAAAAAAAAAAAAAAAAAGAGAGGAAATAAAAGACAAAAGTCTAGGGCGAGCAGAGCCCACCTCTCCAAAAATATATATATATATATATATATATATATATATATATATATATATATATATATATATATATATATATATATATATATATATATATATATATATATAGCAATAAAGCCCATACCTTCTCGAAAAACAAATAGAACTTAAATAAATAAATCCCGGATGAGAAAGTTAATCAAAAGGATGAATAAAAGTATTTACATTTATAACCGTTCTATCGGCAACCGCCCAAGGCTTTGAGAAAAGCTAAAAATCCCCTTCTACGATGAAAGGTAATAAAGGGTGAGCAAAGGCATGCCATTTTATTCAAACTCTAGTAGAAAATCTTATTATAACCCCGGCACTTGAAAAACACATAATCGACATAGTAGCAACTCACGATCAACAACCAAGTACTTATCTTTTGCTCTCGAGGACAGCGCAAAGGGTAAGCTTGGGGAGTTTGTTGACGGTCACTAACGACACATTTGTAACGTCAACATTCTACCAATAAAGGGGGTGAAACTATACCTTACTACACACATATACATTTATTATTGACATATTTCCACTTGTAGTGTCCAAATTATTATTGTGCAGAATTATATAAGAAACAAGTGGAAAATACACCAAAGGCGCCTCCTTGGAAAGCGCATTCTGGAGAACACCAAGCCCAAGGGAGAAATGGACCAAACACGCAGAACTGGGCCGAGCAAACATCGCCACACAACTTTTCAAGCCCAAACACGCCCGACTGCCAAGGCCGCCCCGAACCAGAAGCCAGAGACAGTGCTTGCCTTTCACCACCTGTGCGCTCGCACCCATCCCGAGGCGGTTCAGGCCTAGGTTTGGCGAGGCGGTTTGTTACCTTCCAAAACCGGCGTTGCCGGCGTTGGTTGGTCGGTTTAGCAAACTAGGAAGGTGTTCCTGGTCGGTTTTGGCTCCTTCCATATGGGGAGGGACATTCACCAATGAGCCCCCTCTCCTCTACCTATAAAAGGAGGCCATCTCCCACCATTGTAACATACACCACACAATGTAGCCTCTCTCTCTTCTTCTTCTTCTACTTCTTCTCCTTCTTTCTTTTTCTTCTTCTTCTTTCTTCTTCTTCTTCTTTCTTTTTCTTCTTCTTCTTTCTTCTTCTTCTTCTTCTTCTTCTTCTTAGTTTGTACTTAGGAGGAGTTTGGCAAGGATTAATAAAGGAGAGCAAGACATTTTGGAGCTATTCGGTATGATCAATTTAGAGTTCTTCATCTTGTTCTTGTTCTCTACTTATCAATATAGTCATGTTCTTGAATTAGAGCAAAGTCCTTATGACATAATCTTGATTGATGAACTAGTATATAGTTTCTATATCATGATCTTGTCTTATGGAACATCGTGCTTAATTTATCATACATACATGTTTAGACCAAGAGCTAGATCGATATGATGAGTTCTACCTAGAGTTAGATTTGGTTGATGTTGGGTTGCGGGATTGATAGTCGTTCCTTCGGGGCGGTGCTCTGGTAGAAGGACCCCGGGGACGGGTAAGCCTTGTATACACGCTAGAGTAATAATCACTAGTGTAGACGTGGTGTCTAGACTAAGGGTTTTCTATCTTTTGTGGCGCATCCCACGGTTGAGGGGGTAGGCGGGCTGGTTGTGAAAGCCTTGTCCGTCCTTTGTAATCCCCCCACGTTCGGGTGTGGCGCAATGCAATTGCCAGGACAACGTCCTTTGGGCGTGGGCGGTGAAAATAATTCGACGAGACCTTGGCTTTCTTGAACTAGAATCTCTAACAGTAAAACATGTGTGTATCTGCTATCTTGACATGACTATCTAGGATATGCCTGCTCCATGTTAGACTTATTCTTTTATTCATTATTTTACCTTTATCCTTGAGATTGGCTTGAGTGTGTGTGTCAAGTTATCCTACTACCTATTCTATTTTACCCCTATTATGAGCATTGGTCTATTATACATTCGTGTCATCTTGACCATGTCGAATTAGAGACTTTTACACCATGCCTTCCTTTGGGAAAAATATAAATAACGATACCACGAATACTTAGGGTGAAATGCTACAATGATAGATCCGCGCTTTGCGGATGAATATCTTATTTGGCAAGATCTATCACCGTTGATGTACCTAGTGTTATCACCGACACGGTGGTTTTACTTAGGAATGTCAGCGGCGCATTTTAGCGCCGTTATTAGAGATGGGTTCTAAACTTGTTTCTAGTGATTGCGCTTAAGAAATGCAACAAGCATTTTCGGCGCCGTTCTTGGGAAGGCGTTGGTTAAAGGGATGATCTATTCGGACGTGTTCCTGATAATATGCTTGTGTAGTGATCTTTGTTCATCTTAGGTTTATCTAAAAAAAAATCTTTTATAAAAAAAAATCTTAAAAAAAATCTTATAAATAAAAAGCAAGGATATGTTATCAAGTTAGTATGCACCTTCGGGTATTCTTGTCGCTAACCATTTCGGTGAAGACTAAGAAGAACAAAGGAGCACGCGACGCTTGAAAACATGGGGCTACATCAAAAAAACTTTGATGCTCTTGGGCGGAGGAACGCACTCAAAAGGAGACCACGACCTTGCACACTCGACTTTTTTCACGAAAGTACAAGTGTGAGAGGGGGAGGGTGATAATATCAAGTTCCACGTACAAGGGATCATAAAAAAAAAGTGAAAGAAGTGAAAAAAAAGAAAAAAAGAGAGATAAATAAGAGATTAGCCTCCCCTTGCTATAAAAGGAAAAAAAAAAAAAGGGAGTTGAAAAAAAGGAGATATATATAGAAAAAAAAAAAGAAGTATTATCGAAAAAAGTGGTCCAAAAAAAAAAAAAAGAGAATAAAAAGAGAAAGGAAAGGAGGAACATCCTCCTTTACACCTTTTGTGACCACTAAGGCCCATGGTCCATATACACTACATGTGTGTATCACCTAAGCCTTGTGGCCCTTTGAGATGGATCATCAAGCTACCACCGCGGGGAATTTCAACATCTTGCCTTCATGCGCGGTTGGTATACACACACTTTCAGTACATAAAGGTAATAATTCACCAATTCTTTTTACTCATACTTATCTCCATATATATATAAAAAAAAACTCGGCGTGTCCTAACATTCGGAGGGTGGATTCCAAAGGACTCAACAGATTTGTCACTCCGCGATATACCACACGGCCCGGAATGTAGGGTGCAATTGCGGATAAACGTTGTATAAACACCACGTTTACACATTGCTTATCACCCACATAGTGATCATCTATATGGATGCTATACAATTCCATGCATAAAATATAAAGCAATCTTACTAAACTAAACATATAATCATAGCAAGCATAAACACATATCAATAAGAATATAAATATTATAAAGATCAAAGCCATAACAATTGTATTCTAAATATAAGAGTACTTACAGATTGAATACAAGAGAGAAGTCTCAAGAACGATGATCCTTGCTACTTGTTGACTATCGGGGAACTCAAGATGAACTTGATCTTCAACTAGAACTAGCTAGATAGTTAACTACTTCTAGTATGAACTAGGGCTTAGGTCTAGACTTGGCTGGACTAGATGGGTATGAGTTGATGAATGAGTATGATAATGAAGTTGTTCTCAGCCCTGGGGTCAGCTGGTCTTCTTATATAGTACTTGGCGGTGAACGTCAACCCTTGGATCAAACCGACCTTCAACAACGGTGTAGATACAACCTCAAAGTCGGTAGTAAACCGACCTAGAAAGGAGAGGCTGACAGGGTGACCCCACCTGGCGGCCGGCCTAAATGGCTCTGGCGGCCGCCGGGGTCCTGTCTCCTCTTAGCCTCTGGTTCTTTCTGGTGTCCTCTGGTATCTTCTAGAATGTTTTAGTCCACTTTTCGGGTTGAGTTACTTCACGGTCAAGTCTTGTCTTCATATGTCTTGTATATTCCAAAAAATTTCTCCATTCTTCTCGCAATTATCTATCAAGTCCCCGGAAAGTCACGAGAATACCAAAACTCGTGGAATTATATTAGTTAGACCCCTAGACTTATGTTTGGTTTTTGACTTGAGCCCTTATTTCATGTTATTTAACTTATAATATTATGCTATAACAGGTGTCAACAAGCTCCCCAAGCTTACCCCCTTGCTAGTCTCTTAGCAAGACACATTATATTATATTAACCTACTTACTTGGATCGGGAGTTCTTTGCAACGCTATCACACCTTTAAAAGTACACATGCTTTCAAACAAAATTTCTCTCAGATAAAGATAAACTTTTCAAAACTCCAACTTACCCTTATTACCTCTTACCTTTTGGGGCTTATATCTTTTTCTTCAATCTTGGGTAATTGAAAGATAGAACGATCAAGTCGAACACTATATCTCAAACTCTTTTGATCAACTGTCCTTCCGGAGCTTTTGCTGATTTTCAAAATAAAACTCAAAGTTCCTCAAGTATGACTTTCTTTCTAATCTCTCATTTGTGGTATTTGTGGATCCTCTCTAAGGCAATAAGGTAGTGTTGTCTTTCTCTCGTAGTATGTAGTATTTTTGGCTAAGGCAGTAGCACACTATGCCTTCTTCTCTCTCACCCTATATCTAAGGCTTATATATCTGGAGCTCATAGGTAGGAGAAAATAATTTATTTACTTACTAAGCATATATTGTAAATTCAAGCAATGGATCCAAAGTTACAAGTCACACTGATCAAGTGGTGCATGTGTAAGGTGGATAGAATATAAATGGTATGGAATATAGTAAGGTGTATAGAATAGATGATGGGAAATCTTACTTTTGCTCCTTGAGGAATCTTCTCTCTTTTGGAAACTTTATAGAGAACCTGGGTTGTATCTTTTTTTCTTTCTTTATTTTCTTTTTTATTTTAGAGAGGTGGGTTCTACTCACCCTCGGACTTTGTGTCCATTTTCTCTCTCTTTTATTATTTTAGAGATGTGGGCTCTACTCACCCTCGAACACTTGTTCATTTTTTTCATCTCTTCTCTTTAGGGAGGTAAGCTCTACTCGCCCGTAGGACTTTTGTCCATTTTTCATCTCCCCCTTTTTTTCTTTTTCTTAGGGAGGTAGGCTCTACTCGCCCGTAGGACTTTTGTCCATTTTTCATCTCCCCTTTTTTTTTTAATCTACAACCCAGATCTCTTTTGTAATAACTTTTAAGAGATAAATAAATATAATGGAGCTTTTGTAAGATATTGGTTAGCAATGAATGAGTGGATGGGTATAGTGAATATTTTTGGTTGCTCTCTCCCAGGATAGGAGTAGAACATTTTTGCTGGCTAGAGTGAATGGGTGTATATGATGGATGCATACTTCGGGATGGAAATAGCATATGTGTATGGAGTTGAGTGGAGTGGAATATAGTGGAGTGGAATGGAGTGGAGTGTACATGATCAGCATGACAAGTTTCTAAGGGTCGACAAAGATTGAACGAACTCAATGCAAAGCAAGCACCTATATATATATATATATATATATATATATATATATCAAAGGTTTTCCTAATCTAAAGAGCATGTATATATGGTCGTGGTAGGAGGTTCACACTCTTGTCACACAGGAACTTATCATGTGCATTTTCAATTTTCGAAATATAAATCTTCGAAATCTAGTGTCACTAGGAGTAAGATCAAATAGCAACAAAGCATATCCGTCAATTACCTAGACTTTAGAGCAAGCATTTGCAACCCATAGGTTTCAGGTTTTGAGTAAACATCAAAGTAATTTTGCAAATGGAGCTCAATAGAAATTAAGCTTTGAAAGCTAGGTACTAGAAAAGTATAACAATGAGACAACTATTCATCATCTCCATGTTGGCAGATTTTGGGGTTCCTTTTAGTTGAGCAAAGTAACTTAGTGAGCACTCTCTCTTGATCCTTTTATTCACACTCTAACAAAAGACTTTTTTAAACAACTAGACTTTATAAAACTAGACTCTTAAACAAAACTTTCTAGCAAACACAATATTTAACTAATAATATAATATAATATAGATAGATAGTAAGATACTTATCTCTGGATAACTAGGGGTTGCACTCCCCAAGCTAGATTGGAGTGTAATCTTCAATGATGTAGAAGTTGAGGTAGTTGGCAACAAGGATGGCGCCTAACATATCTCTTCTCCTCTTGAAATCTGTTGATCTCAAATAGACAACAAAGCTAGTGGAACTTGATTAAGCATTAGGGATTAGCCACATTACTTTAGTTTGCCTGGGATATATTTTTGGATTTTTATTATTATTTTTTAAATTTTTATTTATTTTTTTATGCAAGAAAAGATAAAGAAATTATGCATCTTTATTTCATTTTTTAGGTCACCACAAGCAAATAGCTTAGAGGTATTAAGCCTCGGAGATATTAGCATGGGGCTTAAAGGTTTTTCACAAAAGACAAAATATTTTTGTTGTTTTCAAAAGAAAATATAAGATACTAAAAAGATAAATATGATAGAGAAAGAATAAATATGCAAAGTATGGGATTTTATTGATAACTTACCGACTTACCATTCGGGCGAGGATTCAGCGTTTAGAGTTCTCCGAACAGGACTTCAAGTTCTCGCTCTTTACTCCCATGGTATATCGCTTGTCACAATCGGTGGCACTTGATGTTTCTATGGTCCTCCTCGATGATGTTCGGGAGATGTCTTCTTCTTTATCCATCTTTTATATGCATCGATTCGAAAGTGATGTCTCCAACAACTTGAATATCTTCTATTTTAACCCCAAGAATTTCTTCTATTGTGAGCTCATCGTCTCTTTTGTTTTCTACCTTGATTCCCAAAATTTTTGTAGTATATAATCTTCATCCTCTATGGTAGATGACTTTTCTTTCTGTGTAGTTGGTAGATTCTTCTCTGGAGTACTTGATTCTTCTTTCTCCGTGGATGTACTAGGTGTAAAGGATTTTACCTTATTAGCTTTTAATTCTTTTTGAGCTTCTCTTAGCAAGGAGAAAACTTGTTGATCTCTGTTCCACCAATACTCATTGCGTGCTTTTTCATATTCTTCCCATGATTCTCCTAATTCTTCAGAGAACTCACTACGCGAGACAAACTGTCTTTCTGGTGAAAGTCGAGCAAGTTTTTCCTTGATGTATGCAAGAGTCTTCCTTTATTTCCTTATCCAATTTCTTCATGGCTTCTTTGTGTCCCATAAGATGATGTCCTAATATTGAATCTGTTGGTATCATCGTATCATCTTCCGGATTCTTGATCCATCGTCTATTATGGCGACGACGAGCTGACCTGTTCTTCCCCCTGGGATTTGTATATTCATTATAACTATTAAAGTAAACACGTACCTTCTCTTTAGGAAATTAAAAATGAATCTCTCCTGTATGGATGTAGATGATTGCACGAGTAGTGTTGAGGAATGGTCTCCCAAGCACTAGTGGAGGATCTTCTTCTTTCCCCATGTCCATGACTACAAAGTCGAAGAAGAACATAGTGGTCCATAATCTTGATCGGTACATTTTTGGCAATTCCTTCAGAACTCGTAAGATTGGTGCGCCATCCGTAGCTGCACATATGTTGGTTGCAATGGCAATTTTCCAAATAGTAATTCATATGTAACCTTTGCCATTAATTTAATTCTAGATCCCGCACGCAATATGTATTATAAAAAGTTAAACATTGAATAGAACATGCTATGGTAGGTGTAC
Source organism: Hyparrhenia diplandra (assembly GCA_015847255.1). Classification (NCBI taxonomy): domain Eukaryota; kingdom Viridiplantae; phylum Streptophyta; class Magnoliopsida; order Poales; family Poaceae; genus Hyparrhenia; species Hyparrhenia diplandra. The sequence continues at coordinate 744,623 of JADLZK010010174.1, forward strand.
CGGATCATCTTCTTTGACGAAGCATTGGAGATTGAAGTAAATGGTCATTATAAGATGTTTTATTTACTACCATTACCTTTGTGTAGGTCAGGCCGTCTTGTTCTTGTTTCGATTCTCGATTCCTCCTTACATTCAGGTTGTAACTTTCTATCTTCGGTTCTAGAACATAATGATTGGTATTTTGGAAATAAGTAAGAGAGGTGTGTACCTTGTTCTTGAAAGTGAATTTCTCCCTTTTTTTCCCTTTTATGTTGAAAACAATCTTCGCCTTGTCTGCGTAGATGACAGCTTTAGCTAAGCATAAGAATGGTCTACCAAGTATGATTGTTGCTCTTTCATTTCTTCCGGTGTCTACAGCTGCGAAGTCTGCTGGCACATATGAGCCTCTGATTCCTACACACACATCTTCAAGGATCCCTCGAGATAACAAAATGATTGATCTGCAAGCTGCAAGCACATATTCGTTTTTCAAAGTGGTTCACTATAAATCTTTTCATAAATTACCTTTGGTAGTATGTTGACGCTTGAGCCAAAGTCACGAGAGAGCATTGTCGAATGTGTGTTGTCCAATCTTGATTGTAATGATCGGCCTCCCTGGATCTTCCTTTTTAGGTGGCATTGAGTCATCCAACCAACAGCTTCCTGATGTCTCTCTATAGTAACGACCTGCATTATAAATATCGACAAGGTTTGCGGTTTCTAATTCTTCCGGCTGCCCCGGAATCTTACCGGTGTGGTTAGTGGAATGAGATGGCGAGAAATCTCGAGATTCTATCATCTTATTAAAACTATGCTGATTCTTTATAGCTGAAGAAAAGCTTTCTAAACAAGTATTGATAAGTTCTAAAGCTTTATCATTAGTTGCTATCTTTCTTGACAGATTCTCCATGGTCTTACCTTGGTTAACAACAAGATCTCTCAAAGAAGGTTGATAAGTATTAAAATTGTTACCCGGATTGTTACCTTGGTAGTTTCCTTGATAGTTGCTTTGATAATTGGGCCCTCGTTGGTTCCAACCTTGATTACGTTGAGGACGGAAATTATTGTTGTTATTAATGAAATTGATGTCCTCCATGATCTCTCGGACAATTCCCTGCGCGGTGTGGCCTAAGTTTCCACATTCTTCACATGTCATATGAGAGTCTTGAATTTGCATAACAACCTTGGGTTGAGGATCTCTATCCTCTAGCTTCTTCATTATAAGGTCCATTTTAGCGAGATAGCATATCTACTTCTTTCGGTTGGTGCATTCCTCTCTTGCGAGATTGATGCCCTTCACTCCAACCTTGGTTGGAAGCCATCTTCTCCACAAGTTCTGTGGCACGAGTTAATGTAAGTGATAAGAAAGCACCACCCGGTGCAAAGATCCATAGTTTCACGAGCATTTGGGAACAAGCCCATGATAGAAAGTCCCGCATCAACAGCCACTTCTCCATCCCATGGTGTGGACATTCTGAAATATATTCTAGGAAACGCTCCCACGCTTCGGGATTGATTCATCATGTTGTTGCTGAAAATTTGATATCTTCCCTCTTAAGGCATTTGTCTTGCCTATGTTGATATTTCTTACACGATCCCAATTAGGAAGGCGAAAGAAATATATATGGGATATCTATCTAATCATGTTAGCTTGGATATGGGATTAACCTCATGATCCAACAAAGCGGAGTTAGGCGGTGTTAGTAGTGGGATGTAACATAGTATCATTATCCATAGTAGAGTTAATCTCACCAGGATATGTACTCAAGGTATACCACTCATTTCTAGGCATTACCTATACACTAGTCTGTCACCCTAGCAATAACGCTCAAAGAAATGCGGGGCATGGTACTCTTGATTGGCCTTGATAAAAGAATGAACATGATATCCGCAAGTGCACGAGATAGAAATACCAATTGTAGCACTTCAGGGAGTAATCCGGTATCGTATTTATATTTTACCACGAGGGAAGGGAGTCTATGGAAAGTAGAGAGAAAAGGACATCTAATGATTTATATTGTGATTTAGTTATGAGATCCACCTTACAAGTTGTTGTAATGCAGTAGTAGCCATATGTATCTAACATAACTCAACAGGATAAGTCACAGGATAAAGATAATTATATAAATGATAAATACCCAAGTCTAAGATCATCATAAGCCACTAGTGTCATACGAGCTATTAACATGTTATAGAAAGAATAGAATGAATATTCCTAAGATACTCCTAATCATATATGTCAATGAATACTACAATTACTGCAATACATCTAGCTATCATGGCAAGGTTGGATTACTTCTACACATGGCAAGCATTACCAATAACAACCAAGGACGAAACTTGATCATTAACGTAATTAACTCGACGTCTCCTACGTTCGGAGGGTAGATTCCAAAGGACTCAACAGGACTGTCACTCCCGCGATCTACCACACGGCCCGGAATGTAGGGTGCAATTGCAGATAAACGTTGTATAAACACCACGTTTACACATTGCTTATCACCCACATAGTGATCATCTATATGGATGCTATACAATTCCATGCATAAAATATAAAGCAATCTTACTAAACTAAACATATAATCATAGCAAGCATAAACACATATCAATAAGAATATAATAATTATAAAGATCAAAGCCATAACAATTGTATTCTAAATATAAGAGTACTTACAGATCGAATACAAGAGAGAAGTCTCAAGAACGATGATCCTTGCTACTTCTTGACTATCGGGAACTCAAGATGAACTTGATCTTCAACTAGAACTAGCTATGTAGCTAATTACTTCTAGTATGAACTAGGGCTTAGGTCTAGACTTGTTTGGACTAGATGGGTATGAGTTGATGAATGAGTATGATAATGAAGTTGTTCTCGGCCCACGGGGTAAATTTGGTCTTCTTATATAGTACTTGGCGATGAACGTCAACCCTTCGATCAAACCGACCTTCAACAACGGTGTAGAACAACCTCAATGTCGGTAGTAAACCGACCTAGAAAGGGGAGGCTGACAAGGGTGGCCCACCTGGCGGCCGTCCTAGTTGGCACTGGCGGCCGCCAGGGTGGCATGCCACCTCGGCGTCCCGTCTTTTCTGGTGTCCTCCGGTATCTTCTAGAATGTTTTAGTTCACTTTTCGGGTTGAGTTGCTTCACGGTTAAGTCTTATCTTCATATGCCTTGTATATTACGGAACTTTCTCCATCTTTCTATGCAATTATCTATCAAGTCCCCTGGAAAGTCACAGAATACCAAAACTCATGGAATTATGTTAGTTAGACCCCTAGACTTATGTTTGGTCTTTGACTTGAGCCCTTATTTCATGTTATTTACCTTATAATATTATGCTATAACAGGTGTCAACAAGCTAGCTCCCCAAGCTTACCTCTTTCTAGTCTCTTAGCAAGACACAAAATATTATATTAACTACTTACTTGGATCGGGAGTTCCGCAACGCTATCACACGTTTAAAGTACACATGCTTTCAAACAAAGTTTCTCTCCGAGATAAAAATAAACTTTTTAAACTTCAACTTACCCTTATTACCTTTTTACCTTTTTTGGGGCTTATATCTTTTTCTTCAATCTTGGGTAATTAAAAGATAGAACAGTCAAGTCAAGCACTACGTCTCAAACTCTTTTGATCAACTGTCCCTCGAGTTTTTGCTGATTTTTAAAATAAAACTCAAAGTTCCTCAAGTATGACTTTCTCTAATCTCTCATTTGTGGTATTTGTGGATCCTCTCTAAAGCTAATAAAGTAATGTTGCCTTTCTTTCATAGTATGTAGTATTTTTGGCTAAGGCAAAGAGCATACTATGCCTTCTTCTCTCTCACTCTATATCTAAGGCTTGATATTTGGAGCTCATAGGTAGGAGAAAATAATTTATTTACTTACTAAGCATATATTGTAAATTCAAGCAATGGATCCAAAGTTACAAGTCACACTGATCAAGTGGTCCATGTGTATGGTGGATAGGATATATATATGGTAGGGAATATAGTAGTGAATAGAATAGATGATGGGAAATCTTACTTTTGCTCCTTGAAAAATCTTCTCTCTTTTGAAAACTTTATAGAGAACCTGGGTTGTATCTTTTTCTTTCTTTATTTTTCTAGAGAGGAGGGTTCTACTCACCCTCGGACTTGTGTCCATTATTTCCTCTCTTTAAAGATGTGGGTTCTACTCACCCTCGGACACTTGTCCATTTTTCATCTTTTTATTTTTTTTTTAGAGATGTGGGCTCTACTCGCCCGTAGGACTTTTTGTCTATTTTTCATCTCCTTTCTCTTTTTCTTCTTTTTTTTTTAATATACAACCCAGATCTCTTTTACAATAACTTTTTGAGAGGTATAAATATAATGGAGCTTTTGTAAGATATTGGCTAGCAATGAATGAGTGGATGCGTATATATGGAGTATATGTGGTAGATGCGTACTTCCAGGATAGAAATAGCATGTATGGAATCGAATAGAGTGTAATGTAATGGAGTGGAATGAGTGGAGTGTACATGATCAGCATGACAAGTTTCTAAGGGTCAACAAAGATTGAACAAACTCAATGCAAAGCAAGCAGCCTATATATATAATATAATAGCTCGGACTATCCTATATCATATCCGTCAATTACCTAGACTTTAGAGCAAGCATTTGCAACCCATAGGTTTCGTGTTTTGAGTAAACATCAAAGTAATTTTGCAAATGGAGCTCAATAGAAATTATGCTTGAAAGCTAGGTACTAGAAAAGTATAACAAATGAGCAACTATTCATCATCTCCATGTTGGCAGATTTTAAGGTTCCTTTTAGTTGAGCAAAGTAAACTTTAGTGTGCACTCTCTCTTGATCCTTTTATTCACACTCTAACAAAAGACTTTTAGACTCTATTAAAACTAGACTCTTAAACAAACTTTCTAGCAAACAAAATATTTAACTAATAATAATATAATATAATATAATATAATATAATATAATATAATATAATATAATATAATATAATATAATATAATATAATATAATATAGTAAAATACTTATCCGGATAATCGGGGTTGCACTTCCCCAAGCTAGATTGGAGTGTAATCTTCAATGATGTAGAAGTTGAGGTAGTTGGCAATGGAGATGGCGCCTAACATATCTCTTCTCTTCTTGAAATCGCTAATTTCAAATGCACAATAAAGCTAGTGGAATTTGATTAAACATTAGGGGTTAGCCGCATTGCTTTTAGTTTGCCGGGGAAATATTTTTAGATTTTTATTATTTTTTTTTTTTCAAATTTTTATTTTATTTTTATATGTAAGGAAAATAAAGTATAACTTGTGTATAAGTACTTATGCTGTCTTTATTTTATTTTTTATGCCACCACAAAGAAATGGCCTAGAGGTGTTTAGCCTCGAGGGGATATTAGCATGGGGCTTAAAGGTTTTCAAAAGACAAAAAGACAAAATATTTTTGTTATTTTCATATGCATATATATGATACTAAAAAGATAAACATGATAGAGGAAGAATAAATATGCAATGCGAGAATTTAAATATGGATAACTTACCGACTTACCTTTCGGTGAGGATTCGGTGTTTAGAGTCCTCCGAACAAGACTTCAAGTTCTCGCTCTTTACTCCCATGGTATATCAGTTGTCACAATCGGTGGCACCGATGATTCTATGGTCTCTTCGATGATGTTTCGGGAGACGTCTTCTTCTTCCTCCATCTTTTGGATGATTGTTGATGCTCGCTAACTCATATTTTTATGCATCAACAATTCATGGAAAAGAATTAAAATATAATTAGATAATCTTATTAGGGGTTTCTACTAATGATTTCCATGAGTTTTGGTAAAGTTGTGATTTGCAGGACTTACCTTAGAAAAACAGCATAAATGACGTGTCACACGACCGACGTAATGCAACGCAATCCAACTCCGAAACAAGTCTAGAAGGCTCCAGGAATACACCCGACGTTAAAGAGTCCAAAACCCGAAAATACATCATCTAGAAGACCGGAAGACACGACGCATCGCGGGACCCAGTGGGCCCACTCGGGCCGATCGCCCAACTATTAGGCCGATCGGCCTGCCTCGCCGCCAATCGCCTCCGCCGGGAAGCTTCCTCCACCGCCTCCAAGACTCGATCTAAACCGGTTGATTCGAGTCGGTTTGATCCGAGGGCAACGGTAGAAGTGCGGGATTGATTCAAGGTTAATACCACATCGCTGTTGAAGTTGAAGAGACAGAGGAAGACCGATATATAAACAGCCCAAGACCCTCAAGTCAAATCAATCCAAGTTGATCTAAAGCTTCACGTTCAATAAGAAGTAGATCAAGGAAGAGCCAAGACAGGGGAGAAGAAGAGGAGACACCACGAGATAGGATAGCTAATTCATAGCTCTAATCTAGAGCCTAGTTTAGATAGAAAGTCAGGTTTAAAGAAGAGAGAGTGTATGCTCCGGTTCTCGATCGATAAGTTACACTATGGTTCAATATAATTATTGTTCTCATACACCTTCGTGCTATTTCATTATTATGTATGCAATTAATTTACTTACACTTTATTCTAGTCATAGCATATTTGATATAGTCATTATTCATGGTAATTCGAAGTACTTATTCGTAGAGCTCCTAGTATATTATGCGCATATGCTAGGTAGTAGAGAGTATGTAAGCATGGTGCTTAGATATAATTTACTAGCGGATTCACCTTATATGCCGGGTCGTGGTGGTAGATCGTAGTGGTGACAGCACTATTGAGTCCTTTGCAATCCTCCCCGTGTATAAGACTAGTCGATAATGGTTCTTGGGATTATCTTGTTTCGTTCTTGATTTTCTTAAGTAATCTTCGAGGGTACACATTTTTATTTATGGTTTTGATTTATATATGATCTTATGCTATGCCTGTTTATTTCCACTTCGTAAATTCTTTGTATACTACATAAGAACTGTCCCATTTGTCCTAAATCCAATCCTAATCTAACTAGGAATTAATCTTATCCTATTGTTCACCACGTGCACCTCTACCGTCTTATATACCTTATCATTATTATCTTTTATTGGCTCACCCTGTTTAAGTAAATGCTAAACCACCGAATCTCATTAGTCTTCTATCCTTTGTCTTTAATCATTTGAGCGCTTATCATATCTTCCTCGTGGATTCGATATTTAAAACCCTTCCCGGGTGAAATGCTCCTTTGGACATCCGTGCGCTTGCGGATCTATCTCTCGTAAGCTAACAAATACCAACAAGCATTTCGCGCCGTTTCTCGAGGGAAGATTTTGATAGCTTTTCTTTTTGATTATTGATAGATGAATACTAAGTGTGGATTTGCTACTTAGCACCTCTGCTTAAACGTAATTACCCGTGTATTGTCTATTAGTCTATCTTATGCGGGGTAATTGATTAATATTTTCAAGCGGCGACCGACGGTAGGAGAATCCAAAGTGTACTGAACTTCATAAACCATTAACATTGGGACTGCCGGTCGTCGTCACAAGAATTCAAGTGACGAATAAAGAAGCCGCACAACTCACGATTCTATTTTGTGAGTAAAGGTAAGTATGATCGAATGTGAGAAGGTTTTTAAACTTTTAAAATCATATTAGTCTCATCATGATCATAGCCCTTCATCTCTATAAAACCTTTATGCTGCCTTTGTTTACTATAGTATGCTTAAGTTTTGAAATATCTTCATACACCTTAGACATGATGCTTAATTTATTTTCATGGCTCAAGTTAAACATGGTGTTTAGTTTGATTCTGAAAACCGCAAGGTGTGTCGATTTTATTTCTAAAGGCTTTTAAATTAAACATGGTGTTTAGATTAAATTGCCTTCTTAAATTGAGTTGGACATTATGTCTAGGTTGATTTTGGACTGATAGTATACTTTAGTAGATTACGGTTATCTTTGTGAGACTAACCCCTGCAGAAAAAATTGTCAAATCCAATTTGGGAAAAGAGATTAGCTTACGCAAGATATGTAATGAACTCCAACAACTCTGCACAAAAAGAAGACTCAACTCACTCCTTATTTAAAGGACGAATGTAAGTGCCTAAATACTCAATTTGTCTTTTGTCGCAAGTTACCTTTGCCTTAGCCACGCTTTAAGTGCAACCGCTTCATAATAAATAATAAAAACAAAAACAAATTTATATAATCGTGCTAAGTTTTTAAAAAAAGAACCATCATTATGTTAGCACAAATAAATTATATGGACAATAACCCTATTTTCAATATCATTGCTATCCTTCGGGTATATGTCCACTAAACATTTGCGAGGGGAAAGAATGCGGTGGTGGCCACGTTCATGGACCTACCTCACTACCACTTCCACTACAAAATAGAGGAGTACCAAGCCGGGAGGCGATGAGAAGCAGGATCAACGTCAACCTACATCATCTTATCAAAGACTTGCTTGCTCTCATCACCTACAACAAGAAATACACCGGTAGGAACGCACTCCAATCAATGACGGGCCAATTATAAAGAGAAGTCACAATAATGCCCCGAGACCATGGAGGACAAGGATGTCACCAATGAGGTTTCTCCCTCGATCATCAAGGCGACCGATTGTGCTACACATCATCAAGAAGAACACTCCACACCACGCCGTTAGAGGACAAAGCTAATCAAGGAGGGACTCCAAGTTTACATCTCAAATGAGCATCCTTTTGTCAACCGTAAGTAAAAGAAGATGAAGAAGAATTGACAAAGTAAGTTCAATTGGTACAGTCAACATCCTCATCCCTCGGGCCGATTAAAAGAAGAAAAGAAAATGGATTGGTACAAGGGAGAGGGACGAACACAACAAGATTCCATCAAAGACCGGCGGTCACAACACACTCAAGGAGATGATGAACAGTCAACCCCGACTTTAAGCGCCGAGTGACACGAGTTTGAGCTTGGGGAGGAAGACCAATTCCACTAAAAGATGATCCGACAAGGCTCTCCCTCCTCTCGAACCCGCCGTTCGACACGTAAAAATGAAGAGAGGACAAGACACTCAACTACCATACATACCATACAAGAACCACCATGAGGTGTTACGATCTGCCGCCATGATTCGCAATAAAGGTAACATCTTCGTAAGTGTCCTAATCGATAAAACTTTACTCTAATCATGGCATGCTTACTAAGGAGTTAAATATGTTAGCTCACAACCTCACTTGGATTAATCTGAATAGCTCAACATGTTAGCTCTTAGTTGTTCTTACCCTTGTCTCTCTAGTTTTATTTTTCTCTACACTTTTAGTTTGCTATGTTATAAAAGCCACATTCATACCCGTCATCTGATCTTTTCACCTTTGTCACAAATAAATGAAACACATTATGCTACCATGGTTATATATGCTCAAGGTCAGAGTAAGATGAATACAATTTTGGTTCTGTTGGTGTTTTCCCACCAGCAGAGCCCATACACTTGATCTCTACCTTGACTTTTGTGAGCGGGACACACTTTGCGCCATTAATGTCCTGTCTACAACATGCACAATAAGCAAGGAACATGGGTGATGCCATCCTCGGGATCACTATCCCAAGAGATGCAACTTCAAGATCGCACAAGCAAGCCTAAGAAGAACAAGACGCGGAGAAATCACAAGTTGAATCTGAGCTGATGGACAAGGAATACATTAAGAAGATTCAAGAGAAGTCCACCCAGCCCCACCAACCAAGCACGCCGAACCAGCCACTCGGAAAGGTCTCCCGAAGAAGAAACAAGCTTGGAGGAAGAAAGAAGACAACAAGAGTACACCTTCGGAAGACCTACCACCACCAGCGTCAGCGGACCGATCAAACACCGTCGGCTACCTCATCTACGCTACTCATCGAGATCATTGAAGGCACCACACCGCCACGACATCCCGACGAGATTCCATAGATGACAAAGACGCCACGAGAGTAAGTACTGAAACTCTCGCCGAGAGGTAACTTCGGTATTTATACGCATATTTAATTTTCTCGCATAACATATTTTAATTAGCATATTTCCTTTAAGCATATTTACTTTTCTAAAAACCTGCATTAGAAAATCATAAAATTATGTTTCTTTGCATTTGCATCATTTCCTTAAAAGCCCCATGCAAGCACCCCTTGTTGTGGTGGCATAAAAATAAAAAATACAAAAATATTGCACTCATATGTTTTCACATTAGCATCCCTATTGCATAGAAAAAATTCAAAAAAATGTGGGCACATGAAGGTCCACACGTTTTCTAAAAATCAAAAAGAAGTGAGCACATGAAGGCTCACAACATAATCCTAGAATTTGTTCCTTCGGGTATGTGCGAAATTAATATTTGCGGGGGAGAACATTTAAGGAAAACCAGGAGATGAACAAGTTCCAAGGACGAATAAAAAGACTACTTCAAGATTCAGCTTGGGGAGAGCACCCTCGTTATTACGATAAGTATTATTATCCTATCTATTTTAAATATTAGCTAGTTAGTATATTTTGCTTAGAGTTAATGAGTCCTAAATAAAAATATTAGTTTTAAGAGTCCAATAAATATTAGAAGTTCGCGAGTTAGCTCTCTTTTCTTTAATTATGACCTTGATGACATATGCTTGGAAATGATGAATAGTTGCTCCGCCTTAATTCCTCTTAAAAGTACTTACACTTTAGACTTAGATTCTCCCAAAGCTTTAAATGCTTAATTTGCTCTAAACCCAACACTGTGGGAAGCACATGCTTAATCTAAGTCTTAGCATTGAAAGATAATAGTGCATGAAAAGTTGAGCTACTTTGTTTATCATATTCTTAGAGATACTTGATCCCTGGTTTTTATCTTTAAAAAATTATAAAATATTACATGATGAGTTCCTTAGATATGACCCTTGAGAGTTTGTCACTGCATCAAAACATCCCACTCCACCAAATACGCCGCTTCTAATCCGTAAGTACGCCTCCCCATATTCCATCAAGCCGCTAGCCATAATTATAAAAATAATAATAATAAATTCTAGCAATTTTGGATATGTCTCTCTTAATGTTTTTATACCAATTAGATTCTGGGCTACATTCATAAAAAAAAAAAAAAAAAGGGAAAGAAAAAAAAAATATTCAGAGAGAAAAGTGAGACAAGAGAGGGAGAGTAACGGACAAAAAAAGTCATACTAGGCAAGAAGGGCCTACCTCCCTAAATAATAAAAATATATTTAGAGATGAATAATGGACACGTGTCCGGGGGTGAGTAGGGCCCACATCTCTAAGGAGAGAGAAAAATGGACACAAGTCCGGGAAAAGCCCACCTCTCCAAGAATGGACAGCCCTGGGTCTTAGCAATTTTTAGAAAGAGAGATATAGTCCAAGATGCTTGAAAAGAAAAAAAAATAAAATACTAGAAAAGGCTAAAGGCTAATTACTACCTTTCATCCTCATTCATTCACCACTATCATCCCACTATGTATGACCTACTATATGTGTCACTTCACTACGTACTATCTACTTAAGAGGGTCATACATAGGATCTCCGAAGTTTTCTTTTGAAAAATAATGCAAAACCCCAGGATGATAGTTGATCAAAAGAGTTTGAGACATGGTACTTAACTTGATTGTTTTATCTTGCTTATGATTCGTGAAAAGGCTACGCCCCATGGTAAGCAATGTGTATGAGAGAGCAATCTTGTTAAGAGGAGAATTTATTTTCGATAAACACAAGTACTTTTGAGGTATGAAAGCGTAGTAGCAACTCCTCGATCCTACTATAGCATATAGCTTTGCTAGGGACTAGCAAAGGGTAAGCTTGGGGAGTTTGTTGATGCTCGCTAACTCATATTTTTATGCATCAACAATTCATGGAAAAGAATTAAAATATAATTAGATAACCTTATTAGGGGTTTCTACTAATGATTTCCATGAGTTTTGGTAAAGTTGTGATTTGCGGGGACTTTAAGTAAAAAACAGCGAGAAATGACGTGTCACACGACCGACGTAATGCAACGCAATCCAACTCAAACAAGTCTAGAAGGCCCGGAATACACCCGACGTTAAAGAGTCCAAAACCCGAAAATACATCATCTAGAAGACTCCGGAAGACACGACGATCGCGGGAGGACCAGTGGGCCCCACTCGGGCCGATCGACAACTATTAGGCCGATCGGCCTGCGCCCGCCGCCAATCGCCTCCGCTTCGGGGAAGCTTCCTCCACCGCCTCCAAGACTCGATCTAAAACCGGTTGATTCGAGTCGGTTTGATCCGAGGGCAACGGTAGAAGTGCGGGATTGATTCAAGGTTAATACCACACGCTCGTTGAAGTTGAAGAGACAGAGGAAGACCGATATATAAACAGACCCAAGACCCCTCAAGTCAAATCAATCCAAGTTGATCTAAAGCTTCACGTTCAATAAGAAGTAGATCAAGGAAGAGCCAAGACAGGGAGAAGAAGAGGAGACACCACGAGATAGGATAGCTAATTCATAGCTCTAATCTAGAGCCTAGTTTAGATAGAAAGTCAGGTTTAAAGAAGAGAGAGTGTATGCTCCGGTTCGATCGATAAGTTACACTATGGTTCAATATAATTATTGTTCTCATACACCTTCGTGCTATTTCATTATTATGTATGCAATTAATTTACTTACACTTTATTCTAGTCATAGCATATTTGATATAGTCATTATTCATGGTAATTCGAAGTACTTATTCGTGAGAGCTCCTAGTATATTATGCGCATATGCTAGGTAGTAGAGAGTATGTAAGCATGGTGCTTAGATATAATTTACTTAGCGGATTCACCTTATATGCCGGGTCGTGTGGTAGATCGTAGTGGTGACAAAGCACTATTGAGTCCTTTGCAATCCTCCCCGTGTATAAGACTAGTCGATAATGGTTCTTGGGATTATCTTGTTTCGTTCTTGATTTTCTTAAGTAATCTTCGGGGGTACACATTTTTATTTATGGTTTTGATTTATATATGATCTTATGCTATGCACGTTTTATTTCCACTTCAGTAAATTCTTTGTATACTACATAAGAACTGTCCCATTTGTCCTAAATCCAATCCTAATCTAACTAGGAATTAATCTTATCCTATTGTTCACCACGTGCACCTCTACTGTCTTATATACCTTATCATTATTATCTTTTATTGGCTCACCCTGTTTAAGTAAATGCTAAACCACCGAATCTCATTAGTCTTCTATCACTGTCTTTAATCATTTGAAGCGCTTATCATATCTTCCTCGTGGATTCGATATTTAAAACCCTTTCCGGGTGAAATGCTCTTTGGACATCCGTGCGCTTTGCGGATCTATCTCTCTCGTAAGCTAACAAATACCAACAATGATGTATTCTTCTCCGAGTAGTTGATTCTTCTTTCTCCATAGATGTATTAGGTGTAATAGTATTGATTTTCGCACATACCTTTTCATCTTCTAGATTCTTGATCCATCTTCTATTATGGCGGTGACATTTTTGCCCCGCTTCTCCCCCGATTTGTATACTCATTATAACTATTAAAGTAAACACGTACCTTCTCTTTAGGAAATTGGAAATGAATCTCTCCTGTATGGATGTAGATGATTGCGCGAGTAGTGTTGAGGAATGGTCTCCCAAGCACTAGTGGAGGATCTTCTTCTCTCCCCATGTCCATGACTACAAAGTCAGTGAGAACATAGTGGTCCATAATCTTGACTGGTACATTTTTGGCAATTCCTTCAGGAACTCTATAGGATTGGTGCGCCATCCGTAGCTGCACATATGTTGGTTGCAACGGTAATTTTCCAAATAATAATTCATATGTAACCTTTGCCATTAGATTAACACCGGATCCAGTAGACGCAATATGTATTATAGAAAGTTAAACATTGAATAGAACATGCGATGGTAGGAGTACCTGGATCATCTTGCTGACGAAGCATTGGAGATTGAAGTAAATGGTCATTATAAGATGTTGTTTTATTTACTACCATTACCTTTGTAGGTGTGCCGTCTTGTTCTTGTTCTTTGTCTCGATTCCTCCTTACGTTCTTGTTGTAATTTTCTATCTTGGTGTTGACACTGTTATCGTATAAATTTATTAATCAAATAAACATGAGAAAGGGGTATAAATAATTATACCAACTTAGAATAGGGTGTCACTAACATATTTCCATCAGTTTTGGTGAAGTTGTGATTTTCGAGGGACTAAACAGGAAAACAGCGAATAATTGGAGTGACATACGACTCCAAGACGTGTCCCAATCGTACTCGATCCAACTCCTAAAAAGAGCAACTTAGAAGTACTTCAAATGAAGAATCAAAGTACAACATTGCGAAGAGCTCGTCGAGATGATCGAAACGGATATATCATTTGCCATATTCGGAGTCCAGAATCGAAGATATCGGTCGCGAGCGGGGTTCGGTAAAACGGGCATAACTCCCTCATCCGGACTCCGTTTGACGCGAACAAATACAATTCGAAACGGCACGACGACACGCACGCACCCACAAAAAGCTCAGCTCAAGTGGGGCCCATCTTGGGCCGATCGGCCCAATAATAGGGCCGATCGGCTGCCACCTCCCGCCATATCGGCCCCGCTTAGGAAGCTTCCTCCACCGCCTCCAAGATGCAATCAAAACCGGTTGTTTGATGTCGGTTCGATCCGAGGGGCGTCGGTAGAAGCACGGGATGGATTAAGATCAAACACCGGATTAGTACCGCATCGCTGGCGAAGCTGAAGGGATAGGAGAAGACCATATATAGACCCCCTAGACCCCCTCATCTAATCATCAATCATCCGATAAGATCAATTTCAGATCATCTCATACATCGGATGGAGGCACGGCGCTTTGGAGAATTAGATTAGACAGCTACAATGTAATAGAATAGATCTAGTAGAGAGTTAGGGAGAGCGGAGCTACGCCCGGTTCTCGAGAAGTCTTCGGATTACGGTATATCTTTGTATCTCAACTCTATTAGACTTATGCTTTAATATATTTATCTTCTCTAGTTACTTTTATGCCTTTCATTTATTGATTAGAATATAGTTGTTATATAATTGCATGGGATCTTCGCTCGTATTGAGTGCTTTCGGTTATTCATGATGATTAGAGTAGTAATTAATAGTGTGGACATGGTGTCTAGACTAGAGGTTACCTTAGATTGTGCCCAATCCACGGTTAGTTGTAGTAGCGGGGGTGACAGCCCTGTCGGTCTTTGTATTCCACCACGTTCGGGTTGGTGATTCGTAGAGCTTTTGGCGGCCTTCCCCGATCACCTTTTCCCGGTCTTTTTCGAGGATCGGGACGGTACCGTTGCTCAAGTGTTCTTATATAATCGCTATACCCTTTTCATGCCTTAGTTACTCAAGAACCAAAGTACTAGAGAAGTATTCGGGAACCTAGATCTCTCCGTTGTCCTCTCGACCTAGTTATCTATTCTATATTATAATATTCTCCCGGTTAAGTGCTATTAATTATTAATCATATCATATACATTATTTACCCCTCACTTTAGTTTAGTTGATATAATAAGTTAGTAGATACATGATGGTAATTTATCATAGTCTTTACCATTGCTTCCCGTGGAAAATATAAATAACGATACTACGGAATACTCAGGGTAAAAGCTACAATGGTATATTTATTCGTAATTTTTGCGGAACCCTTTATATTCTTTTTGCACTTAATAAATACCAACAAGCTTTTTTGGCGCCGTTCTTAGGGAAGCAATTGGCGTAAAGATTTTGATAATGATCTTGATATACGCTAATTTAGTGTATTAACTAGCTTTAGTAGGATTATCCTTGTTACGTTGAATTGTGGAATAGACAGGGACAAAAGATGTCGATGCGATCTTCGACAAGATTCCACAGATTGAAGAATTCAGGGTGCCTGCTCAATTAAGATTCATCACCATTGGAACCCCTGCTATCTCAAGGTATGTATTTAAATATATATATATTATTCTAACCATGTATCGATGGAAGAAGAAGTCGTCACAAGAATTCAATACATACATCTCAAGTGACGTACATAGAAGCTGCACACTATGGTAAGTATGATTAAAAAGTGAGATAATTTTGATTATAAATTAACTAAGTAGTTATCATTTAATTTCTTGCATGCATGTTTTTACTTTGAATAATCCATGCATTCACTCCACTTAGTTTATGTTTTTTTTTAATCGTAGATCCATTGCATGCTTAATTCCTTGCAATCACCCATCATGTCGTTTGCATATAAAAATAATAAATAAATAAAAATATTATCCTCACCAAGATCATGCTCTTTAATCTCTGTTTAAGTGAATCTCTATAGTGCTTTCAATGCTATCTTTGTTTGCTCATGCATGCTTTGGTTTGGAAGTATTCAACATACTTCCATTGGCTTTTAAACGTAAGCATGGTGCTTAGGTTATATCGCTTTCCTTAGTTAAATTAGACATGGAGTCTAGTTTAATTATTGAACTAATAATTGCTTGTGTAGACATTGGCTATTGTTGGACTAACCCCTGCAGAAAAAAAAATTCTCAAATCCAATTCGGGTAAGTCAAGAGATCAACTCACAGATGAAGCAAGGCAGAAGGAAGACCCGGATCGTTCCTCATAGAAGAAAGATCTGTAAGTATCACATCATTTATTTTGTCTTTTGCTAAAAGTTACATTTGCCTTGATCCATGCTAGAGTGCAGCTAAGAACATAATTTATTAAAAAAAAAAACATGATAAACAATATATGTGCTAAAGTAATCAATGAACCATCCTTTTGTTAGCATAGATGAGGTTATATCAACCTTTGGACAATAACCCGTTCTTCAATTAGTTGCAATCCTTCGGGTATACGTCCATTAATATTTTGCAGGAAAGAATCATCGGTGTGCACGTTCATTGTTTAGCATGAACCTACCACACCACCACAGTCTACCTCACTTCTACATCTTTAGAAGACTGTCAAGATCCAGCTTGGGGGAGTGCAACCCCCATTATCCAGGTAAGTACTCTTATCCTTTACCTTATTTACTACTAGTTTGGTGTGTTTGTTAAAAAAAATATAAAAATATGCATAACTATAGAAAACTAAATAAAAAGTTTAAGTTATATATATAGTTTATATTTGCTATAAATAAATAAATAGATAATGTGCTAGAATAAAATTAACGCTGAAGATGATCCCTATGCTAAGGAAATGATGAATAGTTGCTCCGCCTTAATTCCTCTTAAAAGTACTTACAATTCAGACTTAGATTTTCCTAAAGCTTTAAAATCTTAATTTGCTCTAAACCCAATACCTGTGGGAAGCACATGCTTAATCTGAATCTTAGCATTAAAGGATAAAGATACATGAAAAGTTGAGCTACTATTTATCATATTTCTAGAGATACCTGATTCCTGGTTTTTATCTTTGAAAATTATAAAATATTACATGATGAGTTCCTTAGCTATGACCCTTAAGAGTTTATCTTTCACATTCCATTCCACCAAATATTTTGCTTCTAACCCGAAGTACGCCTCCCCATACTCCATCAGCCGCTAGCCATAGTTATAAAAAAAATAAACTCTTGCAATCTTTGGATATGACTCTCTCAGTGTTTTTATGCCAAATAGAGGCTGGGCTACATTCGAAAAAAAAAATAAGAAAAAAGAAAAAAAAAAGAAAAGAAAAGAAAGAAAAATAAATATTTAGAGAGAAAAGTGAGACGAGAGAGGGAGAGTAACGGACAAAAGTCATACTAGGCGAGAAGGGCCTACCTCCCTAATAAATTTATTTAGAGATGAATAATGGACACGTGTTCGAGGGTGAGTAGGGCCCACATCTCTAGGAGAGAGAGAAAAATGGACACAAGTCCGGGGGCAAAGCCCACCTCTCCAAGAATGAATAGCCCGGACCTTAGCAATTTTTAGAAAGAGAGATATAGTCCAAGATGTTTGAAAAAAAATATTAGAAAAGGCTAAAGGCTATTTACTACCTTTCATCCTCATCCACTTCACCACTATCATCCCACTATGTATGTTCCCCTACATGTGTAACTCCACTCCCACCATCTACTTAAGAGGGTCATACATAGGATCTCGAAGTTTCTTTTTGAAAAATATTGCAAAACCCCGGGATGATAGTTGATCAAAGAACTTGAGACATGGTACTTGACTTGATTATTCTGTCTTTTAATTGCTTATGATTCGTGAAAGGCTACGCCCCATGGTAAAGGTAAGAGAGAGCAATCTGGTTAAGAGGAGAATTTATTTCGATAAACACAATTGCTTGAGAGGTATGAAAGCGTAGTAGCAACTCGATCCTACTATAGCATATAGCTTTGCTAGGGACTAGCAAAGGGTAAGCTTGGGGAGTTTGTTGACACCTGTTATCGTATAAATTTATTAATCAAATAAACATGAGAAAGGGGTATAAATAATTATACCAACTTAGAATAGGGTGTCACTAACATATTTCCATCAGTTTTGGTGAAGTTGTGATTTTCGGGGACTAAACAGAAAAAGCAGTAATTGGAGTGACATACGACTCCAAGACGTGTCCCAATCGTACTCGATCCAACTCCTACAAAGAGCAACTTAGAAGTACTTCAAATGAAGAATCAAAGTACAACATTGCGAAGAGCTCGTCGAGATGATCGAAACGGATATATCATTTGCCATATTCGAGTCCGAATCGGAAGATATCGGTCGCAGAGCGGGGGTTCGTAAAACGGGCATAACTCCTCATCCGGACTCCGTTTGACGCGAACAAATACAATTCGAAACGGCACGACGACACGCACGCACCCACAAAAGCTCAGCTCAAGTGGGGCCCATCTTGGGCCGATCGGCCCAATAATAGGGCCGATCGGCCTGCCACCTCCGCCATATCGGCCCGCGCTGGAAGCTTCCTCCACCGCCTCCAAGATGCAATCAAAACCGGTTGTTTGATGTCGGTTCGATCCGAGGGCGTCGGTAGAAGCACGGGATGGATTAAGATCAAACACCGGATTAGTACCGCATCGCCGAGGCCGAAGGGATAGGAGAAGACCCATATATATAGACCCCTAGACCCCCTCATCTAATCATCAATCATCCGATAAGATCAATTTCAGATCATCTCATACATCGATGGAGGCACGACGCTGGAGAATTAGATTAGACAACTACAATGTAATAGAATAGATCTAGTAGAGAGTTAGGGAGAGCGGAGCTACGCTCCGGTTCGAGAAGTCTTCGGCGTTACGGTATATCTTTGTATCTCAACTCTATTAGACTTATGCTTTAATATATTTATCTTCTCTAGTTACTTTTATGCCTTTCATTTATTGATTAGAATATAGTTGTTATATAATTGCATGGGATCTTCGCTCGTATTGAGTGCTCGGTTATTCATGATGATTAGAGTAGTAATTAATAGTGTGGACATGGTGTCTAGACTAGAGGTTACCTTAGATTGCGCCCAATCCCACGGTTAGTTGTGGTAGCCCGGGGGGTGACATACCTGTCAGTCTTTGTATTCCACCACGTTCGGGTTGGTGATTCGTAGAGCTTTTTGGCGGCCTTCCCGATCACCTTTTTCCAGTCTTCTTTTCGAGGATCGGGACGGTACCGTTGTTCGAAGTGTTCTTATATAATCGCTATACCCTTTTCATGCCTTAGTTACTCAAGAACCAAAGTACTAGAGAAGTATTCAGGAACCTAGATCTCTCCGTTGTCCTCTCGACCTAGTTATCTATTCTATATTATAATATTCTCCTGGTTAAGTGCTATTAATTATTAATCATATCATATACATTATTTACCCCCTCACTTTAGTTTAGTTGATATAATAAGTTAGTAGATACATGATGGTAATTTATCATAGTCTTTACCATTGCTTCCCCGTGGAAAATATAAATAACGATACTACGGAATACTCCTGTAAAAGCTACAATGGTATATTTATTCTGTAAACTTTGCGAACCCTTTATATTCTTTTTTGCACTTAATAAATACCAACACTTGGTTCTAGAACATAATGATTGGTATTCTGGGAATAAGTAAGAGAGTTGTGTACCTTGTTCATAAAATTGAATTTCTCCTTCTTCCCTTTGATATTAAAAACAATCTTCGCACTGCTGCGTAGATGACGGCTTTAGGCGAGCATAAGAATGGTCTACCAAGTATGATTGTTGCTCTTTCATTTCTTCCAAAGTATCTACAAACTGCGAAGTCTGGCGGCACATATGAGCCCTCGATTCCCACACACACGTCTTCAAGGATCCCTCGGGATAACAGAATGATTGATTTGCAAGTCGCAAGCACATATTCGTTTTTCCAAAGTGGTTCACTATAAATCTTTTTATAAATTACCTTTGGTAATATATTGACGCTTGAGCCAAAATCACGAGAGCATTGTCAAATGTGTGTTGTCCAATCTTGATTGTAAACTGGCCTCCCCCGAATCTTCCTTTTAGGTGTCATTGAGTCATCCAACCAACGGCTTCACGAGGACTCTCTATAGTAACGACCGCATTATAAATATCGACAAGGTTTTGCAGTTTCTAATTCTTCCGGCTGCCCGAATCTTACCTGGTGTGGTTAGTGGAACAGATAACTGAGAAATCTGAGATTCTATCATCTTATTAAAGCTGTGCTGATTCTTTATAGCTGAAGAAAAACTTTCCAAATGAGTATTGATAAGTTCAAGAGCTTTATCATTAGTTGCTATTTTTCTTGATAGATTCTCCATGGTCTTACCTTGGTTAACAACAAGATCTCTCAAAGAAGGTTGATAAGTATTAAAATTGTTACCCGGATTGTTACCTTGGTAGTTGCTTTGATAATTGGGCCTCTGTTGGTTCCAACCTTGATTGGCGAGGACGGAAATTATTATTGTTATTGATGAAGTTGATGTCCTCCGGGATCTCTCGGACAATTTCCGCCGGTGTGGCCTAAGTTTCCACATTCTTCACATGTCATGTGAGAGTCTTGAATTTGCATGACTGCCTTGGGTTGAGGATCTCTATCCTCGAGCTTCTTCATTATAAGGTCCATTTTAGCAGATAGCATATCTACTTCTTTAAGCTGGTGCATTCCTCTCTTGCGAGATTCACGCTCTTCACTCCAACCTTGGTTGGAAGCCATCTTCTCCACAAGTTCGTGGCACAAGTTAATGTATGTGATAAGAAAGCACCACCACCGCAAAGATCCATAGTTTCACGAGCGGGGAACAAGCCCATGATAGAAAGTCCTGCATCAACAGCCACTTCTCCATCCCATGGTGTGGACATTCGAAAATATAATCTTGAAAAACGCTCCCATGCTTCGTGGACCCGATTCATCATGCTGTTGTTGAAAATTTGATATCTTCCCTCTTAAGGCATTTGTCTTGCCTACAGGAAAGAACTTAGCAAGAAAGGCTGTGGAACAAATATCCCATGTTGTATTCTTATCTTTTGTAGCATAAAACCATTGCTTAGCCCTTCCCAAAAGTGAGAATGGAAAGAGGCGGAGCAAGATTGCATCTTCGGATACGTCCTTCATAGTAAATGTGCTGCAAATCTCTAGGAAGTGTTGGAGATGAGCACTAGCATCTTCATGTGCCTTTCCACAAAATTGACTAGCTTGCACCATATTGATGAGCCCTGGCTTAAGCTCAAAGCCTTTGTCTCCAACTTCTACCTTCGGCCCAACAAGAATGTTGTCCGTGGTAGGAGGTGAGAATTCACGAAGTGTCTTGGTTTGCCATAGCTTCAAATTGAGATGTCAAGTCTTTAGTAACTTGATTAACTTCCGATTCAGTAGGTCTTGGATTCTCAGATGATGATGATGATGAAGGTGCTGGAATTTGTCGGAGTTTTGCTCGGCTTTGCCTGATTAATTTTTCGGGATCTTCAACAAAATTCTACGGAAGGTTCTTATTCATACATATATTTTTCCCTCGCATAAGATAAAAACAAAATAGAGAACAGGGTTGAACCTGTTTGAGTATGTGATAATGGGTTCTCAATGCATTAGGTGATGTAAGGGATCTCTCGATTTCCTTATATGATGTGTTTAAAAGATTTTTGGCTAGCACCCTTTCTAACTAGTAAAGTCAGAAACAATACCAACTTAATAGGAATAACAGTTAATCAAGTTTTTGGCTAATACCCCTCCAAACTAGAAAAAGCTGGAAAAAGAAGCACTAGAAAAAAACTTTTGAAGTTTTGAAAACATATTTTGAAATTAAGATATTGACTATGCTCTCCTAAACTAGGAAAGTTTTGAAAAACAAAGTCATGAAAAATTATTATTTTTTCTAAATAGACTACGCCTTCCTTAAGACAACGGCGCTTAGAAATGCTTGTTGATATTTCTTACACGATCCCAATTAGGAAGGCGAAAAGAAATATATATGGGATATCTATCTAATCATGTTAGCTTGGATATGGGATTAACGCCACGATCCAACAAAGCGGAGTTAGGCGGTGTTAGTAGTGGGATGTAACATAGTATCATTATCCATAGTGGAGTTAATCTCACCGGGATATGTACTCAAGGTATACCACTCATTTCTAGGCATTACCTATACACTAGTCTATCACCCTAGTAATAACGCTCAAAGAAATGCGGGGCATGGTACTCTTGATTGGCCTTGATAAAAGAATGAACATGATATCTGCAAGCGCACAAATAGAAATACCAATTGTAGCACTTCACCGGGGAGTAATCCGGTATCGTATTTATATTTTACCACAGGGAAGGGAGTCTATGGAAAGTAGAGAGAAAAGGACATCTAATGATTTATATTGTGATTTAGTTATGAGATCCACCTTACAGTATTGTAATGCGAGTAGCCATATGTATCTAACATAACTCAACGAGGATAAGTCACAGGATAAAGATAATTATATAAATGATAAATACCCAAGTCTAAGATCATCATAAGCCACTAGTGTCATACGAGCTATTAACATGTTATAGAAAGAATAGAATGAATATTCCTAAGATACTCCTAATCATATATGTCAATGAATACTACAATTAGTGCAATACATCTAGCTATCATGGCAAGGTTGGATTACTTCTACACATGGCAAGCATTACCAATAACAACCAAGGACTAAAACTTGATCATTAACGTAATTAACTCGGCGTGTCCTACATTCGGAGGGTGGATTCCAAAGGACTCAACAGACTGTCACTCCCGCGATCTACCACACGGCCCGGAATGTAGGGTGCATTGCGGATAAACGTTGTATAAACACCACGTTTACACATTGCTTATCACCCACATAGTGATCATCTATATGGATGCTATACAATTCCATGCATAAAATATAAAGCAATCTTCTTGAACTAAACATATAATCATAGCAAGCATAAACACATATCAATAAGAATATAATAATTATAAAGATCAAAAGCCATAACAATTGTATTCTAAATATAAGAGTACTTACAGATCGAATACAAGAGAGAAGTCTCAAGAACGATGATCCTTGCTACTTCTTGACTATCAGGAACTCAAGATGAACTTGATCTTCAACT
Source organism: Hyparrhenia diplandra (assembly GCA_015847255.1). Taxonomy (NCBI): domain Eukaryota; kingdom Viridiplantae; phylum Streptophyta; class Magnoliopsida; order Poales; family Poaceae; genus Hyparrhenia; species Hyparrhenia diplandra. The sequence continues at coordinate 767,985 of JADLZK010010174.1, forward strand.
AGAACTAGCTATGTAGCTAATTACTTCTAGTATGAACTAGGGCTTAGGTCTAGACTTGGCTGGACTAGATGGGTATGAGTTGATGAATGAGTATGATAATGAAGTTGTTCTCAGCCCTGGGGTCAGCTGGTCTTCTTATATAGTACTTGGCGATGAACGTCAACCCTTGGATCAAACCGACCTTCAGCAACGGTGTAGAAACAACCTCAATGTCGGTAGTAAACCGACCTAGAAAGGGAGGGGCGAGGGGTGGCCCACCCGGCGGCCGGCCTAGTTGTACCGGGCGCCGCCGGGGTGGCATGCCACCCGGCGTCCGTCTTTTTCGGGTGTCCTCGGTATCTTCTAGAATGTTTTAGTTCACTTTTTCGGGTTGAGTTGCTTCACGGTTAAGTCTTGTCTTCATATGCCTTGTATATTAGGAACTTTCTCCATCTTTCTATGCAATTATCTATCAAGTCCCTGGAAAGTCACGAGAATACCAAAACTCGTGGAATTATGTTAGTTAGACCCCTAGACTTATGTTTGGTCTTTGACTTGAGCCCTTATTTCATGTTATTTACCTTATAATATTATGCTATAACAGGTGTCAACAGCCTACGGGGAAAGAACTTAGCAAGAAAGGTTGTGGAACAAATATCCCATGTTGTATTCTTATCTTTCGTAGCATAAAGCCATTGTTTGGCCCTTCCCAATAGTGAGAATGGAAAGAGGCGGAGCAAGATTGCATCTTCGGATACGTCCTTCATAGTAAATGTCTTTGCAAATCTTCGGGAAGTGTTGGAGATGAGCATTAGCATCTTCATGTGCCTTTCCACAAAATTGACTAGCTTGCACCATATTGATGAGCCCTAGCTTAAGCTCAAAGCCTTTGTCTCCAACCTCTACCTTCGGACCAACGAGAATGTTGTTCGTGGTAGGAGCTGAAAATTCACGGAAGTGTCTTGGTTGCCATTGCTTCAAATTCAGATGTCAAGTCTCTAGTAACTTGATTAACTTCCGATTCAGTAGGTCTTGGATTCTCGGATGATGATGATGATGATGATGATGATGTAGGTCTTTGGCGTTTGTGCGAGTTTTACTCTTGCATGCCTGATTAATTTTCGAGGATCTTCAATAAAATTTTTACGGAAGGTTCAATTCATATAATTCCCTTTGCATAAGATAAAGACAAAATAAAAACAGGGTTGGACATGTTTGAGTATGTGATAATGGGTTGAATGCATTATGTAGTGTAAGGGATCTCTCTGGTTTCCTTATATGATGTGTTTATAGGATTTTTGGCTAGCACCCTTTCTAACTAGTAAAGTCGAAACAATACCAACTTAATAGGAATAACACTGTCTAAGTTTTGGCTAATACCCTTCCAACTAGAGAAAGCTAGAAAGAAGCACTAGAAAAACTTTTGAAGTTTTGAAAACATCTTTTCAAAATTGAAAGATTGACTATGCTCTCCCAAACTAGGAAAGTTTTGAAAAACAAAGTCAAGAAAAATTATTTCTCTAAATAGACTACGCCTTCGGCTTGCAACGGCGCGGAAATGCTTGTTGATATTTCTTACACGATCCCAATTAGGAAGGCGAAAGAAATATATATGGGATATCTATCTAATCATGTTAGCTTGGATATGGGATTAACCTCATGATCCAACAAAGCGGAGTTAGGGCGGTGTTAGTAGTGGGATGTAAACTTAGCATCATTATCCATAGTGGAGTTAATCTCACCGGGATATGTACTCAATAGGTATACCACTCATTTCTAAGCATTACCTACGTACTAGTAGTCGTCACCCCTAGCAATAACGCTCAAAGAAATGCGGGCATGGTATTCTTGAAAGGCCTTGATAAAAGAATGAACATGATATCGCAAAAGTTTACGAGATAGAAATACCAATTGTAGCACTTCACTTGGGGAGTAATCCGGTATCGTATTTATATTTTACCACAGGGAAGGGAGTCTATGGAAAGTAGAGAGAAAGGACATCTAATGATTTATATTGTGATTTAGTTATGAGATCCACCTTACAAGATACAATGCGTAGTAGCCATATGCATCTAACATTACTCAACAGATAAGTCACGGGATAAAGATAAATATATAAATGATAAATACCCAAGTCTAAGATCATCATGTGCCACTAGAATCATACGAGCTATTAACATGCTATAGAAAGAATAGAATGAATATTCCTAAGATACTCCCTACTCATATATGTCAAATGAATACTATAATTAGTGCAATACATCTAGCTATCATGGCAAGGTTGGATTACTTCTACACATGGCAAGCATTACCAATAACAACCAAGGACTAAACTTGATCATTATTGTAATAATAAACTCGACGTGTCCTAACATTCGGAGGGTGGATTCCAAAGGACTCAACAGGATCGTCACTCCCGAGATCTACCACACGGCCCCGGAATGTAGGGTGCAATTGCGGATAAACGTTGTATAAACACCACGTTTACACATTGCTTATCACCCACATAGTGATCATCTATATGGATGCTATACAATTCCTTGCATAAAATATAAAGCAATCTTACTAAACTAAACATATAATCATAGCAAGCAAAAAAACACATATCAATAAGAATATAAATATTATAAAGATCAAAGCCATAACAATTGTATTCTAAATATAAGAGTACTTACAGATTGAATACAAGAGAGAAGTCTCAAGAACAATGATCCTTGCTACTTCTTGACTATCAGGAACTCAAGATGAACTTGATCTTCAACTAGAACTAGCTAGATAGTTAACTACTTCTAGTATGAACTAGGGCTTAGGTCTAGACTTGGCTGGACTAGATGGGTATGAGTTGATGAATGAGTATGATAATGAAGTTGTTCTCACTACGGGGTCATTTGGTCTTCTTTATATAGTACTTGGCGGTGAACGTCAACCCTTGGATCAAACCGACCTTCAACAACGGTGTAGATACAACCTCAAAGTCGGTAGTAAACCGACCTAGAAAGGAGAGGCGACGGGGTGACCCCCACTGGCAGCCGCCGGAGGTCCCTGTCTCCTCTTAGCCTCGGTTCTTTTCTCGGTGTCCTCTGGTATCTTCTAGAATGTTTTAGTCCACTTTTCGGGTTGAGTTACTTCACGGTCAAGTCTTGTCTTCATATGTCTTGTATATTAGGAACTTTCTCCATTCTTCTCTGCAATTATCTATCGAGTCCCTGGAAAGTCACAGAATACCAAAACTCGTGGAATTATATTAGTTAGACCCCTAGACTTATGTTTGGTCTTTGACTTGAGCCCTTGTTTCATGTTATTTAACTTATAATATTATGCTATAACAGGTGTCAACAAAGATCCAACAGGCCGGAACTCCTTTGAAGCACTCCTTACGAATCTCTCTATTTCTAATAAACTTGATTGCTAATCAAGATCTGTAGTGGCTAATCTAGAAGTTTCTAGCTCTAATCATGAGGATCTTGACTTCTCTAACCCTAAACTTCTCAGAGAGAAGGAACTTTGAAGATTGAATAATGAATTCTAACTAATGAATTAGGTTTCAGTGGTACCCCTGCCCTTGCTTATATAGCCTCAAGATGAATCTCAGCCCTTGGATCAAACTGACTTGATTGGATGGCTTAGATCTACTCCATAGATCGGTTGTAGAAAGATTCGGAAGCAGGACACGTGGATCCTCGGGGCCAAGCCGTGTGGCCCCACATGTAAGGTCCTCAGGCCCCACACCCGACATGTGGGCCTCGGCTTTGTGTCGATTGTCTTCTTTGCCTTTTACACCCCTAAAATTTCTACTAATTGCCTGGTTTGGTCCTTTTCTTTGGTGTCTCTATTTTAGCTCTTTTCAACCCTTTTTTAGCATTTCCGGGAGTTCTCCTGTAAAACAGAGGGTACACAAAAACTCATGGAAATCATTAGGTACAATAATATTTTATTAACATTCATCCCTTGAGTTATAGTATTTTTATTATATAAAAGTGGATGTTATCTATGGTGAACAATATTGACCAAGGCCTACTATATTCCTAAGTTAAGAAGCAATATTTTGAGTCTTGGCCAATTAGAGGAGAAAGGTTTTAAGGGAACTCTGGAGGATGGCAGGCTATGTGTGTTTGATCGGGGAAACTTGTTGGTCATTTGCACCTAGGACAGAAAAATAGACTTTACCTTGCTAAGTTTCAGTTGTCATCTCCAGTTTGTTTACTTGCACATTCGGATGAAGTTTCTTGGAAATGGCATGCTAGATATGGGCATTTAAATTCCAGAGCATCAAATGATCTTGGTGCAAAAGACATGGTAGAAGGCATTATTCCAACTGTTAGTAGGGTGGATAAAATCTATGATGGTTGTGTTCTAGGCAAACAACATACGAAGGCTTTTTCCCAAAGTTTCAAGTTTTAGAGCTGAAAAGGTCTTGACTTGGTTCGTGCTTTATGTGGGAAAATTACAACAAAATCTCTAGGAGGTGCCTCATACTTTTGTTGTTAGTTGATGATTATAGCAGATACATGTGGGTGGAATTGCTAAAATCAAAGGACCAAGCTCTTGAATGCTTTAAGAAGATAAAAATCAGGGCTGAGATTGAAAGTGGAAGTAAACTGAAAGCTTTGAGAAGAGATAGAGGTGGTGAATTCACTTCTAATTTATTTACCATTTTCTTCAATGATGGTGGGATCAAGCATTATACTACCACACCATACTCTCACCAACAGAATCGGGTGGTTGAAAGAAGGAACCAAACAATGGTAGAGATGGCTAGGTGCATGATGAAAGCAATGCAGGTTCTATCCGAGTTTTGGGGTGAAGCAATTTGTACAACAATATATGTGATATAAAGGTGGGAAATACATGATGTAATGGAAAAAAATCAAAAAAAAACTTTGCCGAGTGCATGTTAAAGCACTTGGCAAAGAAACCATAACTTTGCCGTGAGCGTCATTTGCCAGCTCACGGCAAAGCAGCTAACTTTGCCGAGAGCCACCCGTTGGGGCTCACGGCAAAGGGGCAGCAGAAAACGCCGTTCACAACACTTTCTGTTTCTGTATGCCAACAGCTGTAACTCCTCGACTCACGGCAAAGGAGCCGTCAATGTGGCCCCTTCGTTACCTCTAAGCTGAGAGTTAATGGGGTATATGGCAAAGTCTTTGCCGTGAGCACATAGAATGGCTCACGGCAAAGCCTCAATGCTAATAGCTTCTTTCCCGATATGCCTTTGTCGTGCGTAGCTCACGGGAAAGGCATTCTCGGCGGGGTATATAACAGCCTTTGCCGTGTATGTGGCGTACACGACAAGGGAGGAAGTCCGGTAGTGAAAGTTACTCTCCTAGCCAGCCACCGAGCGAGAAGCCATAATACTAGCATACTGAATGGTACTCATGGCTGGATTATATATTAGCCATGCTCTAACATCTACAGTGTTTTTGATCCATGCAAACCAAGATAGAATTTTAATGCACACCTGTTGCCTCATGGAAACGTGAATTAATCAAGATGATTATTAGATTTTCTATAACGGTTGGTAGCTGCCCATGGCATTGATGACCGACATGTGGATCGTGCTGCATACTGTGTCATGGTCACTCTTTTTTTGATAAAAAAACCTCATGAGCATTTTCAATAATTATCATAGCTCGCTTTAGTTACGGTGTCCCAACAAGATATTTGGGCTAGCTATTTGGGTGCCGACTAGGTAAAAATCTAACGTGGAGGAGAGATAAGAGTGGATAATGAACTCGCTAGCGCTTGCATACAATCTCGCACCCTTTCCGAAACAATGAGTGAAAGCTTGCTTTCGCTAATGCCTCTCGATGCTTTCTATGTTTGCATGTGAAAGCTTGCTTTCTTATTTTTTTATTCATCTCACGTCCAGCTGAGCTGACCAAGTGGACTGCTTCATTGCGGACGCCCTTACCAAGATTTTGTCGTAGTTAGTCATGTTGATCGTGGATAGGAGTTGGCAGTTGCAAAGCGGCGATTGCGATTTCACCTCCACGCTACTTTGACTATATAAATACCTGCTAATTAAAGTGATGAATGCCGTCTTCACTTTTTTTGTTATAAATGGTGAGTGTTACTTTGCCACTTCCGGTTTGTTTATGTTTTGACCAAAATTTCATTGTCATTACTAAAGTTGAATTTTGATGTTAAAAAATACGCTATATTAATGATTAAGCTGTCATTAGCTTCGCTCCCCTGCCCCCGATCGATTCGCTCCGATCCTAGCTTACCAAGCTTCTTTGTCGTAGCTAATCATGGTGGCACAGTGGGAGTGGATAGGAGTTGGCAGTTGTGTATCATTGTGGTTCCACCATGATTGCGACGGGATGCGGAGCGTGCGAGGCGGGATTGCAACGGGATTAGTTTAGGACGACGGGGATAGAGGAATATATCGGCTGTTTGTTGGGCTGTTGTTGGGTTGGGCCGTATCCACAAACGCAGATACGCGTATCGCCACGCGGATACATATCGGCAATCCGTATTTGAATATTGTAAAAATAATAAAAAATCTGATACTCCACGGATCGGGCGCGGATCGGACGCGCATCCATATCCGAAACGTATCGGATACGCGATACGCGTGTTTCCTAAAGTATGCGTGTTTTATAGACCACCACCACGCTACTCTGACTATAAAACCTAGTTCAGCATCTCCGTTTAGAGCAATAAACGGTTGTGCGGGCAGCATTGTGCTCTTGCTATGGCATCATCAGCAGCATTGCAGGGGATGTCGGGCATGAGTGCGGTTGTGCTCCGTAATAGATCGTTTCACCACAGCAACAGCAGCAACGCAGCAAATCTGCAGCATCAGCTCCGCTATCCGTACCAGTCAACATTGCTCTCGCGTTACCGTAGCCATGCCGCCGTCGCTCGCGCAATTACACATACTAATAAGTTCTCTCCGCCGCCACGCGACGGGTCCGAGGCCGTGCCGGCAGAGGAGCTCCTGCAGGACGACGCCGCCGCCGGCACCGTGCGTTGCCCGGCAAACTACGTGCCGCTGTCGCCGCTAAGTTTCATTGAGCGCGCCGCGGTGGTGTACGGCGACCGCACCGCGGTGGTGTACGGCGAGAGGCATCAGCATACATGGAGGGAGGTGCGGCAGCGCTGTGTCAGCGTAGCGGCCGCGCTGGCCACAAACTTCGGCATATCGCGCGGTGATGTGGTGAGTTGTCATTGAGACAGACGTTGGTCGGGCAGCAGCGTTCCATGCCTTAATTAGCGTGCTGTGTCTCCTTCAATCTAAAACAGTTTCAGCCTCTTCCATGTTACCATTTGAAGCATTTTTCAAGATTTTTTTTTTTTTTTTTTTTTTTTTTTCATATGGTTTTCATGTTCCCAAAACTCAACAACTTCAAAGTTATTCATGACTTATATTCCTAACGTGTGACTCATGTCCGGTTCAAAACGACTTCTTTTATCAACCTGGATAGAGAATTAGAGAGCACTCCTTTTTTAATTCAAAATTATACGATGTTCATAATTTTTTTTTATATTCATAGTTTTTACTATGCACTTAAATATACATTATGTCTAAAATACATAATAAAGATATAGTATTTAAAAAGTCGAGACGCCTTACCTTTTGGATGGAGGAAATACTATCTCCATAAACCAATGTTTAAAATAGTGGGCTATAGAATTTGGTGGGAAGTTGGCAAAAAAACGTTATAGCGGGCGCCATATCGCGATGCTATTTGGTGCTATAGCATGCTAATAAGCTTCTTTGTTTTAGAATTAATATTTATCCACGATTTAAACTGCGCGCTATAGCGCTATAGTGCCAATAGAGCAGCTCGCGCTACGCAATTGCACTTTTGGCGCTATTCGTGCTATTGGCGCTATAGCGCGCTATAATGCCGCTAAGCTCAAATAGTGTCATAGCGCTATTATGACGCTTATTGGCAAATTGATCACCTAGCCTAATTTTAGTGATTCGGTGTTTTCAGTAACTTTATGATTGTTTGCTTATGTACTTGACATGATGCCTTCATGGTTGTTTGTTTTGAGGATGAGAACTTTATTATATGGTTATCATTATCGCTATTAAATTATCGCTTATTAAATTATCACTTATCAAATTATAATTATATACTTGTCCTGATTTTTGTTATTTGAAACAAATAGCCGGCAATAGCGGCGCTATAGCATTAACTGCATGCCGACGCTACTTTGCAAATAGCGCTATAGCAGCCCGTTATAGTGGCAATAGCGTCCATAACAGGCTGCCACTAAATTTCATAGCGCGATCTAAAACATGGATATTTATGTCTCAAATAGAATTTATTACAAAAATATATTCCATCATTTATCTATTAATACTTATTTTTTGTATTAGAAGTGTCAGTAATCTTTTTATATAAATTTGGTTAAAGTTAGAATCGCTTAACTTCTCGACAAGTGAGAATTGCATGTTTTGAGACGGATGGAGTAAAGTTGGCTTAACCAGTTAGCTCGGCTCGTTCTCGCTCGTTAAGATAATGAGTTAACGAGCCAGAAGGCGGCTCAGCTCGACTCATTTACAAGCTTGAGATGGCTCGTTAGGCTCGTGAGCCTATCATAAAAATGTAAAAAATATAATATATATTATTTAAAGTTTGAAACAATATATTAATAGCTCATTCATCATAGGACTTAATAAATCAAACAAAAATAATATGCACTAGTATATTATAATTCTACAGTAAACATCATCTATTGTCCATACTGTATATCATATATAAGGCATCCATAATTTATTATTGATTATGCATACAATCATTTAAAACAAATAGTCATAGTACTCCCAAATTTATTGGAGTCAATGTCTAGTTATCAACCAATTGTAAAGTGCAATACATGAAGTCATTGGAAACTAGTAAAACGTTAAGGATAATAATTCTGGCTCATTGGGCTCAGGAGCTAGCTCGAGCCGCGAGCTGACTCGTTAACTACACGAGCTAAAGTGTTGGCTTAGCTCATTGAAAATATAAATGAGCCGAGCCGGGCAGCCTGCAAGCTTTTCTTCCAGCCTTAGGAGTAACTAGTAAGTAGTAACACATTTCTTTTTTTTTTTTTTTTACACAAGACAACGCAGACGCTCAACACGCACGCACACTCACCACCTATGAACACACGCACGTAAACCATACCCCTATGAGCACCTTCAAGAACTGAACCGGCAAATCCTGAAGTTCACGGTCACCACAGCGCCGCTATCAACGGGGACGCCGCCTAGCGCTTAATGCACAATGCGAAAACCCTGAAATAAATCTGGGATAAAGTGTCGCGCCAGATTTGAACCTGGGTGGGAACCCCACCCAATGGCCTTTGCCTTTTGCGCCTAAACCCCTTGACGAGTAGTAATACATTCACATGAAGACCTATCCCTATACGGCTATTGCTATCCCTGTCGCTATATCAATGCAGCTGAGAGAGGTGATATAGGAAAAGTGTAATAATAATGGCTATCATATCAATTTTGCTTTCTAAGAAATACAAGGCTCTAGCATATATATATACTTTTTTTTTATTGTTTTGTCCTAATTAGTAAAACGTGTATATCTTTGGCAATTATTTTTAAAAAAAAAATTATATAGTTTCATTATATAATTTTTTTTTAGATATGAGAAATACTATCATAATATCTAAATCAAAAGAAATGGTTGGTCAAAGAAATAGTTTCATTTCGTAAGTTTCAAATGTAACACTTAAAAAACAAAGGGAGCAATAACCATGAAAGTTTGTTATGTAAATTAACGACCAACTGCCTGTTCTAAAACAATCAGCACTAATAGCGTCGACAGTGATATATATATTTTTGGATAGTGTGGAAACCAAATGTAGAAGACAGATACTGCGTATATGCAGCAATTAATCATAGCAGTTCATTCGGCACTAATAGTACCGACAGAGATATATATCTTTGGAATTAGTGTGGATGGAACATATATATGCAGCTTATCACATCGTTCATTAATACGCAGGTAGCTGTCCTCAGTACAAACGTGCCGGCGATGTACGAGCTGCACTTTGCCGTGCCCATGGCCGGCGCGGTCCTCTGCACGTTGAATACGCGGTATGATGCAGCCATGGTATCCGTTTTACTAAAGCATTCCGGTGCCAAGGTGCTCTTCGTCGAGTCTCTCTTCCTTGATGTCGCAAGGGCCGCGCTGAAGCAGCTCGCTCTGTCGACCACGCTGCTGCCGGTTCTTGTAGCAATTTCAGACGACGACGATGATGGCGAGACCACAACCACCGGCTGCATGACGAGTTACGAGGATCTTATCAGGGATGCACCTTCACAGTTCGACGTCCGGTGGCCGGCGAACGAGCTGGACCCGATCGCGCTCAACTACACCTCCGGCACGACGGCGCGGCCCAAGGGCGTGGTCTACAGCCACCGCGGCGCGTACCTCAACACCCTCGCCGCCGTCCTCGCGTACGACATCACCACCATGCCGACCTACCTGTGGACCGTGCCCATGTTCCACTGCAACGGCTGGAACATGACGTGGGGGTCGCCTTGCAGGGCGGCACCAACATCTGCCTCCGGAGGTTCACGGCCAAGACCATCTTCGACGCCATCGCGCGGCACAAGGTGACGCACATGGGCGGCGCGCCCACGGTGTTCAACATGGTCGTGAACGCGCCGGCGGCGGACCGACGGCCACTGCCGGCGCTGCTGCGCGTCATGACTGGCGGCGCACCGCCGCCGCCAGACGTCTTGTTGGAAATGGAGGGCCTCGGCTTCATCGTCTACCAAATCTACGGCCTCACGGAGACGTACGGCCCGTCGACCGTCTGCACGTGGCTGCCAGAATGGGACGCTCTGCCACCGGAAGAGCGCGCGTGGCGCAAGGCGCGCCAGGGGTTCCACCACGCCGCGATGCAGGACGTGGACGTCAGGATCCGGACACCATGGAGAGCGTGCCGTCCGACGGTCTGGCAGTGGGCGAGGTCATGTTCGGGGAACACGGTGATGAGTGGCTACTACAGGGACCTCAAAGCGACCAAGGAGGCCATGGACGGAGGGTGGCTGCACACCGGGGACCTGGCCGTCCGGCATCCGGACGGCTACATTCAGATCAAGGACAGGGCCAAAGACATCATCGTGTGTGGCGGCGAAAACATCAGTTCCATCGAGGTGGAATCGGTCATCTCCGGCCACCCGGCCGTGCTGGAGGTGGCAGTCGTGGCGAGGCCAGACGACAACTGGGGTGAGACGCCCTGCGCGTTTGTCCAGCTGAAGTCCGACGCCGCCAGCGCAACCGAAGCAGAGATTAAAAGCTTTTGCCGACAGAGGCTTCCACCCTACATGGTTCCAAAGACGGTCGTATTTGAGGATCTGCCCAAGACTTCCACGGGGAAGACGCAAAAGTTTCTTCTGCGGGAGAGGGCCCGTGCTCTAGGCAGCCTCACAAATAAGGCCCCGTTTGCATCCTCCGGATTTTGAGAATCTGGTATAAAAGAATCCCACAATCCTATATTATTCTTATAAAAACGTTCTATGTTTCTTTTATCTAGATTATCAAAATCCCTTGGGAATCCAAATAACATCAAGCATGTTTGTGGTCTCTACTTATTATATTTACACTACCACAGAAAATATTTTATGAGGCGGTGCCAAAACATTAACGGAGGCGGTCACAAACAAAATCCAACCCTGTCAGAAAATTCTGGGACGATTCCACGAAGGCGGTCATTTTCATTTATGGAGGCGGTCACGTCCAACCGCCTCGCAAAATTCATTTAAGGAGGCTGCTAGAAATAACCGCCTTCGAAAAATAGGCTCACCTATTGAAATAGGCCCGAAGCCCACTACCCAGCCCAATCAGGTAGTCATCTATATAAGATGAACTTAGGGTTCGAATGGGCACTCCATTCCTCCCTCGTGCCCCCCCTCTCTTCGCCGCCACCACAGCTCAACTCTCCTCTCTCGGCTCTCCCTCACCCACCGCCGCACACCATCGTCGCGCGGGCGCCTCTCTCTCTCTCTCTCTCTCCTACGGCTCGTGAAGGCGGGGAGGAGCCAGGGAGGTCTCCACCGTGGCACGGGCTTGGTGGTGGTGGCGTGCACTCGGTTGTGTAGCAAGAATCTAAGAGGTACAAACGCAAACCCAAACTCAAATGAAATGTAGAAATTATGCTCCTTTCACCTTTCCTTACTTGATTTTCTATATACCGTTAGATTTCTTCCTATCGTGGAATATCTATATTTTTTTTTTTTTTGTTAGGAATGGTGCTGATTTTTTTCATAGTGATTTCACATCACATCACCAAACCGTCTCAGCCCTCGCGTCGCCTCTATTAGACAGCTCGGGTGGTGACGGCGCCCGCACAGCACCAACCTCCACTTCTTGATCGCCACCAGAGCTAGATGCCGTCAAATCTGCCAAAGGCAAGGACACTGGCGGCTCGGCCATCTCCTCTTCACCCTCTCTCTCTCTCTCTCTCTCTCTCTCTCTCTCTCTCTCTCTCGGAGCACGAAGGATCGATATGGATGGCGGGGCCTACCGGTGGGTTCTTTGTCCCAGGTGCACGCGATCTCTGGTGTCTTCTTGGCGGATCTGCGCCCGTGCCTAGAGAGCTTCTCGACCGCCATGGGGCGCTCAGCAGCGCGGCAACTCAGCGGCTAGATCGGCTCGCCCTAACCAAGAGGCACACGGTCGGCGGCATCTGGGGACGGCGGTGGTCGAGCATGTACGGGGTGCGGGGGATTCGGTCCTCCGGTGGCCTTGCACATCTTCGATTTTCCCCATGCGCGTGTCATGGTACACCGGCGCCTCGGGAGGCCTGTGGTAGTGGTTGTAGCTCACTGGTCTACATGCCTGGCGGGATGCTGTCAATGCTGCTACTGCTTTGGGTGTTGCGGATGTCTTGCTCTCGTGTGGTGAGTTCTACGATGCATCGGCGATAGCTGGTTGCTTCATCGGTTTGGGGAAGTTTAGAAGGTCATAAACTATAAAAATTCAAGTTAAAAGCTCATTTGTCATGTTTGGTGGCAAAAAAAATTGACACCAATTTGCGCAGAGGTGGTTAGGGGGATCTTTTCTTAGATTCTGTGTTGTTTATTTACTTAATATATTTTGGCTCTCATTCTATTTGTATCTAAGTACTATGAATTTATCCCCTAGGGAATGATGATTTTCGTATTACTATTTCCCTTTGCATTTGAAAAGAAGGAAAACTAATTGTGTTCTCTTCAGTATGTCTCACAGAACACCAGATCTAATGATCAGCCAGGACATACCAGAAGATGTCATATGTAGCAACATCTTTTCACGCCTTCCTTTCAAGTTTGTCACATGCTTGAAGACCATATCCGAGAATTATAGACATCTCACAAGTACTACTAAGTTTGCTGCAAACCAGGCGACACTTTGCCCATCATGTCCAGCCCTAATCCACATTGATTTGCCTGATAAGGAATCATTTATACACTCACTTGATGTTCTCTCAACGACACCTTCTATAGTTGGTGTTCCATCATCAGGGCTTGATTTCCTTGGTTGCCGCATAGGTGATGGGCGTTTGATCTCCTTGCCTCAACAAATGGTCTTCTCTGCGTCCGCTATGCACCATCCTATGGTAGCTATCACACTTCGCCACCTACCTTGCATGTAGCAAATCCTGCAACACAACAATCCCAACTGATCCCTGGTGCAGCTGATCATCTAGACATGACTAGTGCCATAGGTCTAGTGTTTGATCCATCAGATGATCCTCAAAAGTTCATGATTGTCCAAGCATTGCCAACACCTACCATAAATGGTACTTTTAGTTGAGTTCCATTTTATCTCTTTTTCCTCAGATACGGGTTTGGTGGATCATGTCAAATAATATGATTACTGCAAACGTGAAAACTGTAGAATGCCAAAAGGTGGTATATTCAACTGGTCTTCTATATTGGGACTATAAAGATGATCTACTTTGGTTTGATGTTGTAAGAAGTGTAGTTGGGAGCATCAAGATGCCTTGGAAGCTACCAGGGTTCCATGTTGATGAGGGCCATAGTATTGATATATCTAGCAATGGTGTGCTCATGTGTACAACCATTAGCAAGGATGGTTTGGCCATGTACCAGCTTATGAGTACATATGATTACCACTGGGAGCTTAAGCATGCGAAAGGATGGGAGAGCATTGTGGAGATGTGTTGCGATGAATTTCAATTTTGTCATTCAATGAAGCTACGTAATGGGTGGCAAAACAAGTTTTATGAGAGGTGGTTTGTGCGTCCACTTGGTCTAGAGAGTGGGAGGTGTGTTTACATTGGGGTGAGGCAAAAATGGAAGACATCAGACAAGGTATTACGTTATGACATGGACACAGGCATGGTGGAAAATACTGGGAAGGAATTGGGCAATGCATTTGACATGAGGTGTGTGTTTGGATACCGCAATAGCATGGCTACTCTTCCACCAATTGTTGTGCGAACATTGCAAGATGGAATTTGTGACGGTAAATCCGGTGGTTGCAGGTGTGCAATATAGAAGAAAATGAAGAAGAAGAATATAGTAGTATTTGTTTCTAAATTCTTATCATTCTATAGAGGTAGTGATTTGAGATTTTGGTAACTAAGTAGTTTTATTCCCGTGGGAAATGTTCAGATCTTGAGGTAAGCACAATGCGCTAGTATTGGTTTAATGATTACCATTATGTATCATTGTGAGCTCCAGCGAATGCAAGTACATTGCTTTGATACTTTGGACATGAAGATTTAATATTAAGTACATTACTTTGCTACTCCAAACCATACATATTGCGGCGTATTTTACAATTTTATTTTTGATTTGCTCTTTTCAAGTGTCTAGTAACCAAGCACTTTCGGGTATAGAAAATTGCTTGCACCTCATGGATATATGACCCAAATGTTCTAAAATCTAGACATTCTATCAAACATAGTGCTTATCTATGTATAAATTTGATGTGCACAGTTCTCGGACTTTGGCTAACTATGCCTTCTGTTTGATATTATGCAGAAAAAAAATGATGTTTTGTGACCAAGACAGATGCATGTGAGTATCGACTTTGGAATCAGCAAAACCGAGCTCGTGTCTTTGACTCTCCAAGGTTGTCTACATTTCTAGTTGCTTAATCTTTCAATGCATGGTCACATATGGTAGTTTTTTTAAATAAGCATTGCTAACGCACAGACGTCCAATGGGGATGAAACCCATCGGTCGCCCGCCCCCACACATAGAACGCTCGGCAGCGCACCCCATCCATGCTCTGACGCGTTCCGTCTGGTGTATGTCCCCCCTCTCCCTATCCCCATACCCAGGGGCCTACGTCCCGCGTCTCGCGCCAAGCACCCGTGCCCCCCGTCCCGACGGAGAGACGAGTGGATGTGCGCCGCACCACATTTGTCCGGGGGATTGGCCACCTATAGGACATTTTAATGAGAGTGTTACCATTTTTAAATCACAGTATTTGTCAGAGTTGATTTTGGAGGTATTCGTAGGTGTGCATAATTCTGTTAATATGGATGACAATGTGAACAAAGCTTCTTTTGGCATGCCACGAACGTGACACACTTCTTGGCGTGTTTGCATCCAATATGTCAAAACATTCAGAGGTTGAGATGCAGTTGCTACAAATGATTCACGCCTGCTTAGTCCACACGCAAGTCCCCTGTCGGCATCGCCTGGCTGCGACACCACCCGCTCTGCTGCGGAGGCTGCTCCCCGTGCCCACAGTGCCTCGCCCCACGCCTGGCGCACTGCTCCCGCGGCGCTCGCGCTAGCACAGTAGCACCAGGTCGTTGGCCAAAGCGCCCGCCCGACCATCACGTTCATGGGAGATTGGCAGTAGAGGAGGGCATGGGTGTGTTTGGTTCATTTTCAATTCTAGCCTGACTAGTAAAACTAAGTCGGGCTCAATCAACCCAACTCATGGTTGTTTGGTTGGTTGTACTAGGTTAGTCTAGCTATCCCTAGTGTGTGTCCGGTTGCTTGGTTTGGCTTGGGTACAGTTACCTGCTCTTTGTGTAGGTAAGTTTACCACCATTGAGGCAATTTATCGAACAGGTGGTGCACAAGTGAATGACAGATGTGTCACGACACGAACCACGATAGGGCATGCACAGCTCGGCACCACCTCTCTTCTATGGCTAACGAGCAAGAGGACTAGCAAGACACGCCGACGAGTAAGAGGGCTAGCAAGGCACGCCTGACAATGGCCACTTGACGAGGACGATGAGCAGCATGTCAACCAAGACAAGCACGAGGAGCAGAATTTCGAGCACGACAAGCCGGCCTCCATGGCGCTGTGTGGACGAAAGAGCTCAGGAAGTTTAGCGCCGCGGCTTTGCCACCGCCCGCTCCGATCTCGGTGTTGGTGCCACGAACCATGGCGAACGACTTCAACTGCACGGACCGCGGCGACAGCCGGGCCCCAGCTTGTGTTGTACGCCGCTGCCACGCTTTCTGGGAAGTGAGCCACCTCCTAGAGCGGTAGATCCGCGCATCCACCCTGCCCAGACGCCCCCCGGCCTGCACGATGAGGATGACAGATAGCACACGACCACCGCCCCTCGTCATGGCGGTTATTTAAAAACCCCGCGGTTATTGTCTAGATTAACCATGACGGTTATTTTTAATTAATCGTGGAGGTTTACCTCCATGGTAAATGGGAACAGATCGGGTGCAAATCAACCTATCCGTGCAAACGTGCAAACTTAGGCCACGAGATGTTGATTCAAGGACACGGGGATTGGTTAATTTTACACATAACCGTCCGACCTTAATCACACTTTTGCAAGTCCCACTACCAGCTCCTCATGCGCCCTATTAGATCAACATTCTAGGTCCGAAAATAGAAGTTTGCATAGTTTGCACGAAGATATTGGTTTGCATATGATCCGTTGCAAAAAAAAAAAACGTTTTTGTCACGTGTTAGCTTCGCGGGCCCACATGTCGCCTCTCGTCGTGATCGAACATCCCCGGATTCGTTCCGGGCGCCGCGAGTAACAGCGCGGCGACAAGCTAACCACCCGATGCGCTCTGTTCCCCACCGCGCCGCGCGCTCACGCACGCCCGCACCATGGCTACTGTGGCGTTCGCGGTCAAGAGCTCCTCCTCTTGCTCGGCCTCGTTCGACGCGCCGCTGAGGCCGGCGGATCCGCCGACGCCACGCCCGCAGCGCGGATGGAGTCCACCGCCACGGGCAAATGGAGGCCGACCCGCAGGCCCGGAAGTGGGCGGTACGAAAGCGGTGTGGGACACGCCGAGGTCGCGGCGTCGGCGAGACACGCGCCCGTCCACCACCGCACCCTTAACTTCGACGGCGCCCCGCCGCCAAGAGACGCGATAGCGCGCATTCCCGCCCTCGCCCGCCCGCGGCCCGCCCGTTATGTTCTCCTAACTTGTGAGAATTTGGATACGAAATTAACGGAGTATGGATTTAACGAGTAGCAACGGATTCACACGATAGTTTCGTCGAATTGGAATACATCAGGCGAACGGTGAGCTCCCTGCCAAATCCGGACACAAGCCTTGTTCGGCTGGCTGTCTGACCGGGCCGATGCTCGAGAGAAAGTAATGCTGGCCCGGCAGCTTTCTTTGGCCGATGATCTTTGAGAGAAAATACTGTTGACCTGCTGGCCGATAAGCCAAGCGAACAGAGCCACAGCCGGCCTGAGCTCTCTGCTCAATTCCAAATGATCGACGTGTTCCGTGAAGACGATCTCCTCCTCCTTTTACGCAACGGCCAGCTGGCTCACGGCATCCAGTCCGGGCCCAGATACTTCATGTTGGGCTTGCTCTTCCTTCTGTGGCCTCCTTGGAACTGGACGGCCCATCTTGTTTCTTTCCCGCGCTTCTTCTTTTCAACTTCCCGCTCGGCCAGGTCATCCCTCTTGATCACCATCAGTCTTGATGCCTTCCTCTTGGTGCTCGTCAGTAGTCAGGTTCCTGACATAACTAATCCGACCAGCCACGAGGCTCAATCTTCGGCTCTAATTTGCTGTAGGATTCTAATAGCAAATTTTGCCCGGGAGGAAACGGAGCTGAATGGCGTCCCACCTTTCCTGTGGTGTGAAATTATGCCGAGTGCAGATATGCAGATTAAGTTGTTACTTGTTAGTGGTAACCTCGTGTGAAATTATGTCATTGCAAATTGTGTTTCAGCGTGATGTGGAACCCTGCATTGCATTTGACCGTGCCGTTGCTTCGTTTTTAATGCGATGTAAACTAGACCAAGCACTTAAAATGTTTTGGTTTCTCTGATCCAAATGGGGGTTCAAAATAATTGCTCTGTTATCTAGCAACAAGAGATTTAATTGTGTGATTAAGCTATCGCATGTGCTGCACTTATTGATCATTCATTCATCACATAATTTGTGTACACACACAACTCTTGGTTCTATTCCTGTGGCTTTGTAAATTGGTTTATGTGCTCATCGTTAACACTTGCAATGTAACTCTCACCAGTTGGGAAGGCTGGACATATTTCGGAATTCCCAGTGTGTGAAGGTCAATCCTGACACACCTCAGAAGCAAGTTCGGTTCTTAACACTGTCAGGTCAGTGATAGAATTAGAGGGTCTTCTAGCAGTAGATTCGGATTGGGAACAACAATAATAATAATGATAAGTAGTAATCCTAGATTATATCAACTAATCTACTTAATCGACTAACAATAGTAAAAGGTGAAAGAATGTAACCGGAGTTCATCCCGTGTCGGGGTCTTCCCTTCGGTACGGCGGTAGTCCCTTCGGTATGGCGGTAGTGGTACTTCCCGCCACCGCCGCTGGCTACGCTCTCCGATCGGTGGAGTCCTCGGGAGTGACGGTGAGGGGAAGTGGCGGCGGTGAAACTCGCGTTAACTCTCGTGTTCTGTGCCGCTTGTCCCCCACCTCTATTTATTAGCGCAATGCGACGGGGGCCCACTAACCATTAGGGTTAGATACCCCCGATCAGGGCTAACCAAGGGGATTGAGCCAGCCGTTGGGCTGGGCCCCTTTGAGATCAACCTAACAGTCAGTACCTATGAGTGCTACAACTTATGATCGCCTAATCGTGTCTATGCATTATTTGTCGCAGCAGCATATTAGCATGTGCATAAACTTTGTCAGCACATATAAAAAGATTAAAACTGTTAGTGCATCAGGGTCTTAGATTGGCTTAAACAAGTAGCTGTCAGTATTGTCAACCTCTCTTGAAGATAGCATGTTTATTTCTTCTCCTCAAATGTGCAGGAGAATTGCAAGCCATTTATTCAAGAGGAAAGAGTACTCAAGTGTACACCAGTAGGTCCTAGAAAAGGTTTCAAATGTCCCTATAGCACTGGCTGTACACCGTAAGGCTCCTTCCCTCCTTCCTCTGCTCTTCACACCAGCAAGCATGCGCTCAAAGAAAAAAAAATACCAAAGAGTTAAGTCTTCTCCTATGCTATTTGTCCGCCACCTTTATTGCATGCACCACCATTGAGGAAAGCTAACCGTGACAGGTTGAAGATCTAGTGCTTTTTAAGACCAAATTTTGCAGTATGACAGAACCACACCTGACCTGATGCCTCCCTTGAAGCTGTGCCAAGTTTTTTTTTTGAACGCAATGGCAGGACCTCTGCCTTTCAATTAAGAGGAGAATAAAGGTTTATGTACAGGTGGAGGGGGCATGCCCCCACAGAGAAGAAAATAGCGAAATTACAGATTTCTTAGCTAATTACCCCCTCCAAGTTAAGGCCCTCTTTCTGGTGCCAGGTTATTGTAGTTGCTTTTCTGGTGTAAGGCTGTATCATCAAGCGTGTTCCGAATTAGGCACAGTGGAGCATGATATATGTGGTCGATTCTTGCTCATTGCTGCGTAGCTACTATTTCTTGTTGTAATGCACCAGTATTTCATTATATTATTATATTTCCTGATTAGCCTCCTAAGTTAATAAAACATTGATCTCTCAATCAATTTCGTGCAAACCAAAGCTTTTGATCAGATGGTCCTTTTTAACTACCACTCTGTGCGGATTATGTTTCACATGTACCCAATCTATCAAGGACAGTCACTACAATCATATTAAACTTCTTGCCTGAGCATTTGAAAATGAATTGTCTGCATCTCTGTTTTGATGTGCTGCTACCTTTTGTTTTCCAGGTGATAAAAATATGTTGACTCCGCAACCTCGGCTAAGAGCCTAAGAACAGGATTTTTCTTAGTTATGGACTCTCAAATAATACCCATTGGGTGCATTCCTGAAGCATGCACTTCTGTTGGTGCAGCTAAATACAGGAGACCAATAGGATTAGATTGAAGACTTAAGGTGAATTTGATTGTGATTGGGTCAGTGGCAGTTGATCCAAGTTCAGGAGCACGGTTAGGGATTCGCTTGATGTATATACAGTTGAAAATTGAAATCAAGTTGATATTATTGTTTCTTTCTAAATCTGAATAGCATTAGTTAGTAGAGTGCAGAAAAGAGGTTTCCACAGTTCCACTTTCTTTTTTTCCCTTGCTTGAACAAAAATAAACTAAATCAAATTCATGATCTTGTTGATTTAACACTGCTTTAAAATGAAAACCTTGCTTAATAAAATTAAGTCTTCCTATTCCTCATCCATAACTGTTTGTGAACTTCAACTTCAGGGATTTGCAGAGTTGGAGTATGGAATGCTTCGCTATATGGGAGCTATAGATGATTCAACCATGCATGATAGTAGCAACTGGTGAGTTCTCTTTATTGATTTTATTGCCTAATTATTTAC
This sequence comes from Hyparrhenia diplandra, assembly GCA_015847255.1. Classification (NCBI taxonomy): domain Eukaryota; kingdom Viridiplantae; phylum Streptophyta; class Magnoliopsida; order Poales; family Poaceae; genus Hyparrhenia; species Hyparrhenia diplandra. The sequence continues at coordinate 788,639 of JADLZK010010174.1, forward strand.
ATGGGTCAGATTTGTTCAGTGATACGATTGATCTACAGAATCCATTCCTACCTTGCTGTTCTTGACCTCGAGTAACAACTGTTTTGGCCTATATCTAACAAGGGTTAACTTTGCTGTTCTAATTCTAGCAAAGCTTGAAATAAGTGAATTTAATCTATGCATGCATGTGCTGTGGCCCAGGTTGCCATGGGCTAAGCCAGCCCACAGGCAATGGTAGCCGCTGCAGCGGCGGCTTCTGCTGCAATGCCCGCCTTGTGCCTTGTGGGCACCCCAGGAGGCACCACTGGACGGTTGTCAGTGTCATTTCCTACTGTTGACGAGGATTAGGGTACCAACACACCGGGAGGGCTTTGGACGCCCACGAGGTTGCAAACAACCTGTACAAGCGGCAAGGATCACAACTTGACTGATAAAACCGATCTAGAGAACGGTTAGGTCGATGTAGAGCTCGATCTCGGCCGAAACTTACCTCGGAACACACTTTGGAAGGATATGTCGGGAGAACGACGCGAGGGTTACCCTAGGGTTAGCAAGGCCACCTAGAACACCCACAAAATTCATCGAGGAAGACGCCGAACAGTAGGGTTAGGGTTGGAGAGTTGATAGTTTGATCGATTGGATGTAGATAGGATCAAATCGCCATGAACCTCTCATTATATAGGGGGGGTGGTCTCATCCCCTTAGGAACCGTCTTAGATGCGTTTCCAAGCACCAGGACCTTCCCAAAACCAATCTAAAACGAATTGGTTCGGACATGGTCTCTTCACGTGCGCCCGTGAAGGGCGCCGGACGCCCGAAATAGGCTCGCCGGACGCTTCCGGCGCAACGCCGGACGCAGTCCGCAGAGCCCCGCGCCCGAAGGGACTCGCGGACGCTAGCCGGGGAAGTGCGGGACGCCAGCACAGCGCCCGACCAGTCCGATCAGAGAGGACTGCACCGCTGGTGCCGCCGTTCGACACCGGACGTAGCCGGGCGCAAGTCGGCGTCAGCGCCTCTGCGCCCGTGGTTTCATCTCCTTCGCCGGATTTCTCGATATTTTGACCTTTTTGGCTTTCTCTTGACCCAAGTCAATTTTGGGTGTCAACATATGCCCCCCCTGTTTTTAGGCGAGGGATACACGAACCTGAAAACAAGACAAACAAAACCAAACAACAAGAATGCCCATCACATCGGTTGTCCAATGACTAAGGGCGTATTGTGTAGCCATTTTTGTACAAGGGCGATGCATGCATTGGCCATTGTTTGGAGAGCACTAGGCCTCTTGCCAAACACTAGAGAAATATTTTTTAAGATATCTCCGTTAATCGCCTTAACTTGGCATTCACCACTAGTTGACTCAAGCACATATGAATTCCCAAAGATAACCTTGACCACTTTGTAAGGACCTTTCCAATTAGGTGACCACTTGCCAAATTGATTGCTCTTCGTCCCTATCGGTAATATGGTTTGCCACACTAGATCATCAATTTGGAATGATTTGCTCTTGACTTTCTTGTTGTAGGCTCTTGCAACTCGGCTTTGTCCTTCTCTATCTCCTTTAGAGCTTGTATCCTCTTATCGGTCACCTCGTCGATATTGTCCATCATCAAATCATGATACATAGTAGGAGATAAATCATTTTGCTTAGCAAATCTGTATGCATCCAAATTGACTTCGACGGGCAACACAACTTCTTGACCATAAACTAGCTCATAAGGAGTGACCTTAGTAGCACCATGCCTCGATATGTGATGAGCCCACAATACTTCCGACAAGACCTAATGCCACCTTCTCGAATGATCATATATCTTTTTCATGATAAGCTTGATCAAAGTCTTGTTACTAGACTCCGCTTGTCTATTGGCTTGAGCATAATATGGAGATGAATTGAGCATCTTAATCTTATACGATTCAGCAAAATCCTTTACCTCCTTCGCCATAAATGACGTTCCTTGATCCGTAGTTAACGTTTGAGGAATGCCGAATCTATGAATAATGTGCTCGGTGATGAACTCAATTACCTCCTTGTGTGTCATGTTCTTCAATGGCACCGCTCCGACCATCTAGTGAAGTAGTCGATAGCAACCAAGATGAACTTATGCCCCTTCGAGGATGGAGGATGAATCGACCAATGAATTAACCCCCAACCATGGAAAGGCCATGGTTTGATAATAGGATGAAACATAGCAAGCCGACACTAATTGAATGTTTCCAAACCGTTGTGATCTTCACAACCTTTGTAGTAGCGAAAGCAATCGGCCATCATAGTATGCCAATAAAAACCAACCCTCCTTAGTAGCCATTTCATCTTCGGAGTCGCTTGATGCGTACCACAAATGCCTTCATGAACTTATCTCATTGCCACTCTTTTCTTGATCGGGTCCCAAAGCACTTCAACAACAAATCTTCGCGGTCCTTCGATAAAGCTCACCGTCACATAACGTATACTTGAAAGCGAGCGCCCGAACATTCTTGTCAACCTTGGCACCGGGATCTTTGCAAAAAAAAGATAAGAGAGGAGTTCTCCAATCTTCCAAATCGGTACTACCATTGTCAAAAACAGAAATAGACTGATTTAAAAGAAGTTTACTTTGTTGTCCCAAATCATAAGTAACATCGTTTGTCCAACTAAATTAGATGGTTGAACCAAATTTTCACCCAAATGTGAAACAAACAAACTTTCATGCATCGGCAAATGTTGTAAATGAAAATATTTATCTTTTACCTCAAAGTCGATGCCTCTTGAGCAAGCAAGTTTGCTCTTTGCACATATTTCACATGCAAATGATCCTCTTCCTTGATATAACCTAGGAAGCACGTTGAGCATAGAAGTTGGCCTTATGATTTTCTTCTCTTGGAATGTCTTTGAATCTTAAATTCGGCAACTTTACCAATTAAATCAAGGCAAATATTGAGGCGAGCACGAAGTGATCCATATAAACATTGACACTCACCGGAAACTTGCTGCACCACAAGTAATGAATCACCAAATGCTTCAACATGTTCAGCCCCTATAGCTTCTAACATGATCAACCTTGAATAAGAGAGCTTCATATTCGGTTTGATTATTAGTACATTGAGACTCCAATCAGCTTGACACAGAAATTCAGTACCATAAGAATTAACAAGAATAATTCCAACTCCGGCACCGTCTTTTGCAAACCGATCCATCAAAAATATAACCGCCATGGGGTAGAAGTACCATAATCCACCTCATAATCAAGATTAATACCATGCTCAACAATAAAATCAGCAAGAACTTGACCCTTTAAAATCTTCAATGGTTCAAAAGTCAAGTCGTATTCAATCAAAGTGTATGCCCATTTGCCCACCCTTCGAGAAAGGATTGACCGATGCAACATATGTTTGATAACATCGGCCTGGCATACTACCACACATGTGCTTGACAAAAGATAGTGTCTCATCTTGGAACAAGCAAAATATAGTGATAGACATAATTTCTTAATATGGGCATACATTTTATCGGGATCGGGGAAGGCGGCGACCAAGATAGGCAACAACATACTCCTTTCCGTCATCTTCTTGAGTAAGAACAACCCCAATCACCTTATCGGCGGCGATATACAATCGGAAAGGTACTCCCCTTCTAGCGCGAAGAACGGGTGGCGAAGACAAATAATCCTTTATCTTATCAAATGCAAATTGTTGGCTTGCCCCCAGGCAAAATCAGCTTCATTCTTCAACTTAAGTATGGGGGTGAAAGAAATAATCTTCCCGCACAAGTTAGCAATAAATCTTCTCAAGCAAGTTCACTTTACCTAAGAATTTTTGCAAATTCTGAAAATGGCATTGTTACAAAATCGTGAAATGACACTATGTCACAGCCGCCTTCGAGGGTGGGTGGGGGGGGTGCTGCCCTAGGGCGAAGCATGCGCGATCGGGGAGGGGCCAATTTGGGGCTGAAGGCAAGAGCGGAGAATATTTGCTTTATTTGTTTGTCCCTAAAAGATTATATCTTGCTTATTTGTATAGCTCTCCTTTGTGACTTGTATCTCAAGCAATCTCGAAGGTTTCCTTATATTTCGAAATACTTTTTACAAGCAAACTCTTATTCTTTTCCTAATAGAAGATTTCCTTATATATAGATTGGAATATCTCCCGCACACAAAAAGTCCAAATCCTAGTCCGAAGCGGAGACGGCGTGGGAGAGGGAGGTGGTGGGCGGCGGCAGCCAGCCCTGGCGCCACGCGCCCGCCCCTCTTCATGGGCGGCTCGGCCAGCTGGGCTGCCCTGGCCTCCCTGGGCTGGGCCGGTCCTGTACCGTGACACACTGGTTTTTCACTTTCACACGGTGGTCCTTGCAGCAGGAATTCATCTTTGTGCTTTGCTTATCCAATTTTTATGGCTACAGTGAGAATGACACTGCCTTCTACTTTAACATGGTGGTCCGTGCAGTAGAAAATAGGCTTTTCCTTTGACGTGTTCAGCATTTGTCCTTGTCCTATCTCACAGTAGCAGACGATGTCCACCAAGTGCAGCCTGTGCCTCTGCCTCGCCACTCGCTTCTGTGAATACCAGGCTCTCATGAGCATTAAGAGCTAGAAGTTTTAATTTCATCTTATCATATCAAACCAATCCCATGTGTTAATGTTAAAATGATGTAATTGGATGGATATTGAAGTTGCCTTTAAAGTGCTAACTAAATTTATTTAGTCAACATAGTTTGTTGCATCTAACTTGTTGATAGATTTCTAGTTGTGTAAATATCATCACTATGAACAAATAGGTTGATGAAGTGTTGAACTGTCATCTGCTACAATTTAATTGGATAGGGCAAATGACTCTCAACGGCTATAAAATATGCCTACCTGAATACATCTTCCACATTCAATGGTTACATATTGGAACTAGGGGAATTTGCCGATGGGTAATGTTTTTGGCATTATTGTATCTTTGTTTGCATGCTTTAACAAGCTAAACATGTTGGCTTACATATATCTAATTCTAAAAGCTATTTAGTAAGCAACCTTAAATATATCGTTCTAGTAACCATAATATATCACCACTTTTGTGTCATGCACCTGTTATGGACCCACAACCATGAAAAAATAACACTACCTTTTACTTTAACACGGTGGTCCGTGCAGCAGAAAATAGACTTTTACTTTGATGACTGTTCACCATTATCCTGTCTCACAGTAGCCGAGGATGTCCACCAGGTGCAGCCTGGCTCGCTCGCTCGCTTGCGTACGTGAATACCAGACAATCATCAACATTAACGACTAGAGGTTTTAATTTCATTTAATCATATTAAACCCATCCCATGTGTTACCGTTAAAATATTGTAGTTGAATGGATAATATTGGAAGTTGTCTTTAATGTGTTAACTATATTTATTTAGTCAAAATAGTTTGTTGTATCTAACTTGTTGATAGATTTCTAGTTGTATAAATATCATCACTATGAACAAATAGGTTGATGAAGTGGTGACTTGTCATCCGCTACCTGAATACATCTTCCACGTTCAATAGTTACATATCGGAACTAGTGAATTACCAATGGGTAGTTAGGCATTAATTAATAATTATTTCTTTGTTTGCATGCTTTAACAAGCTAAACATGTTAGCATACATATATCTATAGTATACAATCATAAATATAACCTTCCAGCAACCATAACATATCAACACTTTTGTGTTATGCTCCTGTCATGGATATCTATAGTATACAATCATAAATATAACCTTCCAGCAACCATAACATATCAACACTTTTGTGTTATGCTCCTGTCATGGACCCACAACCAAGAAAATGACACTGCCTATTACTTGGACGTCACTAGTACTGATTTGATTTTTGCGAGCACTGGCACAATCTTTTTCCGTGGCGGGCACTTTTTTTGCCCGTCCACGGAAAATACTCCGCCACATCCTGTTTTTTTTTTTTTTTTTTGGCATGACGGGCGTGTTTTTGTCGCCACCGAAAGATTTTTTTGTGTGGCGGGCACCTTAACACGCCCGCCACGCAAAATAGCGTATTTTGCATGGCGGGTGTGTTAAGGTGCCCGCCACGCAAAAAAATCTTTAAAATGGCGAGCATCCTAAAAGGCCTGTCCGCGCAAAATAAGTAACCGGCTTGCAGCCCGGGCAAAAGCCCATACTCCCATATCCTAGTGGGCTTGTATATAACTAAAAGCTAGGGTTTTCATTTGCCCATTCACGCCCTCGGCAGCCGGCCGGCGAGCTCCTTCCTCCCCCACTCGTCTCCTCTCTCCCTCTCCTCCCCCAAACTCCAGCGGCGCCCTCCCTCTGCGCTCCTCCCCGAGCTCTCCACTCCCGGGGCGGCGCACCCCTTCGGCCTGGCCCCTCAACTCCGGCGTCTAGGGCGCTGGATCAACGGCAGGGCGCTGCCAACTCCTTCCTCTCCGGCGGCGGCGGCTGGCGGGACCTCTCCGGTGACGGCGGCGCTTGGGAGCCCCGGATCCGCGGCCAACTCCTTCCTCTCTGCCGGCGGCGCTTGATCCGTGGTGAGGCTCGTCGATCCGCGGCTTTCGAGGGGATCAGCTGTTCCCGGGATCCCACAGCGGGGGCGGCACCAGGCGGCGGCCGGCTTCCACGGGGCGGCGGTGGCAGCTCACACGGCGGCAGCGGGTTTCCGCAGCGGCGACGGCTTCCACGGCGACGCGGCGAGGGCTTCCACAGCCAGACAGTCATTGTTCCCGGCCCGATCTACAGCGGGGCGGCACCAGGAGGCGGCGCCGCGGGCCTCACGGCTGGGACAGCGAGCCCGTAAAAGGTGCGAGTACGGCGGTCGCTAGCGGGCTGGATCGACCGGATCGGGCGCCCGGCAGCGCTGGAACCCTAGATGGGCTCGGCGGCCCGTCTAGGGTTTCTTCTATTTTTTATTTTTTGAAAACCTTTACCGTGGACGGGCATTGTAATTCGCCCGCCACGGGATAATCCATTAAGCGTGGCGGGCACTATAGCCCGTCACGGTTAATCCGCGACAACCGCGTGAACTTTCATTGGTGGCGGGCTCAAATGCCCGCTTTAATGCGAAAAAATACAATTCGCCCGCCACGCAAAATGATTTGGGTACTAGTGCGTGTTAACCATTTGGCCTTATCCTGTCACACAGGAGCAGAGGATGTCCACCGTACCAAGTGCAGCCTGCCTCGTTCGCTCGCTTGCGTTTTTAACATATCAAGTAGCATGAACATGTTCTTCACCTTTTTCGTGGTTGAAATAAATTGATGGTTAGCAGGATTTTGAGTACGAGTATGGTGCTGATTTCACAGATATAACTACAAGTTATTTTATTTATATTTCATAAAGTTTTATTTGTATGTCGTGAATGGGACAATTGCATTAATGGTCTTGTTTTGAACTGTAATTGCATCAATGCCCTTTTTTTTTTGTATATTTCAGTTTTCATAATCAGGGACCATTACATTTGTCCCTAATTTTTAACTTTGCATATTTATCCTTGTTTTTGAAATCCAAATTTATTTTCTGCCCCTAGTTCTCAACTCGTGACCTGATGGCAAATTCTGAGCCAAGACAAAAAAAATGTTTAGAAAAAAAGGAGAAAAGACTGAACTATGCCCATCCCTTATCCAAAACATATAGGGAGCGTTTCGTTTCAGCTAGCCAGGCTGAGTTAGGGCCAAATTTCGTTGTTTTGGTTCGGGCCCTCAAACCTGGCCAAGGCTGGCCATCCAAATGCGCCCGTAGCCGGGCGGTTCGAGCGACCGGAGGATCGTTCTTTCACGGCCTGGCTTGGGCCAGCTCGTGAACAAAGTTACGTCACCTCCCGGTCACGCGGCGTTGCGTCACTGGGCCACCCTGCCGCCGCAAGGGTCCTTGTCGTGGCTCTCCTCCACCCACGCACATGGTCCCCGGCCTGACTCCATCGGACGGCGCGTCCCTCGCCGGCCCACCTCTAGGGCGTAGGCTAGAGCCGCTGGGCTAGCCCCTTTCCACGTCGCGGCTGCTACGAGCAGGAGGCGTGGGTGTCGGCGTCCGTTGCCGCCGCAGCGCGCACGCCATGCTCAAAGCAAGTCTGAGGTGGAAACAACGCGAGAGAAAAGGAGAGACACCGGCCTCGCCTACCGCCAAGATCTCGAATGAGGCACCGCCATGGCGAGGGGTTGATGGTCATGCTACCGCCGTCGCCGCGTGCGGGCGGGGCTAAGGTGGGCAGGGCGGATGCATGGACTCGCCGCCTATGAAGTGGCTCACTTCTCAGAGGGCATGGCAGCCGCGTACAGCGCACGCCGGGGACTGGTTGTCGCCGCGGTCAGTGCAATTGAAGTCGTTCGCCACGGTTCGTGGCACCAGCACCGAGATCGGAGCGGGTGGTGGCGGTCGCAGCGCTCAACTTCCCGAAGCTCTTTCTTCCGCCGACATGGAGGTCGGCTTGTTGTGCTCGAAATGCTGCTCCTCGTGCTTGTCTTGGTTGACATACTGCTCATCGTGCTCGTCAAGTGGCCATTGTCATGCGTGCCTTGCTAGCCCTCTTGCTCGTCCGGGCGTGCCTTGCTAGTCCTTTTGCTCATCAGCCATGGAAGAGAGGCGGTGCCGAGCTCGCCGTGCATGCCCTACCGTGGTTCGTCTTGTGCCACATCTGTCATTCACCCGTGCACCACATGTTCGATAAATTGCCTCAATGGTGGTAAACTTACCTACACAAAGAGCAGGTAATCGTACCCAAGCCAAACCAAGCAACCAAACACACACTAAGGCTAGCCGCACAGGGACGAAGCCGGAAAAAAATTTAGGACGGGCGAAAAAAGTCTACGATGATCTTAGACTTTCGTCCCTTTATATCTATAGCTCAAATTTTAGGACGGGCTCTAGGGGGCTTCATGTGCTTGACAGCCCAAACAACCATGAGTTGGCTTGATCGGGCTAGGCTTAGTTTTGCTAGTCAGGCTAGAATTGAAAATGAACCAAACACACTCATACCCTCCTCTACTGCCAATCTCCCATGACCGTGATGGCGGGCGGGCGCTTTGGCCAACGACGTGGTGCTACTGTGCTAGCGCGAGCGCCGCTGGAGCAGTGCGCCAGCGTGGGGCGAGGCACCGCCGGCACGGGGAGCAGCCTGATCCGCAGCAGAGCGGGTGGTGTCGCAGCCAGGCGATATGCCAACACTGGGCTTGTGTGTGGACTAAGCAGGCGTGAATCATTTGTAGCAATTGCATCTCAACCTCTGAATGTTTTGGCATATTGGATGCAAACACGCCAAGAAGTGTGTCACGTTCATGGCATGCCAAGAAGCTTACTTCACATCGTCATCCATATATTAACAGAGATATGCACACCTACAAATACCTCCAAAATCAACACCGACAACTGTGATTTAAAAATGGTAACACTCTCATTAAAACGTCCTATGGGCAGCCAATCCCCGGACAGACGTGGCGCGGCGCGGTGCGCATCCACTTGTCTCTGCGTCGGGACGGGGGCACGGGTGCTTGACGCGAGACGCGGGACGTAGGCCCCTAGGTATGGGGATAGGGAGAGGGGGAACCGATACCAGACGGACACGTCGGGGCATGGATGGGGTGCGCTGCCGAACGTTCTATGTATGGGGGCACGTCCGTGCGCTAGCAATGCCTATTTAAAAAACTACCATATGTGACCATTGAAAGATTAAGTAACTACTCCCTCTGTCCCATGGAGTTCGTCGTTTTTGACTTTTGAACTTCATGTTTTGACCATCCGTCTTATTCAAAATATTTATGCAAATCATAAAATAAATTAATCAATATTCAAGTATCTTCATTGATAAAATAAGTGGTAACAAAAGAAATTATATTTATGTAAAAAATTTGAATAAGACAAAGCATCGAATAAGATGGCACGGAATCGGGGTGACAAACTCAGTGGGGACGGAGGGAGTAGAAATGTAGACAACCTTGGAGAGTCAAAGACACGATCCCGGTTTTACTGATTCCAAAGTCGATACTCACATGCATCTGTCGAGGTCACAAAACATCATTTCTTTTTTCTGCATAATATCAAACGGAAGGGATAGTTGTCCAAAGTAAGAGAATTGTGCACATCAAATTTATACATAGATAAGCACTATGTTTGATAGAATGTCTAGATTTTTAGAACATTTATCGGGTCATATATCCTTGAGGTGAAAGCAATTTTCTAGCAGCCTCCTTAAATGAATTTTTTACGAGGCAGCCGGTTGGATGTGACCGCCTCCAAAAATGAAAATGACCGTCTCCGTGAAACGTCCAGAATTTTTCGAAACGGTTGGATTTTGTTTGTCATCGTCTCCGTTAATGTTTTGGCACCGCCTTATAAAATCTTTTCTATGATAGTGTAAATATAATAAGTAGAGACCACAAATATGCTTGATGTTATTTGGATTCCTAAGGGATTTTGATAAACTAGATAAAAAGAAACATAGACAGTTTTTATAAGAATAATATAGGATTGTGGGGTTCTTTTGTACCAGATTCTCAAAATCCGGAGGATGCAAATGGGGCCTTATTTGTAAGGCTGCCTAGAGCACGGGCCCTCTCCCGGAGAAGAAACTTTTGCGTCTTCCCCGTGGAAGTCTTGGGCAGATCCTCAAATACGACCGTCTTTGGAGCCATGTAGGGTGGAAGCCTCTGTCGGCAAAAGCTTTTAATCTCTGCTTCGGTTGCGCTGGCGGCGTTGGACTTCAGCTGGACAAACGCGCAGGGCGTCTCACCCCAGTTGTCGTCTGGCCTCGCCACGACTGCCACCTCCAGCACCGCGGGGTGGCCAGAGATGACGGATTCCACCTCGATGGAACTGATGTTTTCGCCGCCACACACGATGATGTCTTTGGCCCTGTCCTTGATCTGAATGTAGCCGTCTGGATGCCGGACGGCCAGGTCCCCGGTGTGCAGCCACCCTCCGTCCATGGCCTCCTTCGTCGCGTTGAGGTCCCTGTAGTAGCCACTCATCACCGTGTTCCCTCGGAACATGACCTCGCCCATTGCCAGGCCGTCGGACGGCACGCTCTCCATGGTGTCCGGATCCTTGACGTCCACGTCCTGCATCCCGGCGTGGTGGAACCCCTGGCGCGCCTTGAGCCACGCGCGCTCTTCCGGTGGCAGAGCGTCCCATTCCGGCAGCCACGTGCAGACGGTCGACGGGCCGTACGACTCCGTGAGGCCGTAGATTTGGTAGACGACGAAGCCAAGCCCCTCCATTGCCATCAAGACGTCTGGCGGCGGCGGCGCGCCGCCAGTCATGACGCGCAGCGGCGCCGGCAGTGGCCGTCGGTCCGCCGCCGGCGCGTTCACGACCATGTTGAACACCGTGGGCGCGCCGGCCATGTGCGTCACCTTGTGCCGTGCGATGGCGTCGAAGATGGTCTTGGCCGTGAACCTCCGGAGGCAGATGTTGGTGCCGCCCTGCAAGGCGACCCCCACGTCATGTTCCAGCCGTTGCAGTGGAACATGGGCACGGTCCACAGGTAGGTCGGCATGGTGGTGATGTCGTACGCGAGGACGGCGGCGAGGGTGTTGAGGTACGCGCCGCGGTGGCTGAAGACCACGCCCTTGGGCCGCGCCGTCGTGCCGGACGTGTAGTTGAGCGCGATCGGGTCCAGCTCGTTCGCCGGCCACCGGACGTCGAACTGTGAAGGTGCATCCCTGATAAGATCCTCGTAACTCGTCATGGAGCCGGTGGTTGCGGTCTCGCCATCATCGTCGTCGGCGTCTGAAATTGCTACAAGAACCGGCAGCGGCGTGGTCGACGGAGCGAGCTGCTTCAGCGCGGCCCTTGCGACGTCAAGGAGGAGAGACTCGACGAAGAGCACCTTGGCACCGGAGTGCTTCAGTAAAACGGACACCATGGCTGCATCATAACGCGTATTCAACGTGCAGAGGACCGCGCCGGCCATGGGCACGGCAAAGTGCAGCTCGTACATCGCCGGCACGTTTGTGCTGAGGACAGCTACCTGCGTATTAATGAACGATGTGATAAGCTGCGTATACCTGTTCCATCCACACTAACTAATTCCAAAAATATATATCACTGTCGGCACTATTAGGGCACTCACAATGCTAGAAACTATCGTGGTTTCTATAGTCTCCGGACATTGTGTCAAGAAACTATCTCCCACAATGCAATTTTCTATCATGATGTCACATGACCCACTTGCCACTCTCACAAATTGTCTTGGTTTACGTGAAGACCTGGTTTCTTAGTTAGACTTGGTTTCTTGTGTTTTCCTCTCTCTCTCTTCAATAAATATAGCGCCACATCAGCAAAAAGCAATAAATAGAGGAGTAATAAATGAGAATAGAAACCATGGTAGAGTCTGCATTGTGAGTGCTCTTAGTGCCGAATAAACTGCTATAATTGCTGCATTATGCAGAGTATCTGTCTTCTACGTTTGGTTTCCACACTATCCAAAAATATATATCACTGTCGACGCTATTAGTGCTGATTGTTTTAGAACAGGCAGTTGGTCGTTAATTTACATAACAAACTTTCATGGTTATTATATTAATTATTGCTCCCTTTTTTTTAAGTGTTACATTTGATTTGTCCTAAGTCAAACATTATAATCTTTGACCAACCATTTCTTTTGATTTAGATATTATGATAGTATTTCTCATATCTAAAAAAAATAAATCTTATGGCATGAAACTATATAATTTTTAAAAAATAATGGCCATAGATATACACGTTTTACTAATTAGGACAAAACAATAAAAAAACAAAGATAGTATATATATACTACTTTATATGCTAGAGTCTGGTATTTCTTAGAAAGCAAAATGGATATGATAGCTATTATTAGTAATAAGAAAAAAAGTGTTTATGCGTTGCAACGGCAAAAAAGATAAAAGAACACAACACTATTAGACTCTGCGAATTTTCTTTGCACAAATTGCAGCCTTAAGTGCTGATGCTCCACAATGGTCAAGGTTGTCGTGTCCGTCACACTTCTCATGATCTTCAAGTACCTCTCAGCTGTGTGTGTCTCTTTTTTTTCGGCCACAGCATTTAAAGAGAATTATGTATTAATATTTAAGTAGCTCTACGCACTTGCCGCGTGTATGTGTGTGTGTGTCTTGAGGTGTAGTTTTAGCTTGCGCTCAGGATGTGTGGGGTGCGTGGTGTGTGTTTATGCTGAACTTCAAATATTACAACTTGTACTTAAGACTGAGGCATTACAAAAATATTTTTTTATTTTAGCGGAAATTTCTTGTAAATATCTTAAGTCCATCTCGTTCGGATTAATGGTCAACTGTGTTATGCTTTATTGCTTTTAATGGTAAGAGAATATGGGTTGTTAATGACGAAACTTGTGATAAGACTTTATCAATTTCAACTCTCTCAGCGGTATTGATATAGCGATAGGGATAGCAATAGCCGAATAGGAATGTGTTACTACTCACTCCTAAGGCCGGAAGGAAAGCGCATCACCAAAAAAAAAAAAAGGCTGGAAGGAAAGCTCGCAGGCTTTGCTCGGCTCGGCTCGGCTTGTTTATATTTTTCAATGAGCTAAGCCAACACTTTAGCTCGTGCAGTTAATGAGCCAGCTCAGCGGCTCGAGCTAGCTCTTGAGCCTAATGAGCTAAAACTATTAGCCTTAATGTTTTACTAGTTTCTAGTGACTTCATGTATTGCACTTTACAATTGGTTGATAACTAGATATTGACTCCAATAAATTTTGGAGTACTATGACTATTTGTTGATTGTATGGATAATCAATAATAAATTATGGATGCCTTATGTATGATATAGAGTATGAACAATAAATGATGTTTAGTATAGAATTATAATATACTAGTGCATATTATTTTTGTTTGATTTATTAAGTCGTATGATGAATGGGCTATTAATATATTGTTTCAAACTTTAAATAATATATATTTTTTTTACTTTTTTTATGATAGGCTCACGAGCCTAACGAGCCATCTCGAGCTTCGTAAATGAGCCGAGCAAGCGGCCTTGGCTCTTTAATTCGTTATCTTAACGAGCCGAACGAGCCGAGCTGACTCGTTAAGCCAACTTTACTCCATCCATCTAAAAACATGCAATTTCCACTTCCGAGAAGTTAAGCGATTCTAATTTTAACCAAATTTATATAAAAGATTACTCGACACTTACAAAATAAGAATTAATAGATAAATGATGGAATATATTCTTTTAATAAATTCTATTTGAGACATAAATATTAATTCTAAAACAAAGAAGCTTGTTAGCGTGCTATAGCACCAAACAACATCGAGAAATGGTGCCGCTATAACGTTTTTGCCAACTTCCGACCAAATTCTATAGCCCACAATTTTAAACATTGGTTTATAGGGATAGTATTTCCTCCATCCAAAACGTAAGGGGTCTTGACTTTTTTAGATACTGTCTTTACTATGTATTTTAGTCATAATGTATATTTAAGTGCATAGTAAAAACTATGAATATAAAAAAAAAAATGAACATCTTATCTGTATCAAGTTAGTAAAAGAAGTTGTTTTGTACAAGATATGAGTCAAACATTAAGAATATAAATCATGAATAAATTTTATATAAGCCGTTGAGTTTTGGGAACACGAAAACCATATGAAAAATTGTCTTGAAAAAATGCTTCAAATGGTTGCATGGAAGAGGCTGAAACTGTATTATATTGAAGGAGAAAACTGCACGCTAATTAAGGCATGCAACGCTGCTGCCCGACCAACGTCTGTCTCAATGACAACTCACCACATCACCGCGCGATATGCCGAAGTTTGTGGCCAGCGCGGCCGCCACGCTGACACAACGCTGCCGCACCTCCCTCCATGTGTGCTGATGCCTCTCGCCGTACACCACCGCGGTGCGGTCGCCGTACACCGCCGCCGCGCGGTCAATGAAACTTAGCGGCGACAGCGGCACGTAGTTTGCCGGGCAACGCACCGTGCTGGCGGCGTCGTGCTCCGCCGCCGGCACGGCCTTAGACCCGTCGCGTGGCGGCGGAGAGAACTTAGCATGTGTAATCGCGCGAGCGACGGCGGCATGGGTACCGTAACGCGAGAGCAATGTTGACTGGTACGGATAGCGGAGCTGACGCTGCAGATTTGCTGCGTTGCTGCTGTTGCTGTGGTGAAATGATCTATTACGGAGCAGAACCGCACCCATGCCCGACATCCCCTGCAATGCTGCTGATGATGCCATAGCAAGAGCACAATGCTGCCCGCACAACCGTTTATTGCTCTAAACGGAGATGCCGAAGTAGGTTTTATAGTCAGAGTAGCGTGGTGGTGATGAAGCACAATGATTATTGGTTACACAACTGCCAACTCCTATCCACTCCCACTGTGCCACCATAATTAGCTACGACAAAGAAGCTTGGAAGCTAGGATCGGAGCGAATCATCGAGGGCAGGGGGCGAAGCTAATGATAGCTTCGTCATTAATATAGCGTAATTTTTAACATCGAAATTCAACTTTAGTAATGACAATGAAATTTTGGTCAAAACATACACATACCGGTAGTGGCAAAGGCAGCAACACTCGCCATTTATAACAAAGCGAAGACGACATTCATCACTTTAGTAGGTATTTATATAGTCAAAGTAGCGTGGAGGTGAAATCGCAATCGCCGCTTTGCAACAGCCAACTCCTATCCACGACCAACATGACTAGCTACGACAAAAGCTTGGTAAGCGGTTGACTTGGTCAGCTGAGCTGGGCGTGAGTTTGAATAAAAATAAGCAAGCAAGCAAGCTCTCACATGCAAACATAGAAAGCAGCGAGAGGGCAGAGAGCCAAAGACTCATTGTTTGGGGAAGGGTGCGTGGTTAGCTATAGTACAAGCGCTGGCGAGTTCATTTTTCACTCTCCTCTCTCTTCCACGTTAGATTTTTTTGCCAATCAGTACACAAATAGTTAGCCCAAATTGTCGGTGTTGCGAGAACCGGAGGGTCCCAAGAGACCGACCAGGGAAAGTGCCGCGTGCCCTGCTTCGGGTGGCTGTGCGGGAAGGACCCAAGGAAAAGTAAAAAGGGAGTGACACAGTGGTTTATCCTAGTTGAGGCATAGGGCTGGATATCAAGCCAGCTCGGCTCGTTATACAAACGAGCCAGAAGGCTAGCTCGGCTCGGCTCATTAGTGAGCTCGAGCTGGCTCCGTTTGGCTCGCGGGCCAAAGCATAAAAACATATGCACAAAGATTATAACCATAAATTAGCGAGAATGACATTATATGCATGTAGAAAATAAAATAAACAAAATACATATGAATTTTGAATGGAAAACATAAGTATGCTATCATTCATGAATATGATTCATCGTCCTATGTTGATTGATTACATTGATCGATATAGTATTTGTTATTTATCTTAGCTCGTTAGCAGCTTTCGCGAGCCGGCTCGAGCTGGCTTGTTATAAAACGAGCTGGCTCATTACAAAACGAGCTGGCTCATTATAAAACGAGTCGAGCTCGAGCCGAGCCATTAACGAGCGAGTCGAGCGAGCTAGCGAGTTACGAGTTTTTCGTCCAGCCTTATTCAGGCACGGGTGCCCTACGTCTAGCAATTGTAGTCTCCTCGTGTTACTCTGCACGGAATGCTCGTAGTAGAGGATACAAGTTGTGAGAGAGGAGATTGTAGTCTCCTCGTGTTACTCTGCACGGAATGCTCGTTGTAGAGGATAAAGCTGTGAGAGAGGAGTCTTGGCTCCAAGTCTCTGGAGAGCGGTACAAAAATGGAGGAAGGTTAGGGAAAGTAATGGTTCATTCGTTTGCATGTTATTAGACATATAGGGCAACAGCATGCATATGTATGTGCACCTGCACATGACGAATTAAAAGGAAAAGAAAAACAGCAGGCAGCTAAGACCAGTTATCAGACATCAAGCACTGATCTGGTCAGAACCATGGATTCTGAGAAACGTTCAGAGAAGAAGAGATTTTGGGAAATCATTAGTATGTGCTTACTCCAGCTCATGCCTATGAGAAACGTCGACATCAGTCAGGACCAAGAACTTAGTTGTTTAGTACAGTATTAATAGTTTTCACTACGGTAGTATGAGCTGAAATAAATAAAGCGAATCTTGAGTGATTGGAAAAGTCAATTTCAGAATTTTCAGTGGATGGGATAATGCTGCAACCTGCAATACATGTCTGTTCATACCTCAGTGTGAGGAGACACAAAGCCTAGAAAGTAGAATGCAAAAGGTATCACTGGGGATTACTCAACCTTCTTTGAGAAAAGAAATGGAAACCAACAGCTGTTGGATACCTACTAAATTGACGAAAAGAACGAAGAATGGTTGGAATTCTAAAAGACAGCAACTAACCAAGTTAAATAACAAACAAACTAATCATCCAAGCCACCTGGAGGCTGACACCCGTACAATTTTTTTTTTTTTTTTTTTATGCAATGTACATACGAACAGTTTGGCTCAAGTGCACATGACATATGCAGGCCAGTAACTGCATCTACATACCCTGACCAAGTGACCAAAGCTCATATGTGCACTTTTGCAGCATAGTCTACAAAGTCAACAAAAAAGGTAAATCAATATATATGAGGATTTTATCTGTTCAAATGATACGGCAAATTTGAAAAAAAAAAATACAAACCCAAAATAATAACTCAATTATGTGATTCGTTCAAAAGATCCTGTATTTTGGAATGCTAAACTTCCTAAGGTTGGTTGCTATGCTGTCCAAATAGAATCCAATAGTTCCACCAAAGCAATTCTAAATATAGCAGTATTTTACTGTTGTAACTCCATAAAATATATTCCAAATTTCAACTAACTGCTACATCCAAGATACAAATTTTAAGTACTCATTGTAATGCCAAATGGAACTTCATAACTGCAAAGAAATTAAATAGGTGGAAAGAGCTATACAATCTATCCTCACTGCCTCTCAAGTGCAAACGAAGTTTTTTTTTCTTGGACATTTCTGTTACATCCGATATCAAAATGTTTTTAGTCTAATGCCTGCAGTTTTGAACTGTGATCTTGATTTGCTCCAAGAAAGATAAGGGTGCACATACTTTATTGAGTAAAAGAAACAGTTAAGAGAACCATACAAAAGTATCATCGCCGCCTCCACCTCTGCTTTCTCTGAGCAGTTGGTGGTAGCTTCTCCGAAGGTCCATAAGGAAGTATAGTTCCTGTCTCTTGCTCTATGCGTTGCTTCAGCTCTCTTAGAATTCGGATTTGGCCCAATTTTTCTGGAGATAACTTTTCCCAGTAAATCCCTGCATACAAAATTCTCCAATATTTGGTCACATAAGACTAATTCACAGACAAAAAAAGTGACATGAACTGGCCAAACCTTGTGGCTTTGGGATTGTAGTCTTCGTGAAGATGACCTGAGTAGGGGTGCAGATAATGTCAACTGGCACATCATGAACTAGCAGCTTTTCCACTGGAATGTCATCCACTAACTGCTTGTCATGCACTGTAAGCATAGAAATAGTTGCATTTATATTAGTGACGAGCCACAAACTAAATATGCAAAAAGCAATTCCAAATCCATATAAGAACAGAAAAAAGCACCAACAGCTTTCCAATTCAAAAAAAGAGATGTGGTAGCAGCTAGGGTGGCAGTGGCCAGTGCCCGGAGGAACCGGTAGGGCAGCGAGGTAGGGCACTTGCCCTACCTTGACTCCGCTGCGGATCCTTATCCCTAAGCGCTTCCCGCTGCTAGTCCGTAGCCATGGCGCAGTTTAGATGTCCGAATGGATGATGCTGAACCTGAATACGAACGCAGCCGCAGGTAGAAGATGAGCAGTTGAGACAAAACGTTACTTGGGCTGTGGGCTGGGCTTTCATTAGTTTAGGATGTTATTGGCCTGCTGTGGTGCAGCCGGCCCCATCTTTACAGTCTTGTAGTTCGACGATTTGTGATGTCAGATGTCACCATTTCGTCTTCTCCATCATCAATGTGTGAGGGTGTTATGGACGGCTATGACCGGCAAGGTCTATGGCTGCAGGTCCAGGCCGGTGGCTAGCTGGTCAGGTTAAGGAGTCGGTTTGCACTAGGTTTGGTTTGGATAATTGAGTCCGTCGGGTTGGTTTGATCGAGTCTGTTAGAGTTTGTTAGGATTATTGAGTTTGTTAGGGATACGCCGGTTGGAGTCGAGTCCAGGCTATATATGTACCGATCACCTATCAACGAAGAGATCAGCCGGGGATTGAGATTTAATCTCCCTTGGCCCCCGCCAAAGTCACGTTCCCATCTAATCTCTCTCTCTCTCTCTCGCTGCTTTTGTCCGGGCGCCGACTAGGCCTTCAGCACCGTGCGCCCGTGAATTTGCCACGGCCACCGGTCTCTCACCGCTACGCGCTTCGATCCCTTGGCCGTACCAATCTGGTATCGGAGCCAATGTCGACCCCACCCCCGCGTCGGCTGCCATCGGCGTCTTCCCAGCCGCCGGCTCCATCGCTGCCACCTCCCACCATGCCATCGCTGCCCTGCCGCCCGCGAGTCACCGCCTCACCCTCGCTACCACTCGCCCAACCCATCTCGGCGGCCTCCTCAGCCGCTGCTCAACTCCGCCGTTGCTGCCGTCGCCGCTGGCGCCCGGGCCGGCTCCCATCCCACCCTCCCTCAACGACGCTCTAGGTGCTCGTCACGCCGATCATGCGGGGCATGCAACTTCAGATGGGGAGGTGCTGTCCAGGCTCACCGCGGTGAAGGTCGCGCCCGGCGCCCACCCATCGCCGGCCGCCACCAGCGCCCCAGCTCCAATCGCCATACGGCATGCCGGGCTACGGCGGCATCCCACCGCGTCCACCATCCGGCGTCGTCATCTCCGAGATACCGCCGCCTCCGTCCGTGCCGCGGCGCCGGGGGGCCGGCCAGGGGGCTAAGCGGCACCGCCACCGGCCTCCTCGGTCGGGACGCTGCGTCGTGCCCCTTCACGTTCCCACCTTCTCCGTCGCGGGTTCCCACCATGGAGGAGGCTCTTGGGCACGTTCCCTACCGCACCCGACCGCGGGCAGCGCCGGCGTGGAGAGCATGTCGGACTCGTGACCATCATGGGGGGGGGCATGGGGTGCCACGCTTTCACAAGCTCGTTCCCCACCTATGATGGCAAGGAAGATCCTGCAGGGTGGCTGAACCGCTGCGAGACCTTCTTCCGCGGCCGGTGCACCGGGAGGCTGACAAGGTTTGGCTGGCCTCCTTCCACATGACAGGAACAGCTCAACAGTGGTACTTCACGTCCATGAGCGCAGCGCCGGTGCACCATCGTGGGCGGAGTTCAGGGAGCTCTGTCACCAGCGCTTCGGGCCGGCGCTGTCCACCAACCACCTCGCCAACCTCGCTCGCCTGCCGTTCTCCTCCCCGGTCGAGGCCTATATGGAGGCGTTCCAGAGCGCCTCGCACGCAGGTCACCTCTACCCGGTGCAGCAGGCACGGCTCTTCACCGGGCGGCCTGCCCGAGCACATTTGAGCCACGGCTACGGCCTGCTCGGCGTCATCACCAGCACGGCCGTTCAAGCGTCTCTCGCCGGAGGCGATGGCGGAGCGTCGGAGATTAGGCCTCTGCTACAACTGCGACGAGCCGTACAGCCGGGGGCACAAGTGCGCTCGCCTCTTCTACCTGGAGGCCTCCGACTACATCGTGGAGGAGTTGGACGACTTCAGCGAAGGACCGGCTGCACCTACGCCCGAACCAGCCAGGCTAGCGCGCGCTAGCACGTGCGTGATCACCACGGTGGCCAGCAGTTAGTTCCTTGTTTCCAGGAGTCTGAGTCAGAGTTAGTTAGCCAAGAGTCCTGCTAGTTGGAGTTTGTTAGCTTCTGCAGTCTTGCAGCTCGAGGACGAGCTGCTTGTCGAGGGGGTGAGAAGTGTTATGGACGGCTATGACCGGCAAGGTCTATGGCTGCAGGTCCAGGCCGGTGGCTAGCTGGTCAGGTTAAGGAGTCGGTTTGCACTAGGTTTGGTTTGGATAATTGAGTCTGTCAGGTTGGTTTGATCGAGTCTGTTAGAGTTTGTTAGGATTATTGAGTTTGTTAGGGATACGTCAGTTGGAGTCAGAGTCCAGGCTATATATGTACCGATCACCTATCAACGAAGAGATCAGCCAGGGATTGAGATTTAATCTCCCCTTGGCCCCCTGGCCAAAGTCACGTTCCCATCTAATCTCTCTCTCTCTCGCTGCTTTGTGCTGGCGCCGACTAGGCCTTCAGCACCGCGCCGCCGTGAATTCAAGCCACGGCCACCGGTCTCTCACCGCTACGCGCCGATCCCTTGGCCGTACCAGAGGGCAACAGCATCGGGTGATGCGGTGAGGTCGTGGTGGCACCGGTCATCAGGGAGGTGTCAAGCGTTAATGGCGACAGGCCAATAGTTCAGCACTTCCTGGTTCATGCACTTTCTGCTCCTTCCAGCTCCTGCAGCAAGGTTTTGCAACCGGACCAACAGTCTTAGATTGGAACGGTTCCTGCACTTCCTGTATCACGGCACAAGGTAAAGCCTAAAACCTGAAACTCTTCTTTCAGTCGTTTACTTGTGTCTTCAAATAATCAATTTGCTGTTTATCAATTAATTTGGTTGCGAAGTGCTCATTAACTTTGGTGCTGAATTTTTATATATTTTGTGTTTGATGGTTATGACATCTTTTGTATAGACCACTATAATTATTGATCTGGCCTTTTTTTTTTTTTTTTTTTGCGTCCTCCGCCACTGGCAGTGGCAGCAAGTGCTGCAATGCCAACATGAGGCACACTCTAGGGATGCAGCTGGCCGCCCCTTCCACCTCAAGTCAAAGATCTTCATTGGATTGATAGTAGGAAATGACACTGACTGCCGCTCTATAGTGCCTCTTGGTGTGCCCACAAGGCAAAAGGCAGGCATTGCAGAAGAAGCCACCACTGCAGCGGCTGCCATTGCCTGTGGGCTGGCTCAGGCCATGGCAACCTGGGCCACAGCACATGCATGCATAGATTAAATTCACTTATTTCAAGCTTTGCTAGAATCAGAACAGCGAAGTTAACCCTTGTTAGATACAAGCTAAAACAGTTATTACTCGAGGTCAAGAACTGCAAGGTAGGAATAGATTCTGTAGATCAATCATACAGAATCACTGAACAAATCTGACCCATGTCAACAAACAGGCAACCAGCAAAATCAATAAAGAGAACTCACCAGTAGTTACTATCATGGTTGAATCATCTATAGCTCCCACATAGCGAAGCATTCCATATTCCAGCTCTGCAAATCCCTGAAGTTGAAGTTCACAAACAGTTATAGATGAGGAACAGGAAGACTTAATTTTATAAGCATAGGTTTTCATTTTAATGCAGCGTTGAATCAACAACAAGACCATGAATTTTATTTAATTTATTTTCTGTTCAAGCAAGGTAAAAAAAGAAGGTGAAACTGTGGAAACTTTTGGTGCACTCTACTAACTAATGCTATTCAGATTTAGAAAGAAACAATAATATCAACTTGATTTCAACTTTCAATTGCATATACATCAAGAGAATAGTTACCTCTCCCTTCCCTAACCGTGCTCCTGAACTTGGATCAACTGCCACTGACCCAATCACAATCAAATCCACCTTCAGTCTTTCATCCAAACCTATTGGCCTCCCATATTTAGCTGCACCAACAGAAGTGCATGCTTCAGGAATGCACCCAACAGGAATCATTTGAGAGTCCATAACTGAGAAAAATCCTGCCCTTAGCCGAGGTTGCGGTGTCAACAGATTTTTATCACCTGGGACGACAAAAGTAGCACCAAATCAAAATAGAGAAGCAGATAATTCATTTTCAAATGCGCAGGCAAGAAGTTTAACATGATTGCAATGGCTAGTGGTAGTTAAAAAGGACCATCTGATCAAAATCTGGAAAAACTGAAAAGAAAACCTGAAGCACTAATGCACCCAGTATATGCTTTGTTTTGCAGCACGAAATTGATTGAGAGATCAAGGTTTTATTAAGGTTAATCAGGAAACAAAATGATATAATGACAAGGTCCATTACAACAAGAAATAGTAGCTATGCAGCAATGAGCAAGAATCAACCACAAATATCATGCTCCAACTGTGCCTAATTCAGAACACGCTTGATCATACAACCTTACACCAGAAAAGCAAGTACAATAACCTGGCACAGTTTTGAGGGAGTTGTCAGGTGTGGTTCGTCATACTGCAAAAATTGGTCTTAAAAGCACTAGATCTTCAACCCGACACGGTTAGCTTTCCTCAATGGCGGTGCCATGCAATCAAGATGGTGGACAAACAGCATCAGAGAAGACTTAACTCTTTGGTAAATTTTTCTCTGAGTACAAGCTTGCTGGTGTGAACAGCAGAGGAGGAAGGAGGGAAGGAGCCTTACGATTGTGCAGCCAGGCTATAGGGACATTTGAAACCGTTTCTAGGACCTACTGGTGTACACTTCGGTACCCTCTTCAATAAATGGCTTGCAATTCTCCCTGGCGTTTGAGGAGAAGAAATAAACAGGCTATCTTCAAGAAAGGTTGACAATACTGACAGCTAATTGTTTAAGCCAATCTAAGAGCCTGATACACTACAGTATATGCGCTGACAAAGTTTATGCACATGTTTTACCTCAAAAAAAAAAAAGGTTTATGCACGTGCTAATGTGCTGCTGCCACAAATAATGCGTAGACACAATTAGGCGATCATAAGTTGTAGCACTCATAGGTACTGACCTGACAGTGTTAAGAACCGAACTTGCTTCTGAGGTGTGTCAGGATTGACCTTCACACACTGAGAATTCGAAATATGTCCAGCCTTCCCAACTGGTGACAATTGCATTGCAAGTGTTAATGATGAGCACATAAACCAATTTACAAAGCCACAGGAATAGAACCAAGACTTGTATGTACACAAATTATGTAATGAATGATCAAAATGTGCGGCGTAAAGAACAAACATCCAAGGGAGAGCCCGTTAGCCTCCCGACCGTTGGCCCCGGGGCGGTCGCACCCCTGCGACGCCGGGCGCCGGCGCCGGCGCCTGCCTGCCTCCCCTACAGCTCCAGCGCCCACGCCTCCTAGTCCTCCCTCCTCGCCCTCCCCACGTCCTCCTCCCTCCACTCTACAGGCCCCAGAGCAGCCATGCGCGGAGGACAAGCGCAGTACGTCCTCCCCTCGTTGGTGCCGGCGGGCGGCAGCGGCTGGGGGCGTCACCGTCGTCGATGTGGCCAGTAGCTGCAGATCGCGGGTGCCACCGCCGGATCCGGCGAGTTGCTCCTGCACGGGCCTCCACGACTTCAGCCCCGTCATGGACGACCGCCGCCGCCCCCGCCGGCGTCGGCTGGCTCGCGCTGCGATGACCTCCGGCTGCCCCGCTGGTTCTGCGTGTCTCGCCGGCCCGCATCGGACCGCCCGCCGCCCGTCGGCGTCGACGCAGCGCCGACGGCGTCTCGACCGAGGCCTGCCGCCGTGCTCCAGATCCGGGTGTGGGGGCGGGCCGCTACTCCATGGCGCTGCCGAGCGGTCGGCGGCCGATCTCCACCGACGTTGCCGTTGGCCACGCCATCCATGGAGCCGAGAAGCGGGGCCACATCCCGCCCCGTTGCCGTGGCGGCCATCGCGGACACCACGTTGGAAGCCGCCTCCGACCTTGCCCGGCTCGTCGGAACGTCCCGAGCTTCGGCGTCGCCTTTGCTCTCGAGCTCGTCCTCTATCCGCGATAGGGGACGTTGAAGAGGGCGAGTTGGTGGATGGAGACTTCGACGCTCCTTCCTCGACCCACGGCCTCTACCGGCAAGTGTCTCTCCGTCGAGGCTCGCCCCTTCTTCCCCTCCTCCGGTCGGCGGGACCAAGGAGGAGCGTTGGGTCGATGTCCCCATGTCCGACCGCTCCGACGACGAGTTCGAGTTGCCGACCACCGCCGCCCGACTTCCGCACCCTCCACCGCAAGCTAGCCCACGGGGCACCGGTCCTCCTCCACGGGGCCATCTGCTTCCCCCATCCCGCCGCCTGCGGAGCTGCGGGATGGGTGCGCCGGGAGGACCACCTGCTGCCGGTGGCCGATCCGTCGAGGCCGCCCGAGGTGTGGCTTCCGAAGTCCGGGCATCGGCACGCCCCAGTGTGGTACCACCGCCCCCGCCATGAAGAAGAAGCGCCAGGCGGCCGCCCCGGCCGCGGCAAGAAGATGGTGACCTCCGCGCGGCCGACGCGCGGTGCAGCCGCGTGGACGGGTCGCAAGGGGTGGCGAGACGCGCGTCCGGCCCACCGTCTCGGACCCCACCGCCGCCTCCTCCGCGCCGCCACGGCCGGCGTGAGGTCCTCCCTCGCCAGGCCGCATGCGCCGCCCATCGCCGCCCACATCGCCCGAGACCCGCGGCCGCCGGAGCTTGTCGGGTCTTTGCTTCAATCGCTTTCCGGCCGAAAGCACGCCCACGCGTTCGCACCTTCCCGCCGCTACGCTCTCGCGCCATCGGCGAGGGGCATCGGGCGCGTCACGCCGCTGAAGGTGCCAGAGGCAGGGGCTGCGCGGTCGCCCAACCTTGCAGACCGCGACTGGTGCACGTCGTTCTTGCCGGGGCTCCACCACAGGCCCTTTGCCGGCCTGAATCAACGGCGGTGTCCGCGGCCCCGATCCGTGTCGGAGAGATTCTCTGTCCGGCTCCATCGGCTTCGACGACGCAGCGAGCGTGGGGACCCTCGACGCACACGCCCTGCGGGGTGCCCGGCCGTGTCCGCCGTCGCCGCCGGCGGCGCAGCGCAAAGCCCTCGAGGTGTGCTCAGCCACGTCACCGACAAGCCCGCGTCAGCAGTGTTGCGGATTGACTCGTGGCGCGCTCGCCGGGCGGCGGGGGCCCCGTGACATGGGATGACCCAATGCTCGTTGAGCTCGCGGCCTCCATCGCCGTGCGCCCGCTTCCGCCGTGGAGGGAGGTCGTGGCGGCCCCTCGTGTCTATGGTGGCCGCTGCGTCTGTGGGTGCTTCTCCATCTGCCACCGCTCCAGGGCCGGTGGACGACTGGTGGGCCGACTTGGTTGAGGCCGAGTTCGCCGTCCCACTAGTCACGATCGTGTTGGACGCTGCACCAGGCACCCCCTCGGCCTCGCCGCCTAGGGCTCAGGAGCTCAGTGTGCCTGCGTTGCAATCTGAGGTCGGCGACGACCTCCCGGTGTCTGACGCTGGTGGCACTGAAGCTGGTGGCGACGAAGACGGATGCACTACACACTCTTCGAGCCCGGTGCTCGTGCCGTCGGCTGAAGAGTTCATAGCCGCCTTCAAGAGGCCGCTGGAGCCATCCATACTCTCCACGCCGGTCTTGAGGAAAACGCGTCCGCGCCAAGACGACGCTTCGAGCTAATGCCGAAACGTAGTGCTCGGCTCGCTGCAAAGAGTGGGTCCAGACTCCATAAGCCGGAGGACCGGGCAAGGAGAGTTTTGCTCAAGAAGATGGGGATTGAGGTCGAGGCCGAGCGTGAGGATGCGCGATCTCCTTTGCCGAAGCCGCAGTCGCTCTCGCGGGCCCTAACGGCGAGGTCAACATGGAGGCCATGCGGGTCTTCCCCGCGGGGAAGAAGCGCCGCATGGCCGAGAGTGCTTGCGGTCTAGTCGCGACATGGTTATCTTATAATTAACCCCGGGTTGCATCCATGAGTTAGGTTGCTTGCTTTTACATTTGTGCTTTGTGTTTCGTTACGTTTTTTGTTTCTCTTTTCTTAGCGCGATGTCCGCTCGGCATCCCGGCTTAGTTTGTCTTTGGATTTGGTTTTCCTCCTCTTAATGAAATACGGTGAATGGCCCCGATCGAAAAAAAAAAAAAAATGATCAAAATGTGCAGCACATGCGATAGGTTAATCACACAATTATAATCTCTTGCTCCTACAGATGATAACAAAAGCAATTTTTGAGTCCCCATTTGGATCAGAGAAACCAAAACATTTTAAGTGCCTGGTCTAGTTACATCTCATTAAAAACAAAGCAACGGCATGGTCAACTGCAATGCAGCGTTCCACATCACGCTCTAACAGAAACACAATTTGCAATGACACAAATTCGCACGAGGTTATCTAACAACCTAATCTGCATATCTGCACTCGGCATAATTTCACACCAAAGGAAAGGTGGGCCGCCATTCAGCTCCGTTTCCTCCCGTGGAAATTTGCTAGTACAAGCCTACAGCAAACTAGAGCCGAAGATTGCGCCTGCCTCGTGGCTGGCCGGCATAGTTAGGAGGACGCAGAACGGGCGGGCGTGAGGGCGAGCGCGCTAGCTTACCGCGTCTGCGGCGGCGGGGGCGCCGTCGAAGTTGGGGATGCGGTGGTGGACGGGGCGCGGGTCTCGCGCGACGCCCTCGGCCTCGAGCGCGTCCCAGACCCGCTTCCGTATCGCCCACTTCCAGGCCCGCGGGTCGGCCTCCGCCGCCGCGGCGGTGGACTCCATCTCGGCCCGCGCCGCGGCGTCCAGGCGGAGCCGCTCGGCCTCGAAGGCGGCCGCGTCGAACGAGGAGGACGACGAGCTCCTGGCCGCGGACGCCACGGCAACCGTGGCGCGGCGTGAGGCGCGCGCGGTGCGGCACAGCGGCAGCGGCGGCGTGGCGGGGAAGAGGAGCGGCATCGCTTGGCTGATTTGTGGGCACGCTCGCTACTCGCGCGCCAGGTAACGGATTCGGGGAGGTTCCGCCCGATCATGTCCAAGGCTGACATTTGGGCCCGCAGAAGCTGCCACCGACAATGCCATCATTTTTTTTCTTTTTAAAACTTGATGGGCACTTAGAGCAACTCTAACAGATACCCTAAATTTTTCTCCCAATAACCATAAGCCTAGGACCTCACAAAAAGAAATAGGGTAGGAAAAAATTGTCAATGTCCAACACTACCCTATAATTGTCTCCCAATAACCAAATCTGGGCCCACTAGATTGTCGGTCCCGCAGGGGATCGCCGTCCTCGTCTCCCGTCCGGCCGCGACCTCCTCGCGCGAGTCCGTTGCGAGCTTCTTCTCTCGCGACCGGGCATCGCCTCACGTGTCTTGTTCGCGGTCGCCCAACAGAGATCGCCGCCGCCCACCACTGCTGCAGTTGGCGGACCCAGCAGGGTAGCACGGTAGTCCCGCGACTACCCAAAATTCCCGATGACCAAGGTAACGGATCACTGTAACGAGAACTGTAGCATACTGTGGTGCCTACCCAGTGAAATGATTCTAGGTCTGCTCATCACGGGTATCAGTCTACAAAAATAAAATAAAAATTGAATGACAAAATTGAATGATAAAATGAAATAATAATTGCCCGGGTATCAACTAGTATAGTATGATCCTACTTGCAGCAACCCCTTGGACCTGTCCCGCAGCAATCTGGCCGTACCTCCAGCGATCGAGAGGCTAATCTACTCTGACGACGATGGGCACTGCAAATTGTTATGACCACCGATCGGTAGTCATCGAGTGTACGATCGATCTGTGCACGACTGGGGACGTAGTACGGCGAGAAGACCTGGCGGCCGATCGAGTACGCAATAAAGTTCTGGTCCGGCGGCCTAGTACGCGAGCAAACAAGGACGGGCGATGGTTGTGGCGTCTAGAGCCAGCCGTGGCGGCAAACAAGGACGACGACGTGCTGGCGGCCGAGTACGCGAGAACGTGCCAGGTCCGGCGGTCGAGAAGACCTGGCGGCGGCGCCCTTGCCGAGTACGCGACAACTGCTGGTGGCGGCCAAAACGTTCGGCGGCAACTTGAGGGAGAGTAGAGGAAGGGGAAGGAGAGGTACCTCGGCGGCAAACGGAGTCCGACGGCGCGAGCAGAAACCTACTCCAACGTCGCGGAGGAAGTTCCGTGAAACTTCTCTCCTGTGCAAAACCTTCTTGGGACGAGGATAGGAGGGCGTGATCGAGCACGGAGATATACGCATTCCTTGCCGGTCTTTTTGAAGTTGCCCAAAGATTGGGACATAGTATTGGGTATTGTGAACAGGATGTGGAGGAGAGTTTTTCTCTTTTCCTCCTAAAAAAACAGGATGTGGAGTTGGTTTAGGGTACCGTTGGAGTTGCTCTTACGGCCCTATATTTGAAATCACTTGCTTAGCAGAATCGCGAGCAATGAAAGTATTTACAAACTCCGGGGGGGGTACAACCATACATCAGATTGCCCCGAGTTCCAAGACATACCGAATCTAGCAAGCTCATGAGCTACTGAATTACAAGAGCGTGGGATATTTCGAATAAAATCACAACTAAAATTATCACTAAGGTACTCCCGAATGCTTTGGAACAGGACACCTTCTGGAGCTAGGTCCTGAGATCTTGAGATCAGCGCATCTTTCAGCAAAGCACGGTCAGTCTCAATATAATTCTGGATCTGCCGTGTCTTTGTGCTGCCTCTAACGCCATGCTTCAGCCATCAAAGCATCTCGCACTGCACTTACATTTGCAGCTCCGGCCAACACCGGATCTCCACTACCATCTCTGATAATAAATCCACATGCACCTGCTAGTGATTCAGCTCTGAAGGCTCCATCAACGTTTATTTTCAACCAATCCCCTTGTGGTGTGTCCCATCTCTGATGGCATGCAACTGCATGGGCTGTAAGAACAAATACATCTTAGGGGATCTCTAGTAGTAGATCAGACGGGTATAAATTGTAACAAATTGACGAACAGCAAGCATGTATACTAGATATTCTTAATAATCATTCTAGTATATCTACAAGTGAAGAACAGATAATAACAGAGACTAGGAGTATTGGTGTTGCCTGAATTCGCCATGGAGGTCGCCGGTGTTCTCCTAGAGCGGACGTCGAAGCAGTGGCGGCGTTGGAGGCGTTCTTCCCGTCACTAGCTGTGTCCCCTTGATTGGACTGGGATTAGGATAGGTGGGAGGTGGCGGCAGTGAATCACATGCCTTAAGCCGCTGGTCCCCACCCTCCTATTTATGCACAGCGTGACAGGGGCCCTCCAACCCTAAGTTGGTTTGGGCTCCCCCGATCAGGGAGTTGACCAAGTTCCGGTGTGGACCGTTGGGCCCAACAACGGGAGGAGATCAATACTAACATTCTCCCCCTTGATCTCTTCTAATCTAAAACTCCAATAAGCATATCTCCCACTAGGGAGTTCTTTGGGAATTCTCGGCCTCCCGATTGGTTCGGGTGAGTAGTAACTGAAATACTCCTCCGTCCCAAAATAAACGACGTTTTGGGTTTTCGTACCACAAGTTTGACTCGATTTGTAGAAAATACGTAGAAGATTTAAATCTCCAAATAAATTTGTTAAAAAACTAGATCAAAAGATCTTTCCAATGATACTAATTATGTAATATAAATATTAATTCTATTTTAATATATAATTGCCGCAGATGTTTCGGGAAGGCGAAAACGTCGTTTATTTTTGGGACGGAGGGAGTATAGGTCATAGGTCATGTACGTTGCCTGGGTTGTCCACCGGTTGCCTGCTCGCGTTACCTGTGTTGTCCACCGAATTGAAGTGTCCACCACCTCCACCAGGTGTTCAATGCGGCGATGACCGTCGCCCTCCCCGACCGTCGGCTTCCCCGAGGAAGCCGCAGCCAACCCACCCACTCGCGCCTTGAATCCCGGCGGGCTCGCCATCCCACATTCCTCGCGAGCCCTCTCACCTTCCCGCGGTGCGCCTTTAATCCTGATGCCGCCCCCCTCGCTTTCCCACCGCCGCATCCCGCATCCATAAAACGCCCAGACCACGACGCATACCAGAAGGACTCGTGTCGTCGGATGGGGAAGTGGGCGCGAAGTTGGCCGTCGTCGGCGTCGTCGTCGTCCGGGTCGTGGGCGCTGCTGCGGCGGATGGGAGAGGATGAGGAGGTGGTGGGGGTGTCCATCGGTGGTGGTACTGACGACGCCGCTGCAGGCGGCAGCGAGGGATTATGCACTTCCCGTGCCGCCTAGAGGACGAGGCTGCACGCCGCGGAGGTTGGGCCTGCCACGCCGGAGGGATGAGGGCGCCTCCTCGCCCGGCCTCGACCCGCCGCCGGATCCGCGCGGGAAGGTCCAGCAGCTACGTCCACGTCCGCCGGTCCGCGAGCGAGCGCCGCACTGTCTCGCCCAGCTGGCTCGCGAAGAGGCGGAAGGCAGCGGATGCAACCCGGCGTCGTCCCAGCAGCGGATGCAGCCCGACGTCTTCCCAGCAGCGGATCCAGGCCTGCGGCCGGCGTCCTTGCCGTTGGCCGCGGATCCAGCCCCAGCGGCGGCGTCCCCCGTTGGCCTCGACTCTGACACGGCGGCTGGCGACGTCCTCTCCGTCTTCCCCAACACTGGCAGCAACAACGGAGGGTCTTCCTTCATGGCTGCAGAGTCCTACCTCAGCAACAATGGAAGTCCAGCTTCACCAACAAATACATTCCCATCTGAGTCTTGGTGGTGCTCGGTTCCGTCATGGTGACTCCGTACACGTATCTCTGAACTCTCTGAACATGTATCTCTGAACTTTTCTCAATCGATTTGAGTATTCAGTTAGTTTAGTTTCAGTTGTCTCTGAACATGTATCTCTGAACCTGTTATCTCTGTTTCAGTTTAGTTTAGTTTCAGAGTTTAGTTTCCCCATGGCACAGATCGACTGCAGTGTGTGTACTTGATCCTGTTATTTGCTTATTCAGTTCTCTGTATTATTATTTTTTTGTGTAGGATGGCAGGCTGCATCTGGTGGATCGGCAACAGCTCTGAACTTAAGTGTACTGGCAGTAGCTCTGAACTTACTGGCAGAAGCTCTGAACTGGAACTGCTATCCAACAGCCAAAGCTTGGTGGATCGGCAATGTTTCTGAAGCTCTAATGTTGGTGTATGCCACTATTTTGAGTACTTATTTTAGTCAAGTGTGAACTGCTATATCATTTCAGTTAAGTGTCAGTTTAGTTTCTGTCAGTTAATATGAACAGAGGTGCTCCACTAGGTGTCCTTAAGTGCACTCATTCAGTTAAGTGTGAAATGATGTCTCTTCGAATGTTTAGAGTATGCTGCTATTTTTTTTTATGCATTTTTGGATACTGAATGTTAGTGAACTGCTATGTGCTTTCTGATTGGTATCTGTTATCTGAATGTGAAAGCTTTCATCCTGTTATCTAGACATAGCCTGTGCCACTGTGAAATTTTCTTGAGCTAGGATCCAGGAGCTACAGAGATACAGGCCACACACAATCAGATAGAAGATCACAGTTGCAAGTATGTATTATTTTTAAGAAAATCCCGCTGCAACGCGCTGGGTATTCCCCTAGTAACTTACATCAATCTTATCTTGGTCTTAATTTAAATATTTAACTTAAATGCTTAGTGCTTAGCTCCGTCTCATTATAAAGAAATGTGTAGAGCGCGTTTCATCGTCACAGAAAAATTTCGTTGGACTTGACGGCTACAATACATCTCTCTAAGTTGAAATAGAGTCCTTATTTCTAACTGGGCCCTAAATGTCCGTAAATCATAGGCTTTCCCTTAAACCCATGTCGATTGTGTATTTTCTAAATACACCGGGTGGTAAGCCATTGTAAGCGGATCCGTAAAAACTTACTTAATACTTATATGCTTAATAATCTAATGATGATTCTGGACTTTCCCTTTACAACATATAACTTAGTGTCAATGTGTTTGGCGGCACACTTGACCTGTTGTTTCGTGAGTAATAAATTGCTTATATGGTTATTGCCGTTGTCAACTATTATCAATTCAGTGTACAGTTACCTTAATCATTTACCTGTTCCTCGGCCACATGACATGCTATATCATAACTTTGCATCTCTAATGATACCGAACCTGTTTCATTGGAGCTTTTCCATAATAAAACCCCAACTATAAGTATTAGCAACAATTGTGGAGTTGTTGCAAAAACTTACCATAACTTAAGACTATGTACCCACATCTATTTGTGAGTACTTGTTCTTTCTCTAGCATGAGACCGATACTTATAACTCCATTCCAATTGATCTATAGATGGAGTGGTCTTTATAAAAACAACCCTGGGATGAACCGAGTCGAGGGGCAATCTTATGCATTTATTAAGCTTTCAACAAACTGAAGCATATGGTACCATCTTTATATGATCTATTTCTTACCGATTCTAATCACACTAAAAACTCTTTCTTCTTGATTTTGATCACACTAAAATTTCTAAGATATTGCCCTTGACCACGAAGAACAGGCGTAGGTTTTCTCAAGATGCATAACTTATTGCTTTGCAATCTTTTCTAAGTATGTATTTGCGATAGTTCTAATACTCCTTCCTTATCTCATTGAGTTCTAATTGCTTAAAGAAGTGACATTTCACCAAGATCATTCTAATTTTTCTCGGGGAATAAATTTCCAATTCTATAACTCGTACTAATGCATACGTCATCTTATTCTCCTTAATCGAAACTTTCTTATTATCGCATTAACCTTAGATGCCACCGTCGGTGTCTTACATCAACCCATAAATGTATTTCTTCTTATGTTATCCTATGTGTTATATTCTTATGCAACTATCTCATACTAATCCCCACCGAGGAATATTTTCTATATATCCATCGATGTAATTCGGAATTGTAATGTCACCGATACTTATTGTAGCATACTCATCCTCTTCGCATAAATCCTTTCATTATAAGCCGTACTCTTTACACACTTTCCTTTGGAGTCACTTTTCACGTTGTAGACCCATATGTAGCCTACTTGATTTGGCTCCATTAGGAATATCCTCTTCTTATATCTTAACGTATTCCCTTTAGAGTCACATCTTATCTTGTAGACCCATAACGGCCCTCTTGGTTTGACTCCATTGGGACTTTCATCTTATTCTTACATAACAACTAAACACTTCAAAAAAATAGGTATGTTTTTATAGCCTTATTCAAACGAGGTGTAATGACCTTCTATTTGAAATTCTTTTGGTCCGATAAACCTCATAATCATCTCGATATAACCCGACATTCATTGTTTGGCGCCTTATGGGGCTATTGCTATTCTTCCTCTTGCTCAACATAAGGCTCTAAGGATCCTGAAGGACAAGTTCCAAATTCTCATTATTTATCGGCAAGGGAGAATCGACAACAGGTGTTGGCACTTCAATGTTTGACATTATTGGTGCAACAAGAGCAAGTAGCATAAAGTATGGTTCTTAAACATCCGAGTGGGCACATGTACCCGTTTTCCCTTAAAACTTATTTCTTGTACTACCTTGCTCCCCCCGATTGCTCTCACTTGAGGAATTAGGTCTTTAAACCATGCTTCCCCAGCATTACTCCATCTTATAAAAGATAGTGTATTCTTAAATTTCTTATTTTGGGTTTAATCTGCTAAAATCATGTAGTACCTCAAGCAATCGATTAAACTCATTAATCTACTAAACTCATAAAGTGTCTTGAGCACGGCTTAAACTTAATATTTAGGGGTATCTATCTTATTTATGATCATTGTACTCCCATAACGATCACATTTATCTTTATAGATCACTCTTAGCTTCAATGAAATGTAATGCACCGCATTATCTAAGATCTCATATTATCTGAAGTATAAGGGAGTATCTTTCTTAGTATCTTTCCCTGATTATCTTACTTTTCTCCCCTCGAAATGTGGCATGAATTTTTCTACCACAATTCGAAACCATTCTAAATTTTATTTCTTAACTCTTGTGGGAGTACTATTTTCTTGTTTTAATTAGACAACTAAGCTTAGTGTTTTAGATTCTATTGAACCTTCTATTTAAACTCATTGAGTGCTTTGAATAATAATCGCTACACAATAGAAGTGAAGTACTAGGATAGCATAAGAGCTACTCCAAACTTCTCTCCCAATGTAGGATATAATGAAAGCACATGAATTATCCCACGATGCAAGATAGTATGCAAGCGAGATAGTTCCCTTGAAGGGACTTAAATGCCAAGATTGGCTCTTATTGTCATATTTAGAAATAAGTCTGAATATTCTATAATACACATGCTTAATCCGACGTTGGTCAGAATAAACATGCATATAACTTATTATAACTCTTATCGAATGGTGAACTAAAATAAACTCTGCTGATAGTGAGTACATTACATAGTGCTTAACTTGAACTTTTATTGCTCTAACTTATTGGATTGATATCCATGAAGTCAAAACTTTAAGTTCTAATCTATAACACCGTAGAATAGAACATTATTCTTCTACATCAATTCTACATCACCGTTGGGCGTAAATAGAATTAATGCATGAATCTCATGAATAACAAGTATAATATCTTTATACAACTTTGGTCTAAAGAATACTAATATGACTAATACAACATTCTTTTTCACTAATTCTATATCACCGTTGGGCAGAAATAGAATTAGTGCCTTGTCAAATTCATAATATTGCTATTACAACATCATAATACAACTTTGGTAACATACACAACTATTCTTAGATACTCAACATCACTACTGGTGTAAACTTTATCTTTTATCTTAATCTTCTCTCTAAAAAATTGGTGGGTTTGACACAAAAGGTTTATCGAGATTCAAACTTAAACTGAAACTATAAATTATAATATTATTATCATCAACGTTGGTCGAAGATAACAGTACCATAATATAACTTAAAGCAAAAACTTTCTACTCCTCTATTTAAATTTTCTCGTTGGTTCCAATTTAAATAGAGGACGAAGATCTTAATTGACGGTTGAATCTGAATCTTACTTTCCTTATCCGCTCTCCGAAAAATCTTACACATTAGTGCACTTTTCCCGAGATTTGTACTTAACTAAACTCATCAAATAATATTTCTAAAATTCTTTGCAGCGGAAATATATATACTAAAATCTGAAATTTCTTTGACCGTAAGCTGTCTCATAATACTTATTTCTCTCTCTAAACAAATTATCCCGTTCGTTCAAATTTGAATAGGGATCGAATTTATACTCAAAAATATCAAAGATAATAGCTTATGGAAAAAGAAAATCTATTCAAATAAACATAATCTTAATTTTTTTGAATAAACATAATTGCTTTTTAAATTAAATTCTCTCGTTGGTTCGAATTTAATTAAAAGAGACAACCTTAAATTAACTTATCGAAAAACGTGTACTAAAATTAAAATTTCTTTGTCCGAAACATGCTAAATTACTAAATTTCTCTCTAAAACAAATTATCTCGTTGGTTCAAATTTGAATAGAGAGACAAATATACTCAAAATATAAATTTACAGTTTCTAGATAAAGAGAAAACTTAAACCGATACTTAATTTCTATTCGCCCAATGGCCTTTGCGAGCTGCCCATACAGCCCGCAT
Organism: Hyparrhenia diplandra; assembly: GCA_015847255.1. NCBI lineage: Eukaryota > Viridiplantae > Streptophyta > Magnoliopsida > Poales > Poaceae > Hyparrhenia > Hyparrhenia diplandra. The sequence continues at coordinate 824,703 of JADLZK010010174.1, forward strand.
AGCTAAATGAGTATACTTTGAAAAATTCTTAGCGGCGGAAACTAATGAATAATCTTATAATAATTCTTGAACCTTGATTACTAATTGTTCTTAAAATTAAACTCTCCCGTTGGTTCGAATTTAATTAAAAAGACAACGAAATATTACCGAGCAGCGGAAACTAATAAAAGATCTTATAATAATTCCCAATCATCTTACCTTGCTTAATTACTCTCTGAAAAATTTAGTCCCTTTGGTTCATAAATTTAACAGAGAATAAAACTCAAAAACTCAAAATATTGCTGAAATTGTAAAGAAAAAAATGTAAAAAACTTTACGGTTCTTGATTGGGCTAAAAGAAAACAATTTAGGCCCAGAATCGAAAAACCGCCCGACAGCCCGGGTAGCTATCTGTGGCGCGCGAGCAGAGCCGAAAAACGGCCCGGCCCAGTGCACATTTTTTTTTATTGAGTCCTGATTTTCGAGGAAAAAATGGAAAACCAATTCCTCCTTAAATGGGCCCGGCGCGAACCATTCGGCCCAACACCGCTTGCCTGACCCAAGGCCGCGCTGAGACGCACCGCATGGGCCACTTGGCCGCAGCCCACGTAAAAGGCGTCGGTAGCGATCCGAGTTGTCCATACCCGAATCCCTCAATCTAACGGCGCCGAGTTAATCTCGGAGGTATAAAAGGTCTGGTTCGAGAAACCCTAACTCTAATCCCATTCGTATTTTCTCTCGAACTCCCAAAGAACCGGTGAGAAAGCACCGAGGCGACTTGCCCTCGGCCACGTGGTCACGCCGGCGACGCAAAAAGCCACCGGCGCCCGGTGAGGAAAAGCGCCGGTCTACGGCTGCTCCTCCCGACCTTTCGATCTTATTCCTCCCCTTCTCTAGTTCTCCATCCACCGCGCCCCCACGGGAGCCCACGGCGAAGGTGGCCGGAGATGGGGAAGATGACCCGGCGCCATCGCGGGATGCATCGCCCGGCTTGTGGCGTGCGGCTATGCCGCAGCGGTTCCGTCGATTCGTCCATCGGTGGTGCCCTTATGCCGACGAAGGTGAGAAAAAGGGTAGGATTTCTTTCACCCACGGGATCGACATTTTCGATGGTTAGGGTTTCGGTTCGATTATTTTTTATCTTCCCGATCCGAAATCGGTTGCTATTCTTTGTTCTAAGAAATTGACTTGACCTAGATTGTACTAAACCGACCGGGCCGACGAGAAAACATTGATCCGATCTAGATCCACCGACTAGACCTAGACCTAGGCTCTGATACCATTGTAAGAACAAATACATCTTAGGGGATCTCTAGTAGTAGATCAGACGGGTACAAATTGTAACAAATTGACGAACAGCATGTATACTAGATATTCTTAATAATCATTCTAGTATATCTACAAGTGAAGAAACGAGATAATAACGAGAGACTAGGAGTATTGGTGTTGCTCGAATTCGCCATGGAGGTCGCCGGTGTTCTCCTAGAGCGGACGTCGAAGCAATGGGCGGCGTTGGAGGCGTTCTTCCGTCACTAGTGTGTCCCCTTGATCGGTTGGGATTAGGATAGGTGGGAGGTGGCGGTGAATCACATGCCTTAAGCCATTGGTCCCCACCCTCCCTATTTATGCATGGCGTGTGCGGGGGCCCTCCAACCCTAAGTTGGGTTGGGCTCCCCCGATCAGGGAGTTGACCAAGTTCCGGTGTGGGCCGTTGGGCCCAACAACGGGAGGAGATCAATACTAACATGGGCATGCAACTGCATGGGCTTGTTGGCATGATCCGTTTCCTCCAACATCCTGTAACTAGCGGAATTCCTCGTGCGTTGCTGCGGGAATTGCTTCTCAATCGATACATATTATTATTGTTATATACAGAAGGATGAACGTGTCTTCATAATCAATCATGTTAACCGCTCGAAGCATAAGATCAACACCTTGCTATGGGCATAAGAAGAATATATGCATGGTTAGTCTATACAAACCCCTAAAAAGAGGGATGAATGAGATTAGACTAACAAAAGATTACTCAAATCAAGATCCCATAACTCATCGTTTAATCAAGAGAGCACTCCGAGCAATGTTAATACTTAATACTAAAAGAAATTGATGGCAAGTGATCATAGAACGTTGCGGCTGCCGCTTCTCCTCGTCATCCACCTCTCCTCCGCCGCCGTTAAGCGGCGCCGGCGCCGGGCGGCGTTTGGGCGAGGTGACGGCAAGAGCAGCAGCTGGTGGTGCGCGTCCAGGTGCAACACACCGGGCAGGAGCAGCTCCGACTTGTCGGCGCCCGGGAGCATACAGCCGGCCACGCTGCCATGCATGGTGCCGGCAGAGACGAGCTTCACCACGGCGCCGATGGGGAGGGTGAGGAGGCTGAACACGAAGTCCACGAAGTCGTTGCTGGCCTCGGCGAACAGCACGCGCTTGATTTCGTCTCCACCAGCAGCTTCAGCGAGATCTTGCTGGGAGCCATGGCGTGATGGATGGATCGGATTGGCAGATCAGGACGACGATGTTGGTTTTGTTAACAGTAGGGACAATGGCCCGGGTGAGACACTTCAAAATTAGGGGACGATCGAGTTGTATGTATACCGGAAATGTTGGAGAGGAATTGAAAGACCACAAACGCCATTAAAAAAACTCTTAACTTCTAAGTAGTGCCTGCAGTTTTAGCAATAATCAATGGTTGGTGGCTGCTTGTTCGTAGCTGCTGCATGCGAAAAACTGACATGACCTGCTCAACATGGAAAATTAATTCCCATTCTTGGTGCGCAGGAGAATAGGATGACACCATGTGCATGCAGCGTGAGTGGATCAACAAATTTACGGTGATCGATAGTGGTTTATTAGCTGATGACATGGCTTAAGGAGATGCAAGAGAAATACGATAGTGGGCCGCTGATGTGTCACCCCTGCATGTCGAGAGAACTCTCCCAGTGGGGTTCTCCTTTATAGGAGTTATAGATAGAAGATAGATGAATAAAAAAAATCAAAGTGAACTATACAAGGAGAGAGTATTATTAATTACAAACGAGTTAAGGACCAAGAGAGGAGCTGTTGCGACTCGACTCCTCCGTCGGTGGGCCCGTCCAACCATGCCCATTCTTCTACCTGAAAAGCTCGCCACTTGAAGTCACGGAATGGGCGACGCCGCCGCCGCTGGTGGGAGTCACGGAAGGAGCGCCGCTGCTTCTCAGGCTCAAGCCTCACCGTCGTCCGCGCTGGGTGGCGGAAGGAGCGCCGCTACACTCTCAGAGTCGCCTTCCTACAGCGGCGTTCGAAAAAAATACGAGGCCCTGTTCAAAGCACTAACTAGAGGCCTATATCTAGTACCAAACGAAAAAAAACTAATGGAATTTACCAGACAATTTTTTTCAGGTCAAAAGGTTTCCCTAGCTTTTTATTCAGAAAGCAAGTAACATTGTCTTAGTTCAGGATTCAGGCGCACAAGCGCAGAACGCAAGTTCAAATTTAAGCTGCAGGCTCAAACATGCACTGCACGTTACATGGCTTCGATCAGGGTCTAGATTGGGACGAGTTCTTGAACAACGAATAACGGCGTCAGCGATTGGCGAGGGCGAGGTGGCTGGAAGTCGATGCGCCGAGGACTCCAGTAACGCGAAGGCGATTTAAGAGTGGGCGGCGGCCTCACCAAGTCTGGAAGGAAACAATCGTGACTTTGCTTTAGGCAGGCCGCGCTTTGGGGCATAGAAGATACATTTGAGTGATTTTCTAATTGAAACAAAGCCCGAAATTATTATATATACCTAGGATACTTAGTAAATTTTGAGGCCCCATATTTTTGGGGGCCCCTGTTCGATCGCACAGCCCGGCACGGGCCCAAGGACGCCCCTGCTTCCTATCCTGCCTCGACCTCGTTAGCGCCGAGTCGCAGTAGGAGCGCGGCCGCTCGCTAACCACCAGATCACTCGTGATACTGGCGTGAGGACTGCTGCCGGGTAGGAGGATGTCCAAATTGTCCAGATCCCCGGATGTGGATGTTGTTGAAGTAGTATTGAGTTGAGGAGAAATTACGCGGAGGGATGAGCAAACTCCTTTTCTTTACGCGTTGTATCCCTGATGAAGATGCTGACTACAGTATGACTGATGTGCGGCCCTGAGTAACTGATGTGCCAGCTTAGCGGTAAGTACTCACGTAATTCTTCGTCACTAAGTAACTGTACTGTACTACACGTACGACTAATTAATCTCTATGAGCGCATGTACGGTCAGATGGATCCATCACCCTTAATTTTTTCCACGCCGAGGGTCTCTCTTCGCGAGCCACCTTAATTTTTGACTCCTCGATCTGACACGTTCTTCCCAGTTGTTATTGGAGATGCTGACTCTGCCTGATATGCAACTGATCGAGCGGAGTTCACGAACGACTCCAGGCTCCAGCCGCGTCAGTATAGGCCACCATAAATAATCGGCGCGCTCTAGTTTCTCCTGCAATAGAATAGAAAAAGTATAGTACACAGGTGTAACGGAGAGAGCTAGCGAGTGATACCAGCGCTCTTCTCTCGCCATGGCCGCCCAACCAAGGGCCCTCCTGCTCCTCCCCGCTTGCTTCTTCTTATTCTTCATCGTCATCATGTCCCGTCACTTTGCTGCCGCCGTGTCTTTCAGCTACGACTTCTCCAAGCAGGGCGTCCTCGACAGTGCAGGCCTCGACTACAGCGGCGACGCTGTCTCGTCTGACGCAGGCGACAGAATCCTTCTCACGGAGGTGTCCAGCTGGAGAATCGGCCTTGTGGCGTACCCACAGCCGGTGCGCCTGTGGGATCACCGTACCGGCAAGGCAGCCAGCTTCAGCACGAGCTTCTCTTTCGCCATGAATTCCAACAGCACCACCCGGGGGGGCGGCATGGTGTTCTTCGTCAGGCCTTTCCCGGCGAGGGAGCCGGCGAACAACTCCACTGGCCCCGTCTTCGGACTCTTCAGCTATCCGGGGGAGCCTGGCTCCTCGCCTCCGGCCGTCGGCGTGGAGTTCGATACGTTCTGGAACAAGGGCTTGGACCCTCCGGACATCAGCGGCCGCGACCACATTGGCATCGACGTGAACCAAATCCACTCGGTCAACTATACCAAGGACCTGACGAACGGAGACCTGTCCGGCACCATGTCGGCAGATGTCACGTACGATGCAGCCTCCAAGCTATTGGTGGTGATCCTCCGACTGGCCAACGGGAGCACTCACGCCGTCCAAGCGCAGCCGGTCGACTTCAAGGACGCTGGACTGCCACCGGACGCTGCCGTAGGGTTTTCGGCCACCACCGGGGGTGAAGACAAGTCGAACGAGCTCCTCTCTTGGTCATTCAGTTCAACAGGTAATTATAGCGGCCACGTATACACGGCTAATTGTTGTCGAGATCCATCGTCCATAGAGCACTCCCAATGTCCGTTTCTTAATTATTGCTTTTGTCACTTAGATGACGACTCTCTCACCATCTTCTAATGCCTTTTTAGATGCTGTTACGCTGGCCGATCCATCTTGCAAAACCAAACCGTTGGTATTATTACTAGGAGCGGCATATGGTGTAGGTGCTTGTATTCTAGCTGCAATTCTTTATATTGGGATAGGCCTTATTAGACGGCGCCTATCTTCTACGACGGGTAACTGCACCAACCTCAAACGCTGTTTTATATATATATAAATGAATGAGTTATGTTTTATTTTCCTGAATGTTTATTTGAGGAATGAGCTGTAAAAACTGTAATTGTGCGAGGAACTGAAGTATCTGTCTATGTATCTAATTAAAGAAAATGAAAATCCAGTTGCAACGGAACGTCATGAGCTCCTTGAGATGACCAATAATAACCTCTCCAACGATACAACGGAGCCGATCTCGTTGCCAGGTAAACACAATCTTTTTTTTTTTCGTGCAATTTCGTAAACAGAAAAGGAGTTGAATTTAACCATGTGATTTATATATATTGTGCATGAAATTAACTCAGACTCAGTCTCTCCTGCGCTGCCTTTTGATCTGTGTGAAATTTCAGTTCCAACAGAACTCACGTACCAAGAGGTTTCTGCGGCGACCGATAACTTCTCAATCGACAGGAAGCTCGGCAAGGGTTCCTTCGGGGAAGTCTACCGTGGTGACTTGCCGTGCCAGCTCAAAGTGGCGGTGAAGAAGCTGACGCTGCAGCTGGCGCAAACCAGGAGGGACTATGCCAACGAGATCAAGATCCTGGGTAAGCTCTATCACCGGAACCTGGTGAAGCTCGTCGGCTGGTGCGACGGCGGCTACCCCAGCGACAGGCTACTTCTCGTCTACGAGTTAATGGTTAACAGGAGCGTCGACAGGTACCTCCACGGGCCTGAGAGGCTACTGACATGGCTGGAGAGGCACAAGATTGTGCTTGGCGTAGGCTCCGCCATTGAGTACCTCCACACCGGCTGCCCTAAGACGATCCTGCACCGCGACATCAAACCCAGCAACGTGATGCTGGACGACCACTTGGTGGCCAAGCTCGGCGACTTCGGCCTCGTGAGGGAGATGGACCCCGGACTGGGCTCCCTCGGAGGCACGCTGATGATCGGGGACAGGGCGTATCTAGATCCCGTATGCGACAGCAAAAGCACGGTGAGCATAGAGTCCGACGTGTACAGCTTCGGAGTGACGCTTCTCGAGATCGCCACAGGCAAAAGGCCGGCCGAGGTGCGGGGCCCAAAAGGCCTCTCAAATACTCTCATCAACGCTGTCCAGGAGTCATACGCCAAGGGTGAAGTAGTTCAGATGGCCGACGACCGACTCAACGGTGACTTCGACAAGAGACAGATGGAGCGTGTACTGGTCGTTGGGCTCTTGTGTGTCCAACAGCAGCGCGAACACCGTCCGAAAATAAGAAATGTCGTCAACTTGCTGTCCGATCTCAGCTATCCCTGTACCTCAAATTCGCTCCTAATAGCCCTTTTTTCAAACTGATTTTCCCATAACAGCTTTGGGAGACATGTGATTTCCAAATTTTTTGGGACTCTTTATTGCTCACTAGCAAAAGTGCCCAGTGTTGTAACGGGAATAAAGATTGTATATATCACATAAGTGTTGCAACATGAAAAAAGATTGTATATATCACAACATGCTTCCATGACACTTCACATATCAAGGACATGATGGGGTGGACGATGTCTATGTTCTCACCAAGTGCATGCTCAAAGAGTGTGGAACTTGATCTTTAAATATTTGGAATGATATACATGGAATGCTATTAAACGTAGATCATAGTCTCAATATATCTATTTAGTTAATTAACTAATATAATTTTAAACTGCATGTACAACATTAATGTTAATAGATTTGTCATGAATACGTATTTGGGCTAAGCCCCAATTGAATTACTAGTCGCATTAGGATATGCAGGCCTTCCTATATTTTACCTTTCGTTGCAAAGCGCATATAAAGTATTTATATATAAATATATCAGAACTTTAATTTTTCCTACTCCCCATATGGTTTGGTATTTTTGTGATTTTTACAAAATCTAGAAACAAAAGAAAAGGAACACCGGGTAGGACAACTTGCTGAGTGGTTATATGGATAGTGATCAGGAGATTTTGAGAGATGGCTCTCCCTCTCCTCACCCCTTCAACCGACGATGATCTCCCCCGATCGTGCCTACTGTGATCCATGGCGGGTCTCTCGGATATCTGCTTCGATTCAGGACTGGCGCTGGAGAAATCGGTGTCGAAAATCTCAAGAAACCGATCTGCCCTCCTCAAGGTTCTCCAGCGGTGCTTTCTTTTCGGTGGCAAGTTTTGGAAGATCTGCAATTGGCCCGAATGTAGATTGGTAAGTCTCATTCTCCAATCTTGCCTTGGTGGCTCTGCTCCTCATTTTGGAGTCTCCCATTTGTCTCGAATGGATGTTCAAATTCTCGTTTCTTGCAAACAAGTGGCATTTTCATTTACAAATTAAGAAGCTTCTCTTGCAAAGCTTTCTGTTTTTTCTTCGTTATGGGGTAATGGTGGACCTAACTGGAAACTAGAATTTGTTTGTTGGAATAAGCTTCGGGTTGATTCCTAGACAACGGTTGGTTCATCTCAAAGAAAAGAAACCAAATATTTCATCAACGAAGAAATCCTATGCCGATATAGTTAAAAAAGGAGAGGTCAAAAGCAAGTGTGTCTTCACCGGGCTCCATTATCCTCCTACTTACTATGATCATTTCATGAATCCCATCATCCCCCCCCCCAAATTCTAGTCGTCCTCATAGATCTTTCCGGGATCACTTTTCGTAGATCCAGTCTTTCCTCGCCTCAACGGCCAGTTCCTACGATCCTCTTTGGAAGGCGCCTTCTCCGAAGCTTCTTGCCGCGGGGCCAATGCGACCCCCATTTTGAATTCGAATTTGAAAGATGGAACCCGACCCTCTATGTGCGGTGGGCCTGCATTGGTTTCGGCTGCTCCAACTGTTTGGCCCATGGCCACAATAGGAAGGCCCGCCCATCACCCATCAGATGCCGGTCATGCTTCAACTATGGACACAAAGCAGCCCAATCCAGGAAGCAAATCTCGGATTTATCGCAAGGTTTCTATTGCAGTTAAGGAAGTCAAGGAGCCGCACCAGCCGACTATAAATGCGGAAAAGAAATATCTCGATAATTCTTCGACTCTGTTGAACTCCGCCGAACAAACAGTAGCCACCCCGGAAAAACCCTCGTCGGAGTTGCCAATGGCGAACTTCGCCGTCGACCCCATCCCTCACCTTCCCAAGGGTTTCCAGCTCGTGGATCGTCCGCCCCGTCCACCTCTCCGACAAGATGACGCCGTCGGTCGCAAAGGAAGATTTCGCCCCAATGGCCAAAGCTCTACGCCTGGTTCCTTGAGATCCATCAGGTTCATGTTCTTGGCATCTACCCCTGTCCTCTTGGTGAAGCCTATGTTAGATTTGCTAGTGCTCTTGAGAGGGAAAGATTCCTGGGTCCGGTGTTTGATTTTGGCATAGACTACCACATGTACTTTGTTAAGCATGATGATGCCCAGAATGCTAGGTCCTTTGATTTGGATAGGGAGGCTTGGGTCATGTTGATTGGATTCAATGAAGATCTTCGTAGTATGAGACATATTGCTACTGTTGTGTCTGGCTTTGGAATTTTAGTCCACGTGCATGAATCTAGTACAATGGCTCGCATTATCTGCAAAGTGTATCTGAATGATCCTGTCAAGATTCTAGACTCTGTTAAGGTTAATGTAGGGTTACCCACCAGGGATAGATCTTGGACTGTGGCTGTTTTTCTTCTTAAGCTGAATAACCTGGTTGAGCCACAAGATGAGGAAGCTTTTCTGCTAGATGGACCTCTGCATCCAGTTCCTCCCCAAGCTCCTGGTTGGGCTGGTCCTGTTTTTCGTGATGATCAGAATGTTGGTGCTGCTGGGTCAAACAATGGTGGTCTGAATCAGATGGGTGGTGGCTTGCATCATGGTGTGCATGAAAATGGCCTAATGGAAGGGCTGAAGTGGAACAAGTGGCTCTGTAGAAGATGTTGCCGGTAACCAAGGCCTTGTCAACCCCTGAATGTGGTACGTGGTTTCAGATGTTGTTGGAGTGGAAGAGGAACTTGCTGCCCAACAAATTGGTCCTGATTTGATGGCAGGTGAGATAGCCATACTAGTTTTTTCAGATCGTTATCTTTGTCAGCCCCTGCTCCACTTTTGTCTTCTTTAGTTTCTTTTATGGTGTTGGTTAATGGTGATACACCTGAAACTGCAGTTTCTACCACTGTGCCTGCTCCTGGTGCTATCATTCCTGCTCAAGATGGTGCTCTTGTGGCGGTGAATCCACCACACGGCCTGTTACCTCAGTCGTTGTCTTGTCGACCTTGTTAGGACTGACAGCGATGTATCTGGTTCCTCCCTGATCGAGAGCATATTTGGGTGGACCGGATATCGAGTGACCTACTCCAAGGCATGGCGAGCAAAGCAACATGCTATAGAGCTGTTGTGGGGTGATTGGAAGGAGGCATACAACCAAGCTCCTAGGATCCTTACCGCCATGGTACACTTCAATCCAGGGCTTAGGTGGTATCCTGTTGTTGGCACCATAATGGATGACAAGGATGGCGTGCCTAAACATGTTCTGTAGAGATTGTTTTGATGTTTTCCGCGGTCGGCCGTAGGCGTTCAAGAATTGTCGCCCTTTAGTGCTTGTTGATGGAACATTTCTTACGGGAAGTACAAAGGTGTTTTGATGATTGCGGTCAGTGTGGACCCGGAAAATCAGCTTATCCCTTTAGCATTTGCTTTGGCCAAGAGCGAGAACACTTTGAGCTGATCATGGTTCATGAAGCTTGTTAGATTGTATGTCATCCGTCGTACGTCCCATAGGATTTGCATGATATCTGATCGACATAATGGATTGCTCATGGCTGCAAGAGAGTAGATAGATGGACTTCCCCCTCTTGAGCATCGATGGTGCATGAGGCACTTTGCCGCCAACATTTGGAAGCGACAATGGAAGAAGGAGGCCGCATGAAGTTGAAGATAGTGTGTGCTTGTCGCACGAAGGAGAAGTTTATGGACAAGCTTGCCGAGCTGAATAAGGTCCTAAATACTCATGCGAGGAGTTGGCTTCAAGACCAGATGAGTGATAGGGACAAGTGGGCTCTCGCATTCAATGATGGTGGTCTTAGGTATGGCGTGATGACCACCAATCCATCAGAATCTTTTAACAAAGTGTTCAAGGGTATCCGTCAAGCGTACACGTGTCCGGTATTGTGGAGTACTCGTTTAAGAAGTGCAACGAATACTTTGTTATTCGTTGGAACATTGCCAAGGCGTCGAAAAGAAAAATGGGGCCGAGCCGGTAGGAGACACCTCGATATTGCGGAGGCCATAGGTTTGAACCAGGTGGGTGATGCCTACGGACCATCAAGGCTAGTGTACAACATAAGGTCGGCGGGAGGAACCAATCCGGGTGATGTCTTATTTCTAATCTTGTGTTTCTTTGGTCATTTCCAGGATGGCGCACCCGCAGTACCCCCTTCTTAAGAACTACTATGACAAGGACCACCGAGCGACTTGTCGGTTGACTTGGGCAAGGCAAGGGATTCCCATATTTATTTTTTTTAAATAATTGTTTCGTTCATCGTTTATCATCTCTAAAGCTGACATTCGTTAAATTATTTCAGGAACTGAAATCGTTGCGTCCCCGAGCTCACAAGCCACTTCATTGGGACGAGCGCTACACCCCGCACTGGCAGAGCGGGCTTCCTAAGTCTTGCTCGAGCCATTGTGGCGGGCCTCCCGAGATGGATGGGCCACTGGTCACCGCCTTCGTGGACAGATGGTGTCCGGAGACGCATTCCTTTTACCTGCCGTATGGAGAGACGACCGTGACGCTGCAAGATGTGAACTACATTTTGGAGCTCCAAGTGAACGGTCCACTGGTGACAGGCACCATCAACACAGAGAACTGGAAGGATTTGGTGTTCCAGTTCACTGGCCTCCACCCACCTGAACCTGAAGAAGGAAAGAGGGAGCACAAGACTTCGGGTGTGAAGTCCAGTTGGGTGAAGCAACACTTTAATTGGTGCCCTAACAACGCCAATGATGCAGTGGTGGAGAGGTATGCTAAGGTGTGGTTGTGGCACTTGGTCGGTTGCTTTCTTCTACCTGACGCTTCTGGGAACACCGTCTCCTGGATGGTGCTCCCAAAGTTAATGAAGCCTTAGGAGAACACGCGCCCTTTACGATTTGGGGCCTCTAGTTTTGTGAGTTTGATTTTGCAACCGGACAAAAATGTTCGTCTTAACAATCATATTGCTATGGAATTTGGAGAACGTGACGCTTTCATGTCGGTTGACACCTGTTATAGCATAATATTACTAGTCAACTAAATATGAAATAAGGGCATAACATGAATAATCACATAGACTAGGGGCTTTACTAACATAATTCCACGAGCTTTGGTGATTTGTATATTTTCAGGGACTAAACAGGAAAATCCTAGAGTTTGCAAGACATAAGAAGAATAAAACATGTTACAAACATATTCCAAGATAGCACCATTGCAAAGAGCTCATCGAGACGATCGAAACGGATATATTGTTTGCTATATTTGAGTCCGTAATCAAAAGATATCGATTGCGAGAGCGAGTTCACTAAAACGGTCATAACTTTCTCATCCGGACTCCGTTTCCCGCAAAATACCAGTCATTACAAAGCTATCGACGAGATCTACACACCCACCAAATTTGAGCCCATTGTGCCACAGGGGCCTGGCGGCCGCCAGGCCTTTTTACGGCGGCCGCCAGGAGATTGAGCCCAATCCGTTTCAACTTTTTATGTCGGTTTGTAACCGACTTTGAGGTTGTATCTACACCGTTGCCAAGGTCGGTTTGATCCAAGGGCTATCGTTCATCGCCAAGGGCTATATAAGAAGACCCCCGACCCCGGGGGCTAAACCCTAATTCATTATCAATCATTATCATTCATATCTCTTGACCTGTTGGTCATAGAGGTGTCCCAATGTGAGGACAACCTCTCTTCTCTAGGTCTAGACTAGAACTAGAACTAGAAGAGTTAGTATGCAAGAGAGGATTAGAACTCATTAGTTCTAATCTTTAGAACAAGAGAGATAGAGAGAGGGAAGGAATCGGAGGAAGTACCGGCCTGTCGGTGCTATCTCCATACTTGTACCTCGGTGGAAGTTAATCTACACTTGGAATTACTACGTAATCTACTTCTTCTTTTAGTAAGTAATATTGTTTATATTTACTCTTATTGGTCTACGAGTCTCTTTTGAGTGCTTTATCTGGGTACCTAGATTAGAGTAATATTCGCGATGCAAACGTGGTGTTTGGACTCGGGTATCTCGTTAGATACACCCTACCTTCCGGAGTGTGGTAGTTCGTGGTAGTGACAATTACCATTGATTCCTTTGGATTCCACCTCCCGTTGGATAGGACTAAGTAGGAACCAGTTACTGGGGGAATAGTAAGTTTTGGTCTTACTTTCCTTTGAGTACATCCCCATAAGAATATTATCAACATCACTTACCAAGACAAGAATTAGTTATCTTAGTAAACCTCTCTACATTCTCAATCTTCTTAAGTCTTGTGCTACTCCGGGTTAAGATTAGATTGTAGTCTCCCTCACCCGTTTCCTGTGAATTCGATATTAAACCCTCTCCGGGTGAAGTGCTCGCCGGTATCCGCGCGCTTGCGGATTATACAAATTATAAATATTTCTGTAGGCTTATCAAATACCAACAATGCCAGGAGATATGTGAGGCGGTCGTAGGCACTATTACAGAATCTATAACTCCTAAAGGAGAACCCCACTAGGGGAGTTCTCTCGACATGCAGGGTGACACATCACGCCCACTATCGTATTTCTCTTGCATCTCCTTAAGCCACGTCATCGGCTAATAAACCACTATCGATCACCGTAAATTTGTTGATCCACTCACGCTGCATGCACATGGTGTCATCCTATTCTCCTGTGCACCAAGAATCATTTTTTTACTATGTATCCAAACGTATAACTCGGTGCATAAGCTGGGGGAGGGGCTGGCAGATGGCCATAGGCCATGGCCCCCTCAACAACAACAACAACAACAAAACCCTAATGTATCTATGTTTTTAGCCTAAAATTTTAACGTCTAGTTTAAATCTCAATGCATTTGCATAGTAGTGGTAGCTTCTACCTAACATACAAGTTATAATCGTTAAAGTCCAGCACAAATAAACTTATAGAACATACATCACATGTATCCTGACGTTCGCGAGTTATCGCTTGTTAATGCTTCAATTCAATCTGTTGCACTTGAGGCCGACACGTAATGGCAATAAGGTGACCACGATGGGCGGCAGTATGGTTCGAGCCCGTAATGGTGGGCCACTACAATGGCTGGCAGTCAGACAGGTAGGAATTTACCACATTCGTTGTTCCTCCTCGAATTTGAACTTAAATTAATGTTTGATTATGTCTCTAAATTATTTTTAATTTTATTTCTTGTCTCATAATAGCATATGATTTTGTGATGATATTAGACCAAATTCTTGTAGTAAAACAAAGTAGAATCTATAGTCATGGTTAGCTATTGTATGCTTGGAAACTTGGGTACATCATCAAATTATTGAGTCGGTGAATATTTGTTTGGCCCCTTAATTTTCTCTCCAGCTCGCCACTAGGTGCATAAAAAAAGCAATGTACTTAAAAAGCCAAAAGTAAACTATAATTTTAAAACGGATGAAGTAGTATATCATAATAATTACTCTATTTGTTTTAAATTATATAAGACGATGTCTTAGTTTATTTATACTCCCTAGACACATTATCTAAGCACATAGAAAAACAATCCGAAACATTTTATAGTTTGAAATAGAGGGAGCAGTAAACATATTCACACGTTGTATGAGAGAAAATAAAATTATTTATTAAAAGTAAGAACAGGGAATAATGGCCCTGTTTGGATCCTGAGCTAAGCTAGTTTGGGCTAGTAAAAAATAAAAACGGCTAGGGTTTGAAAAAGGATTTAGTAAAAACAAAAAAAAACAAAAATCCCCATCGCACACGCCTTCACCGCCCGCCCCCTACCATGCTCCCCTCCTCCCCTCGCCGCCGCCTCCACGCATTTTGCTCGCCCTACCCTCCTCCGTGCCGCCGCCGGCCCCTGTAGTAGCCGCGTGTTGCCTCGGCAATATTAGTTGCCGACCGGCCGGCGCGGCCCTTGGTGGGCCGGCCCACGGCCGATCGGCCCACGGCACCTTCTCGGCTGCCGGACGATCGGAGAGGGCGGAGGCCTCGCCGAGGCGTGGACGACGACGGGAGGCCTCGCCGAGACGGAGACAACGGCGACGGCGAGAAGGGACCTCCTTCAACACCTTCGGGGGGTATAGAATGGCCGGCCGGGGGGAGGTAGGTAGGCCCGGGCGTCGGCATGGTCGCCGGCGGTTTAGGTGCGGTTGGCCGCTGTAGGGCGGGGCGCCATGGCCGGATTTGGAGCTCGAGCTCTCGGCTGGGGTTTGAGTTCGCCGGAGTGGGAAGAAGAAGAGAGGGGGAAGGGGGAAAAGGTGGCGCCGCGGCGCCCTAGGGGTGTGGCCGGAGCTCGCGTCTAGGGGCCGCGGTGGGGCCGGGGCGGCGGGGGGGCGCGGCGTTGAAGACGACGGTTCCCGTCGAGGAAGATGAATAGGAGCGGGGGCGGGCCTCGCTGGGCCGGCCCACCTCCAAAGTGGGCGGCGCCTAACACGCCCGTGTTGCCCTGCCCCGTCCGTGATGTGCGGCGTCCATGAAGCCCCGAGGGTCCGCGCTTGTCACCGTCTATGAGGGCCTCTTCTTCTCCAACGGCCCGTTAGGAAGAAGAGGAGCAACGTCGGCAAGTGGCTAATCATCGCATAAGCGGGCCGTGGGCTCATTTCTTCTGTTACCGGCCTGTGGCCGAGTTTGGGCTTCGGCCTTGTAAAGGCAGCCGTATGCTGAGTGGGAGGTTGGGTGGACGGTCATGAAAGAACAGAAACCTGAGATACATTTCTCTTTCAATTCGTTGAGCTCAAAAAAAAAAAAAAAAAAAAAAATCTCTTTCAATTCGTTATCAATTCGTAATAGATTAGCGCCTAAGTATCCCCTGTTCTTTCCATGTTCTTATTGTTCTTTCCAAATTGATGCATGATTCGTTCCCCAATCCACTCAGCTCACCGTCATGGCCTGATCTGGGCCTGACAATTGGTATCTAGCTCCTGTCTCCGTGCTCGCCGTATCGGCAACGCAAGGAGTCAGCGACGCTCGCGGCGGAAGTCTGGCGCTGAAGAGGAAACAGACCAAGTTTCAGGTCAAGATGGAGAAGACTATGGAGGATCTCGCGAAGCAGTTCGAGGTGATGAACAAGCAGTTCGCGGGATTCCAGTCGATGATGCAGACGACATTGGATAAGCTGGACGGATTGAGGCATGGCGGGCCACCGCTGATGAGTCGTTCGGCACATTGCGCCAATCGATGGAGCGGGTGGGGAATCTGGTGGAGCAGACGACGGAACGACTGCGCGTGCTGGAGGCGGTTCCACCGACGGCGCCGATCCGGGTCACAGCCTGATCCGGGTCTGACACGGCCGTGACATCGAGTGGGCAGGCACCTACCGCGGGCACCTAAGGGAGTTCATCGACGCGCCGCCACAAGCCGTTGCAACGCGAGGGGATGTCGACTTCATGCGAGTCTGAGTAGTGCTCCTCTTGTGCTTTCATTTTTCCTGTTAAATTCTAGACTCGTCATGAGAGAGTCCATTAGTAAGCCTCTTTTCCTCAAATTTGAGACTATCCACAGTTTGTGGTACTTTCCCAGCACCAATCATTGATTTACTGACATTTTCCAACTCTGCAGGTACAAATCTATCATTGGCAGGATCAGCACTCTTCTCTGAGAGCATGTGAGTATCACCTGAGCACACTTTCTCTAACCCAAGAAATTGGTGTGGAGACTGAAGGAGACACTTACAATTTCTTTCCAATAGTATGTTTTGGTTATGAACACTTCTTGGGGCTACATTTGGTTATGAACACCATTGTCTTTCAGGTTTTCCACACAACCATTCAGATTGGATATTTTTTTCCCCAAGCATAAATTTGTGTTTGAATGTATATGTGTTTCAAGTTTTCTGAACGAATATCTGCAAGGTCCAACGTGGCCCATATAGAATCCCTACTACTTCCTCCCTCTGGCTGCACGAACGAGGGATTTAATTTATCGTGCAGTGCTTGTGCAATTGGATATGCTTCTTATATAAATGGTTTTAAAAGTTCTGGCAGAGTTGTTTAAAAATTTCCAGCAGAGTTGGTTACTATGAATGTCTGAATGAAATATAGAACAAATAAATAATTAAATGACTTGTTTTTCCTGTTGGCATTATATATTTATATGGGAATTGGAGAGTGGTAGGGATTAGATCCAAAAATGTGCAAATGGACAGAAATGTTAAAGATGATAGAGTTTTTTTTTCAAAACTTCAAAATAATAGGCTTGCAGGAATAGCTGATAGGTATATTTCCTGAAACCTGACAACTTTTGTTAAAGGGAGGTTTACCTTAGAATTAGAAATTGACATGTTTCAGCAAATGCATGTATCAAGGTGCACTGGATGGGTGTTTCATTTTATTGACTTTAGATATATTTGCTCCTTATAATGGTACATTAAGGGTTTTTATATATATGTGTCTGTCAACCATCTTCCTTTTTTTATATGCAATAATAAGTGCCAACAAGTGATGAACAATTGATAAGGAGCTTGATGTCTGGTTTATATAAGAGAGGTTTATATAATGTGCGATTTGATTTCCACAAGCTGATTCCCATGCCATCGTGGAAGTCAGGTATGGCAGATTTTAGTTTTTGGGTATTAACTTTTGCATTGATGATAGATCTAGTATAGTTCTAAAAACAGAGTGAATTGTGTCACCTACATAGCTGCACTCAGCATTTCCTATCAACCAACTTCAAACAGTTCCATATGTTTCTTGATTACCATAGCTTGTAAAATACACATCAATGATATAACAGAAAAGAAAAAAGGGATAATCTATTTCTGCTAGGTGTACAAATTACTTTTTCCTCCCAAGCGTTGCATGCCTTGAAGCCTGAACTTTCATACTGCAGTTGGGTTCTACACTTACCCGTAACGCCTGAGATGCATTGTGTCATTAGATTGTGTGAACTTGATGTAGGAGTATACTGTACCATTAACAATATTTGTAGCAGTAAGGTCTAAGATGTGTGTGTGCCAAGTTTGAGATTAAAGGGCACTTTATTACCCCTTTCCATGGAATACAAGAGGTCGTTAAGTATTAGTGACAGTAACTAAGGTCATTAACTATCAATAAGTAGTAAAAATTAAGTTTCATTAAGTTGTTGTGTTGAAGGGAACAAGTCTTGTCTAGTACTCTATATATACTAGTGGTATGGCATCCTGCACAATTCTCCCTTTTGAGAGATGCTGGCAGATAACAAACTTGCTACTCAATCTCTCTCCCTCCACCTTACATAGCTTCTGAGATCCCCATGGATTTCAGTTGCTTTCAGCCTTACACGGGGATTTGTAGTTACCTGCCATTTGATTCATACAAGCAGCAAAATGGACGTTATGACCTCCATCCTGTTGATCATCATCCATTTGAAGTTATTGGGGACTATACCTCTGCAGCCTTCAACGACCTTGGACACCAGTTCTTTGCAGAAAGAGAAATCAAGAAGCCCATATTCAACCATGCTTCATTGATGGGTCATAGAGTTGGATCTCAACTGCTGACTCCCAAAACTGAGGTTTTCTCATCTCATCGACAGTGGCCTTGGATCATATAAGGCATATGAGATGAATGGCAGGTTTCTGCCAAAAAAAAGAAGAGCTCTTTGAAGAAAGCCAATGTTGTGAAAGGGCAGTGGACACGAGAGGAAGATAGGTAAAAGTTAAAATCCATCGATACTTGCTATTTTCGTACTCCTATAAAGAAAAAAAAATACTGTTTACTGTAAGTCATGACTAGTTTCCTCTTATCTACCAGTGAGCTCATTTTTGGGAAATTTTACAGGACGCTGGTAAAATTAGTGGAACAATTTGGACTGAGGAAGTGGTCATTCATAGCACAACTGCTACCAGGAAGAGTGGGAAAGCAATGCAGAGAAAGATGGCACAACCACTTGAGGCCAAACATTAAGGTAAACTTCTTCCTTCATCAGTATAATGTTTTTCATTCTGATGAGCACATCCTTTCGCTCAGTATTGTTTTTTACACATAATCAATACTATTCTGTTTCTTAATCTGTAGCAAAATATGTGTCCTGAACAGTTATACTGCTCTGTTCTTTTTATAAAAGGCATTAGAATTTGGAGAAGTCTTTAGAAGTGTAGTTTGACCATGTTATAAAAAGATGTTTAGGACAGATGTGAATCTAGCGATACAAGTTTTATCTACAAATCATGCATATGTTTTGTTTGATTTTGGTCAAACTTTACAAAGTATGACTTTATTGAATCCTAATATGCTGTATATTTGGAAACAGAGTAGTATTTACCGTATTGTAGTGCTGAGCATTTCTTTTATTTTGTTTGTTCAGTTCTCCGACAATTAATTAACTTAACACATTCAGTATTATTTGGAATGGTCATTGACCAAACATGCATTATGGGCACAGTAAATTCTAGGAGTTACTAGTCAGGCTAATTAATTTTTGTCGGAGTTACCAGTCAGCCTTAGTAATTTTTGGTTGTGTGTTGAATGCATTGAGTGCCTAGAGATAAACCAGAGAGACAGGAAGACGAGAATTTTTTTTCTTTTTGCAAACATATGGTACTATATATATGCAGTCATATGTTAACTATATTTTTTGGTCTGTACACACTCAAATCATTATTCACCTTAAAATGCATTATTAGTTTGGAGTGTTGGTTATTATTTCTATTGTCAACTATCTCCATTCCAAATTATAATGTCGTTTTGGATTTTCTAGATTCATTGGTTTTGCTATGTACCAACATAATGTATATCTAAGTACATAGAAAAAAAAATATGTATCTAGAAAAGCCAAAATGTCTTATAAATTTGGAACGGAGAGATCTGTAAAATATGATGGGAATTGTTTTTAGCTGGACATTATGTATAACAAGTTAACAAACTGAATGATACAGCCCCACCCCCCACCCCTAAAAAAAAAAATATGGGGTTAGTGAATCGCCATAAGTAATTGTCCTTTATAAAAAAAATATGGGGAAAACACAAAAAAAGGCTGAAAATAGCCGTCCAAGTTTCATGACATCATTGATAATAATATCTGCAGTTCTGGACAGTACAATTCATTCATTCATCCATTAACCACATTTTATTTATGGAATGCAGAAAGACATTTGGAGTGACGAGGAAGACATGGTTCTGATACAAGCACACAAGGAAGTGGGCAACAGATGGGCGGAGATAGCTAAGCGGCTACCCGGCAGGACAGAGAACTCGATAAAGAACCATTGGAACGCAACAAAGCGAAGGCAGTTTGCACGGAGGCGGAGGATGAGCCGCAATAGTTCCACCATGGGTCCCAAATCAGGCACTACTCTTCTGCAGAACTACATCAAAGGCCTCGGTATTATTTGCCAAACCAACAACAAGACCACCGTCACGATCGCGCCACCTCTTCCTGAACCTGAGCCAACACCGTCACCATCTTCACCTGAAACTCCTGGAGCGAAGAAACCAGCTGCAAGGACTGATCAAATAAAGCTGGAGAACATACTGGACGAGTACATTTGCATCGACTTGTCTCAGTCTTGTGATGAGGACCTTCTTGCTCCTCTCTGTGATGGGTTTTTAGTTGAAATATGTGACAGCCTGTTCGACATGAACGAGGAGGTGTTCCAACTGGGCACTATGGACGACGACGGCGACGACATGGACATGAACTTCATCTTCAACCATATCGACGACCACGGGATCAAGGTCGATCCTGAGATAGACATGGAGTTGATGGCGATGATGTGGGATGACGACGCCCTCGGATTCGCTGAGCCTGTTGCTGGACCTGGACCTGCAGCTCATGTCGAAACTGTGCATGCGAAGGAGGAGGAGATGGACCTGATTGAGATGGTGGTGGCAGCCACGCAGAACTGGGGCGAGGCAGAAAACCATCACTAGATAAGTAACTATATATATATTTGGTATTTTATTTACAGATAAGCTCACGACCTAAAAGATGTAATGACAGTATAAGATATCCGTATAGAACTTCACGACCTTTTGAATGTGGGGCTCCCTTCCTGATGGGGGATCACGACATTCAGTAAATAAATAAATAAAGCTTCAAGTAAAAGTGAAGCATATATACTTTGTTAATTCGCATCGTATCATGTGTCTTGTGTATATTCATACTGTGTATTTTGCAGCTTGGTGGACCGAGTAGGGTGGTTGGCGGTTTGTTATTTGTAAATTGTAACGTGCTTAACATATGTTCATAGAGTGTTTTTTTTTTTTTTTTTTTTTGTTGTGGTTAGCTATGCTGTCTTTGTATGTATGTATAACGTTCTTAACATAACGTGCTTAGCATATGTTCAAGAACAAATGTTAGGATCGTCCTCATCAAAATAAAAAAAAAGTTGTTCTATTGGTCTCTAGATTAATATGACCAAAACATTTATAATTAATCGCCAACATAAAAGATGCTCAAATAAATTATGTTCAAGCAAAAAAAAATACAATTTTTTAATAAAAACCTAGTTAATTACTCATGCTATTTGCACGGGTTACTTTGGTATATAGTTGACTAGAAATTGAAAAGTTGTATCATCATACCTCTGATTGAACAGCATAATATAGATCATTCCTGATTGACTTAATCGTTAATCAGTTGTTGGCCTAATCCTAGTTGGACAACTACTCATTCGTGGCTTATTTTTTTAAGATAAGACGAAGCCGATATGATTTTAACATGTCAGTTGTAAGAGTCACCTGAATACAAAATTCTCCGAGAAAAAACTAAAACTCACGTGTTATACAATCAAAATAATAAAACAAATAAATATTTTTAAAAAATCCTTGTCGCCCTGTCAGTTGTGAGTGTCGTGGTGGATCATCAATTCCAAGCAAATCCGTTCTGCGCCGTCCATGCGACCCCGTTCCGTTTGAACTCTCTGACCGCCGCACCGCTTGACAGCAACAGCAGTTGACCGCATTAAGGGGCCGGCGTGTCAGTGACAGAGGACGGGGTGGCTTCACGTGGCCTCTCGTCCCTTTTTGTGCCGCCCTGGCCCCACCCATCGTCTGAACGGAACACACGTCAGCATCTTCTTTCGGGCGGCGCTTTTGCGTTGACCGTGGTCAACCTGACTGGTCCCACGGCCACGGCCACGGCGGGTACGACGAGCTGTACAAGCCTGGCCATGCCGGCGACGGCGGCGGGTGGTTTTCTCCTGGGTCCGCGCTGCTCTGCCTCTGCGGCGGCGAGGAGAGGTAGCCGTAGTCCACGATGGTCTCGCCCTCTGCTCCCAACGAATCCGTACGCCGAAGCCGGCGCCAAAGGAGCAGCAGCGGCAGGAGGTGGCGGTGGAGGAGGAGGCAGGAACGTAGCAGGAGGTGGCGGTGGAGTCCCCGACGACGATCTGGGACCGCCGCCGCCGGTCTGCTGTAATAACCTGGCGTAGTCAAGTAGGTGCCCCTGCTGCCACCGGCGTGGAGCGCCTGCGACTCCAGCAGCGCCTCCGGTCTGGCTAGCGACGGCGGCGGCGTCATCAACGCGCGCGACGAGGCTGGAGCCATAAGCGGCTGGTGCTGACCCGACGACGCCGATGCCGCTACCGGCGGCGGCGGCGTGGACGGGATAGTGGCGGACTCGGGGAAGTTGAGCTTGGCGCGGCTACCACGGAACCTGATCGCGGCGCCGTCGTAGGCCCTGGCGGCGTCCTCGGCTGTGTCGAAGGTGCCGAGCCACACGCGCGCCGCCTTGTGCGGGTCACGGATCTCCGCCGCCCACTTCCCCACGGCCGCTGCCGCACCCCGCGGTACCGCTTCCGCGCCGCCCTGCTGATGCTGCTGCTGCTGCTGTTTGAACTCCCCGTAGGCGCAGCCGACGACGACGGGGACGGCAGCTCGTCATCCGCGGTGGCTGAGGCGGCACGGTGCTGCGAGGAGCTAGCCGTCGCCGTCCCTGGCCAGTACTGCTGGAGCGGCTGCATTGCGTCGTCGTAGCCTGCATGAAAAGAACAGAGCTTGGTTGGTTGGTTACTCTTGTTCATGAGCGTTTAAGAAATTAATTAATTACAGCCTCAGTAAAAATATTTAACACTGGCCATTTTACTGCTGGTTAGTATACTGTACGATACGACGTACTGTCATTTATTTTTTTTAAAAAAATGAAAGTATAGCAGCAGAAAAGTTGGTGTTCTATAGTTTGATTATTCCTCTGACTTGCATCTTGATTGCTCTGTTTTTTTGGGCACACTGCTCTGTTTTCTTGGCTTGATAACAAACTACCAAAGAAGCATAGCTATACAATGTGTATTTGCAATCGCAATGCAGTTACGGTAATCTGTTATGCACATTGTATATAGTTGTTCATCTACGTACAATACTTATAAATGTATAGAAAATACGTACGGGGAAATGCGTACTTAAAGAAGAACAAAAAATTAATGGAAGCTGCCGACGGCTTAATTACCGTGGAGGACGAAGCGGCCGGAAGGCGCCGCGTCGGCGGCGACCAGGTCCTCGTACGGCCACCACGACGCCTCGTCCATGGCGGCATCATCCTGCGCCTGCGCGGGTCCCTTGTTGGCAGCCACCGCCCGGCGGCGGCGGCGGCGGTGCCGAGCCGGCGACCACCGTGGCGAGCGCGGCCACCATGGCCGACATCTCCCGTTCATGCCTCCTGCTCTGCCACTGCGCCGCCGATGATGATGATGGTGATGCCGCGGTCTCCATCACAGGCTGCTGCTGCTGCTGCCCGTGGCCACCTCCTCCGTCGTCGTCGTCGTCGGCCAGAGGCCGGTGGTGCTCCTGCTCGCCGGAGTTCGCCACCGCGGCGTGGCACATGAACGTACACACACACGACACGACGTGCTCGGTCGGTCCGGTACCGATCAGCTACGTTACAGGCGAAGGCGATCGAGACCTTTTCTCTCAGAAATGGCTCGCTTTGGGCGATCCAGCAACGTGTCTGCGTGCGTATTATATATAGGCGCGCCGCGCGTGTGTCGGTGTGTGCCGTACGTATCCACATGTGAAAACTGCATGCAGGTGCCAAGCTTTATTATTTATTAGCTTCGGCAGCAAGAGAAGATCGTCAAAAGGAGATGGACAGTAATCATAGAGAACCATATTTTTATTTTCATTCTGCAGTTTTTTTTACTCCGTACCAAAGTTATTTTTTCTCGAATTCATTAAAAAATTAAATTATTACAGGATGGAGCGCCTAAGCAGGTCAACCTAAAACATAAGTTTCGATAATGTAAATGAAAAATAACCAATACGGGCGTAGCGGTGCGACCTAGGAAGGTGGGTTAGGCCTTGTTATGCCTAGATGAGCCCTTTCAACCTTTCGAGAAGAGTGTGTCCAGTGCTTTAACGTTGGATCAAAGATGTTATAAATGGCGCCAAGCTCTGATGTGTCACATGCGGATGGCGATGATGGACCCTTGAGGTTTCACATGGCATGATTTTATCACCTCGCCTCACTTGGAAGCAGGTAGTCGAGAGGCTCTGAGCCGCAAACGTCTGCTCTACCACGACAGCACTGACTTAGCTTGCTTTGTTCCAAATCATAAGATTTTTTGATACACCATTTTACTACATACCTAGCCATATGATACATACTACCTTTGTCTCTTAAAAAGTGTCGTCCTTGGTGTACATGCCAAAAATTTGACTCTATTTCTAAAAAAATATGTGTAACATTTTTATCTCTAAATAAATTTGATAAAAAAACTAGATTGGGCTCTAACAAGTCCTCGGCTAATTCACTTGCATTTATATTATGATATTCTTTTAATAGTAATTAGGATGAGTTTAAGAAATCAGGACAAACATTAACCGGATAAATTTTAAAAAAATCCATCGCATGTACATTTGAATTAATTACTACCCCCTAATTCCCCAAATCCTTAGAATCCATGTCGAAAAAGTTTGACTAACTTTATAGAACAAAGTAACAACATTTATGATATAAAATGAGCAACTTATGATAAATCTAATGATACCAATATGATAACGTATATAAATCCAGACAGTTTTTTATAAATTCAATCAAAATTCAAAAAGTTTGAATTTTTTTTTCAGGGATGCATTTGCCATGTGCAAACCGAGAAAGAAATAACAATATACCCAGCAAGGATGAATAAGTATCCGGCCGTCGACAACTCGACATGCATCCACTTGTGCCGTCAGTGGAACAGTGATTCATATGCTTTTTATCTAGATGCATTGCATGCAAAACATTCCCAATTTCATCTAAGTTACTAAGGAATCTACATGTTCAAACTTTGTTCCCTACTAGTACTTCGTACGTGCCAATACTTTGGCTTCCTATACTAATTTCTTTTTTAAAAAAAAAAAAAAGAAGTGCAAAAAAAAAATCGACTTGCCTGCAATGCAATGGCTGCAACGTTATTCAATTGCCAAAACTGCAAGGTCTTTTTTCTTTAAAGGCTTCAAATATCTTGGTGGAAGGCTTAGCTTTCATCAAAAGAATCTAAACTATTCTCAAAAAAAAAAAAAAAAAAATGAATCTAAACAAACATATATGACTTTTAAAAAAATGTCTCAACAAATAAATTTAGTCAGGCACATGGGAAATATATATTCATGAACATTCCCATAACAAACATGTATATTCCATTTTTTCCCCTCTATTTCAAGAAACAAGCTAAAAAAAAAAAAAAAAAAAAACAGAATTTGATGGGAGATTTGCTTTGATCAGAGATGAGGTTAGAGGTTACGTTTCACATCCGTTTGACCATGTCATTCTGCTGGCGGCTACCTGTTTGCCTTACGTGCACCTTTTGGTGGTGGACATAGATGGATGGATGGAAATTGCTCCTAATTAACTATCTTAATTAGGCACTAGGATTAGGCTTAACTTGTCATTTCAGTTCTTCCACTAGTAGTAGAACGATGTCGACGCCGTCGACGAGAGTACGCACTTAGTTACTGTGTTAACTACCGATAAGACGGTTAATTAAATCGAGCTAAGTTATACGCTCCTCTAACAATCACTAGCTAGCTATCATATCGCGCCTGTGGTAGAGAAACGTTCACATCGTAGTGTTAAGATTTTATTACACTACCACATCTTTTTTTCTAGGATTTAAAGTTTAATTCACCGAAGTAAGTTTGTTTTTGCAAGATATAAGTGTGGACACAATGCAAAATTAAACTTGAATTTCAAATCATAGAAAAAAAAACTTATATGTGTTATGTAAATGGCCATGAAATTAATCTCTCGACACATCAAGAGGTGAGATCTGCAGCCTTTCAATCAAAAGGTTAAGAAAGGCCGGCACCTAATAATTTAGCAAAAAAGAAAAAGAAAAGAAAAGCTGCTTAATCCTATGGCCTTTTGCCTAGATCACCTTCCAATAATAGCGATTTAGTGGCAACGTGTCGAGAGGGCCAGACCTTTGGAACCTAGGGTTTAAAGCCTGTTGAGGAAAGTGTCACGTCACGCACGACGCACTTGACACGTATCGTCGCACTTTTACAACCAAAAAGGTGCTTCAAATTCTTGTCCCTCCATGTTGGTTGGTTCTTCAGAGTTCAGTCAACAGCTGCCACACGTGGCGCAAGATGAGCACCCTATTATTCTACTCCTCTGTCCACGTCATCATCATCCAAAGGGTATCATGTGTCGGCTAGCACTCGGTCTCGCACGTGCGGAATTGCAGCGGCACTTGGATATGGGTTACGTAAAGCATGAGGTTTAAGTAGCACGAATTTAAAAGCTTCGCTCATCATCGCTGCTAGGCAACCATGTGTGGTTGGATGCATATACTTTTTTATAAGTATTTTTGTAAGATAAGAAAGAAGGTGGCCAGCAAGTTTAGGACAATTTTGTGTGCTTTTTATTTTAAAAACAATATATGGATCGTTCTTGGTTCGTTCTCCATTGTCCATACACGCACGGTGAATATAAGATATTGAAAAACAAAGCAGGAATGTTTCACCTGAGCTCAACATCCCACAATAGAATATTGATTGAGTGTCTCATAAGTGTATGTTGCCGACATGAAGAGGACAAATACGTGAGAAATGCTCCTCTGTTTTCTTTTCTTATCGTACCATATTTAATAGCTTGGTAATCCCACTTTTTAATATTTTTTTTTGAGCTAAACACCCCACATAGCATGCTTTTTATTTTCTATATAATGATATATGCATATACATAAGTTATAAGAAAATTAAACAGATAAAAAAAATTTAAAGTGACTTATAATTTGAAACGGAAGAAATATTGAAATATGTCTGACGGAGTCTCTAAAATTCTCACCTTCATCGCAGGCCCCTATAAGGTGCCAAGAAGCAAAGACAACCTTGTTTTTAGACCAAGGAATGTGAAAGAAAGGCGACCTTGTTATGGAGTAAACAGTTGGGACTTGGCAACATACTCCAAGATAGGTACACAGTTGCCACTCCAAAAAATGTTGCTGCTAGTGCTGTTCAACACGATACGTACGTGTGAATGTACCCGTCTGCACTGAATCTGGTCAAAGAGAGATTTGACAAGATTAGCTAGTGTGCTCCATTAATAAACTACATACGTGTATGTTTTAGGCGTACTGTTACTATAAATAAACCTACAAATGTGTGGGAAACGAACAAACCCTTTGCATTTGCCTCCTTTTTTCTGTAGTAGATGTGACGAATTAAAGAAGATGCGTATGTGTGTTGCTGTCGTGTTGGACATGTTCTGTTCTGGTGCTGTTGAAAAGCTTCTTACATACAGCCTTGTTCCAATGACATCATTTGATACGAAAATGTGTACGGACCAATTGCCTGTTTAGGATTCCGGCTGGTCTGATTATGGCTGGAATTGACACTTAACCAGTTTGCCGTCCCATCCTTAAACTGCTTGAGTTTCAGTTTGACAAGAAAACAACACGTCATTGTTCCACTCTGGATTCGTTCCAAGTCATATTTCTCCAATTTTAAGCAACTTTATGGAAAAAAAAATGAATAAACATTTGTAATAACAAATTAGTTTCATTAGATACTTCAGTGATTATATTTTGACAGTGCATTCTTGAACTTGCAAATGTTAATATGAGTATGGTTCTAAAAAATCGTTAAAATAAAATGAATTTAACAAAAACAAAAACTAAGTGAACTATGATCTGAAATGAAGAGACCGCCGCTTTTTGGCAGTAAAAGTTCCATGGAAAACGTTGCATCCTCCTTTCATTGGATTTGACCTTTAATTTGGACATCTCTAGCAGTTAATCCTAACAAATCTGGCAACAACCTACCACTTCTTTTGACAACACAAGTTTTTTGCATGGGAAATTAAGGAGGTCAAACGTGTCTGAAAATCACAAATAACAACTTACCACTTCTTTTGACGACAAAAGTTCTGTGGGAAATTAAGGGGTCAAAGGTCTCTGAAAATCACAAATAGTATCAGCTGGCTCCTCAAGACAGTCACCATCACCTCCTCACCTCACCGGAGACCAGGCACAGAACAGACGGCAGAAGACGGAAAAAGTAACCCTGGTACGGCAAAAAAAAAAGTACAGCAAAACGCTCACCTAGAAGTGCCGCCAGAAGCGTGGCAACCAGAGAATGAAAAACCTGCAGAACAGCCTGGAGTTCCAAAGGAAAAAGACCGCGAGTCAGAGCTCCAAAACGAAGCTCAACATCGCGCAGGATTCTGGCACCGGCAGTCGGCAGATGAGCCAGCGCCCTGCAAGTGACACTCTTGACTGGTCAAAACTGTTTGATCCAGAAACCTGTCCACTTCATCATGTCACGGTCTCAAAATGTTTGCTCCCCTTTGACAACTGAAAACGCACACACCACACCACAACAAAACACCAGAAGGCATGTTCTGGGAGTCCTGATGGATCAGTAATCTGAATATCTGACTCATGACTCAAAATCAGAGAATATCAATAAGAAATTTGTGCATATGATGATGGCTTGATTATTACAAGACTGTATGTAGCATCCAAATCAAATGATTCGGAAAAGGTTTGGCCCCACGAGGAATGATGTCAACCGCATTGAAGTCGCCAACTGAACCAATCAGCTTCCAATGAAAGTAGTATTTCCACTTAGTTCAAGGTTGGAGACTGGATGAACCAGACAAATGATGAAATGGCAAGCTAGCTGTATTGCATTCTATAGAGAAGCTATCCTTGCCTTCTGATTCCGATGCTTGTTTCTGATATTCAGGTTTTAGATCATTCAAGTGGGATTGGGTCTGTATAATTGTTCATATGGCGTCAAGTTATTTCAGTGTGTTAAATGTCAAGATCAGAGTGTAATTCTATAATTCCTCATATGGTGCTAAGTTACTTCAGTGTGTCAAATGTCAAGGTCAGAGTGTAATTCCATAATAATTCCTCATGTGTATCAGTATGTCATTTGTAAGCCATGTTTCGAGAACTTTAGGCCCACAAAAGTCTCACCCACCCCCACCCCCCCACCCCCACCCACCCACACACACAAAGGATAATTTATCATGATCAAATGCAAATAACATATATTAGACACTTTTCAAGTAAAAGTATCAAAAGATGGATGTTGCATGAGACTGGCTATTAAATTAGTGGGTATGCTCTTAACATATTAAGGAAAAATCCTGTTTGATACATCATGAAACAGAACAGCTCCTCCATAACACCATAAATTCGCTGCTCACACCATAAGAGCAGGTCATATGATGGAGGTCGACATCTTTACTCTTTCGTTGTTATGACCAGCAGGCCCAGTGCACCAATCAGAAGGTACTGCAGCAAGAGACAACGTGTTGAAGCAGACCTTTCAATAATAGGGGGGGGGGCGGGGTTACAATATTATTGGTAAATTTGAGAACAATTAGTTCACTACTTTCCTAATGTACACTAGTAAAAAGAATGGGTAAGGTGCTCTCAACAAATATAAAAAAACATGTTCAAGTAGGCTGACTAGAATGAGCATTTTTATTACTTTATTCTTCAGAGAAAATACATGAAACAGTAAGTATGAGTATACCTTAATAAATGGCTTCTCAGTCATGATAATTGTAACCCAGCCGACATATGGAAGAAAGCTGTTAACAGTTGAAAACATAGGGTCAGCCATTATTCCTCACCAGGTGTGGAAACATGTGGATTTTGTCTACTTGAGTATTCTCACCCTACAGCACGTCCCATAATGTGATGCTGCTGGAGCCAGAGCTGACCGTGTGCATATAAAAGTCGGTCATCCCCAAAATTATTGTCACCTGAAAGGTAGCTTATATCAATTAAATACATTGCAGACATTCATTAGTTGTGTTAACATTTTCTTAATTACATAGTACCCACGAGTAGTAAAAAAAAAAAAAGAACACATAAAAAAATTGCACCTTTTGTGAGGATGTCAACTTCTGCACTGTCCTGACGTTCATGGACCTATAGAGACAGAAGAGTAATAAATAAACTGAACCAGCAAAAAAAAAGTTACACACAAAATTCAGAGTAAATGTCATTGGGCGACTTGAACTGTGAACCAATATCCATACCTTAATTACACGGTGAACAATTGGAATTTCACGGCCCTACAAAGATAACAGCCAAATGATATTTTAGTGTTTCCAAAGGATTGTGTAGGGACACATTTGATTAGACACTACAATGAGGTGCAGAGGAAACTAATGAATTCGTGATTCAGCTGCTTATTCACAACTAAGCAGTAGACTTACATCGATGTTAAAAACAACTATTTCTCCTGTGCGGATAGGATCTTTGTTCATGGTCAAAAACAGGATATCACCCTGTAAAGAAGATAATTAACCATCCTGGCATACTGGTGCGGAAGATGCTAGCACTTCATAATAATACAGATAATGAACCTTGGAGTCAAATTGAAGCAGTAGACAATATGTACCATAACACATCAGCATCTAGAATGGCACACATCTTAAAAAGGGAAAATCTAGGAACAACTGAGGCCAGAATTTTAGATCTTAAGACAGATTATATGCAGTCATTCAGCATGAGCAAAGTACCAGAAGCTTCAGACCAGATACATTCATATTATCCTTTTCATGAAAATGAAAAATGTACACTTGTATACTAGTGATAAGAAAATAGGAAGTCCCCTCTTGATAGCTTCTGTAATTTAGATTTTAGACTGGAGCCAACTAAGGCCTGTTTGGTTCCTTTGGGACTAGGGACTAAATTTTTGTCCCATTTAGTCCCTAAATTACCAAACAGGAGGACTAGGGAGTAATTTTTAGTCTCATTTAGTCCCTAGTCCAATAGACTCTTTGGAGAGACTACGGACTAATTTTTAGTCCCTATTACTCTCTAGTCCCTAGCCCCTAGAACCAAACCCCCCCTAATCCTGGTCGATGAACCATCTGTAGAGAGGTATTTTGTCATGTGAAGGAGAAAAAAATGCAGAGTCATCCAACTAAAGTCCAAGCTACATTCCAGAGTGGTAAACCACCAGTATCACAGTATACCATCCCATGAGCTAGCAGCTAAGCATCCATTGAAAAACCATCCAGCGCGTAAATATCATGAAAGCATATACAACCTGTAAGATCAATGAGATTTGTTAAGGAGATACCCTTTTAAATCCAGGCTCCATGCTACCAGAAAGTACCACTACCACCGGGGACTCGCTCCCCGTCACAACTATCAATCCCTTCCATATGATCAATGCCGATGTCACAATCATACCTGCCAAGAGGAAAATCTAAGAGCTAAAACTCCGTCTTTGCAAGCAACAGTGAGAATACCTAATTGCAGCAGGCTATATCCCAACCAGTAACTAACAAATCCGAGGTAGCAGAAAGTGACCCTTTCCCCTTCCCCTGAATATCACAGATTACTCATACAAAATTGAAAATTCTTCAGCAAGCAAATACATGGTGTATGTATAGGTATTCAACGAGAGAGCATGCGTAATTCACACTACAAAATTAAACGAAGCAGGGAGGAGGAAGAATCTCAGTTCAGCTCGTTGCGACTGTTATCCAAGGCAATTGCTCTTCTAAAGACGGAGGCAGCAGATGAGATGAGGAACCCATGCCCCTGATCTTACAGGCCAAAATCCACCCAAAATTCTGAATAGAATCGGTACTACCCTCTAAAACTCTACTGGAATCGACCCAACCACAACCCAACAACTACACTGCAGCGCTCCCGCGGCAACAAAACCATGGCGAGACTAAGAAGAGGTAGCAGAGAGAGAGAGTGACATACCGAGGCTGATGATCTGCGAGAGCGCGTGGCGGACCTGAATCGAGCGGATCGACTCCACCATGTCGCCGACGAAACCCATCTCTCCCGGCGGCGAACTCACGACGGCGGAAGGGCGGCGGCGGAAACAAAGTGTGTCCGGCACGAGCAAGACGAGGTGATTGATGACAATTCCCGGGCCGGCCCAGCACGGCGGAAGGGCTTCACGCTTGGGGTGCTTTGGGCCTCCAAATCTGCAGGCAGCCCAGTTATTTCCGTTCGAGGGCCGTGTGCGAAGAGCAATAAGAATTGGAAAAGTCTGAATTCCTCCCGTTATCACGAAAGTTCATTTTTCTTTCTCCACGCCAAGCCAGGACAAATCATCTCCCTCAACTTTTCAAACCATGCAAATTAACTCCCTCGAGCGGTTTTGAGGGCGGTATTACTACAGTAACAGCGGTTTGTCTTTTTCTTTTTAAAAAATTCGATTAAATCTTTTAAAAATCATAGTAAATCATAGAAAAATCATAAAATAAAAAATCCAATTTTGTTAGACTCCACGTGATTAGATCTACATATTGAATATATAATATGATATAATTTAGTACAAAGTTTTTGCTATGAAAGTTTTGTCTTTTTTAAAAAAAAATTATTTAATTTGAATCTTTAAAAATTCATAGTAAATCATTGAAAAATCATAAAATAGAAAATATATTTTTTGTTCTCCACATGTGCATGTCTACACAAGTGAAAATATAATACGGTATGCTTCCATATAAAATTTTTATTGCGACTTTAGATCTATACTTTTGTGTAACTTATTGAAATAATTCGTAGTCGCAACTTCTATAATTATTTTTTTGGACTAAAGCATACTATATTATATATTTGATGTGTAGATATACTCATGTGGAGTCTAACAAACTTGGATTTTCTATTTTATGATTTTTCTTGATTTACTATGATTTTTCAAAGATTTAGCCAAATAAATAAAAAAAGAAAAAGGCAAAACTTTCGTAGCAAAAACTTTATATTAAAGTATATCATATTATATATTCACTGTGTAGATCTAATCATGTGAAGTCCAACAAAATTGGATTTTTCATTTTATGATTTTTACGTGATTTACTATGATTTTTCAAAGATTCAGGAGGAATTTTTTTTAAAAGAAAAAGGCAAACCGCTGTTACTGTAGCAATACCGCTCTCAAAACCGCTCGAGGGAGGTAATTTGCATGGTTTGAAAATTTGAGGGAGGTGATTTGTCCGGTTTTGACATTGAGGGAGGAAAAGTGAACTTTCGTGATAGTTGGGGGAGGAAATCTGGACTTTTTCCATAAGAATTTTACACTTTCACACTTTTCAAAGACGAGAACGTACGAACCCGAATGCAGATGATAATTTGCGTGTTAAAAACATCTAAGGATGTCATAATTTTTTCTGCATAGATATTGATGTACATATATAATAATACACTACCACATAAAATCTTTTACAAGACACCTAGATTTTATTAACCATGGCGGTTTTTAAGAAAAATGTCACAGTTAATAGACACCACGGTTAATTAATGGAGGCCAGCCAAGCCAACAGGCCAAGTAGAAAACCGTCATGGTTAATCGTGATGGTTTTTTTAAAATAACCGTCACGATTAATGGATTAATCGGCGGTTTTATATAAAAAAAAAAAACCACACCACAAATAGACCATTAACTGTGGTAGTCGGCTTATAAGGCCCCTTACGATTAATATGGCAAAGCCCAAAAAAACGCCCGAAAACAACCTATTATCAGGTTCATATATATTACTAACAAATATGCCCGTGCGTTGCAACGGGGCTTCAACTGATCCAAGTTAAGAGGATCGGAAGCGAGATGGAACATTATCACAATAGGCATCAGGTTCTCCGATTGATGAAGACATTAGCATGCACGCAGTCATCAGGTTTACCTCAAAATCAATCACTTGCAAGGATTGTGTAGCTTGACAGTGACACTCCAGCAGATAAACTATCCAAGATAATCTTATCTTTCACATTACCGATACAAATTGTTTGCAAATAAAAATAACGACGGCGGCGGCGGCACAACAAACTTCATCACGCAACATCGTTGTATGTACGTACCTTGCGTATCGCGGCGACTCGATCTGATTGTCGATGCTGGGCGCCCGGAGTGTTGGATCGGGTGGCGTCCGTCTCTTCTGTCGCGTGGCAGAGGACAGACTTCTCTTCTATCGAGCGTGCACGTGTTTGGTTTAGTTTTATCCGTGTTCAATCTATTGACCGGAGAGGTCTTGTATTTGACTTCTGGGAAGGGATCCTAGAGATATTTGAGGACTCTTTTGTATGTATTTGGGAGGACAAAAGCGAGGATCGGACAAGGGATCACTCTTTTCTAGAGTCCGATACAAATACGGAAGAGAGACGGAGAGGTGAAAGAAAACGAGGTGAAAAAAAAGTGGCGGCTTTAATAGAAGGTATAGATATAAAAAAAGAGGGAGTTATGGTTCACTCACTCACCCCAGCCTCACCCACCCCACTCTTCCCCGGTCCCTCCTACCGACGCTCTACTCTCCTATCCACCGCGGGCCCTCTCCCTGATCGGCGCCTCCACGCTCCTCACCTCTCCCAGCGACCGTGTGAGGCGGCGGCGAGTGTGCGGCAGACGGGCGAGCTCGACGACCAGGAGGCGAATCTGCACTCCTCCAACCCTGGCAGCTCCTTCCTAGATGCGGATCCGTCCTCTCTTCTTCTCCTGCACCGGAACAGCAAGCGGCAACGACGGTGTGGGCGGCTCCTCAGCGGATCTGGCGCGGTGAGGCATCCAAGCGCGACGATGACCATAGAGCAACCCAGATCCGCGAGCTGATTGTGAGATCCGGCCAGATCTGGTGGAATGCTAGGGTTACGGTCTCCCTACTAGTATCTAGGGTTTCTCTTTTTTATTATCTTTTTGTTTTTTTTTTTTTTTACAGATTAATCGTAAACCGCCAACGGTGTCGGTATTTGGCTATTGGAAAACTGCCACTGTGGCTTTTGCTTCGTGGTGGTTACAAAAATCACCACAATAAATGAAAAAAATGTTGCAAAAAAGAATTTGTGTACTTAGTGATATACTCTCTCCATTCCAAATTGTAGTTCACTTTGGCTTTTCTCTAGATCCATTTCTTTTACTATGTATCTAGACATAGTGTATAACTAGGTGCATGGTAAAATCAATATATCTAGAAAAGCCAAAGTGAACCTTAATTTGAAAAGAAGGGAGTATAATATATAGGCGTACGTGACGAAAATGATGTCCGGATAGAAAAGTATATGCAAAGAGAGACCTCTCTTGTTACTGTTGCGCACCAGATCACATCTTACCATGTTATATTTCCTCTTTTGCGAACACATGGTTGATTTAGGTCACATGTGTTTAGTTTTGTGATTGAGTGATTGTCAACAGTCAACATTTTAATTCTATTTTCTTTATTCTTTATGCTTCGGCTATGTTCACCGGCATACGTGGAGTGTGTCGAAGACGTATCTCTTGGTTCGTGTTGTGCAGGTGTGGAGCTCGGAGATGGTAGCTGACGGCGAGGTGAAGGGGCCAAGGAGGACGTGCCGTGCCGACGGACCGCGGAGGTGAAGGACGGACGTGAGGCTTGGACCGAGGGACCGGATCGCTGGGTGGCTAGCCATGGTGGCTGACATCTGGGACATCGACGAATGCAAGAGGACGCGGCGTGACCGTGTCGATCGGGTCAAGACGGCGAGCGTGCAGGCAGAGCGGGGAGCTCGGATGACTTGGCGACTCGGGCGGTCAAGATGGCGATGACACGTGTCGAGGAGGTTTGGTGGTTTGTCCTCAAAACCATCGGCGCGGGTTTCGTGGTTTGGGCCTCAAAACCACGGATGCGGGTTTGGTGGTTTGGGCCTCAAAACCATCGGCGGGTTTCACGGGTTTGGGCCTCAAAACCCGGGATGTTCCGGTGGACGGAAGGACGGCACGTGGCGGCATCTGGGAGATTGCGTGGAGCAAGGCTGCAGATGAGGAGGCGCGGTGGCCGTCGGATCAAATTATCCCGAGTCGGACTAAATTAGCCTTAGGGTTAGCGGTTCGGCTCATATGTATCTAGGGGTAGTTTGGGAAAGAGGATTTTAGACTATATGTGGAGGATGATAGCCTCCTCCCTTCTTTGCCTCTCTCATTTTCGTTTTTATTTTTCTCCCATTTTAGGGTTCTTGTTTAGAGGTCCAAGAACAAATTTGTGGATATTTTGTGCTGTGATTTTCGTTCGTAGGAAGAGTGGCCCTTAGTCCACTCATGCCCTCTGGGATTTGTCACTTTGATTTGTGATTTTTGTTGTCTGCGTTCTTAGCTATTTTTCCCCACTTTCGTTCATGGCCACGATCTGATTTTCCCAGAGTTTGGGTTGATTCCAGCCAGCGATTTTTTTTGGAGACTAGCTCGTAGCTAGGTGAATCTTATCTGTGCGGATTTTGGAATCGAATCATGGTGATTTGGTCGATTTTTCATTCGATTTTGCATCTGCCCCTTTTCTGTTCGTAGCGCACGGGAAGCGCTCCTTCCTCTGTTGGTTTTGCCGTGTTCTCTGAGTGATGGAAGAAGGGAGCAGCGCCACCAGCGTCGATGTGCTAAGCATCTGGCGAGCTTGTTTGAGCGGCGTTTGGTTCTGAACCTCGAACAGACGAATCACGAGCAGACCCATGCTGTGCCCAGGTCAGGTCATTGCCTGCCGTATTTTTGGATCGATCTGGTGTCTCCCTTTGCTGCAGCGATCAGCTCTTCTCTGTTTCTTGATCGATTTTCTTTGCCTATCGATCTCAGTCCAGTTCGTGTTTTCGCGTTAGATTGTTGTTCATCTTCTTTGGTTCCCCGTGCGAAGTAGAGAGCAACAACTCTCGACACAGCACCGTCCCTGTCCGTTCGTTCAGCTACAGATGCAAGGGATTTGCAAACTCATATCTTGATTTTTCTCAAGACCAATTCCCGTCATGTCTCTATCAAGCTAGTGATTGATTTTTATTCCTTCTTGATAATTCTGTAGCTTGCTTTCGTGATGATTTTTGAAGGCCACTAGTTCTTGCCACTCGCATGCTCCTTTTGATTGGCTAAAAGGATCAGCTTTCTCTGTTTACATGATTTGAGTTCTACTAATTCGATCGACAGAGTCCGGGCTTTGATAGTATTCTTGGGCAGTGCAGCTCCTGTCCAGAGCTTTGTGCTTGTGTTCTTCGTTGACAGGTGTGGGGGATTCAGCTGTAGTTCGTCGCGTCAGTTTCAGCAGGTCGGAGCGCAGCCCCTCCACTGCGTGTGCTTGAGTGCTGTTGATGAACGAGCTTCAGTTTTTCTTTCAGGCAGCAGCAAGCTGAGCCAAGTGCCGTGTGTCCAGTACTTGGTGTTGTCTCCGGTGCCTCACAGAAGCAAGCAGCTTCCCTGTTCTGCGAATTAGCTATCTCTCTCATTCGCTCTCATTCGCAGTTTTGTCCGCAGATTTGTCGTTTGAACTCGAATTGAGCTCCGCTTGTTTCGTGGATTCGGCGTGCCTAATACTTCGTGTGTGACATCTTGCTACAAGTTAGCACGTGTGTCACCCATATCTTCGTGAGTTCTTTTTTGAGGTCGGGGTTGAGCCAATGACCCGAAATTGAAAAGTAAAATTGAGGCTCCCATTCACCCCCCCTCTGGTCGCCGTTTCGATCCTTCATCTTTTCTAAATTGCAAGGTTTTAAATAGCCCGCTATAGGTACTGTTATAGCCAGCTATAGCTGCTTGGAAGGGCAGTCGAAGCATTTAGCCCGCTATAGCCGGTTATAGCCTATAACGGCAGCACTGCCGCTAAACGCCTTAGCCGGAGATTTAAAACTATGCTCAATTGTAATTGTTTTGACTCTTTATTTACATTTTACTATATATCGAGATACAATATAAGTCAAGGTACACAGTAGCAAATTCTATTTAGTAAAAAAAATCAAAGTAACTATATAATCTAATAAAACGGGCCGGAGATTCTTGAACTCAAAATACTTTTCAAGATTGGCATGACGAACAAGTCCTACACTAACCGCCGCAACGCAACTACATGCATGCACATGCATGTATGTTTATTTGGCTTGTAAAGCTTGTTATATACATGCATGCATGATGATTAATAGTTAATCTATACCTACTATTAAAGCACGAAAATTTCTACCACTTTTTTTTCACCACCGTTTTCTTTCACCTTTCCTTCCCTCCCTTTTTTATATCTGTATGGGACTTTTTTTCCTTCCAACTTTTTTTTTTCCTTCCGCCTCTTCCTTCCGTACATTCTTTTGTTTTGCCGTCGTCCGTATTGCCTCTACTCCGGAATCCAATCCAAAGAGAAAAGGAAAATACATGTCGTGTTCAAATAGTTTACACATGGTCCAATCCAACCCGACGCGTGATGCCGCGGGCTGCTCTGCGCCGTGGCCCGTGTTGGCCACAAAGAAGTTGTAGAAGTGGCCGTTGCCGCTGACCACGCCGGGGAGGACCGGGCCGCCGGCATGGTGGTGGTTCATGAAGTGTGTCTGCCCTTTTCCTTTCTCGCGCTTCGCCACACGGGCTCGCCGACGTCCACCTCCACGATCTTGGCGTTCTCCTCGCACGACCTGTCCATCTCCTGCTCCGTTCATGGTTGACATCGGGACACATACGGGAGCGGATCACACAGACGAGATTAATCAATCGATCAATGCAGTTGCATGGTCGTCGCTTACGTAGGAGCGGCGGTGCCTCGGGTGCTGCGACGATTGTCGTGGCTTGGGTGGCGTCGGGTGGTGGTGGTTGTCATGGTGCTGGAGGGCGAGCATGCGCTGTGCCGCTGGTGGGACTGCGTGGCGAGGAGCGCCTGCATGCATCGGAGCGTGGCGTTGGCCTGCTTCCTCATCAGCTGCCCCCACACAAGAGCTTGCAGCTTCACGATGCCACGCCAGACCAGTCGGTCATGTTGCATACTCACATTATCAAAAAAAAAAAAAATATGCAATCTTTTTTTTGTTTATCTGAAACAAGCAAGAATTGCATGCATGGTAGGAGTACCAGATAGCCTCCGAAGGTGGCCTGGATCTTCATGGCGGCGGCGGCCTCGACGATGCTTGGCGACAGCGCCATGCGTAGCGCCCCACGGGACGATAGGTGCGCCACGGTGGTGGCGGCGTGCGCGGTGGCTACTACGCCATCGGCTGCTGCCGCGGTTGCCACGGCCACCGCGACGACGTTCTTCTTCTGGTCGAACTCGACGCCCGGCGCCGAACCAACAAGTGACCCTTCGTCCTGGTCCGGTAGCCAGCTGAAAAAAAAAAAAAAATGGAAAGGGGAAAGCATACATAATCACGCCTCCAGGACGCCAATGCACCGGCGGCGTGATGCAGGGGAAGAGGTGGTGAGCTTGGTCAATTGCTTCACGTTGTAGGGACCTCAACCTCGTCGTGCCAGACTGAAATTAAGCCACTAGAGACGTGGCGTTAGCAGATGATGAACTCAACATAAAAAAACACGTGTCTAGAAGAATACTTTGAACCAACAAGTTATATATGTTATAACTTATATACTAATGTTACAACGTTTCAATTCGAAGTCACTAACTAAGGTGTCTCCTTTGTGCTGTTTTGGTACAGTGAGCGTAACTATATATATGTAGGATACCTGCAAGCCAAACTAGATTAAATGTAGCTAAAAATTTATACTTCATCTGTTCCAAATAATATTTCTAGATACATGAATTTTGCTATGCACTTATATATAGATTAAGTCAAGATATATAGTAAAATTATATGTATCTAAAGTACCAAAATAACTTATATTTTTTTCGTGACCATGCTTAGCGTTTATATCTACCCTACTATGCACCAACTTTACTAGGATACAAATGGAAACAAAAAAAAACAAAATCTTTCGAAACGGACACCCCAGATTAAATCTCAGCGTTCTCTCTCCTTACTCATTCATAATCCAAGGGCCTAGATTGTTTGTGTCAACCTGCTCAGCCTCTCGCGCCTGCGCCATACGCTTAATCACCGCCGCCGCTAATTACGCGTGCTGCCGCTAATCATGTTCAGCACCACGACTAACGTGGAGACCAGATTGTCCGCTGCCTGCCGCTCCCTCGCTCCCTGCCGCGGCGCACTCCCTCGCCTTCCTGCGGGCGGCACCCTCTCTTCTTCGCTCGATCCCGTCAGACGATCCCGCCCCACATGCAACGGCAGCGGCACCGCCGCAGACCGCGTCGTCGTCCTCCCGGGCCTCGCCGTGGGATCCTTGTCCTTCTGCCGCGTCCCCTCATCGCTCTCCTCCCACACCGTGGCCGTCACGCTCCTCGGGAGGCGCTCGGCATGGCCCCATCCATCTCGTGGTCCACATCTCCGTCGTGCATGAGATTCCTGGGCACCTTCAAGTTCCTGATCCGTCGTGCAGCCAAACTACTGAACGTGTAGCTAGCAGGCAAGTCACCACACAGAAATCCTCTTCTTTATTCAGTATATAAACAGATTGGATCAAGACAATAGTACTCGATAGATAGGCTTGGCTGCCATGCGTCACTTGGATTTAGGAATATAGAAATAATATATTTTGGTGAGTGTTTCTTGTTACAATGGATAGTGACGTACTTAGACACCGATGGCAGATCAGGTTGTTGGTTTATATCGTTAAATAAATGTCATGCTCTGTGTTTCAGAAAGTTTGATGGCCGTGCAAGTGATCCTGGTTGCGGTCTTCGACGTGCCCATGTTTTAGTAACTAATTTTTATTAGATCAATTGGATGAACTGAATGTTTTGTTATTGATGAAACCTTCCGCTAAGTTCATGTTTCTATGGAATAAGTAGGTGAATATGTGATGGCTGAACTGCAAACAACTATGGAGAAGCAATGTCAGTACTTGCATGTACCTGCATTGGTGAGTGTCTAGATTTTTTATACTGTCAGTGTTCTATAAGAAACATGTGATTTCAACATATATTGTGATGAAACAGATTAATGATACTATTGGGACTCTAGCATAAGAAGGTACTATGACAAATATGTTGTCGCTGTTGTAATATTCGGCACGGGCCCGAATGCAGGATTAAATCTGCATGAATTATCCTTGTTGTATTCAACAATATAAGTTGCCCATATAAGTTTGATCCACTTTTCAGAAAAATATAAGTTCGATCCTTTTTTGGATTAACCCTGTAAGTTTGTATCATTCCTTCTGTGAATATTTAATCTAATTATTTTATACCACAGTTGGCTGTTAATTTGTGTTATTTAAAATATCACCGTAGCGTTAAGCGTTAGTACGGGCAATATACTATTCGGTAGATGCCCAAAGACACCAACACATGAGACTTATTTTGGTTATAGATACCACAAAGTCAATGTCACTTGTCTGTGAATTTGTATTCTTTAATTGGTTGATTTATTTTTAGTTTCATGAATTGTTTTTCCTTTATGTCACCGTTGCATTAGCACGGGCAATATACTAGTTAGTATTAAGTAGGAGAGAAGTTTTACAACTATTAGCGTTGATCAGCCTAGCATGTGAGCGGCACGCCATGGCCTCCTATAGTGATAGCCCAATACGAGTAAAAAGTGTAAGCCAAACTATAGGATACCCGCAAGCCAAACTAGTTTAAGTGTAACCAAATTTATATTGTGGGTGTTCTAGCTTATAAGTCGTTTTGTCTTTTCTAAGTAGATAGATTTTGTTATGCACTTAAATATAAAAAGTTATGTCTAAATACATTCTTCCTTCATAGTTGAAAAGAAAAATGTTTTAGAAAAGATTTGGGTTAAACATTGGGAACATAAATCATGAATAACTTTTAAGTCGTTGAGTTTAGAAATGCGAAAAATCGTATCAATAGATTTGTCTTAAAAAATACTTTTATAATAAATATTTTTTATAGAAAAGAAGTCAAAGTTGCGCTTTGGAGACCGTGTCGCGCGCTGTCCTAAAGGTCTTTCTTTTCAACTATGAAGAGAGTAACTTGAAACGTTCTTCAAACTATATTTACATAATTAATTTAATAATATTTATTTTGTATGGTAGTATGTTTTTTTATATAATTTTGGTCAAAGTTCAAATTGTCCGATTCATGTGGAGGGGTTTTAGATATCTAGAAAAGCCAAAGTGAATTATAATTTGGAACGGAGGGAGTATTACCATTACGGACGCCCAGCACTCCGCACACTCGATCACTTGTCCGATCAGCGTGCTTGTCCATATTTGATCAGCGTGCTTGTTCATACTTTTGCTGCTATCATGTGAACAGCCGATTTTACTAGTTGTTTTAATAAACAGACGTATCATGTGAACCTGTCAAATACTTGAACGTCTCTGGTTGTGTGAACTGTCAAATTATTGAACGTGTCTGGTTGTCCATAATCCATCAGCGTGCTTATATTTTCGATCAGCGTGTTTGTCCATACTTACTCGATCAGTGTGATTGTCCAAGGATGTGTTTAGTTGACCTGAAATTTGGCTAAAATTTGATATTGTAACACTTTTTCGTTTGTTTATGGCAATTGTTATCCTACCATGAGCTAACTATGCTTAAAAGATTTCATTTAAGTAAAAGTACATCCAAACTATGCAATTAGTTATTTCGTTTACCAACATTTGATGCTCTATGCATGAGGCAAAAGATCCGATGTGTGAGAGAATCACAAGGTTTGGAGATGCAAACTTTGGATCTAAACATAGCCTTACTCGTTCACTACGGCCGTGTTTAGTTTGCTAAAATGTGGGCATTGTAGCTGAAATTTGCCACGATAACACTTTTTGTTTGTTTGTGATCATTGTTGTTCTACCATGACCTAACTAGGCTCAAAAGATTTGCTCGCAAAGTACATCCAAACCGTGTAATTAGTTATTTCGTTTATCTATATTTGTGCAAAAGATTTGATGTCATATAGTTTAGAGTTACAAAGTCTGAAACTAAACACTGCCTAATTTCCACTTTGTAGATACCTACTTTCGACTTTCAGTTAGATTACACTAAGGAGAAGATGGCAAAAGGATTTAGCAGGATATTATGAGAGGACTTCAAGCTGCAGTCGCCAGACAGTCCAAGCGTGAAAACAATGGTGTGATCAAGACCATAACTCATCCGCATGGGTACTATGAAGTGTTGCTCACTCCAGACAACGCCTTCTTTGACGTGCTGTTGAGACCCCCATATGAGATGAACAATGGGGGCAGGCTTGTTGAGGCTGTCAAGTTCCTCTTCTCATTTCGCAACCTCTATCTCTTGGGATTTCAGCACGACAACATTTGCTATTTGTTCAATGATGTTGATCTTGGAGAAGGAATCGAGATTGATAGCAACCCCTGGCTGAGGAAGATGAGGTTTAAGGGTGCTTACTGAAGGGTCGAGATGGGGACTAGAGGGGGGTGAATAGTCCCTACTAAAACTAATTGCAAAGGCTAACCGAATACAATTGCGGAATTAAACTTATCGGTCTAGCCAAGACTTTACCTCTCTAACTATGACTCTAAATCACCTCACAAAAGATCCTACACAAGAAGAGTGAGGTGACAAGCCTAGCTTGAGCTCCTAATCAATTCTAATGCAAGGTCACACAAACCTAAGCACTAGTACTTCAAGCACGGGTGAGCTCCTACACAAATCTAGTAAGCGCAAGCACAAAGCTCCTAAACTCACTAGATGCACAATGGACAAGGCAACACACGCCTAACCCAAAGGCTCAAATTACCTAGCTACACAAGCTAAACAAAGTAACTAAACAAGCTACACAAGCTAGATAGTTACAACTACTCTACTCAAGCACAAGGACAATGTATATATGAAAGTAATAACAAAGCTTGTGATGAAGAGATTGCAAACCACCGCGAAGTGTGGACACAAGATGACACCGGTGATTTTTTACCGAGATCTCGGGAAGCTTGCCAACTTCCCTCTACTCCTCGTTGTGTCGACCAACACTTTAGTGGTTCCACGGTTTGGAGAATCACCCAGTGATGATCCTCGAGCTTAATGGCCAATGCCAAATCCCACAGTGGGAGCTCGATCGAGTCCCTCACACAGTGTGAGTCCTCTAGCCAATCCCTCAGAAGGTACCGTGTGAACCCACACACAAGTGTGGTAGCTCAATGACCCGCTCCACTAGAGTTGCTCTTCACGATCCCCGCGAGGTGAGCACGGACCTCTCACAATCTCTTCTTCGGAGCACCGCACAATCCTATTTGCGTGCTTCACGAAGTCTCTTGCCACCAAGCCGTCTAGGAGGTGGCAACCTCCAAGAGAAACAAGCACACCGGCTTGCAACACGATCACCTAGTGCCACGAATGCGATCTCTCAACGCAACGCACTAGAAATCGATCTCTCACTCAATCGGATGAACGATATCAAGCATATGTGAGTGGGAGGGCTCTCTAGCACCACAACACAAGCCACCAAGGCTAGAGTGTGCTTAGCAACCAGCCATGGCCGGCCACCCCATCTATTTATAGCCACAAGCCAAAATAGAGCCGTTGGGGAGGAACATGCAATTCTGGGCCACCGGAGGGGCGCCGGCCGGACTCATGCATGAGTCCGGTCGATGAGTCCCGATCGAGAACCGACAAACCCAACCCGCCCAAAAATAGAATCCTCGCGCATGCGTCCCGGTCGAGGCAAACATGCGCCCGGTCACAAGTCCGGTGCATGCGTCCGGTCACTCCCCGAACGACCACAAAAAACATGCTCTCTGTTTCTTTGACCGAACCACACACCGGTGCGTCCGGTCGATCTCGCATGCTTCCGGTCGCGGGTCCGGTCCGCGTCCGGTCGGATTTCACTGCTCGGTAAAACGGCGATATCTCCTTCATCCGAACTCCGTTTTCGATGATTTTGGACTCTATGGAAAGCTTACTCAGAGGGCTACACAACCCACATGGTTATTTGATCCAACTCACAATGGATCAAAGCAGTATTCCACTCTA
Organism: Hyparrhenia diplandra; assembly: GCA_015847255.1. NCBI lineage: Eukaryota > Viridiplantae > Streptophyta > Magnoliopsida > Poales > Poaceae > Hyparrhenia > Hyparrhenia diplandra. Next base: position 869,468 of record JADLZK010010174.1, read on the forward strand.
AGAGCAGTCCAAGTGTCCGAGAAACACCGAAACAACTTCTCCTTTACAAATGTGCCAACACCACCAAGTGTACATCACCATGTGCATGTGTGTTAGCATTTTCACAATCATTTTCAAAGGATTTTCTCTTGCTCTTACCACGCCACTCGATCCTAACACATCGCAAAGTTAGATCGCTCAAGTGACACTAGATGACCGATATGCAAATAAGTTTGCCCCTCTTGATAGTACGGCCATCTATCCTAAATCCGGTCATAAAGGGTGTGTTTGGTTTGTTTCCCATTTGAGCCTGGCTAGCCCAAGTAAGCCAGGCTAGCTTTAGCTAGGCTCAATCAAGCCAAGATGGACTTGTTTGGTTGCTTTGCTTCATGTAGCCTGGCTAGAGTTAGATGTTGTTTGGTTGCTTGGTTTATTTTGATAGAATCACCACTTCTTTTAGTCGGTAAGGTTACCCTATCGAGGCAACAAAAGTAGAAATCAACTTCAGTTTCAGTTTTGGTGTACCCTACTTTGGAGCTTTATACCTCCCACTCCGATTCGAGTTAAACTCACGAGCCTTTAAGAAAAATTGTAGCACTCATGTAGCTCTACGACATTGTGCGAGTTGGTTTAGATTTTTGCTAATTGTATCGGGAGATAGAGATGAGTGAAGATGGATGTTTCGGGTCGATTTTTGGGTGTTTATGAAATGTCATGAGGCTCTTGGCCGGCCCTCTCTGCATACCTCCTCTCGCTAAGATAGCTCGTCGATTGAAGAGCAAGTGGTCATGAGTGATTCAAGAGCTTCCATCCATTCCTAATCTCTCTACTACTCCCGTCCAACAGCTTCACCGATTCAAGACCAAGCATTTGCGAGTTGGCGTTGAATGGAGACGCAGAGAAATTGGGAATGCGTTGTCACAATATTCAAGAGCAAGGTTGTGGTTCAAGAGCAAGCAGAGAGATTGGGAATGCTTGTCACCATATTGAAGAGCAAGCCGAGATTGGGAATGTTGGTTGTTGTACGTAATCACCACGGCGGCCCCGGTTGTTGTACGTGAATCTCCACGGCAGCAGAAGACGAGCCTTACTTGTGCGGCCTTCAAGCACCGGCCGCTCTCGGCCGACGCGCCATCGTCGTCGCCACCCACCGCCCACCATGGCGCCGTACACGGCCTCCGGATCCGCGGTTGTGGCCCGCGGGGAGCTCTCCGAATGCAAGACAAGCGCAACGACAGGACCAACAGCGCTGACCGCACCTCGCCACGAGGCTCTCCGACGCGAGACGCGACTCCCCCCTCCGCGACGACGGAGACCCGGCCCAGATCCGCGAGGACCACCGGTGGGGACGAGCGCCGAGAGCAAGCGCGCGCCGGCGGGGGACACGTGCCGTCCGTGGCTCCGGCGGACGAGCGAGGGCGGAGGAGACGGAGTCGAGGACTGCGCCGGGACGAGCGAGGGACGCGTGCTTGCGACCGGGAGGTGACGAGGAGGTGAGGAGAACGAGTGCGGGGAGAGGCCCGGAGCCTGGCCAGAAAGAATCACCACCCCCCGCAATTCAATCCCGGCCCGGCTAGGAGTGTACGATTGCCGACTGGGCCCGGCTAGCAACACCCATTTTGCAACCAAACACAAAAACATGGCCCAAGCCGGCCCGGCTAGCCCAATGCCCTCCAACCAAACACACCCAAAATTCTCTAAGATCCTCATGACCGGTGAAAAGAAATGCCCTATAGGTTATACCTTTGCCTTGCGCATTTCCATTCCGCTCCATCTCCAAGTGCCGATGCAACACATGCACCAACACGATCAAGAATGATATGATCCACTTCATATCATCACATGACCTTCTTGGTCCATCGATCTTGACCTCACTTGCTTTTCACCGTTGCGTCGGTCCATCGGCGCCAAGTCTTGCTCAAGCTTCACCGCCTCGCGGTCCATGACTTCAAAGCCTCGACTTGCCCTTCACACTTGCAACTGGTCCATCAAGCCAAGCCTTGTCTTGATCTTCACCACCTCGGTCACATGACTCCATGTCATGTCTCATATGCAATAAGCTCCTTCATTGCACCATCATATGTGAACTAATCTCCTGTGTATCATCTCAATTCACACATATTAGTTCACCTAATGTTGACACTCAATTACCAAAAACCACAAGGGACCTTTCACTTACAGGGGTGATCCCCACAAGAGTGTATGCATTGCGGTTGAGGACCTGGTCCAAACATATCTTACACTACTTCATATGGATGAAAATACACCATATGATGATCTCTACAAAGCCCTTTACAGAATCATGGTCACTGTGTCGGAGGCCCTTAGGTTTGTGGAGTGGCTGAAAGAACTTATAGTCATCTACATGAAGAAGAGGACCAATCCAAACTGTCAAAACACTGAGGTGTTTCGATGAACTTAGGTTTCGATGGTGGATATGGTGGCAATGTCTTCAGTGAGGTACATATTGCTATCACTAATCTCCTGTTGACATACCTGACTTTGCTTGATGGATGCAATCATCCAAACACTGAGGTGTATAAGGCTTTGTATCGAATGATGGTTACGATCTCAGAAGGTCTAAGGTTCGTGGACTAGATGAAAGAGTTGTGTGTATCTACAAGGATAACAGGGAAGAACCAGCTGTGGACAAGGACGGCGTCTATTTCTCTGTACAGTTACAGAACTGGAGCAACCGCAGCGATGTTGTCCGAGATGGAGAGGATGCATTCGTAGGGCCTCAGTATGGCTTCAACACTTACGATGCACTCTTCGTTTACTCAGTGTTTGGAATCTAGTATTAGCTCATGTTAGGTATCTCTATTCTATGACGCATGTTGGACAAGGCATCGACATCGATACCAACCCATTGTTGAGGAGGATGAGGTTTAAGGGTGCATATTACAGCGGAGGCTCAAATCTTATCCTACTCTTGATTGCAAAACAATTTTTTTTTAGTATTACCTCTTGTTATTTTAGGCACCAAGAAAGAGAGAACTAAATGTGAGAGAGAAAATGAGAGACGAAGACAAAAAGTGAGTGCTAAGTCCTTGTGTCCTCTCCACCTCCGCCCTCTGCCCCATTTATAAAAAAGGAGTGGGAGAGGAGATTCTTTTTTAAGTCCAAATGAAGTTAGAATTTACAAAAGCGTCACTAGAGACTAGAAATGAACCCTAATGGGGCTTGTATTTACAAAATTGTCATTGAAGACTACTAAGATCACCAAACATTATTTTGTAATCCCTATACTATGCAATTGGCTCTGAAACAAGATAGTAGGGTCACCAACATATAATATACCCCCAACAGCTCTCTCATTCGGCACTTGTAGAATGATTCACTACTACTAGGTTTGCTTACCATGATATTTTTTTTGGATTAACTATGGCGGTTTTTTGCATCCACTATAGGGATAAGGTCACGGCTAATCGATGGATTACCGGTGGCGGTTTTTTTAAAGATAATCGTCATGGTTAATAAAATAGAAAAAAGAGAAACCCATCCCAAACCCATCCCAACCCCTAACGGGCCGGGATCTGGGTCTGTTCGTCGCTGTGCGCTGCCGCCGTCGCCGCCACATCGTCCCCAGACCTTGAGGGGCTCGCCGCGTCATCACTGGATCTCACCATCTCGCGCTTGGATCTAGCCTCCCCGTCGCCTCCCTGCCTGCGCGAGAGAGATGGTCAGAGAGGTAGTGAGAGAAGAGAGAGGGGGCTGAGAGACATACCACGCCGCCGCCTCCAACTTGTCAGATCTGCCACGGAAGAGGATAGGAGAGGGAGGGAGCCATCGGTAGGGCTAGGCCGTCGTGATGCTCGGGATGGTTGAGGCAACAGTGAATCCATGCACAGCCCACCTCCAACTAGCCAGATCTAGGCACAACAACCAGTGTCCTATCAGATCTCGAGGCCATGTGATAGGGTCCGGCCCGATCTTCCGCGGAGGTACTTGGTAAATTGATTGGTGGAGAACTCGACGTTGACGGTCCCGGCCAATCAACACAAATTCGACCCCGCAACCGCCTACACCATCGCTCCAATGGTTATCAACCAAGCACGACTTGATTGACCTCGCCAAGAAGGCTTTCCCCGCAGTTTAATCGAGAACACAAGCAAGAACAGGTTATCACGCAATCCGAATATTGCAAATATGAATGACGAATTTGAGATGATGGTGTTCAAGTTCGGATCACAAAAGGACTAATCGCCACGGTGTGGAGAACAAGAACAGAGGCCCTAGATTACCGAAGCGTAATAATCTTCACGGTTACAATGAATCAATCAAGTTTCTCGAAGGAAAACTCAAACTAAACAAAACCCGACTCTAACCAAATGGGCGGCTACCGAGTTTATAACGTGGGGAAGGAAGCTAGGGTTGGGGGTGACCAAGACGGAGGCGCCCACAACTTGGGCTTAAGGCCCGACTCGATACATGGCCAAGTTGGCCAAAAAACAGGTGACATAGCACCTTGTCGTGGTCACAATGAATGATCCACGGGCCATCCGGAGCTGGGACCAGATCCAAAACGACGGCGCCGTCGTCCCTTTCCATAGAGTCCAAGATCGCCCGTTTCGAGCATCGTATGAGGGAGTTACGACCGAAACATTAACGACGTGTTCGCTGAATCCGTGGGTGACGTGGCAGCTGAGTTGGAGATGAGTTGCAACTTGGGGAAGACCGTGGCGTAGGCGTGTCCGCGGTGATGTCCTCATCACCATGTGACAGATTCATGCGCCTCCAACTGGCCAGATCCAATTGTGTCGTGCCCCCCGCGCAAGCCTCCTCCGTGCGCCACACTCAAACCTGAGAGAGAGAGAGAGAGAGAGAGAGAAGAGGGGGGTGTAGAGGGAGGAGAGTGGGGCTGGCAGGCTAGGAGAGGAGAGAGTGCCCCTGGTTAAAGAAAATAAGTTAAGATATTAAGGAAGAGGAGCACCATTATCCTGAGTTGATAAAAAACAGTTAACATGAAATATGGTAATATAATGCTACGAAATTAGTCCTAGCTATTATAAAACCATCATGGTATTCAATACAAGAAAACATTAGGTTCACAAAAAAAACAGCATGAAAAAGCTTTAAAAAACAAGTCCGTTTACAACCCAAGAATAAATTGGATTAACATTATTCTTAAAAAAATAGGTCCATGACGAACCTGCAATTTTCAAATGATATAGTCATGATAAATGCACACAACAAAAACATTAATCCACACACAAAAAAATCTTTAAGATTCGTAAAAGTAGTTGAGCAAAGAAATAATAAGTTCCAAAGCTAACAGATAGAAATCATCCAGTCTAATAAACAATTTCAGGAAACATATATTAGTTTTAATGAAACATAGTAGGAAAGTGTAGAGATATCAGAGCTGTAAAACCTACCATTCTCGATTAATCGCATGCTAAATGTGCATGATAAACGTCAATCTAAGAACATAAATCTTCAGGATACTCAGCATTACTTAATCCAACAAACAGAACATGACAACCAATTATAGTCCCATTCGAGAGTATGAAATACATAAGACATAATTTGTTGACAAATCTATTAGGAAAGAGCGTTCTGATATCGAACATATCATCATCTAGACGCTCACAAACCTATCATTCTCCATTGACAAACCATGAAGAAACGAGTATGGAAAAACTTTAAGACACAAAGCCTTCGATGAGTAGGCATTAATTAGAAAAAAAGGTTGTTAGACAAAACTAGATAACTATTGAAGGCTCCAAAGCCAATAAACCTACATTTTCCAGTGACAAAAACATGAGTAAATGGAGCACGACAAATTTAATCTGTGCACATAAAACATTCAATTGATTAAGCAGTAAATAAAGGTTGCCAAATAAATTAGTTCAAAGACAAGGCTCGTAAGCCAGAAACTCCCAGCCCAGTTGACAAAGCCAGTACAATTGAGGTATGACAACATAGATAAAATATAAGCTAGAACCATAAATGTAATCTTATCAACACATGAAGTCAAAATCCTAAAAATAAGAGCGATATTTGCCGAATTCTGAAATGCAACAAACAGATATGTTGTTTGACTGATACAAAAGTACTGAGATGTTTGAGACCTCAAGCCAATTTTGTAGCTACCTCGAGGTTTCAAAATTTTGTTCACCTTCCTGCTATTCATGAAATCATGGCAAACTACACCTCACTTACTGTACACAACAACACTAAGCTTCATACCAATAAATTTCCTCTTTCATCGATGTGGGAACAACACAATAATTTTTCAAAATTGTCAAGCCCCACACCCATTTGGACACTTCCTTACAAGCAGGAATACCTTAAAAAATTCTTACGAGGTAACTAAATGTATTTCACCGCTCCACATCCCAACTGTCTCAAACAAGTGCATATCGGTACTACCATTGCAAAAGGTCAAAAACATGGCTCACAAATACTTAGAATTGAAACTGATGCACAAGATAATACATTATTAGCTTCCAATTGCTGCAACAATGATTTACAAGGAAGACTGAAATGCAAAGAGCATTATGATGTTCATAACATGCATTCCAAATGGAAGGGAATGGATTCTACATAATTATGATGCTAGGTGCACAAAATTGATACCAAATTCAAGCTCCAGATATTATTAAAACAGCAGAACCTTATGAGAACAGCAGAACAAGAGGGTTCCCGCCAAAATTTGTGACTAAGGAACATTTACCTCAAGAACAATCTAGCTAAAGATTTCATAGAACTTCTCAATGACTAGCAAACCCGAGTCAATGGATTCAAGCGGATCCTTCCGGAGCCGATGCCTCAAGCAGTTTGGAATGACAGTAGCAATATCCTCCACCGTGACACTGTCCCTCCCTTTGAGCGCAGCCAGTGCCTTGGCAGCCCTGTTAGTGACAATGTCACCTCTGAGTCCATCAACATTCAACTCAGAGCACACCTTGGATATCTTGACGCGGAGGTCATGGTCAATCTGCACAGCGCCAAGGTTGCTCCGCGCAGATGATATCTGCTGCTGGAGCTTCTCCTGCTCCTCATTGTACGACTCACGGAACGTCTTGGGATCCCTGTCGAAACGAGCCCTCTCCTCCACAATCTTCACCCTGAGCTCGGCATCCCTGACAGTACCAACCTGGGCATGCATCCCGAACCGGTCCAGCAGCTGTGGCCTGAGCTCTCCTTCCTCCGGGTTACCCGAGCCAATGAGGATGAAGCGAGCAGGGTGTGATATGGAGATACCCTCCCTCTCCACCGTGTTCCACCCCGACGCAGCAGAATCCAGCAACACATCAACGAGATGGTCGTCCAGCAGGTTGACCTCGTCGACGTACAGTATCCCCCTGTTGGCCTTAGCGAGCAATCCGGGCTCGAACGCCTTGACGCCCTCAGTGAGCGCCTTCTCGATGTCGATGGTGCCACAGACGCGGTCCTCGGTGGCGCCAAGGGGCAGGTCGACCATGGTGATCTTGGCAGTGGTGACGGGGAGGCTGCTGGCGTCCCCACGCAGCACCCGTTCGCGGACCTCGGGGCCCATGACCTCCGGGTCGTCCGGGTCGGAGTTGAAAGGGTCGCCGACGACGACGCGGATGTCCGGGAGCAGGTCGACGAGGGAGCGCACGGTGGTGGACTTGCCCGTGCCCCTGTCGCCCATGATCATGACGCCGCCGATCTTGGGGTCGATGACGTTGAGCAGCAGGCAGAGCTTCATCTCGTCCTGCCCCACGATGGCCGCGAACGGGTACACGGGCCGCTGGCTCTCCTTGGCGGCCGCCGCCGAAGCCGCCCCCGTCGCCTGCGCGGAACCAGAAGCAGACATCGAATGCGGGGTCACGGAGGAAAAGGAGGAAGGAGTACCGGGTCGGTCCTGCCGGCCGGCGGGGATTGGAGAACGGGGGGGATTGCGTACCTGCTCGGCGGCGGTGGGGGCGGCGACATTGCAGACGGCGAATCGGCCGCGGCGGAAGTCCAGTCCCTTCCTGGATGGTTGAATGCGCCCTGCGAGTAGACCGGGGAGGGAGGGAGGGAGGTTGGATTCGGCGGCGGCGCTCGCTGATGAGCGAGGTGGGAAACGGAGCGGGGAGCAGAGGGGAGGGAAATGTGAGATGAGATGACGTTACCTGAGGAAGCTGCTGCTGCAGCGGCGGCGAGGAAGAGTGGGCGGCGGGAGGTGGAGCCCGGGAGGAGGGCCCTCGCGGCGGAAGTGGGGGGAGAAGGTGGAAGCCATGGCGGGGAGGAGAGGAACAGGGGGCATGGGGCAGGCGGTGGTGTGGTGGTGTGGGTTTGTGAGTTGTGGAAGGAGCAGGGGAGGGATAGGGGATAAGCCGGGGGATCTAGGTGGGATGCTGCGATTGGAGGCTGCCACCAGAGGATGGAGTGATGGACGGAGGCCCGCTTGGCAGTCGGCTCCGAGCAATCTACGTTGATGGTGATGGCTTCAAGCTATGGCGGCGCTATTGCCACTGGTTTTACTTTTAGGGTACACACAACGGCTCAAAGTGACGGCTTGATGCTACCTTGGTATACTGGCATTGGTTTCTGCCTGGCTGATTTAGGCTGATGGCGATTTGTCGTTAGAGAAAAACAATGTTGAATGGTTGGCTGATAAGCATGCGGAAGGACATCTATTTTAGGGCAATGTGATGGTTTTAAAAAATATGGTATTAAGCAATGAATGCTACAATAAAACATTCATAGAAAGAAACTAATATGTTAGGTAAGAGTCACAAAAACTTATGATCTTCTCTCTCTCGCTTCCGATCGATCTCTCTCTTCGGTTCGTCTTGTACACCGGCCTAGGTTAGATGTTAGTGTGCGAGAAACGCTAGGGAAGAAAGTCCATGTTACCATGCAAGAAACACTAAGGAAGAATTGGTAAAGCGAGGGGGGGGGGGGGTGAGCAATTGCATCCAGGATAAATATTTCATTTGAGAACAAGTTCTACATTTTATGACATGTAGAGGTCTATCTAGAGCGTGGGTGTGCGGGTGCTCAAATTTTGTTACCCCATTGAGCTCCATGAAATGAAGAGAGAAAGAGAGGGAACCGGAAAGAGCAAGAGGAGAGAGAGAGAGAGGAAGAGCGAATTGGCGAAAAGAAAGAGATAAGCACCGCCATGGGTCTTAAACTCTGGGGGTGCTCACAGGGGTTTAAAGCAGTATTTCAGTCGCAACAACTATATGTTGACAACACACAAGGCCCTATCTTAAGATTAGATTGACTTTCACCATGGTCTTCTCGGTCTACACACATGACACCTTGGATCTTTATGGGAAATCTATCTTCTACCCTTGTTCCTTGGTCCCAACACGCTTCCCTTTATCCTCATAATGTTAAATTTAGTCCTCAGCATGATAGCATACATCCGATCTATCACCTCTAATGGATCTCTTACATCCATTTCTATCGCCTTCAGTGGGTCTCTTACAACTTCTCATGATCATCGTCCCTACTTTAATACTTATTTCATAATCAGATAAGGATCTTCTATTTTATTGGCATCACTTCAAGGCGCAAACCATCATGCAACAGTTCATTGAGCCACACTAAAAGGGCACGCATGTACTAAGCAAGTTTGTTGGGGAGAGAGCACCGGCCCCTCGCTTTCACTTTTGGATAATATCACAATGGAGTCAACAAGGAACACATACATGTAGAAACTTAAGTTGTTATGTTATGTCTGATATGTTTTGTCTACAAATAATGTTGCAACTCACATAAAAGGATGTAATAAATTTTCGAAGATGACCTAAAAGTTCTTATGCAAAGTATAGTAACTTGTGTTCTAATGTAATTAGTAACAACCAAAGCAACATAGCAACTTCTATTCTAGAGTGGGGACACTTGTTTGTATAGGTAACATCTCATGTAAAATAACTTGTTTCATGTGCCTATGGCAACTTGTAATGTATATTTGATAGCAACTTATACTTGTGTCAACTTTACTTGCATACATAACATCATTACACATAACTTAATAGTAAGAATAAAATATCCGTGAAATATATAAAATGTGGATCTCACTATATTTAACTTGTGGTAGTGAATGCAACGATAGATCTAAATAACACATGGGCACCCAAGAGAGAGAAGTGTATTAGTAAGAACAAGGATAATTGCTTCCATGGTGACGATGTTCCAACTCTCATGTGCTCCATCCCAAACGAGCTAACCCGCATAATGTCGGGGACCTAAATATTGGGCCCCGAGACATTCTCCAAACTATGAGAATCTGCCGGCCCTGTCAAGGCCCAAGAAAACCTAGCCTCGCTATCATCCCGCACGGAGGGGACGGCCCGACGGACGATGGACCGAGCCATTGGCCACGATGCTCACATGACGACGAAATCGCCCACCGGACGGCCCATAAAGCGGCCCAAATGGAGTCATCACGACGCAAAGAGCTTATTACGCTCACGAAGGACAAGGTCAAGGACCTCTACAAAACAACAAACCATGACGATCCACGCCGACAAAGAAACCAAACCATGGCTCGGACTCGACCACGCATCTCCATTTCGTCCCGAGGCCGGCCTAGCTCACGGCCCGGAGAAATCTCCACTTCGTCCGAGGGTGGCCTCAGCTCACCACCCTCGGGCGCAAAAACTCCGCCCGCCCGAGGGAGACCAGCTCTCCATCCTCGGGCGAGGCAGCCCAACTAGCCCGGCCGTCTAGGGTCGCCGACCGGGCGTGGGAGGTTCCGGTCGGAGGAAGGGAAACCGCCGCATTCAATGCGATTGCATCACGGCAGCGAGGCGCGGTGCCATCGACACGCCCCGGGCCAAATCGAATCGCCGAATCGTCCCCCCAATCCGACCGATGGGACGCAAAGCTGAACCGGTGGCGTGTTACGCCACCCAAGACGGGAACCAGGATGACACCGTTCATTTCCCGCAGCACCGTCAAAACGCCACGCTGGGCCGACACTCGGGCACTTGACACGCATAGCCGCGACCTGCAGGACCGCCCTCGCCATGCGGATTGTGAGGGACGCTCACAGACCCTCGGGGCCGCGCCAAGGGACGGCACGTCCACCATCGGATCCGGACGCGTGTCTTCGTCAAGCAACATCCAAGCCGGCCAACCCCTTGGCGGCGACATGCAACCGATGTAGCCTCGGGAATTAGCCACCTAGGCGTCCCACTGTATAAACATTATCTCTCTCCTTCTCCTATAAAAGGGAGAGTAATGCCTCATTAGAAAAGGATGATTTTTTGGACTCAACTCCAGTTCACAGAGGAAACCGCACGCCACCACCACCATAACCACGATCGTGGGGCTTGAGACCAGCGTCTCCCCCCGCGCCGCCCCTGTACCCCCTACGCAGGGCTCACCTTTGAGCGCGAGGTAACACGAGCAGACACACACCCCGCTGGGCGTAGGGCCCCGTTGGCCCCGAACCGGGATAAACCGTTGCGCCCCGTGTCCATCTTGCGCTACGCCATTGAGGGAGGGGCACACGGCTTATAAATTCTTTTATTGCCGGCACCGAGGCACCCACCGTTCCTCGAACGCCCGGCGGTTGGCGCTGCGGTAGGGGGCTCGCCGTGTGCAACTGCATCTCTCCGTCGGCCCTCATGGCGTTTCCGCCTTCGTTTCCACCTCCCCGCCGCCGGAGCACGAGCTCCCGCTGAACACCACCGTTTAACGCCGCCGGCATTTGTGGCGCCGGCCACAACTACGAGATGATCCCCGCCCGACGCATCGGTAGAAGGGAGGGCAAAGATCGCCACCGCGGCAAGCCCATCATCACGGCCGCCGCGTAAGGCGGGCAAGGCGGACCCATTAGCGCCGCAAGGCGCGCCCAAGCAACGGATTCGAATCCGCCGACGTATCCCCCGGCGCCGACTCGCGAAAGGGCTCCCGGGGAACCCTAGGCCCCGGGAAATACCTTACCCGCCACCCACTCGTGGCGGTACCCCGAAACCCTAATCGCCGGAAAAACGCTCCGCTCGGACATCCCGGAGGGAGTCCCGGTGAATCTTCGCCGGTGTGAAACCTCGCCGAAGCCTTCGCCAGAGAGCACGAGCCGACCACCCGCCGCTCCACAGAGCGTTATCCCATGAACATTCACTCGGAGGAGCGCATCCTCCACGGGATGCGGGACGACCCCGCCATGCCACCCTCCGGGTTCAATCGGGCCCGGTCCCGGAGCCGAGGGACTCGCTCACCGTCCGAGAATCGAAACCTCCTTCCGTGACGTTCGGGCGCACCGTGCACCGACGATGAAGACGAGTACTATGACCCCACGCTGGAATGCTTCAATGTCGAGGTCCCGCCACAGATGGCCGGTTCACCGACGTCTCAGCGAAGACGACGCGGACGCATCGCCACGACGAGCTCCGGCGGGCGGCTTCGCCCCCGGCCTATCCGGTGAGCGGCGCCGGCAGACCGCCGACCAAAACACCCGACTCACGAGATTTGCAGAACGAATCCGGGCGGAACCGCCCGACTCCGGCGATTGGAGCAAAACATCCCGCCAGGAGCAGGCTCGGCCGAAGCAGCCCCGAGGGCACCTCAAGCTCACAATGGCGCGACGCGGCGGACCGGCCGGAGTGCCTCAAATCCCCGCAAGATAGCGGCCCCGCTCAACGAGGCCTCAGCGTGGCGGCGGCCGCCATGTTGGTACGAGAAATGCCCGAGCCCTCCACTACCGAGGGTAGGCGCATACGGAAGGCCTCCGTCAACTCCTTGACAAGGCGGCGGTGCAACAGCGTAGAGTTCCGCTTCCCGGGATCGGGCCGTGACGCCACGGGCGGCGAGAGGAATGGCGAAGCCGGCAGGGCTCCATCCACCCGGATCGAGCCGAGCCCGCAAGGCAGCCGATGCGGGAGCGCCTCGACGACAACCGTTGCAACCGCCCGGTCCGGGAACGCATAGAAGACCCGCACCGCGATCGCGGAACCGAGGCGCCCGACCTCGTGGACGATCGAGGTCTGGCTCGCCACGAAGGTGGCTCGGTTCGGGACGACAAGCGTCTCGAGGCGCATAGGGCAAGGTCGAGAGGACCGAGGGTACTCCCCCGATCCGCCGGGCCTCGGGCCTTCACCGTGGACATCGGGAGGGCACCACTCCCCTCGCGGCTTTCAGGCCCCCGAGCCATCTCGAAAGTACACGGGAGAGATCCGTCCCGAGGTATGGCCGGACGACTATCACCGGGCATGCCGTTCGCATAGGGCACACGATGACAAAGTGATAATCGAAATTTGCCCCCCGTACCTCTCGAGTCGCGCGAGCTTGGCCGGAACACCTTCCACCCAACCTCATATCAAACTCGGGCGGACTTGGTGAGAACCTTCCGCGGTAACTTCTGGGGCACATACCTACGCCCGGGTAACTCGTGGGATCTCGAACCGCCGACAAAATCCGACGAATCCCTCGCGACTACATCCGGCGCTTCTCCAGCGGCGGACCGAGCTCCCTAATGTGACGGATTCGACGTCATCGGGGCCCTCTTGGCCGGCACCACTTGCCGACACCTCGTGAAGAAGCCGGGGCGCCGGACTCCCACCGAGGCAAACGAGCCGATGGACATCGCCACCAAGTTCGCCAACGGTGAGGAGGCCGTCGGGGCTCCGCTCAATCGTGGCTCGCAATGGAAAGCGCAAGGAAGAGGAGCCCGAGGGATCGCAACCTCGGGAGGGCAAGAAGAAAAAGAAGAAAGATAAGAGCCGCAAGGGCAAGGGCCACGCCGCCTGCTTTGACGATGAAGACATGGTGGCCGCGGTCGATCGCAAGGGGCCCCGACCCCGTCACAAGAAACCTTCGACGACATGCTCAAGAAGCCATGCCGTAACCATAGCTACCCTGGCCAAGCATACCCTGGGGGAGTGCAAGAGGGTACGCCAACATTTCGCCAAGCTCGGGGCCATCCCCGAGGGTGAAGAAGAAGAGGCTCCCGAGGGTGGCGCCAAGGGCAACGAGGAGTTCCCCGAAGGTGAATAATCGCTTCATGATCTTCGGCGGGCAAAGACTAAAGAACATGTCCAGGCGACAAATAAGAAGAAGGAGCGCCGGAGGTCTATGCCACGGAGCCCAAGAACCCCCGGCCGCGCAAGTGGTCGGACCCCATCACCTTCGACCGGTCGGATCACCCCCAAAGACATCCCGGGGGGGGCTTATCCGCGGTGGTGGATCCCATCATCGCCAACACTCGGCTCACCAAAGTCCTTATGGACGGAGGGAGCACCTCAACCTCATCTACGAAGAAACCCTCGACCTCCTCGAGGTAGACAAGTCCAAGATCCGCCCGGGGGCCGGCATTCAATGGCGTTGTCCCCGGCAAGCGCCTAAAGCCCCTCGGGCGCATCGACTTACGGTTTGCTTCGGTGACCCCTCGAACCGGGCAAGAGACTCTCACATTTGAGATCCTTGGGGTCCGCGGTACTTACCACGCACTCTGTTGACACTTGTTATCATATAAAATTTTTAATTAATTAAACATGAGAAAGGGGTATAAATAATAATAACAACCTAGAATAGGGTGTCACTAACATAATTCCATCAGTTTTGGTAAAGTTGTGATTTGCGAGGGACTTAACGAGAAAATCAGCCAGAGATGGCGTGGCATACGGCCGACGCAAGCAACGCAATCCAACTCGAAACAAGTCTAGAAGGCTTCGGATTAATCCCGGCGTGAACTAACCCGGAACCAAGAAATACATCATCTAGAAGACTCGAGAACACGCGACGCACGGCGGCGGGACCCGGAGGGGAGCACCCCCCGGGCCGATCGGCCCAATAGTTAGCCGATCGGCCCCCCGGCGCCGACTACGCTGCCGCCGGGAAGCTTCCTCCACCGCCTCTAAGACTCGATCTAAACCGGTTGATTTGAGTCGGTTTGATCCGAGGGCGACGGTAGAAGTGCGGGATTGATTCAAGGTTAATACCACATCGCCTAATGAAGATGGAGAGAGAGGACGAAGACCGATATATTAGGACCCCTAGACCCCCTTCTTAGATCATCAAGTTCTATAACAAAGATATTTCTAATTAAAATACCAAGTCATATTCAACGCTAGAGAAACATCGCTTTCGGAAGAGTAGCAATCAAGATTAGAACTAGTAGGAAGGGAGAAATCCGCTCGGATCGTTGGAGGCCCGACTCAAGATCAGGCCTCGTTCTTGTAAGTTCTTCATTGTAAGTAGTTTTCAAGTTCCGGACACATGCTTAATATGAATATCTTGATCATGTTTATATTCGAGATTATTTGTTCTAGTATTTACTTTAATTACACATTTAGCATAGTTGAATTCTTGTTATGTTCATGCATGGATTCGTATAGCGCTCATCATCTAGATCGGAAGGTGAGTGGTAGAGATGATGTAATCATGGTGATTAGATCTTATTTACTGCGTTTGCACCCTATGTGCCGGGTCGTGTGGTAGATCGTGGTGGTGGCGGCACCATTGAGTCCTTTGCAATCCACCCCCGTATGTAGGCCTAGCGGATGTTAGATTTCGGGTTGTTCTAAGTTTCGGCCTTAGTCTTCACGGATTACGTCCTCATATGCGGATTTAATTAGTCTTTCTTCGATGATTGTTATTTGTATTGCATAATTAGGTAGATCCTAACATTTAGTTTAGAGTTACATATTGGAGTTTCTAATGCTAGCTAGCCTATGAATTGCTATCGTCCATTGTTAGACACTTTTCGCCAATCAACGTGATTTTTGGTCAAATCGTTTTATCTAGAACTTTATCATTATCTTTACTATGAACTTTGATCCTTGCTTAAGTAATTGATGAGATTAATGCTGATGTCTTGCACATGAGAGATGGTTAGATTAAGATCTATGCTTAGTTAATTCAAGATAATGAGACTTCTTTCCCTGTGGTAGAATATAAATTCAAGACACAGTTATTACTCCCGGTTAAAATGCTACAATGGTATATATTCATATCGTAAACTGCGGATACCCGATTATAATTGTTTATTTACTTATTAAGAAGTTATCAAGGCATAGTACGAATATTATATTCCTTGCATATTAGTAGTTTAACTATAGGGATGACAACCTTTTTCGGATATGCTATGAACTGCAATGAATATTTCTTTTAAGTTTTATACGAAGCAACATCGATATTCTTTCTAGATGCCATTACTAGTTAGTGACATTAGAAATACCAACAAGCATTTTTGGCGCCGTTCTTGAAAAAAGAAAGTCTATAGCCCAATAAAATAAAAACACATAGGATTAACATGCATGCATCTCTCATACGCATCAGTTAATTTTATCAATTGCTTAAACAAGTATACCCTTGTTATTATTCTTCCTATCTTTTGCAGGGTAATGTATGAAAAGGAATCTTCACGAAAACTTCCAATCGGATCGAAAAGAAAAACTTTTGAAGGAGGCAAGATCCAAGTTGAAATCTCAACCCAAGAACACTACCTCGGAAGACTCCTCCAGCGTGCGTAGCTTAGCACCAATTTTTGAAGACATGGCAAACAAGACCCTTCGCGAATACTCGCACCGACTACGGCCAACATCCGCCTTTGGACCCGGCGGTCGATGTGGGAGACAAAGCTTTTGAGCTCAAGCCGCACTCATCAACATGGTACAAGCTAGCCAATTACGTGGAAAAGCTCATGAAGATGCCAATGCTCACCTACAATACTTCTTAGAGATTTGTGGCACCTTCACTATCAAAGATGTCTCAAGTGATGCAATCCTACTTGCCGTCTCTTCCCATTCTCACTCTTGGGACGGCGAAGCGGTGGTTCTACGCCAACAAAGACAAACTCACTACTTGGGCACTTTGCTCTCTCGCCTTCACGGCAAAATTCTTCCCTATAGGCAAACCAACGCCTTACGAGGGAAAATCTCAAGCTTTCGGCGAACAACACGGCGAATGCATTTCGAGGCGTGGGAACGCTTTCAAGACTACATCCAGAATGCCCACACCATGGAATGGAGAACTGGTTACTCATGCGGACCTTCTACCACGGGCTTAACAACAACACCCGTGAGACCATGGACGCCTAGCTGGCGGAGGTGCTTTCCTATCACTTACACCGAACCAAGCTACCGACCTTGTGGAAAAGATGGCATCAAACCAAGCTTGGAATGAGGACCGTCAACCCCGCAAGAAAGAGAGGAATGCACCAAGGTGAAAGAGGTAGATATCTTTATACGCCAAAATGGACTTAATTATGAAGAAGCTTGAAGACAAAGCTCGAGAAGAAGGAAGTCATGCAACTCTTCGATTCCCGCATGACATGTGAAGAATGTGGCAACATTTGGACACTCGGGCAGCCAACGTCCCGAGCTAGAAGAGGGCGTGAACTACATCAACAATAACAACAACAAAGTATCGTCCTCCGAATCAACAATGGAGTCAATGAGAGACCCAACTACCAAGGTAATTATTCGGGTAACTATCAAGGTAATAACTCTTTCAATAATTTCCCACCTTTAAGAGAGTTAGTACAAAACCAAGGTAGACTTATGGATAATCTATCTAAGAAGTTAGCTTCCAATGATAAAATGCTAGAAACTATTAGTACTAAAATGGAAAGCTTTTCTTACGCAATAAAGAACCCGGCATAGCTTTAATAAAATGATAGAATCACAATTATCGGTGGCTTTATACGCTCCTATGCCTAACCGGGTAAGATTCGGGTCAACCAGGAAGAATTAGAATCTGCAAATCTTGTCGATATTTACTATGCGGTATGCGGACCACCTACTCGGACAAGAAATTCAATTGTGTCGACCGGGGAATGCCCGCTAAGAAAGAAGATCCGGGAAGACCGGTCGTCACCATCAACATAGGCGCCCGCACCTACAACGCACTCATCGACTTCGGCTCAAGTGTCAACATCATGCCTAAGGTAAACCTTGAGCGGTTCAGAATTAGTATACACAACCATGTGCCTACAACTTGCGAGATCAATCGTTATGCTACCACGAGGGTATTCTAGAGGGCGTATGCCTTTACATCGGTAAGCTATACGTGGCCACCGACTTCGTGGTCACGGATATGGGTAAAGGTAAGAACGCCCCGATCATTACAGGCCGCCCTTTCACGGCTACCACTAAGGCAATCATCTACGCCGACACCGCGAAGATCGTCTTCACGGTTAATGGACGAGGGAGAGATTCAACTGCAAACACAAGACCTTAGCTCCCCTGCTCCAACCGTACCACTACCGTACCACGAAATACACATACCGGTTGTCGAGAAGAGGATAAAAAGAAGAAGCAAGAACAAGAAGAACCGTCAACCTCGACCACACGTAGAACGAGTCTTGATGATCAATCAAGTCAACTTCAAAGACGCAAGACTCGGCGCAATCAACCACCAAGAGAGAAGCTAGGCGACCACGGAGTTCCGGCAATTCCTTTGCTCCATTAATCAATGGAACTTCTATACAACCGTCTGCGACACGGGATCGGGGCATCAACCTAATGTCAAAGGTAGCGTATAAATTAATCTATGGTAATCTGCCTTTGTGTTCCACCTATGTACTACTGCATTTGGCGGATCAAACACACCGATTCGGAAGGTATTGTGCGAAACGCGGTCAAGATCAAAGACAGCTATGTCCTCACCGACTTCTTAGTCATGGACACGGAGAGGCGAAGAACAAGATCCTCCCATAATACTTGGAAGGCCGTTCTGAATACTACAAGAGCAATCATTTACATCGGGGCCCGGGCGAAATCCGGTTCCATATTCAAGGTAAAAGGTGTATTTGCTTCTTTAATACTTATACTAACTATGAACAGCCCGAAGAAGGACCAAGAGCGGAAGCGTCTCCAAAGACTACAAAAGGAATTTGGACTCAAAGATGGAGCACATTGAGAGGATAGAAAAAGACATCCAAAAAAGTACACTCGGCTCCTACCAATCTTGAATGATGCACCAACTACAGGAGAGGTCTCCACCAAAGAAGCAATCTTGGAAGAAGAAAGAAGCTGCTAAGAAGAGCAACAAGAATACACCTTCGGAGACCCAACCCGGGTAGGCATCAACAAATGAACAATCGACCTGCGGCTGCCGTCTCACGCCCACCTACGAGATCATTGAAGGAACCATACGGTACAACATTTTTACGAGGGGCCCATAGGCGACACCACGCCATGGGAGTAAGTGCTCTCTAAACTCTTGCCGAGAGGTAACTTCGGTATTTATTTGCATCTTTAATTTTTCGCACGGCATATTTCAATTAGCATGTTTACTTTAGCATATTTATTTTTTCCTAAACCTGCATTAGAAAAATCCCAAAAATATGTTTCTTTGCATGTGCATCGATCTCTTAAGCCCCATGCAAGCACACCTTTTTGTGGTGGCATAAAAATATATAAAAATATAAAAATATTGCATTCATATGTTTTTGCATTATCATCCCTATTGCATAGAAAATTCCAAAAATATGTGGGCACATGAAGGTCCACACCTTTTATATAAAAATCCAAAAAAGACGTGAGCACATGAAGGCTCACATTAACATCCTAGAATTTGTTCCTTCGGGTATGTGCGAAATTAATATTAACAGGGGAGAACATTAAAAGGAGACCCGAAAGAGGAGGCGATTCAAGGATGAACGAAAAGGACTACTTCAAGATCTAGCTTGGGGAGAGCACCCCCATTTATCACGATAAGTATTATTACCCTATGTCTTTAAATTTTAGCTAGTTATATTTGCTTAGAGCTAATGAGTCTTATTTAATGTGTCTTAGTTAAAGAGTCTTAGTGTTAAAGAGTCAAATAAATAAAGTGCTAGAACTTGTTAGACTACTTTCTTCCTATTAATTATGATCTTGATAATATGTGCTAAGGAAATGATGAATAGTTGCTCGCCTTAATACCTCTTAAAAAGTACTTACACTTTGGACTTAGATTCTCTGAAGTTTTAAATGTTTAATTTGCTCTAAACCCAACACTGTGGGAAGCACATGCTTGATCTCGAGTCTTAGCATTAAAAGATAATAGTGCATAAAAAGTTGAGCTACTGTTTATCATATTCTTAGAGATACTTGACTCCTGGTTTTTATCTTTAAAAATTATAAAATTACATGATGAGTCCTTAGTTATGACCCTTAAGAGTATTCCATCAAGATCATCCCACTCCACCAATATCTTTGCTTTTTAACCCTAAGAATACGCATCCCCATATTTCACTTAGCCGTTAGCCATAAAAATATTTAATAGAGCTCTTGCAATCTTTAGATATGTCTCTCTCAATGTTTTATATAGGTTTGGGCTACATTCGAAAAAAAAAAAAAAAAAAAAAGAAAGAAGTAAAAAAAAAGTGAGACGAGAGAGGGAGAGTAACGGACAAAAAGTCATACTAGGCGAGAAGGGCCTACCTCCTAATAATAAAAAAATAATAAATTTAGAGATGAATAATGGACACGTGTCCGAGGGTGAGCAGGGCCCACATCTCTAAGGGAGAGAGAAAAAAATGGACACAAGTTCGGGGAAAAGCCCACCTCTCCAAGAATGGACCGCCCCGGATCCTAGCAATTTTTAGAAAGAGGGATATAGACTAGAGATGCTTGAGAAGAAAAATACTAGAAAAGGCTAAAGGCTATTTACTACCTTTCATCCTCATCCACTTCACCACTATCATCCCACTATGTATGTCCTACCACTTGTGTAACTCCACTACATTACCATCTACTTAAGGGGGTCATACATAGGATCTCACGAGTTTTCTTTTGAAAAATATTGCAAAACCCCAGGATGATAGTTGATCAAAGAATTTGAGACATGGTACTTAACTTGATTGTTTTATCTTGCTTATGATTCGTGAAAAGGCTACGCCCCATGGTAAGCAGTGGTAAGAGTAATCGGTCAAGAGGAGAATTTATTTTTATAAACACAAGTACTTTTTGAGGTATGAAAGCGTAGTAGCAACTCCCGATCCTACTATAGCATGTAGCTTTGCTAGGGACTAGCAAAGGGTAAGCTTGGGGAGTTTGTTGACACTTGTTATCATATAAAATTTTTAATTAATTAAACATGAGAAAGGGGTATAAATAATAATAACAACCTAGAATAGGGTGTCACTAACATAATTCCATCAGTTTTGGTAAAGTTGTGATTTGCGAGGGACTTACTTAGAAAATCGGCGAGAGATGGCGTGGCATACGGCCGGCGTAGCATAGCGCAATCCAACTCGAAACAAGTCTAGAAGGCTTGGATTAATCCCGACGTGAACTAACTTCGGAACCAAGAAATACATCATCTAGAAGACTCCGAACACGCGACGCACGACGGGACCCGAGAGGAGCACCCCCTGGGCCGATCGGCCCAATAGTTAGGCCGATCGGCCCCCGTGGCGCCGACTCGCTGCGCCGGGAAGCTTCCTCCACCGCCTCTAAGACTCGATCTAAATCGGTTGATTTGAGTCGGTTTGATCCGAGGGCGACGGTAGAAGTGCGGGATTGATTCAAGGTTAATACCACATCGCCTGATGAAGATGGAGAGACGCACGAAGACCGATATATTAGGACCCCTAGACCCCCTTCTTAGATCATCAAGTTCTATAACAAAGATATTTCTAATTAAAATACCAAGTCATATTCAACGCTAGAGAAACATCGCTTTCGGAAGAGTAGCAATCAAGATTAGAACTAGTAGGAAGGGAGAAATCCGCTCGGATCGTGGGAGGCCGACTCAAGATCGGGGCCTCGTTCTTGTAAGTTCTTCATTGTAAGTAGTTTTCAAGTTCGGACACATGCTTAATATGAATATCTTGATCATGTTTATATTCGAGATTATTTGTTCTAGTATTTACTTTAATTACACATTTAGCATAGTTGAATTCTTGTTATGTTCATGCATGGATTCGTATAGCGCTCATCATCTAGATCGGAAGGTGAGTGGTAGAGATGATGTAATCATGGTGATTAGATCTTATTTACTGCGTTTGCACCCTATGTGCGGGTAGGTGTGGTAGATCGTGGTGGTGACAAACACCATTGAGTCCTTTGCAATCCACCCCCGTATGTAGGCCTAGCGGATGTTAGATTTCGGGTTGTTCTAAGTTTCGGCCTTAGTCTTCACGGATTACGTCCTCATGTGCGGATTTAATTAGTCTTTCTTCGATGATTGTTATTTGTATTGCATAATTAGGTAGATCCTAACATTTAGTTTAGAGTTACATATTGGAGTTTCTAATGCTAGCTAGCCTATGAATTGCTATCGTCCATTGTTAGACACTTTCGCCAATCAACGTGATTTTTGGTCAAATCTGTTTATCTAGAACTTTATCATTATCTTTACTATGAACTTTGATCCTTGCTTAAGTAATTGATGAGATTAATGCTGATGTCTTGCACATGAGAGATGGTTAGATTAAGATCTATGCTTAGTTAATTCAAGATAAATGAGACTTCTTTCCTGTGGTAGAATATAAATTCAAGACCTGGTTATTACTCTCTGGTTAAAATGCTACAATGGTATATATTCATATGCGTGCGCTTGCGGATACCCGATTATAATTGTTTATTTACTTATTAAGAAGTTATCAAGGCATAGTACGAATATTATATTCCTTGCATATTAGTAGTTTAACTATAGGGATGACAACCTTTTTCGGATATGCTATGAGCGCAATGAATATTTCTTTTAAGTTTTATCGAAAGAAGCAACATCGATATTCTTTCTAGATGCCATTACTAGTTAGTGACATTAGAAATACCAACACACTCCTCGGGCGCCCCTCGCTACGCCAAGTTCATGGCTGTCCCGAACTACACGTACCTCAAGCTCAAGATGCCGGGGCCGAAGGGTGTCATCACGACTGGCCCCTCACACCATCATGCATACGAGTGCGACGTGGAGAGCGTGGAGTATGCCGAGGCACTCGCCATTGCCGAGGCACTCATCGCCGATGCGAAGAGAAGCTTTGACGAAATCACGATCGAGCATGAGGCCAAGCGCCGCTACTGGGAGCTTCGAGACCTCCTCGGGCACCAAGAAGATCCCACTCGATCCCAAGAACCCGAAGGAGAAGCTGCCGACCATCGGCTCGGACTGGATCCGAAATAGGAAGCCGTGCTCGTCGACTTCCTCCGCGCGAATGCCAAGACGTTTGCGTGGGGACCCTCGGACATGCCGGGCATACCGAGGGATGTCGCCGAGCACTCCCTAGACATCCGGCCGGGCTCAAAGCCAGTCATGCAGCGCTTGCGCCGTTTTGATGACGCCAAGCGGAAGATCATCGGCGAGGAGATCCACAAGCTACTGGAGGCCGGATTCATAAAGGAAGTATTCCACCCCGAGTGGTTAGCTAATCCTGTATTAGTAGAGAAAAAGAATGGGAAATGGCGGATGTGTGTGGACTACACTAGTCTCAACAAAGCATGTCCGAAAGTTCCCTTTCCTTTGCCTCGAATCGACCAAATTGTCGACTCCACTGCGGGATGTGAAACGTTGTCCTTTCTTGACGCGTATTCCGGTTATCACCAGATCAAAATGAAAGAGTCCGACCAGCTCGCGACCTCGTTCATAACACCCTTCGGGATGTATTGCTACCTCACCATGCCCTTCGGGCTGAGGAACGCTGGAGCAACATACCAGCGGTGCATGCAAATCATCTTCGGGGAACTCATTGGAAGGATCGTGGAGGCCTACGTCGACGACATAGTGGTCAAATCCAAGAAAACGTCGGACCTCGTGGGCGACCTCGGGGAAACCTTCGAGTGCCTAAACAAGAAGGGAGTCAAGCTCAACCCCGAAAAGTGCGTATTCGGGGTCCCCCGAGGGATGCTTTTTGGGGTTTATCGTCTCTCAATGAGGCATCGAAGCAAACCCGACCAAGGTTGACGCAATCACCAAGATGGGTCCGATCCAAGATCTCAAGGGAGTACTGAGAAGGTCATGGGCTGCCCGGGCTTCATTAAGCGTGTTCATCTCACGCCTCGGGGAGAAGGGCTGCCCCTCTACCGGCTCCTTCGCAAGTCCAAGCGCTTTGCACGGACCCCGAGGCCGAAGAGGCCCTCGGCAACCTCAAGAAGCTCCTAACAAACCCACCGGTCCTAGTACCGCCAAACCCGGAGAAACCCTCGCTCTTATACGTCACGGCCACTACCCGTAGTCGGCCGCGGTGGTCGTAGTTGAGCGTCGGGAAGAAGAGGGACACACGTTGCCGGTTCAACGCCCCGTTTACTTCATCGGTGAAGTCCTTTCCGACACCAAGACAAGGTATTCGCAGATGCGAAGCTATTATGCGCCATCGCATCGGGCACGAAGGAAACCGCCACTACTTCCTTGCGCACCCAGTTGCCGTGGTATCCTCGTTCCCCCTCGGGGAGATCCTCCAAAACCGAGAGGCCACGGGGAGAGTGGCGAAGTGGGCGGTGGAGCTCATGGGCGAAACTATATCGTTCCTGCCCCGCAAGGCGATCAAATCTCAAGTCCTGGCCGACTTTGTGGCCGAAAGTGGGACAGACACGCAGCCTGCGCCCATCCAAGCCGAGTCTTTGGACCATGTACTTTTGATGGATCCATGATGAAGGCGGCGCGGGGCTGGTTTGCTCTTCATCTCACCCCTCGGGATTCACACGAGGTATGCCATCGGCTGCATTTTCTGCCTCCAACAACGCCGCGAGAATACGAGGCGCCTGGTCAACGGTCTCCGGATCGCGGCGGACCTCGGAATCCGACGGTTGGAAACCGGGGGATTCGCAGGTTGGTCATCGACCAAGTCATGAAGGCCTCGGCGTGCCACGACCCGAAGATGGAGGCGTATTGTCGGGAAGTGCGCAAATTGGAGGAAAAATTCCATGGGCTTGAACACAAGCATACGCCGAGACGCTACAACGAGGCCGCGGATGAACTGGCCAAGGTCGCAGCAACCCGAGGTACCGTTCCCCCGAACGTCCTCACCCGAGACCTCGATAAACCCTCGGTCAAGTACACCCCCTCGGAAGTACCCTCGGGGGCTCACGAGGGCGGCACACAGCAAGCCACACCCGAAGCTATGGCGGTCGACCCAGTCCTTGACTGGAGAAAACCGCTGATGGAGTACCTCACCCGAGGAGAGCTACCCGAGGATAAGACCGAGGCTCGCCAGTTAGCCCGAAGGGCGAAATCCTTCGCACTGATTGGAGAGAAAGGGGAACTCTACAAGAGAGGAGCCTCGGGAGTATACATGCGATGCATACCCTCGGCTGAAGGCCAAGAACTTCTCGAGGACACTCACCGAGGGGAGTGTGGCCATCACGCCGCCCCGAGGACTCTAGTCGGTAAAGTCTTCAGGCAAGGCTTCTACTGGCCCTCGGCGGTGCGAGACGCGAACCAAGTCGTGCGTACCTGCAAGGAATGCCAATTCTACGCGCGCAGGACGCACCTCCCAGCTCAAGCACTGCAAACCATACCTCTTACGTGGCCATTTGCAGTGTGGGGACTCGACATGATTGGGCCCCTGAAAAGGGCGCCCGGAGGACACACTCACGTCCTAGTCGCCATTGACAAGTTCTCCAAATGGATCGAAGCCCGAGCCGTGGTGAACCCTCACACAGGGGAAACGGTGAAATTCTTTACGAATATCATTTCCCGTTTTGGAGTCCCGAACTCCATCATCACAGACAACGGAACCAATTTCGTGGGGAAGAAGTTCCTCGACTTTTGCGACGACTATGGCATCCGAGTGGATACCTCGGCCGTAGCTCACCCGAAGACCAACGGTCAAGTGGAGCGTGCCAACGGCATGATCCTGCAAGGGCTCAAGCCGAGGATCTTCAATCAGCTGAACCAATACGGGAAAAGATGGTACCAAGAGCTGCCGTCGGTTCTATGGAGCCTTCGAACAACGAAAAGCCGAGCCACGGGGTTCACCCCATTCTTTCTAGTCTATGGGGCCGAGGCGATCTTGCCCACAGACATTGAATATGGGTCCCCAAGGCCGCGAGCCTACATCGAGCAAGGCAACCAAGGCAAGGCAAGACTCCATCGACCAAGTTGATGAAGCCCGAGACGTTGCGCTCCTCGCACTCAAAGCAAGATACCAACAAGCTTTTTGCGCAAGTATCACGCCAAGCGGTGAAGCCTCGGGAGTTCCAAGTCAACGACCCGTGCTTTCGCCGAAAGCCGGACAACAAAGGGCGTCACAAACTCACGCCACCCTAGGAAGGGCCTTATTTCATCGCCGAAATATTAAGGCCCGGAACCTACAAGTTGAAGAACGAGAAGGGCGAAGTCTACTCCAACGCCGGAACATAGAACAGCCTACGCCGCTTCTACCCTTAAATTCGCACTAGAAGTCAAACATCGGTGTTTTTTTTCACTCAATAAAAGATCTACATCTTTTACGAAAAAAAGTGCTTCTCGTGTAAACCATTAAGGGAGTCTTAGCCTCGTCCAGCACAAGACTAAAACTCCCTCGGGGGCTACATGGGAGACCCCCCTCGGGGGACCCCCTCCCCTTCCCTTTTTCAAAACTTTTTTTCGGAAGAAAAAAGTTTTCTTGCGCATTCTCGAAACAATCGTTTAAGTTGCGAAGGTCGCTCACGCACAAATCCAAAGCAAGGTAACCGAGGCAAACGGACCGCCCCTAGTGGCATCCGTATGGACTGCCCCAGTGGCGTCCACGGTTACCATCTTGCGAGCGGAGAAAGCAAGCGACCCGGCCACACAATAAACGAACAAATTCGAGAAACGCAACATAAACATAAATGCACCCGCCAAGGCCATAGACCTCGGGCGGCGCCATTGTTTATATACATCCATCTCACAAGCTCCAATTTTTCCATACAAGGAGAGATCAGGGGGCAGGGTGGGCTTCATCCACTTGCGCCTCACGGCAGGCCGACGAGGAAGCTTCGGCGCGAGCAACACCCTCGACAACTGCTTCCCCCGAGGGAGGCGTCAGACCCGCCGGCGCATCCTCGGACTGGGCGTCCACCATCTCCGTGTCCGCCTCATAGGTTGACTCTATGGGGGAGTACGGGGGACACACTTCATCCTCGAAGCGGGAGGCCAACCGGGTCGCAGCGCCGCCCACGAAGTCGCATAACGCCCGAGTCTTGGCGGCATCAGCAAAGATCCCTCTCGGCGGGATCAACTTCCTCCTCGCCGTCGGAACCGAGGAAGAAGCCTTTTCGCAACGCCGCCCAAAGCATTGGACTCCATCGGGAAGTGAGAGCAGAAAACGGCCATACATGTCCGCGACGCCGGACCGGAAGGCGTTCCGGAGCTCGGACTGAGGTAGCCACCCACGGCGCTCAGGGCGGGCTGCGTCTTTGAGGGGCCAACCTCCGTTGGGTTGTCCGCCTAAAAAGCGCGGACTAAGTCCGACAAGGCCTCTTCCGGCTCCCCGGTACGACTTACGCTCTGCTCCAGCCCCTGCGCCAGGCGTGGCCGCGGTGTTCACGGCCTCGGTCCGGACCTTCTCCGCTTCTGCAAATTGGTGCTCAAACCGAGTTAGCAAGACAAGACGACCGAAGGCAAAGCTCACTAAGGAAGAAGACGCACCTTGGCACTTCACCGCCGGCCCGGCATCACGCCGTGCTCATCCGCGAGTGACTTGCGGAGCTCCTCCTTCTCCTTCCGAGGGTCTCGCCCTCGGACACCAACTCGCCCGATGCGAGTGTTCAAGGCATCGCACATCTCCGCCTGCTTCGTCGCCTCCTCCCGGGACCGGTCCCGCTCGTCATGAGCCTCGCCGGGGACCTGGAGGGACCTGGATCCGAGCCTCTTCAAAATCATGGCTCATCGAGGCCATGTGTCCCGCCACCTTGGCGGCCTCGGACCTGGCCTTGACAAGCTCGGCCTCCGGGGTCCGCCGTTGGGACTCCCCTCTCCTCGGCGGGGGCAGCAAGCCGGGAGGTCTCGCTCGGGCCTCGATCAACTTTACCCGAGTTTGACCAAGGGCGTTCCGATTCGAACGTTCGGCGAAGGAGCTCGGACTTCTCCCGGGCGGGCGGCGGAGAGTCCGCAACGGCGATACTACTCATCAAGACACAAGCGCCGAAGACATGCGGCGGGGATAACCATCAAGACACTTACCGCGTCGACCTGCGCAGTCGGCCGGTTATGGCGTCCCCGATCCCGCCAAGCCCTCGGCCCACCGCCGGATCTGCTCGTGGGTTCTCCACCCGGGACCTCGGGGCGGTCGTCGACCACCGCGGCGGCCGGGCCCCCGGGCGTGCCACCCAGGGTCAAAGGTGGACCGCCCCAGCGGGTCGGCTCAGAAGGATACATCTCCTCCCCGGCAACTCCCGCGGCTCCGGGAACCGGACCGGTAGAAGTCCAGGGGCCCCTGAATCGACCACGGGCACCGTCCTCGTCATGGCCGAAGACGGACGCCGCCAAGGGCTGCCTCGAACCCGGACACGTGGAGTAGCGGGGAAGTCGGGGTTATACGCCTCGTGAACCCCGGATCGGCGAAGGTCGGCCGCGAGCGGACTTGCGCGTCTCGCCGCCATGAAGAGCTCCTCTTGCGAGAACTCCCGGACAAAGGGGCCCGACTCCTCGGGATGGGCGGCGGCGTCACGACCCCCGTCGAATGGCGCCATCTGCTCCGGCCCCGAGCTGACGTCATGGGCCACGGCCGAGCCCTCCGTGTCGACCACCATCGGTGAATGGCCGACCCACCATCGCCACCGGGGGCCTGCACCACCCTCGGGGTGGCCTCGGCAGCCGGCTCGGGTCCAACCCCACCTAGGGCTCGGAGGTCGGGCGCCACGGGAGGATTCGACGAGGGCAAAGACGATATCTTGGCCGGGCGACCCCCCGCACCGGGCCCCGACCGAGGCCGAAACGCTAGCCTTCAAGGCCTTCTTGGGGTGCAGAGCCAACGAGGCCCCCCCGTTTCCCTGAAGTCAAGAACGTGTCGGGACAAAGCAATCATATGCAAGAAGAAGATCAAGATCGCGAAGGCGAAAAGGAAACTCACGGCCCGAGGGATCGCCCTCGGGCGCCGACGAGGCTCGGGATGGCTGCGACCTCGGCGTCAGACTCGACGCGCGCGCCGTCTCCCCCACGACGCGTTCAGACGCGACGGGGCTGGATCGGGACGGGGGGTCGCCGGCTCGTCCCCCGAACCGTGCTTCGCGGCGCCGGGGTACCCGCGACAGGAGGTGTCGACTCCTCTCTTCGGGCCTCACCCTGTGACGCCGAGGTGCCTACGTGGCCGACGCCAATGGTCCTGAGGACTCGGCCGGAAGAGCCCACGGGCGCACGGGCGTCGGCAGTTCCCGACGCCCGGGCTTCGGCTCGGGCTCAACGAAGCCCGACTTCGGTCGGGGAGCCCCATGGCTCGGTCTATCCGAGCCGCCACATCGTCATCCGACGAGTTCACGCAGAACTCGGTCCTCCGGATCCTCGTCCTCTTCGGTGGTCGAGGTGTCAAGTGACTTGCCTCGCCTCCGCTGCTCGGCCCGATGCTTCTTCGCGAGCCACGTTTCTCTTCTTCTTCTCCTCCTTCTTCAACGCCGGCACCCGCCGCAGCTCGTTCCGAGCACGGTTCGCCGCCCGGCGATCGGCATCCAATAAAACGACGGGCGGAGGGAGTCGCGGTAATCCGGACGGCCCTGCGCAGAAGAAAGAGTGAGAATTGCCATGGCGACAATGCACCGAATCAATGCGAGGACACCGAAGTCAAGAAGCACTTACCAGGGAGATATACCCTCGGTCAGGGCGCATGGGGATCTCGGGGATACGTGTCGGGGTGTTGGACCCCAACGCATCCCTCACCCTCTTGGCCAGGCCATCGGTGGAAAGCAGAAGGCCTGACATCTGGCACGCACCAAGACCGGCGGCCTCGGGGGTCATCTGGCATATGAGCAAAGGGCGAGCCATCAACGGCAACACCCGACGCCGATGAAAGGCGGCGACCACGGCAGCAGCATTCACGTCCTTCCCTCGGAGCCGCAGGGTCGGCGCCTTAGGCCCTCCAACCGATGATGATCCTCCGAGGGGGGACCCCAGTTCCACTTCTGCGGGCGATGCTTGAGGACACGCCCGGTGTACACGGGAAGCGCGTTCTCGTCGTTGCGGAGGTAGAACCACCGATCTTGCCACCCCTTGTTGGAGGAGGTGAGCTTGGAGACGATGTACCCATCAGCTCGGTTCGGCCTCGTCGCGCTCCGGCGGACTGGGCGCCACGACCTCCAACGCGCAGCGCCCTCCGTGGTTGGCCCTGCGCAACCGAGGCGGTGGTAAGGTCCGCCTTGAAGAACCACAACCAGAGGTCCCAATGCGGCTCGATCCCCAGGAATCCCTCACAAAGGGTGACGAAGATGGCGGCCTGGGAGATCGAGTTCGGGGGCAGATGATGAAGCTCGATTTCATAGTAGTGGAGGATCGCCCGAATAAACCGGCCTGCCGGCATACCGAACCCGCGCCGGTGAAGATCCATCAAGCTCACCACGTAGCCATCAGGAGGGTTAGGCTCCTCCTCAGTCCAATCCGGAGCAATCCACTCCGGCCGCGCTTCATCGGTGCGGGGACGAAGAAGCCCTTCATCGACGAGACGCTAGAGTTTCTCCTCCGTCGCCGTCGTCCTCGGCCACGGCTCAGCATCGAGCACCTCCCTCACGCCGTCACCGCTACCTGACTGCGCCATGGATGAAAGGGAGGCGAAGGGTGGCAACCGCTAGCAACCCCGATCACACGAGCACAAGGCAAGTGAATCTCTCCCTTAATCTCTCCCACACTATCTCTCTATCTCCTGATTGCCGCAAAGAAGAAGGCAAGAAGGCGATGGCGAAGCGCAAGGGAGCAACTATCCGCCCGCCGCGCACCCCCACATTTATAGGGAAGGGAAGGCAAACCGCGGCCGGGCAATCGAACCGACTCGGAGTGGACGGCCCATGATGGAGCGAGAACCGCTCATCCAACGGCCAAGCCGCGCGGTGGAACCGTCGGGCGCATTAATGCACCTTGGCCGGAGCCCTCGATCTCGCCTCGACAAGAAGACGTAAGGCCGCGTCCCATCGCCGCAACAGCCGTCGCGCCACCTCAGGCGTGTGGCGACTAGACGCCTCGTCTTCTAGTCAGGGGTAAAACCGTCCGGCCACCCATATCCGGGAGCAGCGACCACCCCGAGGGGCAAAAAAGTCAGTCCGTTGACGGTTCCCCGCCCCCGGCGGAAACCAAACGAGCCTCGGGCTGACACACCCTACGTTCCAGAGGTTGCCAGGCTGGGCCCACAAGGGTTTCTACAGTCGCCTCAGGATAACCCGAGCCGGGGGACGGGAGGGAAA
Source organism: Hyparrhenia diplandra (assembly GCA_015847255.1). Classification (NCBI taxonomy): domain Eukaryota; kingdom Viridiplantae; phylum Streptophyta; class Magnoliopsida; order Poales; family Poaceae; genus Hyparrhenia; species Hyparrhenia diplandra. The sequence continues at coordinate 900,580 of JADLZK010010174.1, forward strand.
TGCACAACCCGGCCTATACCCGGGCCCCCTGGGGCTCTGGATTTCTGAACGTGTTTAAGGCCGCGGGTCGCTTATAGAGATGTCCCATCCGTGGGAGGCCCACGAGGCCCTCGGGGTTGGTCCGCCCAAACCCCGGGATCTCGCTAAGCGGTCCTTGAGGTTCTCATGGGGTGAATCCTCGGATCACATAGCCGACCCTTGCTCCGGCAAGGGCACGGGCACCCCGCTTAAACAGACCCGCTACAATGCTCACCGAGCACGACACATTCGGCTTACGGGGCATTGTAACGTGTCTCCCCTCCTCCTCCCTCCCTCGGGAGGGTGACGGAGGAGCGTATAATCAAAGTCGAGGAGGCTGGGTCGACCTTGCGCACATAAGCGCGGGCCTCGGGCTGCCCACGCAAAAATGAACAGACTCCGCACAAATAAGCGCAATTTAAGAGCTGTTTCAGTCTTGCCAGCGTGCGAGATATAAAAAGACCTCGAAGGAACCCGCCATTCCATTCGAGGCCTCGGGCTACACACCAACGGGCGCTCGCGCGCACCCCCTTGTAGACGAACCACCCCGAGAAACAACAAGGCGGCGGAACGGCGGAACCCCGGGCGAGTCCACACTCGCTCGGGGGCTTGGGGGGCTCTTGTCGGGGACCTAAATATTGGGCCCCGAGACATTCTCCAAACTATGAGAATCACGCCCGGCTGTCAAGGCCCGTAAAAAACCTAGCCTGCTATCATCCCGCACGGAGGGACGGCCCGACGGACGATGGACCAGGCCATTGGCCACGACGCTCATATGACGACGAAATCGGCCCACGGACGGCCCACAAAGCGGCCCAAATGGAGTCATCACGACGCAAAGAGCTTATTACGCTCACAAAGGACAGGGTCAAGGACCTCTACAAAACAACGAACCATGACGATCCACGTCGACGCCAGCCAAACCATGGCTCGGACTCGACCACGCATCTCCGTTTCGTCCGAGGCCGGCCTAGCTCACCGGCCAGGGAGAAATCTCCGCCGTCCGAGGGTGGCCTAGCTCACCACCCCGGGCGCAAAAACTCCGCCCGAGGGAGACCAGCTCTCCATCCTCGGGCGAGCCCAATCCAGCCCGTCTAGGGTCGCCGACCCCGGGCGTGGGAGGTTCCGTCCGGAGGAAGGGAAACCGCCGCATTCAATGCGATTGCACGGCGGCGAGGCGCCAGTGCCATCGATTACCTTGATCAAATCGAACTGCCGAATCGTCTCCCCAATCCGACCGATGGGACGCAAAGGCGAACCGGTGGCGTGTTACGCCACCCGCACGGGAACCGGGATGACACCGTTCATTTCCCGAGCACCGTCAAAACGCCACGTTGGGCCGACCCTCGGGCACTTGACACGCATAGCGGCGACCTGCGGGACCGGCCCCGCCATGCGGATTGTGAGGGACGCCTCCACGGGACCCTCGGGGCCGCGCCGGGGGACGGCACGTCCACCATCGGATCGGGACGCGTGTCTTCGTCAAGCAACATCCAAGCGGCCAACCCCTCGGGCAAGACATGCAACCGATGTAGCCTCGGGAATTAGCCACCTAGGCGTCCACCCGTATAAACATTATCTCTCTCCTTCTCCTATAAAAGGGGGGAGTAATGCCTCATTAGAAAAGGATGATTTTTTTGGACTCAACTCCAGTTCACACAGAGGAAACCGCACGCCACCACCACCATAACCACGATCGTGGGGCTTGAGACCCGCGTCTCTCCCCGCGGCCGCCCCAGAACCCCCCTACCGCAGGGCTCACCTTTGAGCGAGGTAACACGAGCAGGACACACACCCCCGCTGGACGTAGGGCCCCGTTGGCCTGAACCAGGATAAACCGTTGTGTCCCGTGTCCATCTTGCGCTACGCCATTGAGGGAGGGGGCACACGGCTTATAAATTCTTTATTGCCGGCACCGAGGCACCCACCGTTCCTCAAAACGCCGACACATAACAATGAAAAAGAAAATCCTCTTATTATCCTAGACACTAATTAGTAATCGAACATCACATAGGGCATGTTTGGGACCACTTAACTTAGATATTAAGTGAAATAAGCAGAATAAGCCCACCAAACGCCGCGCTTCTCAATCCGCTTAATCGCACCACCAAGCAGGCCCGACACTGCTTATCGAAAAGCGGCTCCGAAATCGCTTTTCTCAAAACACGAGTGCTCCTCCCGTTGGCCCTCTCCCGCAGATCTGGATTCGCTCTCCTCCCTCCCCCGCCGCGTGTCGCTCGCTCCCATCGAGGCACTTCCACCGAGGCTCGCTTGCCGCTTCCATGGCAACACCGGCGAGGCCAACGGCGGCCGGGCGGCTCGCCGCGCCCGCGTCGCGACATCCACAACGCGACGGTGAGCACGAGCCTTGCCAAAGACGCGGCGCGCGGTGGCCTCGAGCCGGCGGAGCAACGCGGCGTCGCCTCTATTGCCACGGCAGCACCGGCACAAGGGCGGGCGACGGGGTCGACCTCGGACGAGCATGGAGACCCGGTTGCGCGGGGCCGACGGGGTGACCTCGACACACCGATCTCGGCGTGCGCGCGCTGAAGCCCAGCCTCGGAGGCCTAGTTGCAGACGAAGACCCCAGCCCCGGCGCCCCTACGTCCTCTGCCTTGTCCCCGACGTCCCCCGGCTTCGGAGAAGAAGACATGGGCAAAAACTAAATAAGAAGTTCTTTATTGGTTCCTGATGCAAAAGTTCCAGAGCGAAACTTTCTTGCATCTAGCCTTAGTTGATTTGTGATATCTGCAGGGTTCCTATTGCATAAGTGTTTCTTCAGAAATAATCAGGGCCGCCAAACACCTTGCTTATTTAGAACTCAGATTCTCCAGATCGCGACTTATCTCATAAGCTTGCTCAGCTTATAAGCGAGTTTTCGAAAACGCGGTCCCAAACAGGGCCATAGAAGACCTCCTCTGCTCAAGTGCTTAGCCCAAACTTAGGATTATGCGTAGCTCTCTCTTATCTCTAGGACAACATAATCTTTGTGATTTTGTTATACAATATTTGAAAAAAAATGAATTTCTAAATGCCCTAATTAACTCAAACTTGGTGAATGGCTAACAATTAGGTGTTGTTTGATTTAACTTCTACCTTTTGGGATGGCAACGGTAATGTAATCAGTTCACATTGCTATCTGTTATGCTGCAATACCTAGCAATTTTTGTTTGGTTGGGATGAGTGAGTCGTAGGCAGCGTAATCATTAACTCTGGGAGATGAGTGGTATCATGATTCTAAAGAACCATATTGTATATTGTGACAACTGGATATAGGACGACAGAACTAAACATGCCTCTATGAATCGATGACATAGGAAAACACCTGAACCAAACACACTCTTAGCTGCTATTAGCTAGTACTAGTAAAATAGTTGTTTGTTGGGTGCCCAACTAATAGCTAGCTAACCTATTGGTAGCTAGACATGTTTGAATCTTGCTAACTATTAGCTGGCAGGATCCAATGCAAACTAGTTGTTAGATGGATGCCCATAATAGCGAGTTGGCCTATTGGCTAGACATGTTTGGATCTAGCTAACTATTAGCTGGCAAGATTCAAATAGTTAGCTGGGTGCCTAGCTAACATTTAGCTAGGCATGTTTGGATCTAGCTAACTATTAGCTTGCAAGATCCAAATAGCCCGTTAGTTTGGTGCCTAGCTAACATTTAACTATGCATGTTTGGATCTAGCAACTAACTATTAGCTAGCAAGATCAAATAGTCCATTAGCTCAGTGCTTAGCTAACATTTAGGTAGTATATATTAGCTTGATCCATTTGGATTCACGCAACTAATTTTAGCAAGTAACGTAAATAACACACTCAAAGGGGGGGCGTTTGGACTCATTAGCAAAAGATAATTAGCTATTAGCTAGCACAATTCAACCAAACTCTTATTTGAGTGCTTAACTAAGGGGTTGTTTGGTTTTCATAACTTATGGGACTTATTAAGTCAAAAAGTGAAATAAGTGACTTATTTTGCCAAACAGTAGAGACTTATTAAGTCATGGGACTTATAAGTCACTTGCAACCATTTTTCTCTTCTTTTTCACCCCGACTTATAAGTCAACCATTTTCTCTTTTTTTTTTACTCTGACTTATAAGTCACTTGCAATTGCAACTAAACAAGCATGATTTATAAGTTACTGATTTTTAATCACCTGATTTATGGAAACCAAACAAGGTCTAATGGTTAGCTAGTCTATTAGTTGAATATGTTCAAATCGGCTAACCTTAGCAGCTAACTATTAGTTGGTCGGATCAAAAAGCCTCAAGCGAAAGAACCAAGCCAAAATTCATAAAAGCATGGAAGATAATCGGAACAAATTTGGGTTTAGGGTTATTAGAGGACAGAAGATACTCTATTTCATAAAGCATTGTAGTTGCAACAAATTTGGGTCAGAAGGCGGGTTTTTTGTGTGTGTGTGTGTGTGGTGGTGGGGGTGAAGATCGATATCTATAGCCATCGCCATTCAAATGTGACTGAAGTTTTTGGGACAAGAAAGAAACCAGCCAGCAAAATGAAATTGAAACCTGTCGACTGCAATGTCGATGACCCATAAAGTTGCTGAACATGACCAGAAAATACATGAATGCATTTCAGGTGTTTTTTAGTCAGTCAAGAAGCGAAAAATGCATTGACTCGCTGTTTGCATGGATGGCTTTCTGATTTTTATACCTACGAAACAAACAGCACCCACATTCCACTCGCATAGATTCATAACTCAAAACTGAACAATATTACAACTTGTACGTGGCATGAACTTTAGATGATGGCATTGATGCAGCATCGCCATCTTTACTGTCCAGCATCAGTGAAGCAATAAAAAAAACTAGCACGAGCAAGTTATTTCTTCTTAGGTTAAGCTCCACAAATCTCCCGTTTTTGCAAATGTCAGCGTGGAAGAGTTTAAAACAACACTCCTGTGCAGTTGCTTACTACAATGCTACATGGTAACCTCTCTGTCGCACATGGGACTATACAAATTAGTAGAATGATATGCTGTAGGCAAGCCTCCGCTTGTGCAGCTTCTCAAATGCAGTAATCAGGTCATCAATTATGTCCTCCCAGTCACCATCAATTGCTTCAAGCTGGAATGGAATAACAAATATAAGTTAACAAATATAAGCTGGAATGGAATACCAAAACCATGTGCAGTTTCATTAGTAGGTTCACATTTGTAAGAAGTAACATTGGAAAATCGAATCTTTGCCATAGACAAAGGACACAAAATTGTGGCAAAAAATTGCGGATATGAGGTTAATGGAAAAATAGCAGTATACACATTAAATTCACCACTGCAATATTGTGTTGGAACAGTGCAAAGGTTAATTTTGCATTCCATTCACAGCACAATACCACTACCACCATTAAGCATTTTGACAACATTGTGATATACAAATGTATGCTGCATTAGATACCATATAATAAATGCAAAGACAACAAGGCAAACAAGCCTTCTGTAATGACGCATGAGGAAACAAAATAAATACATCAAATAAACATCGGTTTGCCAAATAAGTTGTGAAAGATGCATGTTCATACATTCAGGGTACTTATTTCATACATCGATTAACCATCTAAAATTACAATGATGCAAGCCATGAGCCTTTATTTCTGAAACAATGCTAATGATATCAACATCAAAGCTGATACCCAAAATAAAGGAATTCACGAATTTGAGCTTATTAATCCACATATACCAAGGAACAGAAAACCGATAAACATGACTGTATTCACCAATCAGAATAATTGAACTATGTGAGAAACCCATTTGAAAATAATTTTCTATAACCAAGTAATGACAACCAGAAATAAATGCAAGAGTTGGTTAACCAAGTTACTTTAAGTACTACTGTGGTACATGATCATGATAGTCAAGACTGGAGCACCCCTGCAGCCTTCCCATTCCACTGCCAAACATTGACAGCCTCTCTTTGTTTAACTTTCTCCTTTCTCCATTAGTTACCGTTCACCACCGCTAGCAGTGGGCATGCAATGAGACTAGTGGATAACAACAGCAACCCTCGCAGCAGATTATTAGGAGTGTGAAGGATGTTTTGCTTCTCTTTGGTATTTAAACTCATCCAGGTAGCATGTATTTTGATCTTTATCATCATTCAGTTTTATTTACTTGAAGTCTTGAACTAACACTTAATTTTGCTGCCAACCTAAGGGCACGCATGGTCCTCAGCCTACTGATTACTTACCATTAGCATCATTAACAACAAAGCCTAACAAGTTTAATACTCAGTAAAGCTTATGCAGTACATATGGCATGTTACTTTTACCTTCTGGCACAACTCTACAGCAAGCTTTGCCCCAACACCAGCTTCTTCATGGTTATCTTTGACATCCATATTTATTATCAGCACACACTTCATCAGCCTTGGCTCACGGTTACTCATATCTGGACACAAAAACCAATGTTAGCTTCCAGTAATTCAATGGCCCTGATCAGAAGTGCTAATTCCGGCAGGGTGCTGCTGTGCCGCTTATGGTTCCTCTCTGCTGTTGGTCCTGGTTAGCTGGAGCTTTGCAGCTGCAGACTGCAGCGCTACAGCAGCAAGCTCAGCTGATCAGGCTGAATGTCCACATAACTACACATTCTACAACACATTGTTCAATTATAATGGCTTTACAAATCTCCTAGACCAAAATCAAGCTCCAGTTCAAAGGTGATGAATTACCTTCAACAACCAAGTCAAAGACCCTCTCCTCAAAGGTCATTATCATATCAAACACCCCGTCGCTGGCATTGTCCTGCCACCGCTGAGGCGCTACCTTCACCGAGGTGTTCCTCTTGAGCATAGGCAGCAACCCATTCCTCTTGTACCTGGATGGTTCGCCACAGAAATCCACTGAGAGCAGGGCATTTCAAATTATCGCGCAGGGTGCCCGACAACGCGACAAGGCAAGGTGAGTTCACACAACGAGACAGAGATATCGCGAACAACGACCCCAGATTGCAGAAGATCTGATTCCATCAAATGGACACCGAATTTCGCAGAAACCCCATCCAGAACCCTAAACACTACATCTTCTCCCCAAATCAACCAAGGGGGCTGGAGTCGGAGAAAAAGGGGGAGAGGGGAGATGAGAGTAAGTGTAAGTGTTTTTACTGACAGGTCGGGGTCCTTGCGGCGAAGGTCGTCGTAGATGGCGCCGTAGGGGGTGCCGAAGTCGTAGACGTTGGGCTCGTGGAGGGAGGGGCCGGGGAGCTTGACGTGGGTGCCCGTGCCGTAGGACTCGACGTCGAGCCCCGCGCGGCCCAGCTGGGAGTGCGCCTCCATGCTCCGGTTCATGTTCGAGGAGCACACCATCGCGAAACGCCACCTCTTTCCCTCGGCCACCATCGTGTCCTCCTCCGCCGCCGCCGCCGGGTGTCGCCGTCGGCGAGAGGTCGAGCTCTCTGTCGACCTGACCTTGTGGGCTGCGGCAGGCGGACTGATGGGCTGCGCTTCAAGATTCGGGTGCGGGGAAACGGACGGACGGGATGGGTTTGACTAGGGGATTGGCGTCTTTCGTCTCGGGCCCACAGGTGCTACTTTCGGTCCGGCCCAGAAGTAAACATGTGGTGTTCCAAGGCCCAGCTGGCCTTTTCTATACACAGCCTTACGAATGACGGCGATCGTTTCTATATATTAAAAAAAAATATTATTGCCAAATTAAAAAATATTAAAAAGAAAAGAAAGAGAATGACAGCTATCGACCCGGGTTTGACACAGCTGCTCGATGGTACGAAAGTCTGCATTCTACAATACATGTGATTTGTGAAGCTAGGTTTTTTTTTTTTTTTTTTTGAAATGACTAGCTTGTTTTGAATGACTTCAGAAGTTAATTCCGAATGACATTGTAGAAACTTGTTCTCTATAGTTTGAATTGAACATGCGACCACTATGGACGATAAGATTTGAGATCTTTCCCTCTCTCATGTCTCAGTAGTAGAGATATAATGGAAACTTGGAGTAGTCTAAGTCGTTGGATTTGACGGGCCTGGCCTATTTTATATTCAAATTATATTAGGGTCCGTTTGGATTCATTTATTTCGGGTGCATTGGAATCTACTTAAAAAATTAGGCTATTTGACTTGAAATTTGAGCTTCCACAACTTTTCTAAATTTATATATAAGTGTATCTCAAATTTATAGTGTGAGAGATTAAAAATGGAATCTATGGATTCCTCTTTTCTAACTGTAGACTTTACTTTAACAGATTCTAAAGTCCGCGACTATAGTTTACTACAATTTCACTCAAAAAATATAGTTTACTACACATATAATGAATTCAATTCCAATGATCTAAACGGGGCCTAGAAATTAAATGCACAGGTTATGTGCTAGGTACGCACGATAAAGATTTAGGGCCTGTTTAGTTCCCCAATTCTCTAAAAAATTTGGTGTTTTATGCCATTATTTTGTAAAATGGAACTAAACACCATGCTGAAATTATACCAAACAATTAGAATTTTGGCATTTTGGATTTGGGACCCTTGAGGCCAAAAAAGAGGCAAAATAAACATCCCTCACCCACCCACCTTTGGTTTGGCCAAAATATTTAGCATTGAACTAAATAGACCCTAGAATACTTGGCATTCTGTGTTTTTAAATTTTAAAATATTTTGTATTCTGCATTATGCTTTTCAAATGGAACTAAACAGGCCCTTAGTCCTATGTATAGAATTGGCTAAAAGTTGACTCTAACTTAAATAGATGAGTATTGTGCATGTTGTCAAGAGGCGATAAACAGGGCACGTGTATTAGAGGCAGTATTGGTACGGAGTTGGTTGTTTTTGCTCCGACAAAGACTATCAAGGCTCGTTTTCTATTTTGCATGTGGGCATAAGCTTGCAACTCTTCTGTCTTTTGTACGAAGTACTTGTATGCTAACCTAATATATCGACTATTGAGAATGGTGTCACCCCAGCCTTCGCCATTGGTGCTTATATCAATGCTACTATTTTAGTTGTTATTTCTTTTCAATTGACCAAGTTGCTTATCAGGATAGAAGTGTTAGTCATTTGTTATAAAACAATAGCACACATGTCACATTTATCTTTGTTAATTTTAAGCTTAGAATATATTTCCTCCATCCTAAATTGTAAGTTATTTTAATTTTTTGGATATTTGACCACTCATCTTATTCAATTTTATTTTGCAAAATATAACTTCTTTTGTTGTGGCTTATACATTATTAACAAAAGTTCTTCAAGAATATCTTAAATTTGACTATGCTTGCACATTTTTTTTTAAATAAAATGAGTGATCAAACTTGGAGTAAAAATAGGCAAACGACTTATAGTTTGGTGTGGAGGAAGTACCAAATAATGGCTAAACTTTTAACAGATTTTAGCCCACCAGATGTACCAATAAAGAAGGCTAATTTTTTTTTTTCTAAAAGAGGGCTATGATTTAGAGTTGTTGAAAAGAATTAAAGTGGATTGCTCTGGAAGATAAGACATATTTTTATACGTTGCACATCAATATGTTCAAAAGACTTTGTTTGTGATATGGAAGATTTTATGTTGTAATGATTGTTTCTTCCACTTCTAACGACCAATCACCAAATGCCTATCTTCATATATGAACCATAACTTATCGCTTTTGTAATTTGAGTTGTAGTGGCTATTTAGGTGTAATGAAGCTAATGCCCATTGTAAATTTATAGTTCGATGTACATTAGAGGTATTGTTATGACCCTCTTCATCGCCTCTTACGTTGTAGGGCTCACATTGAAAGAAAGAGGGGGGCAACAAAGCTTCATAACATATACATCATGTTGAAAAGCAAGAGGAGGCAACAAAGCTTCATTGCATAATGTTGTAGACAAGTACAACATCCAAGAAATACTAGAACCAACAAGTTTAGTTATGAGTTTGAGATAATGAGGTATAGATCGAGACATTTACTTTAGTTCAAGAAGACCTAAAGATAAGTAGCAATAACCAAATGGAAAATTATGCATGTGGCCACTAGAGCAAAATTACATGGTAGTATGATAACATAACTTTGTTGGTGCCTTTATACGGCTATATGATTAAAGGTGTTGCCGAAAACCATACGTGATGGTGATTGATCACGAAAAAGACGATCATCATAACAAATGACTAACTTCCTACTCCTTGTTCCACCATTGGACACAAACTTTGTCATGACTCATCATTATGTAGCACCTTGTTATCCCTAAGCCTTTTTTTTATTATAAAAAATAGCTTCAAACAATTCATTTAAAATCAGTCATGTTCACACTTATGTATAGCAATAGATCCGGATCACGATCTTTTGTAACTTGATAGGGTTATTAGGGCATGTACAACCCATCTATAAGAGCCGTCTATGTGACATGAATTTTGCAAAACAACCCCTTGCAAGCTATAGACGGGGTGTGGTCGTCGTTTGATGAGACGACGATGTGGCTCGTTCTCCCATGCAAGAGACGGCAGGTGAGCAACGCGTTGTACGGTGTTAGCGCATGAAGGGCCTCGCATGATCAGATCCTAAGGCTGGGGTGCATGCGTGATTTGGTCAACACTGAGAGTAGCGGCTGGGATGTGCTGGTGCATGCATGAGAAAATATTTTTAAAATTGTCTTGTGCATGCGCATCACAGTTATTTAAATGGATTAAATAAGTTATAGACCACTAAATAGTCCGCCATTGTATAACCTCGTCTTTATAATTATATGTCTTTAGATTTCAAAAAACTTATAGACAAGAGGTTGTCATGGGTTGAACACGCCCTTAAAGAGAGGTGGTAGTAATACGTAGCTAAAAAAAAAAATAGGAGAATTGATAAAATTTTTCAAGATATATTAGTAATTTTCCAAAATCGAAATCTAAAGCCTTCCCATTTTTCCGTGTGGTTTAAGCCACAAAAGCCCCACTCTCAGTGCCTGCTACCTCCTGCAAAGTAGGGTTCCCACCGGGCCACTGCCCGCCTCCAGTCCTCCACCCCCATGGCGCGCGCCGCCGCCTCCAGGCTCGCCGCCGCGGTGAACTCTTCCTCTACGGTGAGCTCTCTCATCTCCCTCCCTCACTTCTCCTCCATCCAATCCCGAATTCCATGGCTAACCCCTTCACCTCCGTTGCCAGCGCGAGTTGTTGGCCCGCCACCTCGCCGGCGCTGCCGCCTCGGCGTGGACCGCACCGTCGCGGCTGCCTGAACCAGGTAAGTCGCCTTTTTTTTTTTTGAATGTATTGACCGCGGAGGCCTGTGTTGCTTATCGGTGAATTGGACAGGGAGGGAGCGGCGGAGCCCGAGCTGGTGGTGTCCGAGCAGGTCGTTCCATGGTTAGTATTTTGGTCAAAATTGATGACCCTAGTGTAACTTCACGTTTCCATTTAGTCATATACAGTCTTGTGAAATTAGTTGTGGTTTGGTTTATTGTTACAGCAGGTCTCATAGTTGTTGAAATCTGATGTTATACTGTAGTGACAATTGAAACCATGACCTCATGTTCTGGTTAAGATTACTTCTATCGTTCTTCTTTCTATCCGGGTAGCCAACATTTTTACCTTTTGTGTACAACTCCATCACAATCATGTATTTAAATCATCCGATTCATTTAAGAGCTTCCATCTTGGGTGACTTTAGACTTCTGATCCTGACTTGCACTTGAGTTCTAAGAAAATAGTTGCACATTTAGCAGAGCTTTTGTGAATACCAAGGGACACTTTTTTCCCTATGTTTTTCTGTTTTAACACTATGAATGAAAAACAAAATGAGAAAGTGAGTTTTCTTAAAACAATAACAGCCCCTTTCTGTCTGAAAAGAGAGAACACAACTGTTATTTTTTTCTTGCGTAATTTTAACTGTAGTTTCTAAGAATGATTGGCTAGTATTCCCTCCATCTCAATTGTATTTTCATAATATACGCATTTGATATCACAAATCTTTGTAATCCTCTCTATAATTTTGGTCAAACTTAAGATGCTTTTGGCTTTCCAATATTCTTGGAATGACTTACATTTGGAATGGAGGGAGTACTTAACTTAGATTGTTATGCAATTATTTAATTGTCCCAAAGCCACAAATTTAAATGGTTTAATGCATCTACAACAACAGCAGCAAACCTTTTATTCCCAAGCAAGTTGTGGTATGCTACTGACAAAAACGCAAGATGAGGTACTCCTTATAAAATGAGCCACCAAAATAACTCAACAAATAAATAAATAACAGAATTGACTTTGGCGGTTAGTGTACTATTGTTTCTTTGCTCTTTTTTTTGGGCAAAAGAACCCTAGGGTATCTTATACCTGTATTATATTAAGGAAAACCATAACCAATACAGGAGAGACAATGCCAGAAAAGAAAATTAAATCAAATTTGATGAAGCTTTCACCTCCACTGCATCCTTCGCGAGCATGGCAGCACTGTGTTGTCCCCTATCACCGTTGGTGATATCGCCAGTGCAAACTACGAAAAATAGATAGCAAAGTGCTCTAAGTTGGCACTTAGGGTTGCTTCTTGCTACTGTTTTTGAAGTTTCAGACATGCTTCCTATTAACTGAGACATTAGTGCCTGTAATTAAAACTTCTATGTTTCTGTGATGCTAGCCACAAGGAGGGTGTATGCAAGGGATTTCTATGATGTTCTTGGAGTAAACAAGGATGCTTCTGCACCGGATATAAAGAAGGCATATTATGCGGTATGAATTTTTTTCACATATCATAGTTAGGATGTTGACCTCCTTTCAGAAACAAAGTTAGGATATTGCCTATTGATTGGACATCGTTAAACTTCTTGGGGATCATATTTCTATCTCAACCTTGCTGCCTTGAGGGCCCATTGTTTCCAACTGATAGTTTCCATAGTTCGCTGTTGCTGTGGACTCCTATGGCTACACCTACTGATGTCTCAGGTGACAAGATCAGAAGGTTTAATTGTGTTAGTTTGAGAAGTTTTACTAGACATAAGTTAGTTGACTGAATTGTCAGGCAGCTGACCTATATATATGAGGTTCAGCTGATCTGGGAGATCAAGCACTAGATTTATCTATTCCCCCTTAAACTCTGTCAGAGCCTCTCCACCTCTTGCCTAATTTTCTTAGTCGAAGTATATCTTCTGTTGCTATCATTCTCTCCAGATCCAAGGCATTTTACCCACTTCACTTCTCTTGCTCCCCTATTGCTTCTCTACCCTGTGCAGAGATCACGTATCTCGCCGATCATTAGAGAAATAAAAGATTTGAGTGCTGCTTTCCTTAGCTTTTCGTTGGTGTATACCAATCGATCTTGTAATCAAGCCGCCCATGTATTAGCTAAGCAGGTCTCAGATGAATGCAAGCTGGGTGAGTGGCAAACAGCCCCAGTTGGTATTTCTCATCTGTTAACCCAAAATTGTAATCCTGGCATTATATGATCAATAGAAATTCCTTGTCAAAAAAAAAAAAAAAAAAAGAAAGAAAAAAGAAAAGAAAATTGCTTCTCTACCTCCTGTAATTTCTTCAAGTTCTCTTATGCTCGTATTTGCTTCAGTTGCTTTGTGCTGCTTTTCTGCTGCTACTTATCTTCTCTATTCTGCCGTTTTAGTCGTTTGCTTTTGCCTCTGACAGTATGTATTGTACTAATACTGATTAACTATCTATCACCGACATGGGATACGGTAATGGCTTATATAGGATTTTGAAAAATAACACTGGTAATGTAGAGATAGTCTTGGATACAAGTACGGCTATGTTAGTGAAGGATTGGCGACACATGAATGATTAACCTCTCTATTGAGTAACTTTCACAAGACCTATCTGACTACCTGTTCATTCATGCTATTTTTTGCTCATCTTATTTTTCCTGGGTAATACCTAGAAGTAACTAGTTGGTTAGACACTCACGCACTGGAATCAGCTCCCCTGCATCTGACTGCATGGTGCATTTGTCCCTTATTCACCATGCTAATATGTTTTGAATTTCAAAACTCATGTATAGGAAACATAAACTAAAACTCTGTTGAACCTGTCAAGACTTAAGATGATCCGCATCCCCTGTATGGATAACCAGAAACAGAGTTTCAATGCAAAAGATGACATCTGAATGAGAAGATGGACAAATAACTTGAATCTGGTAGAATATGCCAAAGTCAGCCAACTGGGGTTCCACAAATAGGAATTTACTACGTCTCTTCCATGCCTAGTACACCATGCTCTACATATTGTATTTTCTTCCATTTGTGCTCCCATTCATCTGTTTTTTTTTTTTTTCTACTTCTTCCTGTTATCTGGTAATTCATTTAGTTTTGACAAAATTTGTCATTGTTCTTCAGCTCGCAAAGAAGTTCCATCCTGATACTAATAAAGATGATGCTGATGCAGAAAAAAAAGTTTCAAGAAGTTAACCGTGCCTATGAGGTGTGAGGTTCTTGCAGAAAATGTAGTTTTCATGAATCATAGTACATTTTTTTTTACCCTAAATGTGATATTATCTGTACATTTTTCAGGTTTTGAAGGATGATGATAAGCGTGAAATATATGATCAGGTTATTGTCATTTCTCTTTTTAATGAAACAAAAATTGTGATGTTATTGGAATAGTCGCGTAGAGACAGATTATCTATATTGTTAACACTAAACCCAGCTGGCCAGCTTGTGCTTTGTTGCGTTAATCCAGCTTGCTAGCTTGTGGTAGCATTAATTTGCATGACTCATGAAGCCTTATTCTTAGTATAACATACTTATGTAATTGGCAGCTTGGACCAGAAGCATACGAGCGGCAAGCATCAGGTGGTGACCCTGGAGGGCCGGGTTTTCCTCAGGGTAACCCATTTGGCGACATCTTTGGCGATGTAAAACCATTGTCCTTGTGGTTTTATTTTATGTATCATACATTCATACATATGGCCTAAATAGATATGTACTGTCTTTTATGCACCCGCCATTTGGTGAGTTATGCATGAGATCTATGATTCATAATTTAAACATGTGATATTTCTCCTTAATTATTTTGTATGCTGCCTTTGTAAAAAATATATGCATGCGAAAAACAGTAAATTGTTGGCAGGTGGCCATGAAAAATCATGCTACATGGTTGTACAATTTCATCTAGTTATATTATTATTTTCTTCATTGTTATGCCTTTCAGCCTTTGTCTAAGTTGTAACGTATGATGAACTGCAATGTTTTTTTATGTTGAAATAAACATTATACTGGCCTTTCATGTCAGTTGGCAGCCTAAACATGATTAAAATAGTACCTTTTCAATATCTAGAAAAATTCTCTGCCTGCTATTCAACTCTCTTTATGTGTATAGTTTCACTCGTTGCTATAATTTCCCTTATTGTTATACATAAATACATACCTGATATATATATTTTTGTTATGTCAACAGATTTTTGAGAATGCGTACAGAGGTGGCCAAGATGTCAAGGTTAGTTGATTTTTACTACAGCTGTTTGCTTTTAATCGAGCATATTGATTAAATGCTTGCTTTCTTTATTTCCCCAACTGTAGGTTTCTGTTGAACTGTCATTCATGGAAGCTGTCCAAGGTTGCAGAAAAAACATTACATGAAGCTGATACCTTTTGTGGAACTTGCAGTATGTGATGTTGCTTGCATATTTAATTACTTATATTCTGTTGACAATCTTCCCCGTTTATGCTTCGTTGTATGTGATGAGCTTCTAATTTGTTTGCTGCAGATGGAAGTGGTGTTCCCCTGAACTGTGCCTAAAACATGTAAAACATGTCGAGGCTCTGGTGTGGTATGTATCCTTCAGCAACTTATTTTTCCATGGCATGTTTCCTACAGATAACATACTCCAGTAAATAGTAGACAGTATTCTAGCAAGTTGATTTCCTTTGTAAGTACCTGTTGTTTTGGTTATTCAAAGCAACATTTTCACCAAACGCCCTGGAACAGAAAAACATTAGCTGTTTCCTTTGTTATATCTTGTTCTTGGAGCTCCAAAGACAACTACATTGGATAAGGACTACTCTGACCTTCAAAATCTTGTCATGAATGCAGATATTCATGCAGAAGGGTATATTTACTGTTGAATGTACTTGCTCCCTGTGCAATGGGAGTGGAAAAATTGTCAAGGTGCACCTTTTCTGTTTCAATAGCATATTCCTGTTAATTTTGTTTTTTTTGATGTTACATAACAGTCCACAGTAAGTTTAACATAAAATCCAATTCATCATTGGCTATGGTCGTTTGCATTGGAGTGCACTTAGTTCTTTAAGGTAGCTGGGGATCTGCCAGAATTTGCTAGAATATATCTATTTCACTGGCGATGATTTTGTTACTGTAGAGAGATAGTGAAATACCTCACACCCTCCTGGGGGTTGGGGGGTGACCTTTCATATATAATGGGCTGGGGTACAACATGACCAAATACAGTATAGTCCTGTACTATTTGTTGTCTAATAGTTACTAACCTTTGGGATCTGAGAAGATAAGAGCTCCACAAGTGGAGATGACTATATATAAAAGCCTCATGTTGGCCTAACTTCTTTTTGCTTTTCAAAATTGGTCTGTAGAGTTTTTGCAAGACTTGCAAAGGAGAACAGGTAGTGAAGGGGAAAAAAGTCAGTCAAGCTAGACATAGCGGCAGGTAAGGAGGATTTTTGTTTACTGAAATATGTATATACTTGACACAAACTCCCTCCATCCAAATTATATGCCGTTTTGGCTCGGTAGGTACATAGCTTTTTTTCTATGCACCTAGATATACTCTATGTTCCAAACCGACCTATAATTTGGAATGGAGGTAATACATCTTATCTCACAATTCTGAATTTTCTGTCCAATACGCAAACAGTGTGTATTTCTTTCTTTCTACTGGTGATTTGAATGCTGTGAATTCTCCTGCGTAGGTTGAGATTTTTTTTTTTTTGAATGCTGTGAAGTGTAAACTTATAAGCATTTCCAACTAGTGTACTTGTTATAACAAAGATATCACTTTCCATGCACTGCTAAGTTAAGAAAGTTAATATTCAAGTCAAATCATCTAGCTGCCAATTATAAAATATGTTTCTACTGAATCATTCTGCATTTCTTCCTGTTCCATCAACATTTGACTCTTTCCTACAATCATGCAATCTCAAGTGTTTATTGTGGCCAGGACTTTAGGTACATTATAACTGAAGCGTTTTTTTCCAGGAATCGATGATAATGACACCATGAAGGTTTTTGGTAAGGGTGGTGCAGATATTGAACGCAATAAGCCTGGTGACCTTTATGTTACTATCAAGGTTTAATTTCTTTTTGCTGTGAATGCCACTCGTGCCCTCAGTTTAGTCAGTACTATGCAAGGTCTCATGGAAGTATAATATGAAATTTATTTTCGTGTCCTATTACAGGTCAGAGAGGACCCTATCTTTCGAAGAGAAGGCAACCATGTGCATGTTGATTCTGTTTTAAGCATTGCCCAGGTCAGTCTTTCTCTTATATATAAATATATATATATTTTTTTCTTTTCGGTTTGTGTTCTGATCAAGATACATATCCATGCTATGCTATTTTCATCTTTGTTTCCAATAAAATATAAACATACATTTTCATCTTATTAGCAATCCTGCTTCTGATCACATAGTTTATGATTGAAGTATCCTGATTTGAGCTAAGATTTAATCACCATAAGTCATCTTTTCTGGAGAGAGAAATCGAGAAAAGGTATGCAGTCAGAATGAACTAAGTGATTGGATGCCTTTTACCCTCCTGACCCCATCCATCGAACCAAGAAATACCTCCCACACCTGAACGGTGTATTTTTGCACATATGTTTGGTTTCCTCCCCTTTTCTCCATCTGTCTCCTCACTTACCCTCAATCTGAATTCTCGGTTCACAGGTTCTCTCTATTGCTAACTGGCCAGATCTGCTATCTGATCCACTGGCCTTACCAACTCTTGAAAGGCTCGCGAATTGGATGTCGATCTTTGAAATTTCTCGTTTCGCACCTGCTCTGCTCGAGCCTCTTCTGACTCTTCTGAATGCTATGTCACATCATCACTCTTGATCTGTAGTGGTCGCTCTAGATATGTTAACAGTAAATGGGCATGGCTTGAGTAACGTGTAAGTAGGATGGCAGCAAGTGCAAGTAGGAATGGCCATGCAGGGTGTAGGTCACTGTCATGGGCACTCACAAGCACAAGGTATGGCCCGTATGGGCAATGGCGAGTGTGGAACTGTGGACTAGTCCAGATCACTGTCTTGGAAGGAGCGATCATGTAGGTCTGTTGGTCATAGGTTTAATCCATATAGGGCAAGGTGTGATAGTGATAGGCGGGCGTGAGTATGATCGTAGTTCAATGGTGGAAAGGACCTTGATTGTGTGCACTTATGCATGCATGAGAATATTTTTTTTTAGAAAAATGCATGCATGAATGTTCTGGAGTGTGGATTTTGGTGTGCTCTTTGGAATATTGTTGTCTAAATAATCCTTTTTCCTGGATGATGATGAGCTCTAAATTCTAATTCTAATTCATTTACAGGCTGTCCTAGGTGGAACTGTCACAGTACCAACCCTTACTGGAAATGTTACAGTCAAGGTATGCGTTCTTTACTTCATTTAAAGCTTCAAATTCTGGCTGCTTGATGCTTGTGAGTTAGTTCAGGATGGTTCTGTTGATGCCGATGCCCTAATGATTGCCTTGTTTGCCATATTATTTGTCCAGGTTCGCCAAGGTACTCAGCCAGGAGAGAAGGTCGTCCTCCGGGGCAAAGGTGGGTCACTCGAGTTACCATAAAACCCTTTTTAATGGATTCTTTGATTAGTTCATCAATCGCTGTGGCCTTTTGCCCTTGATAACTGGTGAAAGAGAAGATTGCATATTAGTTTTTCTATTCTTTTGCTGAATTGATAGTTGTACTTAATAATATACTTGTCATCAGGAATAAAAGCGAGGAACTCGCCGGTGTTTGGGAATCAGTATGTTCACTTCAATATCAGGGTTCCTACGTATGCCTCTTAACCTGCAGCAGATCTTCATTTCTATTTTATTCAGCAAAGGACTAAGCTAATCACGATAATTTCCTGTTTTCAGGGAGGTGACGCAACGACAACGGAGCTGATAGAGGAGTTCGATAAAGAGGAGTGCGCAGACAGGGAAAAACTTGTGGCTGCCTCTGGATGAAATTTTTGGGTGCAACCATTCATTGGTTACTTATAGCACCCCATTAGTTCGATGCCCCCAATTTTTTCCAAAAAAAAACTTTGATGCCCATAAGGCCCCAACCCGCTATAAGGTGCTGTAGGCACCAAAAGCTTATTGTAACATTCGACCTTTTATAGCAATCTACCCAGTGTATAATGTATACATCACGCGCTAAATTATTGTATCATTTTTTATTTTTATATAGCAATCTATCAACTTTTTGAGGAATTAGGATAGGAAAGATAGCGAGGCATTTCAGTAACATTCTTTTGGGGTGTGGTTTTGTGCCAAGTATGAAGAGAAAGGATGGATAATGGCACAAGAAAGTGTTTTTGAATTGAATACGAATGCAATGGCATCAATTTCGTTGCAGAACGGTCAAGTGCCCGGTTTAAAAAAAAAAAAAATGGCATCAATTTCGTGTCGTCAAAATCATGTATCGCTAGGGAAATGACCACTATAATTTTAATGGAGGAATTAGCCTATCATGCCGTCGTCTGAGCATACATAAATTTGGTGTATGTTTTTCAGAGCATGCATTTTTTTTGAGTGGAAGTAGAGCATACATGTGGTGTACTGGTGTACGAATGAATGTGGGGACAGCAGAAGCAACAAAGTTCTTATTCGTCCCAAAATAAATCAACTTCTAGAGTTGTTTTAAGTTAAATTTTTAAAGTTTGACCAACTTTATAGAAAAAAAAATAATGATATCTATGAAACCAAATAAACATATTATAAAAATATATTTCATTACGTATCTAGTGATATTAATTTGATTTCATAAGTATTGGTGTTATTTTCTATAAAGTTACTCAAACTTTAAAAAAGCTTGACTTAGGACAACTCTAGAAATTGATTTATTTTGGGACAGGAAGGCAAAGTGGACTGCAAAAAATGAGGCCCACTATGTAGGTTTTCGGGCCAGCAGAAGCAACAAAGAAGGAAAAGTGGCAAAGCGGACTGCAAAATGCAGCCCATTAATTATGACTTCGGGCCGGGCCTGAGCCCGCTTATCCGCTAAGGAAGAGACTGGATTCGGTGGGGCCTGGCCTGACGGAGCGGGGAAGCCAGCAGCAGCCGCAACCGCAAGCAGGCGAGAGCGACATAAGTGGCGAGAGAACCAAACTGTAACGCGTGACGAGGCGAAACCTCGCTGACTGGCTGCGCCGCCGCCGCCCCCGACCGCGCGTCCCCCCGCCGTCGTCCCTCGGAAGGTACGGTGACGCCGCTCCCTCCCTCCCCTTATCTCATTGTTATCGTCGCGGTGTGGAAGCGTGCTCTCCAGGTGGACGGGGCTTGGTCGGTTAGGGGTAGTTACCGCGGCCTGGGCGCGATCTGAATCACTGTCGGAGGAACTCGTGGGGTCCCTTTACTTACTCGTTACTAGTGATTTGTGTGAATGTTCCATGTTTACTGTGCTAATAGCTGTGTAATTTTACTGAATTAGCATGCGATGCATGAGCTTTGAGACAGGTATTTTATTTAAATAAAAAAATTTGGGAGTTGGGGAGATGGATAAAAAAACAAATACGTATGGCGCTATAGTCGGTGATGTAGCACTTCTCAGGTACTTTGAGAGAGGCTTGTTCCACTGGCCTCCAACAGTTTTTTTTTTTTTTAACTGAAAATAGGATCATTCCAACAATTTTTCCTTTTTTTTTTTTTTTTGGGGAAAAGTTGTCCAGCAACTTTTATTGCTGCCCACTCACTTTTGGGTAACCCGTAACCAAGCAGGGAGGGCTGCCTGTGTTAAGTTCAATTCGGTAATGACAATGAGAGTATCGTATATCTGCAAGACTGTATTAAAAGGTCAAAAATGGATAGCTATACAGACTGCACTATTTGACTTGATCATATTGGATAGAATTGGTTTAAAGTCAATTGGTCCTTTTTCTGTCCATAAGTGGAGTGGTTGCACTTGCACTTGCACTGCTTAATGGACCAGGTCAGATAGCAGGACCAATCGTGCAGCTAGTCTCTTCTTTACAAAGTCACTTTGATATTGCAACCTTGGAAACCTCTTACTCATGGTAGTAATTATCTGCAGGTTTTCGCCTCAGGGCATGTGGTTCATCTCCTGCAAGCAAGTATAGTATAGCTACAAGGTTCACTGCTGCAGAAGTATGAATCCTTACTTTGTTGGGATTCTTGTCCCCGTCGCGGTCTCCCTTCTGCTCCGCAAGAGGAGAAAAGCCGAAAAGAAGAGGGAGTGCCAGTCGACGTTGGTGGGGAGCCTGGATATGCAATCCGTAACTATCGATTTGAGCAGCCTGTTGAGACACACTGGGAGGGAGTGTCCACACTTGCTGAGCTGTTTGAACAATCTTGCAAAGACTATGTCTACATGCCGCTCCTTGGCACCAGGAAGCTCATTTCAAGGGAAACTGAAGCAGCACCTGGTGGGAGATCGTTTGAGAAGTTGCATCTGGGCGAGTACGAGTGGAAGTGTTATGCAGAGTGCTTCAAGAGCGTTTGCAACTTGTCATCTGGACTAATTCGAGTAGGTCACCAGAAGAATGAACGTGTTGCTATTTTTGCTGAGACACGGGCCGAAAGTGGCAGATTGCGTTGCAGGTATTCTTTTCCCCCCTGTCAGTCTACATATAGAGTTGTAGACCAACCTTTGTTTCTCTTCACATGCTATTGCTACCTGTTTCTTAACTTCAGTAAATTGAAGGCACCAGCTACTTAATATCTGTAATAATGCAGAAGTACATTTGGATTGTGAAACTATGCATGGACTGTGCAACTGCTCTGTTCACCAGACAGGATTACTGGTAGTTGTAGGTTACTAGGTGACATGCACCACTACGATTTGTGTTAAAATATCTACATGTTGAATTGTTATTCAGCTTGTAGATTATTTCCTACACCACCTATTCTTCCCACTAGCATTCTGATGTAAGTCAGAAAGGCATGCAAATGTATATTTGGCTGGGCAATCTTTCCATTTTAGTCAGATTATTCAATCTTTTTTTTTTTTTTTTTTGTATTTTCATAAATAGTTTTTAACTAATAACTAGATACCAAAATTCTTTGATTGAATTTTTGAATTTAAGTAACTAAACCCATTCTAAATTTTGGAATGTTTTAATGAGAGAAAATTGAAAAATGATAGGAGTCTTCATAACAGAACATTCATATTAAATGATGTTATGTTCTTAGTGATGAAAAATGCTTTGCCATGGAAAGATACAGAACCTGATGAGCATACGTCACCAGGAACAATTGCATGCTTCATATTTTTAGAAAATCGTTTCTTCAAACATACTTTCACATTAGTTCCCTTTTTTTCTTGCTTGTCTTCATTTACCATCTTCTTGATATTGTGTTACATTGATTCCCCACTCACTAAAATTCTGAGTTACTTTTTCATTTTTCATTTGTAAGGCATGCTTCAGACAAAACATTACGGTTGTCACCATCTACGCCTCATTGGGGGAGGAAGCATTATGTCATTCACTGAATGAGGTCAGTACTGTCAATTTTATAGTTGTATCTCATGTCCCTGCATGCTATGTTTTCATGTGATCCGCTTTTCTTGGTTTATGAGTTCAAGACAAAAATCAGTCACTATTTCACTTATAGACAGCAGCAATTAATGTCTCAGTTGCATTTTTTAATAGAATGTACAAGTTGCATTTAATCATTCCTGACGCCTGCTCTTAAAGTAATCAACACCTTCTATTTCTAACTAATTTATCCTTTTTGCTTGCCAGACTGAGGTCACTACGGTAGTTTGTGGTCAGAAAGAACTAAAGAAGTTGATTGATATAAGTGGGCAACTTGATACTGTCAAGCGTGTTGTCTATATCAACGAGGAAGGCATATCAGCTGAAGTTTCTTTAGCTCAAAACTGTACTAGCTGGATAGTTGAATCATTTGAGGAGGTAATTAGGTTAGGATCTGAATCACCTGTTGAAGCAAACATGCCTCTCCCTTCCGATGTTGCGGTGATAATGTACACAAGTGGCAGCACCGGATTGCCCAAGGTTTGCTTTATACATCCTGGTTCTTTTTTTTTTTTTTGTTAATGTGTCCACTGCATTTTTTTTTTTTGCTTTTATTACTAGAATTCAGGTAGAGAGTTGCTTCTTATACACACAAATAAAAAGTGAAGGGGAATTCTCTAATTATATCTCAGCTCTTGAACTGATATGTATCTCAATTGTTTATAGGGAGTTATGATGACCCACCGCAACGTCCTGGCTACACTCTCAGCAGTTATGACCATTGTGCCTGCACTTGGCAGTAAAGATATATACTTGGCCTACCTCCCACTTGCACACATTCTTGAGTTGGCAGCAGAGGTAGCTTTCAATAGGCATCATAATGGGTCAAATATTTTCAGTATATTGTTTTTTTTTTTTTGAAAGATAAGGGCACGAGCTCTGCCGTTCAATTAAGATAGGAACTATATTGGTTTATTATTATAATATTTATTCACCATTTGCAAAAATGTGCTTTTTAGGCATTAATGGCTGCTGTTGGGGCCTCTATAGGATATGGATCACCTTTGACCCTGACTGATACATCCAGCAAAATAAAAAAAGGGAACTCTAGGTGATGCTTCTGCACTAAAGCCAACATTGATGACTGCTGTACCTGCTATACTTGATCGTGTTCGTGATGGTGTGAGGAAAAAGGTAATGTCCTTTACATTGTTCTGGTCTAGTGTACTTTGTTGATTATTGACAGCTACCTTTTGTGTTGAGGTGGCTTCAGGTGGATACAAAGGGTGGCATAGCAAAGCAATTGTTTGACATTGCCTATAACCGTCGGCATGCTGCAATCAATGGAAGTTGGCTTGGTGCCTGGGGATTGGAGAAACTTTTGTGGGATACACTTGTGTTTGGAAAGGTGCGTGCTATTTTGGGAGGAAAGATCCGGTTTGTACTTTCAGGTGGAGCACCTCTATCTGGAGATACTCAGAGGTTTATCAATATATGCCTTGGGTAAGATTATGTATATACTCTTTCCTGTTTTTTGATGACAATTATCTTGAAATCGTATATTACGGCTGTCTCACTGTATTTGTAGTCTGACATTGATACAAAGGCTTATGCAATTTCAGGGCTCCAATAGGGCAAGGTTATGGTCTGACTGAAACTTGTGCTGGAGGGACATTTTCAGAGTATGATGACACATCTGTTGGCCGTGTTGGTGCTCCACTACCTTGTTCGCTTTTATTAAGGTCAGCTTCGTTCGTTCTTAACTACGTACCAGTGAGATGGATACAATTTTTGTAGCAAAGCTGTTTTTATCATCAAGTTATTTGTGTGAATCTATTTTGTATTTTTTATGCCTAACAATGTTTTTATATTGAAATCTTCCTAAGTTAGTGGTTCTTGCTTCAAGATTATTTACATGCATTTCCTTAGAATTTTTGTCTTGTTAAACTTCTTTCCTCACTGGGATATGTCTTATCTATTCTTGTGACAGTGTATTTAGTACTTACTGTTGATCTCCCACAGTTCCTGACTTCCTGACATGTTGGCCACTGTTTTTTAGTTGATCGACTGGCCTGAGGGTGGATACTTGACTACTGATTTACCAATGCCTCGGGGAGAAATAGTCATTGGGGGTCCAAATGTAACTAAAGGCTATTTCAAGAATGACGCTAAAACAAATGAAGTGTACAAGGTATGGTGTTATCTTACTAATATATTCATAGATTACTTCATTTATCGAATAATAAGTTCTTCATAATTTCTGTAACCATAACCATATACCTCATATATTATGTGAAGGATGATGAAAAAGGTATGCGATGGTTCTATTCTGGTGACATTGGACGATTCCATCCAGATGGCTGCCTTGAAATCATTGACCGTAAGAAAGATATTGTGAAGCTTCAGCATGGCGAATATGTATCCCTCGGGAAGGTATGCAATATTCTTATTCTGGTCCAACTGGCTGTTTGCACTTTGCACTGCTTAACTTGTTAGCTGGTGACAGGTAGAGTCTGCTTTGATTGTGAGCCCATATGTGGAGAACATTATGATCCATGCTGATCCTTTCCACAATTACTGTGTTGCGCTTTTGTGGTAGCTGCACACACTGAGCTGGAAAGCTGGGCTTCACAGCAAGGAATTAAATACAGTGATTTCTCAGATTTGTGCCAGAAGCCAGAGGCTGTTAAGGAAGTACTTGGATCTTTAGCGAAGGTTTGTGTTCTCTGTTCACTTGTCAACATATGTTTGCTTTACTGTGTTGGATCACCATACATCCATACCTGATTCAATGCTTATAGCAAGTGAATTTGTATGAAAGAAAAGGGTTTAGTATCCATGATCTTTCACTCATCCATGCTTTCATTTTTCCATAAATTTGGCAATAGGAAACTAATTTTTTGTGTTTACTTAAGAAAATAAACAGTGCTTGAAAGCAAATAACCTGTTCACCTGCACAATGCTTGATTTACTGTTACAGCTGGCCTCACAGAAGTGTTTTTTTTTAACTTTAACAACAATATAAATATGGCAGGAAGACAATAAGCAGTCACCTAGCATAGCATAAAACATTCATTTATAGAGTTTTTATTATAATTTCACAAAGGCCAATAGCACTGCAGAGTGTGTTTCATAAGCAGAGGTAGTATTTATTTCTTTTAAGTAAAAAGTACTAAGGTATAGATGTTACCACATTTGAAATAAGGTAACTAGGATTATGTTGTCTCATATATGTTGATATCCTTGGGAAGTTATCTGTTCCTTTTTCCATGTGTGTGCTGAAACACAAGCTGAAAGTTGCAAGCATGTCCACCAAGACAAATCCTGTGTACCGTTAAGACAACAATTTGACTGCCATGCACTTGTTATTTTCCAGGCTGCAAAGCAAGCGCGACTTGAGAAATTTGAGATACCAGCCAAAATCAAGCTGATACCAGAGCCATGGACCCCCGAATTGGGACTCGTCACTGCTGCCCTCAAGCTCAAGAGGGAGGTGATCAGGAAGACGTATGAGAACGATCTGGCTCAGTTGTACGCATGATTCTACTACTATTTTTTGATACGTTCAGCTGTGGAGGTAATATAGAGTGCCAATGTTGCGACGAAAGGTATGACAATTCGATATCAATTATCGATCTTTAGGGATTACGCTTTTTTGTTTTGTAAAGCTAGAGGAGATAAACCGTAAAGTTTTGAGTTATGGCTTATCTTGATGCCGAGAAGCTATCCTGTTCTTTCAAAAACACTCTGAAGTAGCCTCATGTGATGGTTCCTATGTGTTTAGAATAAAATGGCTTTAGATTCTTTTGCACCTGTTCATCTCTTACCTTGAAATAACGGTATTGTTGTCTATAAAATGGTACGGTGTCTTCACTTTTAAATAGTGACCAACCGAGTATTATGGGAGAACTGTCGGCTCCCTGACTACGGGTCCTGCTGGGCTTTGTTATCTGACCCTGTCGGGACAGTCACACCAGTTCACTGAAGTTACGCATCTGAATGTACAGTACGATTTCCTTTTTTTTTTTTTTTTTTTTTTTGACAACCATCTGAATGTACGATTGGTGCCGGTGGCATTTAAGGCTTCTCAAAAGTGAAAAGCCCTGCTGACTGCTGCTATTCAGGCTGCGGCTGCAGCTGTAGCTGCAAGAAAATTAGAAGCTGCAGCGAGCAAGCTGAAAATCGGCTTCTCTGATTGTTTCCCATTGACGAGCCGAAGCCCAAAGCACACACATGCTAAAGAGAGATGCCAACAGTAGGGTTTTTTTTTTTTTTTTTACATTGGAATGGAAACAATAAGATTGAAACGCGTATTTTGCTTGCAGGAAAGATGACTTTACTGAGTTCTCTGTTTGCTACTCCTATGTCTATGAAAGAATCAATTCTTGAAACAAAAATTTATCCACGAATAAGTCAATATCTTGAGGGTAACACGGTCGACTACCCCGTTTAATACTCTCATATTCCTATCCTATTAAATGCCGCATCACCACAACGATCGAGTGCACCTGGATTGGAAGCTTGGACACTTTGGGAGTCCAGTTAGTTGTACGTCTGTTGTGGTGTTGCCCGGTTGGATCGAGACGTGGAAACTGATGAAGAGGAATTGTTTGGGATGCTCAAATTAAACTCCATTTCTTTGCATTTATTTTGGTACATCACGCTACTTTGTTGGCGGGTTACACACTACTACAATAATTTTTTTTTTTTTGCTCATTGTAAAAAAAAAAAAAGGTAGATACTTTTAGCTAGCTTGTGGGCCGTGCTACAAGGTATCTTCCATAAAAAAAAAACGAATTATGCCATAATTTTTTTTCAAACATTATACATGTCGATGTTACCTTCAAATATCTTCAAATAGCCGACAAATTTTTAGGACCGATGAAGTCACCACAGACCTACCACCAGTAGAATAATAGTGTACTTCCATTCCAACTTGTAAGTCATTCTTGAATCTTAGAGAGTCAAAACATTTTAAGTTTGACCAATAGGATATTCAATAGATTTTTAAAATGATTTACAATTTGGAACAATGGTAAAATGCAAGCACCAATATCAAGCCAAGAGAAATCTGATTAACAATATGGTCAGTTTGTCTATGGCACTATGGTCCAATTATGTTTGTGATTATAGATATTTATTTAGTTTCTAATCAATAGTTTACATATATATGAGATTTCAAACTCATGCTCAATAGATCCTTTAGACACACAACCATCTATTTACAAATTAATCATTGCATATAAAATTGCTAAATAGAACCAACTACCTTCATTTTAACAACCAACTGCCTCGTTTTTAAGTAGTCGTTATGTGCTAAGCCACAAACAAATGACACGTATACCTATGCTAAAATAATCCCCTTACGCATACTCCTTCTGCATCTCTATTAGAGGACATTTTGGAAAAGGTTTGTGTATAAAACATTAGAAACATAAATCATGAATAATTTTTAAATCGTTGAGTTTGGAATGTGAAAATCATATCAATAAATTTGTCTTGAAAATTATTTTTATAAAAATATACATATATAACTTTCCAATATATACTTTTATAGAAAAGAGAAGTCAAAGTTGTGCTTTGGAGACCGTGTCGTTGTCCTAAGCGTCTTCTAATAGTGATATAGAGGTAGTATGTGGACACACAAATCTATGTACATAGTATCTCTAGGTGCAACCTTAATGCAATAGTAAATGTAGTGACTAAGTTTTTTTAAAAAAACATACTCCCTTCATATCGCAATTAGAAGATGTTTTGGACAACGCTTGGGTCAAACATTGGGAATACAAATAATGAATAACTTTGAAGTTGTTGAGTTTGGAAATGTGAAAGTCATATCAATAGATGTCTTGAAAATTACTTTCATGAAAATATTTTTTCAAACTGAGGGTGTCCCCCCATTTCCATTATAGAAAACAGAATTACAAAGTACCATCGAGGGTTTAACATACAAGGACAAAAACAGAGCTATGAAAGTAAAGAAGGCATCTAACATTCCCCAAAAGCACCTTTGTGAGAATGCAAGACCGACAAACAAGAAGAGGAACAAACTCTCAAGCCATATTACAACCATCAAAAGAGATAACAACTATTCCTGCATGACATCAGCTCGCTTCACCCAATCGCATCATCATAAGATCCGGGGATGATATAGAGATAAAACAACATCATTAGAAAGGGCAAAACTTTTTACTTCTTCGGGAGTCATCTTCACTCTTTGTCTTTCGCAGAGGACCCTCCTTACTTGTCTTCTTGTTCAACAACATGACAACGAGCTGTAGTAGGGAGTTAACACCAGTAGTGATGGCTTCTTCTTCCTCCGTTGAGTATAAGCACCAAGTAATTCATCGGGGCATATGCATGACATACAATAGATAGTGGATTTGATAGTCTTGCCCTCAAAACAAACATTATTTTTGGCTTTCCAAATAGCCCAAAGCAAATGGCAAAGCAATACCCGGAGAGCTATTAGGAAGCCATTTCTCACACCAGCACCAACTTTGTTCAAGAGAATTGGGGATATCGAGAGGCACCCAGGCATGTAGCAAAAGTTGCCCAAATTACCTTGGGAATACTACATTGGAAGAATTAGTGATGGTTTGTTTCATTTGATTGGCAAAAGCAACATTAAGGACTCCCTTTCCATTTTCTCTTTATCATGTTATCGTTAGTAAGAATAGCATTGCTACTCATAAGGCACATAAACATTTTGATTTTATTTGGAATTTTGCTTTTCCAAATTTTTCTATTAAAGGTGCCCTTTGTTACTAGTTGTAAGCATATTATAAACCGACTTAACAAATAAACAACTTCTTAGACCCAAACCTCCAAGTAATAACATATTTATTTTCACTAAGCATAATAGAATTCATATCTGAAATGAGAAGGTGACCTTAGAAATCAGGAGTGATGTCTTTTTGTTGAGTCATCTTGAACAAATCGGGAAAGAGAAGCAGGATGAGGATTTATCATATAACCATATATCTTTCGGAAGAGTATTCTTTCCCCATTCCCAATGATGAATTTATTTTCATGAAGGAATATATCTCTTATTTTTAGTAGGTCACATGCCACATAGGAGAGTCAGATTGTTTATGACTCACAAAACATAAAGTTCCTTTTTTTCACATACTTAAACTTAATAATATCCTGCCATAGCCATTTTTTCTTTCTCAAGATTCCAAAGCCATTTGTAGAGTAGACTAATATTCATCTTTCTGATGTCCTTAATCCCTAGTCCACCTTTCTTTTACATTTGCATATTTTAGTCCATCTAATCAAATAATATTTTCTTTTCGTACCACCTCCTTGCCAAAAAAAAAAAAGTTCTTCTAAGTTTGTCCATTTTGTATACAATTGTTTTTGGAAGAAGGTACATGGACATTTGGTATATTGGAGTATTACTAAGGCTAGAGTCAATTAATACCTTTCTTCAAGCAATAGACATGGTACCCACTTCCAAATATCAAGTTTTTTTACAATTTTTTTTCATGTAGGGCAACCAATCAACAACATGTAACCCGCTTGGACTAACAGGAACACCCGGATATTTATGAGGAAAGCATCAATTTGACAATTGAAGATATTTGCATATGTAGAAGCGAGTTCTCCATCATCATTGGTAACTATTACTTCACTTTTATTGAAGTTGATTTTCAATCCAGCCATTAGCTCATACAAATACAATAGCATTTTCAAGTTAAGAGCTCCCATAATGTTGTGCGAGAGACGGATGATAGTATCATTTGAATATTGCAAAACTACAACTCCTTTGTCAACTATGTGATCAATCAGGCTAGACAAGAGATTATTAGATTATGCTTTGGAGAAAAGATATACATGTTCAATAAATATTTTCGTAAAAAAGAGAAGTCAAATTGTGATTTGGAGACCGCCATTTGTCCTAAACGTCTTCTAATTGTGATATGGAGGGAGTATTAAGCTATGCAATATTTCTAGATTGATGAAACATCAAATGATACATCTTTTCACTCCTTTTTGTTCTTCGTCGCAACTCAAATTCATGCTCGCCTTTGTTCTTCCACTACTACATAAAAAGTTAACCGAGGTGAGAAAAAAGGATTTATCGAGGCGGTTTTAGCAACAACCTCGGATCAAAGGGTACGATTGATGTGACATTTTCCGATGAAATTTGTTTATGCCTCGGTATATCAACTTAAAAGCAAAAAAATAGAAAACCCATGGACAAGCCCGTTGATCCCATCAACCCGCTGATGCCACCGCTGAGCTATTGCATTCTTCTTTGGTGGGAGGGAGGGGGGAGGGGAGGAGGGGTGGGCGTGGCCACCCCATGTCACCATGGGAGAGTCGGGCAGCCCCACTGTCGTGGAGGGAAGGTGGGCGCGTGTCGCCGGGAGAGGGTCAATGTAACACCCCGTGTTTTTGCATCATTTTAAAAATCACTAAAAATTTGAACTTTTTGATTTACAACTAAAACCTGATTTAATTCCGCCAAACCAAAACCGTTTTTTGAAAACCCCGCATTCAAACTCTCACCATATAGAAAGATAGGAAATCTTGTCATTTGCTTGTTGAACTTTATGGTGACCGAGGATGCAAAAGGTAAGTCCTAGATTGGAATTATGGAAGAATATCGCATGAGTAATGAGTTACAAGTTTATCCGGGAATAAGATATCGAGAAAGCGTGTGTACCATCAAAACATATATAGGTGAATATTTTTTTTACTAAGCACCATTAAAAAATATTCTCATCATAGGAATATAAATGTGCTTGGGAAAATGTTTATAATATATATGTGAATATTACACATGAAATAATGAGGGAAAGAGATAAAGAAAGGAGAAGAAAGGGAAAAAGGAGAAATGAGAAAAGAAAATGAGATATAGAATGAGCTCTCGGGCTCAATCTCTCTTTCTCCCTCTTCCAGCCCAGCCAGCGAGCCCACCTCGCTCTCTCCTCCTTTCCTACATGACAGGCCGGCCCCGGCATCGGAAGCGGGCAGCCGAGCCCAACTCGCCTCCCCCACGCTCCCTCACCGACGGCCGGGACCCACCGGTCTCCTCGCCGTCTTCCACCTCCGCCCGGGAGCGGAGACCACGGCACGGTGAGCGCATCTCCCGAGCCTCCCGCCGCACCGGCCGCCCCGGTGAAGTGGGACCGAGCACAGGAGCACCTCGGGGCCCCCACCGAGTCCCGCCAAGCAAGAGCGGTGGCGTCCCTCGACCATACCAGCAGCCAGCGCGAGCGCGCGCCGCCGGCCGGCACCGGCCGGGTTGTCGATGGGACAAGACGGGAGCAACCGCAGCCGAGAGAGGCGGGCGGCGCCGCAGCGTGCGAGAGGATCCGGGCCGGCTCCGCTAGGAAACCGGCGCACGAGGAACGGGCACGAAGCCCCCTCACCGATGTGACACGACGAGGCGAGTGCGAGGCCGCCTCACCATGACGCCAGCGGACAAGTGTCGCCATGAACGCGTCGCGTGGAGTCCGGCCGCCGCCACGGACCGGCGAGGCGCGCCAAAGCCGTGGGCGGAGATGGCGACCAGTGCCCCCCCGCCGGACATCAGGCGGACGCCACCCACACCGCGGCTACGGTCAGCGGCAGCGCCGCCCGCAGCCGAAGCTCGGGCGCGCTGCCATGGCGACCGCCCGCCGCCAGTAGGTGACGGGGCCGCGGCGACGCCCAGCTCACCAGCCACGTTGCCCACGCGCGCGGCGCCAGCCACGGACAACCGAGGGTTACGGCTGTATGCCAGCAATGGCGGGACCGTGGTCGGAAAAGATCTTCGTCGGCGGAAGCATCGCGCCCGGCCGGGAGTGCACGGCGGCGAGGCTATAAATAGCCTCCCGGGCTCGATCGACCTCGCCAATCCCCTCACAAGCTCCGCCCAAGCGTGGAACGCGCGGTGCTCACCTTGGCCATCCCTCCCCTCCTTCTCTCCCCTCGCGAAATCGCGTTGCCCCTAAGTTGGGCTCAGCCCGCGGGAGGGGGAGCTAGGTCAGGAGGCGCCGGCCGTCGTAGTCGGCCCCGCGTCAAATTGTACGGCTGGTACACCCCTCAACCTCCCCTCTTCATTCTGCAATGCTCAGCTCACCTATTAGGCAGTGGACGCCGGTGTCCGAGTGCCGCCGCCGTCGAAGCCGTCACCACCGCCGCCGTCGAGGGGGAGGCGAGCCGCCCCGTCGCTAGACCTACACCACCGGTTCGAGGGCGGCGATGGGGGTGCGAAGCCCTCGCGGCGAGTCGAGGTCAAGACCGGCGACTCGGCCAGCTCCGGCAAGGCGCGCCCCGTGGAGGCACGCGGCGAGGGCGGAGCCCTGTTTCCGATCGGCGCCGTCCCGGGCATAACGCCGTCACCACGCCCGCCCAATGAGGATGAGCCACGCGTCGCCTTTTTCCGTCCGACGCCCGTCCGACCGTCCACGGCAACCCCATAATACACGTGGCGCCCACGTGGCGGCCACCGTGGCGTCGGCTGGACCCACGTGGCATGCACGTGTATGAAGACGGATCTGTGTACACAAGATTAATTGCTAGGTCTACCCGGTTATTGTATAACGGGGTTGTAAAAGTTGACCTTCCCATGTTAGAAAAATTCCCAGAAAATTTGTAAATTCATTATTTGAATTATGGAATTTTATCATGTAATTAGTTTCAATATTATTACATGATAAAATTATATTATAATATTACCCTAATGATTTAATTGGGGATTAATATTATAAAATCCATATCTCATGCAAATGAACTCCGTTTCGCGTGAAACGACTTCCATAATTTATATAAAATCTAGCTCTATGCATCTAACCCATTGCCACCATAATGTTCTATGTTGGTCTATGATGTTATAGTTCAAGCTAGGGTTTATCGCTGAGACGTAGAGTAGATTTGGCGACCCGATTAGGAGTATCCATCGAGTACGCTAGAAGACGTTCGACGCCGTGCCGATTCGTAAGAACCTCCGTGCAAGTCCTTACCCCCTTAATCATGACCTTAATATGATGATATGATGATGAATAATGATATGACTAAGTAAGATCGATGTAACCTAAGTAATAATGTGAACCCTCCAACAAAAAGGTGAGTGGTGATTGTCTACATGGAGGTGGACTAATCACAATCGGGGATGAATCCCGCGGAGAGATGCTCGCCCCCCTAAGGACCGGTTCATAGACCTTCTACCTAGTATAATATTACGCATGCCCACACGTTGAGATGGGGCGGCTTGATTCCACACCCCGTTGGGTTGAGGTATAATTGGAGCCAAGGTGGTAGGAGTAGGCAAACGACCTATTGGGAGCGAGACATGGGGAGAGTGGCCCCATGGTCGGTTGGCGTGGATCGAGTGGTCTTCCACGTAAGTGTTTGGGCGAAGATGGGCGCGGTGCTAGAGGCACATATTGATGATTGAGAGTGGTGTTGACGGTATAGGTTGGGTAATAAGGTATTACCGTAAAGCCGCTGGGTGATTTGGTATCACCGTATTGTCTAGGGTGATGCGTCATCTTAGGGTGGCGTGTTATCCTTCCAACCCCTGAGAAGTCGTGGTAAAGATTATACCGATATACCTAGGAGGCATCCAAGCGGGTACGGAATCTCGTGGGACCACCTTTGACCAGTCGTACGTGGGAGAAGATGGCCCCTCGTGTGGGGAAAAAAAAGTGTACAACCTCTGCAGAGTTAATTGAATCTATTCGAATAGCCACGCCCTTGGAATGGGCAAGTGCTAGGACGAACATCTATGATTAGATATACATTTTGATGATGACTAACATGTGGTGTCATGACGCGGTGATGACATGAGATAAACAGGGAACTAGCGAGAGCATTTTTAGAGACTCGCTAGGGCCCAAACCCTTAATAATTACAACCCCTCGGTTGGGACTTGCTGAGTACGTTTGTACTCACCCCTCTATTTTTACAGATATCGGCACATGTGAAGGTAAGATCGATGACGAGGTAGAGGATAGCGTATCGTAGGAGTTCGAGAGGTGTTTAGGAGAAGGACGTTGAAGCCCGTGATTTCATCCATGCACAAGTCCGCTTGTGGAGTACGAGGCAAATGTCATAGTTAATCCACCGCTTCTCGGTTGGCCAACTCGATATTGCAACCCGACATGGTGACCCTTCGTCGCCATTGTAAGCCCTTTCTATCCTATATTTCTATAGCTCGGTTTGCTATTAGTTCTGTTTACCATTAACTATTTACTAATGGGCGTGTTTGTGGCGTGATCCTGGCGCAAACATCGCGTGTGATTAACGACCCATTGAAAGTGGGGGGCGGATAAAAAGCCGCCCCGTCTGCCGCCATTAAGACAGTCGGGCGCCCTTGCCATGGAGGGAGGGGTGGATCGGGAGGGGAGGGACCAGGGAGTGGAGGGAGTTAAGGTGTGGAGGGTGGGTAGGGCTCTAAGGAGTAAGTGAGGGAGTTAGGGTTTCTTTGCTCATTTCGTTTATATATTGGAGCTAGTAGCGGGTTGTGTGATGAATGTGGTTGTGTAGTGCAACGATACCCAAATACATCTTGGAATGTATCACTTGAATGGACTAGGGTCCTATACAAGATGTGGAGAGGGAGGATACACTTTAGAAAGTAAGGAAGATAGTCATGAGAATCCCTTTCAACTCTTTACCACTAGAATATAGATAAAGATATCTATAAGAAAGATAGTCATGAGAATCCCTTTCAACTCTTTACCATTAGAATACAGATAAAGATATTTATAAGGAAGATAGTCATGAGAATTCCTTTCAACTCTTTAATATTAGAATACAGATATAGATATAAGGTACATATAAATATTAATGTAGTCCCTTTGTACTTAGAAGATGGAAGTCTCGCTTCTCACGGAGTCAACAATTCCAGTCTCAACTATTAATACTTATGATGCACTAAATTTATTAAAAAATATTTCTTGTAAATCTATTTAACAATATAAATGGTGATAATATATTTATAAAAACGGTCAAATTCAAGATTATTCAAGTCATCTAAAGCGGTACTCTATTTTTTTTCGGAATGGATGAAAATTTAATCCATGTTAATCATATTTTGTGTTACCATTACCATTTAGGCTTTGTATTTTTAGGAAAAGTAAAAAAATACAAGTCAAGGCACGCAACGCAAAGGATCGCGTCCTGTTCTCACTTCCGACAAGGCTTGCCGGAACTCGTGAAAAGATTTGCGGTTTTCGTGACCCTCTATGTGCCACCATCCCCAAAACAACACGCTCAGGAGGGAAAAAAAAAGAAGAAGAAACCCCAATCCGGGCCATGAGCATGACTCGTCATCTTTCCCAGCTCTCCTCTTTCTTCCCCCCTTCCTCTGCTGACGCGCCGGTCCGTCCGTCCGTCCGTCGGTCGCCGCCTACCTACTCGCTCGCCCGGCCGGCCGGCGGCCATGGCGATGGCGGATGAAGGCGACAAAGGCGAGGAGGTGCGGATCCATTAATCTCTCTCCCTCTCTTTACTTTGGGTGGTTGGGAAGATGAGATAAGCTCGCATCCATCCTGTGCAATACGGCGGCTCGGGAACCTGTCTGCCTGCCTGCTAAAGATAGCATTTTTTTCTTTCGTCAGGCGCAGCCGCCTGGATTAGACGGCCCAAGAATCCGGCGATCTGCGGCGACTAACGCGGCGACCGGCGACATGGCCGGAGAGGAGGAGGGGCCCCCGGCCTACGTGCTCTCGCTCCCGGCGGCGTGGCTCCCCCTTCCCGTCGCTGTCTCCTGCCTGGACACCACCGTCCGGCGCAAGGCGCGCAGCCGTCCCCGTCTCCGTGCCCAGCCGTTGGGCTGGTGGGCCTTCAAGCTCCCCGTCGTCGTTCCCGCTCCGGAGGAGCCGAAGAGGCCGGTCCCCCCCGCGTCTGCGTCTGCGTCTGCGTCGGCGGCGGTTAATAATCCCCGTCCCCAGCGCCTGCGCGTGCACCAGGCCCCGCTCCCCGACCCGCACCACACCCCTGCGCCGCCGGAGGAGAGGCCGGCGAAGAGGGCTAGGATTTGCCTCCAGTGCGGCGCGGCGGTGACGCCGCAGTGGAGGTCGGGGCCCATGGGGCAGGGGCACGCTCTGCAACGCCTGTGGGGTCCGGCTCAAGGCGGCCGGGGCGCTGCGGGGGCAGGCGCAGCACCGCGGGTCCACGCCGGCGACCGCGAGGGCCCGGCCGCCGCCCCCGGACAGCCCGGTCTCGGAGTCGTCGCCTGACAGCCCGATCTGGGAGCCCGGGTCTGTTCCCGATGTTTACCTGGTGAGGAAGAAGCCTCTGAAGCGGGGAGACCGCCGCCGCGTCCGAGGACGCAACCCGCGCTGCCGCTGCCGCCGCCGCCACCGCCAGCGCCAGTGCCAGCGGTGTACCTCGTCAAGAAGAAGAAGAAGAAGAAAAAGGCGGCGGCGGCGGCGTCGGCGTCGGTGAAGAAGCCGTGGCGGCCCAAGAAGTCGGCGAAGCAGTGCACGCACTGCGGGTCGTCGTCGACGCCGCAGTGGCGGGAAGGGCCGCTGGGGCGCAGCACGCTGTGCAACGCGTGCGGCGTGCGGTACAGGCAGGGCCGGCTGCTGCCGGAGTACCGGCCCATAGCGAGCCCCACCTTCGAGCCGTCGGAGCACGCCAACAGGCACAGCCAGGTGCTGCAGCTCCACCGGGAGCGGAAGAGGAGAGCCACAGCCACCACCACCAGCAGCAGCACCTCCTCTGCCCGTGGAGAAGCACCCTCCGCGAGCCATGGACGTGCTCCAGTTTCCTCCTCCCCAGCGGTGGCACGTCAAGGAGGAGTACCCGCCGACGCCGCTCCACCAGCCTCTTCCGCACCCGGTGGTGGACGGCAGCCTTGCCGTTGCCGGCGGCGCTGGGAGCGGCATCGTCGACGCGGCGGCAGGTGCAGATGCAGGACACGGCGACGGTGGCAAAGGAAGTGACCTGAACAACGCGCCGAGCTCGTTGGACTCGCTGCTGCTGGAGGGCCCGTCGGCGCCGCTGCTTGTCGACGGCGACGAGCCCTTGATCGACTAGCTAGCCAGAGCCTACTAGGGGCAAAATCCAGCTGATTTGAGAGAATAGTAGTAATCTTCTTGGACCCCTTCTCCTTTCCTGAGATCTCTTATCGACTTTGCTTGTGTGTATTTGTTCGTCTTTTCGGCAAATTTTTCGTGTAACTTTTATCATGAATGGGCAGGATTTGTAGCAATGCTCCGGCCAAATCTAGGTGTTGTTGCAACAGAGATGATGAATGGCAATGGTATGATCGATCTGCAACTGTGGTTTCATGACTTCCTCCATCAAGAACCGTACTACTGTTTAGGGGCGTTCGGTTGCCATGCAAGAAATAATTTGGATTGAAGCTACTGTGAAGCATTTCGTTTGTATTTGGTAATTATTGTCCCAACATGCATTAACTAAGTTTAAAAGATTCGTCTCGACTTTTTAAACTAAACCTGTGTAATTAGTTTTGTTATTTACCCATGTTTAGTGATCCATTTCTAGACTTTTTGGGTTTGCTTTTTGCCTTTGCATGGGAAGTGAACACCCTCTTAGTCTAGATGTAAAGTGAAACTCTGAGAGCCAAATTGGGCAAGATGAACTGCGGTGTTTGTACTCGATGTTCCTCACTCCCATCCATCTGGCTATTCCTAGGGATGCTGATGAGGTCACCATGGTGATCTGATTCTGATGCTTCTCCTGCCTTTTCACACAAAAGCAAGAGAGAAGAATGTCAGTTGTCAGCTGCTGCCTTTCCTGCCTAGAATGACATAGTGCCATGTTTCATTGAATTGGGAAGCTACCTCCCTCCCTCTTTTGAGCTCTAGCTAGGTTATCCCCCTCTTGCCATTCGAGAACCTTTAGACTCGTCTGCATTCTTTCATGGCTCCTTGAGGCCACCCCAACGCTCCACCGTGGCTGTTGGTTTCGTCAGGCCAGCTAGGATCAGACGAGTGTTCTCTCCGCAGAGCTTGCTAGTATACTGCAGAGGATACATATGCCTGGTCCGATAAAATTCTGAAGCCACAACTAGAGAACGCGATGGGGGAAGAGGAGTGTCTCCACGTATGCTAAAAGCTGAAAAGTTTCTAAGAGACATATAACTTTGTGACCTTGATTTTGTTTATTTGACACTTCTGCATCGGGGCAAACTTGATGAAGGCTGCAGTATCCACAACACATTGTTCGCCATTACTACATTCTTTGCAGGATAGAAAGGAGGTTGTGCTTCAAGGGTGTGCTTCAAGGGTGTCTCCATCAGTGTGTAGCCAGTTAGCTATGCTCTGGTTTGGCATAGTCGAAACTTATGCAGAAGCAAGCATCTTGTTGTCTTCACCTGAGAGCTGAGTGCTTGTTGTTTGTTTATTTTTTAGTTTATACATCATATAAAAGATTCACTGGCGCATCTTATAGTACTTGATTGATATTAAGGAAAAATAAGAACCGATATATAGAAGACCATGCCAAGAAACAGAATTACATCATATTTGACGAACTCTTCTATATGGAAACAATTATGGCAACAACGTTTTTCTCCAATCACCATCGTGCCATCGGATGCGTGCAAACGGGGATAAACAGATTTTGATGGCAGCAATCCCACGTACGCCACTCTTTTGATGACAACAATCCGTCCAGAAGAACATATATCCATGGAACCGATGAAAGAACATCAGCATGGTCACACCTCAAAACTAATCTAGATCCTGTCACGCACCACCATCCCTTGTGATAAATACCGAACCGATCTCGGCACGAGGGTGGCCCGATCTTCACGACAGTAGGTTTAGGAACAAGATAACTTGATACGAGGGCAGCGGGATAACTTCGTTGATGAAGGTAGAGGAGATAACTTGCTGTAGAACAGCGGGAATAACTAGCTTTATACCTGCCAAGGTTGGATGCGACCAAGCGACGGGTAGAGAGGCACCGAAACCGCGAAGACTTCGACTCGATCTCCAAATGACCGCAGAACCACAATCCGGAGCTAATCCACACAATACGGCGCAGCCGAACGGAAGCCGTAGAGCACGAAGTAGTGGATCCCAGAGGAATCTCTTCACGAGTCCAAGAAGAACAGGGAAGAACAAGGGTTGAGTAAGCACTCAGGCAGCTCGGCTGCAATATCACTGGGATAATCTCAATTCATCAAAATCTGTTTTTCTTGTACAATAGAGGTGTTATTTATACTAGGAAAAGGACTCTTGGATAGCTATGAACTGAAGTCTCCACGTTTGAAGATGAAAAGCCAAGTGGTGAAGCAATCACAAAGTGGTCTTCAGTTCTCGCGTGGCTGTTGGCCTCCAGAGCAGTCTTCAATGTTCTGATCATAACTCCTTGCTCGGAAGTTCAAATGACGAACCGTTGGATGAGTTGGAAAGCTAACTTGATCATCTTTCTAACCATGTATGCCATGCACCACGAAACATTGGAGGATGGTACAGTATTGAATGAGAAGTTGCACCAACATCCTGTCCCGAAGACTGTTGACCTTCTCGAAAGCGATCTGCACTAATGCGATCATAACTCTTTGGTGCAAGGTCCAAATGATGTGTTGTTGACGGCATTTGAAAGCTAACTTGATAAGCTTTCAAACAAGTCCTCATGTACCTCAAAGCTTTAGAGAATCAAGAGTATGACTATTTCTTCCACTGGTCCGTTTTTCACCGAACCGGTGGTTACGTTCTTGCTGGACTGACTCAGACATGAATCTACTCTTTGGTCTCTCCTTAACATGTCCTTGTCACGTTCCTTTGTAAACCTGAGCAATAGAAACATACACAACTTAGGTAGTATATAATTCTCGTTAAAAGTTAAATGAGTTTCACAAAGTAGCGCGTTCACCTTATGTTGTATTTCTTTAGCTCGACTATAAGTAATCAGTCCACATAGGACTTTGTTGATTGATGTAGTGGTCGGAGAAGTCACCAAGGTGGTCGACGAGGTTTGCTGAGTTCGTCGTATTGGGCGTGGTCATATCATCCTCCCTCCCTTGAAAGGAGTCGTCCTCGACTCTAACTCTTGTTGTACAAATGATTGTGCAAGGCGATTGACTTATAGTGTTGTGATAATATCAAGAGCTTCATCTTCCATCAACACAGCAAGGTGTTTGAATCTATAATCATACAAGCCAAGTAGTAGCCTTGTAGGTGGAAATCTAAATAATTTGGAAGCAAGTTTAGCTTTCACCTTGAATGGATATTTGAATGTTGATTGCCTTGTCATGGTCACATCACCTTGACACTACCACAAACTCATAATAACCTTCATCTTTGTGTTTAGATCCCTTCCAAATTCAAAAGTTTTTGAAATTTGGCCACCTTTTTTTGAAGAATGGATCTAAACAGGCCAATTTTGAAGAACGGATCTAAACGGTTTTGGGATTTTGGGTGTCATAATTTTTTGGTCAAATTTTGAAGTATTTTGAAGGATTTGGCCAATTTTTTGAAGAATGGAACAAATTTTGACACCCATCTAAACACTTGTAAAGTTTTTTTTTTTTAGAAAGGCAGCAAGAGATTTGCCGTTTTTTTTTTTTAGACGATGAAATAAAAGGAAAAACCGGGTTTACATCTATTACAACTCGACTTGAACAAACTCTACTACCAACTAGTACTACTGAATGCGACAATAAGAGTTCTAAACCGAAAAGACCACTAGTCCGTTTAACCAAAGTCTGCTCCCTCGGCATTGCCTTCGATCTTGCTTTCCACCTAATCATGCGTGGTGGGTTACGATTTGCCGGTCCAATTTGGTTGATATCATCCTTGCACATTCTTGCTACTTGGTTCGCGGTAAAGATTTTTGTTGAAACGTTCTTGGTTTTCGCTCCTTCCATAGATTCCACCAAAAGTAGATCATATACCCATTGAAATTTTTCCGTTGTCTTTTTATGCACCTTAGTTCGACACTTCCTCCAAAGTAGCCATATCTGATCCCGAGATGGGTACACTCTCAATTCTTGATAGATCCGACCATCGTATCAATTGTGCCCATATTTGCACGGCATAGGGCGCAGTTTAAGCAAATATGACTTGGTGTCTCCGGATCTATTCCACACGGCTTGCGGATTGGATCATTGGCCGAGTTTCTTTTCATGAGATTGTCGGTAGAAGGATTTTCTTGTGTAACCATATCCAAGCAAAAAACCGACATATAGGTTCCACTCTCGCTCTCCAAATAGGGGTTATTTTCAGCTTACTAAAACTCCCTTCAAATTGGATACGGTATGCACTTTGAGTGGTGCATTCCCGTCGGTGTCCGCTTCCATCGAGAAACGGATCTAGAATTTAGAATCATTGATGTCACTAGCATAGCTATGGTAGACAAACTTGTTATTTTTTCTCTATTGTGTACAGTAATTTCCCTTTGAATTTGAAAAAGCTATTCTTTGTCGGTGACAATTGACCCTAACACTCTAGGTCCGTCCCTCGCTTCCATCTTATTGTGCCTCCGAAGTTTTCGTTAAGTTGAATTTGGCACATCTGTTCCCAGAGTTCGGAGAATTCAGTAACTTCTTGAGCTGTTTGGATCGGCCAAATGTGAGAGATCCAGGTGTTTTCCTTGAATGCCTT
Organism: Hyparrhenia diplandra; assembly: GCA_015847255.1. Taxonomy (NCBI): domain Eukaryota; kingdom Viridiplantae; phylum Streptophyta; class Magnoliopsida; order Poales; family Poaceae; genus Hyparrhenia; species Hyparrhenia diplandra. The sequence goes on from JADLZK010010174.1 coordinate 942,657, forward strand.
GTAGACCGTTATCTTCTTCCTTCTTGCTTTTTTAAAAAGATTTGGTGATATGCTTTTGGGAGCTTTGCCATCTAACCAGGAAGACATCTAGAACCTTGCAGTTTTCCCATCTCCAATATTGGCTATCGTTGATGCTGCGAAAAGCTCTTGATCTCGTTCATCACATGGAAGATCTAGGTGTGCCAGGCTCTTTCCTTGTGTTTCCATTGAAACCACAACCACCTCAATCTCAATTCTCTAGTGAAACGTTCTAGTTCCAAAATTCCTTGCCCCCTTTTGGTTTTGGGTCGGCATGTTGTTGGCCAATTTACGAAAGTGAGTGTCCCCATAAACCTTATCCGGTGTCTCTCCTCTCCGGAGGAAGCTTTTGTCGACTTTGTCAATCTTTCGTATCAACCATTTTTTGCTCTGGGGAAGACCGTCATATGATAGATTGGTTGCGAGCTAAGTACGCAGTTTTTACCAAAGTCTCCTGTCGGTTGTCGACATAAGTTTTCCTTTCCATCCAGGGTACCCTTGTCCCAATTTTGTCGATGAGCGGTTGTACATCAATTCTTCTTAGCTTTCTTAAGTGTAATGGAAGGCCAAGATATGTCCCCGGAAACTTGCCCAACTTTCTAGGTAAATTTTGCATGAGTTGAGCAACCGTTTGTTCTTGTATTCGATAGGAAAAATCTCTGTCTTGGATATATTGATCTTAAGGCGAGCAATGACCAAAGAATGTTAGGATCTTGTGTAGTCGGTCACGCAAAAATTGTTGCGTCGTCGCATATAGTGAACATCCGAGTTGTCTTTGCTTTTGGCAAAGACCGGCCTAAAATACTCCTCTTTGTCTTTGCCTTCTCAATAATTCTTTTAGCGGGTCTATTGCCAAGATGAATAACAACGGTGATAAGGGGTCTCCTAGCCGTACTCCCCTCGTGTGTCTGATTCCCCTTGTCGGTTTTTGGTTTACAATCACTTTGGAGGAGGTTGTTCCAAGGAGGGCCGCAATCCAATTTCTCCATTTCATGCTGAACCAGAGAGCTTGTAGAACCTCAATGATGAAAGTCCATCCGATAGAATCAAAAGCCTTTGAAATGTCCATCTTGATGAAGAGAGTTGGTTTCCTTTTCCGGTGTAGTGTTTGTATCACTCGTTGTGCATATCGGAAGTTGTCATGTATACACCGTTTCTTGATGAAGGCATTTTGTGCCGTTGAGACAAGGTCGTTCATACGTGGTGCCAGAACGTTAACCAACAACTTCATGATAATTTTGGTGACGCTATTGATCAAGCTATAATGGATCTGTTGAGATTGTTGTCACCCCCTCTTTTTTGGGGATTAGCACGATATGTGCATCGTTAACCAGGCTTAGTCTTGTCGTTCTGTGTGTATAGAAACTTCAAACCGCTTGGATCAAATCTTCCTTTATTATTGCCCAACATTTCTTGTAGAAGAGACCGATGAAACCATCCGGGCCCGGTGCCTTCTCATTTGGCATTTCCGTTATTACTGTTGCAATCTCCTCTGGGGTGAAAGGACTGTCCATGTCATCTAGATCGTGATGAGTATATCCTAATTCTTGCCAGTTTATAGCTCTTGTTCTTTCATTATGTGTACCCATAATCTGGGAGAAATGAGTGTGAATAAGTTTTGACTTGTCCGCTTGTGAGACCATTGTCCCTCCTCTATTTGTTAAATGTGGGATATAAAGCTTTTTTCTTCTCGATAGATTAAGTTGAAGTCCCCTAGGACCAACCAGGGCAGCAACGGTTGGCTTTTTAAGTTCCTGAGCTCTTGCATGAAGATGATTTTCTCATTATCAGTCTTTGGGCCATATACTTCTATGATGATCCATTCTTTGTTGTTAGAGATCATTTGGATTGACGCAGATACTGTATTGTTTGTGCACGATGGGCTATGTAGATGGAAGTATCTTTCCGAGGCCGCCAGCAAAATTCCACCAGAGGCACCTACAGACGGCAGAAAGGTTGTGTTTCTTGCCATGTCAATTCCCACTGATTCTACCGAGTGTGACCAGTTCATGATCTTGGTTTCCTGGAGGCATTCTAAAGTTGGTCCAGAAGATACAATCTGATTACGCACGCTAGCTCTTTTTGCGCCATCATTTAGCCCCCTAACATTCCAACATATAATTCTACAATCCTTAGCTGACATTGGAAATAACATCGACTATTCGCTTCTGCCACTCACCACAAGTCACTTTCTGCCTCCGATGGTGTTTTACACATTTGATACTAAGAGACCTGACCAACGCTTGATTAACGGTCTGAGTTGCAAAGTTTTTACAACCCAAACTTTGACATATTCATTTTTTGGATCTAAACACAGCCTCACTACTGCTGGATGGATCAACAGTGAAGCAGATAGCAAACCGGAAGCTAGACCAATAGTCCAAAGAGTTTCCATTAGCTCCACCTAGATATGGAAACACTATGTATATACAATCCATACTAAAAGAGAAAAAACCATTGAAACAAGATGGATAAAGGACCAACAAAAGAAAATCCACCACCACTACCACCTCTGGGCAAGAAGATACTCCTCTATTAGAGAGATGGATACCACTTCTGATTAGAGAGCGAGATGGATACTTGCTCCCCTTTCTATATGGAACTCACTAGAGATGAGGTAGGGGGATTGGAGGGAAGACAACTAGTGGTGAGCTGATTGTATGCCAACTATAATATATACTCCCTCCATCCACATAAAACTCAACATTTGGGTCGAGGGGGAGCAAACTATCAGGGATGCGAAATTACCAAACTACCCCTAAAAAGAGAGGACACCATGCAAGTCTGACGGTCAGATTTCTGCGATGGGGATTGTTTTTCTTTTTTTTTTCTTGCGTCCGCTCCAGTGGGATTGTATTGAGTAGACAGGAGTACTCCAGCTGTCCAGTAGCTTTTCTTTTTTTCTTATGCGCACTAGCAGCCCCAGGTACGAAGTAAAAGCAACAGTGCCATCGAGACCTCTTATTTGTGGATTTTTTTGAACTTGAAACGTGAAGTTATTACCAGACGGAGGAAATACTCCATATGTTCCAAATTATAAGTCACTTTGACTTTTCAGATGAATAAAAAAAGTCAAAGGATAAAAAGTCAAAGGATGAATACAAAAAGTCAAGGCGACTTATGATTTGGAGCAGAGGGAGTATAAGTTTTTATGTAATAAAAATGCATACTTCTTCCAAAAATTCCCTTGAATGCCTCCATACAAATCGAGACCAACTAAGTTCTACCATTCCTTTCTCTTGTTCCATAAATTTCAACCCAAATTTTATTTCCTAATAAAGATTTTCAAAGTGTGTTGGCAAAACCAAAAATCTTATAAGGCTAAGTTTAAGCAAAGTTTCAACCTATGTTTCACATAAAAAGAGCACAAAGTATTTAAAGGTTGAATTTGAGGTCATGCTTAAGATTCAAACATTTTCTAAACCCTTTATTACAAAAATGGTTTTAAAACCTTTCACTAAATAAAATCCTATTGTTTCTTTAGATAGTTTTGATTTACAACTTTTTTATACTAGTGTCCTCAAGCCTATTGAAAATGTCTGAGCCTTAACTAAATAAAATGGGTGTTGTTGGGTTCTAACTTTGATTTTTATAAACTTTTCGTCCCAAACTTTGAATTTACTGGGACATTCGGAGAAACTACGAAAGAGCAAGAATAAGTAAAGTATCGAAGGTGACTTAGCAAGACTAGGTTTCACGGAGAAATAACAAAGGGAATAAAAGAACGCGGGATCAGGTTTCAAGCAAAGATGGTGACAACGGCTTATTTGAAAAAAGACACGAAAAATAGCAAGGAGGATCAAGGGAAGCATCGCAAAGACAAAGAAAGTAACTTCGCTAGAAGAAATAGATTGTAAAGATTCATCTCAGAGTTTCGTAATTTTAGTGCCACTACGAAGTCGAGGGGGCCTATAAATACCCCCGGACACCCTTTGTAATTGCCATGTTGAATGGCCACTTTGTAAACCATATCATCATCATCAATAAAGTGTTGTGTTGAGCAATCACCCAACAGGTGTTAACCCCTATTTTGAAGAGTTGAGATTAATGGAAAACCTATGAAAACCATTTTGAATATAGTGTAACAAAACCCAAAAAATCTTTGACTAGTTTTTAGTTTTCAAGTTAATTATTTTTTGCCATTCTGTTTTGCTAAATATTTTAGTTTATAAAATGAATGACCATTTAAATATTTTTTTTTATCTAAACTATAAAGATTATAAGTAGTGTCTTTAGAATATGGTGTAAGAAGCTATCTATTCTACTAAAAAATTTAACAAGCAACTATCTATTTTAAAATCTCATGTAGGAAACTCCCCTATAAGTAATGGTTTTTCCAAATATGATTTTACCTCATAGTACAACAATAAGTTTGGATTTGTTGGGTATTTTTGTTGACACCTGTTATAGCATAATATTACTAGTCAACTAAACATGAATAAGGGCTTAAAATGAATATCAACGTAAGTCTAGGGGTCTAACTAACATAATTCCACGAGCTTTGGTGATTTATATCTTTTTAGGGATTAAATAGAGAAAAGCAGATAAGATCAATGAGAATCGGAAGAGTTTACATCCCATACGATGACAAGACTTAACCGTGAAGTAACTCAACCCAAAATGTGGACTAAAACACTCTAGAAGATACCAGAAGAGACGAGAGGCCGAGGGGAGTCTACCCCCTGGCGGCCGCCAGGGCCATCTAGGCCGGCCGCCAGGTGGGACCCACTTGTCAGCCTCATCTTCCTAGGTCGGTTTGTAACCGACTTTGAGGTTGTATCTACACCGTTGTCAAGGTCGGTTTGATCCAAGGGCTATCATTCATCGCCAAGGCCTATATAAGAAGACCCCCTGACCCCAGGGTTAAACCCTAACTCATTCTACTCATTATCTTTTGACCTGTTGGTCAGAGGTGTCCCAATGTGAGGACAACCTCTTCTCTCTAGTTCCAATCTATATTAGAAGATCATGTAGAACTAGAAGTATTAGAGTGAGTTGAAGAGCAAAAGCATATCGAGTTGATAGATTAGATCTATAGTACCCCATGAGAGTTACTAGATCTAGTCTTGAGAGCTAAAGAGTGGGTGGAGGAGAAGAAGGGGAAGCACCGGACCTGTCAGTGACTCCTCTACGCTTGTACCTCCGGGATCAAAGGCCTTGTGGCACTTGATCCTGAGACTTTTATGGTGGATCAACTTCTTGTTTGAGTAAGTAATCGTGTTAGTATTGTTCTTATTGTTTATAACTCTTATTTGAGTACTTTAATCTATGAGAATCTATAGATTAGAGGAGTGGCTTAGGTTTCGGCGTGGTGCTTAGACTGTGAGTACTTGTGAATGCACCCTACCTTCCAGAGCGTGGTAGTTCGTGGTAGTGACAGTACCATTGATTCCTTTGGAGTCCACATCCCGTTGGATAGGCCAAGTAGGACCATGTTACTGGAGGATTGTACATTTCGTCCCTGCTTTCCTTTGAGTACGTCCCTCTAAGATAATATCAATATCGCTTACAAGGATATAAACTAGACAACCGTAGGAATCTTCTTATCTCTTTATCCTCTCCTGTTCCTTGATTGCTGCTCAGGGATTAGTTATATGCCTTAGTTATCTTCACACCATCCTCCCTGTGGATTCAATATTAAAACCCTCTCCCGGGTGAAATGCTCACCAGTATCCGTTCGCTTGCGGATTATTATAAATATTTTTGTAGGCTTATCAAATACCAAGTGTACCCCATCTTCTCACTTTTAAATTTTCCTAATTAATTTTGTGCATCCATACCAAACTAGATGCATAGAGGGACCGATGTTCATTTTGGCACTATTCAAAGCTTATCTTCTTTCATTTTTGTTCTATGGTGAACAAATTAGCTTAAAACATTATGGTCATTTACAGCATGATTGAAGACATACTAGTGCTCGAAGTGTGATTGAAATGAGATAGATGTTGAAATTCATGAGTTTGTGGTGTTCAAAATCCAGTTTGAATATTTAAATATAAATCTTCAACTTTGCATACTTTACAACAATTCTGAATGACATAACATTAACATCCTAATTTGGTTACATGTATAGGCAACCATGCTGTGGCATGTAGTGCGTGTTGGTCACGTGCCGGGGATCTATCGAACCTGAGAAGATTACTATGCTCAAGTCAATGGCTACCCTGGTAATGGTTACAAAAAAGACAACACTGAAGCTGAAGCATTTAGAGCCTACTATGGTGCAAACTATGGCCATCAACCGACCCTAGAGATTGAAGAGAAGCGACCCCCCATAGATATGAAGATTAAGAGAATTGCTCCTTGTCCTATGAAAGATGTCATGCTTTCATTTATGCCTATTGTTATTGTTTTTTTATTTAGAAGTTGATGTTGTAGGCTTAGTTTCGTAGAACATTATTAGGCAAGGAAATTGCTAAGTAGTACATGTAAAAAAACTATTGGGAAAATTGGTTAGTAGTAATGTAGTAAAGTGAGGTTGGGCTTCACAAGGCTTGCATTCTTGATCATCAATATTCAAATCTAACCTTTAAACTTGGCAAGTCATCCAAAGTGCAAATGAATACTAACAAGGTAAGGTCAAAGCTAATTTCAAAGGGTGAAATGGCAAGAAAGAGTGAGCTACAACTTTTTAACCAAGATGGGAAACTGACAATCTATAATTTCATCAATGCCAACCATTTCCACAAAGAAAAAAAAGACAGTAAAATTAGAATCTTCAAGTTCTTTAGTGTAAGGGAAATGAAAAAAAATACAAAATTGTTAACTAGTAAGTGGAAACTAACAAACTCTATGATTTGGTTAAGATAAGGCACAAACCGATTTGAAGACAAAAAGGATCCAAATTCACAAGATAAACTTTATGGTAAATTCACAAGGGATTTATTATCGTGCAGAATTTGGCTAAGTTCACCTTGCTAGGATTTGTAGCAATACTCCAATAAAATCTTCAAATTATTATAATTCCCTAAGGTTGGTTTGCAACAAAGGCATTGATGCATTGATGATATGTAGAAGGGTTCCATGACTCAGCAAAATATGGTACTCCCTGCCATGTCCATGCAAAGTGATTATCCAGATTGGAGATATTTATATGAGAGTGGCACCTTAGTTAGGTTGGGTTTGGTGTTGTTAAACTTTCTTCTTTAGTGAGTGATATGTTGTAGATCCCTTGTACGAAGTAGGTGTCATATTTGCTACACTTTCTTTTGTTTATGAAATGGTAGCTCTTATGTGTATTTGAGAAAAATAGTAAAATCCTCTAGATGGAAAACTTGCAATCTACGATTTTGTTGAGATAAGGTGAAAACAATATGTAAAGTAAAATATTTCAAACAATCGACATGTTCTTTACAATAAGGGACTGGGTAAATGCCAAACTGTAGATTGTTAACCAAAGAGATGAAAATTGACAACTTATGACATAGTGAGATAAGGTACAAAGTTCATTACAACAAGGGGAATACGGCAAACTATAGCTTCGTTAAGCAATTAGATGAATTTCATTGAGACAATGTGTGAATAAATTCACAAAGAGGAAAGGGCACAAATCACCAAACTACAATATTAGTACAACTTATTTTGTTTTAAGAAAAAAATGACTAACTATAGATTCATTAACCAACAAAATGGAAGTATGGAATTGACAATCTACAACTTTAGTGAGATAAGGCACAAACTCATTTGCAAAGAGAAAAAGGTGCAAACCAATAAGGTACAAGTTAATAACTACACTAAAGGGGAAAATGACAAACTATGGATTCACTAACTAGATGAAAATCGACAACCTATGGTTTCATCACAAGGTCGATTGGTTTTCGTTGAGAAAAGGTGCAAACCGACAACACACAAATTCAAAATGGCTAGGAAAAAATGACAAACTATATATTCGTTAACTAATGAGACCAAAATCGACAATCAATGACTTCATTAATTATGGTGCATACTGATTGCAAAAGATAAAATCGCGAAAACTACATTTTCTTTACAAAGAAAAAGGAAAAAAAACTAATTGTAGATTCATTAACCAACAAGATGGAAACCGACATGCCTCATTGAGTGAAAGGCACAATTTGATATGCAAAGTGAAATATTGCAAATTAACAAGCTACTTATGAGGAATTATGAAACTATAGCTTCATTAATCAACAAGATGGAAACCAATAATTTACAACTCCATTGAGATAAGGTGCAAACCCTTGGCTACAAGTTTCTATGGTAAGATGCAAATAACAAGCTATGTACCATTTCGATTTATTAGCCAATAGATGGAAACCGTCAATCTACAATGAAACAGACCAAATAAAAATAAATAATCTACAAGGACATTCTTGGTGGATTAAGAAGCATGTCCAAAACAACATTCTACAAGTTTAATATGCAATATGTGGACATCAAAGCACATACATGAATAATATACAAGTTCTCCATCTAAAGGAGCCTCTTAACTAGTAATATAAGCTTCAAACTATAATACAGAAAAGCCTGATCTTGCTTCCATAAGCTTCATGTAGAAAGCTCCCATAGGCTCTTAGCAATGTTTGGTTTGAGGAACCACCTTTTCTACTATGAGGTGTGGTGCACCAAGAATTTACTTCATTAATTAGATAGAATCACTTCATTTCTAGTGCTTCTACAATTCATTCTTAGAGCAACTCCAACAGATATGATATTCTTGTTGGGTAGACTATTATGGATTTTAGAGGCAAAAAATGAACTCCAACAAATGTATGCTATATGGTTTTGTAAAATAGCAAGCATGCTATCCTTGAAATCTCAAGGGCCATATATGACCGTTTGCTACCTAACTTTGTAAAATATCAAGTATGTTGTGGGTCTCTTCTTTTTTTTTTAGAAGTTTTCTATTTTGTAAAAGAGCTAAATAATAAGATTTGACTATTTAGTCTAGTCAAACTGTTGAAGTTGCTATTAGCTCATAAAGAATGGATGGTACAGAGGTTCAGTCCAATATATTTTACTCCTTTCCAATTATAAGAGGAGTTTTGTCTTTTCTAGATAAACAGCCTTTTCTATGCATTTAGATGTGCACTATATCTAGATACATAGTAAAAACAATGCATCTAGAAATGTCAAAATTTCTTATAATCTGAAATGGCGGCAGCCTGAACCAAATATAAAAAATTATGAAAATGAAAAGACAATGAATTTCCCCATTTCTCAAATCAAACACCCCTGCCATCATTTCTAAGTTCTAACACTCCTATTATTCACTGTAAGCCTGTTATATCAAACAGCTAGCTATGTACAGATTTACAGCCGTGTTTTGTTTTTCACATAATGATTATAGGAAGACTGTCACCTGGACGGTGCGACGGCGAGAAGGAAACGCGGGTCCCACACAGGGTGCGTTTACTCGTGCTCACTAGCCAAAACACGGTCCCCAGCTTCAGTTTTGAAGCCACACACCAAGACGGCAAGACTTGCGAGGGCAGCACGACACTTCCTCGTTGCCAGAGCAGGAGCACGGCCGCTCCCCACCGGAGACGACGACGGTGACGATGGTCTCCGACGAGCCACAGCCGCAGCTGCCTGGCCTAACCGACCCACCAGCCGGCCGATCTGATGTGGCGACGACCATGGGGACCGACGGTTCTGGTGGCGACAAGGAGGAGGCGATGGGGGCGGCTGGGGGCCCTCTAGGCGACTTCGTCCTCATCGACGCGCCTTGGGGGCTGCTCCTCGCTCCCCACACCGCTGTCGATCATGAAGCTGGACGAGAAGGTTCGTGCTCATCCTCCCCTGTCCGGTGGAGATCATGCGAGCTGCAGCGATGGGGAAGAAGAAGAAGCAGTGCGTTCAGTGCGGCGCCACCGAGACGCCACAGTGGAGGATCCACCCGACGGGGCTAGGCGCGCTCTGCAACGCCTGCAGGATCCGGCTCAGGCCGGCCGAGGCGCTGCGGGAGCCGGTGCACGTGGGCGTGCATCTCCCTCGCCGGCGACGCCGCCGACGACGACGGTCATCTCCAGGAGGGAGAAATCTCCATCTCCAGCGCCGGCGACGGCGGCCCCGGAGAAGAAGAAACGGGAGAGGAAGAGGAAGCCGGGGCATCCTCCTTGGAAGTCGTCGAAGCAGTGCCACCACTGCAAGTCCGCCGCCGCCGCGTCGACCCCGGAGTGGAGCATGGCGCCGGCGGTGGGTCGTCTGTGCGACGCGTGCGCCATGCGGTACCGGCAGGGTCGCCTCCTGCAAGAACAGGAATACCGCCCGGCGGCGAGCCCTAAAGCCATCGACGGGTCGCCGGAGACGCACATCGTTGACGCTGTTGGTGGTGAGCTGCAGATGGTGGCGGATCCAAGTTCTCTGGACGAATTTCTATTCAACAGGCCGTCAGCGCCGCCGCTGATCGACAACGACGAGGACTTCGCCGACTAGGTACGCTAGCTACCTAGCCTCGCTCGCGATAGTAATCTAAACTGAGCCAAACAATGCATGGCGTGATGGTATGCAGTACAGCATATGCGTGCTTTGTCTGAGAAATTCTGCATATGCAGCAGGTGGAAGAACCCATGGCGTGATGTGATGCATCTCAGGGGTTTAATTTCATGATTCAATCACAGGTGGAAGACCACAGCCTTGTCATTCATGCATGAATAGAAAGAGCTAAAGTGGGCAAGATGATGTGTGTTGGTCCAGTGTACTGGCTATTGACAAGAGACTGAGATTATTGAATTACCTGATATTTTGTATTCTCTATAGGATTGGACTTTGGTGATTACCATTCATTGTGCACAATGAACGATCCTTGCTATGTGTTTCAAATTTTCAATAGGAGATAATGTAACTACCTCTCTCCCGGTCTTCATCTCCATCTAGCAGTGCATTGCCCCTCTCTTGCCATATATACATACTTGGCCACACCTGCACGCTTGTTACATTTAGTTGCTAATAGCCTAGTTGGTCTTCTGCTGAAGTGAGTCCAATCACAATTCACAACTTCTTAGTACCAGTTTATTTGTTGTGCCTAACATGGCAACAATTACCGGTTGAAGTCCATACCCAAATTGTAACTGAGCGATTGATTGGTACCGATGAATGCAAACAACTACCGATGAATGCAAAGAAGTGACGGTGGCAGTTAAGTTTGATGGCAACTGAGCCTTTACTTTGCCCAGCCTTAGCACTCGACAAAGAACACTCCTTTGCCGAGTGCCCAGCCTTGGCACTTGGCAAATCGGGGCCATTGCCGAGTGTATTTCTTGCTGTGTGTCCTTGGGCTGGGCACTCGGCATATCACCCTCTTGCCGAGTGCCCGATATCTTGCCCTCGGCAAAGAGCCGGACACTTGGTAAAGAGACGTTTTGCGGGAGGCTTCAAACGTACTTATTGGATCACAGTTCATGTCTAGGCTGAGTAGTTCATATGAATCGGTTCTGTTTCATTTTCGGAGTCCATCATGAGAAGTACATCTCATGTTCTCCAATATGTGACCAAGCAAAGATCGATAAGACACAAGATGCAACTGAATATATAAACCTTTGTCAGATAGTCATAAATTTTTGAAACTTTCTTGACTTTGAGGGTCAGATGTCAGTATAGTAGTGATTTGCACAATGTGTAATGATAATCAGCCTAACTAGCTATGTATATCAAAAGCAGCTTGCAATGATCTAGAAATTCACTCTACAAGGTTATGCATGCCAACCGCAATGAACGAGAATTGGCACTACGTCCCACAGAAAATTCGTAATATAATGAAGAAAGTACAGCAAACTTAAACAAGAGGATGAATAAAAGAGTCTTCGAATTCCCATCGCATTGCATGCTTTCTCCTTACTCCTCATATTGCACCTCAGACGCGCAGACAGATCCAAAGAAAAACTATGCATAAATAAGCTTCAGCCACAGCAGATCACACCACGACCTCCCTTATGGTGAGGTAATCATAAGGCTTGTATATATTGTGCTGAATAATGGTTATTGTTGGCAGTCCAACCAAGGGCACGTAAGCGGTTCATACCGATATATTCTACAAATTTCAGAAGATAAGGTGAAAACCCATTTTGAAATGGAAAAAAGCCAACTGTCAAGTTGCAAGCTATTCAAGTTACAAATTCATTAGCCAAGAGATGGAAATCTCAACAAACAGTTTCGTTGAGGCAGAGTCCCAGAAAATAGACAAGCTACAACTTCCCCATCGATATAAATAATTAACCAACAAATACGATGGATGGATACAATAACAATCAGTAATCTGTAATTGTGTTAAGGAACCGTATGCAAAATTCAGGTAATGAACCCTCATAGCCCCAATACTGAAAAGGCCAATTTTGCTGCAGTAAGCTTCCTATAGAAGGCTCGGCTGACTTTCCAACAAGACTTCTAAACCCATTGGTACGGTATATACATATAAATTGTTCGTCACTTCTATAACATACAAACACTACGGTAGAGAAGCAAATTTGAGACGTACGGCTCGTGAGGTCACTTATAGTGACAGTGAATTCAAGGAAATTGGTCCTTTGCCGAGCCCTATGGGCGCTCCGCAGAGACTATAACGCTCTCGGCAAAGCCTTTGCCGAGCACGGTGCTCGGCATAGAACCTCCGGGGAAATTTTTCATGGCAGAGTTCCTTTCCCGAGCACCGGATACACATACGCTCGGCAAAGACTTTGCCGAGGGTCGAACCTAGCTCTCGGCAAATAAAAGTAGCCGTTAATGGCAGTTACAACCGCCTTTGCCGAGCACCACTACGTCTAGCTCTCAGCATAGATTTTTTTTTTTTTAAATTACATTGCCGAGAACCTAGCTAGTGAGCTCGGCAAAGTTTTCTGTTATTTTTGGACATTACTTTGCCGAGAACCGAAGCAGTGAGCTCTCAAAGCAAAGATTTTTGTTTTCTTTTTAAAAATACTTTGCCGAGCACCAAGACAGTGAGCTCTTGGCAAAGCCTTTTGTTTTTTTCCTTCAGAAATTTCTTTGCCGAGAACTGAGACAGGGAGCGCTCGGCAAAGCCCGAGTCTTTGCCGAGCACTATGGGCCTAACGCTCGGCAAATCTGGGAAGGTGGGTTTCTACCAGCCATTTTTCCCAGATTTGCCGGCGACAGAATTGCGCCGGCAAATCCTAGCTTCTTTGCCGGCAGTGAAAATTGTTGTGGTCAATACTAATGACGCGTATACAACCGTCTCATGTAAGATAGCAAAAGAGACTGGTAAAACAACCGTCTCGATCTGATACGTACACAGCTAGGTTTACATTATAGCCACACCTTTTAATTAATTTGTTTTTACTACAACAGAAATAAGAGGAAGATATAAATGTTTTTTTTTTTCTGTAACACAAAACAATAAGATCAGACTAGTCTATTCATTATAAAGAGAGAAAAAAATCTTGCAGGCGTTCGATCGGGTGGAGATGGAAGGCTGGTGCGTAGAGATACAAAACATGCATGTCGTCACCAAACCACGGTCAACTCGCATGTCTTTTTCCTGGGCAAACGGCTCCCGTTTCGGCAGGCGGCCGGGCAACACTAATGCGTGCAACGCCGCAGTGATGCACGCCAAGGCTGTATGCCGGACTTGGATCGATGCAGCGCAATCACTACAGCATCCAATGTTGCAAATATTGGCTTTTAGACCCTCTTTTTTTTATAAGATTTTAACCTTCTTTTTATGAAACAAGATTTTGACATTTTAACCAATAAAAGTTTCATCATTACCCCATTAGATCCTTTGTACAACGCAAAAGGATATGGTGCTAAGAATGTAAGAGTATATGTCATGACGCCATATACTTTGGCGGGATCTATTAAAACAGGTGCTAGCGTGACTTGACACGCCACCTTTTTGCAATATAGCACCGTGCCCATGGGTATCACACTATCCTAGTGGTGGTGGTGGTGGTTGTTGTTGTCTTTTTAGCCAAAGTACATAAAATGCATTCTACTTACTTTTCTTTGCTTTGGCCTTCAAGTTAAATAAGTAAACGACTCTCAAGTTAATTTAGACTTCACAAAGTTGAATAATAAGAAGTGTATGCTCCATTTTACTAGCTTGTACTCCAAGAGGCATGAGAGGTAAACTAAAGATCAAGAAAAGAAAGTCTCAAACACAAGTGAATATAAAGAGCTCAGAAAGGAAGATCTGCATGCATCTGATCAAGTGACCAATTATGTTAGCACCCAACACAAAATTGGCTTCAATATCAAAGGCAACAAGCTTCAAATTCATCAGGTGTGAAGCTGTGAAGGTGGCTAAGAAGGGCAGTAGAATGCGAAGAAAAAAAAAAAAAGCCTTACAACATAGTGCAATACTGAATAAGTGTTGAAGACATAATCTCAAAAGTTCAAGTAATGAAAAAGCAAACGCTTCACCATTGCTTGGTGGCCAAAGAAGAGCTTGCTCTCTATGTCATCACACATGTTCCCTATGGCCAAGTTAATGTAAGCAATGATGTTTCCTCTTCTTATGCTAAAGAAGAAGATTCTTGTGAGAAATAAATGACTCCTAAGAAATAATGTACGTAAATCAAGGCTCTTAAGGCTAATGAAGATACTCACGCTATCTGTCGTAGGCTGTTGAACAATTATACATACTTTAGTTGAACTAACAAAGTTCCACAGGTTTGTGAAATTTTTAAATACATGGACATTATAGAAGAAAGTGGGACAAATTGTGGTCAAATCCCTAGTCGCTAGAGCTCTTAAGGCTGGTCAGCTAATCCCAGCATGGAGGACCTACCTTATTACCTTTGACCTCCTTGTAAAGAAACACGTGTAATAGCATGAAAAGCGTTGGATCTAGGTTGGTTTCATCAACTAGATCGAAGGAAGTGAACATTAGATATTGAAGGAACCACCATTGGAACTAAAATCCACTAACTTCCTGGCCAATATTTTTCTTGGAAATAAATAATAATGGTCACAGATCGTTTGACGAAGAGCAGCCTAGACAACAAGTCCAAGCCACTTGGATGACATGTGCGCCAATCTTTCTCAAATGCCCACCAAGCATGCAATCATCATTAGGGAACAAATTTGAGATGCAAGAATATTTTTGTCAGCTTTTGAGAACAGCATCATCATCCCGAATTACGTCACTAAGGTCCACCGACATCCGCCTTAGCTTGCACCACCTCACCATCCTCAACCAACATGAATGTAGCCTAGGTTCATGTTATTTCATTAGCGAGAGGTAGTGATATGTAATGCTACATTGCATGTAACCACAAGATCTGGGGTGAGGGGACCATATGCATGTTAATACCTTGTAATCTTGAAATTCTTGTATTGCAAGTTCACATGGTAGTTGTAGCTTTTTCTTAAGAGGAATCTAGGGTTTACACCAAACTGAATGATCAATAATATGCTAAATGGGTTTCTATCTAACTCAAAGGATCAACTATAATCAAGAAACACAAAGACAATATATGATAATTGTGGTAAAACCAAACATAGGATATAGATTTGAACAAATGGATATTGGCATGCAATAAAAGTTTATAAGTACTCATATCATTCTATTAGATTAACGTTTGTCCATGATTAGAAAAACTAATAAGAATTAATATAACTAGTAAATGGATATAGACCAAGCCAAATAGATAAACAACTAATTAGAGCTTTTTTAGATCAACATGAATGACTAATTAGAATATGCAAGTAGAGAGCTAGTTAGAGTCTCATTAGAGAGCCCTAGTCGAAGTAAAATATAGAGTGAAACAATACATAGATATCTCAAAAAAAGTTGTAGATCTATAGCCAATAATAAAAGAAATCAAGCACGATATTGAAAAGCCTCTTTGAAGTTTAAACCACAACCCTCTACTCTACCCCTCGAGAGATCATTTCCCATACTCATTAAGCGTAAAGAGCAATCTAAATAATTTAAATTAAGACTAGAACACTTAAAGCTTAGATTGGAATTAGATCACTCAACTAAGATGAAAGAACTATTAGAGTCAAAGGATCCTTAATCAACTAATAAACAAGAACAAAATTAATACCATAATTCTTCCACCATGCTCATGGCTTACTTGTCTCATGATATAAGGCTCAAAACTTCGATATGATGAAGATTTTCAAATTAGAGGCTTTCTATAAACTCCATCTAGATAGCTAGCAACTAGAACAAGAAGAAGATGTAGAACTAGAAAACTTTGTTTGGTCCTTATCTCTCTATCTAGATATATTTTGTCTTGTTGAAATCTTGACATAAAGCATCTCGGCTTCTTTGATGATTTCAAACACCAAAATACATATTGATGCATTGGGATGTTGATGGAGATATGAGTGGCAAAATCATCCTTAATTAAGTGGGACCTACTGGGTTTTGTAGCTACATCCCACTTCTAGCTACATCCCACTTCTTGTATGGCAAATATTTAGGCTACCATTAGAGAAAAAATGTTCACTTCAGGTGCATTGTCACCGTGGAAAACGAATGTAGCATTCCCCTACCCATGCTCTTATATAATAAGTAGTCATCGAATTTGTGCAAGTTATAGGGGGAATGCCACTCAGTAATCATGTGTACAAGTTAAATAGACGATGATAGTTTAGTAATTTGATATCTTTTACTCCCTCAATTCCAAATTATAATACTTTTTTTCGATTTTTCTAGATACACAAGTTTTGCTATGCACTTAGACAGATAGTATGTCCAGGTACATAGTAAGACCAGTGTATCTAGAAAAAACCAAATCATCTTATAATTTAGAACGAATTAAATACCATTCCTCAAATACAACGAACAAATATTTTACCAAATCTTTTTTCTATGAGGCTTTAGCTCAAAGAAAAGCTACTTTCCTAAGAAAAACTAGAGCACTGCCAAATTTCCAAACGGGCCTTAACTTTCCAGCAAGACTCATATACATCTTGTTGGCAAGTAATTATGAACTACCTGTCTCATATGTGTCGACGTCATATATACCTACAGTCATAATTTTACAGCTTTATACTAGCTTTATTTTATTATTTTATTAGGAAATAAATTAAGAAGGCTGGCTGACATGCCAAATGGCCGGTGTGCTAGGTTCGGCACCTGAGATCGAAAGTGGGTCCCACACCTGACACCACACCTCGACTGCTGACAGCCTGACCCCACTCCACTCCTCCCTCCCCCCACTATTTCTACAGAGCTAGGCAGACCTCCACCCTCCAGCTTCCAAGCCACCACTCCCTGCCATCCTTGCCTTGCCTAGGGCTGCCTGCAGCTGCCTAGCCTTCCATTTCCATGGCGATGAGCGAGCAGCAGGAGCACCACTCCCCACCGCTGGAGATGGCGAGGGCAGCCTCCGACGAACCCCAGCTCCCCTAGATCAAGCCCGACAACTGGTGGATCTGCTGCGACGTCCATGGAGACCGCCGGCGACATGGCCGGCGGTGGTGGTGGAGGCGAGGTGGAGCGGGGGCCGGAGAGGCACCAAGACAACGTCCGCCGCTCATCCTCGCCTTGGGCGGCTCTGCTGTCCATCGTCAGCCCCTCCAGTCTGGTCAGTATGAGTTCACACATCGCCAGCCCCGGGTTCCAGCTGCGAAAGCCACGGAGCCAAGTTCCCCGCGCCGCCGCGCCGTCCCACAAGTGGGCGGGCGTCAAGATCCCCGTCCGCCCACCGGCGCCGGCGGCCAAGAAGACGGCCAGGAGGAAGAGGAATTCGAAGGCGATGAAGAAGCGGGACACGCCGTGCGTGCTCTGCGGCGCGGTCGAGACACCGCTCTGGAGGACGTGGCCGACCGACCGACGCGTCGCGCTGTGTAACGCCTGCGGGATCCAGATGAGGACTCCCGGCGTGCTGCTGCCGGAGCTCGTGTACCTGCCTCATCCGCTGACGGCGACGGCGACGACGACGACGACAGTGATCTCCGAGCTCGAGCAGCCGGTGCCGCCGCCCCCACAGGAGATCCAGCCGGTCATCGTCTCGGACTCACCCCGAGCGGTTCTCCCGAGTCAGGTACGCGTAAACCTCCCTCCTCCGGCGACGGCAAGTTCGCCACCGACGACGGTCGTCGCCGAGGTCGAGCAGCAGCGCCCGCAGGAGATCCAGGAATCGGAGTCCCCGCCGGACAGCCCGATCCTGGACTCCATGCTTGATGTCGACGTCTACCTGGTGAAGAGGACGTCGCCCAGGCGGGAGAAGTCGTCTCCACCGCCGCCACCTCCTCCGACTCCTCCGACGGCGGAACCCGAGCCCCCGGCCCCCGGCAACGAGGAAGACAAGCAGGCGGAGAGGTTGTGCCTGCACTGCGGCATGACGTGGACCCTGCAGTGGAGGACGGGGCCGGAGGGCGAACGCACGCTGTGCAACGCGTGCGGCGTGATCTATAGGAAGGGCCGCCTGGTGCCGGAATACCGGCCGAAGGCGAGCCCTACTTTCAACGAAGCCGAGCACTCCAACGTGCACCGCGCGGTGCTCGAGATTCGCCGGATGATCGACGATCCTACACCGCCGGCGCCGTACCTGCCTGTCAAGCCCAGGATGAAGCGCCGCAAGGGCAAGGGGCAGGAGCAGCCCGCACAAGCTCGCAAGAAGCACAACAAGGGCAACAGCTCCAACAAGGCGCAGAACCAGCAGCCTGCACAAGCACGACAACCAGCTGCAATGGCGGCGCTGCACCAGGTTCACGATGAAGATGACGATGACGAGCAACTGCCGCCAGAACCGGCATTGATGAAGCTTCGCAAGCAGCTGAAGAGCACAGAGCACCGGCGGCCTCCACAGCCAGCGGCGGCGCGGCCGCGCGTTGGTGATGACATGGTGCAGCAGCACAACCTGCCTCCGCTTCCACCACCCACCGGAGCTGCCGCAGGCTGCTGCTGACAATGATGTGGATGTGGATCTGATGGCAGGCTGCCTCCGACTCCACCACCACCACCTGCAGCCTCTGCCACCGGCGCAACCGCACGCCGGTGATGATCTGATGATGGGCTCGCCGGACCTGAACCTCTTCGACGGGCCGTCAGCACCAATGATCATCGAGGACAACAAGCCCGTGGTCGTGATCGTGATCGATGACGACTAGCGCGCGATGATAATAATCAATCTAGCAGCCGTGATGGCATGCATGCATGCTCCTGAGCTCGTCTGCGACTATGAATCTCTGGGGTTTCATGACTCAATCATAAGTCGAACTCCGGCCAGTCATCTTTTAATTTTGTTTCACTTTTTTTTTGTGTGTGTGGGCAGAACCAGAACTCCAGTCTTTTTGTAATATTGCTGTGTGCTGAGAAGAATCTAAGGTCACTGGTTTAAATCTAGGTCTACCATCTGAACTTCTGAAAGAATGAACAATCCTTTGCTTGTTTTTTACTGTATCATTTTATCAGGAAATTGTCTGTGTCTGTCATGACTGATGAGCTCCAATCCATCTACCAGTGCCTTATTTGCTCCTCTTGATGTACATATATACTTGGCCAACCGTACGTACCACACTACGTTATGTGTAGTTGCTAGTTTTATTTCTTGCGTTGAAGTGAAGCCCATCACAATCTGTTATATCACTTTGTTCTGTACACGCCCAAACTCTGTAGTGCCGATCGATTTGGTTGCTACAAATACACGGTTTATAGGCTACTGGTAGCCCAGCTGTGCCCATTCAAACTAGCTGCCACCATTTCTCAGTGCCTATATCCAAGTTTAGGCCAAGTTAAACGTTCACATCACATGAATCTGTTCAGTTTGCTCATTATATCCTGAGAACAATCCAATATTAGGTGCCAAACAAAGTTCAACAAGCCACAAACCCACAAATGACGTACATAGCTCTTCTATACTCCCCCTCTGATCTGTACTCCTTTCTAAGGGGATTTGCCCCTAAACTCTTGTACTGGTGTTGTGGCAGTTGTGCACCCTCCATCTCCAATCGACAAGCTCAGCATCTATGGAAAATCACCGGTGCTTCTTCAAAATACAAAGTCATACAATATCAAAACTTTCTCGGCTTTGAGGCTTTTCAAGAGATGAGTTGTGATTTGCACAATGCGATATAATGATAATCAGCCTAAACTGGCTGAATGCAGCTGTTTTGTATCCCAGGATTCGCCACACTGTAAAAACTCATAAAATGTTCTAAAAAAAATGGCGGCAACTACAAATCTGTTAACCAATAGATAGAAATAATTAAACCGACACTTTTGATGCATTGGTTGCAAGTTGACAATCTACAAATGTTACATAGAAACCACACAATATGCATGTGAATCTGTTAATTAGTGAACGGGAAACCGACCATTTTGTGACACTTCAATGCAATCAACAGCACTTTGTACAATTTCGTTATGCTACGAGTAGACACCAACAGTCCATAACTATATTACGCAAGGATGTGCAAACGGATGACAATATACATGTTCATTGCGTAAGGTAATACATGTGAAACGACAATCTATTCGGTATACTATGAGCAGGCACCAACGGCGAACAACTGTGCTAGGGCAATGGTGCGTAAACCGACAATTTACATGTGTGTGTTATATCTAAGGTGCAAAATGGCAACGCACATGTTCGTCATGCTACGAGCGGACACAAATGGTCTCTAATCATGTTAATTAGCAATGACGCGCGAAACCAACAATCTGTGTTCGTTACATGAGGATCGGAGTTGCCGCTTTCTTAGGTATAGAACAACATAAACTTATTTAAAAACTCCAGTATGAAAAAAAAAATCCCAATCTTTAGCTTCCTATAGAATCCTCCTCGCTCTAACTTTCTAACAAGACTTTTTGGACCTGTTGGCGTGCACTTGATGATTGTTTTGTCCTCTATAGCATATATACAAGTATATATGTACATCTTTAACACATCCTTAATTTGTTTTATTAGTAACAAAAACGAAGATATGATATAAAGGTATTTGTTTTTTTGTGCAACAGAAATCAGAAGACTACACGAAAGCAGTGACTGATCAGGGCAAGGCAAGGGCACATCTCTCCAGCCATGGGTTGGAATTGGAATCTTGGAGATGGAAGAAGCTTTGCAGCTGCAAGCGCTACTACAGATAGAGGGCGTTTACCTATGTCCTCTCACCTAACCCTGGCTGTCTAGCTAGTCCACCACTCCATTGAGTTTTCTGGGCAAAAGGCTAACGCTCACGTCGCATAGCCACGGTGACGCGCGCAAGGCCTGCATGCCGGACACGCATGACGCATCCAGTCCTACAGCATCCAATTAATGCCTTGTTGTACTGAGCACCCCCATAGAAAAGTTTATTAGTTTATTTTAGGCCCTAGCTATTTACATGCATTTTTTTTAGTTTTAGAAAAATATATTACCAAAGTTTCGTAAAACAGTTTCGTTTTTAAGCACCATGAAATGTTTCGGTACATCAAACTTTCTAGCTTTAAAAAATCCACTATCTAGACATATTTTTTTAAACAAAAGCCATAGCTTAATTATTTTCTGGTGTATATGTAAGTCTAGTCATCTTTTTCAACCATAGCTTATTTCTGCTCCATTCTCCCCAAACAACATATTTCTGCTAGTCTTTGCCAAATAATATTGTTTTGGTTTGATCATGGACTTGAAGGTTATTTCAAAAAAGGTACTCAAAGGTTATAGACAAACCCACCATTATTTCAGATACTAAATAAGTACCACACTGGATTCATCATTAAATACATTCTTATATACAACAAGAAATACCTACCTGTCATAAATATTGATGATCTTCTATATGTTTGGTCAAACTTTTAAAGTTACTTATTTAATTAATCACTTTTTGGATCTTATATGGTTCAGTTTCATGTCAAAAGTTTGACCACACCATATCCTGGCCCTCTCCCCTCCCCACCTACCCATCCAATGTCACTAGGTGAGTGACTGTGCGTTGCAATAGGATACATATATAATATTTACTTATGAACTGAGCTTGTCTACAAAACTATGCATCTCTGGTGTTTCATGACTCAATCAGAAGTTGAACTCTAGTCTTTTTTCTTTCCTTGTTTGCAGTTGCAGGCAAAACTCCAGTCTTCTTTGTCCATGTAATATATGTAGTGAGAGGTAGCTAGAGGGCAAGATGTGATCTATGTAGACTGTAGGTGTATATAGTACTCTGTGTGCTGTGAAGAATCTGAGGTCTGTGGTTTAATCTAGGTCTACCATCTGAAGAATGAACAATCCTTTGCTTGTTTTACTGTATCATTATCAGGAAATTTACTCTCTCTATCATGACTGATGAGCTCTAATCCGATCCATCTAGCCAGTGCTTTACTTCACGTACGTATATACTTGGCCACACACCCTACACTTCGTTATGTTTATTTGCTAGTTTATTTCTTGCGTTGAAGTGAAGCCCACATCACAATCTGTAATATCACTTTGTTCTACGCCCAAATTGAGTCCCAAACTGTAGCGCCGACTGCCAAATGATTTGGTTGCTACAAATACACTGTATATATGTAGGCTTACTGGTAACTGAGCTGTCCATTCAGACTAGCTTCCAGTCTTCTACCATAGTGCGTGTCCAATTTAGGCCAAGTTAAAGGTTCACATCACATCACATGAATCTGTTTAGTTTCCATCCTGAGAACAAATCCAATAGGGGCCCAAGCAAATTAGTTCCACATGCCACAAATGACATAGCTCTTCTATCCTCCCCTCTATACTCCTTTCTAAGGGATTTGCCCCCCCAAACTCTTGTGTTGGTGCCATACACCATCTCCATCACTGGCTAGCCCAGGTTCAATGGAAAACATTTGCACTCATCCCTCCGATGCTCCATCAAAAAATTCATAGAATATCAAAACTTTCTCGACTTTGAGAGTTTTCAAGAGATGAGTGGTGATTTGCACAATGCAATATAATGATAAACCTAAACTGGCTGAAACCAGCTGTTTTTGTATCCTAAGATTCACTAGAAATGGTATAATCACTCTAAAATCTCATAAAATGTTTTGAGAGAAAAAATGGCGGCAACTACAAATCCGTTAACCAATAGATAGAAAAAGTTAAACCGACACTTTCAGTGCACTGAATGCAAGTCGACAATCTACAAATGTTACATAGAAACCAACAATATGTGAATCTCTTAATCAGTGAACGCAAAACCGACAATTTTGTGTTGCTTCAAGCTATGGTCTTAACCGGTATTACCCATGACCGTCAATGGATAGATACAAAATGAAAATGTACAAGTTCTTTATGCTACAGGCATACACCAAAAGGTCTGTTATAACTGTGTTAAGCAATGAAGTGCAAACCGACAATGTACATGTGCATATTAGAGTTCGTTATACTATGAGTGGACATCAACGGTCAATAACTATGTTAGGGCAATGGCGTGTAAACTGACAATCTACACGTGTGTTATCTAAGGTGCTAAACGACAATATACATGCCCGTTATACTACGACAGCATATATACCAACGGTCATGTTAGCAATGACGTGCAAAATCGACAAGTTACACGTTCATTATGTAAGGACCGAAGCTAACACTTGTTTAGTTTAAAGACCGACATAAATTTCAAAAACTCCAATATGGAAATCCCAGTCTCACTGTAGTAAGCTTCCTATTGAATCCTCTCTAACTTTCCAACAAGACTTCTTAGATCTGTTGGCGTATGTGCACTTAATCGTTTGTCCTCTATAGCATACAACTATATGTACGTCTTTAAGCCATCCTTAATTTGTTTTATTAGCAACAAAAACAAAAAATGGTAATGTATTTGTTTTTTGTGCACAAAAGTAGTGACTGGCCATGGCAGGGTATATATATATCTCTCCTCTCCGGCCCGATCCTATAGCTGCTGGTGCTACTACAGATAGAGGGTGTTTACTCTCCTCTCAACCTAACCCTGGTTGTCCAATCCAAGGGTAGGCACAACAGTCACCCGTGTTAGCCTCAGCCAAAATCAAGCTCCACACATGTTCGCTGGACAAAAAATCAAGACCACCACGTACTGACCTTGCATCGAAAAAGCATGTAACTTAGACTACTACTTTTTAAGGCAGGGCCATCGCAAGGCATCAATCTCGCGCTTCAACCGATTGCCTTGTTGTTGTTGTTGTCCTCGGCCTTTTGTCAGACAGTACCAATGTTGCTTCTACAGAAGTCCCTGCACCTCTACGAGACCACTAGGAAGACTGATATGGATGTGCAATGCTTAGGTGGTGCTTTGGGTCACATACCAGGTCGATGTGTTCGGCAAGCCCTAAAATTAAGGTTTCCGTTTTGACTTTGAATATAGGAACACAATCACAACACAATTTGTCAAGTGGCTAATAATCCTTGAACACAAGAACAGGCTGGAACACATAGGGACAAGATGGCTAACCGCCAGGGTGATAGCGCCCCTTTTCGCCTTTGCAAATAATGACTACAAATGAGTTTACAACCAACTCCAAGCACTAACTCACTCTTTGAACATCTAACCTTTTATACCAAAGTTTACAACACATGCTTAATTCAAATAAAAATGACTAAACATGGATACAAAGGAGACACAATGCAACTACCTATGGCACGCCACGTCATGGTTGTGGTCACCACCTTTTCAAGAACTGCTCTCGTGCTCTGTCATTTGAATTCAAACGATCATGCTCTCGCTCTGCTGCTTGCTTCCACGTCACACCTACTCCACATCATGAGGCTTACATCAACAATCTCCCCCTTAAGCTATCCTGATGCACCTCAAGCTCATGAACACCAAGTAGGTGTCTCATCACCCCCAAGCTTCAACGCCGGCAATGCATTAGTCAATAAGTCCGTCTTTTGCTCCAAAGTGCTTACTCTCTTGACTATGATCAGACCACGTTCAACACACTCTCTAATTAAGTGATACTTGATATCAATTCTTCTACCATGAAACACAGGATTCTTCATAAGAGCAATGACTGAATTGTTGTCAACAAAAATGGTCGCTGCCTTCACCTTCTTTGTTGTCAGCTCAGTCAACAGATTACTAAGCAAAATAGCTTGCTTTGCTGCCTCTATTGCTGCCATGAACTCCAGGTCACAAGATTGTCATTCAGGTAGAATGCCATCCCTCCCGTGCTCCTTATCCTAACCATGTCCCCTCCTACATCACTGTCCGTATATCCCACAAACACTTCTTCCCTTTTCTCTTAGGTATAAAAAAACCCAAAGTTCAATGCCCCTTTAGATACCTCATTATCTGCTTAACAACACTTAGATGCTTCACCATAGGCTTCTCCATGAACCTACTGGCCATACCTACTGCAAACGAGAGATTTGGTCTGGTACGTAACAAATAACTAAGACAACCAATTATTCTATATTCAGTAGCATCAACTCTCCCCCCTGCTTATCAGCATCTAACTTTGGTCTAGGTTCCATTGGTACCCTTATCAAATTACAATCACTCATCCCAAACTGAACCAAGACTTTCTTTGCATAGCTAGTCTGTAGTAGCAATGTAATCCTTCTATTTGTCCACCGCTAAACCTGGATAGAATGACAACAAACCCAAGTCACTCATATCAAACTCTGAGGTCATTTGCCTTTTGAAGGACACAATCTCCATCAGATTTCCTCCTGTCACTATTAAATAATCCACATAGACACCAATGATCATAGCTGATAGCCCCACACCTCTAGTGTACACTGCTGGTTTAGTAAGACACTTTCTGAATCTATGCTTTTTTAGATTGCCATCAAATTTCACACTCCAAGTGCCATAGGGGCTTGCTTAAGGCCATACAATTCTTTACTCAATATCAGGACATATTGTTCCTTGCCCTTTGTCACATAGCCCTCTGGTTGTGAGACATACACATCCTCCACTAATTCTCCATTCAAAAATACAGTTTTCACATCTAGATGATGCACTTCTTAGCCCCAATTAGCTACCATTGCCAACAAAAGTCTCATTGTATCTAATCTTGCCACAGGAGCAATACCTTACTTCTGAACATAGCCTTTTGCATCAAATCTTGCCTTGTGCTTCACTATTTCTCTCTCTGCATTCTTTTTCAATTTGTATACCCACTTCAAGCCTATGGGTTGGTGACTAGCTGGTAATTTTGCCAATTGCCATGTCTTATTCTTGTTGATTGATTGGATCTCACTGTCCATTGCCGCCATCCAATTTTCAGCACCAACTGCATCTTGATATATCTAGAAGGTTCCTCAATCACTGCTAGCATGGCATCAATTTCTATATCTAAGGCTAGTTCTACCTCCTTTGCATCTTGGTACACATCATTGATATTTCTGAACCTCACCGGTCCATCATCTTGATCTATAGTGTCATCAAGCACAATCTCACTCCATCCTTGATCATTTCCTGCAACACCAGAGCCTTCTTCCTCTTCTCCCTGACCATGAACTTGGTGTATCACCACCAATGCATTGTGGACCCTCAGATGCTTCACCTCCGTCATCTAAATGATGATTATCATGAACAACATTATATCCACCTCTAGCTCCCTAAGTTTGAATGATTATGTCCATCCCATTCTAAACCACAAACTCTGAACTTTCTGAATCTTCAGATTCCCACTTCCATGGCACTGCCTCTTCAAACACCACATCTCTACTTACCACTATCCTCTTGGTATTTGGATTATACACTATGTGGGTTTTGCTTCCATCCTCAACACCAAGATACACCACGGGCACACTTCTATCATCAGCTAGTTTCTTCAAATGTAGTATATAGCTGGCCTGAGGCACACTTCTATCATCTAGTTTCTTCAAATGTAGTATATATAGCTGGCTTGACATTTCCTCTGCACCCAAAAATTCTCACATGACCCAACTATGGTCTTTTTCCACACCAAGCTTTAAATGGAGTCCTATACCCCATAGATCTAGTTGGTAGTATATTTAACAAATAGACTGAATGCCTTATTGCTTCTCCCCAAAGCCTTTCAGGCAGACTCATATTTTTCATCAAAGCCCTAGACATCTCCATGATAGTTTTGTTTCTCCTCTCAACAAAACCATTTTGTAGTGGTGAATAAGGTGTTGTCAGTTGTCTTTTGATCCTTGCCTGCTCACAGATTTCCTAGAAAGCCTCTAACAGAAATTCTCCCTCTCTATCTAATCTCACCACTTTAATTTTGTACCCCTAACTATTTTTAGATTCTGCTTTAAATTTTGCAAATGTTGAACTTGCCTGATCTTTTGATTTCAGTACTGTCACATCATTCATCTAGTGCAATCAACAACAATGAGCATAAAATATTTGTTTCCCCCAACAGTTTCTGGTGTGATTGGCCTACATAAATCAATATGCAACAACTCTAAAGGTTCATCTACTCTCCACATTGAAACTTTAGGAAAAGCACTCCTAGTTTGCTTAGCTGCTAAACAAGAATGACACACCTGATGGATGCTCAATCAGAGGTACCTCCTAGCACCATTGTCCAAGTACCAAATGTCTCCACATGATCGCTCAGAGGTACCTCCCCCCCTTTGGTCATGTGGTTACTAGCACCATTGTCCAAGTACCAAATGTCTCCACATGATTTGCTTATCACTAGTGAAATACACTTCGGGCATCACCGCACTTCATTCAAGTAGCAACTTACCCTAACGTCGTTCGACAATAGAGAATCATGTAGTCCAGCTCTGTTGTTTCTACAAGTAGCTTTGCCGGCTCATACTCTACTGACCTAGCATGATGTGCTTCATCATCCTTGTTCTTTTTTTTCTCTTGGGCATCGATTTGCATAATGCCCATATAGTCTGCACTCGAAACATTTTATATGACTATTGTCGCGCCTGAAAGAGCCATCTCCATGAGCACCACGGCCACCGCTACCACCGCTATGGCTACGGCCTCATCCACGATTGCTTCCACCAACATACTTGCCATAAATATTGGTGATATTCTATAAGTTTGGTGAAACTTTAAAAGTGACTTATTTAATCACTTTTTGGATCTTATATTGTTGAGTTATAGGTAAAAAATTTGTCCACACCATATTGGCCCTCCCCACCAATCCACACACACACACCATAAACCCATAACCTACGAAATTTTTTTCATGTATATGTCATGTACTCGTGTTGGTGTTGTTCTTCTACCTTCTCGCCACCGCTATTTGCAAGTCAAATATTCAAGCTTTTTCCTTTGGATTTTTAAATTAAATCAAAACCTTTCTACATAATTTTTGCAGACTTTTAGATTACATTAAAGAAACTTCCTGCTTCCAACTTTGTATATCGAAACCTTTTCTACATGAATACCAAAAACTTTTACTACCTGGAGAGAACTTCCTATACCTGAATTGTAGTATTAAGAGGATCAAACAATTAAACCTAAATTTTGAAAAGAAACTACATGTACAGAACTTGCGTATCCAAAATTTCATGTCTTAGATCCAAACATTTCAACTCGAATATGAAACAAAAATCCCATATAGAGAATTTTAGTTTAAAGTCTTCTAGTTTTTGAATAGTGAATCAGCGCAGAATCCCTTATTTGGCAGACCTTCTCTTGGATTTAGCCTGAAAGTTGTTTCAGGATTTCTGCCAAAGAAACCATACATATATAGATCAGTTTAGTACCTTTGTTTACAAATTTCAAAGTAGATCAGAACCCTCTCTACATATCTATTCAGAAGAAACTTTGTAAAATTATAACTTCTAAGTAGATATTATTCAATTTTTTCATATATAAAATTCAAACACTTATTAACATATCCACAAAATATGATGGGACCCATGCTGCCAACGCAACCTTTTTTAAAACTAGTATTTTGCACATACGCCTCCAAGGGTTAGCCCAATGTCCAAGTATTCAAGTCGAACCATTTCGAATTTAATCAAGTTGATACAAAAGTTACCAATATCTATGATACAAATATATGCATGCCAATAAACTTGTCATGGAATATATTTTCATGGTATGCTTATATATTTGATGTCATAAATATTGATATCCTTTTCTATTAATAGTCAAATAGTTTGGCCGAACACAGATTTAGAAGTACACATTGTTAGGACGACGCTGATATCTCCACTTTATCCAAATATAGACACTTAAAGAGAAGTAAGAAATTGTAAGAGCCTTTGTCAAAAAATTAAAAAAAAAAATTGTAAGAGCCTTTATGCCTATAATGGAGTCGGCTTTTTTCTGTTGGTATAGATCACTAGTACAAAAAAAAAAAAAAAAACTGCGAGCCATTTTGAATTTTTTTTTACATTATTTTGGATTGTTTTTGGAGGCGAACAACAGTGAAAATCAACTAGGTTAATGTCTCGATTAACCGAGGCAATCACTTTTTTATTAACCGAGGCGGTTCAACAAACCGTCTCGTAAAAATCCATTAACGGAGGCAGTTATGAAATTATTTTCCTTTTAATTTCTTTATAATTATTCGGAATTTTTATTGGCGAAACCATATATTTCCAACGAAAAACTCAATGGACAAGAATAGTCATGCCGAAACAGCTTCGGCTTTTGGGCTGGCATTTTGTTGTTACGGTAGAAACTAGGCGAAGAAATAGAGGCTACACCTATTTGCTATTGGGCTGTAGCGATGGACTTTTTTTTTTTTTTTTTGACAAGAAACACATATATTATATTAAATCAGCATACATACAACTAGGCCCTTAACAAAAGAGCCGAAAACATCAAGGTCCTCATGGGACTCAGATCCAGATTCATCACCAAAACGCAAGTCGCCGGCGGACGGCTGCAGAGCATCATAGACGCATGGTGCCGTTGTTGCGGAAGGGTCTTGCCGAGCGAAGGCTTGAAGTGGCTAAGGGCGGCGTCATAGAGTTGCATCGCCGGCGAACCAAAGATGTTGTTGAAGAAGTCGCCGGCGGGTAAAAGGCCGCCATTCCCAGAGCCGGTGGTTGGCTCACTGCCGAATTGGTGACGGAGGAACTGCAGAGGTCTTGATATAGAACGTTGTTGAGCTGCTTGGCAGTGGATAATGATGGCGGAGGCGATGAAGGTGGTATAGAGATTCCTGTGGGGGAGCGATGGACATTGAGGGGGTCTTAGAAGTCAGGTTGCACAATAGAGGATATGTGGAGCGAATTGGCTGGTAGTCCAATGGTAGGATGGTCCAGTGGGACGCTACCCATCAGGGTTCAAATCCTGGTGCTCGCAACTTTTTCTGGGATTTTTCTAGGATTTCCCGGCGTTATGCATTAAGTGGTAAGCGAAGTTTCCGTCGACGACGAGGCGCCAATGGTGACTTCGAGAATCTCCAAATCTGCCGGGTGCTTCAGTCCTTCGGAGGTGCTCATAGGGGTGGGGTTTGCGTACGTGTGTTCGTAGGGGTGAGTGTTCGTGCATGTTTGAGCGTCTGCGTTGTACTGTGTCATTCTCAACAAAAAAATAAATAAATAGAGGATATGTGGACTGCTTGTTGCCCATATTGTGGATGCTCTTACGGGTTATCCAGGGTGATATGGATGCTACACACTGAAACAGAGGCTAAGGAAGATGCTGAAGCTGAATACCACTCGTACAATATATAATCCCTTTGGTTATGCAGGAGAAATAGCTTTTTTTTTGTGAGATTATGCAGGAGGAATAGTTGCATACATTAAATTCAGAATTTGGTTCTGAAATAGTAGTCTGACAAAAGATGTTCTCTAAACCGGATGGTGCTCAGCCTGAGATCTCCAACTCTAATCCAGCAACTGACATGATTCTAACCTAACATAATCGCAATAGACTCAGCGTTATCGGGTACTAATTATATAGTTCATACATATACGTGCTAAAGACATTCTCTAGTAATGCTAATGCCCCCGGAACAATTACTTGTCTCTTGATTAGATCGTCCAGATACCTCTCTATGGCTGATAAGCGATTGATGTTTCATTAAGAAAGATAAACATTGTACAATGGCTGATAAGGATAAGGATATGTTGTGAAAAGGCTACCACCACTACAAAAACTCATACCAGCAGCGAGAGACAAATCCTAGTTCATGAGCCACGCATATATATTATCCCACACAAAAATATTCATAGAACACAGAACAAACAACGACCAAACAAGAGGATTTGAACAAAAGAGTCTTGAGCTTCCATTGCATTGCATGCACTCGCTTATTCACCAGATTACAGCCCCAGTCCCAGCCCCGAGCCAAGCAAAAATTGTGCAGAAATAAGCATCAACCACAGTCCACCACCACGACAGGGTAAAGAATGGCACCACAAGGGATAAAGTCATCCCTTGGCTACACAAGTTTTCTTGTTTTCTCGATTCAACAGAAGAACGAAAACTAGACAGCATAAAAATAAGCCTCTAAAAGTGCTCCAGCTTGTTGTCTCATGGATTATAGAACATGGCCCAGCTATGACCAGGTAACGGTTGGCACAGTGGACATCTGAATGTGCCTAATCTGCACGGGATTGGCCAGCACGGGATGAAAGGATGATGCCGACGATGAGACCGTAGAGGGCAAGCGCTTCGGCGAAAATAAGGATGAGGATCATGCCCACAAACAACTTTGGCTGCTGCGCGTTCGCCCTGCAGAAAAGAACAAGCATTAGGAAGGGGAGATGTTGTCATCTAAGCAGGTTCCAGTTGATAATCCAATTTTCAAACACAGCTGTTAGAATGGCATATGTGGAACGCTGAAATAACTTCAACATTTCAAGCCACAACAAAAAAAAAAGGGTAAAAAGCAAATACTCTGTTGTTGTACACAAGACATTTTGACCTGAACATTAAAGCACGCAATCCTACTAACCGCATATTCCAATACAATCCTTGAAAACAATCTACTGCATGCAGGTATACAATTAGTTCCAAATTCCTTTCAAACACCAACAGATCAACTAAGTGAATTATGTCATCAACTAAAAGCATCAAAAGCAACTAGGTACCAAGTACCAACCTTCCCCTGGGTTCAAACATGCTATATAGTGAATTAGCATAGAGTTAACATAAGTGATCTCAGATATGAATGAATGTGCAGATAGGAAATCCTACCAGATCTGAAACATGAGGTCCAAGACAAAGAAAGTTGAAAGTATAACATAGATCAATTAATGCATCCCTTTCTCTTTTTTGCACTAAGATGTGTTTTGTAAGCCAAAATGAGATATCAACATAAAGACAAAGTCATATGAATAATTATGCTTGTCGATAAACTGAATTTATAAGAGAAAAAAAATGGTTACAGCTTCCTGATTCGGCTGATATGATAGTCATGACATTAATAGTGAACCATTATGTATGGCAGAGACTAGCTAGCATAGGTTCAACTTCAGCTTATCAATGAACTAGCTATACCCATCAAATAAGCTTTAGTTTATGTCAATGGTGTGACAGTCATTTACTCTTGAAATATGGTGTTTGCCTTTAAAAGCCAAAAGTGTAATTTTAACATTATCAAAATTATTAACTAGAAAGTTGTTAAAGTACAAATATGCATAACGCCAAGTGAGATTTGAGGCATACTGAAATAATTCCTATTTAGTCCAGACAACATTTCAAATGTAAATAAATGTAGTATTCACGTCAGCTTTAAATTAAGTATTTCAATATCAATAGTAGAGAAACTCATCTACAAACAGGTGTTAAGAAATTTCCTACCATTACTAGCGCATTGACCAACATATTATCAGCCAAACCATCAAAGCATAGCACTAGTAGCAAACACAATAGAGCAAGGGTCTTTACCTGACACCAGCATCACCAACGATGCCAATGGCCATGCCAGCAGCAAGTCCAGCAAGACCACAGGCAAGGCCAGACGACAGGTGAGCGTAGCCGTCAAAGAGGTAGTACGGCTTGGCCTTAGGGTTGATCCCAGTACTGATGATGACGGCGATGATGAGACCGTAGATACCGAGCACACCAGCCATGACCACGGGCACGATGGACTTCATGACGAGCTCGGGGCGCATCACACCCATGGACGCCACGCCGACGCCGCTCTTGGCCGTCCCGTACGCCGCCCCCATGCCTGCGAGCCACACAGAGAGAGAGAGATCCTGTCATTCACCACCAGAAATTTCGCCCTCACACGTCCCAACCACATGGATCCGACCCAAATTCTCTCAATTGATCTTCCACTTATTCATCAAAACATATCAAATAGCACAATTGTCTGGCGCGCGTTAAGTATCGTAAATCCGATCTCTGAATCGCGACAGATCGGAGTAAACGAACGATCCCCACTCGAATTCGTTACCAAACAATGCAACGGAAAGTGTAGCAGGGGAGGACGAGGTGGGTGGGGCACGTACATGAGAAGACGAGCGCGGCGGCGGCGCCGAGGAAGCCGAAGAAGGGGGCGGTCTCATCGCCGCTGAACGCCGACGACATCTTCCCCTTACTGCTGCTGCGACGAGATTGGGGACCCTGTGGCGCTCTCGTGCCGCGGCCTCCTCCTCGTCGTGTGGTGGCCGGCGCGAGCGCTCGAGATTTCGCTCGGGATTGGCCTTGCCGATCTGATCTGAGGAGCGCGTGGGGAGTTTTGTTTGGTTGGGGTGGGGAGGAAGAAGACGAGAGGGCCACGGCGATGCGACGTGGGGACGTGGGACATGGACAGTTTTGCCCTTGTGATGTGACCTGGGGAGGGGCAGGACTGTCTTTTTTTCCTCAAGCAAAGTTTTTTTTTTTTTTTTTTTGTTGACAAGCTCAACTGCTCAAGCAAAGACCGAAACCAGATGAAATACGAACTAATATTACGAGTTTCAACTACAGATATTTCTTTCTTTCTGAAATTCAGAGTTCAATACATACAGTGCCGGGTGCATTGGATATTGAATCTATTTCATATATGTATATAAGAAATCTAATTTTGAATTTTTGGATTTGGATATGATATGTATGAATACTCGATGTATGATTATTGAGAAGTATCTGTTTTCACTTGTACATGTAATTAAGGAATGTATGCAAATTGAAAAAACAAAGGGTAATTGGTTCACGTTAAACTTGGTCCTTTTAGATTTTAGCTAAATTATTAGAGGAAAAAAATCACCTCTTACTGTTAGGTCAGCAAGGTGGATGTTTGGAATTTGTTGTGTTGGTTCGTGTCATTAAAAAAATGAGTAGACCACCCTAATCACCATATTTTGCATCTCACCAATCGGTGATTAGGGTGAGAAGTTAGGGCCACTAGAAGAACATGTTGTGACATTAATTAGCAATACCCCCCCTCCTCTTCTTTGGTGGATTTGTTCAATATTTGGTAAACTCACAAGATTTAGCTTATAAATGGCTTTTATATATAACTACGTCTTTTCGAACTTAAAAATGAAGTTCTATTGTGATGGTCATTCTATTTGTTTATTCTCGAGAACACATGTTTATAGAAAATTTATTTCTATGGTGATAATATTTGGCTAATAAAAACAAGTATCATATTAGTTCTGCAAACCTAGAAGTGACCATGTTAGTTAGAGGAAATAATAAAAGCAAAAGCTGCTCTTGACATGTTGATAACACTTGTCGTTATTAAAAAATTATTATTTTGCATCCTTAATTACTTATGCATTTAAGACTTTTAAAGTTGATTATGTATTCATGTCAAATGTACTTAAAAACAAAGTTCAAGAATTTATTTTAAAAACTAAAACATGGAATAAAAATAGCTTCTTGGTATCACTAGATCATGGTGAAAACTTTGACTTTGAATAAAAGGCGAATCAAAATTGCTACCATTGTTGCTGATATAGATGGTACTCACTACTTGCAACAAACCCTAGGACCTTCTCTCTCTCTCTCTCCCCCTCCCTTTAGATTTGGCTGAATTCCTCTAACAATATAACCAATTTGTGATCAAAATGATACATCACATATTATCCCCACCCCCGTCACTCCCTTCGTCCAAAAGGTCGTTGTTCTAACTTTGAATCGCCATATATATTCAAAGCTAGAACAAATGATCTTTTTTAGGACGAGGGGCTACTTCCATAAAAAAGGGGAACATTAAGCGGATTTTTGAGATTTTCAAAGATATAAGAGGGGGTCTTGTTGTGGATTGTAGGTCAAATTTAGTGTGTGTCATCAAACTTCAGCAAATTCATGGAGCAAAAATAGATGGCATGAAGATTATTCCATGTGGTCCAACAGGACAGGGTAATAGCTAGGGTTGTAAAGTTATATTTTTTTTTTTTTTCTTCTTATAGTAGCTTGCGGTTGCTCAATCTATCTGACAGACACACACACAAGAAAGAGAGAGAGAGAGAGAGAGAGGCTTTGTGTTTATGTTGAAGAGAAAGCTTGCACATCCATTTGAACATTGAATTGATTGGCATGTGTGCCCAAATGCAATCACCAGACTCTGTAAGCTAGCTTGAGAAGAAGAGTAGTTAGATTTCCCTCAAATATAAGTCCAAGGGTCATAAACTTGAGCTGGTCGTTACTCTTGTCCTTTCCTAGAGGCAAAGGATGTATCACAAAATTGTTCACGTGGCAACGGAGGGTAGTACCGTCCAGGTCTGGGAACAGGAACAAACCACTGGAGGTGCTGGTCGCCACGTCCGTGACTCGCCGCCTGCGGCCGTGGACCGCGCGTCCGAGCCGCTGACATTGGTGGCCACCCGTGGGGCCCTCACGTCGGTATACGCGGCCCCACATACACGTATAATCCTATTGGACTGGGGATTCAGTTTTTGACGAAATGCCTGAAAATATGTATCTGAACTGAATTTTGTGCAGCCGAGAGTCTGATTTACCGCTACTGAATGAACTTCGTCTCTCTCTTAATTCTCAGATCCTATACGCTAGAAACATACATATATATATTTATATAATATATATAACATAATAATAACAACAAGCTAGTTTCCTGTTACGATGCTTCTCCTTCTCCGATCAATCGTCCCGCCGGCCATCACGTCCGGTCCTACGCCTGCTGAAAACACGTACATCCTCGATCTGGCTGTCGCCGCCGCCGTCGCCGGAGCCGGCGGCCGCGCGCGTCGTCGCTGATCTCCTCCTCGATCAGTCCTGTTGTTTGGTGAGGAGATCATAGAAGACCGCCGGCTTCTTGTACCCGTTGGCGCAGGCCTGCTGCGTTGCGTAGGCGATGTGGAGCAGGGTGGCCTCCGACCATGGCCTGCCGATGAACTGGAGCCCGATGGGGAGCCCGTCCCTGTCGTACCCGACCTTCACGGTGATCGCCGGCAGGCCCAGGAAGTTGCCGGCTATGGAGTACCTCACCAGCGCCGCTGAATGCAGTACGTTTCATTGCAGTGGTGGGTGATGAGCTTGTCAGGACAGA
This sequence comes from Hyparrhenia diplandra, assembly GCA_015847255.1. Classification (NCBI taxonomy): domain Eukaryota; kingdom Viridiplantae; phylum Streptophyta; class Magnoliopsida; order Poales; family Poaceae; genus Hyparrhenia; species Hyparrhenia diplandra. The sequence goes on from JADLZK010010174.1 coordinate 978,760, forward strand.
GAGATAGGATGCATGCAGAGCATGGATGGATCGGAACAGTGCAAGATGGATTACCTCCGTTTATGTAGTCGAGCTCGCCGGTGTTGAGTGCGTCGTCTTGCAGCGTGTAGGCAGTCACACTGCAGAGATGGATCGATCACCAATGGAGAATTGTGAAGTGTGAGCAAGGGAAAAGCATGCAGGTGAGGTTGGACAACTGAAGAAGGTAGGAAGGTTAAGGTACCCGGTCATGGGCGAGACGATGACGTCTGCGGTCTTGAAGATCTGCTTGTGGAAGTACATCTGTCGGTTCCTGAATAATGCATGCACACACAGCACATTAATTCTGAATGTTGTTTGTTGGTTCACTAAACAACACAAGAGACAGTATGTAGGCCTTGTTTAGATTGTAGCTTTTTGCAACTCGATGAACAGTAACTCTTTCGTTTATGTTTGTTAAATATTATCCAATCATAGACTAATTAAGATTAAAAGATTTGTCTCGTGATTTACAACCAAACTATGCAATTAGTTATTTTTTTATCTATATTTACCGCTCTATTTATGTGTCAAAAAAAACTGATGTGATGGAGAGAGAGGGGAAAAACAAGGCCATAGTCGATGGCCACTGAATGCAATTGCCTGCAGAGAATCAATGTCCTGAGCGACCGACTGTACGTCGTCCAAGGACTAGATCCATAGATCGGATCCAGAGCCAGACAGACACTGAGCCATGGATCATCATCATCAGTAGCTAGGTCACCTACCGGAGTCGCTGCGAGTTGAGGTACGCCCTGCTACTGAAAGATCCATAGACGCTGAGCGCCACCCTCGCGTCCCACCCGATCTCAGACCTCTTCCTGCAACCACCAGAGAATAGATAGATCGAGATCACACACATGACACACAGGCCGTCAGCACAGCAGATCGAGCTCAAATTTGTTGAGAAGAAGATGAGAGCATGAGAGCTCCAGATTCATGGCTTCTTACAGGTTGTCGAGGTATTTGGCGAGCGACGTGGTGCACTCGGAGCCGATGGTGACGTAGTGCCCCAGCCGCATCTCCTCGATCTCAGGGATGGTCACGGCCACCGTCTGCCACCCGTAGTGTGCGTGTAGCGACTGTAGAGCCTTGTCGCAGCACATCCTGATGTCCTCGGCGCTGTCGTTGAACCACTGCCAATTTTTTTGTTTTACAATGCATATGCAGCGTCAGAACTCAGAACGAATGATGGTACAACAATGCTGTGTTCTCTGATCTGCAGTGGTTTATCAATTCGATTTGTTGTTGATCGTAGATGATCACATCACATCACTGACCTTTCCGTATTTGGCGAGCTTGATGTTGCCCATGGAGAGCGTGGAGCTGAGCTGAGGAAGGTTCAGCTCCGGCTGCAAGAAGCAGGAACATTCAGTTGATGGGATGATGGAAACAGAGAGGTTCAGAGATAGAACAAATGGTATTGATGTTACCCGCAAGTAGGATGGCTGGGACTGGTCCACGATCGCCGAGTAGCTGAAATGAAACAAGACAAGAATTGTATGGGGAATGATGAGATTCAGTGATACATAACAATTGAAGGAACAACGAAAGAAATTGTAGCTAGCTAGGCGTGGTGAATGATGAGTGATGACTGACGCGATGAGGGCGTCCTCGACCGTCCCGGCCAGGATCCCCGGCATTCCGACGGTCCAGTTGAGCGGGAGGACGCCGCCGTTGGACAGGCGGCCGGCGGTCGGCTTGAACCCGACCACGCCGCAGAGCGCCGCCGGCATCCGAACCGACCCTGGAACGAATCGACGTTCAGTGTCCAGTTTCAGACGTTGTTGCAATACAGCAGATGCAAGACACTTACCGCCTCCGTCGACGCCGAGCGCGACGGGGCAGAGTCCGGCGCAGACGACGGCGGCGGAGCCACTGGACGAGCCTCCGGCGATCTTGCTCGCGTTGTACGGGTTCCTCGTCGACCCGTGGTGCGGGTTGATGCCGCTGGTGCCGGCGCCGAGCTCGTGCATGTTGGCCTTGCCGGCGAGGACGGCGCCGCAAGCCCTGAGCTGCGCCACGCACGCCGCGTCGCGCTCGCAGCGACGCGCCGTCCCCAGCCACCGCGTGCCGCCGGTGGTTGGGTACGGCATCACGTCGATCTCGTCCTTCACGCCCACCAGCACGCCGTCCAGTGCCGACAGCGGCGCCCCTGCAATTGCATAGTAGATGAATCAATGAATGAATGAATGAATGATTTCCAACGCGACACAACCGAAAGAAATTACTGTAACCAGCAAGGAGTATTACGACACCTGGGACCTGCAGGCCCTGAATGACCTGCAACGGCAATCATCCATCGACATTGCCGCACTAGTAGACTAGGACAACTAGCAATCTGCTCCTACATGAGCTAGGCTACGACTAGCCTCCGGCCGGCGGCGAGCGGCGCAGTGAATGCGATCATTCACTCTTTCGGTACCTAGTATCCTACGCCTACCGTCATCCTGTTTCTCGTTGTGGAAATGAATCAAGTGACTCTTCCAGATCGAAGCCAATTCAGACTTGAGAGAATTCAGCAACTCTCTCACTCTCGGTTTCTTGCACGCATCCTCATTATGGCTGCTGCCTGGCTGGCTGCTGGTACTTACTGCTTGCTTGCACCCTACCGGCAATGGAGGTTGGCTGGTTGCAAGCCAAGAAGTACAGACAAACTAGTAAACTACGTACAATACCTACGCACGCACGTACGTACAGAGTTTGGTGGGCAGTATACGGCTACTACAGTACAGTAGGTGTCAAAATTGAAAAATTCATCCATCCATCCATCTTCAGAGCAGATCAAGCCACCAAGAAAACAAAGCTGGCTATCAGACTTTGCTGTCGACATCGACACTCGCGACATCAACAGAAGTTTGCTGGTGTATTCTCTTCTTTTTCACCCATCATCAAGAAAACCCAAAACGTACGAAAGTTCATTCGTAGGAGTACAGATTACATTACCTTTCTGGTACCTGAGGGTGGATTCCTCAGCCTGCTTCATCACGTCCTCGGGATCACAGCTGATGAAGAAGGCCATGTCGACGCCGACGTTGCTCCTCTTCTTGCTCTCCCTCACCGCCGCCAGGAACCTCGTGGCCACCTGCACGGGCGTCGTCTCGCCGGACCTGTACGCGTCGTGGAAGTCCCGGACCGTCCATCGCCTGAGCCCCGCGTCGCCGGACAGCGTGGCTTCCAGCCGCGCCGGCAGAGCAGGCAAGCAGCCGACGGCCTCCTGTACCCGATCCGCCGCCGACAGGTCCGGATTCGTCAGACGCACGTTCTGCTCCGGGATGTCTGTGTGTGAAAACAACAACCACAGTGACAGACAGTTCAGAGTTTTGCAGACACATACATGGACGGACAGACAGAATGACAAGAGAAGATTCAGAGAATCAGAGCAGCATCAGAATCAGGAACCTTCCCAGCTGTGCGTTGCAGTGAACAGGGGCGGCTCCGGGATGTCGGCGTCAGAGACCAGCTGCACAACACAACAGTGGATACATTCATAAGGTCAGAGAAGACGCTCTGAATTTTCAGAACAAAACTCTTTTTTTTTGCTGTTATGACGAATTGACCATGGCTGCTACTGCGTTCACACTTCACAGTGACAGGCACTGCAGGCAGCGTCGTGGTCAAGCTTCAGCCAAAAACTTTGAGTTCGTTTGACGGAAGCGTTGGCATGCTTGAATTCAGGGGAGCATCGAAGATAATTTTCGAGGAGAGAGAGAGGTGAATTTGTTGCACCTTGTTGATGAGGTTGTCTTTCTTGAGGATGTAGAGCACGATGGGACCGATGATGGGCATCTCCAGGATCCACACGAAGATCTTCACCAGGAGCCCGGCGACACGAGGAGCTGAAACATCGATGGAGGACGAGAGGGGAAAAAACACTGAATTCTCTTTCTACTCAAAAGAACTGAACTGAATTCAGAGTTCTCGTCTGCTAATGGATAGAACACGGACCTTTGACATTGGGGCTGATGTAGAACTCGTCGCTGCCGGGGCCGAGGTCGACGTCGGCGGCGGGCTTGTACACCTTGGGCGGCGAGCTGAACAGGCCCATGGCCGGCGACGGCGACGGCGATGAGATGAGCGTACGGGAGGGTTGCTAGCTAGCTCTGTGGCCGGCCGACTAGCTGTTGTGTGTGTGTGTGATCAGGCCAAGGTTCGGTGCTTTTATACGCCGGTAATGGCGAGGAAAGAACGACGACAGGAACGAGGACGATGGGTTTCTTTTTTCTTGGTGACGAGTTTACCCGGCCGGAGGACGAAGATGATGGGGAATTCAGAGGAGGTAGAGTAGAGAGGGGAGATTAGTGGGGTTGAATTGAACCGTGGAACAAGACAAACAAGACAAGATTCGTCACATCGTATCTTTGAAGACGTTTGTTTGTTGTGGTAAATATCATCCTACCATTGGACTGAATATCTGGCAGTTAACCATTTTTTGTTGAGAAATTTTAGCAATCTAAATGATGAATATGGCAACCATTTCTTGTTGGAGGCATCCATTGATCAGGGACACTTTTTTTTTTTTTTTCGGAAAATAAAATTCGATAAGGGAGAGTGACTGGGATGGCTGCTCCGTTTCCAACGGTATCTTCCGGCATGTCATTGTGTGTTACTGTCACACCGGCCATAACGATGCGATAAGCTATATATCTACCCAACGTCATTTCATTTCTTATTACCGAAGCCTCAACGTCATCATCATCAGTTAAATATAATACTTACCGTACCTTGTTGTGTGCAAAAGTTCGCAAATTGCTAAATTTACCTTTGTTGCGTGCAAAAGTTCGCAAATCGCTAAATTTACCTTTGTTGCGTGCAAAATTTCGCAAATCGCCAAAGTTTAGCTTGTTGCGTGCAAAAGTTCGCAAATCTCGAAATGGAAAAGACAAACTTGCGTGTAATAACGTTTTGTTTTCAAAAGTTACAAGGTGTCGGTATCAATATCAACCAAGTGTACATGTGGAAGTAATGTTATGTACTTGAGGGATTTGGACGCCATCAATTATGTCAATTGAAAACGAAATTGATTTTAAAAAAAAAACCGTACAAGGATGGCCGCAATTTCCTTTCAAAAAAAAAAAAAGGATGGCCGCAATTAGGTCAAATAAAAAAAAAAATCTGTAGTACATTAGCCTCAAGGGTGCATGGAGTGGGCATTTTTAAGGAAATTGATTTATAAATTTGGTTAAATATATATTTTTTGGCTTAAGACAATTCTAGAAACTCATTTATTCATGAACAAAAGGGATAAAAGTAATCTCTCATCGTTATAGAGGACACTTTACATACGTAGACAATGAAATCCCTTCATTTGTTTTCTCTATCTGTCCATTGAGACTAATTTCGAGGTAAGATAACAAGCATGCACGTTTTTCATCATAAATAAGAAGAGTATAGAGTCAATGTAGAATTTAATCGGCCAGATTAGATAACCATCTGGTAGGCAAAAGTCGTTGCCCACTTCAATTCAATCGATTGGTCACTCTCATGCGCCAATTTTCAAATCCTAAGGTTGGTACTACCTTGGTTCTAAAAAACTTTGGCATAGGAGAAAAACTAAAATGCCAAGTATCATAAATTTTGGTTAAACTATCATAAAATCTTCTCCTATGCCAAGCAAAAAAATAGTTTTTCTCCCTTTGTCTAGTTTGGTTTATCATATATTTATCATAAATTTTGGTCACTCTCTCATGCACCAAGTTTGGTCCTAAAGAACTTCAACCTAGGAGAAAACTAAAAAACCTGGGTCAAATTTATGATAGTTTGAGCTAGGAGAAAACATGCACGTTTTCATCAATAAGAAGAGTATACAGTATATAGTATATATTTTAAGAAAAAAAGAGGCAGCAATAGAGCATTTAGTACTTTATTGTGGAGGTACTGAAGTATTAATACACTGCACCTTTTTTTTTTTCCCTAAACAACTAGATATTTTGAGTGTACTGATGAACAATAGACCACAAAATAATAATAAATATATAAACAGGTAGCTCAATATCTGAGTCCCAAGAAAATAAATATAGATGCGATATTTTGAGTGCACTGATCAACGATAGAGCTCAATAACAATATATAAAACAGTTAGCTAAATTATTTGAGTCCCAAGGAAATAAATATAGATGTGCACTAAACAATTTGAATAGGAAATTTGAGATATTATACATACATGAAAAAAAACATAAATAAATCCCTGCAGGCCTTAATATATTATCCGACCCACAGCGTGTGCATGGGTGCAATATACAACCGTCTCACCCACCAAACTCATTCCAACTTGTCACTTCACCAAAAGTGTGCACATTCAAGTATTGAACCCATCACCTCTCACGTCACACTCTCGACGAATCAACAATCGCCAATAAATAAAGGTCGCCGGATTTTCTATGAACAAACATCACAAGCAAAAAAAAAAAAAAAAATGGTGGTGGGTAGACCTTGTGAAGAATGCAGAGCACAAATTGAAGAAAAGGATGGGAAGATGATTCAGCTACTAGCAGCAAGTAGCAACCAACCAACTGAATGTTCCAGCCATTGATTGGGCTTGCTTGTAGCCCGGCCATTTATTTCACCTCCTCCCCAAATCCATCCATCACTTGCAAGATGGTTAACCCAAAACCACCCCCAGCTATTCCTAGTCCTTGAGCATTAACTTGCCTCCCATGATTAAACCCTGTACTGTGCTCACCCAAAATGGAGGCTAATTATATGCTTGTGGTGCTGGACTTCTCTCCTTTTTTTCTTGTGTATGCTATTGATCTGGTGGGATGCTTATTGGTCACTGATATATTGCAGGCAGATCCAGGGATAGCACGGGAGTGGTGGTTCTTCTATGATGCATGTGTGCCCTATCTATCCAATCCATGTTGTATTATGGAGTGGCACTGTGTGTATGAGCTTCATCAGGGGCCGTTTGCATCTTATGGTGCATAAAGGCACCGGCACTCTAGCTCTCCGGTTGTGAATGTTTTCAATAATGCTGAAGATATGCAAAAGGACATGATTTCAATGTAGTAGTTGTGTTTATGGATGAAACAATGATAGAAATTAATTTGTATGATCCCACAAAGTACCATATAGGCCTATATTGTTTTAAGATAACTGATGAAATTATGGATTCATTAATCTTCTTCCGAGGATATGCATCGAACCAAACTTGTTATAAGAATTTAGCTATCACTGCAAATACCAAGACATGTAGAAAAAACATTGGAATGTCCAAACATCATTGATGTATATAAGAATACCCTCCACTTTGCAGTTCAAGTAGTTGTCCTTTGTGCCTTGTTGTTTTGTGTACTTAAGTCTAACACGATCCATCCTCTAATTCTAACCAGTGAGAAAAAAAAGAATTGAAAATTGGCCACCAAAACCAACATGCCTTGTTGTTTTGTGTACCCCTTAATTGAAAATTGGCCACCAAAACCAACATGAAGACCTGAAAATTTTTATAGAATTACCAACATGAAGACCTGAATTACCAACATGAAATTGAGTGAGTCCAACCGGACGGACCGGCCCAAGACCAATGGGTTTTGGCCTGCCCACCACGAGGTGGAGACTAAGGGCATGTTTGGTTCCCATGGGTTAAAGATGGGACTAATTTTTAGTCTCATTTAGTCTCTAAATTACCAAACATAGGATTAGAGACTAATTTTTAGTTCCAATTAGTCGCTATTTCAATAGATTCTTAGGCAGACTAGAGACTAATCTTTTAGTCCTATTTAGTCCCTAGATGTAATCTTTAAGGAACATAAATTTAAGATTTAGGTCGAAGAAGAGATCACCCAACCCATGAACCAAGCAGCCCTAAGGAACATAAATTTAAGATAGGGAGGGCTCTCTGTTGCCAAGGTCAGCGAAGAAGAGATCACCCAACTTCGGTGGTGCGACTTTATCCGCCAGACGCCAGAGAGGGCGCGCAGTAGCGGCGAATGTCGCTGCCGGCGCATGCTGCTCGGCAACCGTGCTAGAGAGCATGCAGGCCATCAGTTCAACCGTGCTAGAGAGCATGCAGGCCAGCCAGTTCGCGCGGGACATCGTAACGGCGGCCGGCGCTACGGACATGCAACTCATGCACGTGTGCAAATGTTTGATTTTATGTATCTAATTAATTTGATTATAGTTAGAGCTATATTTTTTTTGAAAATTGTTTAAAAATCATTTTGCAAAAATTTTTTTTTTTTTTTTTTTTTTTTTTGAGAAGCCTCTTGGCCAGTAGGCTTAATCCGGCCCGGCAAATCCTCACCGGCCTTTAAGCTTCCCTCTTTCCCTCCCCTTTTGTCGGCCCGGCGCGCCAGGCCTTCTGCTCCTTTTTTTTTCGCCCTTTTTTCCGTCCATCGCCGTGCGAGCACACGCTAGGAGAATGCAGATGGGGCTCGGCCCAAAGGGCATCACCACCAGCAGCATTCCGCCGCAAGAAGTGTCCACAGGAAAAGAAATCTGCTGTCCAAAGGAATGGCCCTTACCGGAGTAAGCCCATGGTCCACAGTAATGACCATCTGTAAGGAAGCAATTTTATTCTTTTTCCTTCTCCTTTCTTTTTTCAATTCCTCTCTCTTTTTTTTTTACACATGTAATGTAGGAGGAGGGCACTGTCTTTACGTATAATATTTGTGCAAATGTACAGGAGAGGCAACGATGCGGGACAAATGTGCACGCCTGCATGGCCTAGGTCGCCCTGCAAAGTTGCGGCAACGTCCACCATGGCTCTTCCAGGGCCTGAGCACCACCCATTACTTTACATATCATCTCGAGGTTCTTTGTTAGCTGCTGACGGCAGGGAGCACTCGGCCACAACTGCCAAATCCTTGACGACTTTTCGACATGGATCGCCGAATACATCGTTAGTAACACTGATCGCACAGCTGTTCTTGCCTTCGCAGGCCTGGAAATACAGTAAACTGAGTGTTACAGGTTTGTGTTTCATGGACGTGTATATATAGGCTTAAGATGTGCAGAGATAATAGAGGCTGATCGAGTTGCTGGGATATATGTCTGCAAGATGCATGTTGGTGCTTGTCAACTTACCTCTGCCACCAAGTCTAGAGTAGTCGACGCATGGCAATTCCCTACAGAGAAGTTCTGGCAATCTCCAGTAGGGGTCCCATAACTCGCAAATGTAATCTTCGAGATCACATAATCCTCATCGCATTGTAAGCGAAGCTCTGGTGCTACCGTATTTACAGAGGGACGACCGTTGGTAGCACGTGACCAGGCAGAAAGGGGAGGATAGTAAGTCTCAGATATTTTTGAGCAGATTGTTTTGGTGTAGTGAACCTCCAGTGATATCTGAGAAGGGTCTCCCCCTGTTTCCTCGAAGAGTACCAATAGATTGTCTGACTCTTGCAACCATTCACGTGGTATGTGGTACCTGAAAGGAAACAAGGCACTTACAAGGTTATATTTCCACATGTGCACTGAAATATTATTTAACTTAATGACCACATCCTTTGGTGTGGATTCTCATTATCTCATATAAGAACCAAAAAGATTCTAACCTGACTTGTTTACATGTAATATGTTGCCATGTAATAAGTACTAAGGACAGTAAAGCATGACATGGAAAAGCCAACTAACTAAACAGCTAAACCATAAATTATGTTTTGTTAATACCAGCTTTGTGTAGCAATTCCACAGTTGGATCGGCACTTGCTATCACCGTAATTTCCTGCGTAGTTGCATGAGGATGGACACCCAGAGTCTGGTGCAACTAGTGACCAATAGCGCCCAATGAGATGCCCATTCACCCAAGCCTGGCCCTTTCCCATGCTCCCAAGATCAATGGCAACAGGGCCATTACCTTCTGGAGCATCAAACATAGTCTGCAACACAAATTAGTTGTGAAGAATTGAAAAAAGAAAAGATGTAGATTGAATTTCCTTGGAGTACAGATGAAACTTCCTCCATTCTGAATCATTAGCTTGTTCTAAGTCAAAACTTAGAAGTCTGACTTTTTTTACCAGAAACTGTGCGGCAAAAAAACCAGTAAGATCTTTTTTCTTTTTATAAGTTTGACCAAATTTATAGAAAAAGAACAATATTATTTATGATATCAAATAAGCATAAGTAGTATGAAATATTATTTTTCATAATTTGCCTTTCTGATGTGTAGATGACAATACTTTTCTTTACAAACTTGGTCAAACTTAGGACAGACTCAAAATCCCTTATACTTCAAGATGCAGCATGGAGGTAGTTTAAGTGTAGGCTGATTTTCCTGACTAAGCTAGGAGTAAAATTTGAAGGAAAAAAATCATACTATAGAACATGTAGTATGATATCATCAAGATAGCAATTCATGTGGTGAAAAGATGAAGTTACCTTGAACCATGTGAAAGGTGAAAGTGTGTCATCATTCTGCATGCTACTCCACTCAGCAGATCCTTGCTTCTCAGGAGAATAGATCCTTGAAAACTCACCTTTCAATCCAATCTGCAATTTGGGAAGATAATATTTAGCATATTATCCAGCTAATGCTGCATTAAAATTCTCATTACAAGATTCAACCACATATCACACTACTTGTGCCTGTGCCCAAGAAGCTAGCGAACACGATATGATGAAGATGTAAGATGTAATCTGCCATTTGCACATTTGATTGCTGCAATTAGCCATGCTTAGGATTAGCTTGTGCTGTCCAATTCATTGTAGCAGCAGCAGTCATGGCGTCAGCCATGAAATGGCCCTACCAGTCATGTAGAAGTATGGCAATAGGCCACTAGTACATATAGTTGGTAGAAGTACATCACCATGCCAAGTAGTGGAGGTGATCTCATCTTGTACTAGGAGTAGATAGGGCTGTACCCAGCCATGCCTTAGTGTACCATACAAGTAGATTGTATATATAGGAGTACTCAATGCAATGGAAAAGGCAGTTCAATCCCCACATTCAGAGTTTCAGTTCCTCAGCCAACGCTGGGAACAAAGCAGTGTGTGTGTGTGAGTGGAAGTGAGCTCGGCTCATCTTCTTCCTTGGAGCAAGGCAGGAGGAGAGGGTGGTGAGCAGGTTGCTCACCATGGTGCTGATTGTAGGTGCCAACAAATGGTATCAAAGCCGTACATCGTCGTTCCTAGCCCACCGGCGGAGCGATGGCGGCGGCTGCTAATCGGACGGCCGGCGGAAGTCGGTGGAGGGCGCGGGTGATGGCGCCGGCGGCGCAGAGGTGCGCCGGGAGGTCGTGGTGAGGATGGTGCGTGGGATGAGCTTGCGGGATTGGCCGCAGCTCACCCGCACCAACTACGGCGAGTGGGCGGTGCTCATGAAGTGGAAGCTCAAGCGCGCCATCTCCGGTGGTGATGACGCGGGCGCCGGGGCGGAGGCGACAGCGAGGGTGTCGGCGATGGATGCTCGCTTCGCCCACGTCGAGGAGTTCCACGAGGCGATTGGGCGAAGCGGACGGCTCACGCAGGCATGGTGATGATGGAGTCGTTCCGCGTCGGCTCGGACCGCGCCAGAAGGCGAAAGATCCAAAAACTGCGGAAGGAGTTCAACGGCGCCAAGTTCGCGCCGGGGCGCGTGGAGGACTTTGGCGCCGACTTGAGGACTGGTCGGCCCAGATGGCCTCCCCTCGAAGAAGGTGGAGGACGCGGACGCCGCCCTCGGCGCCGCTCGCAGCGTGCCCACCAGAAATACGCCGTGATGGCCTCACCATCGAGGCTACGTGGACTTGACACGTCTCCGTCGAGGACGCGTCGCGGGTCGCCTCGATCCATCGGAGGGCGGACCAACGCGCCTTCGAAACGAGGAAGGATGTGGCTGAAGCTGCTGCTCACCGAGGAGGGGGGTGGAGCGATGAAGCGGCAAACCGGGAAGGCTCTTCCCAACCGCCAGCGCGGAAAGCAGAGCAAGCCGGGCCGGGTAAGGGAAGAAGAAGAAGGCGGTCGACCCCAATGCTTGTCGCTAGCGCGGCAAGGGCCATCGGGCAAAGGAATGCCCAGTGGGCGCAAGAGGGGGGAGAAGGAGGAGGCACGGAGGGCGCGGAGAGCGAGTTTAACACTCCTCGCCCTCATGGCGCGTTATCGCGCTACCGCAGCTGGGAATAGAGGAGGCCCGTGCGTAGGAGTCCGATCCAGCGGAGCCGGTCCACTTGCCGAACCAAAGGCCGAGGTTCACCTTGGCGCAGAGGGGAACGAGGAGCAGCGGTGGTATTTCGACTCTGGCGCCCGGCAATCACATGCCCGGCACAAAGGTCCCCTTCTCCAGGCCTGGAGCGAGCTTCACCGACACCGTAACATTGGTGACGGCTCGCGGGTTAACATCCGTGGGCGGGTAATCGTTGTGTTGGGGATGCGTGAACGAGGGCGGCGGGCGTTGACACAAGTCTATTTATCCCCGAGCTGCGCCGAGCATAGTTAGTCCGGGGCAACCGGACGGCGGCAAAGGAGGTCCCGATCAAGGACGTGCTGCAGATCCGGTGACAGGAGCGGAGGCTCCCGCGCTGCGTCTGCGGTCCCGGAACAAGCTCTACCTTTAAACTTGAAGGCCGAGCACCGGCAGCTGGCGGGCAGAGCGGGGTGGAGCCCCGCTCGCGGCTGCCACGCCACCTAAGCTTCCGGACGCCGGGCCGGCCCGGAGAAGATGGTGCGGGGCAACCACGTCGGCGAGCTCTGCAACGGTTGCCTAGCGGGGAAGCAGAGGAGGCTCGCGTTCCCCAAGGCCAAGTATCGCTACGCATGACAAGCTCGAGCCGTCCATGGACCTTTAGGGAATAATCACGCCGGCGAGGCACGGGCGGAGGAAATATTTCTCCCGCCGGGTGGATGACCACACCGCTACATGTGGCTGCGCGGCTGCTCATCACGAAAGCAAGAGCGACGCGGGCGGAGGCGATCAAGTTGTTCCGCACGGCCGAGGCGACGCTGAAGCGGCCGCTAGTGCTCGCACGCATCGGCGGCGCAGTTCACGCCGCGTAGTTTGCCGCTGCATCGCCAGGAAGGGTGGTCAGCACCGGATCGCTACTTCGCATTAACGCCAGCCAGAATGGCTGGTGGAGCGCCGAATCGTGACGATCGCCTAAGATGGCAAGATCGATGATGAAGCGCTATGAAGATGCCTACGGAGTTCGGGGAGGCGGTGACGGGCGTGTTCATCTCAACCGCTTCCCCACGCGGCGTTGAAGGGCAAGACTCCCTACCGCTTGGCACGGCGTAAGCCAAGCGTGGCGTTCTTGGGCGCACGTTCGGGTGCGTCGACCGTAATGGAACACCAAGCCGGGCTCACTGCCGGAGGACAGAGGCACCAAGATGGTGTTCCTGGCTATGAGAGATCCAAAGTCTCCATCGGCAAAACGATCCCAGTGGCAAAGGTGGCGTGTCCACGCGACGGCCCGGAGTTGGGACACGGCGGGGGACGGGAAAGCGAAGGAGGCGGGGGATTTCTCCGGCGCTTCAGCGTCGAACGCCTTGTGATCGAGCATCGGGCGCAGAGGCGAGGAGGCAGCGGCCAGAAGACTGGGCGTAGGTGGTGGATAATAAGCGAGCGCGCGGCGGCCCCGGATCGCTCGGCTCCCCGTGACACGGGCGAGGAGTAAGTCCGGCGGTGGCGTGGTCGCCACACCGCGAAACAACGCCGCTGACTCTCGTGGATGCATTCCAGCGGTGAGGAGGCACGATTCCCGGTCGATCGTAATATTGGTGATGCAGAGGTGCCGGCCCGGGCTTCTACCGACCGCCGACGACGAGCCGAGTCAAGCATCGATGAACGCCGAGGAGCCGGCGTCGCGGGCGAGCGGGCGGGATCCTAACCGGGCGACCTATGTTGGAGAGATGGCCCATCGAGGAGAAGCGGCACTGAGCTGGTGTATCCGCCGGCTGGCTGCCAAACCGATCGGGCTCAAATGGGTGTACAAGGTGAAGCGCGGCGAACACGGTGCCATCATCCAAGACAAGGCGGCTCGTCGCCGCGGTTTTAAATCAGCGGGAAGCGGGGAAGGGATCGATTTCGAGGTGTTCGCGCCGTGGCCAAGAGATGGAGTCCCGCGTTCTTTGTTGGCGTTAGCGGGGCGAAGGACGGCAAGTCCACCACCTCGGCGTCAAATCGGCGTTCCCGAATGGGGAATTGGCGGAGCGATCTTCGTCAAAGCCGGGCTTCACCCAAGAAGGGCGGCGAGAACAAGGTGTTTCGGGCATGGAGCATGGCTCGGCCACCATGGGCTCGGGTTCCACGCTGACTGCCACCGAAGGCATGTACACTCGGCGACGGGAAGGAGAAGAGCTCATCGTCGGCGTGTATGTGGATGATCCCGATCGTCACGGGCTCGGGCGTGGGACATTGACGGCGTTCAAGCGCGAGATGGCGGCTCGTTTCAAAATGAGCGATCTCGGCGCTCTCCTGCTACCTTAGGCGTCGAGGTGAAGCAGAGGAGGACCTCCATGGTGGGGGCGGAGGGCTTGGCGGGAAGCTAATCGGCGCGGTGGCATGGCGGGCCTAAAGGCCGATCTGGCCCGATGGAGGAGAGGATCAAGCTCTCAGCGAGCACGGCGGCGGCGGTGAATGCGACACTCTGGGAGCATCGTCGGCGAGGCTGTGGCTCACTCATACTCGCCCTGGGATCTCGGATTCGCGGTGGGGTGGGTTATGTGAGCAATTCATGGAGGATCTCGAGGAGGATCATGGGTGTGGTCGCGGGTAAGCTGCGGTACATCAGGGGGACGATTGGGTCGGGATCGTCTTCCCAAGGGCGGCGACCTTTGAAGGTATTCAGCGACACTCGCTAAGGGTCGGTGATGGTGAGCTTTGAGCTCACGGCCTTCGATGCTCACGGTTACATGGCGGGCGACATCGGCGGCCGGCGTAGCACCTCGGGTGTCTTTGGTCTTCCTCGTTGTGGCGCCAATCGTCCGCGATCGGCGTAAGAAGCCGGGCGCGTTTGTCGACATGTGAGGCGGAATACGTCGGGCGGCCGCGGCGGCGTGCGTGTGTGGTTCGGCTCGGCCGGTTCTTTGGCGGCCGACTAGGGAAGAAGCTCGTCGCCGGCGTTGATGGTGGACAACAAACCCGCCATCGCCCTTGCCAAGAATCCCGTCCTTCACGACCGGGCAAGCACATCGGCGTCAAGTTTCACTTCTTGCGTGATTGTGTCGATGAAGGACAGCTGCTCATTGAGTTCGTCGGCGGGTGACATTCTCACCAAGTCGCTTGGTCGCCTACGGTTCCCTGGAGCTGCGGAGGCCGATCGGCATGGAGGAGATGGAGGTGCAACGGCAGAGTTAGGGGAAGAATTGTAAGATGTAATCTGCCATTTGCACATTTGATTGCTGGAATTAGCCATGCTTAGGATTAGCTTGTGCTGTCCAATTCATTGTAGCAGCAGCAGTCATGGCGTCAGCCATGAAATGGCCCTACCAGCCATGTAGAAGTATGGCAATAGGCCACTAGTACATATAGTTGGTAGAAGTACATCACCATGCCAAGTAGTGGAGGTGATCTCATCTTGTACTAGGAGTAGATAGGGCTGTACCCAGCCATGCCTTAGTGTACCATACATGGTACAAGTAGATTGTATATATAGGAGTACTCAATGCAATGGAAAAGGCAGTTCAATCCCCACATTCAGAGTTTCAGTTCCTCAGCCAACGCTGGGAACAGAGCAGTGTGTGTGTGTGAGTGGAAGTGAGCTCGGCTCATCTTCCTTGGAGCAAGGGAGGAGGAGAGGGTGGTGAGCAGGTTGCTCACCTTGGTGCTGATTGTAGGTGCCAACAGAAGAGATGGTACATAAAACATTTCTTATTGGTGAAGAACAAAGTTCAAGAAGTTAGACAAGATGAGTTTCGAGATAATGTGCAACCACTGTTGTAGCCTTCTTATATTCACATCATAACCAGTAAGTACAATATTCTAGAGATCTTTATCCACATCGAAACTCAGAAGTACAATATTTGAGCAATCTTATCCTCCTAATGTAAACCTTTGTAATTACACAGCAGTATGAATATACATGAATAAACAGAACTGAAAACAATAGCATCAAGTCACAACAGACAATGTAGATGAGGTTGAAACTCAAAGCTTCAAGTTATCAGAATAAAAGAAAGTTTCAATGCTAAAGCTAGTCAATACCTGATATGTCCAAAGAGAATTAGTAAGGTCGATATCACCATTTGACAAGCCAGTGAGTTTTACTTGACCTCTAAATCCAGCACCATCCTTCTCCAAGAAAGCACCATAGTTCTTGCGAATGTCCAATCATTATGAAACAAGAAACAACATTTTTCATCCTTGATGATCATGCATAAAAATATAACTAAAAGGAAAAACGGACAGAAGAAAATGAAAAAAAAAGATATATCATATTAAATACGGGTAATATGTCCGTACATTATTCAAATGAGAAAGTTTAAGTACTCCCTCCGTTCCAAATTATAAGTAAGCTTTTGACTTTTTTTGGTACATCCATTTTACTATGTATCTAGATATAATAATGTTTATAGATACATAGCAAAATGGATGAACTAAAAAGTCAAAGCGAAGTTATAATTTGGAACGGAGGGAGTAAGATTGATCAGTGTGGACACCAAACAAGTTGCTAAAAACAATTAACTGTGCAAAAGGCTTGGAGAAGATAAACAGTGCGCAATCAGGGGTGTGATCAAGTTGAAGAAACAATTCACATCGATATGACATGTGTTTGCCGGTCAGGCGTGGATTCAGCAAGAGCAAAAGGCTTGGAGAGTTGGCATCACATTGAACTAGGCACATGGAGTTCTGCTCTCTGCCACCCTTTTGTTTTTCCTTTTTCTCTTTTTATTTTTCAGTCATTCAGTGTTTAAGTTCGTTCTTATACTTTCCGCTGTACTTCTGGGGGTACAATTCAGGTGACTTCTTTCTTCTATCTATAAATACAAAGAAACACAGCTCTCCCATATTTTGAGAAAAAGGAACATGGTGGAACTTGGCCATGAGTAGATACTAGATATCCCCATCTCCGTATTAGATACATATCCGAAAAGGATATGTGAGTGATATGGCCCCAATACATATCCTTGGAGTTTCGAGAACAAAAATAAATATAGGAATACTGGATACTTGGGAAATACATATCAGCCCATCTATTTCTATTGGACACAGCCCAGCCTAGTTAACAGATTGGTACTCGAGGGCATTGCTACTCGTCAGGTCATCTGCCCTACCCACCAAAGCAGCACACACAGGTGTACAGAGGGACCCCTGGGGACTCTTTTTTTTTTTTTTTTGGAAAACGCAGTAGAGCTGTGTTTCATTGTATTAGAGAAGGGGTGGTCCTCAGCAGGATCTTCACTCATACGGGGACCAAATATGAGACTCAAAACTCTTGCACATAGCTAACAGTGAATTGTTAGGTGAGTTCATTTCCTCCGCCCTCAGGTGCAACAGAAAAAAGAAGAGACAAAGCTACCAATAGAAAAAATTGTTCATCCCAGGTGCATTATCACCATGGAAAACAAATGTAGCATTCCCCTACCCAAACTCTCATATAAGTAGTCATCGAATTTGTGCACGTTACAGGGGAAAAATGTCACTCGGTGATCATGTGTATACAAGTTAAATAGACAAAGATAGCTAAGACATTTGATATATTTTACTTCCTCAATTCTAAATTATAAGACATCTTTTGACTTTTCTAGATACACAAGTTTTGCTATGCACTTAGACAGACATTATGTCCAGGTACATAGAAGAACAACGTATGTAGAAAAAACAAAACATCTTATCATTTAGAATTAAGTAAATACCATTCCTCAATAAACAGAACAAATATTTTACCAAATATTTTTCTACGAGGATTTAGCTTAAAGAAAAAAAAGCTACTTTCCTAAGAAAAACCAGAGCACTGCCAAATTTCCAAAAGGGCCTTAACTTTCCAGCAAGATTCATATATTTCTGTTGTCAAGTAATTATGAACTACCCTCATCTATATCGTCATATATACAACCACAATTACAGCTTTATACTAGCTATGTTTTATTTTATTATTATATTAAGGAAATAAATTAAGAAGGCTGACTGACATGCCAAATGGACGGTGTGCTAGGCTCGGTTCGGCACCTGAGAAAGATGGAAAGTGGTCCCACACCACACCTCGACTGCAGTCTGTGTTGCCTTCCCACACCTGATCCCGCTCCACTCCTCCCTCCCCACTATTTCTACCCCATCGCAGCCCGAAGCCTCCAGATTCCAAGCCACTATCAAGATCATCATTAGCCTAGGGCTGCCTGCCTTGCCTTCTATTTCCATGGCAAAGCGCGAGCAGCAGGAGCGCCGCTCCCCGCAGCTGGAGACAGCGAGGGGCGCCCTCCGACGAACCGCAGCTGCATAGATCAGGCGGATAACCAGGGGATCTGCATCTGCTACAAAGTCCATGGCGACCGCCCGGTGACATGGACGGCGGTGGTGGTGGTGGCGAGGTAGAGCGGGGCCGGAGGGGCACCAAGACAACGTCCGATCATCCTCGCCTTGGGCGGCTCTGCTGTCCATCGCCAGCCCTTACAATCTGGTCAGTATCAGTTCCCTAATCGCCAGCCCCCAGTTCCAGCGAAAGCGACGGAGCCACGCCGCCCGCGCCACGCGCCGTCCCCACAAGTGGGCGGGCTTCAAGCTCGGTTCTCCCACGGCGCCCGGCCAAGGCGGCGGCCAGGAGGAAGAAGAAGGCGACGAAGAAGCAGGACATGCCATGCGCTGTGCAGCGCCACGGAGACGCCATCACATGAGGGTGAAGAAGAAACCTGAGTTGCAAGGTTGAACTCCCTAGCCTAGCTGGCTAGGTATCTGTTATAGGAATAGCTCTACATTGTCTAACCATGTGAGGTGTCAGTCCTGTTAGACTAGCTCCTATCTGTTATTAGTCTATATTTAGAGTGTGAGTATTTGGTCTTGGTCGACAGGAGCCTCCCATTCCATCAATTGTAGTCATGGTGACGGGGCTCCTGTGGCCAGGAGTGCCTTCGGCACATCCATATGTACGCTGTACGCACAACACTCTGAATTGAACCATTCACAGTTTCCCATATTCACATACATGGTATCAGAGCGCCTGTTCCTATCTTTCCGCTGCCTTTCCTCGCGCGCCAGCCAAGGCTGAGGCACTCAACCAGCACCTCGCCAAGGAGATGGCCAGCAAGGCCACAGCTGCCACCCAGCGCCAGGAGCCGCGCCGCCCGAAGAAGAGGTCGCCACAGCTGCCAAAGACCGTGATGCTGCACGCCAGCGAGGCTCTTGAGCCGTGCCGCTACCGCCGCCTGCGCGATAGGGGTCCTCCGGCGCCTAGCGATCTTTGTTCTGCCATGCTGCTTCACGAGGCGCTGGCCCTTCTCAACCTGCACGCCCAGGCGATCGCCGTCAACAACATCCACAATCACATCACCATCAGCCTCGACGTCGACTCCAGTAACTTCAACCGTTGGCGCGGTCGCCGTCAACAACATCGGAATCACGTCACCATCAGCCTCGGCGCCGACTCCGGTAACTTCAACCGTTGGCGCGATCGGTTTCTGGCGACTCTTTGCAAGTTGTACCTCCAGGATCATGTTCGCCCGATCCTCCCGGACTAGTTCAGGATGGGCTGTGTCGTCGAGTCTTGGATCGTCGCGACGCTCACCGGCGACCTTGCTGAAGTCATCTCCCCGCCCGGGCACCACCGCTCGTCATGCACGGCTTTGTTGTTGAGTCTCACGGTTCCTCGGCAACTGGGAGGCACGCGCCATCCACCTTGAGATGAAGTTCGGAACCGCCCAAGGCGATCTCTCCGTCACCGACTACTGTTGCCGCTTGAAGATGTCCGGTGATCTGACCGCCCTTAGCGAGGTCATCATTGATCGCACCCCGCCTCAACAAGCGCTTCAGCCACGTCGGGGCTCTTCTTCGTCGTGCTCGGCCCTTCCCCACCTTCCTAGAGGCCCGTGGCGACCTCATACTCAAGAAACTCACCGTGGAGAACCGAAGGATTCATCGGGCTTCTCTAGCCACAACACGCACGCATCTCTATCGTAACTTATTTGTGTGGGGATGTTAGTAAACTTCTTCTCCGGTCTCCCTGTGTGTGTAGCGCTCCTCTTTGTGATTGTGTGTGTGTGGGGGGTGGGTTGGGGGCGGGCGGGGTTAGAGTAATAGGAATGGTACCACATTGTCTATCTATGTGAGGTGTTGGTCCTGTATACTCTATAATCAGCCCATGAGGCCCAATGCAATACAACCACACATTATACGCATTCTATCGTTCTTACCGTATCAATTACTCCCTGCATTCCGAATTATAATTCACTTTAATTTTGTCATAAGTCGAACTTCTCTAACTTTGACGGAGTTTATAGAAAAATGCAGTAAGATCTACAATGTCAAATTAGTTTCATTAAATTCTCCATGAAATATGTTTTCATAGTGTTGTATATGTGAATATACTTTGAACAAGCCAAAATGAACAATAATTTAGCACGGAGGGAGTATCATGTAGGTGAACTAGATCGATGGATCACATCCAAGTCACAAAGGTGTACTTCCTCCCCCAAGTTAAAACACAATCACTTGTAACTTGGTATCTTATATAGTAATATATATTTTGTATACATTCTTATTTGGATTTTGCAAGTAATTGGAAAACTGGAGTTATGGATACGCTTGGATTTGCTGTTAAATTTTACTGTGTCCCATAACATATTTTAAAAAACTAAAAGATATCCACATTGAGTTTTCCTTTTGGGAAAATGGCATATCCACGTATCTGTATTGATCTGACACCAATAGGCTCATAAGCATACCCTATTTTTCTCGAACACACAATCCACCATAATTTATCCCAAGTACTAATTGGAATAATGATTAAAAACCTGTTTATACTAGTGTATATGCATAAACAAGACTGCTTCATACTGGCATACCTGCAAGCCAACAATCTCTGATAACAATGTCAGCTCATTTAGTCCTTGAACCAATTGAAGTGATTGATTCAGTGAGACCCAGTGACCAACTTCACTACCTTCACATTGAAAGACAAATTAACAAATAACTCAATCATTTACAAATGGGACATGAGTAACCATAATGCAAGAGTACACAAAGACTCTGTTTCAAGAAACTATAGGTAAGTAATTGCATGCCGATACAAGTTCTCATTTGGGTATTAGCTATAGACAAAAATATATATTACTGACATGAAGAGACTGACTTGGGAACTCAAACCATTGAACAATCGGATTCATGTCAAACTCTACCTATGGCATGTGAAAACCCCACAATACTTTACTTACGATAAAAGGCCCATAATATCAGAACAGATTAAGATATGGAGGAATTTACAGCTTGCTGTGCAGGTGGTATGTTTTCTCACAAACATTATTAACATAATTCACAGTACTGAATGCAAATAAATACCTGCAAGCTTCCCATTTACAAATATGCGCTACATCACGAATTTGATCAATGGTTAGTGATGGAAGTAAACTTTTTGAATTCCAATATAAAACATCCTCATCAGAAATGTTCACCCTGTTGAATCAATGTGTATAGTAATTACATATCAAAACAAGTGGACTGTCAACACAACAGGAAGTGAAATACACAAACTGCAGAACAGCAGAGCCAACAATGCAAGAGAAAACAAATGAACTCTAGTTAGTTGCAAGCCAATTGACAAGACAGTTAGCTGACTAGCACCGATTGTTGATGGCTAACTGATATGGAATAGCTATGATAGATGGATTAGCAGAGAAATCCCGAATAGCCGCCGTTCCCCGGGCACTATCTTAGGGTTCCTCTTGCTTGATTACAATCAATACTAGAGTCTCTTATATAGCGATGACCGACTTGACCCCTAAGTAATATCCTAACTGAATCAATCGGTTTTATTCCTTTCCTAATTTATCTCTTTCCTAACTATAATCCTAGGCGGGTACTGTCACGTGGCACTGTTTACACGCTACGGTATCTGTGGGCCCCTGGGCCGGCTCCACCTGCCATAACACTACACCACTCCAAGACAGCTTGTCCTCGAGCTGTGGCGATTGCTGAACGGAAGACCATGCAGTCCAACTGAAAACCTGTAGGTGGTGGAATCTAATCCGCCCGGATCAAATCCATGGAGCGCCTGCACATGGAGTCCACGAGCAGCCACCCTCGATATGGGTGCAGCAGAGCGGGACTGCACTAGAGGCAGCCACGGCCCTGCTTGTGATGGCTGCGCCACTGGATGAAAAGGGATTGGTACTGCAGCTGGTAGAGGCGGTGACAATGCCGAAATCATGGCCGCCTGGGCCTTCGCTGGTGGTGTCAAGCGTTGGACAGCGCCGCCCGCCAGAGCAGCCACCTTGTTGTTGTTCATGTTGGCCTGGTTGGCAGCATCGATGGCCATGTCGCCCTTCAAGGCCTTCACGGAGAGAAGGGGGTGGATGAAGGCGACCATGGTTGCGGAAGAGGAGAGCAACGGCATAGCTGACACCGTCTTTGTTGGTGGCGCTGATGCAACAAGTGGCATAGCAGTGTGGAATTGCACAGGCACCACTGCGGCTGTCGGTGGCGCTGCTAGCGACGTCGTTGAGGATGGCAGTGCATCAACCACAGCGGAATCGACAGCCACGGCCCCCTGCTGCAGCAAGTGGCATAGCAGTGTGGAATTGCACAGGCACCACTGCGGCTGTCGGTGGCGCTGCTAGCGACGTCGTTGAGGATGGCGGTGCAGCAACCACAGCGGAATCGACAGCCACGGCCCCCTGCTGCAGCACAGGGTTCCTCCACCGTGAGGTCTAGTGTTGATAAAGGCGGTGCAGCAGATGTATTGCCGATTGAAATTGTCGAGTAGCACGAGGATGCAGTCGAGCTTGGCGTGATCGCCGCCATCGCCACAGGATCGAAGCTAGGGCCGGTCATGGTGGATGGCAATGCCCCTGCACTGGATCTCCAATACCAATTGATATGGAATAGCAATAGATAGATGGATTAGCAGAGAAACCCTGGATAGACGCCATTCTTCACGAACAATCTTAGGGTTCTTCTTTCTTGATTACAATCAATACTAGAGTCTCTCTTATATATAGAGATGACCGACTTGACCCCTAAGAAATATCCTAACCGAATCAATCTATCTTATTCCTTTCCTAACTTATCTCTTTTCCTAACTACTAATCCTAGGCGGGTACTGTTCAGGCGCTACAGTACCCACGTAGGCCCCCAGGCCGGCTCCACCTGCCATAACACTAACCAATTGAAAATTTGCAGCACAAGGGAGCCCAGTTCTTCCAAATTCTTTTCCAAGGAGCAAACCTGATGGACCCCAAAAAGAAAGCAGCAATGCTGACTTACTGCTGTATGAAACAGGTCATGTAAACTTCCATCAGTACTGATCAGCAATACCCTGATGCAAAACAAGGCCATCCCCTCAAGATCCCAAAGCCCGAAGGTACTCAGCTAAGACTTGTACTGTTGAGCCTAGAATTCTATCTTTTTCAGCTACAAATTAATGTATCACCATAACATCTTTGACACGTGTACGATATTATTATCATTCCCCTGGTATGACAGTTAGACATGTGGGCATATTATGATACCTCTTGCATGTTCTGTACTCATACAAACATAATTCAAGAAAGCATAAAGTTCAAATGGATCTATAATGGCAACATGCAGCGAAGTGTGGAATTTCAAATCAACTAATCATCATGTAGTTAATGGAAGCATGCAAAGATGGTTCTTAATCAGGTCTGAGGTAACAAATTTTCTTGAGAAGCTTGTAGGCTAATATTCACCTGGTAGTATATGAAAGATAGTCAGAGATGTCTTTTGTCACATTTAAGTGCTCTAATATCCCCTGAGCAGTAAAGATGCCTTCACCCCATATGCCAACAGGTTCCTTAGAAGCCCACCAAGTAGTTGAGAGATAGGTGCCACCACGGGATAGAATTCTAGGCTTATGTCTACTTGAATAACTGGGGGACCCAGATTCGACATTAAAAAACGACGTTTGTGTACCAACCTGAAAAGATATGAGCTAGCAATTAAAAATGATCACCTATAACATGTTCAGTTTCTTGTTAAGTGTATACCCATGTTTATCATCTTCAAGTGGAAAATTTAGAGAAAAAATGTCAAACCCAGTCAATTTTCTTTGTTTATTAATACAACTCATGATCAACTTGAAAAGGCATTGAAATAAGAAGCTGGCAGTTCAGAGAACGTCTGAGGCTTCAATGTCAGAAACTCAGAATAGGTTCCAATCTACTGTAACAATTCCAACACATAAAAATTTGTAAGCTAATGGTTGACACATTAGGGTGCTTATATGGAATCAAGCAAATGAAATATTCCATAATAGAACTACGATATATATTATTAACTGCAAACTCTTTTTACAAGTCAAGTCAGACTGACTGGAGACAATACTACCAAAACACACATTGACCATTTCATAAATATTGAGTATATTAGTGATGGAAGTTCTAAAGTACAATTGTAAGAATGCTGAAGAGACAGAGATTTTAGAACAGAGGAAATAACAGATTGGCAGAAATAGGAATAAAAAAAATAATAAATAAATAAAAACACCTCAATCTGCAGGGGGTAAGACAGCCCCCCCGGGCATTGCATTAAGAAGACTTCTCACGCAGGTCAAGAAAACCCCAAACCCCTATCCCACCCATACACAGCGGCACCATAGCCCATGTAAGAACAACCACGGTCGGGGCTGGGCCTTAGACCTATGATTTGGCGTGAGTTGCTTAGATGGCTTGAGTAATGAGTAACACTCAGGTCCTGGTTTCGACTCCTCATAGGAGTGAATTTCAGGTTGGGGTTAAACAATCCCCTCATCAGAAACAGGAATTATGCAGCAGTTCCCAAATGTAAACATAACTACTGAGTTATGTTTTTGCTTTATGATTTGATATTTTCAATTTCAGTTCAGGATTAAAGGGTATATTCATCTGAAGGATAAGTGGAATACCGGAGAAACAAACTTCAAAACTTTTTGAGAACAAAATTTATCAACAATTATGATAAAATACAGAAAGAATTTCCATGTACACAGAAAGCAAATTTATCAAATTCTGTTTCTGAGTTTGGATAAAACTATGGGAATACTTTCCAGTTTCCACTCCTACAATGTAGTCATTCGTTATATTCGTACCAGTATGTAAAGAAGTTTAGTTGTCCACAGGCTATAGCCTCATAAGAAATATTATGTGCAATTAGAGACCACTCACCCTGGCTGTATTAAAAGCCACTGTTTCACAGTCTGGTAGTATGCTCACAGACCATGGTGGTAGACTATAAGATTTTCCAAATATCCAAACTGAAGCATATTTATGTTCATCAATGTTGGCAAGAAAAGCTGAGCAAAACTGAGCATTCCCTGAAATGCTTCCATTTGTGTGAACATTTTCACTGGAATATACATGTGCCTGGATCAAACAAAAGCAATGCATCAGTATCTTCTTGGTGCATGGATGGAATACATCTGAATGTTGGAAGGTGGCCTTGGGCTAATCCCGTGATCTACTTGGGACACAAGTAATGGTACCCCAGCCAGGTCCTAATCCAACAAATAAGATTGCCATGATCGACTGGTTTCTATATGAGCACCATTAGGGACGGTTGAATACTGACCATCCATCTGAGATCAACAGCTGAAAACAGCCAGGCATTTGGGTTGGCAGACTGGGCCACTAAGTGGCCTGAATTAGGCACATGCTCGGCTGCACTGGGCCTTTAACCAGGCCAAAAGCACATAGCACAATGGTGGGCTTTGCTGGTAAGCCTCAATGAATTACAGGCGAATTGTTGCAGCATTCCCTTATCTAGGTGTTGCGGAAATTTTACCAGAAGTTCAATTTAAGACATTTGTCATGTTGGATACCCCTTATCTCTATCCTCTTTGACCTATATTATATGGTGTAATTGTATTCAATGTGATCTCTTTATCAGATGTTCTGCATTACATTATTTAGTTCAAATTTTATGTGTATATGTCAATGAACGGGCCAATACCTAGTTAAAAAAAAGAACATGAGTAAAAAATGAAAACCATTATTGTATATGCAAAACTGAAGTAGATGGACAAAAAAATATAGATTATTCGTATTATAAATCAGTACGAACCTCTTGCATGGGGCCTAATTTCACATAACGAGGTGAGCCATCTACTGCAGTAAGAGCTGGTTCACAAAGTTTAATAGCTGCATGTAGGTCTTTCAAATGCCCCCACTTAGGTTGCCTTAAGATACCTGAACAAAGCAGGCATCTCTTATATATCTGATACATCCAAACCACAGAGATTTTCGGATTTCTACATACCATATTCATCAATTGGTGCATCATAATCATAGCTAGTTATCTGAAGTGGACCACCAGCTGTCGCTCAAAATTTGTTCCACCAAAATACTGCAACAAAATGAAGCACACTCAGATCTAAACATTAAAAAAACAAAACATCAAGATTTTAAATAAAATAATGAGATTAACTTAAATATAGACATTAAAAGCAGGAAGATTACATAGTATGACCATTTTGAGCAATGCTAAGTGGTTGGATACATGTGCAAGTAACAGTTAGTTCTGAACTTCAGTTTTCATATGGATATGGTCATCTGTGGCTTTATAGAATCAGCATGGATTTTTTTTTCTCCTTTTACTGCAATGGTAGTAGCTGAATATAGCTAGCCATTCTACGCAGAATATAGAGGAACAGTGAGTAACAGTTAGTTTTGATCCTCAATTTACATATGTTATCTGTGACTGAATTGGTTCAGCATGTTTTTCCCCCAACCAGTGCATGCTGCATATAAAGCTTTTTCTATGAGCCCTAATTGAGTTAATGACTGAATAGTCTTGCACATAAACTAGTGCATGTCTCAAGTCTGAATACTGGAAAAAGAATTAAGATATTTGTAACTGGATTGACAAATTAGGAGATCTCTCTAAATTTAAGTCTTGAGATATCTTAGCTCTTACCATATAATAATTTTGTAAGCTTCCACCACGTTGATAAAAACGAGCAACAGCAAAAAAGCACTATCTTGAGCAGGCCTATGTGGCAACGCTTCGCCCCAGTCAGCATACCTATACATGTGATATGCTGTAAGGTCGTAGTTTACAGGTAATAGCTATACAAAATATGATGGTGAAAAAAGGCATTTGTTCAGATCAGCTTCAGAAAAGACAACCCTGTTTTCAGAGAAGATTGTTTGCAACCCAACCACATCCAGGAGCAAGCCCATTTGACCTAGATAACTAAATCCATGACTCATGAACTTTTTCTTTTGCGATGCCATGACTCATGACCTAAAAGGGCTAACTGGATACAACCAAGAAAAATGGACTTAGAGGCCCAACCGAGGGCACACACAAATCCTTGTAGTATATCATGACTCATGACCTAGACACACAGCAGCCAGCCACTCCCATACTCGCTTCCCCAACGCCCGACTTCCGCCTCCTGGGGTGACCAGTGGCCTGCGGCGGGCCAGCAAGCTGCGGACCCAGGGAGGATCCGCCGGCAACACAAAATGGCTCACCGGTGAGTGGGGCCACTTCCTGGCTCTGGCCCCCCTGCTTGCGCATCCCTAAAGCGCCGAATCAGCCGACGGATCCATCCCTATAGGACCCCCAACAAGAAGTAAGCTCCCTCGTCTCCTCCCTGCTAGGAGGCTACCATGAGCTCTCAGACTCTTATGAGCACGGAGCACTGTGCGTCCACTAAAGTGGTACTCCCCTTGTGTGCTCCAATTTGATATTTAGTTTTGTCCTTTTGTGTTCTTTGTTAGTACAGTAGATGGTCTCGGGTGATGAACATGCTCCAATTAAGCTGCTATGGTGGCGGAGCCAGGTTGTTGGCTGTGGGTGCCCAGGCACCCCCACAAAATTTCGAAAATTCACTTCTAAAAATAGATTTTCACCATTGTTTTGTATTAATTTTTATTATATCTATAAGAGTAAGGCACCCCCACTATTTTACTCTAGGCTGTGGTTGTGGTCTATTAATTTGCAGAACATCACTCATTTGCACTCATTCTTTTAGGGGAAATACAATCCACTTTTGCACATAGCATCACCACAAATAACAAATTTGAATCTACATTAGTAACCCATACTATTTCTAAAAAGTCGAACACATGCACATGATCATTAGGTATTAAACATCTGGTTGAGATGAGTAACCTTAACCAGTTGTAAGGAAAGACAACTAATTAGAATTATATACATCTAAGGGAAACTAAACTAATTAGGCCCCACGTCAGTCAGTACAACAGTAAAGAGTAAAATATTAAATGACAATACTATCCTCGCTTAAAATTTTCCAGATAATTGAATAAATTGCTGCAAAGTCTTTAGCAAGAGCTAAATGCATCAAGTAACCACATACCATCCATCCCAATCCTCAGTCCATATAGTTGGCTTGTTGTAGGAATTTGGTTTGAACCCATCGCAGTAAAAGGCATTGCACGTATCAAGCTGCCAGAAAGGACAAAACAGTAATCTATTACTTTAAAATTAGCACATTTGACATAATCTCTAATGTAATGCAAAGCCAATCTCAATAGAGTTTGAGGCAACCTACAATTTGTTCTGGAGCATCTGTTTGCCTACACATTACCCAAGGAACACCAGTATCAAGTGCAAGTGCCATCTGAGCTGCCCATTGCATGTATCTCTTCCCTGCTTGACCATACCGGCCTTGAATATTACCGTATTCATTTTCAATCTATCAAAAGAATTTCCAGACAAAAAGATTATACACATTTTTAGTGTATACGTGTTCAAGAAAAGAAAGCAGCAATAAGTGAACTTTGAGAATAGTTTTCAGACCTGCTGTAGTATAATGGGACCACCTTGCCAAGAATAAAGTTTCTCCTCTTTCATGATATCTACGATTTTTGTCACAAAAGTCTGCATTTCAGCCTGCGAGAACATTCTAAGGATTAGTGGATCAAAATAAAGGAATGAAGAATGCCCACCATACTCTCAGATGAAACTTATGCTTAGTGGTTCCTCTACCTTGTAGGGTTCGTTGTCAGTGCGGAATTCTATCCCAGGGATGTCACGCAGCCAAACTGGGAAACCACTGCAGAAATGTATGACAAAACAACATAAAAAAATCTACTCATGTCTTTCAAAATTGAAGGCATGGATAAAACCATGTAGGCTTAAAGGGAGACAGATATGTTCAGTTAGGTGGAGTTTGATACAGTGAACATGAAAAGAGAATATAGGGGACTATTTTCTTAGTACAGGAGAGCTCGTAACATTGCATCTGGAGAAAAGTATAAGAATACAGAATTGCATGACAGAACAAAATTGGAATAAACAGGACGAACAATTGCAATCGAATGTTTCCTAATAGGATTGAAATTTTATCATACAATAAAAAGCTTGTAAGCATATAAGAAATTGTTATGTTTGTAGGGAAGAACATCTGAGAAAAGATGTAAGAAAAATGCCACCTCAGATAAAAAGCCTTAATGTATATGTTTCAAATGCTGTGGCAAGGCACCAGCAGAGCACGTAATGTTCTCGTGTGTGTAAACACACACCCACTATTGAGTCAAAACAGGCCAATTTTCACACATGACAGAAAAAAAAAATACTAGTGTCGTTAGGTGTGAAATGGTGACTATATTAAAGTAGTTGGATGTTAGGATATAGACAGACCCGAAATTCCATTCAGCACAAGCATATGGGCGATACGCAGAAACAGAAACAGCCCTTCAGCAGCAACCAGCTTAGCAAACCTCACAATATCGAATCTTCCTTCGAAGTAATACTGGCAAAGCACATTAGAAAAAGAAGCAGCAAAGTTAACACCCGAGTACATTATATCTGTCATTTCAGTGAACAAATGAGTCAATGAGGTACCTGGCCTTTGGCTGGCTCATGGCCATTCAAAAGATATATGTCTCGATTACATCCACGCCGCCCTCCTTAGCCTTTGCAATCAAACTCGGCCACATCTGGAGGAGGTCAAAGTGTGTCAGTTCATCAGAAAAGCTACAAATAACATGAATGCAGATGCCACAAACTTGCCAACCAGCTCCATTGGAGAACAAACAGCATTATAATGTGGAGCCGGAAATTCTGTAATTAGGAACTAATCTTAGTTACAGAATTTTTAGGCCCTTCATCTAATTACAGAACTTTTGTAGGCTCCTCATAGTTGGAAACGCCAGGCGTGCAGCAACATATTCGGTAAGTGGAAACGCCCGACCAACCGCAGTAACAGCTGAACCCAACCGGCCGGCACGAACCAAACAAAAACTGGGACCAAAGGATTTCCAGCTATTAATTAAAGCGGCGGCTACAACCAGACAGCAGAGTCAACTCCCCCTCGGAGCTTCCCCGAACCCCGTCCCACCGCGGCGGCGCCAGGGGCCAGTGCTCACCTCGGGCGTGGCGCGCGGGTAGTGCATCCCCGCCGAGACGAGCATCCTGCGCTTCCCGCCAAGGATGAGCGCGCGGTGGTCGTAGGTCACGTTGAACGGCTCGAAGAAGTTGTCTTCGCCGTCGTCGTCCCCACCAACCACTTGCCTCAGAACCCCCGCCGCATCCGCGTCCGCTGTGGAGAGGGAGACAAGGAGGAGGAGGAGGAGGACACCCAGGAGACCCATGAGAGGCGGTGGCCGCAGCCACGGCGTCGTCGGGTAGGGCGAGGCGGCCGCCATGGCGGAGTCGGTCGGAGAGAAGAGAGAAGAAGGGAGCAGAGTGGAAACTGGGAAGCGCACGCACGGGGAAGAGAAGGAAATATCAAGTTCGCGAGATGGGACCGCCGACCGGCCTCTTTTTTTTTTTTTTTTTTTTTTCTTTCCTTTGGGTTTGTTTGCTAGAATGATACTTCCACGCAACGCATAATCATTGCGGATTATCCACTGAGAGCAGCAACAAGATAGAGCTGTTGGCATCCCCATCAGTACGGCAAAAATAATCCTTAGAGCAATTGTGTACAAGCATATACTAATATCGCTAGTGATAATGCGTGCAAAGATGAGCAATGCCTGCTTCCCCAATCGACGATGGCTGTCCCAGAGTACATGAGGTTGATGGTACCCATGCCGCCGGCGCAAGCGAAAACGCTAGCGAGTTGGCGGCGATGAACGCGTCGAAGACGTACCTCCCAGACAGGTTTGGCTTACCACTGTCACCGTAGTCTCCAGATAGAGTTAAACTCACAGCAAATGCGACACTTCCGAAAAACCCACAGATGAACAGAAAATTTCGACGCTGCACAACGAATATTCATCGCAGGTCACCACGTACAGCAAGCAAAGTTGAACAGCAACACATACAAACATCATATATGAAGATTGTATATGCACTTCCTCTGCACTTTCCTGTAACTAGAATCACACACAGATAACCAGGTTTACATTTTGCAGCAAACGACCAGCGCAGTAAGACCTCATCATCAAGCAGGCTATAAAAACTGAGCTTGCTGGAGTGGATGTTCATCACACGAATCTAACAATCAGTTTCTGTAATGTACATCCACCTACCTACATATGGCTTGGCATCCATGAACTGTTTGTTAGTATGGCATCTCGGGCAGCCTATTTTTCATCACCTTCTAGTTGCTCTTTTGCTCAATAAGGGTATATAGGGCTTTGCTCAGGTACAAACTTTACCTTCTGGGAGGTAATACTTCAAATGAATTTGAGCCCTTTATTATTTGAGAATTTTTTTACGGTCTTGGTTCCTCCCGTTATTCTATTTTTAGTTGGTTCCTCTCCCTTAATTATAATTAAGGGTAGTTTAGTAACTTTGCTAACAGTACAACTCTTAATTTGCCGCGTCGATCTGCCTTAATAGATAGATGGATTGAGTTGTTCGTCGCATGCACCGGCGGGCCTCGATCTTCCTGGACGCGACTAGGCAGGACTCCAACCGGCATGTACGATGTTGCGGTCCACCGGCGACCACGTAGTCATCGCGTGTGGCGGTCGGCGCCCTCCTCGCATAGCCGTAGAAGTACACCTTGACATGCATGGCCGGTGACCCATGGGTGGTGGCATCGCCGGAGCCCTCCTCACATGGCCAAAGGAGTACTCCTTGATATGCATGGACGTGACCCATGCTCTTGTCCATGGATCCATCGGTGCTGCATGCAGGAAGGAGTCGGCGTGCGAGTCGGCCCTGCTACGTCGCACCTGTCGTTGTCAGTTGTCGCCGCTCCTCTTGAGTGCGTGCCCAGCCACGCCCCCTTGATCGCCGGTCGGGTCGTCGGCGAGAAATCACATTACGGCCAGCGCAGAGGGCGGTGTGGGCACAAGGCGCGGCGAGCGGACGGCCGTCGCGGGCACAGCTGCTCCTCATCAGATTAAAAAGACCATTATACCCTTCAATATTAATCATAATTCGGTTTTGGTCCCGTGGTTCCTCGCCTCGCCACTTGGTTCGCTTCCATCGGGTTCTATTTTTAACCATTAGATCGGGCGAGATGGAGGGCTCATATTAATTCCAAACGTGGTAAAAACTCTCTTATTATTTCACCGTTTAGAAATTAAATAATAATATATAAAAAATTAAGAAAACCAAAATAAGATACGACCACCCCAATCTGACGGGAGGAAATCGGGAAATACATGCAGCGTCCGATTCGCCATGCAGCGTGCGGTTCACATTCGACTTCCTCTAACGACAGTCTCAGTGGAGAGTTTTTACTACACAGTTTCCAAAACGCCACGTCAACTGTAGCTGAATGAAATGATGAATGAAACCGACCTCCACAGTGCAACGTTTCATGTTACCAATTCCAAAGCCAACTAGCATTTAATTGCTTCAGAATCATGGGATCATATGAACCATATGCTCGTGTAGCCAAATCTGTAGCTGCTTTGTCAACTCAGGCAAAATAACTCAGTCACGTTCATACGGCAGTACACTGTCACATTCAAACATGAGCTCGCGTAGCCAAATCAGTGCTGCAATTCATAAGATAGATAACACTGCATCACACAAACTTAAATACCTTCAGTGCACACTCAGCTCTCACAGCCAGTTCATACGGCACTACACAGTGCAACATTCAAACATGAGCTCTCAGATAAAGAACAACTAGATAACTGGAACAGCAAACTCAGACCTAAGCTAGATAAATAACTCAGATTGCACCGATGGCAGATAACTGGAGGTAGTTTGACGATGAAGAAAATTCATAAAGCCACCTGGTGGTGGATAGACCAACGAAATCATTAACACACTGTACCAAACATAGATCGAATTCTAGCATGCATCAACTTCCAATGAGTACAAATCAAGTACTGGCAGCCATGAATTTACGAATACATAGATCAAAACCAAGTGCTTACCATGAATTTGGGGATTGTTGGTTTCCTGGTTTAGAGGAAAAAAAAAAAAAATGGGGTACGGCCCCCCATCCTACTCGCGCTGGTTGCTGCATCATAGGCGGCGGCGGGAGAGCGGGGAAGAACTCAACACGAGCGGGGAACTACTACGAGATTGAACTTGCATGGTGTTTGGAAATCATTTTCCGTGGCGGTTTTTTGAGAAACCGCCACGGAAAATAGGTGGCCCCGGCACCACCCGTCAAGGGGAAAAACCGTCACGGTTAATAGATTAACCGTGGTGGTTTTTGTAAAATAACCGCCACGGTTAATGCTTATTAACCGTGGCGGTCAAAAAAAAAACCGCCACGGTTAATGCTTATTAACCGTGGCGGTCATTGTTAAAAAACCGCCACGCAAAACCCCGGGCTATAAAACCAGCCCCACCCTTCTTCTTCTTCCCGGGGAATCCTCCATTTTTAGGGTTTTGAGCTCCAAAACCTAAAAATCTCCTTTTTTGGGGGGGGGAGGTTTTGCCCTTGGATTAGTTGAAGTTTAGCACCGCGCAAGGTGGTATTTCTCCTCTCTCTCCCCTCTCTCTCTCCCTCTCTCCCTCTCTCTCTCCCTCTCTTTTGAGATCTAGTTGGTGCTCTCTCTCTCCCTCTCTCTCTCCCTCTCTCTCTCCCTCTCTCCCTCTCTCTCTCCCTCTCTCTCCCCTCTCTCTCTCCCTCTCTTCTCTCTCAATTCCTCTCTTTTGCACTTAACTCTCTCTATATATTGTAGCAGGCCGTCATGGCGTCAAACGAGAGATTGGATGTACAGCAGGCCGAGGATAAGTGTGGATTTTGTTGATGATGTGCGAAAAAGTTTATGCCGTCAGCTTGAGAAGCATCGAATCGATCGGGGCTCGGAAGAAATGGTTTGCCCGTGCTATCACTTTGCAAGCATATGTTCTTACACAAGGATGATGTTGTGATGGAGCACTTGGTATGGTTTGGTTTCATCGGGGAGCCGAGGTACACCGTGTGGAAGTATCATGGTAAAAAAGAACCGAGTGTCGCGGCGGTTCATACGGAGGACCCTCGGCGACATCGGCGGAAACAGCGGTGGTGGGCGAAGGGCGAGAACAACCCCCACCGGCATTTGATAATCGTGATTACATCACGGTAAATGAACCGCTTGAAGACTTGCGAAGACAATGGAGGTGGAGATGATGGTGAGCGGTCGATAGTTGATGACATGTCACCCGAGGATCTTTGAGCTTTTCGAGGATATTGCTAACCTTAAAGATGAAGATGGCGTGTTGTTTGGCAATCCAAGATGGCTCGAGAAATTTTAGACAGATGAAGCGGCGGCAATTGACCCCCTCTACAAAGATGACGGCAAATGTCCGAAGCATTGCACGGTGCTACATTTTAACCTAACAATGTTGATGTTGAAGGCTCGCCACGGGTGGTCGGACACCGGCTTCAATGACTTGTTACGGGTTCTCGGTGACACTTGTTTTTACGAGGGGGAATAAGGTGCCGCCAATACCTATCGGGCGAAGAAGTTAATTCGTCCTGTGGCAATGAAGCTTAGGAAGTTTCATGCATGCCCTAACCATTGTATTCTATACCGGGTGATCAGTATAAGGACTTGCACAAATGTCCGCACTGTGGCGTGAGTCGTTACAAGATGAATGTTGGTTGTCGTGCCGATGAGGAGGGACCATCGAGAGGGCCCAAGAAGCAGAAGACAGGCAAGAAGAAGCAGATGCCATCTCCTGAGGACGAGGAAGAAGAGGGTTACACACAGAGGAAGATCCCTGCCCTATCGGTGTGGTACCTACCCGTGCTCGATCGCCTACGTGCAATTTTTGGGAACCCAGAGGATGCCAAGCTGATGTCCTGGCATGCATCAGCGGAACGCATGAAGGGCGATGGCAAGCTGCGACACCCCTCGGATGCCAAAACATGGAAACGCATCAATGCCATGTTCCGGAGTTTGGGGACGAGCCGGGGAACGTCGGGTTCATGTTGAGTACTCGACGGGATGAATCCGTTCGGAGACCTCGGAAGCACGCACAACACCCGGCGGTCACCCTCACCATATACAACCCGCCTCCCTACGAGTGTCGGAAGTGCAAATATCTTCTACTGGCCATGCTAATTTCCGGACCAAAGCAGCCAGGCAATGATATAGATGTGCTCATTGAGCCAGTAATGGAGGAAATGGCGGAACTATGGAAAGGGGTCAAGATTATGGATGCGTCCGAGAAGAAGAAGTTCACCCTAAAGGCCATCATAATGGCCACCATCAGTGATTACCCTGCTCTCTTCTCATTGTCGGGGCAGATTAAAGGGAAGACAGCTTGCACAGTTTGCATTGAGAATACCTGCTCCACTTACCTTAGTGAATCGCAAAAGACGGTGTATATGAAGCATCGTTGATTCCTCTGCAAAGAACACAGGTACCGGGAAACTTCAATGGATGAGTTCTTTGACGGCGAGCCAGAGGTTGAAACGGAGGAGCCGGAAAGGGTAAAGTACAGGCCAAAGGTGTTTGAAATGGTGAAGAACATAAACAACGAGTTCGGAAAGAAGAAGAAAGCCGGTGTGCCAAAGCCAAAGAAGAAGCGGAAGCGGAACAACACGACAGTGGAAGAAGAAGAAGAAGGAGAAGCAGAACCCAATCCGACACCGCCCAAAGTCCCATTCAAGAAGCAATCGATTTTCTTCAAGTACCTGCCATACTGGAAGGTGCTCCATATACCCCATGCCATCGATAACATGCATCTACGTAAGAATGTCTTCAAGAGCATGGTCGGGATTTTGCTAGACATCAAGACTAAGACGAAGGATGGTGTCAAGTCACGTCGAGGATCTTGCCGACATGGGCATCGGGACCGAACTTCACTTCGACACCCTCGGGAATAGCGGAAAAGTCGACCTTCCAGCCGCGAGCTACAACCCGACATGGGATGAAAAGAGGGATTTTTGCAAATGGCTCGGGGGTGTCAAAGTGCCGACGGTTTTCGTTCCAACATCAAGAGCATTGTATCGATGAAAGACCTCACACTGTCAAACTTCAAGGCCCATGACGCCATATCATGCCGACGGAGTTCCTTCCAATTGTGACGTGCATCGGCCCGAGAAGTTCGTGAAGATGGTCGTTACACACCGTGCTACTTTTTTAATCGCATCACGAGAGAGGTCATCGCTGAAAATGACCTCCCCGCACTGAAAGAGTTCATCGCGGAGACTATGTTCCAGCTCGAGATGTGCTTACCACCGTCTTTCTTCGATATTATGCCACACCTCACGATACACATGGTCGATCAGATACTAGAACTGGGGCCTCTCTACCTGCAAGAGATGTGGACGAACGAGCGGTTCATGTCCTCTCTTAATAGATCCGTCCTTAACCGTGCATACCCAGAGGGCTCTATGATCGAGGCATACACAACATAGGAGGTAGTTAACTGCCGCACTAGATACATTCGGGATGAAAATGCAATCGGCCTCCACCCGACCACCCGCATCGAAGGCGTAACCGCAGGATGGGCCGCGCGGGGAGGAAAGTACGAACCGATATAGACCAAGAAACAATTGAAGAAGCACATGACAAGGCCTCGAACCGTTAGTCTCAATGGAAACGTGGGTTGAGAAGCATCCGGCCCAGATCCGCAAAAAGGCCGTCCGACGACGGAGGGTGGGTAATGCGAGACAACACAAGATGCATTTCACAACGTGGATCCGAGAACGGGGAGATACCCCTAAACGCGGATCTTGAAGAATCGATGCTTGCATACGGCCTATCTAGCCAAATCATCACATAGCAAGGTTATGACATCAATGGATACAGGTTCCACACGAAAGAAAAGGACAACAAGAGCGTGTCATAAAACAACGGCGTGCGGTATGAGGGCATGGACATGTCCACCGGGGAGCTCAAGACGTACTATGGGCAGATCCAAGAGATTTGGGAACTTGATTATGGCAGAGAGCTACAGATACCCCTTTTCCAGTGCTAGTGGGTCAAGTCAACTGCGGTTGACGTGGACGACTATGGGTTAACCACTATTCAGCTCGAAGTACTTCGGATGATGAGTGGGTATCTTAAGTCGCGTGGCCTGTAGCCTACTACCCGATGCCCAAACCGCGGGGCAAAAAGCATCTACATGTGGTCGTGGGAGGGAAGCAAAGGATCGTGGGAGCCGATGGAGTGCAGAGTCCCGAAGAGTACAACAACTACGCAGAGTTTACGCTCTTTACCGATCATCCAAGCAAGATCAAGGAAGTCGAGACCCGCGTGTGGGGGAATGTCATCAGGACCAAGACAAAGCCCTGGTGCCGCACGGACGGTCAGAAGAAGACAGTGGCAGCCCCGGCAAAAAAATAAGTCGATCCTTTGTAATAGAACCTAATATGTATGTCATGACATTTATGTAATAGAACCAAATATGTAATGGATCGCCGCACTTGCTCGAAACCGACTCCTCGACTTGATCTAGTACATCTCAAAATGGCTCCAAACTTTTCAATTAAAGGAAGTATTTTTAAATCATGCAAGAACTATTCAAAATTCAAGTTTCACATTTTTCATGGGTAGACATACTCATAGGAAGGCCACACAAAAAATTTTCAGAATTTTTTGAATCAACATTTGAATTGTTATGAATTTTACAAATTCAACTTTTGAAGCCATTAAGCGTGGGCGGTTATTTTACAATGGAGGCGTATATATAGGTGGCCACCGCCCCGGAATCGGCTAAGTGTTCACCGCCAACCAAACTCTCCCCGAAGGGCTGCTAAAATTGCACGCCGCCGCCGCCGCCCCCCTCCGCGCCCACCGGTGCTCCTCTCCTCCATCTGTAGGGACACGGGAACCCTAGCTCGCTCCCGTCCGCGAGCTGCGCCGCCCGGCACCTGAGATCCACCGCCGTAGGGGCTGGGAAACCCTAGTCACTTCGGGGTCTCCGACGACTTCGCGCTCCGTCGTCCAAGGCGCCCGGTCCGATGTGCCCGTGCTCCTCTTCGACGAGATCCGCCCGCCGTCGTCAGCACCCCCGGTCTTCTTGTGCCATGCTCCTCCCCGGTCTGCTGTGCCGTGCTCCTCCGACGAGATCTGCCGCCCCGGCACCGCGTCAGATCGCCCCTCCGTCGCCCCGTCGTCCGCACACCCGGCATCCGTGCGCCTCCCCGGTGCTCCTCCCGGTCCGCCACAGCCTTTTGCTCCTCATCCCCGTTTTCTCCTCGTCCCCGGTGCTCCTCATCCCCATCTTATTTTGCCGCCTGTGATGCCAATTTTACATCCCGTGATGCCGACCATATGTCGAATGCCCGTGATGCGATTTTTTTCGCTCTGTGATGCCATTTTTTTGCCGCTCGTGATGCCGCCATCGAGCATATGCCGAATGCCACCGCACGTGATGCTACCCCCGAGGCCAAATTGAGATGATATTGTCCATGAATTTTGTTCAAATTGAGATGAATTTTGTCCAAACTGAAATGAATTTTGTCCAAAAATTTGTCCATGAAATTTATCTGCCTATGATGCTGCCCCCGAGGCCAAATTGAGATGATATTGTCCATGAATTTTGTTCAAATTGAGATGAATTTTGTCCAAAAATTTGTCCATGAATGATGCCGCCCCTTATGGAGATGCCAAATACTTTTGAAAGTGCTGCCCAATTTGGTCCTAGCTGAGCCAAATACTTATGATAAGTAAACCATGGCGGTTATTTTCACTACTACTTAGTTGAACTTCGATCGGTGGTGGTTTTTTGGTTTTCCATGGCATTTACAACTACCTTACTATCTACTTGTGGCATTTGCAATGATGTGAAACATATGGTGAACTATTTGTATACTTAGTGCTGAGGCAAAGTGACATATGCGATGATGTGAATCTTTTTATGCCGAGGCAACGGCGATGATGAAATGTCCCCATACTTGTGAGCGGCTAACGAGGACGGCTTGTATAACATATACAAGCAAACCAGTTTAGACGTGATGTGATAAGGATAGTTGGGTACTTCCGAGCCAAATACACATTTTACACATTTTTTCTACTTTTCATACACAATTTTGCATTTTTTTTGTTAATTTTTTTGTATTTTTGTACCTACTATGTAAAAGGGAAAAATATGTACCTACTTTATCTATTTTTGTTTTTTTTTTTGTAACTACTCTATGTCAAATGGAAAACTATGTAATCATGAGAGGAATACAACAAATATATGTTCCGAGATGACTCTGTGATGGCTCTACTACATACTACTAATGTACTTTTACTCTTTACTATACATTACTATAATAAAATGCTCGTGTTCCCCGTGAGAATCCAATGGCATCCGAACCAAGCGATAAAGATCGTACAAATTTGGATCGCCAGAGCGAACACGTGGACAGTGTTGCCTCCACGTCAGATTTTGAATCCGAATATGAGAGCGAAGAGGTAACACCACCGAGGCCACAGAAGAAACGTCCTAGGGAGGAGGAAGTTGATCTGGACTGGGAACCAGAGGAGCCCAACACACAGGGTTCTCGCAGTGCACAACCTGAAGCTCAAAGGCCCGACGTAAGTATACGACTAACACAACGTCGTGCGCCTCATGTAAGTACACGACTAATTCTAGTTCTTGTTATCGTGACAGTTACCACGGGTGCCTTGTGTGTCTAGAGTTTCGGGAAGAGGGAGCTGAGTCGAGGCGCAGCATCCGTCCCACCCCCAAAGACTTCAGCGACCACCAAGAACAAGAAGTCGGGGGCTTGAAAAGAGGCCAAAGACGGGAGGCACAAGAAAGCTGAAGTGGTGCATCATATATTGAGGATAGGGCCGCATGGAGAGCCCTTGCAGCCGAGATCCGCATCATCACCACCTTTAGCAAACTGTGGTCCCCCTGTGTAGTCAAGGACACCGTGCCCATCACTTACCTAGACCGGAGGAAAGTCCCGGAGGATCTCAAGAAGAAGGTGTGGAAAGGCCTGAAGGTCTTGTTCCGTTATCTAGGGAAAGAGGAAGGATATGATAAAATAAAATGTAGGAAGCATGTGCGGGCCATTGCAGGCAAAGTGCTTCACACCCTACGGAACAATCTCTACACAAACTATGTGCAGGCGGGCCAGTCACCCTTGCAAGACT
Source organism: Hyparrhenia diplandra (assembly GCA_015847255.1). NCBI lineage: Eukaryota > Viridiplantae > Streptophyta > Magnoliopsida > Poales > Poaceae > Hyparrhenia > Hyparrhenia diplandra. The sequence goes on from JADLZK010010174.1 coordinate 1,019,128, forward strand.
ACACCTTCATCAAGTGTGAAGTCTGGGATGAGTTCGTCAAGATTACGACTAGCGAAGAGTATGAAGCCAAGTCTAAAATGGGGAAAGAGCTCGTAAAGAAGAACGAACTCAGGCACAACCTCAGCATGATAGGATATGCCGGTCATAGGGAAGAGTGGCGGCGGAAAGAAAGGGAGGAAGCCGAGAAAGGGATAGAAAATCCGTTTGAAACCCCTTCCCGAGAGGGCACGTGACTTCTTCGATGCCCGCCACCCCAAAAAAACCAAAGGCGGGCAACACGCCCAAGTACAATGACCCAAAGATCGACGAGGTGGAGAAGAAGGTGATGCTTTGTCGAAGAGGCCAAGGAGCGCGGGGGAGTTCAAACCTAGGAGGGAGCACGACGAGCTAAGCGAGGCAATCGAAGACCCGAGCACCGTGGCCGAAGTTCGGGGCAAGGGCTCGAGGCATAGCCGGAAGACCGTGGATTCTTCGGGCATCCGACGCAACAACTACCACACGAGGCGTAGATACAAGGAAGACCTAAAGATGCAAGGCTATCGTGAAGCCATAAAGGACATAGTCGAGAAGAAAATAGAAGAGGCATTCACGAGCAACGACCCCAAGCTTCAAGATCTGCGGGCCCACTATGCCGCAAGCATGGTTCGCATTCCACGACCGTTGGAGCCAAAGAAGAACCCGATCGACGATCTCGCCGAACCCGCAAGGTGCTCTCTCCGGATACCGCTGGCGGGAAGGGAAAGAAGAAGGAGGTGGCCGATGGCATGGTGTATCCAGAGGTGGCACCGGCATGGAAGGAGTCATGTACAACAACGAAGCGGTCCCACCCGACTATGTCGTGGTGGAGGTGTGTTCCAGCTGACCCAAATTGTGGTGACGAGGAGATCGATATTCCAGGTGAAGAAGGAGAAACATTGATGAAGCACCTTTGGCCCTTTACACACTACCTATGGAACAAAGATGACATTGTCCTTATAAAGTCGCCGACACCTCGAGACGGCGGGTGTCGGGGGGACCCAAATATTGGGCCCCGAGACATTCTCCAAACCGTGAGAATCTGCGCGGCCTGCCAAGGCCCAAGAAAACCTAGCCCGCTATCATCCCGCGCGGAGGGATGGCGACAGACGATGGACTGGGCCATGGAGCCACGACGCTCACACGACGACGGAATCGGCCTACGGATGGTTTCACAGACGGCCCACAAAGCGGCCCAAATGGAATCACCACAAGCGCAAAGAGCTTATTACGCTCACGAAGGATAAGGTCAAGGACCCTGCGCAAAACAACGAACCATGACGTTCCACGTCGACGGCCAGCCAAACCATGGCTCGGACTCGACCACGCATCTCCGTTTTCGTCCGAGGTCGGCCTAGCTCACTTGTTGGTATTTCTAATGTCACTAACTAGTAATGGCATCTAGAAAGAATATCGATGTTGCTTCAGATAAAACTAAAAAGAAATATTCATTGCAGTTCATAGCATATCCGAAAAGGTTGTCATCCCTATAGTTAAACTACTAATATGCAAGGAATATAATATTCGTACTATGCCTTGATAACTTCTTAATAAGTAAATAAACAATTATAAGCGGGTATCCAAGCGCACAGATATGAATATATACCATTGTAGCATTTTTAACCGGGAGTAATAACCAGGTCTTGAATTTATATTCTACCACAGGGGAAAGAAGTCATTGTTATCTTGAATTAACTAAGCATAGATCTTAATCTAACCATCTCTCATGTGCAAGACATCAGCATTAATCTCATCAATTACTTAAGCAAGGATCAAAGTTCATAGTAAAGATAATGATAAAGTTCTAGATAAACAGATTTGACCAAAATCACGTTGGTTGGCTAGAAAGTGTCTAACAATGGACGATAGCAATTCATAGGCTAGCTAGCATTAGAAACTCCAATATGTAACTCTAAACTAAATGTTAGGATCTACCTAATTATGCAATACAAATAACAATCATCGAAGAAAGACTAATTAAATCCGGACATGAGGACGAATCCGTGAAGACTAAGGCGAAACTTAGAACAACCCGAAATCTAACATCCGCTAGGCCTACATACGGGGGATGGATTGCAAAGGACTCAATGGTGCTGTCACCACCACGATCTACCACACGACCCGGCACATAGGGTGCAAACGCAGTAAATAAGATCTAATCACCATGATTACATCATCTCTACCACTCACCTTCCGATCTAGATGATGAGCGCTATACGAATCCATGCATGAACATAACAAGTAATTCAACTATGCTAAATGTGTAATTAAAGTAAATACTAGAACAAATAATCTCGAATATAAACATGATCAAGATATTCATATTAAGCATGTGTCCGGAACTTGAAAACTACTTACAATGAAGAACTTACAAGAACGAGGCCTGATCTTGAGGCGGCCTCCGACGATCCGGAGCGGATTTCTCCCTTCCTACTAGTTCTAATCTTGATTGCTACTCTTCCGAAAGCGATGTTTCTCTAGCGTTGAATATGACTTGGTATTTTAATTAGAAATATCTTTGTTATAGAACTTGATGATCTAAGAAGGGGGTCTAGGGGTCCTAATATATCGGTCTTCGATACGTCTCTCCATCTTCATTAGGCGATGTGGTATTAACCTTGAATCAATCCCGCACTTCTACCGTCGCCCCTCGGATCAAACCGACTCAAATCAACCGGTTTAGATCGAGTCTTAGAGGCGGTGGAGGAAGCTTCCCGAGGCGAGAGCAGAGTCGGCGCAGGGGGGCCGATCGGCCTAACTATTGGGCCGATCGGCCCGTGGGGTGCTCCCTCCGGGTCCCGTCGTGCGTCGCGTGTGTTCTCGAGTCTTCTAGATGATGTATTTCTTGGTTCCGGTTAGTTCACGTCGGGATTAATCGAAGCCTTCTAGACTTGTTTCGAGTTGGATTGCGTTGCGTTACGCCGCCGTATGCCACGTCATCTCGCTGATTTTCTGTTAAGTCCCCGCAAATCACAACTTTACCAAAACTGATGGAATTATGTTAGTGACACCCTATTCTAGGTTGTTATTATTATTTATACCCCTTTCTCATGTTTAATTAATTAAAAATTTTATATGATAACAAGTGTCAACACTCACCGGCCAGGGAGAAATCTCCGCTTCGTCCGTGGGTGGCCTAGCTCACCACCCTCGGGCGCAAAAACTCCGCCCGCCCGAGGGGAGACCAGCTCTCCATCCCTCGGGTGAGGCAGCCCAACTAGCCCGTCTAGGGTCGCCGACCCTCGGGCGTGGGAGGTTCCGTCCGAGGAAGGGAAACCGCCGCATTCAATGCGGTCGCACGGCAGGCGAGGCGCGGTGCCATCGACACGCCCGGTCAAATCGAATCGCCGAGTCGTCTCCCCAATCCGGCCCGATGGGACGCAAAAGCTGAACCCGGTGACATGTTACGCCACCCGCAGACGGGAAACCAGAATGACACTGTGCATTTCCTAGAGCACCGTCAAAACGCCACGATGGGCGGACCCACGGGCACCGACACACATAGCCGGCGACCTCAGGGACGGCCCCTCGCCATGCGGTTGTGAGGACGCCTCGGGACCCTCGGGGCCGCGCCCGGAGGACGGCACGTCCACCATCGGATCGGGACGCGTGTCTTCGTCAAGCGACATCCAAGCAGCCGGCCCCCCTCGGCGCACATGCAACCGGTGCAGCCTCGGGAATTAGCCACCTAGGTGTCCAGGTGTAAACATTATCTCTCTCCTTCTCCTATAAAAGGGGGAGTAATGCCTCATTAGAGAGGATTCGATTCGATTCGAGCCCGCTCAACTCCGGTTCACACGGAGGAAAGCGCACACCACCACCACCATAACCACGATCGTGGGGCTTGAGACCCGCGTCTCTCCCCAGCGGCCGCTGTAGCCCCCCTGCCGGACTCACCTTTGGCGAGGTAACACGAGCAGGACACACCCCCGCTGGGCGTAGGGCCCCGTTGGCCTGAACCGGGGATAAACCGGCTGGCGTCCGTGTCCATCTTGCGCTACGCCATCGAGGGAGGGGGGCACCACGGCTTATAAATTCTTTTTATTGCCGGCACCCGAGGCACCCACCGTTCCTCAACGCCGACGGTTGGCGCGCCCGGTAGGGGGCCGTGTGCAATCTGCATCTCCATCAGCCCTCATGGCGTTTCCGCCTTCGTTTCCACCCGCCGCCGAGCACGAGCTCGCGCGCCGAACACCACTTGTTCTTTGGAACGCTGGCATTTGTGGCGCTTCGGCCAACTACGGGATGATCCTTTCCGCCCGACGTGCCGGTAGAAGGGAGGGGGCATCGCCCGCCGCCGCCGGGCGAGCCCATCATCACGGCCGCCCGCAAGGCGGGCAAGGCGATTCCATCGGCGCGCAAGGCGCGCCCAAGCAACGGATTCGAATCCGTCGACGTATCCCCGGCGCCGACTCACGAGAAGGGCTCCCAGAACCCTAGGCCCCGGGAAATACCTTACCCGCCACCCGCCGTGGTAGGGTACCCCAAACCCTAATCGTCGGAAAAACGCCCTCTCGGCCATCATCGGAGGGAGTCCCGGTGAATCCTCGCCCGCTTGAAACCTCGATCGAAGCCTTCGCCCGGAGAGCACGAGCCAGACCACCCGTCGTTCCACGGGAGCGTTATCCCATGGACATTCACTCGGAGGAGCGCATCCTCCAGAGGGCGCGGGACGACCCGTCATGCCACCCCTCCCGGGTTCAACCGGGGCCCGGTCCCGGAGGCGGGGACTCCGCTCTACCGTCCCGGAGAATCGAAACCCTCCTCCGCACGTTCGCGCACCGCACCGACGGCGAAGACGAGTACTATGACCCCACGCGGGAATGCTTCAATGTCGAGGTCCCGCCACAGGATGGCCAGTTCACTGACGTCTCCAGCGAAGATGACGCGGACGTACCGCCACGACGAGCTCCAGCGCCGGCGGCTTCGCCCGGCCCACATCCGGTAGCGGCGCCGGCACCTGCCGCCAAAAAACACCCGGCCTACGAGATCTGCGGGGGGAACGGATCCGGGGCGGAATCTGCCCGACTCCGGCGACCGGAGCGTAACATCCGGCGAGAGCCGGGCTCAACGCGAGCAGGCCCGGGGCACCTCAAGCTCACAATGGGCGGACGTGGCGGACCGGCCGGGGTGCCTCCAATCCCCGGCATAGCGGCCCCGTTCAAGAGAGCCAGCCTCCAGCGTGGCGGCGCCAGCGTGCGAGAAATGCCCGAGCCCCCTCCACTACCGAGGGTAGGGCGCATACGGGGAAGGCCTCCGTCAACTCCTTGACAAGGCGGCGGTGCAACAGGGCAGAGAGTTCCGCTTCCGGGATCGGGCCGTGACGTCACGGCGGCGGAGGAATCGGGGCGGCGGGGGGGGCTCCGCCCACTCGGATCAGCCGAGCCCGGCAAGGCCCCGGGAGCGCCCGGACGACAACCGTTAGAACCGCCCCGCCGGGGGAACGCATAGAAGACCCGCACCGCGATCGCAACCCGAGGCGCCCGACCTCGGGGACGAGATCGAGCGGCGGCGGGCTCGGGCGAAGGTGGCTCGCCTCGGGGACGACAAAGCGGACGAGGCGCGCAGGCATGTCGAGGGCCGAGGGTACTCCCCGATCCGCCAAAGGGCCTGGGGCCTTCACCGGGAGGACATCGAGGGCACCACTCCCGGTTTCGGGCCCCCGAGCCATCTCGAGAAGTACACGGGAGAGACTCGTCCCGAGGTATGGCTGGACGACTATCGGGCTGGCATGCCAGTTCGCAGGGCACACGATGACAAAGTGATAATCGAAATTTGCCCCCGTACTCTCCGAAGTGCGCGAGCTTGGCCGGGAACACCTTCCACCCAACCTCATATCAAACCCGGGGCGGACTTGGTGAGAACCTTCCGCGGTAACTTCGGGGAGGGCACATACCTACGCCCGGGTAACTCGTGGGATCGAAACCGCCGACAAAAATCCGACGAATCCCTGCGCGACTACATCCGGCGCTTCTCCAAGCAGCGGACCGAGCTCCCTAATGTGACGGATTCGGACGTCATCGGGGCCTTCTTGGCCGGCACCACTTGCCGAGACCTCATGAAGAAGCTGGGGCGCCGGACTCCCACCGAGGCAAACGAGCTGATGGACATCGCCACCAAGTTCGCCAACGGTGAGGAGGTCGTCGGGGGCTGTTTCAATCGGGGCTCGCAAGGGAAAGCGCAAGGAAGAGGAGCCCGAGGGATCGCAACCTCGGGAGAGCAAGAAGAAAAAAGAAGAAAGATAAGAGCCGCAAGGGCAAGGGCCACGCCGCCCAAGCGGACGATGAAGACATGGTGGCTGCGGTCGACCGCAAGGGGCCCCGACCCCCGCCACAAGAAACCTTCGATGACATGCTCAAGAAGCCATGCCAGAACCATAGCTACCCGGTCAAGCATACCCTCGGGGAGTGCAAGAGGGTACGCCAACATTTCGCCAAGCTCAAGGCCATCCCCGAGGGTGAAGAGGAAGAGGCTCCCGAGGGTGGCGCCAAGGGCAACGAGGAGTTCCCGAAGGTGAATAACCGCTTCATGATCTTCGGCGGCAGCACTCAAAGAACATGTCCGTGCGGCGCAAGCAAGAAGGAGCGTCGGGAGGTCTATGCCACGGAGCCAAGCAACCCCGAAGCTGCGCAAGTGGTCGGACCAAGCCATCACCTTCGACCGTCGGATCACCCCAAAGACATCCCGAACCCCCGGGGCTTATCCACCGGTGGTGGATCCCATCATCGCCAACACTCGGCTCACCAAAGTCCTTATGGACGGAGGGAGCACCTCAACCTCATCTACGAAGAAACCCTCGACCTCCTCGGGGTAGACAAGTCCAAGATCCGCCGAGGGCCGGCATTCAATGGCGTCGTCCCCCGGCAGCGGCTAAAGCCCCTCGGGCAGATCGACTTACCGGTTTGCTTCGGTGACCCCTCGAACTTCAGGCAAGAGACTCTCACATTCGAGATCCTTGGGGTCCGCGGTACTTACCACGCACTCCTCGGGCGGCCCTGCTACGCCAAGTTCATGGCTGTCCCGAACTACACGTACCTCAACCTCAAGATGCCGGGGCCGAAGGGTGTCATCACGACTGGCCCCTCGCACCATCATGCATACGAGTGCGACGTGGAGAGCGTGGAGTATGCCGAGGCACTCGCCATTGCCGAGGCACTCATCGCCGATGCGAAGAGAAGCTTTGACGAAATCACGATCGAGCATGAGGCCAAGCGCCGCGCTGGGAGCTTCGAGCCCTCCTCGGGCACCAAGAAGATCCCACTCGATCCTAAGAACCCGAAGGAGAAGCTGCTGACCATCAGCTCGGACCTGGATCCGAAATAGGAAGCCGTGCTCGTCGACTTCCTCCGCGCGAATGCCAAGACGTTTGCGTGGGGACCCTCGGACATGCCGGGCATACCGAGGGATGTCGCCGAGCACTCCCTAGACATCCGGCCGGGCTCAAAGCCAGTCATGCAGCGCTTGCGCCGTTTTGATGACGCCAAGCGGAAGATCATCGGCGAGGAGATCCACAAGCTACTGGAGGCCGGATTCATAAAAGAAGTATTCCACCCCGAGTGGTTAGCTAATCCTATATTAGTAGAGAAAAAGAATGGGAAATGGCGGATGTGTGTGGACTACACTAGTCTCAACAAAGCATGTCCGAAAGTTCCCTTTCCTTTACCTCGAATCGACCAAATTGTCGACTCCACTGCGCGGGATGTGAAACGTTGTCCTTTCTTGACGCCGTATTCGGTTATCACCAGATCAAAATGAAAGAGTCCGACCAGCTCGCGACCTCGTTCATAACACCCTTCGGGATGTATTGCTACCTCACCATGCCCTTCGGGCTGAGGAACGCTGGGGCAACATACCAGCGGTGCATGCAAATCATCTTCGGGGAACTCATTGGAAGGATCGTGGAGGCCTACGTCGACGACATAGTGGTCAAATCCAAGAAAACGTCGGACCTCGTGGGTGACCTCGGGGAAACCTTCGAGTGCCTAAACAAGAAGGGAGTCAAGCTCAACCCCGAAAAATGCGTATTCGGGGTCCCCCGAGGGATGCTGCTGGGTTTTATCGTCTCTCAACGAGGCATCGAAGCAAACCCAACCAAGGTTGACGCGATCACCAAGATGGGTCCGATCCAAGATCTCAAGGGAGTACAGAAGGTCATGGGCTGCCTGGCTTCATTAAGCAGGTTCATCTCACGCCTCGGGGAGAAGGGCCTGCCCCTCTACCGGCTCCTTCGCAAGTCCGAGCGCTTTGCCTGGACCCCCGAGGCCGAAGAGGCCCTCGGCAACCTCAAGAAGCTCCTGACAAACCCACCGGTCCTGGTACCGCCAAATCCAGGAGAAACCCTGCTCTTATACGTCACTGCCACTACCCAGGTGGTCAGCGCGGTGGTCGTAGTGGAGCGTCGGGAAGAGGGGCACACGTTGCCAGTACAACGCCCTGTTTACTTCATCAGTGAAGTGCTTTCCGACACCAAGACGAGGTATTCGCAGATGCAGAAGCTATTGTACGCCATCGTACTGACACGAAGGAAACTTCGCCACTACTTCCTCGCGCACCCAGTTGCCGTGGTATCCTCGTTCCCCTCGGGGAGATCCTCCAAAACCGAGAGGCCACGGGAAGAGTGGCGAAGTGGGCGGTGGAGCTCATGGGCGAAACTATATCATTCCTGCCCCGCAAGGCGATCAAATCCCAGGTCCTAGCCGACTTTGTGGCCGAATGGACCGATACACAGCTACCCCCCGCACCCATCCTGGCCGAGTGTTGGACCATGTATTTCGATGGATCCATGATGAAGGCAGGCGCGGGAGCTGGTTTGCTCTTCATCTCACCCCTCGGGGTTCACACAAGGTATGGCATCCGGCTGCATTTTCCCGCCTCCAACAACGTCGCAAGAATACGAGGCGTCTGGTCAACGGTCTCCGGATCGCGGCGGACCTCGGAATCCGACGGTTGGAAACCAGAGGGGATTCGCAGTTGGTCATCGACCAAGTCATGAAGGCCTCGGCGTGCCACGACCCGAAGATGGAGGCGTATTGTCGGGAAGTGCGCAAATTGGAGGAAAAGTTCCATGGGCTTGAGCACAAGCATACGCCGAGACGCTACAACGAGGCCGCGGATGAACTGGCCAAGGTCGCAGCAACCCGAGGTACCGTTCCCCCGAACGTCCTCACCCGAGACCTCAATAAACCCTCGGTCAAGTACACCCCCTCGGAAGTACCCTCGGGGGCTCACGAGGGCGGCACACAACAAGCCACACCCGGCTATGGCGGTCGACCCAGTCCAGGGCACTGGAGAAAACCGCTGATGGAGTACCTCACCCGAGGAGAGCTACCCGAGGACAAGACCGAGGCTCGCCAGTTAGCCCGAAGGGCGAAGTCCTTCACACTGATTGGAGAGAAAGGGGAACTCTACAAGAGAGGAGCCTCGGGAGTATACATGCGATGCATACCCTCGGCTGAAGGCCAAGAATTGCTCGTTAACACCCACCGCGGGGAATGCGGTCATCACGCCGCCCCGAGGACTCTAGTCGGTAAAGTCTTCAGGCAAGGCTTCTACTGGCCCTCGGCGGTGCGAGACGCGAACCAAGTCGTGCGTACCTGCAAGGAATGCCAATTCTACGCGCGCAGGACGCACCTCCCAGCTCAAGCACTGCAAACCATACCTCTTACGTGGCCATTTGCAGTGTGGGGACTCGACATGATTGGGCCCCTGAAAAGGGCGCCCGGAGGACACACTCACGTCCTAGTCGCCATTGACAAGTTCTCCAAATGGATCGAAGCCCGAGCCGTGGTGAACCCTCACACAGGGGAAACGGTGAAATTCTTTACGAATATCATTTCCCGTTTTGGAGTCCCGAACTCCATCATCACAGACAACGGAACCAACTTCGTGGGGAAGAAGTTCCTCGACTTTTGCGACGACTATGGCATCCGAGTGGATACCTCGGCCGTAGCTCACCCGAAGACCAACGGTCAAGTGGAGCGTGCCAACGGCATGATCCTGCAGGGGCTCAAGCCGAGGATCTTCAATCAGCTAAACCAATACGGGAAAAGATGGTACCAAGAGCTGCCGTCGGTTCTATGGAGCCTTCGAACGATGAAAAGCCGAGCCACGGGGTTCAGCCCTTTCTTTCTAGTCTATGGGGCTGAGGCAATCTTGCCCACGGACATCGAATATGGGTCCCCGAGGCTGCGAGCCTACACTGAGCAAGGCAACCAGCAGGCGAGGCAAGACTCCATTGACCAAGTTGATGAAGCCCGAGACGTTGCGCTCCTGCACTCAGCGAGATACCAACAAGCTCTGCGCAAGTATCACGCCAAGCGGCTGAAGCCTCGGGAGTTCCAAGTCAACGACCCCGTGCTCAGGCTGAAGACAGACAACAAAGGGCGTCACAAACTCACGCCACCCTGGGAAGGGCCTTATTTCATCGCCGAAATATTAAGGCCCGGGACCTACAAGTTGAAGAATGAGAAGGGCAAAGTCTACTCCAACGCACGGAACATAGAACGCCTACGCCGCTTCTACCCTTAAATTCTCGCACTAGAAGTCAAACATCGTGTTTTTTTTTCACTCAATAAAGATCTACATCTTTTACGAAAAAAAGTGCTTCTTGTGCAAACCTCAAGGGAGTCTTAGCCTCGGCCCAAAGACAAGACTAAAACTCCTCGGGGGCTACATGGGGGACCCCCCGGGGACCCCTCTTTTTTCAAAACTTTTTCTTCAGGGAAAAAAGTTTTCTCTCGCGCATACTCGAATTAATCGTTTAAGTTGCGAAGGTCGCAAGACGCACAAATCCAAAGCAAGATAACCGAGGCAAGCGGATCGCCCCTAGTGGCACCCGTATGGGACTGCCCCGGTGGCGCCCACGGTTACTATCTCGCGAGCGGAGAAAGCAAGCGACCCGGCCACACAATAAACGAGAGATTCGGGAACGCAACCTTAAAAACATGAGTGCACCCGCCAAGGCCATAGACCGGGCGGCGCCATTGTTTATACACATCCATCTCACAAGCTCCAATCTTTTTTTCATGCAAGGAAGGATCGGGGGCAAGGGAGGCCTCATCTACTTGTGCCTCACGGCCGGCCGACGAAGGAGGCTTCGGCACGAGCAACGCCCCGGCGGCTGCTTCTCCCGAGGGTGGCGTCGGACCCCTACGCATCCTCGGACATGGCGTCCACCATCTCCGTGTCCGCCTCGTAGGTGGACTCTATGGGGGAGTACGGGGACACACCTCGTCCTCAAAAACGCCAGGACAGCAGAGTCGCGGCGCCATCCACAAAGTTATATAGACTTTGGGTCTTGGCGGCATTGGCGCATCCCCTCTCGGCGGATCAACCTCCTCCTCGTCATCGGAGCCGAGGAAGAAGCCCTTCGACACACCGCCCGGCGTCTTGGACTCCATCGGGAAGTGGGAGCAGACCACCGCCAGGCATGTGCGAATGCCGTTCCGGAAGGCGCTCCGGAGCTCGGACCGAAGATAGCCGCCCCACGGCGCCGCTCGATCGCGAGCCGTGGGACCAACCTCTAGGTTGTCCGCCCCAAAGCGGCGAACGGTCGACAGGCATCCTCCAGCCCCGGTATGACTTCGCTCTTGCTCCAGCCCCGGGCAAGCGTGGCGGCGTTGTTCACGGCCCGGTCCGACCTTCTCCGCCTCCGCAACGCCGGCAAAGATGGCATCAGCAAAACGGTAATCAAGAACGGAAAGCTTACCGAGGATAAGGACGCACCGGCACTTCGGCCGCCCGGCCAAAGCATGGCGTTGTGCTCCTCGGCGATCGACGACGAAGCCGCTCTTTCTCCTTCCTAAGGGCCTCGCCCTCGGACACCAACTCGCCGATGCAGTGTTCAAGGCGTCGCACATCTCCGCCGCTGTCAGTCGCCTCCTCCGGGGACCGGTCCCGCTCCGTCATGGGCCTCCTTCAGAACCTGAAGGGACCGGGTCCGAGCCCTCAAAATCGTGGCTCATCCCGAGCCATGTCACCGCCATCTTGCTAGACTCGGACCGGCCTTGATCGGCTCGGCCTCCGGGGTCCGCCTGGGACTCCCTTTCTCGGCGAGGGCAGCAAGCCGGGAGGTCTCGCTCTGGGCCTCGATCAACTTCACCCGAGTTTGACCAAGGGCGTTCCAGTTCAGACGTTCCGGTGAAGGAGCTCGGACTTCTCCCGGCGAGCGGCGGAGGAGAGTCCGCAGCGACAATACTACTCATCAAGACGCAAGCACAAAGGACATGCAAATGGGGATGGCCATCAAGATACTTTATCGCGTCGACTTCCGCGAGACGGCCGGTTATGGTCTCCCCGATCCTCGCTAGGCCCTCGGCGCCCACCGACGGATCTCGCTCATGGGTCCTCCACTCCAAGACCTCGGGACGATCATCGACAACCGCGGCAGCAGGACCCCCGGGCATTTCGCCCAGGGTCAGAGGCGGACCGCCCCAGCGAGTCAGCTCAGAGGGATACATCTCCCCCACCGGCAGCTCCCCGCAGCCTCCGGGAACCCGGACCCGATAGAAGTCCGGGGGCCCTCGGAGTCGACCACGCACCGTCCTCGTCATGGCCGAAGACGACGCCGCCAAGGGGCCGCTCGAACCCGGACACGTGGAGCAGCCGGAAGTCGGGGTTGTACCGGCTCGTGCGCCCCAGGGTCGCGAGCGCCGAGCAAGCGGAGACGGCGCGTCTCGCCGCGTCGAAGAGCTCCTCTTGCGAGAACTCCCGAACAAAGGGGACCGCCTCCCGGGGTGGGCGGCGGCACGACCTCCTTCGGCGGCACTTGCTCTGGCACCGAGCTGGTGTCCCGTGGCGCGACCGAGCTCTCCGTGTCGATCACCATCGGCTGGGCAGCCAACCCACCATCGCCACCATGGGTCTGTACCGCCGAGGCGCGCCTCGGCGGTCGGGTTTGGGACCGACCCCACTTGGGGCTGGGGGCCGGCACCACAGAGGACTCGACGCAGGCCGCGAGGCATCTTGACGGACGACCCCGGCTCCGCGCCGGCGAAGGATTGTGCACTAGCCTTTAGGGCCTTCTTGGGGGGAGAGCAACAAGCGGCCCCCGTTTCCTAAAGTCAAGCGCACGTCAAAACAAGGCAACCATACGCCGTAAGAAAATCAAGATTGCAAAGGCAAAAGGAAACTCACGAAGCCCGAGGGATCGCCCCTCGGCGCCGACGAGGCTCGGGATGGCTGCGACCTCGGCGTCCGCACTCGGCCACTCGCCGTCTCCCCCACGACATTCGTGACGCGTGCGGGCCGGATCGGGGACGGGCCGTAGGCCGATCCCCCCGAACCGTGCCGCGGGCGCGGGGTACCCGCGATGGGAGGCGTCGACTCCTCCCTTCGAGCCTCACCCCGTGACGCCGAGGTGCCTACATGGCCGACGCCAATGGTCCCGAGGACTCGGCGGAAGAGCCGAAGGGCGCACGGGTGTCGGCGAGTCCCCGACGCCTCGGGCTCGGGCTCGGGCTCGTAACGAAGCCCGACTCGGTCGGGAGCCCCATGGCTCGGTCTATCCGAGCCGCCATGTAAATCATCCGACGAGTTCACGCAGCTGGTCCTCCGGATCCTCGCCCTTCGGTGGTCGAGGTGTCGGGTGACTCGCGCCCGCCTCTGCCGCTCGGCCCGACGCTTCTCGCGAGCCACGTTTCTCTTCTTCTTCTCCTCCTTCTTCAACGCCGCCTGCCGCAGCGCTCGTTCGAGCACGGTTCGCCGCGGGCGATCGGCATCCAATGCCGGACAGCGAGAATGGAGTCGCGGTAGTTCGACGGCCCCCGGGGAAGAAAGAGTGAGAACGCCATGGCGACAATGCACCGAAGCAATGCAAGGACACCGAAGTCAAGAAGCACTTACGTGGAGATATACCCCGGTGGGCGCATGGGGATCTCAGGGATACGTGTCGGGTGTTGGACCCCAACGCATCCCTCACCCTCTTTTGCCAGCCATCGTGGAAAGCGAAGGCCCGACATCCGCACGCACCAAGACCGGCGGCCTCGGGGGTCATCCGGCACATGAGCAAAGGGCGAGCCATCAACGGCAACACCCGACGCCGATGGAAAGCGGCGACCACGGCAAAGAAAGACATTCACGTCCTTCCTCGGAGCCGTAGGACCGCCCGCCTCGAGGCCCTCCAACCGATGATGATCCTCCGAGGGGGACCCCAGTTCTACTTCTGCGGGCGATGCTTGAGGACACGCCCGGTGTACACGGGAAGCGCGCGTTCGCTGCTGCGGAGGTAGAACCACCGATCTTGCCACCCCTTGTTGGAGGAGGTGAGCTTGGAGATGATGTACCCATCAGCTCGGTTCGGCTTCGTCTGCTCCGAGCGGACTTGGAGCGCACAGCCTCCAACGCGCAGCGCCCTCCGTGGTTGGCCCTGCGCAACCGAGGCGGTGGTAAGGTCCGCCTTGAAGAACCACAACCAGAGGTCCCAATGCGGCTCGATCCCCAGGAATCCCTCACAAAGGGTGACGAAGATGGCGGCCTGGGAGATCGAGTTCGGGGGCAGATGATGAAGCTCGATTTCATAGTAGTGGAGGATCGCCCGAACATTCGGCTTACAGGGCATTCCGCTTAAAGACCCGCTATAACGCTCACCGGAGCACGGACACATTCGGCTTACTGGGGCATTGTGACGTGTCTCCCCTCCCTCCTCCCTTTCAGGAGGGCGACAGAGGAGCGTATGATCAAAGTCGAGGAGGCTTGGGTCGACCTTGCGCACATAAGCGCGGGCCTCGGGCTGCCCACGCAAAAATGAACAGACTCCGCACAAATAAGCGCATTTAAGAGTCATTTCAGTCTTGCCCGCGGCGAGATATAAAAAGACCTCGAAGGAATCCGCCCATTCCATTCGAGGCCCTGGGTTACACCTAAACTGAAGATGCGCGCAAGCACCCATTGTAGACAAACCACCCCGAGAAACAACAAGGCGAAGGGGAACGGCGGAACCCCGGGCGAGTCCTCACTCGCTCGGGGGCTCGGGCTACCGTCGGGACCTAAATATTGGGCCCCGAGACATTCTCCAAGCGTGAGAATCTGGCCGGCCTGCCAAGGCCCAAGAAAAACCTAGCCCGCTATCATCCCGCACGGAGGGACGGCCCGACGGGACGATGGACCAGGCCATGGAGCCACGACGGCTCACACGACGACGGAATCGGCCTACGATGGTTTCCTGAGGACGGCCCACAAAAGCGGCCCAAATGGAATCACCACAACGCAAAGAGCTTATTACGCCACGAAGGACAAGGTCAAGGACCTCCCGCAAAACAACGAACCATGACGTTCCACGCCGACAAGAGCCTAAAACCATGGCTCGGACTCGACCACGCATCTCCGTTTGGGTCCGAGGCCGGGCCTAGCTCACCGACCCCGGAGAAATCTCGCTTGGGCCCGAGGGTGGCCTAGCTCACCACCCTCGGGCGCAAAACTCCGCCCGGCCGAGGGAGACCAGCTCTCCATCCTCGGGTGAGGCAGCCCAACTAGCCCGCCTAGGGTCGCCGACCCTCGGGCGTGGGAGGTTCCGTCCCGAGGAAGGGGAAATCGCCGCATTCAATGCGGTCAGACGGCGGCGGCGAGGCGCCAGTGCCATCGACACGCCCAGCCAAATCGAATCGCCGAGTCGTCTCCCCAATCCGACCGATGGGACGCAAAGCTGAACCAGTGACATGTTACGCCACCCCGCACGGGAAACCAGAATGACACATGTGCATTTCGCAGCACCGTCAAAACGCCATGATGGGCCGACCCACCGGGCACTGACACGCATAGCCGGCGACCCGGGACCGGCCCTCGCCATGTGGGTTGTGAGGACGCCTCACAGGACCCCTCGGGGCCGCGCTGGCAGGACGGCACGTCCACCATCGGATCGGGACGCGTGTCTTCGTCAAGCGACATCCAAGCCGGCCGACCCTCGGCGGCGCACATGCAACCGTGCAGCCTCGGGAATTAGCCACCTAGGTGTCCACCGGTGTAAACATTATCTCTCCTTCTCCTATAAAGGGGGGGAGTAATGCCTCATTAGAGAGGATTCGATTCGATTCGAGCCCGCTCAACTCCAGTTCACACGGAGGAAACTGCACACCACCACCACCATAACCACGATCGTGGGGCTTGAGACCCGCGTCTCTCCCCCGCGGCGCCCCTGTAGCCCCCTACCGCAGGCTCACCTTTGAGCGAGGTAACACGAGCAGGACACACCCCCCGCCGGACGTAGGGCCCCGTTGGCCTGAACCGGGATAAACCGGCGCGTCCCGTGTCCATCTTGCGCTTACGCCATCGAGGGAGGGGCACACGGCTTATAAATTCTTTATTGCCGGCACCCGAGGCACCCACTGTTCCTCGAAACGCCGACGGCCAGGCCCCCTCCATCTCCCCGGGTGGTGGCGACGATGACGATGATGATAACAACGATGATGGTGGCCGAGGTGCCAGAAGTCCTCGTCCGAACCCACCTCGAGAACAACCGGGGAAGGAGAAGAAGGCGGCAAGACACCCCTGTTATGGCTCAGCGAGAGAACACCTTCTCCTTGTGGTGGCAACGGGCTCGCCGCCCCTCCCACGCCGTTCAAGCGCCCAATGCTCAAGGAGGTTTCAGAAAATTTGACAGGTATAGCAAAAAATACATGGCTGACTTGTACTGCATTGGGGGCTAATTAAGTTCAATTCACATGCATAGGATTGTCAACACCGGCTCATAGCAGTCAGAAGGATGATGATGTCGAATGTCCCCCCCAGCGCCGAAGAAGAAGCTATCTAAAGAAGATGAGGAAGTTCTTGCTATGACCAACAAATTCTTAGATGATGTGGACATGGCGGAGCTAGCGGAGCAAGAAAAGAACCTCCGATTGGCTAAGAAGAACCCGAGGGCTAGATGATGCTAATCTAAGAACTTAGCCAAACATATTACGTATGCGTACGTAGCTAGATGATGCTAACATACATCTCCTTCTGTATAGGAGATATGCATCACCTAAGCGAGGACAATGGTTCAGCCTGGAATGCCCAAACGTCTTTGAGCTTGGCAAGTTCATGTTGCCCAAGGGCCAGCTACTCGAGGACGAGGCGTGGGACACTCGGAGGTTCCACATATTATATGAGCATGCAACTAAGCGAGGGGTGTCGGAGTTTCATTTCAGGGTTCCCAAAGAGCTCTTTCACTTGGACTTCGATATTTCACTTTGCTTTTTTAGGCTTCGGCGAAATGTGGCGGTTGCTACGGCGCAAGGACCTCGACCTCTCCGTTGTCACACTCTTTGCTGCGCGTGAGTTTGTTTATGCATTACCCGCTCGTACACCACTAATTATAGCACTCCTCCTATAATGACATGACGACATGTGTGCTTGCAGGATGCAAGCATGGATAGCCCGAGAGATGAATGAGCCAGTTGTGTGTCTATGTCCACCGTATATATGCAATAAGGAAATTACTGGATATTGGCTAGAGAGCGTCCGGAACGAAGACCTCAGGAAGTTGGACAAGAAAGCACAATATGAATACATGAAAACCAGGATCGATAAAAAAGTTAGAGAGACGGCAGACTACATCTATAAGTGCATGAAGAAGGTCAAAGAGGAGGGGAGTCTCATTGGGGCCCAACATATCAAGTAAGTCAAAAGGACACTAGGTTAATTATTCAATACTTTTATTTTTTGAACACTTGAAATCTATATCTAATCAAATATAATGGTGTAGCCTGGACGGTGTATTTACAACAAATTACACGGGCCTTTGAATTACTTGGGTAATCTTCCCTCGGGATGGATGTGCCCTTAGGATGGACTCCTTGAAAGATGTGCCAAAAGGCCTCTATAAGCATTTTGAAGAGGCTCTACAACTGTAAGTCACGATACTTCTATATTATTTCATACCACACACAACATACATATTAAGTTTGACATACATAGTTGTTAACACTCTTGGATTTCATACTGGGGCTTACAAGGATTACTTGGCCGACCCCAATTCAATCGATCGGAGGACCAACATACGCAAAAGGGTCCATAAGGACAAAATGAAGATCAGGCGAGATTACCCGGTATGTAGCATTACTCTCGTTTGCTCGTCCATATTGAATGCTCTCATAATATTCTAACCATTTTCTGGTACATATATCGTGCATGCGGTGCCCTAAGCAGCCTGCAGGCACATCCCTGTGTGGTTTCTATTCTTGTCAGGTCATGAGGCACAGTGACGTGTACCGTAGTACCTGGCATGAGCTGAAGAAGAGAACCACAGAAAATTGGTGGATGAAAGACGCCGACAAGGACCTTACGTTCAGGGATGTGGTTGCCGACATCTGTAGGGCCGTCACTGACGACATTGTGCAACCTAGCGGCCACTTCTTCGACCCTGAGAGCCAGCTTGCTAGAGACGACGGGTTATGGGAACTACGGGACTGGAGGAATAAGTTAGACATGAGAGATTATAGGTGGGGTGGCCCTTTTGATGATTAGACAAACTCGAACGATCAAGTTTAGGATGGTCACCGGTCTCTTTAATTTGTAACTTTTAAACTAAGTGCTTGAACGTGAAAACATGTGACTTGAATATATGTCGAAATGTGATGCATGTTCAAGATTTATGTAAATATTATCTGTTTTTATTATTTAATATGTGGTTAACATCATAATTTATAATTTTATAATATTTACGATTTTTTATTAATCTTGAATTAATTAACCGTGGCGGTTAAATAACAAAAACCACCATGGTTAATTCATTAACCATGGCGGTCATCTAAAGACAACCGCCACGGTTAATCAATTAACCGTGGCGGTTTTTGTTAAATAACCGCCACGGTTAATCGATTAACCGTGGCGGGCGAGGAAACCGCCACCGTGACCTTAGCTGCCACGGAAAACCAAAAAAACCGCCCGCGAAGTTCAATCCTGTAGTAGTGAGGGGAGGGAACCGCGGTGGCCGGCGTGGGAACTGGTGGCGGCACCTCGAGGAAGGCGGCGGCGGCAGCACCCTCACCCTTGACAAAGCTGGAGGACATGGCGCCGCGGATCCAAGGGCGATTTCTTCAGTCCAGGCGGCTAGCTACCCGCTCGCCCTTTCTCCCCACCGGTGCGAGTGCGCCGCCCGGATTTTGCGGCTGGTGCCATCGGACTCACTGCCGCCATTTCTCCCCACTGTTGGCTGATCTGAAACCCTAGCGGGCGGGCAGTGTGCAGGGAGCGCCAAAATCCAAAGACGACCGTCCGATCGAAATAAATGGACGGTCCACAATCATTTGGGGTACCGTAGCAAAAGCCATATAGTATACAATATCACGCCAAAGGCCTGCTATCGCAGTGGTAGCATTGCTAGAGGCACTCCCCCGAGGTCCTGGGTTCGATCCCCCTCGGGGGCGAATTTCAGCTCTGGGGTTAAAAAAAATCCCCTCGCTCACCCCAGGTGCCAAAGCACAGGTATGGTGATCAACCCATCTTACGGGTAACGTCTCCCTGTGTGATGGGGTGAGGGTTCGGGGTTTTCTCGCCGGGTGAGAAGGTGACTTCTTCTCATTTAAAAGCTGCGGTGGCAGTCTTAACGCCCCGGTTGAGTTTTTTCATAGTATACAATATCACAAATACCGGATTGCACATGTAGAAGAAAAAAGAATCATCGGCTATGATGAGTTTTCCCAACAGGTATACATTGCACACAATAATATATTTCCTCACAGTTTTCTCATAAATCACAAAAAGAGAAAAACTATTATGTCCCAATTGTGTACAAACATACTAATATCGCTAGAGATATTATCTATGTTGATGTCCATCATTTCTGGCGATATTTAGCTGAAATCGCTGCAGAAATGAAGCTTGTTACCAAGGGCCAATAGACCATTGCTCCTCGGAGGATGATAATGCGCGCAAAGATGAGCAATGCCTGCTTCCCCATTCGAGCATACAACGCTCTTGCTACTGCGCGGCCCCGCATGGGGTCCATGAATCCGCAGAGAGACACAACGGACGCCACCACACAGATCGCAGTTGCAGTCATGTAAGCTACCGGAGCCAGAGTCACGTATAAGCCTAAGGCAAAGGCTGTGCCCAGGCTTGTGACGGAACCAAACGCGAAGAACATGGCTATGTCGAAGTGCCAGATGCGCACCGGGACATCGACGATGGCTGTCCCAGAGTACATGAGGTTGATGGTAGCCATGCCGGCGCAAGCGAACGCCAGAGAGAGTTGGCGGCGATGAACGCGTCAAAGACGTACCTCCCAGACAGATTTGGCTTGCCATTGTCGCCATAGTCTCCAGGTAGAGTGAAACATGCAGCAAATGCCACACTCGCCATGAGCACTGAGCCGAGCCCCAGAGTCTGTGTGGAGCTTGTCAGTTTCTTTTGATTCTTCCTTTTCATCTAGTGGCTTAATGTACTGTTTTTCAAAGTGATCCATTCGACGGTTACCGCGCTTAGCATGACAAAACTTTAATGCGCTATTGATCAAGAATCTGGGATTCTGAAAAGAAACAAGTATATGCTATCAGTATTTTATTCAGTCACATTGATCACTCTTGCATTAATTAATTGTTAGCCTGCCTTTGATGGCGGAATGCAGGCCGGCCTGAAACAGAGAGAATTTTATATGGATGAATTAATATATATTATATATGAATGAATGAATGTACTTACCCATGAACAAAAAGACCCATCACTAATGTTTTTATCCGACAGGTCCAGAGGAGTTTCCCCATTGTTATTGGTTATATTCAAGTTGACCTGCAGGTTCTCCAAGAGCAAGCAAAATATGTCCTGAAACCCAAGTTCTACTGCCAAGTGTAGTGCAGTGTTCCCATCGTTGTCCTGCATGTTCCAAATCCACGACAGCGACGGAGTTTTGCAAGCATGCGAGGCTACATGCCATCGCTTCTTCTCGACAGCAATGTGGAGGAAAGTTCTTCCTCTAGTGTCACGCAGTCCAGCGATGTTGGGACACTTGTGAAGGAATTTCATAACGGCCTTGTTCGATCCTATGGAGGCAGCAATGTGCACTGGGAATAGCCCTTCATTATCTGACTGATACATTGGCGCTAGATTGGCTTGCAGCACCTGTTCGAACGGCATGCCTGGATGCCAAATACCACTAATCAAGGGCGGTGGATCCAGTAGTTTACAGGTTTTGGGCGCAGCACTGATGTTGCAAAATGAAGCGGTGTGCTCCCCTTTTCATCCGCTTGCGTTGTCAGGCCAATGTTCCATCGCAGTAGCATTCTTGTCATCTCTGCAAATGACGAAACACTTCTTGTTAACTGCCATATTCTATTCGACGGCTACCGTGTTTAGTTGGTGAAATATATTGGGTTCGGCTACTGTAGTCCTTTTCGTTTGTATTTCGTAATTATTGTCCTAACATGGACTAACTAGGCTTAAAAGATTCGTCTCGCACTTTTCAGGCAAACCGTGTAATTAATTTTTTTATTTACCTACATTTAATGCTTCATTTATGCGTCAAAAAGATTTGATGTGACAGTCTTGTAGAACTTTTTAGGTTCACTTTTCACCAACTAAACACCCTTAGTAGCTAGCTAGGTTTCTTTTGTGTATTTTGACTGAATCGGAGGAGACTAGGCCAACCAAAAAAGGAAACTTCAAGAGACAAAGAAAGAAAGGACACAAGGACAGTTACAAAAGATTTTCTCCATAAATCAAAGAAAATTGAAAATTTGGTCTTTGCCCTAAACCAGCTTCAACTCTTTCTTGAGCTAGTTTTAATTTGTAACCAAGCAAACAAGAACCCTATGCAAATATAGGCATTAACTATATATGACAGTAGTCTATCAATTGGTAAGCTCTAGATTCTAAGTGCCACACACACTGAATATACATCCGTCAACTTGTTTCTAAGGCTACGTTTGGATGTAGATATTAAGCTGCCCAAATTGAATTGGGTTCTAATACCAAATTAGAGTGGTATTGGAAATGGGTTACAAAACCAATTATGTTGTTTGGATGCATATTATATTGCTAGTTGGAATCTAGTAACTAGGCAAATACTGAGTCATGTTTGGATGTACATGTCTTCTATACCACACTCGCAATCTGCAACCTAGCCCTCGCGCTGCGCGCCTCCTCCCATCGCCGGCGACAACCTGTATGGACCACAACATGGTGGAGCTGAGAAGGAGCTCCCTCTCTGCAGGCCCTTGCAAATCTGAGGAGAGGACCATTGTGGCGGGGAAAAGGGATCCGAGGAGGGAGCTCGACGGGGGGGGAAGGTACTGCTGGAGTTGGGGAAGAGGAGAAGGTCAGAGCTAGGGAAGAGTTGCCGAAGCTGGGGAGGAAGAGGTGGTCGGAAGTGGGGAAGGTTGGAGCTCGCACGGAGAGGAGGCGTCGCGCGGAGTCGGGGCTCGCTCGAGAGGAGGTGGCCTGTGGCGTCGGGGCTCACACCGTTGCAATGCAGAGAGGAGGCATCGGGTCGGGGCTTCTCACTCGAGTCCAGCGTGGGGTAGGGGTAGGCCAATTGTAAGGGGAGGCGAAGAGCCCAATTCCACCCAACACAGAGGTGTGAGTCTTGGTATTGGAAGAGCCCAGTTCTTGTTATAGTCCAATACCAAGATATTGGAGTTGTAATTCCATGTATCAATACCAAGGACATCCAAACATCGGGGACCGAGCCATAGCTCGGGTTGCGTGGGTGTGGAGGCTGCGGTTCGGTATGCTTGAACTCGTGATTTCCCCACCGGGGAATAGTAGGTTTCTTTTCGATGACGTGCGTCATGTGCGATGCCCAAAAGACTTCAGATATCTCTCAGCCACGTGTAAGTCTCTTCGCATGCAGATGTAGGTCTAGCTTGCTCACTAGGGGTGTGCGTGCATGTGTGAGTTTGTGTGTGGTGGTGCGAGTTAGTGCGTGGGTTCGAGATACTACAACTTCGTGCCCGTCATGTGCGAAGCCCAAAAGACTTCGGATATCTGCTAGCCACGTGCAACTCTCTTTGTATATGTGTAGGTCTAACTTGTGCACTAGGTGTGTGCATGTGTGTGTGAGTTTTTGTGTGTGGTGGTGTGAGTTAGGGCGTGAGTTTAGATACTACAACATGTACTTGCGAGTTGAGGCAAAAAAAAGGACATCCAAAGAGCAGGATTTTGGAAACCTATTTCACTTCCCAATTCCTGGGCTCCAATATCTACATCCAAATGGTGTGTAAGAGAATATGATTCTTAACGAGAACCTTATTGCAATATAATTAGAAAATTATATGTAAGCTTGTATAGTTTAATTTTCTTGACAGCCAAGAGATGGTAGTTTGTTTATTTTGATTAAGTTGAGGTGTTCATTCTGATATTTTACAATGGTTGGAAATACTTCCCAACCCCTCCCGATTCCTTTTCTTAGTTACAATGTTCGTCAATTTATTTTGATTAAGGGCAGTTTAGTCTTTGCGCCACTCCCTCTCACGCGGTCGGGCGACAGATCCACCGACGGACCTGGTGGCGCCGACCATGCCGTGGGACGCAAATCGATCCGCCATGGGTGTCGACGGAACCGGTGGCGGCAACCGACGCCTCCTCCTCCTCATGGCGCATGGAGAATCCAGCTGGAGCAAGGCAAGGGCAGCCCGATGCGGCAAACCCCCAAGACCGCTTGACTAGTACCGGCGGCGGCTCGACAGGGAGGCGAGCGATGAGGATGAACTTCGAATGAACCAAAAAAAAAAATATTCATCTAACTATACTACTTTAATAATTTGATCATATCATAATTTTTTTGTTCCAACTGTAAATGTACAGTTTTACCCTCGGTTAAAAAATAAAACTACAAAAGGCAATTAACACCCATTTATTTTGGATATCCAAATAGCACAAATTTTTTAGAGGCGTTGGGAGGCGTTACGTCTCATATGGCCCACATGTCATAGACACAGGAAACCTCAGGGCGCCTCTCCAACCATTAAAAAAATTCTATTAATAAACTATTTTATATCAACAGTTATTTTGTACACATAGATCTTCGCCCCCAAATTCATTCATATATAGTTATTAGTAAACTATTTTAATAATTATTAATATGCTTCGAGCGCTGCATTCATAGTGGTTGATGTCGAGCGCGTGTGAGCACATCTCTAAAGTACACTTTCTATTCAAAATTTAAGTGAATTGCGATCTTTTACAAAAGAAAAAATCATAGTACTTTGCAACATATAAAGAATTTTCTGTCGTTGTGGAGCTGAAGAGTGTACAAAAGATCGCAGGTTTTTGCATAGAAAATTAAATCTAATATCACGTTGTTTTTGTACTGAAAATGTAAATTTCACGTTTCCTAGCTAATGAATTTTTTCGAAACTCAACAGTACTTTTTAAGCAACACATGTTGACCAAATGAACAATAAAGCATATACGAATGTGGTACCTTGGCCTCGAAGAACAGCAGCGTGCAATGCGTTTTGCCCATTAGGTCCAGAATAAGAAAGATTCCCATCACTCATGACATACAGTGACGTGGCAATGTCGAGACGTTCTAGCAAGACGGCCAGATACAATGGCGATGTGCCTTGTTTAGGGAACAAAGCCAGTTCCGAATCAGCATCCATCAGAAGCTCGACTGTGTGCTTGCTACCATGCCGGACGGCGTCGTGCAAGGCGGTCTCCTTCTTCCCATTCTCCTTCCTCACAACTTCCTTGAGCCTCTCTCCGCTGCCGCCATCGTCCTCGCCGCTGGCCAGAGCGATGAGACGAGCGACCATTCTGGGCCTCCCAGCTCGAGCAGCACAGTGCAGGGGTGTGTCACCCCTGCTGTTCTGTGCGACCAGGAGGTAACTGGCCGTGCGGTAGGCGATGTCGGCGCTCCTCAAGAAGTCGTCGCCGTCTCCACAGGTAGCCAGCACATGTAGTGCCGTGTCGCCATCGACGGTGACACCCTCCAGAAGCGGTGCAGCAGCAGGAGGCCACGCCATCGTCATCGCCGTGTGATCGGCGCCTTCTTCGACGTCAGTCGTAGCTTCCGGCGGTGGCGGCGGGCTTGAGGTGTCGCCCTCCAGCAATTCAGTGAATTCTTGGGTTGCCACGGCATCCACTGGTAGCCCGTGATCTTGCCTATTGAGAAGAAAGCTCAGTGCCTTCCAGGAGCCAAAGCATGCTGATACTAGCAGCAAGGGATTCATGGAACTCATTGCGGTGCCCACTATACCGAGCCTCTGCTGAAGCGAGCAAACTACCTTGCTAAGTAATATTGTTGGGTGCTAAATGTTTAGTATGCTAGTGAAGGCCTATATATCTCAACACCCCCACCCCCAACCCACCCAAAAAGAAAAAAAAGAAGAAGAATAAGAGGCGTCACTTTTGATTGCGGCAGGCTCCAAGCATCTGGTAAAGTTTGTAGACCTTTACACTTTTATTTCTTCTTGTGCTAATGGGTTTGTCTTCCTCAGCTTATGTATGTTCGTCGCTCGGCTTGTGCAGATACCTTTGTATATATATGGTGCTCTTTTTAATACAATAGGTTATAGGTAGCTCTCGTGCTAGTTCCTTAAAAAAAATTGTGGAGCCCTAAGGCCATCCTTGGTAGGAGTTTCATCTCCCAGTTTCCAACGTCTTCGTAACTTTGAAATACAATAATTCAATTTTTATTTTTGAAAAATAGCATGTTCTATGCCATTATCATCCTTGTTATTCACTTGCCAAGCTACAAAATATCAAGATTTTTGAGCTCTCTAGGTACCCCTTCCTTACTTATGAAGTTAGGTTTCTAAATTCTTTTAGGAAAAATATTTAAAGTTACTATTTAGGGGTGTGTGGTATACCACTTAACAAGTTTAGGGCCATAGAATGCATCTTCAAAGTTCAGGGGCATGTGGTGTACCACTTAACAAGCTTAAGTGTATTTTTAAAGTTCAGGGCCTACGTACGTGACACGCGCTTACAAGTTCAGGGCCTGTGGTGCATTTATTAACCCTTGCCCGAATCTTGTGCTTTTTCCTTACTCAGATCTATGAAACTTCTTTTTAGCTGTGGTTGGTTCTTATACATGATAAATTTCTGTTGCCAATCCATGGGAGGGACACAATGCAATAGAGAAGGAATTGGATGGCTAGGCTACCGAGGACGAGGATACGTAGCTGCGACTCCTCCCACCAGAGTGCACAACACTCGTGGGGCCTCTCATATCTCTCTTTCCCGTCTCTCACACAAACAGGTCATGTAAATATTATTGTCATAGTGAGGGGTCCACACTCTGGACTACCTAAAATCATGTGTGATTGGTTGCTTGCACTAGTCCTTGCAGGCAGTAGGGTTAGAAGTACATTAAAGGCGAACCGACAGTGATTGAGTTTTAATTTTCACGAGGTTAGCGGCAGACCGGCATTGCATGAAAAGCTGGTCCGTCGTTGCTGGACAACGTGGGATACGTGAAAAGCTCTCTCTCTATCTGTTTCAGGAAGAGCATCACATCACACACCACATGCAAGCACATGTGTCAATCAAAAGTTACAAGAGGGAGTGAGTGAGAGGAACAGAATGCAGCGTATGAATCCAGGAATGCATGAGAGCATCTCCATTCTCCAGGCTCCATCGTGCCATTTGCAAAATCTGCAGCGTGTCACAGCGTTCGACGCATGCGGCGTGGCGTGCTCAAGTCTCTCGAAATAAAGCATGCACTGGAAGTTATATAGTGCAAAAAAAAAAAAAGAAGGCATTGGCAATACTTCAAAGTTGCAGATGCTGATCCGGGACACGAATCTCTACAACGAGAGTCGAGGCAGTCAGGCAGCCGTTGGCGCGGTCATTACAGCAAGGTTAATAATAGAGCGAAGTACTTAACTATAAATCAATTTATTTATAAGAGCTAAGCTTTACAATAGTTGTCTCCTTCTGTCTTTCTATATATTTTTTTGTTGAATATTTAGTCATTTTATGACACGCCTTAACCCATAAATACAATAGAACGAATGCTAACATAAGCAACTCAATAGCATCGCTAGTACATGATTTATTTTGCGTGGCACACCCCCAAAACATATCGTGGCGGGCTCACCTTTTGCCCGCTACAGTTATTGGCTGGTTGGCCAGGTCAGCCACATGCCACGAGAAATCGATTTACCGTGGCGGACAACATAAACACGCCCGCCATGGAAAGTGCAGAGGCCCAATAGGCCCAGGTCGAGGCCCGATAGCCATCTCTGGTATAAAAGGAGTAGTTAGGGTTTCTTTTCCTCAGCTCCCTTTCTCACTCAGATCCTCTCTCTTTTCCTCACTCGGTAGCGGTTGAGCGGTCCTCTCTCCCTTCCCCACTGCCCCTTTGTGTGCGCCCTTCTCCTCCCCACGGTGGCCACCAGCCCTCCCCATCTCGTCACGCCTCCCCTTCCCCTTCCCCCATCTCTCCTCTTGCCCTCGCTGCGCCTCTCCCTCCCCTGGACTGCCACAAGCGGGCGTGGTGTGGCACCCGGGCGGTGTGCAGCACAAGGAGGAGCGGCACGGAGTAAGGCGATGATGGCGGCGGCGGCGCCTCCCTCTCCCGACGGACACCACTTGCCTCCTCCAAGGGCGACAAGATCGGCGAGACGTGACGCTCCCCGTGGCGGATCGGTGGCACCCGGCCTCGATTCGGTGGAGGGGCGCGGCGTTGGGCTCGTCCGTGGCGGATCCGACAGCCCAGCGAACTTATCGGCTCCAGCGGCGGCGGATTGGGGCGAATCCGGCGGCGCCCGGCCTCAAGGCTCGCGGATCGGTCGATTCGGCCTCGGTCGGGCCCCCGGCGGGCGGTGGATATCCCACAGCGGGACGGACTAGATGTAGGACCAAATCCAGAAGTTGGCAGTGGACTACTAGGTTCACTAGGCTTCCGGGCCCGAATGGGCATTTTTTAATTAAAAAAATGTTTACCGTGGCGGGCGTTCCTAACGTGCTCGTCACGGCTCGTCACGGTTAATCCCGGATTAATGGTGACCTTGCATCGGTGACGGGCTCTAATGCCCACCTCGGAAAACCAAACCCCCCCCGCCACGAAAAAGATACATGCAGTGGTGCATTTTCACATTTGTTACTAAACCAAGTAATATAAATCGTGCATGCAACAGCTGAACCCATCCGGCCGACACGAACCAAACAAAAACTGGGAGCAAAGGAATCGAGCTATTAAAGCGGCAGCCACAACCAAACACCAGAGTCAACTACCCCCTCGGAGCTCCCCCACCCCCGCCCGTCCCACTGCGGCGGCGCTACCCGCGAAGGCGAAGGGCACACACAAAGTTTTTTTTTTTTTCCTTTGGTTTCGTTTGATAGAATGATACTTCCACGCAACGCTTAATCATTGCGGATAATCCACAGGGAGCAGCAAAAGTCCACGTCGTGAATAGAGACTATAATGTAGGGTGTAGTCGTAGGCAAACGAGATATAAGCACCACGCTTACACGTTGTTGACCACTCACGCAAGGTACCATCAAGTGAGCGCTATACGACTCTATGCTTGAATATAAAGACAATCTAACTACACTAAGCATATAATCATAATAAACATTGAAACATATAACTATAAATATAATCATTGAGTAGATCAAAGTCATAACAAATATGTAGCTAACAAAATACTTACAGAATAGATATAAGAGAGAAGTCACGAGAAGCTCTTACCTCCACAACTTCTAGACGATTAGGAATTCAAGACAAGCTTGCCTTCCTCTAGAACTAGCCTAGATAGCTAATGCTCTAATTTCGGTGAGAACTGAAGGGTCGAGATAGGGACTGGGGGGAATAGTCCCTTTTAAAAACTAATCGCACCGGCTAACCTAAACAAATGCGGAATTAAACTTATCGGTCTAGCCAAGACTTCACCCCTCTAACTAAGACTCTAAATCACCTCACAAAAGATCCTACACAAGAAGAGTGAGGTGACAAGCCTAGCTTGAGCTCCTAATCAATTCTAATGCAAGGTCACACAAACCTAAGCACTAGTACTTTCAAGCACGGGTGAGCTCCTATACAATTCTAGTAAGCACAAGCACAAAGCCCTAAGCTCACTAGATGCACAATAGACAAGGCAACACACGCCTAACCCAAAGGCTCAAATTACCTAGCTACACAAGCTAAGCAAAGTAACTAAACAATCTACACAAGCTAGATAGTTACAACTATACTACTCAACCACAAGCACATTGTATATATGAATGTAAGAACAAAGCTTGTGATGAAGAGATTGCAAACCACCGCGAAGTGTGGACACAAGATGACACCGGAGATTTTTTACCGAGGTCTCGGGAAGCTTGCTAACTTCCCCCTACTCCTCGTTGTGTCGACCAACACTTTAGTGGTTCCACGGTTTGGCGAATCACCCAGTGATGATCCTCAAGCTTAATGGCCAGTGCCAAATCCCACAGTGGGAGCTCGATCGAGTCCCTCACACAGTGTGAGTCCTCTAGCCAATCCCTCAGAGGGTACCGTGTGAACCCACACACAAGTGTGGTAGCTCAATGACACGCTCCACTAGAGTTGCTCTTCATGATCCCCGCGAGGTGAGCACGAACCTCTCACAATCTCTTCTCCGGAGCACCGCACAATCTTCTTTGCGTGCTTCACGAAGTCTCTTACCACCAAGCCGTCTAGGAGGTGGCAACCTCCAAGAGAAACAAGCACACCGGCTTGCAACACGAACACCTAGTGCCACGAATGCGATCTCTCAACGCAACGCACTAGAATTCAATCTCTCACTCAACCGGATGAACGATATCAAGCATATGTGAGTGGGAGGGCTCTCAAGCACTCTCAAGCATGGACACAAAGTCCCCAAGGTGCTGAGCTACCAGCCAAAGCCGGCCACCCCATCTATTTATAGCCACAAGCCAAAATAGAGCCGTTGGGGTCAAACTCGCGATTTTTCAAAGGCGCGGGGCGCGCGGGCACCACCACACAAACCGGCCAGCGGTTGAATGTCGTGTACATCGCCGGCCAGCGCCCGGGCGCATCGCGCCGTACGCGCCGGCGCCGCGCGTCGGCGACCCCGCGTGACACCCTCTGCGGACTGCGTCCGACGCAGCGGCCGGACGCGCCCGGACGCCAGCGTCGGCGGCGTTGACCACCCGTTGTCGAATTTCAGATACACAGCGTCGGGCGCCGGGACCGATTTTCACTTTGCGTCCGCTGGGGTGCGCCGGACGCGTCGGTCGCGCAGAACCAGCCCTTTTACACAATGCGACGCTTAAAGGCGCGCGGGGGCGGCGTCCGGCCGCAGCGTTAAAACCACTGTTTCATCGCGCGTCGTTTCTAACTCTCCACCTTGCTACCCAACAAGTATACCAAACTTGAGCATGAGGAATAGCAAGGTTTCTCCACCACGAAGCATCCAAAGCGCAATAGAAAATAGACATATCATTTCCCGAAAGCGCTGAATCCTGCCTCGCAAGCTCGGCGGGAGGATGAGCGGTTCCCAAACCCAACTCAACCCCCGCATACAACCGGCTGCCTTTGCAAATGTGCCAACACCACCAAGTGTACATCACCATGTGCAAGTGTGTTAGTATTTTCACAATCATTTCAAAGGACGGGGTTAGCTCTCCGCGCCACTCGATCCTAACACAACGCGAAGTTAGATCACACAAGTGGCACTAGATGGCAGATATGCAAACAAGTTTGTCCCTCTTGATAGTACGGCCATCTATCCTAAACCCGGTCATAAACTTCTCTAAGCTCCTCATGACCGCGAAATGAAATGCCCTATAGGTTATACCTTTGCCTTGCGCATTTCCATTCCCGCTCCATCTCTTCAAGTGCCGATGCAACACATGCACCAACACGATCAAGAATGATATGATCCATTTCATATCATCACATGACCTTCTTGGTCCATCGATCTTGACCTCACTTGCTCTTCACCGTTAAGGCCGGTCCGTCGGCACCAAGTCCCTCGACTTGCCCTTCACACTTGCAACCGGTCCATCAAGCCAAGCCTTGTCTTGATCTTCACCACCTTGGTCACATGACTGTTGGTATAAATTAACGCACACGTAAAAAATCCGCAAGCGCACGGATACCGATGTAGCTTTCACCGGGAGTATTCCAAGGTATCGATTTCCACGGGAACGCGTGAAGTGCACTAATCAAGGTAATAAGTCGCCCAAGGATAACTATGGGTTTGTGGGGAGAGAGAGAAAGTTTCTAAGGCTTCTCTAATAGATCTATGGATCAAAGATACTTCAAGATTTATTTATTATGGGACATCAGAACACTAGCCACAGAAAGGGGTGAGAAAGGGGCTAGGAAGCTCCGACTACGGTCCTACAAACACCAATCCAACGTGGTGGAATACGTTGGCCGTCAGGGCTGTCACCACCACAGGGCTACCACAAACTATCCGTGGAATTAGGTGCAATTCCAGGTAACCACTAGACTAAGCACCACGCCTAATCTAAAGATTACTACTCTAGCGTTGCAAAGACTAGAGCACTTGATGCAAGCGAGAATCTTAATAAATAAAGTAGAAGTAAATACTGAATGAAAGTAAATAGAAAGCTTAGAATTAATAAATGAAGAACCTGGAGATTCGTTGAAGACGAACTAGTTGCTGCAAGATTACAATGTTGATGAAGATCCGACAAGTCCGGCTCTTCAACTCTCTCCTCTTCTCTCTCCTTGATCTAATTACAACTAGATGAACTAGTTGAACTAGATGAACTAGATGAACTAGATGAACTAGACAACTAGACAACTAGACAACTAGACAACTAGAGGGATCTCTCTTCTAATTGAAACCCTAACTTTTGCTCTCGTATATAACTAATGAAAGATAATGAGAGAGATAAGCCTTAGGGTCGAGCCTGGGGCTGCTTATATAGTCCTTGGCGATGAACGATGACCATTGGATCAAACCGACCTTTGCAAGTAGATACAACCTCAAGGTCGGTGGTAAACCGACATACAAAATCGAGGCCGACATGTGGCCCCACCGGGCGGCCGCCCTAGTTGGCACCGGGCGCCGCCGGGGTGGCATGCCACCTTAGCATCCCGTTTCTTCTGGTGTCCTCTGGTACCTTCTAGAATGTTTTAGTCCACTTTTCGGATTGAGTTATTTCACGGTCAAGTCTTGTCATCGTATGGGATGTATATTCCGAACTTTCTCCATTCTTCTCGGCATTTATCTATTAAGTCCCTGGAAAGTCACAGAATACCAAAACTCGTGGAATTATGTCAGTAAAACCCCTGTACTTATGTTGATATTCATTTTATGCCCTTATTTCATGTTTAGTTGACTATTAATATTATGCTATAACAGGTGTCAACAATGACTCCATGTCATGTCTCGTGTGCAATAAGCTCCTTCATTGCATCAACCCATGTGAACTAATCTCCCGTGTATAATCTCAATCACACATATTAGTTCACCTAATTGTTGACACTCAATTACCAAAAACCACAAGGGACCTTTCAAGAACTCTAGGGCTTAGGATCTTGATGACTTGATGATCAAATGAATTGTGAATTGGAATTATGAGGCCACGGCAGGTGGTCCCGGTTATATAGTCCCGTAGGATGCACCGGAGCCCTATAACACCCGGTTTTAAGAACAAAACCGAATGAACACCATATGTGAGCCCTGGAAGTCAAATATCACATATAGCTACAAGTAAAGGTAGTATCAATTCAATAATGCTTAAATATAACGAACATAATATAATAGACAATAACCTTAGCTAGCGCAAATGAAAAGACACTGATCTTTTGGTGTAGCCTCCACAGGGGACTGACTCACTGGGTTGATCACAAGCCTAAACTCCACCGAGGTGTGGGGAATAGCAAGGGTGAGTCCATATCGAACTCCGCAAGCATAGCGAGGGGTTTCATGAGGCTCAAGAGGTCGACATCGGTTTAATCGCATTTCGCTTTTAATGTTGGTCACAATTTTAAGCTTAAGCATCAAGGATTCCCATTATCCCAAAATATCTTGATTGAAACAGCAATAATCAACAAGTAAATCATAAGCAATGTAACATAGATATCTCCAAGGTCGTTCATGACTGTTGACACTTGTTATAGCATAATATCACTAGTCAATTAACATGAAATAAGGGCTCAAGTTAAAGACCAACATAAGTTTAGAGGTCTAACTAATATATTTCCACAAGTTTTGGTATTCTGGACTTTCGGGGGACTTAATGGATAAATGCCAAGAAGAATGGAGAAAGTTCCTAATATACAAGACATATGATGACAAGACTTGACCGTGAAGTAAATCAACCCCGAAAAGTGAACTAAAACACTCTAGAAGATACCAGAAGACACCGAAGAGACGAGAGGCCGAGAGGAGACTCGACCGGGCGGCCGCCAGTGGCATTTAGCCGGCCGCCAAAGCTACAAGCATCTAATCCGGCCCATCTTCGTAGGTCGGTTTGTAACCGACTTTGAGGTTGTATCTACACCGTTGCCAAGGTCGGTTTGATCCAAGGGCTATCGCTCATCGCCAAGGACTATATAAGCAGCCCCGTGGTCGACCCCAAGGATTATCTCTCATTATTATTTCATTATCATTCTGAGCAAAAGTTAGGGTTTCAATTAGAAGAGAGAGATCCCTCTAGTTGTCTAGTTGTCTAGTTGTCTAGTTCATCTAGTTCATCTAGTTGTAACTAGATCGGGAGAGAGTAGAGGAGAGAGCTGAAGAGCCGGACCTGTCGGGTCTTCATCAACTTTGTATTCTTGCAAAGAACTAGTTCGTCTTCAAAGAATCTCCGTGTTCTTTATTTATTATTTCTAAGTATCTAATTTTAGTTCTTACTTTACATTATTTCTTGGATCTCTGCCGTATTGAGTGCTCTAGTCTTTAGATCCGGATTAGAGTAGTAAATGGTAGTGTAGACGTGGTGTCTAAACTATAGTTTACCCGAGGTTGCGCTCAATCCTACGGTTAGTTGTGGTAGCCCCAGGGGTGACAGCCTGCCGTGCCTTTGTAATCCACCACGTTCGATTGGTGTTTTCGTAGAGCTTTTGGCAGCCTTCTCCCAACTACCTTACGTGGATACAGGATCACCAAAGAACTCTACCGAAGTTGTTCGCGGGGTTCTACCCAAGCTGCGACCACAAACAACTCCCGTAAGGCAATGGAAGCATAGCTACGGTGACTTCATTTGTAACTAGGATAGAACACTAGTCGAGGTTACCTTGTTTAGAGTTCGGGTGTTCGGTTCCTCTACGGACAACCCTCTCTCAGTATCCGACTAGGATCGTGAGCGAGTTCCTTGGCCTCTTGGACTATAAAAGGCGGCCAAGGAACACCTCATAGAGGAGAGCACGAACACACAGGATACAAGCTTGGCTACGACACTGCCGTAAGCTTCATAGCCGATTTCCGGCCGACCCCATCAATCAAAAAAACAGCTCACGCCGACCGGACGCGAAAGGTCTTTACTCGATCCCCTCGAACGAGGGCCCGAACCAAGATAAAAACCCCGCTCTCCATGTCACCGCGTAACAAACCGCCGGGCTCCGTGTTCGCCGAGGCCCAACAAACCGCCCAGTTCACCCGTGCGGCGTGCTCTCGGTCGTAAAACATCGACACCGCGCGCTGTAGGGCTCTCGCCGAATTTCAGCACGAGTCCGCGGACCACGACATCATGAGTACATCGGCGAGAAGGACAATCATCTTCGGATCATGGGCTTGCGAGATCGACGACAACGGCGAAACTCGAAGCTGCACCATCAAGGAGCCCCAGGCCGAAGAACCAGAACTCGTCGAGAAGCTCCAGAATCGACGATCGCCGAAACAGCCTCGAAAAAGGAGAACAAACTCGAGGCTTGCTCGAAACCAACAAGGAAGAACCCAAACCCAAAACCAACTCGGGAAGGTGGACTCCACTGTGGCTCACATACGGATTTCGAAGGCAACTCGAAGCACGACTCCAACCCTCGCTTAGATAAGGGAAGCT
Organism: Hyparrhenia diplandra; assembly: GCA_015847255.1. Taxonomy (NCBI): domain Eukaryota; kingdom Viridiplantae; phylum Streptophyta; class Magnoliopsida; order Poales; family Poaceae; genus Hyparrhenia; species Hyparrhenia diplandra. Next base: position 1,053,970 of record JADLZK010010174.1, read on the forward strand.
ACTCCAACTCGGAAACTTTTTTCAGCCATCACTGCTCCCACTCGGAGAAAGAAGGCGAATTCGGATATAACCCTGGACACCATTCCAGGTTACCTTTTCAGTTTCCTACAGGACTACGCGCGAACGCAGCCGCGTTCGCGTACTCAAGAAGCGCCAAGACAAACTCAAGAGAAGATTGAGATTCCTTTGAGGGGCCGCAAAGAGGGCTCATATTGACAAGAACCCCGGAGGAGTGCATCATCCATCGCCAAGAACCCTCGACAAAGCCAACCGCCGACAACGGAACGACCGGGAGAACCATCATCATAAGGCTTATCCCAGGTGGAAGGAGTGGAGGCCCAAAGCTACGACGACCAATGAAGTCTTTATGGTGACTACGGCTCGCACCCGCTTACCCGACCGAACCACCGGTCATCGATCAACTCGACGAAGGCCTATCCAACATCTCGGCGGACGAAAGAACCCTTGAAGACGAAGGAGAACACCAACGTCAGGAAAGGCTAAAAAAGAACAAGCTGAAGGGAGGACGCCGAATTAGGGGGCAAACTCGCGCATGCAAGCCCCGAACAAATATCGCCGATCTACACGAATATGAGAGGCTAAAATCTGAAAAGAGAAGCTCAAGACGATCAACGAGCAACCCGAAAGGCTACAAGGGTTGATTGACCGCACCAAGACTGCCATCAGCCTGAATGACGAAGAGAGACTCATCAAGGAGGCACTGCAAAAGGCTATCCAAGAAAGAGATCCCAGGACGCCGCAGTCGAAGGCAATCAGCTCTCATACTCCAAGAAGTCGGTCCAATGTCTTTGAAAGGCTGGGAAGGCCAGAGGGTTCCAACAACTCCAAGCCACCCCGGAGGGATGGTAGACAGTACCAGAGACCCCCGAGGGGAAGCCCCGCACCAAGACCAAGCCTGCGAGAAGAAGTCGCGGAGTCAACATATCGACATACTGGAACTTATCCAAGAGGAGGAAGAACCTTAGGAGGACTTGAAGAAAGAGCGGCGGAAAGCTACGACAGGTTCCCTTGCTTCGCTGAAAGGTTGCAAGAAGTCAAGCTACCCCCAAAGTTCAAGCCTTCAAACCACTCAAAGTACGATGGGAAAACAGAGCCCAGACAATGGCTCAGAGTCTACTCACAATCCATTGAGCTGGCTGGAGGAGATGATGACGCAAAAGCCGTTTTCTTTCCCATGGCCCTAGAGGCTCTACCGCTCCAATGGTTCGACAAGATCGAAGAGGGCTCAATCCGATACTGGGAAGACCTACAGAGAGCGTTCTGTAGCAACTTCGCAGGAATCATCCCCCATCCTATTACCCAGGCTGAGTTAAAAAGCCCCAAGCGAAGCCGGGGAGAATCCCTGAGAGATTACTACCGAAGGTTTGGGGAGATGAGATCCCAAGTACATGACATCACCGAAAGAGAAGTGATAGACGCCTTCGGCAATGGGATTTTCTCAAGATGGCAGTTCTCAGATTTCTACAAGGACAACCCGAGGACTAACGGTCGGTTCAAGCCCTCATTGTTGAGAAGATGATCGGAGCTGAAGAAAGAACTCGAGATCGCTTTGCATTTAAAGAACTCGAAGCCCCGAAGAAAGATCAGAACAACTCTCAACAGCAGAAGAAGCGAGGACCAGACAATACTGTCGCAATGGCGGAGAAGTCAAAGAAACCTTACAAACAGAGGTTCAACAACAACAACAATGGCGACAGGAACAGAAGCAACATCAAGCTATAAGACCTACCCTATATCTACCACCCTGGAGCTCCACACACGCTCGGAAACTGCACCACATTCCAGGAGAAATACAAGGGAGAAAACAACTCTGCTCAGAAGGGAAACAATCAAGAAAACAGAGAAGAGGCCAACGAAGAGCCAAAGACAGGGGATTTCTAGAAAGCAACGAGATCCTTGAACGTCATATTCTCTGGAGTACCAAGTTCAAAGAGCAAGAGACAAGACAAGTTAGCACTCTGATCAATCATGGCAGCAGAACCCGCAGTACCACGCTACCTCAATTGGTCCCAATACCCAATTCAGTTCACCAGGGAGGATCAATGGACAAGTGTGGGCAACGCCGGCCTATATCCCCTGGTACTAGAACCCACGATAGCTGGAGTGACCGTTACCAAAGTGTTGATCGACGGAGGAGCTGGATTGAACATCATATTCTCAGAAACACTGGACAAAATGGGACTGGACCTCTCCGGGCTAATCGCTCCTTCAAGCACTCCCTTCTACGGGATAGTACCCGGACGAGCAGCCATACCAGTTGGACAAGTCACCTTGCCAGTCACATTTGGATCTCCATCAAATTACCGGACGGAGTACATCAAGTTCGAAGTGACAGATCTCGAGTCACCATACCATGCCATTATGGGAAGACCTGCTATCGCAAAATTCATGGCTATTCCACACTATCCGTATCTTCTACTAAAGATGCCGCACCTTATGGGGTTCTTTCCATCAAGGGAGACCTCAAAAAGCTTTTGAGTGTGACGTACAAGCCGTGGAAATCGCAAAACAAGACAGGGAGCTCTTGGGGAAAAAGGAACTCAACCAGATGGCAGAAGATACAAATCCAGAAGAACTCGAGATACCGGCCAAGAAGCAAGCAATTCTGATTCCACCAGAGGAAGCCGACGTCAAGCACATTGATCTGCAGACAAAGCGATCCATCCAAGATGGCGATCATCGGCGCCCACCTATCTCCAAAATAGGAATCGGCGCGCCACCGGCTTCCTAAGGCAACACAAAGATATATTTGCCCCGAAGCCGGCGGACATGCCCTGGCGTACCAAGGAGCCGGGCCGAGCACGTAATTGACATCAATATGGGGTCCAAACCCATCAAGCAAAGACTAAGGAGGTTCTCACCGTAAAAGAAGGAAGCCATCAAAAAAGGAGATCGCGAAGCTACCGCAGCCAGATTCATCGAGAAATCCTACATCCCGACCGGCTTGCTAACCCTGCCTCGTTCGAAAAAGAACACCTCCGACCTGGCTAATGTGTGTGGACTACACGGACCTAAACAAGCATTGCCCAAAGGACCCCTTCGGGCTACCAAGGATTGACCAGATAGTGGACTCTACAACGGGATCGGCTCTACTATCATTCCTTGATTGCTACTCAGGATATCACCGATTGCACTAAAGAAAGAAGATCGAGCAAGACCTCTTTTATCACCCCCTTCGGTGCCTCTTTGCTACAAAACAATGTCCTTCGGATTGAAAACGCCGAGCAACGATCAAAAGAGCGAGATAGACTTGTTTAGGAGAGCAGATTGGCAAAATGCTGAAGCATACGTAGACGACGTGGTGGTGAAGACTAAAGAGCCAGAAACTCTGATTCAAGACCTGGAAGTGACTTTCAAGAACCTCAACAAGTAGAAATGGAAGCTCAATCCAACAAAATGCGTCTTTGGAGTACCTTCGAGACAGCTATTGGGTTTCTTGGTCAACAACAGAGGCATTGAAGCCAGTACCAAGTAGATCAAGGCAATCAACGAGATGATACAACCCCAAAGCGTCAAGGACGTCCAGAAGCTCACAGGGTGCATGGCGGCACTCAACAGATTTATATCCAAGCTTGGAGAGAAAGGGCTACCCTTCTTCAAACTCATCAAGACAAAAGGAGAATTCAAGTGGACAGAGGAAGCAAACGAGGCATTTGAAGAACTCAAGCAGTACCTTACAAATGACTCAAATCCTAACACCTCCAAAAGATCAAGAAGAACTCCCCGCTATACATAGCAAAGAACAAATACAAATGGTTAGCTCAGCAATCATCGTAGAAAGAGAAGAGCCCGAGCAACCCAACAAGGTCCAGAGGCCAGTTTACTACGTGAGCGAAGTTCTATCTGAGTCCAAGGCTCGATATCCTCACGTACAAAAACTACTCTACACCATACCGATCACGTCAAGGAAGCTACGACACTACTCGACAAATACAAGATAACAAAGTGGTAATCGATTCACCACTAGGCGACATCCCGAGGAACAGAGATTCAACAGCCGAATATCAAAATGGGCAAGAGAACTCTGGAGAATCGAATCTAGAGTTCACCCCAAGAAGAGCAATCAAATCCCAGCGCCTACCAGATTTCATCGCGAGAATGGACAGAGCTCCAACAACCCATATCCGACGACATCAAGAAACATTGGAACATGTACTTCGATGGATCGTTGAAGCTAGGAGGAGCAGGAGCCGGATTTTATTCATATCTCCGTAAGGAAGACAACTCAAGTATGTGCCGCAGATCATGTGGCAAGCTACAAACAATGAGGCGTAGTATGAAGCACTCATCCATGGCCTCAAGATAGCAAGAACTCGGGAATAAAGAGACTACAAGTATACGGCGACTCAGCTTGTCATCAATCAAGTCAACAAGGACTGGACCGCACAAAGGACAACATGGGCCTCTATTGCGTTGTATACGCTAAGCCGAAAAGAACTTCCAAGGCCTTGAGATCCTACATGTGCCGAGATTCGAACGTGGCGGCAGACGTGCTAGCCAAACTCGGATCCGACAGAGCCCAAGTCCCACCGTGAGTATTATTCGAAGAGCTCTCAAAACCATCCATCAAGGAGAACCCGTAAGAAGACAACATGGAGCAATCAGCTCTAAACGGAGTAATGATAATCTCTCTAGGTCGAAGAACAACTCCCCTGGATCAAGACATCATAAACTTCATCAAAAAAAAAGACACTACCCCAAGACAAAGCCGAAGCAACCAGGATCTTGAGGAGAAGCAAGAACTACGTACTCATCAAAAACAAGCTTTACAAGAGAGCAACATCATCAGGAGTACTACTCAAATGCATAAGTTCAAGAAGGAAAGGATATCCTCCAAGAAATCCACTCGATGCTGTGGGAACCACGCAGCATCAAGAACCCTCGTGGGCAAAGCATTCGAATCAGATACTACCGCCAATGACCCTCAAAGATGCACAAGAACTCGTCAAGACGTGCAAAGGATGCCAGATGTTTGCAAGACAAGCACATGTTCCAAAGACACAACCTGATTTGCATACCACCATCATGGCCTTTTTTGTGCTCGGGACTGGATCAAGTCGGACCACTTAAAAGAGCCAAAGGAGGATATGAATATATCTTCGTCGCCATCGACAAATTCACCAAATGGATAGAATACAAGCCATTGGTCAACTACGCTCCAACAAGGCAGTCGAGTTCATCCAAGAGATCATGCACAGATTTGGGATACCCAATGGGATCATCATCGACCTCGGATCACCGCTCACGGCAAAGAAGATTCAAGATTGGGCACAAGATCGCGGGCATACGGATAGACTCACGCCCCGTAGCACACCCTCAAAGCTAACGGACAAGTGGAAAGAGCAAACGGACTCATCCTGGCCGGACTGAAGCCAAGACTATATGAAGAATTCAAAGACTACGGAGCCAAGTGGATTGAAGAACTCCCAAAAGTTGTGCGGGGCCTAAGAACTCAAATCGCCAGAGCAACGGGCTACTCACCCTTCTTCCCGACTGTGGATCGAAGTCGCCCTACCGCCAGACCTCATTTGGAGCTCTCCAAGGATCGAGCAATTCAAGAAGGAGAAGGAGAACGCATAAGAAGACTAGAAATTGATCGCGGTGGAAGAAGTCGAACAAACGCCATCCTCCGTAACGCAAGATATCCGCAAGGACTCGGAAGGCACTACGACAAGAGCACACGCCCAAGAAAACTCAACCCGTGAGATCAAGTACTCAAGAGAAATCAAAAGACGGAAGGCAAGCACAAACCGCCAGCCCATGGAAGGACCATATATCGTCAAAGGAGTATCGGGACCAGGAACCTACAAGTTGATGACAATGCAAGGAGAAGAAATCAGAAACTCTTGGCACATAAACAACTCGAGAAGGTTCTATCCATAATCAGAGGAACTCAGGGCAACATAAGAGAAGCAGAACGCAATAACAACTCTCCGATACTTCAAGAAGAAGAAGATCAAGCCTGAGTAGAACTCTGGACAATCAAAAATGGTCATCAAATACGCAGCCACCGTGCACCGCAGAATGTAAAACAAGTGCCTACAAAGTGAAGCCGCATGCCTCCTATGGGAGAAGAACAAAACAACCCGAATTGGCACTTCGCAAGAAGAAGTCGACCAACGTAAGGCAAACCCGACCACCGTAACGGAAGTCAAATTCCAAGGGTGGAACCACGCGAAGTCCTAGCTCTGGAATAGCGTCCACACCTTAAATCCTAGCGGAAGATCGTGAACTTTGACTCTTGAAAAAAGAGGACGTTGGGATCGGCCCGTCTAGGTCGCAGAGGCCATCAAGGGTCCAGAAAGCACCACTATGTCCAATGACGGCGGACGGCCTTTCGAATCGGGCGTGAACGGTGTAGTGTTGTGAAATAGAAACCCATCGTCTCACACAAGTCTCTCAGAAAGCAGAGCAGCCCAAACTAGGCAAGGTGGATTGTAGTGTTATGAAATAGGAACCCAACCATCTTGACATTCGTCAAGCAGATGCACTTAAATGGGCCTGATCGAGAACCCTTCAAGGGACGTCATGCGATAGTCCACCTGGACTCGCATGGGAGAGCCCTAGCCCGTAAGAGGCAACCCCGAAGTTAGAACAACTCTTTCAGAGCACGACTCCATCAAAATACACCAGCATGTTCAAGAAAGAACAAATGCTAGAGGGCCTAAAGGAGAAACCTAACGGCCTGGAGTAACCCTCCGAACAATCGTGACAAGTCTCAGAAGAAGACACAAGTCACACGCCAGAGGAAAACAACCCTGGCAAAACGGGGGACGCCCCAACAACAATCAGCAAGTCTACGAAAAAGACGAGCTGACTCTTCAGAAGAACAACTCTGAAGACCAAGAGCAAGACTCTATCACCTTCAGGAAGTCTACGAAAAAGACGAAAGCTGACTCTTCGTAAGAACAACTCTAAAGACCAAGAGCAAGACTCTATCAACTTCAGCAAGTCTACGGAAAAGACGAAGCGACTCTCTTCAGAAGAACAACTCAAGACCAAGAGCAAGACTCTATCACCTTCAGCAAGTCTACGAAAAGATGAGTGACTCTTCAGGAAGAACAACTGAAGACCAAGAGCAAGACTCTATCAACTTCAGCAAGTCTACGGAAAGGACGAGCTGAATCTTCTAAGAACAACTCAAGACCAAGAGCAAGACTCTACAACTACTATCAGCAAGCCTACAGAAAGGACGAGCTGAATCTTCGAGAAGAAACAAAGACTGGATTTCAGGAGAAGAACTTCAGAATTACCTTCAGCCTAAGTCTACAGAAAAACAGACAAGACCGATTCCTTCAGAAGAACAACTCAAGACCGGGGGCAAGCCTCTACAACTATTCCCAAAGCTAATCTGCAGAGAAGATGAGCTGACACTCCAGAAACAAGAAATCTGGAACCAAGAGCAAGACTCCTCTCATCATGACAAGTCTCAAGAAGAAGACGTAAGTCATTTGTCGAAGAAAATAACCCCGACAAACCAGAGCATGACTCTACAACTACCATCAGCCAATTCCACAAAAAGGCGGGTTGACTCTCCAGAAAAACAGACTGGATTTCGGGAGAAGAACTTTAGAACTACCTTCACCAAGTCTACGTAAAACAGACCTATGAACAGGCTAGCCAACGCGCCAAGGAAGATACAACCCAAAGGCGCACAAGGACAAGTTCCTATGATACCTTCAGCAGATCTACAAGAAGACAAGCTGACAAGTCAGAAAAACAGCCCTGACAACTAGAAGCAGAACTTCAATACTACAAGCAGCCGGATCTACGTAAAGGCAAGCCGGATCATCACCAAACAACACCGGTGTCACAAAGAAAGGACTCCAAACAACTCGGCACTAACCTACATGAAGGACATAAGAGCCGGAAGCCTAAGGAAGAACTCTAAAGGCGCAATCTAAACAAGTCATCTGAGGAAAACAACTCGGAAGACCACATCAAGAGCGCATGTAAGACAACCGCAACAAGTCCGCACGTAAGGCAGATCGAGTCATACAAAAGTACAAGTACAAAATGGATAAAGGAACATATATCTTTATTCAACATCATGATGATTACAAGGCTACATGGGAAACAACTCCCTACAAGATACAAAGAAGACTCAGATGCACGGGGAGCTCAACAAGAACTCCCGCGTACAAGATACAAAGAAGGCCAGAAGCCCAACAACTCTGAAGAGTACTCCCGAGAAGGCAAAGAGGAGTCCGCGGTCCGGGAGCGCACGAAGATAGAGCACCGGGACTGCTTTCCAAACTCCACCAAGCTGGCTTCAACCGCCAAGAAGAAGATCCCTCCATATCTCGACCAAGAAGTCAAGACCCTTGCACGGGAGCTCAAAGCACCAAAGAGCGCTAAGAAGACCACGGAGGAATCAAAGATCGCCACGTATACCGTAAGCCTGAAAAACCCGTATCAATACACGGGGGAACCAACGGGCCACGAGTTCCAAAGTTGCCGGCCTAGGGAAAAAGAACCCTCGCCGGCACAACACCCCGAAAGGAGCAAAGTACCGCAAGAGTACGGACACGGCAGTTCCTCAAAACTCAAAGGCAAGAAATGAGAAAGATAACCCCTTGAACTAGACAAAGACAGTGCTATCCTCTCCAAGAAACTCGAGCCGATGGGCATCATGAGGATCAGACTAGCCGACCAAGAAAGCACCTTAGCCCTACTCAAGCTAAGGAGCAATCGAAGTAGATCGCCCCACTCATCATCAGAGGCCAGCAAAGTGGGATAGGACAACAGAGCGAAGGAAAACTTGATCGCAAGGCATCCCTTTCCCACCGCTAGCCACGTCCAAGAGTGGAACCACCGCCGGAGTAGTCCCCTTCTACTCCGTTTCACAAGACAACCCTCACTCACAGAAGAACCCTAGAAAGGCTAAAGAAGACGCCCGGGGGCTGATCCAACTCACTCAAAGGCACCGACATGGATCCAAAGCTCAGAACGAAGCTTTTTTCTACGAGAAGGGAGACTGACTAGAGGAAGAAGAAGCAGAGAAGGAGAAAGATACCGGATCCTCAACGAAGCAACATGGGGCATATTTATAGGCGGAACCAGCACGCCTATGGACCAAGTCCACGGGAGACGAGGCAAGCACCAAAAAGGAGCGGTCACCTCAAATCACGCAGAAGGGAATTTATGGCAATGATCGCCATGCACCGACGTTTCGAAAACTAAGCGCAAAGAAAAGCAAAGATCGTGACTCCCGTGACCACACGGAAAAAGAGAAACGGTCAAAATCCCGGAGAACATGAAGAACCTCTAAGAGCTCTATATACGAAGAGAACTCTTAGATGCTCGGGGCTGTAGGATACCCGGGTCAAGATTTTTTCAAAAGAGCTCCGACGACGAGAAGAACTCAAGACGGAGGAGAAGAACCCAAAGACCTTCCAGCTCTTTGTACCAAAAAGCAAGAAGCTCGGGGGCTACACCCTACGGGTGCACTTTTTTCAGCAAAGTGCACACCATATGAAGACTACAAGGATTACGTCAAGACCGCGCCCGAGAAGAGCAGACAGCTCTCACGACTCAAACCTGAGATGCTCGGGGGCTAACAAGGCAAGACTCTCCTTTCAGGGGAAGAAGAGCCCTGGCGACGATAAGAACTCAAAGACGGAAGAGAAGAACTCAAAGTCCTTCCAGCTCTTTGTACCAAAAAGCAAGAAGCTCGGGGCTACACCCTTCGGGTGCACTTTTTCAAAATTGCACTCCGAAAGATGATCTTGAAGACCATATCAAGGCCTCGCCGAGAAGAGCAAGATGACTCTCATGACTCAACCATGAGATGCTCGGGGCTTGTGGATACTGTGGATCACCAAAGAACTCTACCGAAGTTGTTCGCAGGGGTTCTATCCAGCCTCAAGGCCACAAACAACTCCGAGTAAGGCAATGGAAGCATAGCTACGGTGACTTCGTTGTAACTAGGATAGAACACTAGTCGTTACCTTGTTTAGAGTTCGGGTGTTCGGTTCCTCTACGGACAACCCTCTCTCAGATCCGACTAGGATCGTAGTGAGTTCCTTGGCCCCTTGGACTATAAAAGGCGGCGAAGGAACACCTCATAGAGGAGAGCACGAACACACAGATACAAGCTTGGCTACGACCAAGCCGTGAAGCTTCATAGCCGATTTTCTACCGACCCCATCAATCAAAAAAACAGGCTCACGCCGACCGGACGTAAAGGTCTTTACTCGATCCCCCGATCGAGGGCCCGAACCAAGATAAAAACCCCACTCTCCATGTCACTGCGCAACAAAACCGCCGGGCTCCGTGTTCGCCGAGGTTCGAACAAACCGCCTGGGTTCACCCCGTGGCGTGCTCTCGGTCGTAAAACATCGACACCTTCTTCCCAGTCTTTTTCGAGTTGGAAAGGATCTGTTGTTCAAGTAGATAAAGTATAGTGAGCCTTTAATTAGATAAATCCACTTAGAAAACCCAAAATCCTCTCTACCCATTTTATCTATCTTTCCTAGGACGATCCTAAGTCTTCTAGTACACTTCACGCCCTCGTGAAAATCGATACCTTGGAATACTCCCCGGGTGAAAGCTACATCAGTATCCGTGCGCTTTATGCGGATTTTTCTGTTTATGTTAATTTATACCAACAAGCTTTTCTGGCGCCGCTTCGGGAACGGTAGCTATGCTAGTTTAGAACCAAGTTCGTCCTTTTACCCTTTTTATCTTTTTATCACTACCCTTACCACATGGATTTCACTCCCATCTATAAATTCTTTGCTCCAAAGGGCAACTTGTTGGAGCCTCCACCATCATCACATCCCATTCTTACTGATGACTATGAGCTTTGCCCCGCTCTTATAGCCATGGTTCGGGAGCAATCCTTCTCTCGGGTTAGCGAGATGAAGATCCATACAACCACCTCAATGAATTTGAGCATTTGTGTTCTACCAGAGTATTCCCCGCATGACACAAGACACCATTAAATGGAAATTATTTCGCTTCTCTCTTGAGGGAAGAGCGAAAAAATGGTATGCTCATTCTGTAAGAAGTGTAAATGGAAATTGGAACGAACTTCGAGACAAGTTTTGTCTTGCTTTCTTCACTCTTTATAAAATTGCTGACCTTAGAATCGAAGTACTTACATTTAGACAAAAAGAGAAGGAGACTCTAGGAGCAGCTTGGGCTAGATTCATAAGCCTTACCAATTCCGGTCCAAACCTTTCCTTGCCTGACCATGTCCTATACATTCACTTTTATCGTGGTCTTAACAAGGAAGTCGCTCTCGCATCTCGACATTGCTTCAGAGGTTCATTCTCACATAAAATTGCTAGTGAGGGAAAAGACATACTTGAGAAAATCCTTGAAAACACTCCCTACACCGGTATTTTTGATGAGTTTCCCGAAGAAGAAGAAATCGAGCCAAGCCCCGAACAACAAGAAGAGACAAACGCAACCGAAACCGAAATTCCTATAAAACCCTCTAATGATTTGTTGCCATAGAACCTTCCACTATGGGAACACAACACACTCTAGACAAAACTCTAGAGAGTGATGAACCCCATCCTTGCACATTCTTATCGTAAATCGAGGTCGATCTGTTTGAAGATTTTGGCAATGCCTCGAATTTTCCAATGCAAGCAAAACCTCCTGTGCATTTTGCACTAGTTAAGGATGATCCAAACAATGATCCATTCTTAATGGAACACATCAAAGGATTATCATCCATCATGAGCCATGAGTGGTTGGTAGAAACGAGCCTGTCAACCGAGGTAGCCCGAATCATTTTCCCCTAGAGACTATATTTTGCAAAATTAAAGGGACCACCATCAAGGCTCATTATAGTCCGACCGTTGGGATGAATATCATTTCATGGGCTTTAGCTCAAGAACTATGCCCCAACGAGTCTTGGATCCCATCTCGCAAGCTTCTTAAAATTCCTTCGAGTTATTCTTGAAAGCTATGGGGTCATAAGGACTATTAAGTTAAGCATAGGAGGATCCGAGTATTTTCTAGACTTTCACATCTATGACATCTCGGACATGTCGATCTTGATTGGTGTACCCATAGGAACACTAATTCAAGAACGACCAAATCAGTGGTCTTTTGAATCTAAAGTTAGAAATTCTCCTATCACCATTTCTCTTGCACGATCACATAATGCGATAGTAGAACCCAAGCCCAAGAAAGACCCAATTGAAGATGTTTTAATGGAATCTCTAGAAAACATGGCTGAACCAAGTCTTTGATGTTGAACACTTCATCGAAGAAGAGGAAGAATTGGCGGAGCCTATTGAATTAGATACAACCGAGGTGCCACCACGACCCTCAATTGAGCTAAAACCACTTCCTCCCTGGTCTAAAATATGTCTTTTCAATAATAACCGAGAAACTCCAGCCATTATCGGTGACAAGCTTTCCCAAGAAGAAACTCATAGACTTGTCCTTTGTCTTAGAAAGACATAAATCAGCCATAGGCTACTCACTTGAAGACCTCATAGGATTAGTCCCAACTCTCGCACGCATCGTATCCCTATTGATCCCGATGCATTACCCTCAAGGGAACCACAAATGGAGGCTTAACAACGCTATGCGAGAAGTTGTTAAGAAAGAGGTTCTTAAGCTTTTGCACGGGATTATCTATCCCCGTGCCACATAGCGAGTGGGTTAGCCCCTGTCCAAGTTGTCCCAAAGAAAAGAGGAATGACGGTTGTTACTTAATGAGAAGAATGAACTCATTCCTCAACAAGATGTCACAGTGGTGGCGTATGTGCATTGACTACCGAAAACTTAACAAGGCAACAAAGAAAGATCACTTTCCATTACCTTTCATCGATGAGATGTTGGAACGGCTTGCAAATCACTCTTTCTATTGTTTCCTTGATGGTTATTTCGATATCATCAAATCCCAATCCACCCTAATGACCAAAATAAGACAACTTTCAGATGCCCGTAGATGGAACTTATGCATACCGACGAATGTCGCTCGGATTGTGCAATGCCCGGCCTCCTTCCAACAAAGGCATGATGTCTATTTTCTCGAAATGATTGAAAACCTTATAGAGGTATTCATGGATGACTTTACCGCCTATGGTAAAACCTTCGATGATTGCTTGGAGAATTTGGACAAAGTTTTACAAAGATGTAAGGAGAAGCACTTAGTCCCGAACTGGGAGAAATGCATTTTATAGTTCAGAAGGAATAGTGCTAGGACATAAAGTGTCCAAACATGGGATAGAAGTGGATAGAGCAAAGATAGAAGTCATTGAACAACTTCCACCTCCCACAAATGTAAAAGGAGTCCGAAGCTTTCTAGGCCACGCTAGGTTCTATAGGCGATTCATCAAAAACTTTTCTCAAATCGCTAGACCCTCGACTAGCCTCTTAGCTAAAGACGCACCTTTTGTTTTCGACAATGAGTGCTATGAATCATTTCAAATCCTCAAAATGCACTCATCTCAGCTCCAATCATCCGCCCACCCGATTTGACGTTACCTTTTGAGATCATGTGTGATGCTAGCGAATTTTGCAAAGAGGGAGCCGTTCTTGGCCAAACTAAGGATAAAAAGCACCATGCTATATCCTATGCTAGCAAAACCTTATCCGTGCCACAGCTTAATTATACTACCACCTAAAAAAGAAATGTTGGTCGTTGTCTTTTGTTATAGACAAGTTTAGATCTTACTTAGTGGGGGCAAAGATTATTATTTACACGCATCATGCCGCTCTTAAATACCTCCTCACTAAGAAAGATGCTAAACCTCGGTTAATCTGATGGATTCTCTTGCTCCAAGAGTTTGACATAGATATAAGAGATAAGAAAGGAGTAGAGAATTCGGTAGTCGACCACTTGTCTAGGCTTTCGTGATAAGGGAACATATGAGTTACCTATTAATGACTATTTGAGGGACGACACGCCTCCTCAAGGTCACACACGCCGACCCTTGGTATGCGGATATTGTGAATTATATGGTTGCAGGTTATGTAGCACCGGGGCGGATAAGAAGAAACTCAAATATGATGCTCGTTGTCACTTATGGGATGATCCATATCTTTATCGAGTATGTTCTGATGGATTGCTACGGAGATGTGTCCCAATAGAAGAAGGGTTGAAGATTATAGACAGATGTCATGCATCACCTTATGGGGACATTATAGAGCATTCCGCACACATGCTAAGATCCGGCAAAGTGGATTCTATTGGCCAACAATGTATCAAGATACAAAGGAGTATGTGAGAAGATGCGCTTAGATGCCGAGGCATGGAAACATTAATGCTCGGAATGCAATGCCACTTAACAACCTCCGGATAGAGTTGTTTGATGTCCGGGAATCGACTACATGGGACCATTCCCAAGGTCCGAGATGCTGAATACATCTTGGTGGCGCTTGACTATGTGTCCAAATGGGTAGAAGCACCGCATGTCGAGCCAATGATTCAAGCATGCTAAGAAGATGTTCCATGAAGTAATATTCCCAAGATTTGGCACACTCGAATGGTCATTAGTGATGGAGGATCACATTTCATTGACAAGTCCTTCTTTTGTCACCAATGACGCCCTACTTTTGTCACGGAAGACGCCAAATTTGTCACTATGTTTATTTAGTGATCGACCTTATGACGAAAAACACGCTCGTCATATATCGAAGCGCCGCTGATTAGCATCGCGACGAAAGCACAATTTCGTCATAGATGTAGGGGATCGATGATCTAAAAAGGGTGCCGCCATCGACACGCATTTAACTGCGGACGCGGGTAATTTCGCCATCGTCGGCTAACCGACGCCGTTCCAAACGCCGCCGTTAACGGCCCCGTTAATCTGTTAGTGACGATTCAAAATCGCCACCGTTCGTCATAACCTACCGCCTAACGCCGTTTAACGCCGACGCGGGTCGCCAACGAGCCGAAAATGGGCCTCGTTTTATTCCGCCACGTGTCCCTCTATTATTGGATCCTAGTTTCGTCACAGATTGCCATGCATGACGCTATGTAAACAATTGTCATTCGTCACCAAACAAAAAAAAACCCTCGTCATTAAAGTACTATTCAATCATCACGTAATCAATTACTTAAATCGTCACAAAGATAAATGATCCGTGCATCACGCATCAATATTTCTTCGTCCACGTAAACGATTATGATTCGTCGCGATAGGAAAAAAAAACATTCGCCGAGAAAGGACACTTATTCGTCCACGTAAATGATTAGTTAATCATCATACATGGTATTAAGCATTCGTCATCGAACCACATATATATACGTCACTAAAACAATTATGATTCGTCACTGATAGGAATAAACATTCGTCAGACAAAGGACATTTATTCGTCACAGAAATGATTAGTTAATCGTCATACATGGTATTAAGCATTCGTCATCGAACCACATATATATGCGCCACAAAAACAATTTTATATTCGTCACGAAAAAACCTGAACATTCATCACGAATAATTTTATGTGCGTCACGTAATTGACATTCATTTCATCATAGTTGCACAAACCGATTCCGTAACAAATTGCAAAATAAAAGTCATAACGATTGCATGATGCAGTGACCTCACAACCGCATCAACAACTAGTAACATCTACTAGTTCCCATCACATCTCAGTTTCACATCAGAGCAAGTAAAAAGTAACCAACACCTCCAACTAAGTTTTTCCATAAACAAAGTCACCAGCAAGACCAGCAGCGCTCATGTCGAAGTCCCAGGATTACCAACAACACCCATTGAAATCAAACGCTTCACCAGCTCGTTGTTCTGCTCCACCAACTTCTTGTACTCATCCAACTCCTTCTGTTGCCTCGCCAGCTTTTCATTTGCCTCTCCGCAGCTCTTCTTGAGTTCATCGACTTCATCTTGTACAACTGCCCTTTCTTGTTGTTCAGCTGCTAGCCGTTCCCGAAGCTCAGATTCAGTCGTAGAAGCGGATTTAGAAGCACTCGCTTGTTTCAGTCCCACATTCTTCAAGAAATTGTTTGTGCTTTGTTGCTCGAGAGCACTGGGACAGACCGCACACTTGTTACTGTGTGTCTTGCCTTCATCAACAGTGTTGTGACCTCAAAAATTCCATATCATCCTCAAAAACAAACAAGGACCCATCATTAGTTGGGTGTTCGGGATATAAAGCAACAGTTTACAAGTCTTACTTATTGCAATATTTCCTTGCAAATAACAACAGTTGAGGAGGCATACTTATTGCAATATTTTGATTGCAAAAAAATCACAAGTTGTTTACTGAACAATATAAAGTCATGATGCATATATATTAGTGCAATATCAAATATCAATGATCTGATAGCAATACATTCCATAAAGCAAACTTATGGTGCAATATCAAATAACAACAGTTGATAGAGAAATTAAGCATTCATTCAATCCTCTGATAGCAGTAGATTTATTAAAGGAAACAGATGAACTTACAAGTGCATATTTTGCAGATTCAGAAAGACCAGTTTTGGAGCTGGTATGGCAGCTCTTGAAGGCCTCCACCGCATCAAGTTCCTCATCTTGTTCTGTGCTGGGTTCTGCATTGTTCCTCTTCTGCTTCTGTTATGTACATAATCAATTACAGCAATGTATTACCATCAAATGCAAAAAAAGTTGATCAGGCAAAGATGTACAAGGTACTATTTACTTACAAAGTCATGCAAGTGCGCCACATAGGAGCGAGAACCTGTAGTCTGGTGGTACTTGACTTTGCTGCGATTTTGCTTGTTCTTTTCAGCTGATTCCTACAAGAGAATGAACATAGGTTCAAGATAATGAGACCATGGCCAACTCAATGAGAAAGAAGAATACATGACCCTTACCATGTTCTTTGGATTAGACCACTTTGCAACTAGTGCCTGCCACTGTTCATCAGTCATAGAAGGACAAGGAGAAGTTGTCCTAATCTCATTTGCTGGTACACCATTAAAGTATTTCTTCTTCAGCCGATAGCGATGTTGTCGCACTACTGATTGCATCACATCAGTGACAGCACCCTCCACTGCTTTGTCTTGCTCATCAATTTCCAAGCGCAACTATCCATATGCCAATTGCATATAGTTAGAGATCCAGAACATCTTAAGCAGAAATACAAGCTAGTAAAAGGATACATATACTAATCCACTTACACTTAGCTTCCCTAAAAGCTTTGGTAATATTGTGCGTTGTCCTTGTAATCTTTCCAACGAGTCAGGACAGGAATCTTGTCCCGAACGATGACTCCAGCCTCTGATGCTAACTTGGCAGCTTGAACAGGTTCATGTGGCCTTTTTTTTTTCAAAGAACAGCTATGGGCAATCTCTTTCCCATAGCTTTTGTCATCCTTTCCAGATGTGCTCCCTTGGTGGGTGGCCTAGGTCTCCTTGGGGCTCGCTGTGGACGACCTGCAAAATTGAATTTCCAGTTCAATGGTTTTGTTTCAAGCAAATGAGCACAATAGATATCATTTTTTATAGGTCAAATAAACTACAACGTGCCTTCAGTGTCCTCGCCTGTAGCACGGTTGTTGTCAACAGCTAGGCCATCGTCGTCGTGATTTGTAGTACCTGGACTGTGCATACCAATATCTGCATCGCCCTGCTCTGCAGATGAATTGCCGCCTTGTTCCATTTCAACTTGACTTTCTGTAGCAGCCTGTGCTAGAAGCCTTTTTGATGCTCTCGGTGGGGCCGCAGCAGATCCACCTCGATCCATTAGTTGCCCTCACCCTCTTATTAGTAGCATTGCTACCTCCTCCCTGGTGCCATTTTGGTTTTTTCCTCTTTATCTTTGTCCTTGTAGCACAAACTTTTGCGTCTATGACCTCTAGGAATCGTGGTACAAAAAAAAAAAAAACATGTAATCGATGTGCATTAATAAGGAAGAAAATGTAGTAAAGAAAAGGTATGAAAGAAACTATATTGAACTAAAGCAAGATCGTACAATACAGAATACATTACAAACAAAAAAATGCAATGCAAATATTCCCCAATCCACTACTTTCGAGATAGAATAAGCACCTCAGTTGCTATGGGGGGTGGCCGTTCATCAGGTTCAGTGCCTTCCGAATCAGTATCTCCTTGATCATCATTGTCAAGGAGATACTCTGATGATTCAGAATCACTATTTGTTCCCTTCGATGCTGTTTCCCCCCCCTTCTTTGCAGCAGGTTGTGGAATAGAACTATTTAATTGACTTCTTAAGTTCAGCAGCCCGAGTTCTTGGAACACCTTCTCATTCTCCGCCACGCGCATATCACGGCGTCTCTCATAATCAGTTACTGGAGGATCTACTACTTGCAAGATAGATAACAACAATTACTTTGTTTCTATTAGATAGTAAAAATGACTTTACTATGAGCTACTACTACTTTGAGTTGCAGATTAGTCAGTTCGACATTTTGTGAATCCTAACATATTTTGATTTGCGTAACCTAATGCGCCATCAATACTCGAGATTAGTTGAAGTTTACTACTACATTTTAATGTGTAAATCAACTCTGACAACACATTCCGGTGGCTCATTCATGTTTAATTCCATTATGACAAAACAAATCTATAGTATGACCCAAAATCATCACGCACAAAGTAACCGCACAAACCAGTCAAATCTTAAATTGTGAACAGTCAAGGGTCCCTAACCTTGTTCTTCTTGTTCTGGTACTTCTTGTTGTGCAGTTTTTTCTTTGTCTAAACTTTCTTCTTGTACTGTTGGTTGCTTTTCTACAACTGGAGGTTCTTGCGAAGTATGCTGACGAAGTTGACGCCTTGTTTTAACCATAGAGGTCTTCAAAGGGGATGCAGATCCACAACGAAGTTCGTTTCGGCGATGTTGTCGTACCCAAATCCTGCAATGGCTATGGTTAGATTGTGGCGACAAAGAAGAGGATGGGGCAACAAGAGAGGGGAGATCTGCGGCGATTGATTTCGACGACGACGCAGGTCCTCGTCGGATGTGGTCGTCCCGGCTTTGGTGGTTTGGTAGGGGATGGAGAAGTGGATAGGGGGAGCGAGGAAGGAGGAGGCGGTGTGAGGTACCGGCTCGACGTGGTAGAGGAGGGAGCTCGTCGACGGCGGCGGTTGTGTCCAGCGGCGGCGGCGGCTAGGGTTTTGAGAAATGGGGAATCCGGAGGGGGAATGCTTGGTGACGAAGACCGGGGTTGTGGATGGAGGTGACGAAGACGGGGTCCGCGAGTTTTTGGTGGGTTTTTTTCGGGATGACATCAATGAAATTTTGGCGCCCAAACTTTCTATTTTCTCGACGCGCGCCGTCGTCCCTCGCCGCCGACAGCGGCTCGCGACAAAACGCAAGCCGGTGGACTTTATCCCGATTCGCGACCACCGACTCCACCCCCGCCGCCGCCACCGCCGGCCGATTCCGTCCGCGGCGGCCCTCCTCCCCTTCTCTATTTTCGGCAGCAGGCCACTAGGCGTCATCTCCGCGAAAGTACAAGGGCGAACCTTGGTGAGCAACTCCTCCGCCATGAACGTGTTCGTTGAAATGCCGCTGAACGCAAACTTTTGTTGATCTCGCGTTGAGCACAGCGGTGCCGCCGTTGTGACCAGAAGCTATCGCCATGGCAACCACGGGTTCCAGCTCTTCACAGCCGGGGAAGGATCTTGTCAACTGCCCCCAATGCTTCATGCCCGTTGCCAAGCGATTGAGCAAGAAGGGAAACTGGTACAACAAGTGCCCAAAGTGTGGTAAATGGTGGTTTGAAGACGCTTATGGTGCTGCTGAAAGCATCCAATAGCCTGCCGGTGAAGGTGTCGTGCTAGAGTGTGGGGAATTGAAGATGCTGGCGCTTGATTTGAAGCTCATGCTTGGTGAGATCAAATTGGAGATTGGCAACTTGAAGACCCAAGTGAAAGAACTGAAAGAGATGAAGGTGTTAAAGACTGTAATTGGTGCAGCTGCTGTTTTTGTTGCTGTCCTGGTTGCAATTGTGTGGAAGAAATAACTTCCCTTGCATATAACTCTAGTGCTTGTTACCATGGGAGTTAGGTAGTGGTTGTAGTTCTGGAATTGAACAAGTACTGTCCTCAACAATTTGTTTTAATGACATTTAAGAGCAATCTAGTGGAGATGTTTTCCTAGAATAATGAGTGTTTTATCATGTGGCCTGTTCTATGATGTGGCAGAACCTTGTTTCAATTTGGACAAAATTATGACAGAATCTTGTCATGATTTGGACACAATTTTGACAGAATTTTGATACAATTGGGCAACAGCAGATAATGTTCACAACATAAATGATCATACCATAACTCTTCTTCACAGCATATGACATTCAGGAAACAATGAGGAAACAAATTATGATAACCATAACTGCATATATATATTAGTCCGAAAGGCATAAATATGCCAGCATTACATACTGGAGTTCCAGGTGCCATCGATCATCAAGTTCTTAGCTACGTCACTAATATATAATTACAATACCAACCATCATCAAGTACTTAGCTACTACAATTCAGTTCTTAGCTAATACCCACAACCATCAACCATCAAGTGCCACCATCCAAAATACCATGAACCATCCATCATTTTGCCAGAATTATCGCTACTTCTTCAGTCCTCCGGCTCATCCTTCAACAAAGCATGATGGCAAGTTCCTTCATTTGTTGCTCCTTCTTCATCTCCTCAATCTTGACTCCATTCACCATGACCTTCTCCCCCAGGTAATTCATCTTCTTGATCAGCTTGTCGTTCACCTTAATGATCTTCCCACAGCAAATACAAGTCTACACATTTTAATCAACACAAACAGTTAGTAAACAGAAAAAAACAGCTAAGCTTACTAACTGCATGCCACTGAGGAGTCCAAGAAAAGGTGATCTAGTTTCAGCTATCTATGACTAGTTTTAGGTACAACACTAGCCAATGAGGAAGATGGTCATGATGAGGGACCATTGAAGTAATTAACCACCAACAGGGTCTACTATATTTTCAAATCAAGCAGTGGTACATTTCAGTTTTGGGGTGATCTGCATATATACATTTGGAATGTATGACAAACATCTCACCCCCTTCCACATTGGTGACCTTACCCCTCCTTGCCTCAGACTAATGGCTCATTGGTGAAACAATAGTCATGGTGGCCATGAAATCATCTGGCACCTTGCGTACCGCAGACCTCCCAAGATTGTACCAAGTCATGCTTGAACACGAATAAAGAGTAACCGAGGCCACCAAGGTTCCGGATGATTTGATGAACAACATGAAAAACAGACTTAGTTTTTAGTTTAGAAGCCATTACTGTCATCATCGGCAAAATGTTCAACCAAACTAGGCCTCAAAGCAATCACATATTTGCAAAAATATCATCATAGGTGGTGCTAAACAAGCATGTCCACTCCCGACCATCCAGATTGGCATTGGCCATCGGTTGCTTGGGAATGGAACCTAGCCACCCTCGTATGTTAAACAAGCATCATAGGCCGATAGCAACTTAAAACAAAGCACATGGTGCCCATGAAATCGTCAAGAAATTTACAACCTCAACTATCAATGATTACCAACTGCAACTTCAACTGATTAGTAGCAAGCCGAGGCTTGTAAATTTCTCGACGACTCGATGAACAACATGAATACATAGCACCAGAAGGCCTCAGCAGAACATTGCATCATAGGCCAAAGGAACCAACAAAAGTCCAGGATGCATGCTGCTGGTTACCATCAAGGCAGCATCAAATATCATGAGGTTAATACCAGCAAGACAGCATCAAATTAAGCTAATCATAAAGCATGCCCAAATGTTTCACAAAGGATGCCCAAATTCCTCACAAAGCATGCCCAAATGTTTCACAAAGTTGGGGGTTAGACGAAACGTCTCGCGGTTCTGGGTCTTTGACCCATGCACAGATCGATTCAATTAACATACTCACAGTTGAATTCTAATGTTTACAAGTATCAAATAAAATAACTTCCATTCATCTAACAAAACAGTCGACGTAGCCCAGCGGTAATGCAGCTACCTGTGGAGCGCCTGGTTGCGAGTTCGAACCCACCGTGGCGCATTATTTTTGCAGAATTTATTAAGTGGCGAAGTGGAGCGCGGCCTGGGCCAAGTCGGGGTGGAGCGCGTCCTGGGCCAAGTCTTAGCGTGTTCGGTTCGTGGGCCGTTTGCCAAGGCGACGAGGAGCGTGGCAATAGGCCTATAAATATGACAGGGTGGGCCATTCGGTTAAAACATTGGTTGTGGCCTACTTTCAGCTCGTGGGCTACTTTCAGCTCGTGGGCCGCAGTCACACGTGGACAAAATACTTCATGGGCTACATCGAGTTTTCAGTTCTGGGCCACGTCGAGTAACAGTGGGTTGGGGGCCTGCTCGGTCATGTCTTTGAGTGGGGCCTGGGTGGGACCCACTTGTCAGGTGGGACCCTTTGATGCGCAAGGGTGGGACCCTGTCGTCAGGTGGGACCCTTTGGTGGGGCCAGGGTAGGACCCACTTGTCAGGTGGGACCCTTTGATGCGCTAGGGTGGGACCCTGTCGTCAGGTGGGACCCTTTGGTGGGCCTTGGTGGGACCCTGTCGTCAGGTGGGACCCTTTGGTGGGCCAAACGGTAGCGAGACAAACGGCACAGGTGGGACCGCTTGGTAGGGCAAACGTGAAGTCTGCTCAGTGATGAAGTGAGACAACTTATCTCGGACGAGATGAAGCGAGGCAAACGGCTCAGGTGGGACCGGTCGGCGTGTTAAACAGGGAGACTGTTCAGTGACGGATGAGAAAACTAACCTGTGACGAATTGACCAGCGAGGCAAACAACTCAGGTGGGACCGCTTGACGTGGCAAACGGGAGACTATTCAGTGACGAGTGAGAAAACAAAACTGTGACGAATTGAATTCATCACTGCAGCGAGGCAAACGGATCAGGTGGGACCGGTTGGTGGGGCAAAGGGACAGTCTGTTCAGTGACGAGTGTCAAAGAAAATAATGACGACGTCCTCACGTCATTAGAATGCAAACGATATCCATGACGATTGATCTCTCGAGGATGAATGGCGATATAAAAGTTTTCGTCATTATTTTTGTGCCCTGGGCTCCGTCACTTGAGACATGTGACCATCGTATAATTTTCATCATAGAAATAGCTTGATCTATGATGACATTTTCAACCGTCACGAGGTTTTTCGTCATGGATGAGTAGATTTCTACTAGTGCTACCTCAACTTCCACATTATTAACAACCCGACATATCAATCCGGCTTGGGGAGGGCATCCCCGGTTATCACGATAAGTATCTCTTTAATATATTAGTTTTTATCTTTTTGTTTTGTTTAATAAAAGTTTAGTCTTTAAAAGAGTCTTTGTTAGAGTATAAGAATAAATGTTCTAGAGGGAGTCTTTATCGGTTTGCTTTTGCTCAAATAAAACGAACCTTAAGTATGGAAATGATGAATAGTTGCTCTGTCGTGTAATTCCTTTCCATTACCTAGTTTTCAAACTTGAATTCTCCCGAAGTTTCACATAAAATTGTTTTGATACATGATTTACTTTAAAATTGAAATCTTGTGGGTAGCAAATGCTTGATTTAAGTCTAGGTAATTGACGAGATATGATATATAAAAAAGTTGAGCTGCTATTTATCTTGTTCCTAGTGATACTAGAGTCCTGGAGAATTATATTTAAAATTAAAAAGTGCTACATGATGAGTTCTGTATGATGAGTATTCTTACCATATATATACCGCTTACAACCTACACTCCACTCATATATGCTACTTCTATCACGAAGTACGCATCCATCACATTCCACCAAAAGCCCATCATTGGTATAATGCTCATAGTTCTTGTTACTTGTCTCTCCAAAAGATTAGAAAATGTTGACGCTTGGGTTGTATTAAAAAAAAAAGGGGAGATGAAAAATGGACAAGTGTCCTACGGGCGAGAAGAGCCTACCTCCCTAAAAAAAAAAAAGAGAGAGATGAAAAATGGACAAGTGTCCTACGAGGCGAGAAGAGCCTACCTCCTTAAAAGAAGAGATGAAAAATGAACAAGTGTTCGAGGGTGAGTAGAGCCCACATCTCTAAAATAATAAAAGAGAGAGAAAAATGGACACAAGTCCGAGGGTGAGTAGGACCCACCTCTCTAAAAGAAAGAAAGAAAAAAAATTTATGCAACCCAGGTTCTCTACAACATATCCAAAGGAGAGATAGTTTTAAGGAGCAAAAGAAAAATGGGGCTTCACATTTACCACCATCATATTTATGCCATATACCACTTTCACCATATATAACTCTTATATACGAAATCTCTCGAGTTTTATTTTTGAAAATCTTGTAAAAACTCTAGGATAATAGTTGATCTAAGAGTTTGAGACATAGTGCTTGACTTGATTGTTCTATCTTTCAATTGCTCAGACCCAAGTGAAGGCTATAAACCCCATGATAAAAAGTATTGAAGTTAGAATAATTTCTTTTGAGGAGAATTCTTGTTTGAAAGCGTGTGTACTTTTGAGGCATGAAAGCATTGTAGCAACTCCCGATCCATTGTTAAGTTTGGCTTTGCTAGGGACTAGCAAAGGTTAAGCTTGGGGAACTTGTTGACACTTGTTATAGCATAATATCACTAGTCAATTAACATGAAATAAGGGCTCAAGTTAAAGACCAACATAAGTTTAGAGGTCTAACTAATATATTTCCACAAGTTTTGGTATTCTGTGACTTTTCAGGGACTTAACAGATAAATACCGAGAAGAATGGAGAAAGTTTCGGAATATACAAGACATATGATGACAAGACTTGACCGTGAAGTAAATCAACCCGAAAAGTGAACTAAAACACTCTAGAAGATACCAGAAGACACCAGAAGAGACGAGAGGCCGAGAGGAGACTCTGACCTGGCGGCCGCCAGTGGCATTTGGGCCGGCCGCCAAAGCTACGTACCCAATCCGCCCATCTTCGTAGGTCGGTTTGTAACCGACTTTGAGGTTGTATCTACACCGTTGCCAAGGTCGGTTTGATCCAAGGGCTATCGTTCATCGCCAAGGACTATATAAGCAGCCCCAGGGTCGACCCCAAGGATTATCTCTCATTATTATTTCATTATCATTCTACAGAGCAAAAGTAAGGGTTTCAATTAGAAGAGAGAGATCCCTCTAGTTGTCTAGTTGTCTAGTTCATCTAGTTCATCTAGTTGTAACTAGATCAGGGAGAGAGAGGAGAGAGCTGAAGAGCCGGACCTGTCGGATCTTCATCAACTTTGTATTCTTGCAGCAACTAGTTCGTCTTCAGCAATCTCCAGGTTCTTTATTTATTATTTCTAAGTATTTAATTTTAGTTCTTACTTTACATTATTTACTGGATCTCCGCTCGTATTGAGTGCTCTAGTCTTTAGATCTGGATTAGAGTAGTAAATGGTAGTGTAGACGTGGTGTCTAAACTATAGTTTACCTGAGGTTGCGCCCAATCCTACGGTTAGTTGTGGTAGCCCAGGGGTGGTGACAGCCCCTGTCGGGGCCTTTGTAATCCACCACGTTCGGGTTGGTGTTTTTCGTAGAGCTTTTGGCAGCCTTCTCCCAACTACCTTCTTCCCAGTCTTTTTCGAGAGTTGGAAAGGATCATTTGTTCGAAGTAGATAAAGTATAGTGAGCCTTTAATTAGATAAATCCACTTAGAAAACCCAAAATCCTCTCTACCCATTTTATCTATCTTTCCTAGGACGATCCTAAGTCTTCTAGTACACTTCACGTTCCCCGTGGAAATCGATACCTTGGAATACTCAGGGTGAAAGCTACATCGGTATCCGTGCGCTTTATGATTTTTTTCATTTTGCGTTAATTTATACCAACAATGACCGCGAACACGATCTGTTATAACAGATTTTATTAACTTCTAAGCAGATGTGTACACTTTCACTCACGGGTCATGGTTTCGTAGGCGTGAAAACCATATAAAGCCTTTCAAAGGTTTATCTAAATATGTTAATAGCGATAGGGCAACAACCCATTCTCTTTCATTCCAAAGTAACCATCAACACAAATAGACAAGGTCCTTTAATGACCGACTAAAGTTAGAGCCATGTGACCCCCATAGTTGTACTTTGTATATCCCGGATGATCACAAATGAATAAGTCCTTATAGAGAGCTAAGAGCATCATAAATAAAACACAAGCTCTTTCGCCCTATAATCATGTTATCAGCGACATCATATATCATGTCTTCTTGCATTAACCATTAATCATATTTAATAATGTTGAGAACTAGCAAGATTTTACCCATTGCATAAACCCATAGGTGTGAAGGAACAAGTATTCAAGGATTACGAAAATCCTTAAGGGCAATCAAGGAGGACTCATGCATCATGAATTATTAATTAAGGTGAATAGGTAACAAGGATAGTCCCATGCTATACTTGCCTTAAATTTAGATCCTTTCTTCAAGTCCAAAGCTTCAAAGGAACTTCTTGATCGACAACTTCTTCTAGAACACCACGTAAAACTCACCGTCTACTTGGTTCCAATCAAGAACACACACTGCACATATACATCCAAACGTTTATAAAAATAAGTTGAAAAAGTTTATAAAACTAATCTACACGTCAAGACGATCACACAAACGTAAAGGTCACTAAAATCTGAGCTAGAACGAGAGAAGATATGATTTAAACAAGATTAGCTTTAATAAAATATTAAATTAAATGTAAACTCGAATTTTCAAAATTTGAAAACATGGTTAACAGTTAGATAAACATGTAGGCTGTGAAATTACTAACCTAACGCAACTTGAACGGACTAAAACGAATTTAAAACATAAAAGTTATAGAGGTTTGAATCTGATGGCAATTATGTAAATAACTGGATCTTAATTTTTGAATTAAAACAAATAAAATTCTTTTATAAATCAGATATGGGGACCATGGACGGAATTACAAAGAAACCTAGGGTCTCTTTAACAAAAAGATTGCGAAGAGGTATCAACTAATCTGGAGCGTTGATTGAACAATGGAGGGCTCCGGATGATTGGATGCATGTGTGTATTTTCATTGTATTGCTAGATTTATTTTGCTAAAAAAAAAAACGGCAAGAAAATGCGTGATGTCATCCTATAATGTCATCGAGCTAGCAATTGTAGCAATTGGATCATGACGAGTGTACCACAGATCGAGACATGCACGGTGCATGGTCGATGCTTGGACGCGGCATCGTACTTGTGCATATGCGTGCGGTGGGGATTAAATAAAGAAATAAGTGAGAGCGGCCGGTCGCCGGAATTGCAACTGGACGCGGCGACAGCCATGAACGATGGCGAGACAGCTCGCTAGCGGAGCTGGTTTGGGCTCTAGGAGCCACGGTTCCACTTGACACCGGCACCAAACGAAATAGAACATGGAAGGGGCCTCACCTAGGACAACAGCGAGGATGGGGGCCGAGCAGCGATGATGTACCTGCGAACTGCGGCGGCGGCGGTTAGCGAGCAACCGGGAACAAGAAAAGACGGAGAACGGGTTCAGCAGCATCGCAGGAGCCACACGAACCTTGGAAACTTGCTTACGGCAAGGAAGAAACGGCGGAACGGCACGAACCTTGGAAACTTGCTTACGGCAAGGAAGAAACGGCGGAACGGCAGAGTCGATCTTGACAGCAAGGCTTCAATGGTGGCTAGGGTTAGGCTGTTGCTGCAGCTCGGATGAATACGACGCTGGCTTTGATTAGGTTTCGAAAAGGGAGGCGGCGGAGATGCGGGCTCATATTTATGGAGCGGCTAATGTGACACGCACGCTAAAGGATTCGCCGTAGCGGAATTTCACGGACAGAGTCCGGCTCCTTCACGGCGAGAGGTGGGAGATGTGACTGACATGCGGGCCCAATTCAGGAAGGCAGCAGCGCTGCTTTCTTTTTGTTTTGTGCGGCCTGATCAAGTTGGGCCTGTGGCCTCAGCGGCCCAAGAGAAAGGAAATATCCATCTAGCAATAGGAAAAGAGAGAAAAGAGAGAAGATTCATTTTTTTTATTTGAACTCATTTTAAAAATGCATTTTCAAATGGATTTGAAATCCTTTTCAACTTTAGCAAAAAAAAATAGACATCACAAAATAGAATAATGCACCAGCATGAATGCTCAAACACATTGCTACCTTATGATAAATTTTAATTTGACAAAATATTTATTTTCATATATTTTTCATGAGCACAAAAATACAAATTAAATCATTTTCTTTCTCTTTTTTAAAAGTTCAAAATTTAGGGTGTTACAAGCCCTTGGATCAAACCGACATTGATCAATGGTGTAGATCGAGTGTTGATGGCGGTTGTGAACCGACATAAGAAGGTAGAGGCTAAAGGTGGGCCCACAAGTTGGCCGACTTGCCGTTTGTTTGATGAAAGGTTGGGACCAACCCGGATGGGTTCGACCCCCTTTTCGGTGTTTGGATTGAGGTTGCACGGGGACGGAGCCAACCCGGAGGGAATATACCCTCAATATGCGGGTTGGACTCGGCCCGCCGAACCGAGGGGACGGAGCCGCCTGGGCGGGTTCTCGCCAATTGCTCCGCCCGGCGGCGGCCATGACGCCGTACGAGCTCCACGCGGAGGAGGCGACGGCGGGTGGAGCACGGCAGTGGGGAGGCAAAAGCAGCTGAGGGAGGTGGAGCACGGCGCAATGCGACCTCGCCCCGAATCCGCGTCGGCGACAAGTCCGCCCCGCGCGGCGCGAAAGCGGCGGCGGCGGCTTAAAAAGTGTCATCCATACCATATTCCAGCCCCTCAAACCAAACAAAAAATGAGGTCGGATCCAACCCAACCCAACGCTTAACCAAACATAATAAGGATTGGCGCCATCCCCAAAATTCGGTCGAGCCAACCCAACCCACTCGACCCGCAACCAAACGCGACGGTTGGTGGTTTGGTCGGCCGACTGGCCCCAAAGGATGTGGGTCCCACCTTGTGTGTCCTTGCCTCTAGTGTCTTCTAGAATCTTCTTTAGAGAAGTCAACTTGGAATACTTCCAGAGCACGTTTATGCTTCGTATCCTTTGCAAACTCTGACGTTTTTCTATTCAATCCCTGAAAATATATAAATCACCACAACCCGTGAAGTTCTGTTAGTAAAACCCTTAGTCTATATTGATATTTATTTTATACCCTTATTTTATGTTTAATTGACCAATAAAATATTTGCAATAACAAGTGTCAACGGTCTTCCTACTCTATTTGCTACGCTAGTTAATGGATTTGTGTCATTCTGTATGGTGGAATCCAGACACAAGCAATTCGAGAACATGAGATAGCCCTATCTCTGCCGGCCGCGCAGCCGTGCTATGGCCTCGTGCGGCGGAGGTGAAGTCAGGCGGTGATGTGGGTGGCAAGCTTGTGGTGTTGTGGTACATTTTGACGGATCGCTAGCGTTCATGACCGACTGGCATGCTTTCGATGGCTCGTTCTGCTTCGGCGCCAACGGCACAGCGCACTACTCCGCGCGGTGCGTACAGCGGCGGCGCTGGCGAGAGCGCGAACGAGCCCTCGGCAGCTGCCCGCTGGTCCCCATGGTCGACGGAGTGGTTGGCGTCAAGACTGCGTGTGGACCGTGGACATCGCGCGAGCCCATTCGTCCACCACTCCGCCACGGTTCGGCTGATTCTGACAAAGGAGATTCATGCATATTAAAAGTATTAAACTATTTCCTCCCTTATAATTAAGGGGAGGAACCCGGTGAAAAATAGATTAACAGATTACCAGAAGGAACCCAAGCAACGTAAAATTTCTCTTAATATACAAGTAATTTTCTTTGAATCTAATATACAAGTAATAATTTTTTTATTAGTTAGTGTCTTATAACTTTCAAACCGCACGATTGATGGACTAGCTAATAATGGACAATGAGATGTACACGGTCCTCTTTCTTAATCTCGTACATGTCGCTCAAGCCCACGTGCTGCATTAGCAACCACACGAATGTGATGAGCTCGCCGCCACGGTTGAGGTTCCGCACGTGCGTCCTCCCCCGGCCACTGACCGCCGCAAACATGAGCATCTCCCTCCACACCCCTGCGATCACGTTCCACATGAGCTTCTCGTCCAGCTCACGGAGCGCCTTGGCTAGGATGATGGCGTCTAACAGCACCGACTTGCTCTCATCGCCCTTCATCGACACCGGAGTCTCCGACGACGGCGTGATGTCCATGGTCAGGAGAAATTTCCGCATGCCGTCCTCCTTATTGTAGCTCCCGAGCCAGGCTTCCTTGGAGGCAAAGAATTGCCGCGCCTCCGCACACGTGTCTCGGTAGGGCCGAAGACCGATGCCCGCCGTTGCCGACAGCATGTCCGGCTGCTTGGTGAGCAGGTACATCATGTACTCCGAGAGGGTCTCGGCAATGACCTGCATCTTTAAGGTGTCTGGGTCTAGCGGTCCCACAGGCCGTGCGAACACGGTTTCTCCTGCAGCTCCCGCCGTCTCGTTGGCGCGGTAGTGGCACAGGTCGGTGGCGATGTGCCACAGCAGCAGGGACTCGTCCAAGTCTCTGTTCACCACGCTGTCCAGGATCACCTTGAACCTACGGTGGCCGTCCCTCGCCTCCATGAAAGACTTCTTGATGGTCTCTTTCAAGTCTCTGTTCACCACGCTGTCCAGGATCACCTTGAACCTACGGTCGCCGTCCCTCGCCTCCATGAAAGACTTGATGATGTCGTCCTCGAACCTACGGTCACCGTCCCTCGCCTCCATGAAAGACTTGATGATGTCGTCCTCGAACCTACGATCGCCGTCCCTCGCCTCCATGAAAGACTTGATGATGTCGTCCTCGAACCTACGGTCGCCGTCCCTCGCCACCATGGAAGACTTGATGATATCTTCCTTGTGGCGCTTGACGACACCGTCGCCCCGGCGCCTACACACCTCCGCGATGGCACCCTTCTCCGCCATCGCATCCTTCCCTGCTTCGATATCCTCCTCCGTCGTTGCTTCTTCTTGTTCCTCCTTGAGCTTCTGGAGCGCGCCTTTGAGACCTCGGAAGATGAAGCCGAAGAGAAGGGACTCCTCCACGCTTTTTCCCTCATTTCTGCAGCACTTTGGAACAAGTCTCTCCCGGAAGAAGCGGCCAAGGCGGCCGCAGCGCTCCTCCTCCCCGTCCTTCTTGAGACTCACGCGCCGTATGAAGAAGAAGTCGTCGACGATCTCCTCCGTGCCCAATATCTTGACGGTCATCATCAGCCACAACCACTTCCACTGGCCACCTTTGTTACTACTACTGTAGTAAGGGCTTGGCTTTTCTAGGCAGTAGCGGATGAGGTTCATCTGCGACACAGTCCCCGACCAGCGCCGACGCGGCTGCCACGGCTTGGTGACCTGCCGCCTCAGCCACGCCAGCCACCTGAGCCGGCGGGAGGACTCCTCCAGGTACACCTTGGCGCTGTTGGAGAAGAAGAGCATGAGCAGCGCCGCCGCGTCCAGCGCCAGCCCGCCCAGCAGTAGCGCGTAAGTGATGCCGACGTCGACGGGCTGGATCTGGTGCCCGGGCTTGTCGAGGAAGAAGAAGACGGCCAGCGCGGAGACGAGGCAGCCGGAGCAGACGCAGCGGAGCACCCAGCCGGCCCCGCTGTGGGCGATGGGCGCCTTGGTGTACACCATGTCGTACATGAAGTTGAGCTCCACCGCCATCAGCTCGAACGCCTCTCTGATGATGGTTGTGTCGTCAACGTCG
The DNA here is from genome assembly GCA_015847255.1 of Hyparrhenia diplandra. Classification (NCBI taxonomy): domain Eukaryota; kingdom Viridiplantae; phylum Streptophyta; class Magnoliopsida; order Poales; family Poaceae; genus Hyparrhenia; species Hyparrhenia diplandra. The sequence goes on from JADLZK010010174.1 coordinate 1,085,556, forward strand.
GCGGCGGCGGCGGCGGCGGCGGCGCTTCTGGTGTTCTCTAATGTTCTGTCTGATCTGAGGAAGAAGGCCTGACTCAGCCGCCGTTCCTTGGAGCTAATGATGATGTCAACGAGGAGGCGCCGGAAGGTGAGGAATAACTCGTACGCCCGCGCTTCCACGCTCTTGCGACTAGTAAGCATACACACGTACAACCATTGCTCCAATCGATGTGCCTCCTGCGCGTCGTAGATGGAAAGCTCCACGGGCAGGCCGGCTCTCATCTTGGCCCTAAACTCCGTCATGAGCCTGGCCCTGGAGTAGTTGGGGTCTGGGGGGCCCAGTATACTCTCGCGTAAGCTTTCAGCGCTGCCAGAGTAGAGTGAGTAGGTGCGCTCGCCGTACTTGATTACTCCGGCCACTAACATGAGCATGGTGGCCAGGACCAGCGGGTTGCCCCGCAGGGAGCAGAAGATGATGACACAGGCGGAGAGGAGCTCGAAGAGGAGGCCGATGAGGTGCCGGTTCCAGAGCTCATTGTCCTCCACAGAGTAGGCGGTGATGGTGTCCGGGCCGCCAAGGTGGAGCAGCAGGAACGGCGTCCAGAAGGCGAAGATGACGGCGGGGCTGCTGGCCGTGGCGCCCACGCTATCTCCGCCGCCGATGTTACCCATGTTGTTGAGAAGGAGGCCCAGGGCGAGGTCGGCAACCCAGTCGGCGAGGAGGTAGCAGGACCATACGGTGAGACGGAACAATGGCGCCGAGGAGCGCTTCCGCGTGGGCCCAAGGAAGATGAGGAGCACCTGGAAGAAGAGGCTCAGCACCACGGCTGCCCTTATCTCCCAATTGCTGTCCTGTTGCGGCACCGGAGGGTTGAATCCCCCATCACCTGCCGCTACGCTCGTTGCCGGTAGAGGCATGTCCCAGGTCCAGGTCCAGCTACACAGCCATCCCAGGTCCAGGTCCAGCTACACAGCCATATAATTAGTTTGATTATCTTTTCAACGATGATAAAATAGATTCAGAGCTAATACGTAGTGCACATAACTAATACGTAGTACACATAAATATAGTGGAGGTTAGTCTATTTTTTTTTTCTTTGAAAGAAAAATAAAGCATGCATGCTACAAAGCTTCACTAATATATATATCATTCATGATTTCGTTGATATGTTAATGGTGAGGAAAAAAAACTGTGGGCCTTCATCTAAAACAAGTGAAAATATTGGACAAGTTATTTGGGACTGCATAACTAACGACAAAAGCACAGGGGATTTTGACACCAAGTGGCCGAACCTTTTTAATGCGGTCATTAATTCTCTTGATCTCAGAGAAATTTTCATGTCAGGCTGCCAATTAATTCACTTGGGCCGGACCTGGGGATAATCCCACCCTTGAAAAGCTTGATAGAGTCTTAGCCAGTACAGATTGGGAGATTCAATTCCCTCTAACTGTGGTGGAATCTAGAGATCGGAATATTTCCGACCATACCCCCCTAGTTATTAATACTGGTGCCTCGACACATCAGACCGCGTTTAGACCGTTCAGATTTGAAAGGGGATGGCTATTAAAGGAAGGGTTTTATGATATGGTTGCGAATGTTTGGCAATCCGAAACTTCCGGTACCAATCCCTTAGAACGTTGGCAAGCCAAAATTCGCAAGCTAAGACAATACCTTAGAGGGTGGGCAGCAAAAAACCGCAGAACTTATAAGAAAGAGAAGAAAACTCTTCTAACTCTTTTTACAGAGCTAGATAAAAAAGTCGAGATGTTTTGTCTTTTCCGATCAAGAGATCAATTTTAAACATTACCTAAAAAGAACGCTTTTAGTTTCTATTTTGAGAGAAGATGAATTAAAGTGGTACGAGAGAGCCAAAGTTAAGTCCTTATTAGAGGGTGATGCTAACACTAGGTTCTTTTCACTTAGTGGCTAATGGGAAGCATCGAAAACAACATATTTATAGACTTGAAAATGATCAAGGTGTTGTGATTGGTGATGACCGCCTCAAAAGTCACATTACAAATTATTACAAAAATCTTTTTGGTCCACCCGAAAGGCATCGAGGTGACTTTGTTGGAAAATCATATTACGGATATTCCACAAGTTACCCCGAGAGGAGAATGATATCCTCATCGCTGAGTTCACTCATTCGAAGTGAGGGAAGCCATCTTCCAAATGGAACACAATAAAGCTCCCAGGACTCGATGGTTTTCGGCTGAATTCTATCGGGTTTTTGGGACCTTATCAAGGATGATCTTTCGTCCATGTTCTATGATTTTTACAATGAGAAGCTAGACCTTTTTAGTCTCAATTTCGGAATTATCTCTCTTATCCCTAAAACTCATAACGCTACTACTATTCAGCAATATAGACCAATTTGTGTCCTTAATGTTAGTTTCAAAAATTTTCACCTAAAGTGGGAACTAACAGATCGAATAAAGTAGCTAAGACAGCTTGTGAGTCCGACTGCATCGCTTTTCATGCCCTGTAGGAATATCATGGAAGGAGTAGTTATTCTACATGAAACTATCCATGAACTTCATACCAAAAAAGGAATGGTGTCATTCTCAAAATTGATTTTGAAAAGGCCTATGACAAAGTTAAATGGTCCTTCCTACAGCAATCACTACGCATGAAGGGGTTTTCCTCCAAATGGTGTAGATGGGTCCAAAACATGGTCACAGGTGGGAGTGTAGGGGTAAAAGTTAATGACGACATTGGCCCCTACTTTCAGACCAAACGGGGCCTTAGACGGGGGTGATCCTCTGTCGCCTATCTTGTTTAACATCGTTCTTTGATATGTTAGCTCTTCTTATTAATAGAGCAAAAGCCGATGGTCAAATAAGAGGGTTATCCCACACCCGATTGATGATGGCTTATCTATTTTACAATATGCGGATGATACCATCATCTTTTTAGATCACGACCCCGAACAAGCAAAAAATTTGAAACTTTTGCTTTGTGTTTTTGAACAAATCTCGGGGCTCAAGATCAATTTCCATAAAAGCGAAATCTTCTGTTATGGTGCTGCCAAAGAGATGGAAAATTATTATACAACTCTCTTTGGTTGCAAGGCGTGGGCCTATCCTTTTAGATATTTAGGTATCCCAATACACCATAGACAACTCCTAAATTCTGAATGGAGCAAAGTGGAGGAACGCTTTGAACAAAAACTTTCTTGCTGGAAAGCTAAGTACCTATCCTACGGGGGAAGACTTGTTTTACTTAACTCTGTCTTAAGCAGTCTTCCAATGTTCATGATGTCCTTTTTGAGATTCCAAAGGGAGTCCTCAAGAATCTTGACAAATTCAGATCAAGATTCTTCCGGCAAGGTTCCAAAGATAGACATAAATATAGACTTGCTAAATGGGATATCTTATGCCGCCCCAAGGATCAAGGTGGTCTTGGAATTCTTGATTTGCATATTCAAAACAAATGTTTATTAGCCAAATGGATTATTAATCTTATAAATACTGATGATGGCACGGCAATCTTTTGCTTAGGAATAAATATTTGCATTCCAAGTCTCTAACCCAAGTATCACCAAAACCAAATGACTCTCATTTTTGGAGAGGCCTCATGCATATCAAAGATGAGGTGCTTGCTAAAGGTGTTTTATGATAAAAGATGGAACCATGACAATGTTCGGGATGATACTTGGTTAGGTGATAAGCCTCTCAAACTTAGATACCCGAGCTTATACAACATAGCTAGGGGATCGTCATTCAACAGTTTCTAAAGTTATGTTCTCAAATCCCTCAATGTTTCTTTTTAGGAGAGCTTTGGTGGATAATAACTTTGTTGGATTGGCTTAGCCTTGTAGCACAGACCTCTAATGTGACTCGGTGGATGGAAAAGACTATTTTAAATGTCTCTTAAGTCCTGAGTTTTCTCCGTCCGGTCTATGTATCTTGATGCTATAGATACAAATCCACCATTCCAACATAAGAGGATCCGGAAATGGAAAATACCTCTAAAAATAAAAATCTTCCTCCGGTTTGTCCAAAAAGGTGTCATTTTGACAAAAGACAATGTAGCTAGGAAAACCGGAAGGGAAGTCGAAATGCGAATGTGTAATTGAATGAGACGATTCAACATCTCTTTTTGACTGCCCTTTTGCCAAGATGATTTGGAGGATTATTTTCTATGCTACTAATCTAACTCAACCTGTTTCAAAGTTAACCATATATTTGGTACTTGGCTCAATAATCAGTATAAGCAGGCTAAGTCTCCGATTTGGGTTGGGGTGGCTGCTCTTTTTTCGGGGCAACTGGAGATGTCGTAATGAGATGATTTTTTAAAAAATGAAATCTAACTCTATTGTACAGGTTATCTTCAGGGGAGCTTATTGGCTACGTTCTCGGGCCCACCGCAGCAATGCATCTTGAACAAACAAAAGGAAGCCCTCGCGGTGTTTGAGCAAGCGTTTAGAGATGGTTGCTTTAGAAAATTCAAATAGAGGGTGGAAACATCCTTTCCGTTTGTTATAATTTCCATGTCGTTGTTCATGACATTGATGTTTTTTCGCTTTTGACATTTGTAATAATTGGCTGTGTACATCTCTGGATGTAGAGGCCAGATTGTATTATCCATTATTAAAAAAAATTGGGACTGCATAAATCCAAATGGATCGGAGCACGTATGCCTGCTGTGACTGTCTCTGGCTATTTATTTAACTCGCTCTCCAACAGTGGAGAAGATGAGAATCACTAGTCATCTCTTGTTGACAACAAAATCAAGTGACCCAACACTTATGCTTCAAATTAGATTTGTTTTAATCGTATAAACTTTGGAATATAATATTTTAAATGTCCTTGAAAATTATGTTCCCTTGCATTGCATTAGTGACCTAATTAATAAATTGCATTCCTATATTGGTTACTAAAAGAAATGTGTTGGTTTAGCGCTGGAAATGTTTTTTGTAAGAGCTTCGCGATGCATGGTACCAGCAAATTGAAGGAACAAAATAGTGTCGCATAGTTTTTATAATAACTATATAATTAAGGAGGTACCAGCTTAGTACAGTGGTAGAACCAGCCAATATATATATATATATAAAGGCGGCAAGAGCTTTTTCGTATTTTGATTAGATGAGGAATTCCAGCTATAGTTTTGGTGCGTTTTCAAGGATAATGATGGAAAAAGATTTCAAGCAACGCCTAGACATTCATATATGAACACAATTTCGATCTGTTAGTTTACTTACTTGGCCCCTCAGATCCGATCCGCTGCAAAATTTGAGCTACGTATATATGATGGTGGTGTGTGTCGCCGGCCAGGGCGGCTGGCCTTATATACCTGCATACATATGCATGCAAATGCAATGCGCGCTGGGCTTTGGTTGGTGGTGACGCTGGTGATGTCTGTGTATGTATGTATATATATATAGATATCTCCTCCTCATAGCCTCCTAGGTGTTGCAATTTGCATATCACATCGGTGATGCTAACTGTCTTTTGTTGTCGACACTCAATACTAGCTTTTCTGCCTCTGCAAGGCACGGATCGGAGAAAGGGCCGCCACTAAAGTGCATGAACAAAAGCTTCTTGCTACTATATTTGTGCTTCACATCACGCATATATGCATGCATGTGTACACGTAACAGACAAAAACAAAAGAAGCTGAATATAAAAGAGACTAATAAGTTCGATCGATCACATGGTCTACTCTATCCGGCCGGTGCTTTCAATTGCATTGCAAGGATATATCAAAGTGGCGACCACACACACTATGCATACGCGTCCTTGCATGCATATATCCTTTAATTGTTGCGCAAGGAAAGCAGCTAGGATATTTCATGGTGGCTAACCCAGGACTATCTGTGACATGAATTGTGAGACATCTCTTTATCTATAGATTAGGAGTAGGGTTTGCGTACCTATGTTCATAGGGGTGAGTGTGCGTGCGTGTTATGAGTGTCTACATTGTACTGTGTAATTCTAAAAAAAAAAAAACCAAAGAAATGACCACCGCACCTCCATCCGCACTCGTATCTTGTTGAAACTGTTGCAGAACCCATAGTTACTGCCGGGTGTGCACTAGTACAGGACAAGGATGTAATCTCGGTTGAACCCCTTCTAGTCCAGGTTTTCTAACAGGGATTGCCCATCTGGGAATAAAGATCCCCTTTTAGTCCCGGTTTGTTTTTGTAACCGGTACTAAATGATGATCGAGGCTGGTACTTCATATCCTTTTTTTGTATTTATTTTATTTTTTTCTTATTTGTTTTTTTCTTATTTCGTTTTCTGTTTCTTTGCAATAACAAAGATCTTCGCGGCAATAATTCATGAGATCCTCAGCCAAAACGTCCTAGTAGCTCCCCAAAGTTCATTCAAACATATCATAGTTCATTACATGCACAATCTAAATAAGTTCACGACATACCATGACAATTCAAAATAGTTCATTACAACCAGCAACAAAGAGTAACTTTAATTCCTAAAACTTCATGACATCCAAGCAAGCACTTGATCATCTTTTGGATCACCTCAATCCATCCATCATGATCCTTATGCTCCACACTTGGCTCGACCAATCTCCAACTAAATCACACACTTAGCATAGAGATATTAGTCCTAAGGATGTCATCAATTATCCAAAACCAAACTAGAGATCTTCAGCCGTGCCTTGTGGCCCGGTAAAGACAAGCAGTGCCAAGGCCGGCCCAGGCACTAAGAATCAGTTACAACTCAATCAAGTCACAGTTTAAAGATGAACACGGATTCATTTACAAAATTAGGGCATGTCCAACGGCTACCTCATTAAAACCCTGGCTAGGTAAAACTCACCCTTGTGAGAAACCCTAGCCGAGGAAAGATTGACCTAGTCTATTAAAACTTCATTTCATTCCATCACAATTCAAGTTCAAGATTACAGTCCAAGATCACATTAGGATAAATAAAAGTAAAAAACTAATCAAGCCAAAGTTCTTCAAATGTCTCTTCAAGCTCCTTGTCCTCCACATCATGTTGCACCCTTGCCTCGGCCACATCCCGGTCCTTGATGCAGGTGAGCATCTCCACAGTCTCTGATGTCAGCCTCCTCCTCCTCTCCTCAATGATATGATCCTGCCAGTCATGCTAAAGGTAGATTCTGATGATATGGTAGACAAAGGAACAGATTAGGATGTCTTTAGCCATGATAGACAATATTGGATAAGTAAGTTTATGCTGATGCCACTAGTTTAACAAGATAAAATCATCACCCATCTAGGTAATAATATCACAGTCCAAGTAAGAAATCAATTCGATGTAAATCGAAGAACTTGCAACATGCAAATGGAGAAGATGCAGAGATATCTCTAGACATATTAAGAATAGCAGTAGGAGGATAGGCACTATCACCACTGGTTCATCATCATAAATTTTATCCCATGCAGACATTTTCTTACCGCATGGGGATAGCAGGCCTCCTCAACCTAACATCACCATATTTGATCTCATATCTGTTGTAAACATCAAGTAAGTCGAGCTCTAGTGCCTAGCCGGTATGTACCATAGTCGAGCACCGGTTAGAGCACCCAACCTCCTCAAAACTCTAGTGAAACCTTTCATCTTAGCTCTAGGGTCCAAGATGAATGCAAAAGGATAAAACAAAGGAATGTCCCTCCAATACTTATTATACTTGTCTATCATTGGTATGTACGGGCGGGCCGTGTTTTGTAGTGCCGTCTTTCGGGCCGACCTTAATCGGACTCAAGCCAAATGGAAATATATAGTTGCCAATCCATGGGAGGACACAATGCAAGGATAGATCATTGCATGAAGAGCCTTTTCTTCTTTGTTACTGGTCCCATCATATTCGGCTTGTGAGTCCTTCCTACTACATGATTGACCTTCTTTGGAAATGTAAGCAGGAGCTTATAAGACACTATTTTAGCATCTTAAAACTTTAAACTATTACTACTGTGATTTGGAATCCATCGGAGATTGACACATGAAGGTATCATCACATGCACACAAGTTGATTTCTGTTCTTAATAACTTGTTGCTTGTGCAATCCTTCCGTGCTCTTCGTACTGCAGACAAACCTCTTATTGACAACCAAACACTATTGGACACTACTTCTTTGCCGAGTGCACTGCGACACTTTCGGCAAAGATCTCTTTGCACTCGGCTTCTTTGTTCTGTTCTGCATCTAAGTCCTTCCCACTTATAATATTATTAAAACAGTGGTGATATAATGATTAAGGTTAAGATCTTGTCATATAAGGTGTATCTCAATAAGTTAATGATGTGTTTTTGTATGGTTTCCCTCCTCCCTTTTATGAATGTAAAGGGACAAAACCAATTGATACTTATCCCTTGACGCTAATTAGGGACACACACTAGCAAAAGAGTTGGCACGCTCAAAGCCGCACATAGCCTAGCACGCAAAAAGAGGGTCCAACAAAGCAAGACCGACCAGCAAGTTGGTCATGTGATATGATGTAGATGCTCGTTCTTCGCACGTAAAGCTCGTGAACACCTCCTAGTAAGACACGTCGGGGAGAAGCACGACGAGATTACTCTGTGATCGGCAAGGCCACCTAGAACATCAACCAATATCATCGAGAGACCTTATTTGGACGACAAGGGGTTAGAAAAACTAAAGTTGAATAAAGAATGTAGTACATTTATTTTTGACCGATTGACAACAAAGGGTTAGAAGAGAACTAAAGTTGAATGAGGAGTAGATTTATTTTTGACCCATTGCGGATATGGTGAACCTCAATCAGCCACGATCCTTGGTCTTATCCTAATAGAAAACCTTCTCAAAACATAACCTACAAGTTTCTCACAAGATTGAAAAAGCTTGGGACTGATTTGGGCTCGGATAGTGAAAATTAGCCTAGGTCCGTTTCTACAATCTCAACGCCGACTAAGTAAAACCGACACGGGCAGCCTTCCTCAGCCCAATCTAAATGTCACCCAAAGCCGCCTACACCGTTTTTACAGAACTTGCAAACTTAGCCCAAATTTGTTCAAATCTGATCTTTTTATTTTTCTAATTGCTCCCCAAACTCAAATACAAACACATTTAACCCTTTTTTTGCGGTAAAAACATTGAAACAATTCAATAGTTATCTCTATTTTTACCGCTTCAAACTCTAGATTCTCTTCTAATCCCGTGTTATTGTTCATCTATTGATCTCGGCGATCATACATAACATCCTAGGCTTTCTATGCACATGCCACGATGGGTTCCCTCCCGTGTGAGCATTTCGATAGCCTTTCTTATTTTGCTTCAAATTAGTCTCATTGAAAGGACCAAGATGCTAAGAGTTGGGAGGGGATAGATTGGGCTAATCTAAAATTCCGGCGAAATTAAAGCCCATTTCGTCCTTGTGTCTATATATAAGTCTTTGTTGTCCCTATAGCTGGAGCTGCTATCATAGACCGTGATCAGCACAAAACTGTCTTAGCCTGTCCTGGAGAGATAGTTGGAGTAGTCTATACCTGAGTTGTTGTACCCTGAGTCATCCCCGGTGTAGCAAAGTAATGGTGGATCTAATTAAGGGCCGATGGATGCAAAACCTGCGGTGGGGAGCAATTCGTGGTAGGGGCGTTTGGCGGTGTTCGATAATTCTCACGGGAACGAGCCGAGGGAGTGAGGGGCGCTACCAAAGGCACCCTAAAACTGAAGCAACAAGCAAACTTGTTAGAAATCAGCTCTTATTTCATGGATTCACTAGAACAGCAAGAACACAATAATGACAAGATAGACACGGTGTGTAGTAGAGGAGAGGAGCTCTGTGTATTTCTTATTCACTGTCTCGCTTTACATCAACGAGATGACCCTCTTTATAAAGGGACAATAAGAATAGATACAAATTTGCTACTGTTGATGAATCATTGCTACTGTGCTCCTCCCCGCTATGCATTAATTGGCCACCATGATGAGTTCAGCTTTTTCTTTGTTTATTGACTCATTCATAACACTCCCCCTTGGCCAATTAAGTGCTACGTCAATGCCTCGTTAAAAACTCCTCTCAAAACCCGGTGGGAAAAGAGTAGGAGAAAAGAGTACATCGCATGCACCGACTTGAATTGCACCTGTTGCCTCGTTAAAAACCTTGCATGAGAAAACCCGGTGGGATAAAACTCATCAAGGGAAAAAAGAGTACAACAGTTGATACCTTGGTCGGATCTTCAGGATCGACCCATGACCTTCGGGGTCAAGTTTATGAGCTTATGCCTTCCGGGGAAATTCTCCCCCTGAACCTTGCAACTCTCTAAGTGGTCTCATGCCAATCCCACGAACATGTTTTGTGGAAGGTAGAGGCGGCGAGAGATTTTGTGAACAAATCGCGGATTGTCACACGACCTAGCTTGCGGGATATCCGCTTCCCCACTCTCTTGGAGCTCATGAGGATAGAAGAATTTAGGAGCAATATGCTTCGTGAGATTGCTCTTGACATAACCCATATGCATCTGTGCAACACAAGCCGCATTATCTTCATAGATAATGGTAGGGGTATTGATAGTTTCCATGCCACATGACTTACGGATGTGATCAATCATTCGCCGTAGCCAAAACACACTCACGTGTGGCTTCATATAATGCGATTATTTCGAAAGTGGTTGGTAGATGTTGCAACCAAGGTCTGCTTTTTCTGAACCGCCAGAAATGGCGCACCTCCACAGAGAAAAACAAAACCAATTTGTGACTTGGCATTATGAGGGTCAGACATGTAGCCAGCGTCAACGTAACCCACCATAGCGAAATCCCCTCCTTTCGGGTACCATAATCCAAGGTCCCGGGTACCTTGTAAATACGAGGATGGTTTTATGCCGACCCAATGTCTTCGGTGGGAGCGGCGCTGGTACCTTGCCAAGAGGTTTCTTGCAAATGCAATATCGGGCCTTGTGCAATTTGCAAGGTACATTAGTGCTCCTATAGCACTAAGATATGGAACTTCAGGTCCCAATATTTCCTCATCCTCATCCTTGGGTCGAATGGGTTTTTATCCATTTCCAATGATCGAATGACCATAGGGGTTTTCGGGGGATGGCTTACGGCCATATTAAACCTTTCAAGTACCCTCTTAATGTAGGTGGTGCGGTGTACAAACACTCCTTTAGGGAGGTGTTCAAGCTACAGGAGCCCAAACAGTAACTTAGTTTTACTCAAGTCTTTCATCTCAAACTCCGTCTTGAGGTAAGTCGATGCTTCCTCAATATCCTTTGTGGTTCCAATGATGTTCAAATCATCAACATAGACTAAGATGATCGTAATCCATCTTTGGATTTCTTTATGAACACACAAGGACAATCATCATTGTTTGTGTAACCCTTCTTCAGGAGGTAGTTACTCAAACGGTTGAACCACATCCTTGGGATTATTTCAAGCCATATAATGATCGCCGTAGGCTTAACACTAAACATGTTGTGTTTTTGATTCGGTCCGGGGACCTTGAGTCCTTCGGGAACTCTCATATAAATTTCGAATCAAGTGACCCATACAAGTATGCGGTCCACGACATCCATTAACTTGTATTTTTAAATTCATATTAGCCGCCATAGAAATGAGATATCGGAATGTTATGCCACTCATAACAGGAGAGTAGGTTTCATCAAAATCGATGCCGGGTCTCTGCGTGAACCCTTGTGCCACCGGCCTCGCTTTATATCTTACCACTGGCCATGTTCATTCCTCTTTCGGTGAAGACCCATTTACATCCTGAGGGGATGACTTTTGGAGGTGTTAGGACTACAGGTCCAAAAACCTTCCTATGGCAAAGCGGCGTAGATTACGCCTCAATTGCTGATTTCCATTGTTCCCGGTCGAGCACTTACGGCACTCCATCAAGGACTTGGGTTACGGATCCGGATCAATGAGTCGGCAATTTTGGAGGCGAAAAATATATGTCGACAAGCGTGGTCTTTCTATTGTATGATTCTCCCGATTCCACATAATTCGTGGCGATCTCCTCAAGATCATCTTCCCACTCATCGTGATTTCCCACAACGATTGAGTTGGGGTGTTCCAACCTTCCAATGTGATGTTGTGCGACGGTGCATTGGGATTTTCATCTTCGGGATGATGTCCTTCAGGGATTTCTCAACTTCGGGTTGGTTTGCCACTTCAGGGGCATTCTCTACTTCGGGTAGAGCTTCTTCAATTGATTCCTTAAATGTTGCGGATGGCTTAGGACCTTGTCTATGCGGACGTCTCCGCGGAACCTTGTCCTTTGCATCGGAGGAGGTCTCCCCTCTTCCTAGGATTGGTGGAAACATTAGAGTTGGTGCCCTTACGGGGTACTTGAACTCTCTCGGTGCATTTACCGCAGGTATATGCGACCTTGTCACCCTTTGTGATCGGTGAAGGCATCGGGCAGCTCATTCGCAAGATTTTGCAAATGTATAATTCTCCGAACTTCTAGTTCGGTTTCGAGCAGTGGTGCGTGGATCGATGGATTGCATTCGGTTGCATTCCATTCAATTTCGGCATTCCATTGGATGTCTATCTCCCCTAATGCTTGGGAAATGGTCTTCATCGAAGACACAATCAGCGCATCCGAGCCGTATGAAGATCCCGGTCATAGGCTCTAAATATTTGATTATGGGCCGAGTCTCATAACCAACATATATCCCCAACTTCCGATGGGGTCCCATTGATGTACGCCCGAGGTGGTGGTATTGGCACGTATACAAAGATCGCCAAATATACGCAGATGGGAAATACTTGGTTCTTTCCCACGCACCATTTGTGATGGGGATGTCTCATGATATGCGGTTGGCCACGAGTTGAATTAATTTAGCGGCGTGTAATCTTTGCATGGCCCCAACAAGCTGGTTGGCGACTTACAATTCTGCAATAATGGCCTTGCAATCCATTTAATCCTTTTGATCAAGGATTGACTAGACCATTTTGTGTGTGGACATGTGGTACCGAATGCTCAACTTTAATACCTATTGCAAGGCAATAATCACCGAAAAGCTTTAGACCTAAATTCACCGGCATTGTCCATCCGAATGGATTGGATGCGGTTATCAGGGAAACTTGCTCTCAATCTGATTATTTGTGCAATAAGTTTGGAGAAAGCATGGTTTCTAGTGGACAACAGGTCCACATGGCTCCACCTAGTGGATGCATCAATTAGTACCATGAAGTACCTAAGCGGGCCCGGGGGGCTGAATAGGTCCACAAATGTCACCTTGAATCCTTTGCGGGAGAATGCGGGTGACTCATCCCTAATCTTCGGTGGGATGGTCTAGTGATCAGCTTTCCCTTTGCACATGCGGTGCATACAAAATCTTCAGGATTAGGGAAGCCTTTGACACTATGGCCAATGTAATTGTTGATGATTCTTCTCATCATAGTCAACCCGGGATGACCCAAGCGGTCATGCCACATTCGAAATGACTCTGAGTCTTTGAATATGGCTTGCATTGCAACATATCCTTCGGTGGGTTTTATGTACGTGTAGTACAAACCCGATGGCGATGATGGGAGCCTTTCCACCACTTGTTTTCGATAACCGTCGAATTTAGTGATGAGGAGGTATTGATTACCTTTCTCAATCTCGGTTTCAACATGGAAACCATTCGCACGGATATCCTTAAAACTCAAAAGCGTTCGCTTTGAGTCGTGGTACAACAATGCATCTTTCACAAATATTTGTGTACCCATAGGGAGGACCAACGTAGCACTTCCGGTGCCTACAATATGAGCATTGCTTCCGGCAATGGTCATGATACTTCCATTTTTCTTAGTCAAGGTTTGGAAATATCTAGTCTCCCTTAGTATGGTGTTAGTGGTGCATTTGTCTACAAGACATATCTCCTTTTCAGCCATGGGTCCCCACAAATCTTTGTTAAATGACATAATAAGTAGGAATTTAACATAAAGCATAAAACATTCATTATGAAAGATAACATTACACAAATTCGGGAAATCTCACTTGAGTTTGGACCATTTACTACATTACAAATGCTCTCCTAGAGCATGCGCCAAACTAGGCGAAATTAAAACTAGTACATGTGGGCATTGCATTGGGTGACTTGACCTCCTTGGGGTTTCTTGAGTGTCCCCAAATATGTCACTATCAAGGAGGTAATTTTCACCATTTCCATTTGTGTCGATAATCATGTTATCGGCGCCGCGTGAGCTTCGAGCTCAATGGTGAAGTGAGACTCGGGACCATTGGCTTTGCCCTTGCTTTCTTTGGTAAAGGTCAACCCGGTGTTTGGGGGTGCGGCATTTACGAGACCAATGTCCCTTTGCTCCACACCTGAAGCATTCGGTTTGCCCCTCTCCACCATTTTGACCTTGCTCCTTCTTGGGCATACCTCGGCCTTGGGCTTTCCTTTGCCTTTGCCTTTGAACATGGCTCCCTTCTTCCCCTTCCATTGCCTCTTCCCATGGCTATTATTTTGGTTGCGAGAACTCTCGGCAATATTAGCATGTGCTTCAGGGGCACAGCTATCGAGCCGATGGGTCGGCGGCGAGAATGGTTGTTCATAAGAACTTCATTACATTTGTTCAAAAACATCAACACCTCTATGAGATCGAAAGTACTTGGTGTACTTTGAGTTCGGTATTGTTGTTGTAGAACTATATTCGGGGTGGAAGGTGGACAAGGTTTTCTCAATCATATCCGTGCGTGATCTTCGGCCACAGATCGTTAATTTAGACACAATCTTGTGTAAAGCGAGAATTATCGCCGTCCGCGGACTTGAAGTCCCGAAAGCGGAGAGTGATCGATCTTGTTGTGCTCTCGGGAGCATAATGGATTGTTGTTGGCTAAAGCGATCCGCCGGGGATTGCAATAACACCAACGGATCCTTCTCGGTCAAGTACTCGGACTTCAGTTCAAGCGTCAAGATGATGTCGGTATGAGATACAACGCATTTGCTTTATCACATTTTGTGCGCTCATCTCTACCCTCCTCAAACGGGGTAATGGTATGATCGAGTTTCATGCCCTCGAGCCTGTTCTCGGCATCAATGGCCCAAGTGAGGTAGTTGCTGCCGTCCACGGCGAGCTTCTCAAAGTCCCTCTTTGCAATGTCCGACATGCCTGCACATCCAATGTGTAGGATTAGTGATTTGTCGGTCACATGTAATCTTCGAGGATTACAAATGCATAGTCTTCGAGGACATATGCAAAATTTCCCAAGTGTAATGCTATAAATATAAATCGCAATAAATAAATCTACGGGATTTAAATGCGAAATATAAATTGCGATAAATAAATTCGCAGGAATTTAAATACTAAAAATAAATTACAATAAATAAATTTATGAGATTTAAATACCGAATTTAAATTGCTGTAATTAAACAAAAGTAATTACGCAAACAAAAATAAGATGGCAAAATAAATTGCCATGGTAGCTTCGAGCCACAAAAGGCCCATTCATGGGGTCTTTTGGGCCAAATGTCGAGCCCATCGGGGGCGACCATTTTACAACCGTTCATCGAGATCGACCGGTCTAGATTTCCCCCATGATCAAATAAATAGGGAGGGTGAAACCTAACCCTAACCTTTCCTTTTCATTTTTCCCATTACGCCTTATCCTCTCTCGGTCTTATCTCTTTCTTCTCTACAGAGAATTCGCACAACGAGTGGGAGGGCGGGAGGCCGGACCTTGCTCGAGCGGTAGCGAGCTTATACTGCGCCGAGGCCCACGCCCGCGTGGCTCGGCGGCGGCGGCGGGGCTTGGCTCCGGCCGCGCGCCAGCGCCAGCTCTTGGCGAGCCGCCTCTGGCGTCGGCGCGAAGCGCCTTCGTGCGCTTCGATGGAGCAGTGCGGGGCAGAGGCGCGGGCGCCAGGGCGCCTGGCCGCCGAGGACGCCGTGGCGCCGACGTCTGTGCCGGGACGCGAGAGCATCGGGCGCCGGGCCGCCGGACCCTGAAAGGCTGCCCGTTTGCCCGGCGCGCCACGCCGGGGTGGCGTGCGTGTCGGCGCGGCAGCGGCGCATTAGGGCGTAGCCGCTGCTCGGGGGCCAGGGCCGCGGCGGTGGCGATAAGAAGGAGCGGCGGCGAAGCCATGGCGTCCATGGTCGATCCATCCTTCTTAAGGGCGGAGGTGGCTCGATGCGCTTCGTCTTCGGGGCGAAGGTAAGGAATCGGTGCATGTCCGCGGGACATCAGTTGCTCATGGCCATTGGTGGTGGTGCCACTCTGCGGTTTTACGGATAGAGGACGGATCCATCGAGCCCCACTCTTCTATGGTTTCTAGATGTAGGGACCCAGATCCCCTGTCCGGCGATCATGGCGGCGGCGGCAGCCCTGTGGAGGCCTGCTCTTCCGCGGCCATGAAGCTCGAGCCATTAGAACTCTTTGGAAAGTCGTCATCGGGACGGCGACTTTGTTCCTTGTGCGGGTAACTTTGGTGTCCATGCTCATCTTCGGGATGGCTAGATGTGGCGCCGGGGCCACTTTGTGATAGTTCATGTGCTCGTGTGTGCTTGTTCATAGTGATGTTGTAATAGGAACAAGCAATGTTTGTAAGAAGCGATTTCTCACCTTTCTTACCCTAGCTCGGTGAGAACTCGTGGCCGATAACGTGTTAGAAATCAGCTCTTATTTCATGGATTCACTAGAACAGCAAGAACACAATAATGACAAGATAGACACGATGTGTAGTAGAGGAGAGGAGCTCTGTGTATTTCTTATTCACTTTGTCTCGCTTTTACATTAAGCGAGATGACCCTCTTTATAAAGGGACAATAAGAATAGATACAAATTTGCTACCGTGATGAATCATTGCTACAGTGCTCCTCCTGCTATGCATTAATTAGCCACCATGATGAGTTCAGCTTTTCGCTGTTTATTGACTCATTCATAACAAAACTGAACTAGGCACAAGGAAGCAAACTGAACTAGGCACATGCGCACACACACGCAGCTGGTATCCTGGAGAGATGGCTATAGCAGTCTGTAGCTGAGTAGCTGTATCCTGAGTCATCCCCTATCCTGGTGTAGCAAAGAACTGGTGGATCTAAAGCAACAGCAAAGCAAACTGAACTAGGCACATGCACGCACACACGCTTAGGTCTTTAGGAGACCATTCCTTGTAGTGAAAATTGTCTGAATGATGGTCGTATCCATCAACAACGAGGTACCTTGTGGTACACTCGTATGTGTCTATACTGGGTCTAAAAAAAATTAGGGGATTATTTTCCCTCTGCCTTGATAATTGTTGTTACCATATCCACACCTTCCAGATGAACAGAAAATTTCGACGCTGCACAACAAATATTCATCGCAGGTCACCATGTACAGCAAGCAAAGTTGAACAGGAACACATACAAACATCAATTGAACATTGAATATGCACTTCCTCTGCATTTTCCTTTAACTAGAATCACACACAGATAACCAGGTTTACATTTTGCAGCAAACGACCAGCAGTCAGTAAGACCTCATCATCAAGCAGGCTAAAAAAACTGAGCTTGCTGGAGTGGATGTTCATTCATTCATCACACGAATCTAACAATCAGTTTTCTGTAATGTACATCGACCTACCTACATATGGCGGCATCCATGAACTGTTTGTTAGTATGGCATGGCATCTCGGGCAGCCTTTTCTTTTTTCATCACCTTCTACTTGCTCTTTTGCTCCTGTAACTGCTAAGAGTCGAGAGCCCCCCTGCGAATACTGACATCTCCGATGGTGGGGACGAGGGCTGGATCGATGGGAGTGGAGAAAAGAAGCTTGTGTTGTTGTTTGGGAGGTCAAAGTCATATAAGTCGTCTGTGAACATAGCAAATTCAGCATCATCGTTTCTGAAGTCCAGTGGCAATGGAATGTCCCTGCTGGATTCAAGTCTTTCAGGCTCAAGCACCACACTGTCGAGGTCTGTCAGTGATTTGATTTGACGCTCTAGAGAAGCAATTGTCTTCTGGCACTCTGCGAGCTTCCCAGCTGCATTAGCGAGCTCCTTCTCCTACAATAATGACAACAGTTCGACTCGAATTCAGTGATGCTAATGGTCTTATTTGTACAATTGTCCTCTGAAATAATATGCTTAAAGTACTATAAATTCATATGAGTGTATTAGGTTCAGATGCTATAGAAAGGGAAGAAATTTATTTACCTTCTTAACCTTCAGATCTCCATTCGAGTTTGCAAGCCGCCAGAGCTTTGCATCCCGGCTATCTCTTGACAACTGAGCCTCCAGCTTTTGGCATTTCTGTTCATACTCTTCTGACAGCAATCTCTCCTGCTCGATCTCCCTATGGAGCAAGCTCATCTTGTTTGTCAATTTTATGAGTTCCCTATCTGCTGTTTTAAGTTTAAGATCCATAGCCATCCTATCTGACTGCAAATTCTCTACATTGGCAGTGAATTCGTTAGTTAAAGACATCTGCTCCTTGAGTTTTGCTTCCAGTGACTCCACCTTCTGGCTGAGAATTTTGGCATCCTGATGTGCTGACTCTGCTTCGACTCCAAGACCTTCTTTACAGCCTCTAGAGCTTCTAGCTGCATCTGGAGCTCTGCAGAAAATACCTTCTCCTTTTCCACATCATGCTCGAGTGCAGTCACCATGTCACGCAGTTTTGCAGCTTCCGAAGTTCACTAACTGGAGTTGTTCCTCTAACGATTCTTTTTAGTAGACTCCATAGAACGAGCTCTCTCTGCTTCAATCTTCATCTCTAACTGTGCTGACAATTCCTCATGAAGTGTCTTCTCCTTTTCTAACTCAATCTGTAGTTGTTTTGTGATTTCTTCCAGTTTCTGTATTTCAGCGTTTGCTGAAGACAGCTGTGCCTCCAAGGATTCTTTAACAGCCTGAGCAGTTCTTGCTTCTTTAATTTTCACTTCTATGTTTGCTGCAAGCTCTTCACACAATGCCTTCTCTTTCTCTACCTCATCCTCGAGTGCTTTGACAACATCTCTAAGCTTCCCTGCTTCAGTATTCGGCCGAACACAGCTGTGCCTCCAATGATTCTTTAACTGCATCCACAGCTGCTTCAACCTTTATCTGTAACTGTGCTGTTAATTCTTCATGCAGTGCCTTCTCCTTTATGACCTCATTCTCTAGTGCTTTGACAATGTCACGCAGTTTCCCCATTTCAGTGTTTGCTGAACACAGCTGTGCTTCCAGTTCTTCTTTAGCATTCAACATGGCTTCTGCATTTTCTTTCTGCTGCACAGAAAGATCTCTCTCAGCCTGAACTCTCTCTTCCAGTGATGCCACAGTGAGGCGAAGCTCTGTAGCTTGTGATGACATCAGTTCTAACTGCGACTCCAACTCTTTCTGCTCCACATTTTCCTCCAATGAAGCTACAGCCATAAGTAACTCATCAACTTCTACAGATTTGGACTCCAACTGCAACTCCAAAGCCTTCCTCTCAGAGTCCAAACGCTCCACATCTTCCAAAGCAGAAAGTTTGGAGTCATTTGCTGATTCCAACTGCATCTGCATTTTCGACCAGCCTGTTCTTTGCCGCCACTAGCGCATCGCAGGAAATGTCAAGCTGATTTCTAACCTCCATAAGTGCCATCTCAAGCTCCCTTTTCTCGCTTGAAACTGCTTCAAACTTTTCCTGCAAATCTGCGACCTTGTTTTGCAACTCTTCAGTTTCGACTTTCAAGGAGCTGCTTCTTTGCGACAGCCTTGTCAGAATCTGTTTCCATTTCAAAGTTAGAGCTTGTGCCGTCTGATTCAGGCAATGCAGCTAACCTTTCCATCTCAAGGAAATCATCCATTATGTCAATCTCAACGGCATTGTTCACAGTATTTCTTGAACCATCCTTGCCATTCTTGAACTGATCAAGCTCAGTAATCAAAGCCGATGCCCATGAGTCGGAATTTTGCAGATCATTATCAACACCCACCATATGGTCTCCATGGTCAGATTGGCTGTCAGTCAGTGATTCCATGCAGCAATTGTTTTGTGTAGACCTAGAATTATTGATCAGTGTTGTTTTCCGTGTTAGATTCTGAAGCCTGCGGCATTCTGCCTCAACCCTGGCAATCTTTTTAACACTTTCCAAGTGTTGTTTACTTGCTGTCTCCGCTGCTTGGTTGCTCAGATCTCTTTCCAACATTAGTATCTTCAGATCCTTGGACTGTACAAGAAGTTTGGCCTTGAGATCTAAATTCTCTTTCTCAATTGCCTGAAGCTTGGCCTTAAGGTCCAAGTTCTCTCTCTCAATTGCCTGAAGCCTTTCTTGTAGATCATGCTGTAACAGCATGGAAGATGACGCTTCTGATCTGGTCACTTCCAGCCGCTTTGTTAGCTCTGCTATATGGTTTTGGAGCTCCGGGTTTCCAGACTGCGGCACCAGAGATTTGGAAACTATTTCACGGATTTTATCCTCTTGCTCTTCCCTTGCCAGCCGCAGTTGCCTGACACATTCCTTGAGGGCTTCATCTAGGTGGCTGACTTGATCCTGGAGAGAAGCATTCTTCTGACAAGAAGCTTCAAGTAGCCCCTTCAGAGTAGTAACTTCAGCTTCGGCTTGTTCCCAACCTACAAAAAGAAGTTTCAGAAACAATATTAAGAGAACGGATAGGATGAAAGCAAACTTCTTACACATGCAAATTTAAGACTGTCATTCATTACTAGAAAAAAAATGAAATGAATCTAACTCCTCATAATGACTTTATAGGTTCAATTATAAAAACTAAATATTTTTTGCACTCATTTCAAGAGAATTTACTAAGGAGCAAATGTTACCTGCAACAGCCTCTTCTGTGACTTTAGCATGCTGCTTCACCAAATCCTCTTTTGCTCTGATGGTCGAAAAGCGCAGCAGAAAGTTTGTACTTCAAACTCTCCAAAGTCTCTTTGATCTCCTCATCTCTAACATTGGAGGATACATGTTGTTCTAATGATTGACCATGCTCTGGATTAAAATTGTTCAAATTGACCCCTGCTGCTAGCTTGCAATTCAAGGATCTTGCTGCTCCATTTTCTGGGCTGTAATCATACTTACTTCTTGAAGAGGCTTCAGGGGATTGAGATTGACCCTGAAATCACAAAACATTATCTGAGATCGGACTTAAATCTCATGATTTAACATACAGACCACTATTTTCATAGAAAGAGTGAATCATTTGTTGCAGCATTCAAACTGTGTCCCGGAGCTAGCACTAGAAGTTATATATGTCTAGACTAAGTTAAAAATCCTTAGGTGACATACTCATCACCATTTGAGTGGTCAAATCAAAATCACATTCTTCGAGGAAATGCAAAGATTCTGATTGTTACCAAAAAAGTACATTTAATGTGATTGATGTTGGGTAACTTAATCCAACAGTTTTAAAGGCGAAAGGGAGACAATAGGCTGAAAAATAAGGATGAGCAAAATCTGGATTAATCCCTCAAATGTATTCATTGTTTATTTATATTGCTATAAAAAAGAAAAAAAAAAGAAGACCCGATAGATGATCATTTTAGCAAACGAAATATGAATTTGCTATAGTTAGAAATGACTAAACACTAAACAGTGTATCAAACCAGCCAAACATCAGGGTGAAAGGTAATGGCAGATCAAGTTTAAAGAACTCCCACTTGAGTTAATTAACCTAACTAATAGACAACTACCAATGAGTTCTAGCGTCAGTAAAACTAAAGATGCATGATTCCTGGGTAAAATTCGAAATCAACTGGACCCAATTACCCAAATCTTAGGAAACTTCCTCCCTAGGAAATTCCAGTGTTCTAAAACTGAAAAGAGCTACAGTTTTCAACAAAATATGGTAAACTTCAAATACATTATCATGAAGTGAAGTAAAAAAAGTAATAACAGCAACCAAACTGTATTAGTGAAATGAAAAAAATGTACAGGACACAAATTAAGGCATGGTGCTGAACCTGATCATCAGAGCACTGCTCGGAATGCGGCGACACAGACAAAGTGCTGTCACTACCCCGGGGCTCTTATCCGATGACTTGCGCCTCCAGAGCCAACCCGTGCGATCCATAACCATGAACCACTCAATCAAAAGATGAAAAGCGGCTCTTCTGTTTTCTCCCTCTTCGGGGCTACCACCATGTGCAAGTCAGAGAGATCAACACATGGCATTGGAGAGACAGCTGTGCACCAGAAGCAGAGATGCTGATTACTACTATGAATTCAAAAAGCCTGCGGTATAAATTACATTACAACTTGAGGAAAATGGTAACAGATTGTGGAAGATGCAGTTCTAACTACTAGTATAGAAGAATTTGTGAAAGGTAGAGACTATCTATTGGAACTAATAATATTCGTAGCATGATGGTTCCAAAGGCAGAGATAGCAGCTGATCCTTCTCTATCAGACCATTTTGTTAACTAAAACTAACACGTCGATACAACATAAGCATCCAAATTCCTTGGGTCCGGATAGAATGAGGCCAAACAAATACTCGTATGCGTGTTCCACACATCTGTTGAGGAAGAGAAGGACATCTCGCCTAGGATGATTCAACTTGGCAAAGAAAAACAAGAGAGAAAAAACATTTGGTCCCCGTCAACATGTGCAGCAAACCACCGGTTCCCCTTTCTTTAGCACAAGTTGGCAGCACTTTGACACACACTGACACTGCTTATCATCAGCAGCAGCAGCAGCAACACGAAACCCGACCACGGTAGAGTAGAATCTCAGCAAAAACAGGCGACGGACATCCCCAAAAACAAAATGCAATGAAAATCTATCAAAAGAACACCAAAAGAAGTAGAACAGTTTGCAGGCATTGCTGTAAAAAAGCAGTAGTAGAAAGATTAGTTCGTTCATTCAGAAGTACGCCCCATATCGCATCATCAGAGCTATAGTAGCAACAAAAGGTAGTACTAATCGCGAAGAGCTGACAAGTAGTACAATTCAATCTTTCTCTGTTTCGACTTTGGAGGGACCAATTGGTAGGGGAAACAGGAACATCACAAACTTGTGGGCACCGACAAGTCCCCATTCCCCAGCTGAAGAAGGAGGCAGTAAATCAAAATCCATCGGCGGCGAGCATAGAGGGAGGGAAGGGGAGGGACGAACAGAATAAGCACATGGCTGGCACAGTCTGAAATCAATCACCTATTACTAAACCAACCCCCGAGACGAATCCGGCGGCAGTCGATTCAAAATCCCCCATGTTATTTCCTGGAGCCGAACCTACCCAACATCAGCGTAGAAACCGAAACTCCATGGCGGAGCAGTACTAGTAACTAAATACGGAGAGCGAGCAAGCAAGCAAGAAGAAGAAGCAAGGACGATTGGGGGAGAGGGGAGAAGAGAAGCCATGAATGGCGGGCGGCATTGATAGATACCTGGGCGGAATTAAACGGGTGCACGGAGAATGCCGCGCATCACACACAGGAGCAAGCGCACAAGGACGGACACCCACCGTCCGCTCGTTCTCCGTGAGAGAACTCAACTCCACTCCTCTCTCTCTACCCTCCCTATCCCTAACTCGATCCGCTTTAGGTCAGTAGGACAGCGCGGCGCAGGTGGGATTGTAAAGCGGCAATGCTCCGATGCCCCGGCCAGCTCACAGTCACAGGACGAGGACGAGGAGAGCGCAAGGAACAAGCAAAGGCGGACAAGCGCTGGCGAGCGCAAGAACACGAGCTGCTGGCTTGGGAGAGAAGGGGAAAAAGGCGAAAGGGACGAGTTACTACTAGCAGCACCGCACCGCACCCTCAACTCACCTGCGGCTCTCCTCTCTCGCCATGTGAGTGAGGGGGCCGAGGGAAGAGTGGAGTCCACAGGCGGCAACACACACAGCTAGCGCGGCTGCTGCAGCCTGCAGGTACGGCGGGGCCGGCCGGTGGTGGTGGGGAGCTCTGCTCCGCTGTGCTCCGGGTCGGCTAGGAATCGGATCTTCTTCGTCCTCGAATGCTCGCGTGCCTCGAGGCGACGCGGAGTGGAGCTGCGTGGCGTGGCGTTGCGCGCGTGCGACGGTGCATCGGAACGAGCGATAAATGCGAGCATCCAAGCCGCCCACCCCGCCCACATCCGAAACGAGCTACGAAAAAAAAGAGAAAAATGAAATGGAGTAGCAGTACTGGGAGTAGTACGTACCGTAGATACGGTCGGAATACTAGGCGGCGCCATTAGCGTCTTCCTCCTCCTGCTCCGTGCTCCTGCTCTTGCTTCCCGCGCGGGGGTGCTCAAATGGACAAGCAAAGCTACTGTATCCCACAGCAGGCCACTACCTCCTGCTGTGTGCTTTCCTCTTGGTCCCCCTCCCGGACGGACTCCTCGGTCTCTGCTCAGCTGCCATGACCGACCGACCTCAACTAGTCGATTGCTGCATTGAGTACGGTTGCAGACTGGTGGTTCTGATAGGATTAGGATTAGCAATAGTAGTGCATTGGTGGGTGAAGTAGATTAGATAGTGTAGTCTTCCATCCGTCCCAAAATAAATGACGTTTTTCCCGGTAAAAACATCTACCGCGATTATATATTAAAATAGGATTAATATTTATATTACATAATTAGTATCATTGGAAAGATATTTTGATCTAGTTTTTAACAAATTTATTTGGAGATTTAAATCTTCTACGTATTTTTCAAATCGAAGTGGCTGTGGACTAAAAACCCAAAACGCGTCGTTTATTTTGGGACGGAGGGAGTACTCTGTACTACTAACCACTGCTGCATTAGCCGTTCAAGATTCTGCCTGACTGACTGATTGCGAGATTGCAGCGACGCGTGGGCGGGATTCCTTTCCAAAACTATTTTGAACTGTTCTGCACCTCTTCTGCTCTCCTTCCTTAAGACTTTATTTTTTTTTCTTATTTATTTATTTATTATATTTTTAAGCTTAATTTATTTATTTATTTATTATATTGGAGACGTGACGTACAGTAAGGTTTTGTTTTGTTTTGTTCATCTCTGATGAGGCGAGACGTGTAAGGTTTGTTTGTGACGATGCAAGAGCTTTCGTTCGTTGAGACTTTGGAGTGCAGGTAGGCCGGCGGGAGAGGAGGGATTTGGCTGTTTTCGTGCACCTGACGACGGTTGTCAGTCCCGTCCCGCCCCGGTCCAGCCAGCCATCTTTTTCGTCCTCCGCCTTGGCGCATGTGCCGGGGCGGGGCCCACGTCCCCACCTTTGCCGCTGGGCGGTTGCGTAGTCATCGCTACCGGGCGGCCGTCGCCGTCCGTCGAGCAGCGGATCCGTCGGTCGGTCGGTCGGTCGGTCGCCAACGGCAACGGAACGGAAGGCCGGCCAGCCCAGGCCCAGCACCCAGCCATTCCATTTTTTGTTTGTTTATTCGAAAGCCAACAACGGCACCATTTCCGAGAATGAACGAGTGAACGAACGAAACAAACGACAGCAGTAGGGAGAGTGACCGTGAAGTGTAGAGTACTGTAGTACAGTACAAGGATGAGGATTAAAAAACTGACAGTCGTTTGCCAACATTGGTTTCTACCGCTTCCTCCCCCACACACAAACACAAAAAAAAAAAAAAAAAAAAAAAAAACAAGTGTAGCTATGCCTTAATTTGTGACAGTATTAGGCCACTCATCATGTCTGACTCTTACTGTGGTTTTTATCCCTCATTAATTACCCCTCATTTATTGTTTTTTTCTTTGATGTGGCGCTATATTTATTGAAAGAGAGAGAAAAACATAAGAAATCAAGTCTAACTAAGAAAACCGCGTCTTCACATAAACCAAAGACAATTTGTGAGGTGACAAGTAGATCGTGTGACATCGTGATAGAAAATGCGTTGTGGGAGATAGTTCTTGACATGATATAAAACTAGAAACCATGATAGTTTAATTTGTGAGTGAGTGCCCTTAGTAAGTGGAGTTTTTCGCACATTATGCACAATGAACCAACAAAACACTGCCCAAGAAATCATGTGCCTTGTCCTAAGTTTTTGATTTTTATTTAAGTGGGTTTTTTTGAGTAAAAAAAAAAAAAAGTCCATCAGTATGAAGAGTGTGCGGATGAGACTATGAGAGGGTCAATGGTTTCCTACCGTCCTACTACAGTCGTACCACCACGGCCCCCAAAATCCCAAATCCAAGCCACCGCCGGCGGCCGCATCCCTGCTCTGCCTATTAATTAATTAAGGGACAGAGTGAGTACTTAATAAAATCTGATACATCTAAAAAAGTTAAAATAATGCAAAATACAAATCTAACCACCAATGCAGATTTTTTTTTTTTTTTTTGGTTAACATTAACATCTCTAGCTCCAAACAAGCTAGAGGACCTAAAAGCCTGTTTGGCCGTATCTATGTGTTAGAGTAGATTACTATAAATAAGGTTATATATAAACTATGTTAGTTTTACACCTCGCTACGTGTACCTTGAGGTACATCCAAACAACCGGTTAAAAAGTTTATAGTACGCGTATCTTTGCTGTAGTGTACGCTAGCTGACGTACTGTACTATTACAACGTAATCATGCAGTATCAATTGCCCTATTATTGTGCTGATGATGGTACCAGTCCAGTGTACGTGCCATCATGTTGATGGTACGGTAGAACCTTTAAGCAGCGCGTGCTTGTCTCCATTTGTTAGTTTGTTGCCAAATTTAACAACAAACAACGGGAAAAAAAAACATGATTCTTCAACAGTATTTATTTATTTTTTTATTTCGGTTGATTAATTGTTTTGGTTGTATATATGACTATGCCATCTCACTCGAATATATATTTTTTTGTGAAAGAGCGGGGCTTTTTACTAGCTATTTGAGTAATGTTGCGTGGATCCGTGGTAGTTCCACTTGAGTAATGTTTTTTTCGATAGAAAAATTCCATTGATGAGATCAAAAACCTTGAAAAAGCCATAAATTCCACCATGTAGGATTATCATCCCAAACGGATATGCAGCGGACTTGATTTCCGTCACGAGCAACGGGCCATCTCACTATCCACCGTCGTCATCCTCACACCCATCACTTTTGCAAAAGGAGTAAACTGCTAAAACTCCATATGCAAACATAATGAAATTGGCGCCGCCCGATTACGTCGTTGCCTTCACCAGATTAGATTCGTCATAAGAGAACACAAGTCCAACCAACATCCATACTTTTTTCTTGTTTTTTACAGAATGTAACGTTGGATCGAACACATTGTTGAGGATTTTTTTATGATCTTAAAGAAAGCAAAATGTTCTATGTTGCCACACGATGCAAGCTGATGATGCAGCATATGCCTAATTTAGACAGGTCCATATTGTCATGTTAAGAAAGATCATTTTCTAAAACGAAAAAAAAAAAAAAAAATGTTGCCACTCGTAGGTGCAATTATATATATGTCGTATAATTAATGAGAAAGTTCAATCAGATCAAATCATGATTGGCGTATCCAAGATTTAGCTTTCAAGCTACAGCCAAGTACCGAAGGTGGTAGTAGCAGTTGCAAAGGCGGAGCACCACTACCAACAGAGATTCCAATCGAAGTTATCCAGCTAGGCCGAGGAAGATTAACGAACTGGCGACGTCCTACACCACCCAAACGATCGAAAAAGGCTCAACCAGAAGCTCCCACTCCCACAGATATCCACTACTAGCACTAGCACGTGATACTAATGACTTGAACATTGCACTACGAGTTTTCTTGCTATTTTTTATGGTTGCCGACTTGCCATCATCTAGCCGGATTGGATTGGCGAATACTCACTACTACATTTAGACCTAGCAAAGCTGGTTCATAATTCTCATCACATTCATCGGTGAGTTGTCGACGGTGATCCATTCTCATCAATGTCAATTTTGCAACCGGCGGTGATAATGGCTTATCACAGCAGGCGGTGATTAGAATTTTCACAAATCCATGAAATTGGGTAAAAAAAAATAGATTTTTTTGTTTAAATCCTGGGAAGCTTGCTCTAACTAATTCCAAAAAGTGACATCATCCATGGTTCCCATAAATGCCTAATAATCTCTCCATTATCATTTTTTTTCTTCAGAAAAAGAGCACTTGCCAATTTGCCATTATAGTAAACAGATAAACAAACCTTGAGCTGACGCATAGTTTAGTCCCTATTCTCACTCAAGAGTATATTAAAATAAGGACTAAATAAGACTAAAAATTAGTCTCTATTCCCTTTGGAACCAAACAGACCCTTAATTAGAGCAGTTATCATTTTCTGTTGGATTTTTTTTTTTTTTTGAAAAAGAAATATATTGAGCCCTCTGTATCAAACAAAGCATCGAAAGAAAAAAAAAGATGCTCCGTATCGAACAAAGCATCGAAAGGAAAAAAAAAAAGGATGTTGTTGCGATCCGTGTGGGTGCAACATACGGAGTATGCCGTATGAGAGCAAGTATTATGGAAGACCGTAAGCCGGCTAAATGTTGATGTGAGGAGAGAAGGGAGGAGAGAGAGAGGAGAAATGCTGGCTTGGGCGTAGAACCAAGAAACTACGTCAAATGAGTCATGTATTAATTGGAAAGAGGTAACTATTGTATAGGTGAGTTGGGAGAAAGGCTGTAAAAAAAACTTACAACCTGGGCTTCTTGACTATATTATAATACTCGCTCCGAAAAAAGTCTTGCGTCATCATCGTCCTCATTGCGGCGTATCCAAGAATTGGCTTCCAAGCTACAGAAGCGACGGTTGGGCGTCGACAACAGTAGTAGTAAAACTAGCTATATGGAGTAGCCTATACTACTAGGCAGGAGAAAGTGCATGCAAGATTCTAATCCAAGTCACATCATCATCCACCGAGAGGAAGTTTAGTGCATGCAAGATTCTAATCCAAGCCATGCAACATCCACCGAGAGGAAGTTAAACCAACTAACCAGCATTAGGTTTCTTATTATGGTATACTATTAGCTACTGTAGAACCTACCTACTCAGATTTGAGTTTTGGAACCCCAACACATATGTTTGCATTTATGCTCGTATTTTTTTCAGCTAATTACACTTTTTGTGTGTCCCGCGTTGCTGGCGAGGTGCGCATGTACCTCTCAAATTTCAATACCTGCTCTGTTCATCTATACTCCTCCGTCCCAAAATAAGCGGCGTTCCCTCGGTAGAAACATTTGTCGGCAATTATATATTAAAATAGGATTAAAATTTATATTACATAATTAGTATCATTGGAAAGATCTTTTGATCTAGTTTTTAACAAATTTATTTAGAGATTTAAATCTTCTACGTATTTTCTACACGCGTTGAGTCAAACTTGTGGCGAAAACCCAAAACGTCGTTTATTTTGGGACGGAGGGGAGTATACTACTACCGTGTTTTGAAAATATAAAAACCTTATTTTGTCAGCCTTTGTAAACAAGACCGGGGTCCACCAGTATCATGATGATTAGCTACTGAGAGTCGTCATGAACACAGGATTAGCTCAGATGTCAATACCCATTTCCTTTTGTCGGAGACTCGGAGCCCAATACACATCCGATCGTTCGTTTGTCGGACCAATTGGGCTCACATGTCCTTCGGCCCATTTGGAGAACCTAATCCTGGTGGGCAACAGAAACGGCCCATTTACCATGCAGATTTTCCTTCTTTGTCCACAAATCCGCGTCCCGCGTCACTGAGCACGGCAGCACCACGGCTAGGGAGGCGTCCTCCGTGCAAGGACCATGGCCAAGAAGAGCGTCGGGGACCTCGCGGTGGTGGCCAGGACCCAGGACTGGGCCTTGGGTAGACAAGAACACATGTGCCCTCCAATTCAAATTATAAGTCATATTAACTTTTTTTTTTTTTGTTCGTCCATTTTGCTACGTGTGTCTAGATACATACATCTAGGCCATGTTTATTTCGTGGCTACCGGTTGCGATACACAAAATCACGATGAAGATAAGCCTAGATTTCCTCGCTTTCTACATAAGTAGCGTTGCAGTTAAAAAATGAGTGCGTCTGTCGCGAGGCGTTCGGCGGGATTCTTCGCTTTCTGTTGCCACCGCCGCAGAAATCGTAGTTCCAAACATGGCAACAATTTAAAACGGAGGGGGTAGTTTTAAATATGTAGTGCACGTAGCAAGTCAGTAATTTGTTTTTTGAGCACTTGAGAAATGCTTGTTAGGCAACATCTAATATATTCAACTAAATACATTAAATTAAAAATCTATAACTCTACTGTACAAGCATAATAACGCATACACACAAAAAAATGCAAAATACTAATCCATCATGAATATTGGTGTGTTGCTTACGAGATCACGTCTACTATCCACCATTGTTGCTGGTCGCAGCGTCGTGGCAGTGAGCTAGTGAGTCGATTAGCAATTAGTGTTGGCCATCGGCGTCCGTGTTCTTGTTTACGTAGATGCCTCGATAGGAGATTGACCGAAAGAGGCCTATGACGTTGGCTGATGGGCTTATGCATAAATTTTTACCAAATAAAAAATTATATATATACGCTAATGATCTATATGGTCTTGGGCCCCTCTACTCCGTGGGCCCCGGCGATCGCCCTGCCTGCCCCTCCCCTAGAGTCAGCCCTGGTGGTGGCCGACCTCGAGGGGAAGCACATCTTCGATCATGCGCGTTGCTCGTCCTCGCCGACGATGGTGGTCGCGGGCTCGCCTTGCGGTGGCGGCGGTGCTTGGCAGCGGGTCTCCTATGGCGCCCGACCGCGGCTCTGCGGCGCCCGTGAGCACCCACCTAGGTCGTGACGGTAGAGGCGACAACGCCCGGTGACGTGGCGGCGCCGTTAACCCCGTGGGTTTTTACGGTTGTTCGGCATGCACCGGCATCGACAACACCGAATCGATCTCATGGGAGTGGGCTCTAGGTGCTCGTCGACGAGGACTCCGATGTCGCGACGGGCCCAACAAGTTGGTGTATGAGGAAGAGGAGGATGAGCCACTCGCAACCGTCGTCACCGCCGCCAAGAAGAGGAGAGTGTTGGTCGTCACCGCGGGCAGCTTAGCAATGTTAGACGAAATTATCGAGAGGAAAGAGGAAGTGAAGGATGGGTGGTAAGGCTACCGGCTCCTAGACGCAAGGTGGCCATCTCCATTTGGTACAAGCAAAACAAACACAGTCTCATTTGGTCCAATAAGTCAAATAAAAACACCCGCCTCTCTCGACCAGGCTGTGGCTGGCCTTGGCTTAGGCAATGGGACCCGAGCGTCGGAACCCTCCCTCATTTTGCTTCCCATGACATAAACGTCATTTATACGCTTGCATGGGGTGTCGACATAAATACCTTTCAAGTCTCGTTTAGCCGTGACGTTTACACCGTCTTTTGACCACCATTAACCGTTTAAATAGCCTTGAAAACCATCCTTTCGATTATTTGTAGCCTAAACTACAGGTCAGAGCATAAGTAAACACATGTGTTGATGTATATATGGCTCTAGAACAATAGACTAGAATAATGGAGGCACATTGGTCTACATACCAGAGCCAGCCGGCGATTCCACTGTCGGATGCAACTGTGTATGGCTAGAAGGGCTGGGAAAAGTAATAGAGCAGAAATTGACTAATGAGACAGAGGCGTAAATTGACCGTAGGGGCTAGCTCTTTCGTGGGCAATTTCTTTGATGCATGCTAACGACTGCAGTTGAAATGAGTATATACAAATAGAAAAAATAGAAATCCTTAAACCAGATATATATAGACATACTAAGCATCAATGAATATACTATAAATATCTGTATAAAATATATCTTTTTGTCTCATTTCCCTCTCTGTAGACACAGTTATACATCTTTGTTCTTTTCCCACTCTTTGACAGATAATTGCCCCCATATATAAGTCATAATGTACATACTCCTAGTCTTAAAATAGTTGTTATGTGGGATGCGTGCAGGTCAAATTTTCTAAACTTTGACTGTGTTTGTAGTAAATGCATGCAACATTTGTATCTTTAAATAAATTTATTATGAAGGTATATTTAGCGGTCTATCTAATCTAATAATACTAATTATGCATTATAAATATTAATATTCTATAATATATAATCAGTTAAAGTGTAAAAAGTGTGGCTTTTAGAAAAAGAGAATGACATCTATTTTGAGATAAAAGGGAGTAATTCATTAATTTAGGACAGGTTTAGTGGCGCTTAGGCTAACTTAGGCTCCCTTCGTGTATTGTAGCTACACTACATAGTAAAAAAAAAAATCACTTTTATCTCTTTTTCTTAAAAATGAACTAGAAGTCTTTGAAGCCAACCTTTTTGGCTTAACCTATTCAGTTCTTCATACATTATAGTAATAGCCTAGAGCCCAACCAAGCCATTCGAAACAGTCCCTTAATCCAAAAAAAAAAAAAAAAAAGGATGTGTGATGCTGCAACAAACTTCCCCTTTGTTCATTGTGCGACATAAGAAAAACAAAGCACGGCTATTGGATTTGAATATATATTAAGATAAAAAAATATGGAAATGACTATAAGGATTTGCAGAAAGTCCTCGTCACCTTGAGATATTTGTGGATCTCAACATAGCCGTGCAGACTTGTCGTCGCACCAACCGGAAGACGAAGACGATGACGATGCAGTCTTCCCATTCCCATCAGGACAATAAAGCAGCAAGACCATTGCTAGTTCTTTTCTTAAATAAATATTACCTTCCTCTGCTCTTTTGCAGTTCTGTGTACAAATACGAATCGTTTGTTTTGTCCAAGTACTTCCCGCAATATCAGCTTCCTTTTTTTTCCTCAAAAAAAAAAAAAAAAAAAAAAAAAAATTATCAGCTTCCTTTTTTCTCAAAAGTTTAGAACTCTTTACTTGGGAAATGAGGCTGCTACTCGATTTGCTGTTGTATGTGCTTGTCTTCACTGTGATTCCATATGTGCAAGCTTCTGGTGTCGTCGTAACAAGCCAAGGTGGCAACATTCTTCCCTCCAGTGCCATGTCTCCCGGTTGCCCTAGAAGCTGTGGCGACCTCACCTTCGACTACCCATTCGGCATCGGCTCCAACTGTTTCAGGTCTCCCGACTTCAGTCTCACCTGCGACAACACCACACAACCCCACAGACTATGCCTTCATGACGGTACCACGGAGGTCATTGATGATATTGATGTTAGTTCTAATGGATACAACTTACAGATCAGCCTTTCCCAGGCCATGCCCATGATACATGGCATCAGCAGGTACAACATGTCATGGAAAGCTGCAGGAAGAGCCTTCAACTTATACTATGCGGACCTAAACATCGCAGGCTGTGACTTCGATATGTACAGGATTTACCAAGATACAAATGCGTCGCCCACGAAGCTCTGCACAGTTACCTGTCCTGATGCAGAGATCACGGATCAGGTGGCCAGGCAGAACTGCAATGGAACCGGGTGTTGCTCCGTCGACAGCTTGAATATGGTTGAAGCCTTCACGCTACAGTTTGTCCTCCACAATCACAGCAGAGAACTTGGCAAGCACACTAACCGAAGCTCCCTATGGGAGAGCATCAATGTAACTTCCGTCTATGCAGAAATCTCATGGAGTATTGTGGATCAGCCGACGTGTGCCAGCGCCATGGATGACAAGGGAAACTATGCCTGTGTAAGTAAACATAGCGAGTGCTATGATGGCTTGTTCGGGAGATTAGATCTTGGATATCTCTGCAATTGCGATGATGGTTATGGGGGAATCCATATATACCCAATGGCTGTTCACGTGATAAAGGTAATCCTTGGCAATTTAAAAACATTAGATTTCCTTTTCTACCTACCCTCTCCATTCCAAATTATAAGGTGTTCTGGTTTTTCAAGATCATAGCTTTTGCTATGCACTTAGATATACATTATGTCTACATATATAGTAAAACTAAAAAATATATATATCTAGAAAGGCCAAATTGTCTTATAATTTAGAATGGAGGGGGTATTTTCTATAAGTAACTTGTGCCAGTCTACCACTAGAATGATCAAGTTTTTGTTTATTGTTCCCATATTGGATTTACCAGCACAGTACAATCATAGATGTCCAGGGTGCAATAGGGTCAAAGGAGCTCGTGGGTAATAGTAGTAGGTAGGTATGCAAGTTTTAATTATTTCAAAACTTGTTAAAATGAATCATGAAACAGTGATGGATTTGCACATGCTGAATGGAATATATTGAATAATGGATTTTCTCTGACATTGTTAAAAAAAGTAGCACATATATGGAACTAGTCAAAAAAAATTGCAAGAAAGATTCACAATCGCTCAGGCAGATATTGTAGCCTACCACTCCAAATTCCAAATGGCCTTGAGATTTATCGAAATGACTCATAATGATTACAAGACATATACCTTTATTTAAGTCTTCAAAATGTTCTAATCTCAAGGCATGTTTGCTGTTTGTTACATGTATATGCACACATATGTAGTACAATAAATATTAGGGAATATCTTATTATGTTCGTTTTGTCAAAATTAGGGTACAATCCTATGGAACAAAAGGACAATTGCCAGCGATCATGCGGTAACATCAGTGTCCCATTCCCTTTTGGCTTAGAAGAAGGTTGTTCTGCAAGAAAGCTATTTCAGCTCAACTGCACAAATGTAACGTCTTCCAGTCTCCAGTTTGATGACGAACATCAGGTGACATATATAGGTATCAATGAAGGGCTTTTGGACATTAAGTACAACTTACCATTTTACATACGGAACATGTTCGCGATGCAAGTGTCTGAGGAACCTGGCCTCTACATTTTTTTTTTGCGACGTGGGAACATTATATTAAAAGAGTACACGGTACATCTGGACTTTTACAGAATGCTCCTAAACAAACTAGAAGTCCCAACAAAGACCCTAGACAATTCTATTCGATTGCGGTGTCGCGCCTCCACCGTCGGTTACTTCCACCGGAAGCAAGGTTCGATCTTCATGCCGGCATGGATCCTCAAGGTTGAGTTTTCTACATGACCCGGACCACCATCCACGCCATATCGATGAATCGCGAAGGAGCAAGCGTGGAGGAGGAAGAAGAACCGATCCGGTGGTCGCGACCTCCAAAAGTCGGCGTCGTCGCCCGGTGAAAAATAAAACTCCCCATGTAAACATGATGAATTTAGCGCCGCCCATTACGTCATCGAACTCATCGTCGTCACCTTCACCAGATTTGTCATGGGAGAACACAAATCCACCCGACATCGGATAGATATCGTTGGAAAACTAAATCTCCTAGCCCACCGCCATGGTACGTATAGAACCAAAGCGAGACAAAGGCGGGGGCTGGAGTACCTTATTCTCTATCAATGGTGATGTCTTCGTCTTGCCATCACCGTTGAGGAGCGACATGCTCGGTGCTCCATCGATGATCTTGACAACGCCTTACGCCGTGGTAACCTCTTCGATTGGATCTCGGAGAAACCCTAAACTTGAAGACTCAATCTACTAGGAAAAACCTGGCCTCTACATTGGTTGAGGGGAATTGCCCTCCGTGCGATGGGCTGTTGCCAATCTGACCTGCCAGGAGGCAATGCAGAACAAATCAGGATATGCATGTGTAAGCATCAGTAGTACATGTTTGGGTGTCAACTCACAAGATGGTTACATTGGTTATCGATGCCAATGTCTGCAGGGATTTCAGGGAATCCATACATACACAGTGGCTGCCAAGGTATCCCTCCCTCCCTCCTTTCTGCCTTATTTTTATTTATTTATTTATTTTGTTAGAAACTGATTGCATTCTCGAGAGTACAACACAAGCACGCATTGCACATTCATCTGATGATTTTGAGATCCTAACCATAATGGTTCAACAAAGGGATTTGCATTTTCGAGATTATTTGTAACTAAAACAGTAGTGAGTTATTTCTTTGTATATATATATAATCAGTAGGGGGCAACCC
Organism: Hyparrhenia diplandra; assembly: GCA_015847255.1. NCBI lineage: Eukaryota > Viridiplantae > Streptophyta > Magnoliopsida > Poales > Poaceae > Hyparrhenia > Hyparrhenia diplandra. Next base: position 1,121,085 of record JADLZK010010174.1, read on the forward strand.
CTCCTGTCATAGCCCAAAAAAAGATCAACTAAAACAGCAGGGAGTGATAGAGAAAGTCCAGTTCAATTTTCAATCTAGGAAAAATTATGCTCTAAGTTGTAATTCAGATATTTCCTAGTTTTATATTGTTCAATTGGGAACTTTGGTTTATGCTGCATAAACCAACCAATTCTGACATCCATGCCTGAAAAATACATAACCCTTCTGAAGATTAATCAACACTATCTAATTGCATACGAGAACTTTGAATCTTTTAGGCTCTCTACTGTCCAGAGTAGAATCCTCCTGTGATTCTGATTTTTGACAGTGAACAACAATGTCTGGAAACCGTACCAAGCTACACATAGATATCACTAAGCAGACTAAAGTCAATAGACTGGTGACCATAACTTTAAATATGTGCAGATGATTAATGTCTTTTCCACATTATGGTGTTCTCATCTTGTTGTGTTACTAGCTTTGAGTTAGGATTTGTCTCAGTATTCCAAAGACCTAAGTCTGACATAATGAGAAATTCACTTTCGATTACGGGTGGAAACAAAACTTTCCACAAATCACGTTCTTGTATAAAGACCATCTTAGTGCACCAACATATGGGATCTTCAATATCCTTCTTCGTTTTCTAGAATGGAATACAACAGTCAGATTTTCCAGATTGCAATATTGTTCTGAGAATCTACCTATATCTGCTCTAAGCTCAGTTGGACTAGAAAATTCTAATTTTCTTCTACTCTTGATTAACATGGACATTTGCAGCTTTACCAATTCACGGAGCAAAGATGAAAAATCTTCTATTAGGTGAGTTTTATACAATAGTAATTTGACAACAGACATAGAGAAGATAAAGCTAAATTAGACTAAGGAGCTTAATTATCGCAGGTATTGTGATTGGGATTAGCAGTGGCTTCGGAATTTTACTTCTCAGCTTAAGTGCAACAGTGCTTCTTCGCAAATGGAAAAGGGACATCCAGAAGCAACAACGGAAAAATATTTTCAGAAAAATAAAGGCCTTCTCTTGGAACAACTGATATCATCCGATGAAAATGCAAGTGAAAAAACAAAGATTTTCACTTTGGAAGAGCTGGAAAAGGCAACAAACAATTTTGATCCTACCGCGAGTCCTTGGCGTGGAGGGCATGGCATGGTGTATAAGGGCATCTTATCTGACCAACGCGTGGTGGCAATAAAAAGATCTATGAACATTGAGGAAGGTGAGATCGGTCAATTCATTAATGAGGTAGCAATTCTCTCTCAAATAAATCATCGAAATATAGTGAAGCTTTTTGGGTGTTGTCTTGAAACTGAGGTCCCACTGTTGGTCTATGACTTCATTTCGAATGGTTCATTATTCGAAATTCTACATTCTAGTTCAAGTAGTGGTTTCTCTTTGTTGTGGGATGACTGCCTAAGAATCGCTGCAGAAGCTGCAGGAGCTCTCTATTATCTCCACTCAGCAGCTTCAGTATCAGTCTTCCATCGAGATGTGAAGTCCTCCAACATACTGCTAGATTCAAACTATACTGCAAAAGTTTCAGACTTCGGTGCTTCTAGATTGGTTCCTATTGATCAAACTCATGTCGTTACAAATGTCCAAGGTACATTTGGTTACTTAGACCCAGAGTATTACCATACTGGGCAGCTAAATGAGAAGAGTGATGTATATAGTTTCGGTGTTGTGCTTGTGGAACTACTTCTGAGAAGGGAGCCTATCTTTACCAGTGAGACAGGGTCAAAGCAGAACTTGTCTAATTACTTTCTTTGGCAACTAAAGGCAAGGCCGATAAAAGATATAGTGGCTACTCAGGTTTGTGAGGAAGCGACCGAGGAAGAGATTAACAGTGTTGCCTCTCTTGCGGAGATGTGTTTGAGACTCAACAGTGGAGAGAGACCTACTATGAAGCAAGTCGAGATGAATTTGCAGCTCTTGAGAACAAAAAGGTCAAGCTCAAGACATGTCATCCAAGATAATGCTGAAGAGAAACAACCATTGCTTTGTACAAGAGCTGAATCTAGATATGACACGTTTTCTATTAGCTTGGGTGGAAGTTCCAATTCAGAGTCTCAGTACAGCCAAAGACTCAATAGCATGGGGCAGGATTTTAAATCGTCTCTTGGGGTGCCACGCTAAGGGCCTCTTTTGAAGTATCAGAATTCCACCGGAACATCAAGAGGAAAAAAGATTTTATGATGTGGATATTTATTTTCCTGCAAGTCCTACCAAAATACTGTGTTGTAACCAGGCATGAGCTTGAACATCTTCATGTGATCCATCTTTCTATCTGCAGAGGATGATGGATTGTCCTTTACTCTCTTGTTTCATACAATATTATCATACAGAAGTATGTTGTAATTATTTCCTTTGCAAATTGGACTTACTCTTATCTCTTTGTTTGTACCTGGACTTCTTATCTATTGTTTGTGCTTGGATTCTCACGGTCCATACAATGGATGTACTCCCTCCGTCCCTTAATTGTTGTCGTCCAGGGGACGGGCGGAGTACCAAGGAAGAGAGCAAAAGACCCTGCAGCCCCTACTTTCATTCATGGTTGTGGTCTGGTTGCCCGCTCAGTCTCTCCCCTCTCTCGGTCCTCCCCAACCACGCGCCCCCTCCTCACACCTCACCTTCTCTCTCCGTCTCCGCTCCGACTCGAAAAGTTGACGCCGCTGCCCGTTCTCCGTCCCGACATGCCATTCCCGGCCACCTTGTAAAGGCTTGGCGAGGGAGCGGTGCAGCGCTCACCCCGCGGAAGCACGGCGCTCGGCAAGGCGACGCGGCGGCGGCTCGCTCCAGCGCGGCGGCCTCCGGCGATGGGCGCGGCCCGGCGGACATCGGGCGGCGTAGTCGCCTCCGTCGGATCGGCCGCGCGGCGTCGGCGCCCGGCCATCAGCGGTGGGAGTACGCGTGCGCTGCACCGCTACGGCTCTTGGCGCCTTGCTCCATTGGCGAGCCATGGGAGGCAGCTGCGCGAGGGCGAGGAACCAGCGGGGCCGCATGTCGGGCGGAGCGCCGCGGCCGGCCGTTCAGCGCCCGGTGAGCGCCGTGCACGGCGGACCCGCCTCACCGTGTGAACGCCCGTGCGGCGGGTGCCTCCGCCCGGTGAGACGCGCGCCCAGCGCCGGGGCGAGCCAGCGGGGTCGCGTCGGGGCGGGCGGCGCGGCGGCCGTCCGCGATCTCGGCGGGGATGGCCTTATCTCGATAAGGTGGGATTTTTTATCTTTTTAGGCGCGGGGGTCGGCGGGGAGACAAGGGTGCTCTGCAGTCTGCATGCGGTGCTTTGCTTGCTTTCGGTTGTGTAGGCTGCATGGCTAGGGGCGATAGCGAGCGACATGTATTTTGGGATAAGTAACTGTAGCTTCCCGATAATAATTAAGGGGACGGAGGGAGTACATGTCTAAATGTTTATATGATCTTGGATTATTTAGTTATTTGTGTATAATTTGTATTTAGGTACAAAAATTCATAGAACAGAGCAAAAGCAGCATTTGTCTCTTCTCTGATTTTCAGATTTCTCATGCAACAATGTCTCTCAGAAAATTGACAACATGCCAACATCTTTACTGGGCACACTAGATTTCTGTAACCCATGAAATGTTCCCCAAGAGTGGGACCACACATGTTTATGCTATTAATTTGTAATCATCGTTCTTTGTTAAAAAAATATATCATTATGTAACCCATATTTTGTGCACCACACATCATTATTATCCGATTTCAGGCAAAAGAATCAGGGAGGATTTTACCAATACCCGAGCCATGAAGAAAAGGAAAAGCGCACACCCAAGGGCCATGGCCACATCACACCATACAGATTAACAGAGAGGCAACCCATTCAGTCACCTCCCCGCATGAATGAAGAGTTAATCTGCAATTTCGCCACCACAGAGCGATAAACCAACAAATACTCTATTCGCTCTATTGCTTGTACCTGTATTTTCTTATCTATTGTTTGAACTTGGATTCTCACGGTCCATACAATGGTTGTACATGTTTAAATCTTATATCATCTTGGATTATTGAGTTATTTATGTATATTATATTTAGGTACAAAAATTCATAGAACAGAACATAGGAAGCATTTGCTTCTTCTCTGATTTTCAGATCCCTCATGAACCAATGTCTCTAGGGACAACATGCCAGCATCTTTACTGGGTACTAGATTTCTGTAGCCCACGAAATGTTCCCCAAGAGGGAGACCACACATGTTTATGCTATTGATTTGTAATCACCGTTCTTTATTAAAAAAAATGTTATTATGCAACCCATGTTTTCTAGACCACACACCATTTTATAATCCTATTTGAGGCAAAGAATCAGGGAGGATCGTACCTATACCCGAGCCATGAAGAGAAGGAAAGGCGCACTCCCAAGGACCATGGCCACATCACACCAGACAGATTAGCAGATGCAACCCACCCGTGGACGATGGTGGCGTTCAGTCACCTTCCCGCATGAAGAGTCAATCTGCAATTCCGTCACCAAAGAGCAGAGAGCGATAAACCAAGACATAATCCTCTATTTGTTCTAGGAAAATGACGCACTCTCGAAGACGACCTACCAACCAAAATGGGGAGCAGCCCGGCAGGGGGCAGCCCCTGCACTGTGCCGGCGGCGGTCGTGGAGAGGCTGCGTCGGCCCTCATCTGCCGCGATGCGCTACAATACAGGAATGAATGTCCTTTCTAGTGCAGGAGGGACGGAGCGGAAACGCGGCGGCGGAGCGGTGAGGACTGGAGGTGAGCAGCGACGGCGCTGGGAGGTGAATCCTGGTTGTAGAGCAACGGACATTGGGACGGGCGGTGGAAGTTATCTGGCCAGTGCTTTGAAGTACTTTCTTTTTTTCTTTTTTTTAATGCAATGGCTTTCATTTAAGAGGGAAAGTAAAAAAAAAAAAAAAAAAAAAAAGAGACTCAGCCTAAGAGAAACCAGGTGATTTTTCATCAAGAAGATTGGTGCAACACCTAAAGTTGCTCCCAACGGGAGTCGAACCAAAGCGGGCACGCTCCACACCTAGGAGCGTTACCATCGAGCTACAAGCTTGTTCGCCTTTGGAGTACTTTCTCTCTACGCTAATGGAAAAGTCCATATTTTGACCGGCGACTCCCAACGTGTGGATGATGTGGGTGTCAGGTTGATCTCCACCGTACTTTGTTCAATGAGACACCCAACCTAATACATGGCTGGTGACCCCCACTATTTGTCCACCATCACACATCGCCATAAATCGAAGGTAGGGCCACGACACACAGCACAAGGCCACTGTATCCGTCACCCCCACTATCCTAACCCTAGACCGGTTGAGAGGGAGGTGTTGCTAGTGACGGAAAGTCCACTAACGCCACCTAGTCATACGTGTCCCCTTAGCGACGACTGAGCTCGGTGGCGCCACGGATCGGCGACACTTTCGAGACACCCTCTTCCCCAAATGTCACCCGTGCGTGCGTAGATCTTCAACGCCCGAACTGCGATGTCTGGATCCACCTCCAACCATGGTGATGGTGTGTACCCCTTCTATCTCTCCATATGGTTTGCCCACCATGTTGTTCTACTTTTCTATCATCCCAAGTGAAGCCGAGATCACTACTCGATCTATGCCTAGTTGACCTAGAATTCCTAACAGTGGACGACAGCTATGCACCTCCGGAGCTTGAGGACATTTAAAAAAAAAAAAAAAATCCGGTAAGACGACTTTGATTAATAATAAGAAGGAAGTAGCATACGACATGGGTAGTGTGAGTAGTGCCCACACCAACCCAGTCTAGGCTGATTTGGGGGCTTAGTTACAAAGCTGATTTCTCACGACATTAATGACAACAATTGGCAATCTAAAAACCGAAGAGCTGCTACTGCTCTATCTACAGCTGCAATTGCAAACTAAGCGATCTCCATGTCTGCATGCTTCGACCCATCTGCCATGACTGCAAGTAACTTGGAAAGTTGCTCGTTCTCCAGACCTGATGCCTTTTGGATGGCCTTGACTACCTACTCTAAAAGGTCGAGCCCGTATATGTCAATGTAGGTTGTGACCGCTGCATCCGAGCCAATGCTTTTGCTAACTTACCGTCGATGAAGGAGAACTCACGCATAAGCTTGTGCCCAGTGATCGGGGCGAGGATGGTCGAGCTGCCACGGCATGCACTCGGCGGGTGGGCGCAACAACAACCCTCCTCCCGTGTTTCCGGCTGTCGAGGGGGGGACACCGGTCTCTAGAGGATTGGAGCAGGGATGAGCTTGAACAACCCTACGAAGGAGGCGCAAACACATGTGTCCTCCGTATCAGTGCATCCACCAGCGTCATCTGCTCCTTGGCCGTCTTCCACCAAGGGTGTGCCCAAGACGGGCTCAACAGCTGAGGAAGGAGCAATCGCCGAGGGCCGCGACTCGTCGGGGGCTAGTGAAGCGAGAAGCTCCTCCAACATAGGGTCAACCCATGTTGGAGGCTCCTCCTCAATGTAAGGCTCCAACACAAGAGGGTCAGCCGCAACGTTCATCACGGTCGTACTCCTGCGTCGGCGTCGGCGACATCGAACTCCACCAAGGCCCACTTTTGAACTCAGCGGACTACTATGGGGGGTGGGGAGGGGCTTGCTGGGAGGCCGAAGGGTTGACGACAGAAGCCACGCCGCCAACCTTCGGCGCTGAAGGCACACCTCGAGGGGTCGCCAGCTAGGTAAGGGCCCCAGGCGAAGCCGGCGCGGTGCCGATATATGAGTTGGCCTGCTACACACTGCCTCACAGTGGCTTGAGTCACCTTCCCTTCCTGGAGCTCTTAAAGATATATGGGCTCCACCGCTCTAGCCATCAAGTGACCGCTCCAGCGATCAAGTATGTTGGGCTTGAATTTCTACAACCAAACGACGAGTTAGGTGATGCATTTTCTAGCCGGGTGATAAAAACAATTAAATTTAAATAAGACAAATAGTCAAATAAAATGACAAGACAAATGGGCAGTGACAGTAATATGCAATGGCCTCGTCTTACGCGGACGTACAGTATTTCTCAGACACACTCCACAATTATTGTTGGACAGCATCAAATTGTCACACTACTGTACACAGTACATCAATCATTCAATCTAAGCTGCCACCAGCAAAATTCAGTTCGGCCATGGCCACCAATAAAGTCGCCTCCGTTCCCCCGTCTCAATTCACAAGCAGCCCCTTTGATTCATGGCTAGCCACCGCTCATCAGCCAACCGCGCTCCTCTCCACCACCAGCAGCCTTCACCTCCGCTCCTTCAGTAGCCGGGTAAGCAGACCACGACCACGCCGCAGCCGGAGCCATCTGCCTCTGACGCACGCCGGCATCCTTTCCTGACCGTCGGTGAACCCGCTTGCCTCGGTTCGTTTCCTACCACCTTTGTGGTTTTAATTTCGTGCATATAGCTACCTTACAAAAATTAGAAAGAAAATGTTGCAGATAGCCCATGGCACCTATCTATCTTTCTGCTAGACTAGTAACAATGCGACTTAATTTTGTAATGAGCAATCAGTACTACTTTCTAGATCGATTCATCTTTACTGTAAGCAAATCGGATATTTGCAAATGATATTTGTTCTAACTGCACAGCAAAAAACCAAAGTTGTCACCATGGCCGGCGTCCTGGATGCTCTGGCGTCCTACATCCAGAACTTGCTGACAGAGGTGGTGACAGAAGAGGTTAAGATGTTGCTCCGGGTGTCGGGTGAGATTGATAACATGGGCATCAAGCTTCGGGACCTTAAGAACTTCCTCGCTGACGCTGATAGGAGGAACATCACCGACCAGAGTGTTCAAGCATGGGTGAGAGAGCTAAGGGAAGCCATGTATGATGCCACTGACATTCTTGATTTGTGCAAGCTCAGAGCCATGGAGCAAGGCCCAAGGTCAGGATGCTTTAACCCCTTGCTTTTCTGCATACGAAATCCCCTCCATGCCCATGACATCGGAAGCCGCATCAAGAACCTTAACAAGAAGCTAGATGGTATCAAGGCGAGTGAATCATTCAACTTCATCAACCTTGGTGCATATGAGGGCCGTGGAAGAAATATTGTGTCATCTGGTTTTGTGACCCGTGAGACATCATCCGGGCTCGATGAGACAGGTTTGGTAGGTGAGGGATTGAAGAGGACACTCAAAATCTAGTGGAGTTGCTCACAAAAGATGATCAAACCCACCAACTGTGCAATAAAGTCACGGTATTTGCCATAGTTGGAGTTGGTGGGATTGGAAAAACGACCCTTGCTAGAAAGATTTTCAAGAATAACATTGTACAAGAAGAGTTCTCGAAGAAAATATGGTTGAGCGTCAACCAAGATTTTAATGAGCTAGATATACTAAGGAGAGCAATTACTGAAGCTGGAGGGGACTACCATCTTGCCGGAGACACAAAGGCAACATTGGAGCGAATCCTCACACAAGCCTTGAAGGAACATAAGACCTTAATGATAATGGATGATGTTTGGGACTACCGTGCATGGGAGGATGTGCTTCGAACTCCTTTGGTCAATGCTGGAGCAGCTAATAATGGTAGCCGTGTCCTCATCACCATGAGACATAACTCAGTCGCACGAGGGATGATGGCAGAGGAGCCCTACCACCGTATCCAAAAACTCGAGCCTGAAGATGCTTGGTTGCTGCTAAAGAAACAGGTGCCTAAAAATTAAGACATGTTTAAAACTTCATTTTTTTTTTTTTTGTTCATATAATGTGCTTAAATAGTGCAATACTTTATCACTTCTGCATTCTTAGTCCATGTTTGGAATATGGGAATTTTTATGTTCCTTTGTTTTTCATACAAAGTTGAACTGATTTTCTATGAAATTCGTGTGAAATTTCGACTCTTAATTAGGATGTCACTCTCTTGGTGCTGCAGTGTTTTCTTCCCTGTTGCAAACTTCAGAGTTTTCGAGCTGGCCTTAAAAAAGTACAAGGACATTCTTTCATACATTACTAATATTACCAAGCACAAGAAGACTCCACAGTAGGGGTTCTTCCAAATTATATATCAAATTAAAAACTTTTTACTGCAACAAGTACTTAAGAGAGTAATTTTTTTCATTAGTTGTAAGGGAACCTTTGAACCCCGAAAGCCTAACAATTAACAAAGACAACGAAACCAATATCAACCAGTCATTTTTCCACCAAGTTTATTTTAGGAACTAAAGTAAAAGTAATCAGTCAGTTTATTAACATATCCTTTTTAGATATATGACCATGTAATTGTTGCACCTTATCTTCCTCTAACATAGATGACACTCTTTGCATTCAAATAGTAAGAAAACTAGTATATACGGGCCAGGAATTTTAAGAGATATAAAAAATAGAAATTTATGCATAAAGTTTTTTAGGACAGCTGACTAATAAAAGTTCACATTCAATGCAATACACATTTTTATTTATGTTTCACTACTTATATTGGTACTTCCTTACCTTCATCCTCTTTTGGTAAACATTAGTGACCAACTAAGTATATACTTCTTTGTAAGTTCGGATCCATTCATATTTTTCACCTTTGCATCCACCTTTATGTATGATTGACTCATGTGTTTGAATGAAAGCCTAGCTTCAGCTGTGTATTTTGCTTGAAATCAACATGATGATTGTTTCATCCATGTACATGTATGGTTTATATAATGACACACTGAAGCGTAATTGAAATATTTTTGCGATGTTTTTACAAAGATAGACACAATATGGATTTAGAAGTTGCTTTTATGTAATTCTTAATAAAATTAGTGCTGGATAATTTAGATGCAAATTTTTGGGAATTAGTTTATATTAAATTTGGTAATGACATATGGGATAATTTAGATGCAATTTTTTTAGAATAACTTTTCGATCTGACAGAAAGTGAGAAGAAATTGTGTGCCGGACCCTTCAACTATATTTGATTAGTGATGGAGGAACTATACTGTCAGACATTCTTCACACTGCTGATTAATTCTCTTTTTTTTTTTTTTTTCTTCGAATACGCACGAGAGTGCATATGTTTGCATTAAGAAGAAACAGAGTATATGTACAAGAACGGGCGGCGAACACACTAAATGCTCCGAAATGTTTGCAGGTTGTGGCAAATATAAACGATGAGCCCAAGTCGAAATGTTAAAAGAAATTGGAATGGAGATTATAGAAAAATGTGATTACTTACCACTTGCTGTCAAAGTGATAGGAGGTGTCCTACATCAGAAAACAACTAGACCAGGCGATTGGGAAAGGGTTCTGCATAATTCTATTTGGTCAGTATCTCAAATGCCTGAAGAGCTAAATAATGCAATATACCTTAGCTACGAGGATTTGCATCCATGTTTGAAACCGTGCTTTCTATACTACTGCCTCCTCCCACGAAGCAAGGTGTTCTTTAGAGATGAGATTATTGCTATGTGGATTAGTGAGGGATTTGTTCATGGAACATCATGTGATTTAGAAGAAACTGGAAGAGAATACTATGATGAGTTAATCCAGAGGAACCTTATTGAGCCTGTTACGCCATATATTCATCAATTAGTTTGCCACATGCATGATATTGTTCGATCATTTGCTCAGTATATGGCAAGAGAAGAAACACTCGTAGTTCACAAAAGCGACATTTCCATTTCAGATAGACTTATATCACAAAAGTTTATTCGACTATCCATGGCAAATGAAGGATCAATAACACATGATTTGGGGTGGCGTTCTCTACAAACACAAAAGTCACTGAGAACACTGATTGCATTTGGTCAAATAAATATTAAGCCAGGTGATTCATTGCTTTCATTTTCAAGTCTCCGGACACTATATTTGGTATCGGTAAATTTTGATCAATTAGGTAAATCATTGTATCAACTCAAACACTTGAGGTATTTGACAATACAAAACAGTGATATATCTATTTTGCCGGAGAACATTGGCATGTTGAAATTCTTGCAATATATTAGCCTTTTTGGGTTGTCAGAGTTTACATAAGCTTCCTAGTAGCATTGGAATGCTGCAGCACTTGAGGTATCTTGAAATTAGAGGGACAAGTATAAATACTATACCAAGGGGCTTTTTTGTGGTCTAACTTCTATGAGGAATTTACATGGGTTTCCTGCACACATGGATGGTGACCGGTGTAGTTTGGAAGAGCTGGTGCCTCTCTCCCAGCTAATGGACCTTACTATAGCTTTCCTTGAGAATGTAGCTTCTGGCTCATTTGCTAAACAGGCCAGGCTTGGTGAAAAGAATCTTCTAAGAGATCTGACCATGAAATGCACAAGCAGATTTGGAAATGATGGGTTGTTGGCAAAAGTGGAGGGAGGGATCTCTGAGGAAGAGCAGAGTCTAATCGAGGAGGTTTTTGATGAGCTTTGCCCTCCACGATGCTTAGAAAACATTGACATCACAGGGTATTTTGGCCGACGATTCCCAAGGTGGATGATGCTGACAGGAGTCGCGCCACTTAGGAGCCTGAGGATGCTATTTATTAATGACTTGTCCTATTGCACAGAGCTTCCTAGTGGCTTGAGTCAGCTCCCCTGCTTGGAGCTCCTGCAGATCATTCGTGCCCCGGCCATCAAGCGTGTTGGGCTTGAATTCGTACAACCAAACAATCAGGTAGGGGTTGGATTTTCCAGATTACAGAAGCTGCATTTTGTGGGACTGGTCCAATGGGAGGAATGGGAGTGGGAGGGACAAGTGAAAGCCATGCCAATCTTGGAGAGTCTTACACTCGAGGTGTGCAAATTGAGCCACATACCTCCAGGCCTTGCCTTCAACGCAAGGGCTTTGAAGGAATTATCCATATTCGATGTCAGGACCCTAAGCATTTTGGAGAGCTTCACTTCTGTTGTCCACCTCCATGTGTTTAGAAGCACTGAGCTGGAGAGGATCAGTAATCTACCGAAACTGCAGAAGCTCGTCTTCGTCAAGTGCCCAAACATGAAGGTACTAGAGGGCCTGCCTGCACTACAGAGACTCGGGATAGAGGATTATGACATGGAAACAGTCCCCAGGTATCTGCAGGACGTGAAACCAAGGCATTTGCTGCTAGATTGTTCATTGTCGCTACTAGCATGCATAGCGGCGGGGGAATATGGTCCTGAGTGGCACAAGTTCAGGCACATCCAGCAAGTCAACGCCTATGCAAGTGATAAAGGCTGTCAAGGAAGTGGCATGTGCTCTATACAAGGGATCATTTCTGCTTCGAGACAAATATAAGTCGCTCAGCCATCACCGAAGGTAGATAAAAAGAGCCTTCATCTAACATATTTCATTTTTTGGTACTCCGTATTCTTAGTTTCATTCAGCCGATTCAATTCGTCTCCTGCAGCACGCCGCCGCCGCACGTGGCTTCCTTACAATGGGACATGTCCCATCGAAGACGAGTGGCCGACAGGAGGGCACACGCATGCAGAAAAACGTGTGCCCCTCTGCGAACGCTTCAGGTAAAAAAAAAATCAGCTACACATTGATCGCTTAGCTCTGTTTAAGTAATCGTGCATGCTTACACCTCCCTGACACTGGATTAATCGATCGAACATTGTCGGTTGTCTACCATTTTATCCCGTGTAACATAATTTTGCAAACATGTGCAGGTGCAACGCGTATTATTACTTGATTCCCTGGTTTTGGCAAGCATGCCTACACTGTCATGAAGCCGCCCGCATCGCTTCCCCATCGGATCAGTGGACCGAAGCAGTAGTGTATCCTGCATATCCAGGGATTATCCTGACTAGATAAACTGAGCCACAGAAGGAAACGTCAAGAGCTATGTGTTTGGGCATTTTTGTTGATCTGCATCTGTATCTTCTCTCAACTACTGTAGTAGTAGAAAACAAAACTTACTCTGTTTCTAGTCTTGGTTTCACTCTGCTTTCTTGATGCTCCTCAAGTTCCTGTGCCCAAGCTAGCAAATGAACTTGGCATCTTTTCGCCTCTGTTCCATATACCAGCAAAGAGATGGACGATTATTGGTGTCCTATATTACCAGCTGATTGTGACATCCATCCATTATTGTATTACCCTACGTGGAGCGTGGACAGACGGACGATGGCAGAGGAGACTTGCTAGGTCGTCTGTTTGAAACCGCGTATGTCTGTTTTGTCTAGTTGCTTGATGATGAATTGGCTATTATAGAACTCTAAACGTTGGGTTTCTTTCTCCATCGTTTCCCCATCCATCAGATCAGTGGGCTGCAGATGTAAGATATGGTTGCATCATCAATTATAACTGATTGTTAATTTTTCAATTCATTACTGCACGCTCAGAGAATTTGGACGAGCTTGTGTCTTCGGTAAGACAAAGATTAAGTATTAATGATGAAAAAGAATCAGTGCAACTCTTGGTAAGATCTACTGGTCAAAGCATCAGAATCAGAATGGTCCTATGATTTAGTAGGCATACAGAGTAACAGAGATTAGGTGCCCAATACAGAATAGCAAAAGCCAAAGTTTTCCCTTACTTTGTTGACGATGAAATGATTCGCCCTGTTCTTTATACTTCAAAAGTGAGAACTGAGAACTATCATCCATTTGATCATGTCTTTGCATCACCATGGGTGATGGTATAAATGGTTTCATTCATCGTTCCACCAACTAAAAGATGGTTTGTATTTGCCTGCACTAGCCAACTTGATCTTGTTATATTTATATGTAGTATGAAGATGATGAATGCCAACTTGATCTTGTTCTATGTAGTATGAAGATGATGAAGGTGACCGAGTCCTCCTGACAACAGATGCCGATCTTGCTGGTGCAGTGATGCATGCCAAATCATCTGGATTGAAGGTAACTCTTTTTCTTACCTTCTGCGATTATCTATTCAAGTGAAGGCTGTAGGGCTACAAATTACTTGCTCAATCCACCTGACAAAAACAAATGTTCACCATCAGGTGCTGAAGTTGCACATCGAAGATCCCAGTTTGAACACTGAAGTGACAAAACCGTCACAGGAGCTGGCACCACCTCCCAGCAGGAGTGAGATATTTTTTTTCGTGATAACGCTTTAGGCGCGTTTTTCATTAAAGCGGGGAATAGAGTTGTGGTACACAAGGTAATTGCTTCTGATCTCGAAATGATTGTGGACCGTCCATTTTTTCCAATCAAACGGTCACGATCATCTATTACCTCCTAGGTGGTAATAGTATTTATTTAATTTTTATTTTATCAAATAGGGTAAATAATGATAGTTTTAATTAAAAAATCTTATTTATAGATTTTTGTTGCATGCGCGCATGCGTAATCTTTAAGTAATATGGTTAATCTTTTTTTGTAATTGATATATTCTCATTGCCTTTTAGTGTACGTGACTTGATTAGTTTGAGTAACCTACGTGACACCAGCATGGCTAGCGTACGTGACTTGTAGTGTGTACGTTTTTATGGAAGCCAGCGTGGCTAGCGTACGTTTTTATGGAAGACTTGTAGTGTACGTGACTTGATTAGTTTTACTAACGTACATGACACCAGCGCGGCTCTAACTTGAAATTGTTGAAGAACATTTATTTCTCTTTTTAATTTGTAGCTAAAATTTGTAACTAGTCTTTCTCACTCGTACTAACTCCAAATGTGATGGTTTTTTTTTTTCTAATTTTTTCTAAAATCATGGTCTATCAAGGTATTGTGGTGTTATGAATAATATTTCTCATATTCTGTCGTGAACATTTCTAAATTTGAATTAAAAAATGTCAACTTGAAACAACAATTTGAAACATCATATGATTTCGGTTGAAGTAGGCATGAACATAAATGTTGTAGAACTCATCAAGATGTACAATTTTTGTTTTGGTCATTTTTGAAACAACAAAACGATATTAACACTTTTCACAACATTTTGATATCTCTCTTGTAGTTTATGAAACTAGAAGAGAGATATCTAAGATTTGTGAACAACGTTACTACTACTATGTGAGATGAACAAAGCGAAAAAAAAATAAACATTGTAGATCCCGAGAAGATATGAAACTTTATAATTGACAAGTTTTTGATTCGAAATCATCTTGTCACGTAAAACTACATCCGAAATTTTAAAATTTGAATCTAAGAAAAGATATTATCATAGGAAATTTGAATTTAAATTTTGTGAGACATAGTATTATTATGTGTGGATTCAAATTTGGATACTACTATTTGGTTGGAGATTCAAGCGGAAGAAGAGGTGCACACTTGGTTCGAATCTGAGGAGGATGGGATCGGGCGGCACCGCGAGGAGGGACGGGATCGGCTATAATCTCCCGTGGATTAAACTCTCCTCTGCATGCGGGAAAAAATTCCGTGAGCTGCGGGGGAAGTCAGCGGGGCCTTGGCGGCGGCGGCGGGAGAGGAGCTTCGGTGGCCGGCTCTGCATGCGGGAATTATCCCGTGAAAAGGGGTTGCGGGGGTTTATTTTTTGTTTTATTATATTTGTTAATTCATTTAGTAATTTGTTAAATTAAAATAAAATCAATGGTCCAGATCCAATGGAGATATTACCTCCTAATAGGTAATCGCATGAGTACCGAACCTCGAAACCGACGAAAAACTACCAAGAAGATTACATAACAACCAGCACTAGCAGGAGTGAGATATCACTGGTTCATGTTGGGTTAACGGCTGCTGTAGTCGCTCTCAGTGGCGCAGCAGTTATGGTTTACTTGAAACGATCGCAGCTGTGATCTCTAAAACCGGAGTATGGCCTTCTTTTTTTGAACAGTGGGATTGGTGGCATCTGAAACTAGTATTGCCATCAGCTAATGCATTCTGAAGCTTTGCCTTCACTTGGTGCCATTTACAAGCCAAGAACTGACGGAAAGTACAGAAAGAAGATCACACCTGTGATCTGTTGATTAACTGGAAGTTCATACAGGTCACGGGACAAGATCGTCGTTTTCAAAGTAGGCAAATTTCTGGGCAGGACGTCCTGCCTATCTTTGTTCATTCTGCACGAGCGTGGACAATTTCACGACCACGGTGTAATGTGTAAACATTACATATGTGTTCCCTGTTCATACTTTTATGTACTAGTTTGTAGATAAACAGATGAAGCTCATTTCAGATGACACTGTTGTTTCAGAGGGTAATACTGATTCGTGTGTCAGGCGTTCATGTTGGTTTTTGGTAAAACCGCATTCTGTAACTCATTATGACAACTACATCAGCTGTTTAACTACCTCAAAGGAGATGGAGGTCACAAAATATAAACATTACTTATGCAGCACGTCTAACTCTGCTAAAAGCTTGTCTAGCTAGCATTCCTATCTATCTAATGTCGATTATCAAGTTCCCTAGATGGGCAATAGATATGATAAATTCCCATATGGGGAGGTTTCTCTGGAATAATACTGAGGAAAAACATAAATATCATTTGGCTCATTGGCAACTTGTAGCACAAAAAGAAAGAGATGGGTGGTTTAGGCATCCCTGACATGAGAAACCTCAACATAGCTCTTCTAAGTTCTTGGATATTTAGATATGAGCTGAATAAAAATGCTATTTGGGCAAAAATTTCTGATCAGAAATATAACATTGAAAACCCAAATATATGTGGTTCCTTAAGGAACAATTTGTCCCCCCCTTTGGCAAGGTGTGAACTGGGCCCTTAAGGCAGCCCAAATGGGGATTATGTGGAAAGTAGGAGATGGTAAGAGAATTAGATTTTGGGAGGATCTTTGGCTAGGGAATTGCAATTTGGCAACTCAATACTGGCCTCTATATGTTATCTGTGATCAAAAAGGAAAAACTATCAGCCAAGTATGGGATGGTCAAACTCTTAAGCTGTCTTTTACTAGAACTGTTTCTGAAAGATTGATGTCTAAATGGTTTGAACTAGTTAATATAGCTGAGGAGATTAATCTCACTAATGAGACTGACCAAATGATTTGGTCCTACAATTCCAATGGTAAATATTCAGTTCAATCTCTTTATGCTATTATTAACAACCATGGTGTTAAACCAGTGCATGTGCATACAGTTTGGAAATTAAAAATTCCACCTAGGGTGCAGATCTTTCTGTGGTTACTCTCTAAGAACAGGTTACTGACTAGGGATAACCTTGCCAAGAGAAGGCATGTTGAAGACAAAACTTGTATTTTCTGTGCTGAACCAGAAACCATCAATCACCTGTTCTTTGATTGCTGTGTCTCAAAGTTATTATGGGAACAACTATCAGATTGTCTGAATCTTTCGGGTAGTTGGTCTTATGAGTCCTTGGCATCCTTATGGATTAATAATAAAAAACATTTGTTAACAAATGTAGTTCTTGCTGCTTCAATATGGTGCTTATGGAAAATGCGCAATGAAATTTGTCTACAGGGAAGAATTTGGCTGGGTGCGAAGGACCTGATGCTTTGGATCACCAAGACTCTAAGAAGATGGAAGCCACTGTACAGTGTTTCAGTATGGGAGAAGCTGGAGCTGGGTATTCTGAAGATGGAACAAAAGGGCAATACTACCGCCTGGGATCAGCTGGCATCAGTCAGGGTCTCCAGCACAATCGCAGTCTTCGGTGGTGGCCTCCAACGATGCAATTCGAATGAACTCTGATGTTTTGAGTCTTGATAGTGATGTGTCTGAGTCTGAACTTGCTGTTGTTCTAGATAATGCTTAAGCTGTTTGTGGCGGGCACGCCGATATGCTAAGGGCTGTAAACTTTGAATAGCTTTATGCTTAATAAAGCTGGGGAAACCTCTTTTCTAAAAAAAAAAAATTAATTGCACTGAGAAGTGACAAGATTCAGAATGTTCTAATGCCCCTTTATTTCATCACATAATATAAAGATGACAAAGAAAACTAACAACAGATAACTGACTCGACAGATGCACCATTTTTCTAGACCAATATATTCCGGAAAAGCATTGGCGGCCGGCCAAAGGCGGCGCCACGGAGCTCCGTTCGTCGGGCCCCATGGGCGTAGTGGAGTCGTCGTCGCGCGCGCGAGATGAGTAGTGCCTGTCCCGGCCTTTGCCACCCTCCCGGGACGGAGGAGCGCGGCGCCGTGTCCTCCCTTGGCTGTCCTCGCCGGTGGACGTGGACGGCGGCAGCGACTTTGTACGTCTCCGTTGTCGTCGTCGTGCTCGAGGCGCAGACTGCTCCTCGATCGATCGAGCTACGTGGTTGCTGTGAGCTCCATGCTCGCTCGCCTTCCCTGTGGCGGCATGGGCTGCCTTTGCGTCGTGCCTCTGGTGCTGGATTTATAGCCTGGGATCGGATCCAGTTGGATTTATAGCCGGCGGTTACTGATTGACTGAGTGCCTTTGTCCGGGTTCCATGTTGGAAGGGAATGCATGCCGTTCGTCACGGATCATATTCTTGTTGTCAAATTTTTTAAAAAATGTGTTTGAATATTGATTAGAATTTTGAATACTTTCTAGTTTTTTCTTTTATGTGGAAAACTATTTTTTTAATCTTCTTGGAGATATTTTCATGAGCTCTAACATCTTGATCCAATGTATCTCTTTTTTTTTTTTTCTTATAGTTTTTATGTCATATAGAGCAACAAGTTCTTTAATTTTGAAGAAAAAGGAAAAATCGTTACCCCGTTTGACTCTAAAAGCCTTTTTACATCCTTTTGAAGAAAAAAAAAAAAATCATCCAACGAGTTCTTTAATTAAAGTTTAAAATAGAGACATCATCTACTCTGGATTTCTTGCTAACCAAAGATATAGAGCAACGTTGGCTGTTTAAAGTGTGCAGAAGATATAGACAAGTTGTTAGAGGGTGTAAAGATATAAACAATAATTTTATTCAGATGATGATTTAAGACGTTGTTTGGTAGGCTCCTCTCCGACTCTAGACGGAGAAGATAGTTACGTTTTTTTTTTTTGAAATGGACAGTACCAAACAATATAGTAGGAGGGTTAGACAGTGCCAAACGATTTAGGGGGTGTTTGGGACTGCTCCGCTTCACTTTTTTTTTTTAGCTCGCTCCATGTTTTTTTACCAAACGGTTTTAGCTCCATGCACACGGTTTGAGAAAAAAAGTGTGAAGTTGTGAGAGCACCTAAAGAGGTGCTCCACAAACTCAGGTTTTTGTGGAGCTGCCCTCGCGGTGGAGTTCTGAGAGCGAGTTTGTAGAGCAGGTCCCAAACACCCCTTAGTAGGAGGGCGACCTGGCTCCTCCCGAAAGTACCCTACCAAACAAGGCATAAGAGAGACTCTTCCAAAACCCACTTCTAATGTTGTTATTTTTTTTAAGATTGAAAAACGCTCTTCAACAACTACCTATGCCAGCTTCCAATTTTTTCGCACATGGGAAAACCAACCAACCCCATGAAAATATAAGGATCTATAGAAGTGGAAGGATGGGGGAAGGAAAAAGGAGGACATGGTTCCTAATGCAAATACACAAGAGAAAAAAAGAGTATAAAAATGGTTGTGTTATTTCAAAATAGTTTGAGATTTCTGATGCAAAGTTCGCTTCTATAGGGACATTTAAATATTTGTCACCCTTATGGATGTAAGTCCCTCTAACCGACATGTGGAACTAGTTAAGTCAATGACATACACGCCATGGTGGCAAATCTATTGCCACTCATCCCGTAAGGATGACAAATCTTTAAATATGCTTCTATATTAGAGGAGTCAGATTTAAGAACATGTTGGATGAACCCAACTAAGACCCTCCGAAGAGTGTAACTTGAGTGATGCTTCTGCTCCCGTTTTCAGTAGCTCCGCTCCAGCTCCGCATTGCCAAACACAGTCACTCAAAAACTCTGCTAAAAAAATGGTGGAGATGAGGGCCAACTCCACGTTTTTTTCCCTGGAGCACCTGGTACTCCAGGACTTTTTGTATTTACTCGTGGAGTTGCAAAATATTACAAAGGTTTGCCATTGATTAATGTGCCGCTCAGTCCGCCTCGCTGCACCTGCATGCTGCACATTGCCCCTGTGCCTGCGCCTGCTTCTTTGCGTGATGCACTTGCGTGTTGCTACTATTTTGGTTAAATTATTTGCAACTATAATATTTTTGCATTATATAAGCCGTTAAAAAAACAAGCCCTTGTATTTTTGCATCATGCCAGCAGCAAAGAAAAAGGATGAGGTATCGATTGTTGCTGATTGCCAATTTGAGATTGAGATTGTTAAATTTTCCGTCATTGACAATTTATGTGACAATTATTTGTATTCAAATTATGGCCTCCGTTAATATTCTATAATTTCAGAAAATGTCAAGTGTAATTTCAGTCAAGGGCATAATAGACTTTATTTACATGTAAACAACCAATTCCTAGAGATGGAGCGGTGTGCCAAAAGCGGTACCCACTTGCTCCACAAACTCCACGGTGGGAGCTGCTCCATGGTGGAGTTCGTAGTGAGAGCTGAAAAAATGAGAGCGAGTAGTGCCAAACACCCCTTTAATTTGGAGAAACTGAGAACCGCTCCTCCTATTGCAACAATCGGTTCTAGCTTGTACCAATGCCGGAAAAAACTAGGAGCGAAGCAAGAACTTACTCGGTCATGGGTGACACCCACCCCCGACATTTGCCCTATCCTGCGTCGCTCACCCCCAACCTCTCGCGTGACCGTTCCATGATCTCAGCCCGCGGCCGTGATTCGCCCTCTCCGTCTCGCGCACCCACCACCCGACGCCCGATGCTCTCTCGCCGGATCGCGCGCGCCGCCCCCGCCCGGCGCTCGTCTCCGCCCCACCGCCCGACCGCCCCGACACCCGCCCGCCGCCCTCGTCGTGCTGCCACCGCCCGCCCGATTACGGATTTATCGCCGGTTCGGCAAAGGAACCGAACCGAATCGAAACCGAAATGCTCGGTTCGGCAAACGAACCGAACGGTTCTTGTTTTGGAGGACCGAAAGGGACCGAGGATTTGGGTTCCATATTGAGACTTTTACATGTATACCATTATGGGGACCACGTGGCCTTCGGTTTGTAAAAATCGGCCCATGTGGACCAACCGGCCTAAGGCTGGGTTCCTTGTCTTACATGTATACCATTATGAAAAGTGCTCCGCGGTACCATGAAAATCGTTCGGCCTAAACTTTCTTGTCTTTATAACTCCGTCCACGTTTCGTTCGGGTTTGTAACGTTTGCGACATGTGGGACCAAGCATGAGAAGTGACCATCTTACCCTTAGGGCTGAGTGTAAGTGCAATCAAGCTCTAAGTGGGTTTTGGCGTTGATGACCATATTAGGGGACTAATGAGTTTTAGGGAAGATGACATACGGGATTAAAATATGGGTTGATGAACAGGTCCAAAAGTACCAAATAAGCTAGATGGTGGTGTTTCCGGCTCAAGGCGTTTAAATTATTTTATACGAATCTTGAGTTTAGGAAATGCCGTACTATTAAAGGGATCCTAGGATTCTCGGGCACTGTGGACCAAGTGCTCTAAACATCAAATCCGGACACAACACTCGGCTCAAACCCGACCGGCCAGGCATTTCCACTTGCTTCTCGCCTTTTCTTTGTCGGGTTGGCGCCGGGATGAGGTACCGCCAAGAATGGTGCGGCAATGCAGCCGCCTTGGCGATGCCGCGTGTCGATCTTGGCGGTGCCACACTTAAATCCTACCGTTGGGTCCGTGGGGTATAAATACCCATTCTACCCCTCCCCAACGGTCACTGGCTCACTTCATCTTCAACCTCGCGGCAGCCAGAAAAAGAGACCTCTTGCTCTCTCTCACTCCTCCATTGTTGCTCTTCCTTCCCCAAGCCAAGATTTCGATTCCACCATCAAATCTTGAGGGAAAAGGCAACAAAGCGCTTGTGGAGGCCGGATCTACTACTTCCCCACTCAAAAGAGCATTTGGTTCACGTTTGGCGGAACCCTAGGGTTCTTTACTCTTGGAGCTTGCTCCTAGGCGGCTAGGCGTCGCCCTTGAGCTTGCCCCCTTCGTGTGGCAGCCTTGGGAGGTTTGTAACCTCACTCTGACAATACATTACCCCACATCTCTAGGGTTAACTCCTAGACTTGTGAACGAGGGGAAAAAGCAAGCCGGTGGGCAAGCTAAGCCTTGTGTGGCAACCTCAACAACGTGGACGTAGCCCGGCTGTGTGGCGCGGTGAACCACGGGTCAAATCCTTGTCTCACTTGTTCTCCCTTTACTTTATTGCATATTTGTCTTGTGAGAAAGGGCTTGACCCGATCTACTTGGTTCTTTGGGTTTTACTGCCGGCCTTGGAAGGTTTTACGTGGTATATTTGTGTGCGGGAACAAGTGGGAACCTTGAGCACCAAACTCCGGCTCGTGGACTAGCTTTTGGGAGTGCTCGGTTCGGCCGATGTCTGGCGGTGCCGCTCGATCCTGTGCGCGGTGCCGCGCCTACTGGCGAGAGAAGTGTCTCTCTGTCTCTGTCTCTGTGACCGTTGGTCCGGTTTGGTCGGTTCTTGCTTGGCGGTCACGCGACCAGCCTTGACGTGCAGCGCCTCTTCTTGTCTTGACAGTCTGAAGTTTTAACGAGGTCAATTTTGGGGTTAAGCCTATTCACCCCCCTCTAGGCTTCCATCAGATCCTACAAGTGGTATCGGAGCTAGGATGCCAGGTATACGCTTCACCGCGTGAAGTATGGAGGCACTTGGGAGGGATCGAACAAAGGAGGCAAGTCCACCATCCCGTGGAGGAGGTGGAGGCCCAGCGGCGGCGAGCTTTCTCTCGGTACGGCCCGGTGAGAGCACCATCAAGGGTGATGCCACCGATGCCGAGAGAGAAAGACCGCAAGAATAGCAAAGGCTTAAACGCTAGAAGGCAAGAGCGAGAAAAGAAAAGACTAGAAGAGCAAGCTAGTGTCAAGCTTGCCGAGAAGCTTCAAAGAAAAGATCAAAGAAAGATGATTAGGTGAGGCAAGAGCTGCTAGGAGGGCAGCAAGAGAGAAGAAAAGGCAAGAAGAAGAGGCGGAGTCAAGTGAGCTATCAAGTAGCTCCGGCGATGGAGATGATGATATCTCCTACAACAAGAAGAAGAAGAAGGAAAGCAAGAAGGATGAGGGCAGCGTCAACAACAACAAGTTCGCCGCCATATCCTTTAATTATTCTTCTTACTTGACTAACCGCGATAAGAAGTCTTTCATCAATGTACCCCGCGGGGGAAAGTTGCCCCGTTCGATGGGACCAACTATGCCAAGTGGAAGCACTTGATGAGAACCTATCTTAGCGCCCTTCACCCCGGTCTTTGGGAGGTTGTGTGCGGTGGATTTCAGCCACCGGTGAACCCCAAGGAGGAGCCAACGAGCGAAGAGCTAGCGACTGCCCACATCAACGGCCAAGCCACAAGCATCCTCCTTAGTGCTCTTGAAGGCAATGAGTACAATAGGGTGATGAATGTCAATGAAGCAAAGAAGATTTGGGACACTCTAGTACTTGCACATGAAGGAGTAGACAAAGTAAGAAAAGCCAAGATTGACTTGTTGAAGGCCAAGCTCAACCGGTTTGTGATCCTTGGTGGAGAAGGAGCCCAAGAAATGTTTGACCGGTTGATGGTGCTAGTTGGCAAGATTAGAGGATTTGGAGATGAGGATCTAGATGACCACACCGTTGTCAAGATCATGCTTGAGGCATACACACCTAAAAATGACATAGTGGTCACCTTGATTCGTGACAAGAAGAAGTTTGAACAATTCACTCCAAATGATGTGCTTGGAAGACTACTCACACCTATGACATGCAAAGAGAGGAGGCAAATGAAAGAAGAAAGCTTGGAGAGTTGCAAGCCAAGCTTGAGGGCATCAAGATCAAGGATGTGGCTCCCAAGGCAACCAAGACAAGCAAGCCAAGCTCCTCCAACAAGATGAAGGGCAGCAAGCAAGCATCAACAAGTCTAGACAAAGAAATGAAGAAGATGCAAGAAAACATTGATGCAACCTCTTCCTCAAGTGATGATGAAGATGATGGGGCTGATTACAAGAAGATTGATGACATGGCCCTATTCATGAAGAAATATGGGAAGGGGATGAAAGCAAATGGCTACAAGATGGTGCAACGAAGATTCCCAAACAAGAAAAAAGAGAACATGCTTCAATTGTGGCAGCACCGAGCATTTTGTTGCCGATTGTCCTTATGAGAACAAGAACAACAAATACAAGAAGGACAATGGCAAGGACAAGAAGCAAGACTACAAGAGAAAGGGAAGAAGCATGGGTGAAGCTCACATCGGCCATGAGTGGGACTCAACAAAAGAGACAAGTGAAGAGGAAGTCCATGTTGCAACATTCGCTATGCAAGAGACCTCTACACCCAAGCTCTTCGACAACATGACCGATGATGAGGATGAGAAAATGACTCCACTCATGTTTGTCTTATGGCCAAGCATGAGAAGGTAAAATCAAACCCAAACCTTCTCCTTCTCTTAGTGATGACTCTAGTGATCTTAGTGAAAGCTCTAGTGAAGATGAATCTAGTGATGATGAAGAATATGTTAGACTCACTAAAAACCTAGATCCCAAAACTAGAGGCTTTCTTGCTCAACTAATGACGGATTTAGAAAGTACCCAAGCGGAGTTAGCAACTAGAGATAGTCAACTTGATAGACTTGAAAAGCTCTATGTTGATAACAAGGATGCTCTTGTAGCTGAGAGAGAGAAGTGAGGTGGCTTCCTTGCAAAAGAGCCTAGCTAATGAGCAAGGAAATCATGCTCTTACTAAGAAGGCTATGGTCACCCTAAATGGGAAATATTATGATTTGCAAGACAAGCACAAAAAGCTTGAAAATGAACATAGCATTCTTAGTGAGAGCAACTCACATCTCCTAGCCACAAAGGATACCTCTACTCCCTCCACTAGTCAAGGTTGTGGAAAATGCTATAATGTTGATATGAATGCTTATGCCACTAACCTTGCCAATATGAAAGCAATGGAGAAAGAGATCACTAGGCTCTTTGCTATGGTAAGAAAAGAAGGTGAAACCAGCAAGGCAACAGATGAGCAACAAGATTGAGGCTCCCAAAAGGCCCAACTACATTGATGGGAGAAATCCAAGAATCAAGGATGGACTTGGACACAAGCATGGAAACAAAACCAATGGTCGAAAGATGATCAATGGTGTTGAATGTGTCAAATTCTTGAGCAAAGGCACGAGAGGGTACAGAGAGACCTTTGCGAGGCGTTGGACACAAGCCAACCCGAGTATCTTATGCGCCCTGCGCGGCAGTGCATGAAATCTGGCGGCAATGCCGCGAGGGCGGGCGGCGGTGCCGCGGCGGGCGGCAGCGGCGGTCCGCGCCACCAAGAAAAGGGAAGGTCACCTACAGCGCCTCGGCTCCAGAATAGACCCAAGAAAATTGTCCAAAAGCCTGTGAAGAAGGTCGGAAGTCGAGAAAATCTTATGCAGGCTGTTCCTAAGGGCCACTCCTATCAATCAAAGGCAAAAGCAAGCAAGTTAGACTCAAATCCTTGCTTTGAAGTGAAGGCAAACAACAAGGGGAGGTGTTTGCAAAGTACTTGGGCGTGAAAAGAAACTTTATTGCAACACCTCTATATGGGTTCCCAAAGTTCTTGTGACTAAGGTAAAAGGTCCCAAGAATCTTAGGGGACCTAAACTTAATGAACTAAACTTGTTTTGCAGGCATACTCCTCCGGTGGGTCAAGTTGGGTGTTTGGCGGTGGCTGTACAAATCATATGACCGGAGAAAGGAGTATGTTCTCATCATATTCCCAAACCAATGACGATAGGAACAACATAAGGTTTGGAAATGATGATGTAAGAAGTGTGATCGGTCTTGGTAGCGTCGCTATCACAACCGAGCATAATATTTCAGATGTTTTGCATGTTGACTCGTTGGGATACAATTTGTTGTCGGTCTCACAATTGTGTGAGAAAGGCTACAATTGTCTCTTTACGGATGTTGGTGTGGAAGTCTTTCGCGGGGAAGGATTCCTCTGTTGTCTTCTGAGGCAAACTCAAGAATAAGCTTTACTTAGTTGATTTCAACAAAAGTGAGGCTAAGCTTGATACTGTCTAATGGCAAAATCTAGCATGGGCTGGTTATGGCATCGCCGTCTAGCACATGTTGGCATGAGGAACTTGGCCAAACTGCAGAGAGAGACAACCACATCATTGGACTAACAAATGTTGATTTTGATAAAGGCGAGGATATGTGGACCTTGCCAAGCCGGGAAGCAAGTAGGTGCACCTCACCCACCAAAAGAGCGTGATGACCACTACTCAACCATTGGAGTTGATACACATGGATCTCTTTGGACCGGTGGCCTACCTTAGCATCGGGGGTAACAAATATGGACTTGTTATTGTTGATGACTACTCCCGCTTCACTTGGGTTTTCTTTGTCTTTGATAAGTGTCAGGTACAAGAGAAGGTGAAAACCTTCATCAAGAGGGCACAAAGAGAATTCGATCTCCCGTCAAGAGAATAAGAAGTGACAATGGGACCGAATTCAAGAACACCCAAGTTGAAGAGTACCTTGATGAAGAGGGCATCAAGCATGAGTTCTCAGCCGCATATACCCCTCAACAAAATGGTGTAGTAGAGAGGAAGAACCGTACACTCATAGAGATGGCAAGGACAATGCTTGATGAGTACAAGACTTGGGACATCTTTTGGTGTGAAGCCATCAACACCGCTTGTCATGCCATCAACCGCCTCTACTTACACAAGAAACTCAAGAAGACTTCATATGAGCTCTTAACAGGTAACAAACCTAAGGTGTCATACTTTTAGGGTGTTTGGGTGCAAGTGTTTCATTACGAACAAAAGGCCCCGAACCTCTAAATTTGCACCTAAAGTTGATGAAGGTTTTCTTCTTGGTTACGGATCAAATGAGCATGCCTATCGTGTTTTCAACCAAACCACCGGTAGGGTTGAAATCACTATAGATGTGACATTTGATGAATCTAATGGCTCTCAAGTAGAGCAAGTTGATCAAAGTGTTGTAGGAAAGGAGGATCCACCTTGTGAGGCAATCAAGCAATTGGCTATCGGTGACATAAGGCCTCAAGAAGATCAAGCTAATGGAGAGGAGGATCCACCGGTTGTTCTTTGCACAAGATTCGGCGCGGCGTACTCGATGACCAAGTGCGGGCCGCGCTTCTTTGGAAGTGTCGGCGCGGCGGTGCCGCACCACGCCAGCGGCAGTGCCGCGCCTTCTACCGACAACGACCGATCCACCTGCATCACTTGTTCAACCACTTGATCTTGCTCCAATTCTTGAAGGCGATGATGAATATGATGAAGATCGAGAAGAAAATGCGAAAGGCGTTGATCACCCACGACTACGACAAATAATTCAGCGGGATCACCCGTTGATAACATCCTTGGGAGTCTTCAAAAGGGAGTTACTACTCGATCTCATCTAGCTGCTTTTCTGTCAACATTTCTCTTTTGTTTCATCTTTGGAACCTTGAAAGTAGATGATGCTCTCAAGGATCCGGATTGGGTGTTGGCCATGCAAGAGGAGCTCAACAACTTCAAAAGAAATGAAGTTTGGGAGTTGGTGGAAAGACCCAAGACTAACATCATTGGAACCAAGTGGGTCTTCCGTAACAAGCAAGATGAAGATGGGTTGGTGACAAGAAACAAGGCAAGATTGGTTGCTCAAGGCTTCACTCAAGTAGAGGGCTTGGACTTTGATGAGACGTATGCACGGTGGCAAGACTAGAAGCAATTCGCATTCTTCTAGCCTTCGCTGCCCATCATGACTTCAAGCTGTACCAAATGGATGTCAAGAGTGCATTCCTCAATGGCCCACTACAAGAGGAAGTATATGTTGAGCAACCACCCGGGTTTTGAAGACCCCAAGTTTCCCAACCACGTCTACAAGCTCCATAAGGCGCTCTATGGGCTTAAGCAAGCACCTAGAGCATGGTATGAATGCCTTAAGGAATTCTTGCTCAAACAAGGCTTTGAGATAGGCAAAGCCGACCCTACTCTCTTCACTCACAAAGTTAGCAATGATATATTTGTATGCCAAATATATGTCGATGACATAATATTTGGTAGCACTAACAATGTGTATGTTGAGCAATTTAGTAGGACTATGACTAAGAGATTCGAGATGTCCATGATGGGTGAGCTAAAGTACTTCCTCGGGTTTCAAGTCAAGCAAATGGAGGAAGGGACATTCATTTGCCAAACCAAGTACACCCACGACATGCTAAAGAAGTTTGATATGGCTAAGGCAAAGCCAATCAAAACTCAATGCCAAGCAATGGACATCTTGATCTTGATGAGGAGGGTCCAGCCGTGGACATGAAGGTATATCGCTCCATGATTGGATCTTTGCTTTACCTTTGTGCATCTAGGCGGACATAATGCTTAGTGTGTGTATGTGTGCTCGTTTTCAAGCCAATCCAAAGGAATGTCACAAGCGTGGCTGTTAAGAGAATCTTGAGATACTTAGTACTCACTCCTAACCTTGGCTTGTGGTATCCCAAAGGGTTCCAAGTTCAATCTACTTGGCTATTCAGATTCGACTATGCCGGTTGCAAAGTAGATCGAAAAAGCACTTGAGGGACATGTCAATTTCTTGGGCGGTCCTTAGTGTCTTGGAGCTCTAAGAAGCAAAATTGTGTAGCCCTTTCCCCCGCCCGAGGCGAGTATGTTGCGGCCGGTGCATCTTTGTGCTCAACTACTTTGGATGAAGCAAACCTTAAAAGATTACGGATGTCATTTCACAAAGATACCTCTTCTTTGTGACAACGAGAGTGCCATCAAACTCGCAAATAACCCGGTAGCACACTCTAGAATAAAACACATAGACATCCATCATCACTTCTTGAGAGACCACGAACTCAAAGGAGATATCGCAATTCGCCATGTGAGCACCGAAAAGCAACTAGCCGATATCTTCACCAAGCCTCTCGATGAGTCAAGGTTTTGTACTTTGCGTAGTGAGCTAAACATTCTCGATTCTCGTAACTTGGTTTGAATTCGGCACACATGCAATCTGTTTGAGACACTAGTTCGACATAGGAAAAGCTTGTGAAAACTTTTATATTGTGTTTCAAAAGGATTTCAAATTCTAATCGAAATTCAATGCCAAAGTTCTGTATTGTTGTTACGTCCACGGCAATGAATTTTGGTGTCTTTGTGATCAAGTCGAGGAGAAATAGGTTAAAAATGGCAATATATATGCGGGGACGGCGGTTGGAGCGGCGGTGCCGCGTGCCACTGCAGCGGCGGTGCCGTGTGGGCATGGCGGTGCAGCGTCCTTTGGCAGCGATGCAGCGCCCTAGGGTTTTCGGACTTGTTGCTGTCCGAACCGTTTTTGGGCCAAATTTTCTTCTTTCCTTTTCTACCCCTGGCCCAATCGGTTTTCTATCTCCTCCGGACCCGACTCCGCCGCGCGCCCTCTCTTTTCTCTCGCTAGCGTGAGGCCGGCGTCGTCGTCCTCTGCTGCCGTGCGTCTTTGCCGCCTGAGCCCGCGCCGCCCGGCGATGCAGCGCGCCGCCGCCAGCCGGCCATCTTCCTCGTCCCCGGCCGGCCCCTGCTCCCTCTCCTCCGAGCAGCTTCTCTTCTTTCCTCTCCAATCAACGAGGTAACCTAACCCTAGCCTCAAAGTTCTTGTCCGATCTACGCAATGTGCAACAATTTTTCATGGATTTCGGTTTCTAAGTGTTGTATGAACCCTAGGGAAGTAGCTTTGATGATTGGAATCGACCAATTTCACTCTTCCATGGTTTAGGTAATTTAGGGGGAGGGCGGCAATGCCGCCCCAAATAGAACATAAGCTGTTCTTAGCTGCTTCAAACGACAAATATCCCTCAAATTGCTTGACTCATTGATACGTGAAATTGATTGACTCAAACTTTGGAGAAATTTCACTTAGATTCCTACTAATCTTTTTTTGAATCCATGGAATTTTTGCACACGCTCGAATTTGTATACGAAATTGTGATAGTCAAGTGATGACATGTGCTAAGTAGATGCATTAGAAAGATTATTAAAATAAATTTAGATGACATTTGAGCAAGGGGGGCAGTGCCGCGAGCATGACACATAAAGCTGTCTGCCGTGCTTGCCCGTGCCGTGCTTGCGGCGATGCCGTGCCTCCCTCTGGCAGTGCGATTGCGCAGCCCCGACTTTCGACCCCCTGGACAGCTTGCTCAAAATCATCAAAATTTATTTTTCTAACCCTTCCTTTGCATAGATTTGGTCATTCCACTTCCTATTCTTGGCGAGTTTCGATCAAACTCTAAATCTTGCATAGATGGACCTTGGAGGTGATCCCCGGGGCAAGAAGAAAGATGAGGGTCAAAGTTGTGGAGAAGAGAGGCGGAGGGAGAAAGTACGAACATGGCGGTGGCGGCGGCGGTGGAACGGTGAGCTCAGCGAGGAGCGGCGGCGGCGGTATGGGTACACCATTGTACCCCCGGTGAACAAGGCACTCGGATCACCCCTTAGTGTTTGATAACAGCTACATGCGGCGGGTTGAGGGTGTGTTTGAGATGACGGCCCACATCAATGATCCTCCTATCCGGTCGTGAGCTACTTCAAGAAGCAAAGAGAAGTAGCGGATGCTAGAGCTTACAATGTCTATGCGGATGAGCGCAGACAGAGGGGATTGATGAGAGGTTTTGGGCAGCATTTCACTCCAATTTCTATCGGCAGTTCTCCTCCACTCCACCAAGAGCAAGATCACAACCATGCATTATATTGATTTTGAGAGGATGGCGGACAAGGAGGAGGAGGCCTTCAATGAGGCAATTGAAGCTTGTGAGAAGTTTGAGGTGACGAGATATCATGTCTTTCAAGCATGATTGGAATGAGGAGATCCTTAGTCGGTTCCATGCCACTTATTCTTTGGGGACGGGCCGTCGGACACCATCCCTTTGGATGACCGCGGGGAGGCACTCTGAGTTGACTTTGTCACCTTACGTCGGATACTTGGTTTTGGGGCTGACCCAGAGAGTACACAGATATCCATGAGATAGACCCTATTGATGCCAAGGCCATCGAGGGGGCTTGGGGCTGTCGAGGGGATTGCTTGGCAAGAGGAAGGGGTTGAAGGACTTCTTCTATGTGATGAACAATCTCTGTCGGTGTACCATTGATCCTAAGGATGGGGCAGCTTTCCGATGTGAATGGATATGCTAGAAATCGATTGCCCATTTCGGGAATGACGAGACATTCAATGTGGGCAAGTTCATTTGGAGACGGACTAGCCAATGCTATGGATGATGCTAGGAGGAACACGCCATATGCTCCTTACATCATGTTCATGATTGAGAGGGTTTTCGGGAACATCTATCCCAAGGACTGCTTCCACCACGGTCTACAACATAGAAGACCCATGGCTTGGATGGTGGGAAGACTAGTGGCGGGGCAAGACCCTCGGCGGGGAGGCACCTCGGTGGCGAGAGAGGACTTGGAGGAGCCCTCTAGCTCTAGGCCCGGGAGGCACGGGAAGTGCGGATCCAAGGCGAGGGAAGTGGATCAAGGCTATCTTTGGGCATTGCTCTTATGCATCTCAGCGGACCTATGAGCCGAGGGGAGGTGAGACAGGGCCTTCAAGAGTGTCGGGGAGAAGCAAGGACTCCCGGTTCCTCCGTCTATCCCTAGACCACCCCAGTACGACCTCCTTCGAGCTTTCGGCCACTAGCCGGCTCGGATCGGGACTTGTCGGACATGCTTGGTTCCTTTGCCCGGCAGCCGGCTCGGCGCTCCACTCGTCGCTCCACGCGAGGCGGGGCTACTATCTCTCGAGGAGGGCGAGGACCACGGCTTCGATCTTTGAGGACACCGGTGAGGAGTGACTCCGCTTCTTTCTTCTCTTTTCTATGATCTTTTTTGGTGCTTGACGCCAAAGGGGGAAAAAATTAGAAGAAATGAGGGGGTCAAACTTTTTCGACATACGGAGATGGTTCGAGGATGGAGCGGCAGCCAGATCTTGAGTTTAGATCTTTTGAGAGTAGCTTGTTAGGTGTGAGTTTGAGAGAAACTCTATTTTATGTAATAATGCCACCTATGACTTGTTTTTCCTCGATTTGGTTGTTGGATGTTTAAACTCTGTTTTAATTATCTGCTTTGCATGTTTAGAGTATATATATCTTGTCATATCTGTTGTGATGTGATGTTTATGCATGCATGCGTGGCGATAGTCGCGGCGGTTGCCGCACCAGTAGCCAGCGGCGATTGCGCGCGCATCGGTCTTGAGCAGACACTCTTTTGTGCTTTCGATCATATTCTTGTTGTCATATGCATCACGGATATATTTTTCGACACCTTTGAGCACCCCACGGCAACCATGGATGTAGGGGAGGCCTTGCACACTCTAAATGTATATCTTGACTTTTATGTCAAAATTGAGAATTCAAATCTCACTTATACATTGGGGGGAGGCCTCACAACACCTAAATATGTGAAATTGACATTTTCGGTTCAACCATGAGAATTCAAAACTCAATCACATATTTAGGGGGAGGTTCCTACATCCTTGGTCTTCGTAATCTAAGGTTTGACTTTACATCTTATGTAAGCTCTAATTTGGTTGTCATCAATCACCAAAAAGGGGGAGATTGTAAGTGCAATCAAGCTCTAAGTGGGTTTTGGCGTTGATGACCACCGAATTAGGGGACTAATGAGTTTTACGAAGATGACATGCGAGGGATTAAAATATGGAGTTGATGATCAGGTCCAAAAGTACCAAATAAGCTAGATGGTGGTGTTTAGGCTCAAGGCGTTTAAATTATTTTATATTTCGAATCTTGAGTTTAGGAAATGCCGTACTATTAAGAGGGATCCTAGGATTTCGGGTACACTGTGGACCAAGTGCTCTAAACATCAAATCCGGACACAACACTCGGCTCAAACCGACCGGCCCGGCATTTCCACTTGCTTCTCACCTTTTCTTTGTCGGGTTTGGCGGTGGTGCAGCGCAATGGTGCGGCAGATGTGGCGCCTACGCGGCGATCCGCGTGTCGATCTTGGCGGTGCCACACTTAAATCCTACCGTTGGGTCCGTGGGGTATAAATACCCATTCTACCCCTCCCAACGGTCACTGGCTCACTTCATCTTCAACCTCGACGACGGCGCCGAAAAAGAGACCTCTTGCTCTCTCTCACTCCTCCATTGTTGCTCTTCCTTCCCCAAGCCAAGATTTCGATTCCACCATCAAATCTTGAGGGAAAAGGCAACAAAGCGCTTGTGGAGGCCGGATCTACTACTTCCCCCACTCAAAAGAGCATTTGGTTCACGTTTGGCGGAACCCTAGGGTTCTTTACTCTTGGAGCTTGCTCCTAGGCGGCTAGGCGTCGCCCTTGAGCTTGCCCCCTTCGTGTGGCAGCCTTGGGAGGTTTGTAACCTCACTCTACAGCAATACATTACCCCACATCTCTAGGGTTAACTCCTAGACTTGTGAGCGAGGGAAAAAGCAAGCCGGTGGGCAAGCTAAGCCTTGTGTGGCAACCTCAACAACGTGGGCGTAGCCCGGCTTTGTGTGGCGCGGTGAACCACGAGGTCAAATCCTTGTCTCACTTGTTCTCCCTTTACTTTATTGCATATTTGTCTTGTGAGAAAGGGCTTCGACCCGATCTACTTGGTTCTTTGGGTTTTCTGCCCGACCTTGGAAGGTTTTACGTGGTATATTTGTGTGCGGGAACAAGTGGGAACCTTGAGCACCAAACTCCAGCTCGTGGACTAGCTTTTGGGAGTGCTCGTTCGAGTGATCTGCAGCAGTGCCGCTCGATCCTGCGGCGATGCAGCGCGCTGCCTGGCCGAGAAGTGTCTCTCTGTCTCTCTCTCTCATCTGTTGGTCGGTTCGTTCACGCGGCGGTGACTTGACGCGGCAGTGCCGCGCCTTGTGTCTTGCGGTCTACTGAAGTTTAACAGAGGTCAATTTTTGGGGTTAAGCCTATTCACCCCCCTCTAGGCTTCCATCAAATCCTACAATCGAGTAAAAAAAAAGAAGAAGAAACCCATAGCACCGCCGCACGCCGCCCCCCCCCTGCAGTCGCGACCGCCCCGCCCGCTGCAGTCAGCGCCGCGCGACCCCCATCCAGCCAGCGCCGCCGCCGCCCTCAGGCCCGGAGGGTTCCCTCACGCGGAGCCATGCTTCTCTTCATTCATAGACAACCATTCACATTCCGATTGGATGGAGGACAGAACTGGCTGTAAGGCTACATATGCCGAGATCTGGTGTGGCGTTTGGAGCATATCCTTGATGGAATTTAGATATAGTAATCTGCCAAATTAATCTTTCTTTGTGCTAGATTTTTGTTTATCCCGTCTCTCCTTGCTGGCCGCTGCATGCAGATCGGAAGAAGGTTGATCCAGTGCGCTTATCTGAATATTATGAATATAATAAATTGGCTTATTTTTCTGTGAGTTTTGGAGGCATGTATCTGATCTGCTCTCATCTTGATGCACTCCGATCACTATTTTATTCAGATTTGGTTATTGAAAGTTATATTTTTTTCTCTCGTATGTGTCTTGTGGGCAAATAAAAGTATGCATGTATTATACAAGTATGAACGCATACTTCTAAATCTTTTTTTTTGATAATCATACTTCTAAATCTTAGCGTATGTGTCCATACTACATTCAAAAACGTATGTATAAATACTTCTAAAAAGTATGCATATTTCTTAGTATGGAAGTATGTGTGCATACTACATTCAAAAAGTATGTATAAATACTTTATTTTAAAAAAATATGCATATTTCTTAGTATGGAAGTATGTGTACATACAGCCGCGTGCCAGAATATATACGTACAGACGCATACCAGTCATTCAAAAGGATCTCAGGAAAAAAAATTGTACAGTCCAGTCCACAGACCGTGTATGTACACATATGCCACATGAAGAACGTACATGCTGTTGTGAAACATGTTGCCAGCGGTTAGGACCTTCCCCTCTCGGTCTCTCACGATGAACGTAGTAGATGAAAAGTAGAACAAGTAGACACAAGATAGGGAGACTATTCTTTATTCATCCGAATATATGTAATTACAACATAGAGCTCCCACGTATATATATAGTCCTGCCAAGGCCTAAGAGTTTCGGTAAGAGCCCACATACAAACGGACTAGGATTAGGATTCCTCCTTCTCCTTTCCTTCTAGGACAGAGTCCGTGTGTTTTACAACACTCCCCTTGGGCGATTACCACGATATGCATATGCCTCATCAAAAACTCCATCCAAAAACCCAAAGTGGGAAAAAAATGGTTCTTGGAGAAAAGAGTACATCGCATTCGTTAATTGCATTGCACATGTTGTCTCATTAAAAACCTTGTGTGAGAAACCTTCGAGTAAAAACTCACATAAGGAAAAAAGAGTACAACATTAAACCTTCTTGGTCATATATTCTTCGGGATATACTATATTCTTCATGAATAGATATTGATCTTTACAATCCATGCATAAACTTCAAGTGTTTTAGCAAATGATCTACTTGATCATTGTAATTCTAGTGGTTTACCTTAAAAGGCGATTCAATAAAATATGCTCCCCCCTCATAAAAGTCAAACTTTGAACTTCATTGTTCAAACCATACTTTTTCATAAACGTGTGTAAATAAAAGTTGGCTCATAATTCTTCCATGAATTATATGGGAGCAATATGCTTCATGCATAATGACCACCAATTAGTTGTGCAAGACAAATAAATATTATCCTTCAGGAGAAATAAATCCTTTTAGAGGATTATGGGGGTAAATAAATTAATATTCAATATCTTCTAGATAGTGTATCAAACTTATACTAGAGTTTAGATACTTATATTTATCCTTAGTGGATTTTCAAATTATATTCTACAAATCTTCAAGACTTTGTTTATACAAATCCAGCCTTGTATTTAGCATTTAGGGGATAATTAAATTACCAAAACCATCATTATTCTTATACCTTCCATGGTATATAGAGGATATTAACACTACATTGCTAGCTTTTAATACACTTTCTAAGTGTTTTGATGACACCTTCACGGTATTTAAGATTCCTCATTTTCTTTCTCTCGGGTCTATATTCACTTCAGGGATGAATGGTGTTTATTCAAAATTGACTGGTAAATCCTTCATGGATTAATTCCTTCAAGGATGTATATTCATTCTTAATGAATTAATAATTCTCTTCTATGAGATACATTCTCTCTTTGCATGAGAGATGAGTGATATACGCAATGACATAGCGTTATTCTTTGTAAAATCATTTAATGATTGCAATCCTTCTAGGACATGCTCTTCTTGAGACTTGAATATTCATTCAGGAATATATATACCTTAGACTTTAATACTTAGTATGAGATTTCTACAAGTTGCGATTTATATTCTTCGGGAATTATATGGATTTTTATAATCCACTATTAACCGCATATTCGATACTCATTCATTTCATTTGCCGGAGATATAGCGTAACATTCATTTCTTCTTAATAGGAGATTCAACATCAATTGCTTTTTCTTCATTGACCCGATATAATCGCTACAAACGATTTTGCCATGGACTTTATTTTTCGGATCCGGGTTCTCATAAGAGAAACATTTGCAATTAAAGAGGTAGTTTGTCGACAATTATTTTCTTTTCTCCCAATACTCTCACAATGTGAGAATATTCTATCTCTGTCATTTCCCAAACAAGAGATGATATATTGTTCTGCATACCCAACACTAGTGAGGTGGCGCTAATTGTGTTGGATGTTATCTTCATGATGATCCTCTTCATGAGGTGTTTAACCTTCTTCGTGAGGCGTTCTCTTAATGAGAATGGAGGAGTTCCATTTCTTTTCTATTTAACGTGTATACGCTAAACTAGAACCCACAAAGGCCCCCGTAGATTTTAGATTGATAGTATATAACATTTAGTTTACTACTAGTAAACACAACTTCTGGTTCATAACTTCAAGTTACTCCTCTCATTTCAAAAATATCCGGCATATGCTCGCTTCAGGCTTCACAAGAGCATTAGTCAAACTATTGTATGACTTAGTGTGTGATACTATTCCCGCTTCAAGCTCCAAGGAATATTTTCTCTTAAGATCATTTTCCTTCTATGGAAATAATATTTGACATTCAAAATATAGGCTCTCTCTCACCCTAATGCCAATATTATATCATTAATGGCATACTTCAAAATATATCCCCTATCATGGGCTTAATTCAAATTCATATATCTCTAACTACAAGTGGAGGCCCATTTATGTATGCTATGATTAAATTTTATGGGAAATATTCACACACATATTTCAATATGGGGGTTATTATTCATTATGCAATGAGCTAGAATACTTAAAGTGCATTTAAGAATGTTCAACATTCCTATAAATTTAGGGATGTTCTCCCACTAATATGCACATAACATAGTTTAAAAAAACTATTTATCTAGCTTCTTAATTGTATAGCCAAAAAACATTGATCCAAGTACTCATAAAAAAATGGATCATATACTTCAAAATGTATAAAATACGCAAACATTCAAATTCACATGAAATTTTCTTCTAGAATTTTCTAATTGCCTTTAATGCAAAAAATCCCTTGATGCTTTTTCTTCATAAATCCCAAATCATCATAATTGTGTTATCCAATATCTTAGTTCCACAACTATTCATCCCATCAAATGGGTTGGTCTTCATTGAGCAAAATTTAATAAACTCGCTCCCCCGATCTCAGCCGCACGGCCCTATACCAATCTATTGCCTATGCATACGATGCATCGAAAACAAATCAATCCTTTAGTTCAACTAGAACCATACAGACATAGCATGCTAGCTAGCCAATTTAATTATGATGGAAGCGCAAAAATAGCAACTAGCTCCAACAGTAGCTGTTATGCTAATATTAATGCAACAGTGGAGATAGTTGCAGCTCAACGAGATACACATGCAGGTGTAATGTGGAATGTTAGTATTCAGTCTAACATAATAGATAACAATAAAATACATAGCTACGAGCTTACATGCAATTAGTGCAGTAGAGAAAGTTAACTCCTAGGAAGGGACGCGGGCGGAACTTCAAGTTCGATACATGCACTTAAAGATCGACTTAGGGCGGCTATGCCTATATATTATCCACATCTTATTATGCCTTTACCTAAAATTTCTCCCCTTTTCATGCCATAATTACTTCAAGTAGCGATTTGCTTCGTGTATTATCTATGGATAGTCACTTTTAATGCTTCATAGAATCCAATCATACTTCTAGTATTCATTGATTATGGCATGAAATTCACATATCCAATGTACTATTCGGTGTACAACAATAGACTTAGGGTAGGATACAACTTTTTAATTCATGGACTAAAATATTAAATACTTAGGATTTGGCTAAATTGATCCTTCCAAGATCAATTAATATGCCAATATAGTCCAATTGTTCATGTGCTTAAGAATATTTCAGTTTCCCATCTACCTACATGGTAGTGATGCACAAAGAACTATAACCTTCTTGGTTATTCAAGGCTTCTTTGTGGATAAAATGAATGCTAAATTTATTTTGATAGGCAACAGGCAATTGTTTATATGTGAAACATATAAATCTAATTTATTCCATGAGAAATTCGCACACATTACTTAAGTAATAAGAACTGCAACTAAGAATATAAAGTATTTCATAGCAGTCTTCAAGCTAACAAATTAACCATTAACCACTTAATTCAACGGGAATTAAAACTTAATGCACCACCATCACTACTATTAATACTTGAGGATATGAATTTCAAAGATAATAAGCACATGATTTAAGTTCTTCTTCAAGAGAAACTTTATATTGTCTAAATAATTTACATTCTCGCATGTCTTAACTTCTATACTTGACAAGCGGTAGCTTCATGCTTTATATTCAAGAGTTATGATATACCGTCACAAGCCTTCAAGGGGGTGTAACATATATGCAAACCATATATTCAAAATTATTGTAATCCATAATATCCTGGTTCATAAAGCTGTCTAAAAATTTCAACTCAATTTCCATGAGTATTTTCTAATGGTAAAATCAAATACTTCATGTATTATATTGCTCTTTGATATTCTATATACAAGAGACATTTCTTGAAAATGTAGATTGACAAAATCAATTTACCATCTTGTCTTCTAGACATTTAATACAAAGCTTCAAGCTTATTTTTATAGAGCAAAGCGTTAGACATACAAGCTTGAAAATTCAACTTTCAATACAATATGATATTATGTAATCATAATATTGGGATTTTACTCATGCATTGAGTCCCACAATGTATTTGTTACTTATATCGGCCATATACTCATTTCGAGAGTAATTAATATTTATGCTGAGTTTACTACACTTCAGTGTTAGAAAAATATCCTACATGGATTAAATAATGACCATAACAAATAATTTACTATTTAGAGTAACTCAGGAATATTTCTTCTTCTCTTTTAAGGCATGCATATTAACATAACTTGGATCATGTGCATATAAGTTTACTACATGTAAACGAGTAGCAAGGTGCAATAAGATAGTGGATGGTTATTCAAAATATTCTTAGAAGCATCCTAGCACTTTTTAGGCCAAAAAAAAAATATATATGCTAGGAAAAATAAATATGAGGCTCTTAAGGGTGACAAGTCTAAGGTCTGCAGGATTTAGACAGCTCATAGACCTTTACCATGTTTCTAGTATAATCATTCAAGATTTTATTCTTACATTTGTATGTACATGGTATTCATGACGTGTGATATATAAAAAAATGCATTCAAAAGAGCATAAATATACCAGCACCGTGTATACCCACATGAACAGAAAATAAGTACCGTAAATGTACACAAATATATGGCCCTTATCACACACTTTTTTTTTTTTTAAAAAAATGATCTATGCAATTTCAGATTACATGTAGATCATATTGTAAACATGAAGAACTTGTAGTTTCAAACGGGAAAGCCTACATGGCACAATTTTTTTTTTCATATATCCACGATGCGCGATAGCCGTAGTGCCGCTGCTGCACCTGCAGAGCTGCTAGGCGTACGAGCCCGGCTCATAGTAGCGGGCGTGGAGGCACATGCTCCAACGGCTTTTACATTCAGCTATGGATGGCAACTACATCCACGGTGTGCTTCGTCGTCGGAATTCGGTCCGAGGCAAGTGGCCAGCGACGTACAGGTCGCAATGAAGGAACATGTCAATAGTATAGTGCAAACCAGCGGCATGCAGGGACTGCTTGTAGCGTACAGGCCGCATGTTCCATATGCCGATGGCTTCTGCCGACTGCAGGTCCAGCGGTGGCATGCTCAGGTGTTTACATTACACAAGATGTGCAGGCCAAGGCGAGGAAGACTATGACCACATGAAGACAGTTTAGATTTGAAACCACGCGCGACTCGGATGCAATCCGAATTTGAGGATGTATAAGTAGTTTAATTATTGACGGCTTCTTGCCAACATATGCTCGTCCTATGGCTCTTCTTTGAGTCTGATTAGAATTGCTCCAGGCAACCTAAATTATGATTAGGATGGATCATCTTTCTCAATCAAGTTCTAATCTTAATTTGCATAGCACCTGTGCGTGGTGGCTACTGGCACCGTGGTGTCTATTAGGTCCATCATACAAGTTTTCTTCATGCATATGTGTGTATGGTTCATGTATATGTATGAACGTACTTCATGTACTAACCCATACTGCATGTATGCATGTCACGTAAAAGCCAACAAAATCTAGATCAATGGCTAGCATAAAACACACAATCTGCGAGACGTGCTTTTCGTACCTTTTGTTCTTGAATTCGAGAAGAAGCGAAGGCTGCCGCGTAGGACAGTTCGGCTAGGCCGTGGGGACCTGCCGGCGTGACGATGAGTCGATGCGGTGGTCAGATTAGTAGCGTGTAGAGGAAGCAGATCCGTTCCGCTAACAACGCGGGGGATGTTGACGTCGGCTAAGTAGTCAGCGGCGGCGGGGACGTCGACACGAGCGTCGGTGTCGAAGATCGGCGGCGGCTTCAACGGCGATGTTGACGAAGAGCTTTTCGATGGCGATAACGTGTTGTGAAACATGTTGCCGGCGGTTAGGACCTTCCCTCTCGGTCTCTCACGATGAACGTAGTAGATGAAAAGTAGAACAAGTAGACACAAGATAGGGAGACTATTCTTTATTCATCTGAATATATGTAATTACAACATAGAGCTCCCACGTATATATAGTCCCGCCAAGGCCTAAGAGTTTCGGTAAGAGCCCACATACAAAACGATTTAGGATTAGGATTCCTCCTTCTCCTTTCCTTCTAGGACAGAGTCCGTGTGTTTTACAACACATGCATCACCTACGGCCGCCTCAAACTCAAACACCTAGGGAGTGGTAAGAGGACAATGATGATTTTGAGCAGCTACTACTATGGCATGAGGGGGCAATGAAGTCTTTTCTCTCCGTGCTGTTTAACAGTATTAGTGTGTAAAATGGACGGA
The DNA here is from genome assembly GCA_015847255.1 of Hyparrhenia diplandra. Taxonomy (NCBI): domain Eukaryota; kingdom Viridiplantae; phylum Streptophyta; class Magnoliopsida; order Poales; family Poaceae; genus Hyparrhenia; species Hyparrhenia diplandra. The sequence goes on from JADLZK010010174.1 coordinate 1,162,247, forward strand.
GTGGTATAGAAGACAAGAAAGTTTGGGCCGATGGTATATGTGATCGGTAGAAGTTTTTAGTTATACTGGGCCACGAAAGCACTTTTCATCACTTTTCATAATGGTACACAGGTAAAAGTCTTTTCCATATTTTGGCTCCCCACCTCCCTCTCCCTTTTAAATTTAAATCGTTTTAATAGCTTTTTAAAAGATATATTCGGATTTTGAGTTCAAGTGAAAAAATCTGCTGGGATTTCAATTTGGTAATGAAAAGGACTTTTAAATTAGCGTAGAGAGAAGTACTCCGAAGCTCCAGCCCCAATGTCCTCACCGCTCCGCCGCCGCGTTTCCGCACCGTCAATCCCGCCGGACATTCGTTCCTGTATCGGAGTCGCCTAGCGGCGGATGCGGGCCGACGCAGCCTCTCCGCGGCTGCCGCCAGCACAGTGTGCAGGCCGCTGCCCACCGCCGGGCTGCTCCCCGTTTTGGTCGGTAGGTCGTCTTCGAGAGTGCGTCGTTTTCTTAGAATCAATAGAGTATTTGTTGGTTTATTTATCGTTCTCTGGTGGCGAAATCGCAGATTAAACTCTTCATTTATGCGGGGAGGTGACTGAACAGGTTGCTGCTGATCTGCTAATCTGTCTGGTGTGATGTGGCCATGGTCCTCGAGCTTGCCCTTTTCCTTCTCTTCATGGCTCGGGTATAGGTATGGTCCTCCCTGATTCTTTGCCTCAAATAGTATAATAATAATAATGATGTGTGGTGCACAAAACATGGGTTGCTAATAACATATTTTTTAAAATAAAGAATGGCGATTACAAATTAATAGCATAAACATGTGTGTTCTCGCTCTTGGGGAACATTTTGTGGGCTACAGAATCTAGGGATTGTCTATTTTCCAAGAGACATTGTTTCGTGAGGAATCTGAAAATCACCAGAGAAGAAACAAATGCTTCGTTTGTTCTGTCTCTATGAATTTGTACACAAATAACTCAATTTATCCATGTACACCCATTGTATGGACTGCGAGAATCCAAGTACAAACAATAGATAAGAGAATCCAGGTACAAACACTACATAAGAGTAAGTCCAATTTGCAGGGAAATAAGTACAACATACTTCTGTATGATAATAATGTATAAAACAAGAGAGTAAAGGACAGTCCATCATCCTCTGTGGATAGAAAGATGGGATCACATTAAGATGTTGAGGCTCATGCCTATTTACAATACAGTATTTTGGTAGGACTTTCAGGAATAAATATCCACCTCAGCGTGGATCACCATAGTACACCAACGGTCCAACCTCAAAACCGTCGTATACAACAAGTAAATGTGGCATTGTGTCACAAACAGGAAGGTGTTTTTCCTGCCGGCTGAATCGGTTACAACAACTTCAGTCTGACATGTTTTAGATCTTCCGTGAGCTGCCTCTGCAAATTTATCTTCAATATGTCACTGGTCGTACTACCCTGCCGAATTTCCTTGAGGCTTGCGAGAAATGCTAGTCCATGCATTTGCGCCCCCAAAAAAGTAAGCATGTATCAGCTCGAGCTTCGGCATTGCCTGTTCTTTAAAAATTAGCTCCTCACAATATACTCCTTTGAGCTCTAGCACCATGAGCTTCGGGAAAGACGGACCATGGAAAAGGAGCCCCCTCGCTATAAAAGAAGCAAAACGTAGATTTAACACTTTAAGATTTGGTAGTTCTTGCATGGTAACAGCTGAGGCAATATAGGTATCATCCAGCTGCAACTTCAATAGATTCTGAAGCTTATGGATCCACTCAGTTGCTCTGAATAGCTTGCCTTCCAGCTTGAGGCTCTCAAGGTGTATTGGTGGCAACAAAAGCTGAAGCAACATAAAACAGTGGGATTTTTTATGTAAGAACAATAAGATGATGACTTGATCAACTCGGAGTTACTGAAACCGAAATGTCCATTGAACTATCATTAATAGTTTCCCAGTTGGTGCTCAAACATAAAGGAGTCACCACTGGCATTGGAGATATAAGCTCCCACAAGTATGACCGCCAAAGGCACACCTATGCCATTATGGTGGCGCTTGGTTTATAGGCGGGACAGGGACATAGCATATCTAATATGATTATACTCAAGTCCTAATAGAATTATAAGTTTTAATAGAACATCTCTCTTGAATTCTAGTCCAGGTAGAATTTGAGTCACCGCACAACAGAAAATGAATCAGAGAGTGTGTTCTCAAAGATTAATAATTGCGATTATTTGCAGGTAGTGAATTTAGCAATATAACTCTACTACTCACGTTTTAGCTTGCGCAAAAGCACAGGTTGAAGGATTAGTACTGCTATTAAAAGATACACATCAATTCTACCACTTTCTAGAAGTAACAATCGTATTTTGTTCCCCAAACATAAGGATTGCTTTTGAGTCTAAAAGAATTGTATGTCAATTTCGTTGACTAGTTGGTTGCTTTCATATGAATCAGTTCTGTGGTAACTGACTAACGTAAAGAGTCTTAAAATCGTAGAAGCGATCTTAAAAGGAACTATCTATTCAGGAGGGAAGAAGTTTTTTTAGAGTTTAAGGGCATAGCCCCTGTCTTAGCATTAGCAAAGACAAACATATTATCCTCACAACATTCAGGCGGGTTACACCTGTCCAGGAAAAGTCATAAGTTCACATCCCAGGTTACAAGCAAAACGCTACCAACGACATGGCAAGAAATCTAAACATCTCCAGCTTATCAGATAACAGAGAACCGCTACAGAAAACTTGTATCCAGGCACATAGGGCTGATCCACTTCTTCCCCTCACCACCATTGCTGAACTTGCCTAACACTTCGAGCTTTGCCACTTCATCAGGAATGACCTTGGACTCCCAATCATAAGCATGCTGGACATGTATGAATCCCACTCATCTTCAACTTGTTTCAGCCAGTAATCCGGGCACAAGAGGGAAGAAGTAAACGGTCAGCATCCACGGATCCACCAGGTTCGGCGCAAAACATGCCTGTGGGTTGATCGAAGCGGTAGTGCGGTACACACACCTTAGCAGCTGCTCAGTACCCATCAGGTCGATGAGGATGGTTCCTCCAGCTTCAGAATAGGTTTTTTTTTTTTGTTGTTTTCAAGCTCGCTGTGCAAGTGTTGCTTGAAGGCGTCTTCGTATGATCCACTGAGCCATACTTCCTTCAGATCATCCATAGTCCGTAGACCAGAGAACTTTAGTGATGAAGACACACTAGAGCAGCGAATCTTCAGGGTTTCAACATCTATTTTGGAGCCAAACTTTACAGCCCGTAACCTGGAGTTGCAGGCAATCTCGAGGAAGGTGATCCACCATCTGCCAGATCTCTCAGGAATAGTCCAGCCAAAGCGGAGCTCGCCATCTTGAAACTCTGTCAACCGAAGACATAGACTACGTAGAACTGGTAGAGTAAGAATAAAATCTAGCTCCTGCTGAGGCAACGTTTTCATCTGTAAATCCAATTTCTCAAGTCGAGGCAGCTGCAAGCACATCTGCATGATCCATGATGGCAACCTGTCAACTAGCCCATACAACTTAAGGCTCCGTAGCTTTTCCGGAGGTGACGAGATGTCCGCGATGCAACCAGAAGCTTCATTGTCTTGGTTGGACAGCATTTTCAGTGACAAGGATTCAAGATGGGCGAGATGTGAGACGTATGAAATAAACTTCTCGCTGTTCTTCCGGTTAATGCCAGACACTCCAAGCTTGTGCAGTTGTGTAAGGTTCTTGAGCTCCTCTAGAATGTTATCCTCCCCTGCAGCGTGGATGTTAATAACACCCAATGTATGCAAGCTGGAAAGCCTCCCGATCCCTCTAGGCACCTTGACGCCACTGTGAGAGCCATGGCGGTGGTGTTTGCTGAACTTTGACAAGCAGGACTCCAGTGGTCTGCTCCTCAGCGCTGCCGCTGCCACTGATGGGCTCTCTGCATCTTCACTAGCTTGATGATGCTTGATGGTACCAGCACGAATGTACTGCAATTTTTCCAGCTTGATGATGCTCTTTGGTAGCTTGATTACAGATGTTTTCCTGATATCCAGAGTTTGGAGCTGCTTCATGTCTCCCAAGGAATCCGGCAGACGGGAGATTTCTCTGCATCCCCTTAAGGAGAGGAACTTGAGGCGGGGCAGCTTCACCATCTGCTCGACATCATCATTTGTCACACCAGAAGACACATCCTCCAGATCCAACACCCGGAGCAGCTTCATCTTGTCCGAGATGATGAATGATTCCCACTTACCAAACACAGTCAACGACCGTAGCAATGAAAGGTCGATATTCTCCAACACATTTCTGTCTCTGTCCCAACTATTGTCTATGGCAAGGTGCCGTCCTGTGCGCTGTATGTTCTTTTTGCAATGGCCCTCAAGTGCAAAGACAAGGTTCTCTTCCATTAACTGTGAGACGACGTATTCACGGAGGAAACCGTTGACTTGGCACAAGGGCATCCTCCTGTCATCAACTCTTGTTCTTGGTGCCTGGATCATGCTTAGGTTGACGAGCTTGGAAAAGGACCTCTCGCCATGCTCCTCTGCAGTGCTTTCTTTGTTGTCTCTAATGTATCCCTCCGCTATCCAGCGCCTAACCAAACGCCTCCGCCGGATTGTGTGGTTCACAGGGAAGATTGACAGGTAGAAGATACATGGCTTTAGGGAATCCGGGCAGGAACGGAAGTAGGAAAGCAGCCAGGAAAACATTTCTCCTAGACCTTGCGTGGTAAGTGGTGCATTGGCCTCCAACTTCATCACAAGGTTGTCTTTTACTTTTATGTCCTCAACCATTCTCCATGACTGAGCTACGGCACATATGACCTTGGGAAGTCCACCACATTTCTGTACTAAGATATGCCTTGTTTCCTCATACCGGTGCCTTCTTTCTGCAGTCTCTTGGTCCCAATCCCAACTCAACCACTTCTCAGTTACTCTCCTTGTTTCTGCCACTACCTATTGTTCAAACAATAATATAAGAATCATTTACTTATTAATAATAAAATGAGATACAATGTAAGTACCTTTCCCCCTTTTAAAAAATTAATGACAATTGGCCGTAGTCACTGTGGGGATCTCCCCACAGTTTTTGTTTGTCAAAAAAAAAAAAAAAGAGATACAAATCTCGCTCCCACAAACGTGGCCTCAAAAAGAACTATGGTCTAGAATAATATTTTACTTATTACTAACTGAAGACTCTTTTTACAGACTCCACGTTAATCCTAACGAGACATTTAGAAATAAAAAGAAGAAAATTTCTAGAATTTGCAGAATTACAAAATTTGACGTGTTGTAATCATCAGATAATGCCATTGCACATTTTTTTTTTCTCTTCCTAAAAAAATTACCCACATATGCCATTGTGAAATACTCCACCCTGAATCTATATATATATATATATATATATATATATAAACCAGCCAGCCTAGACATTATGAAAAACAATATAAAGTAATCACCTAATATTCATCGAAATTACCCATATATTGCATTATAAAAATAACCCAAAGTAATCCTCTAATTTGGCATCCAAATTCCCCACCGCCAATTAATCGAAGTAACATGAACTAACCCATAAATCTAAATCTAATAATTGCGTTTCTCTATCATTATAAAAATAAATATATCAAGTATACTTTTATCTAAAGTAAACCCAATGCAAATTTGCATCTAAATTACCTATCCATATCGTTGTTGTTAACGCATTACTCTAAATTCATGCTTCTAAACTATCCCCTTTTCTCATTGTTAATGTATAAAAAAGTAACTGAAGCCTACGCACACATGATGTGTGTTACTGTCATCATCATGCTGATCATGTACATATGTATGCGAAAAGCAATAAACCATATATCGGTTTCCCTATGACACATAGCACAAGCTAAGGTTTCAACTAAGTACAAATCAAATACACATAAAATTTTGATGCAAAGAGGGGACAATGAATGGGGATGATGAAAAGGCATATAAAGTAATTGATAATTGAAGTCTATCATGAGATCATGACCAAATCAAGAATACAAAGTATCTAAACGTGGTGAATATGAGCAAATCACATCATAAAGATAAGCAATTACCTATGACCACCACATTTATCCACTAAATTGTAACATTTATAAGTCTTAAACTGACTTGCTATCCAGGAGCAAAGGTTGATAGACTAATATTTGCTAATTAATGTATGTAATGAATCATGAAACTAATAAATCAAGGAAAATGAGCACATAAGACCTGAAATTTCTTTGAGGTATTGCATTATTGGTTGAATGTGATGGAATTTACTATTTGTATAATGCAGAAACTAGAACAACGAAATGCTTCTTGTGGACCATACCTTGTCGAAGAGTTCAATGGCGTTATCAACTTCTAGACCTTTGACATTCCACACAGACTTCTTTTCTGTTGCACAGTAATCGGCAACACTTTCTTCATTGGTAATTATTATGACAATGTTCTTTGATTTATTAGAACTACTGGTTTTCAATTCGAAGATAGGTTTTATCTTGTCCCATTCTATTGTGGACTGCAGACCATCGATAACAATGAAGTAGGGGTTTTCTTGTCTTTGCAGAAATTCACCGCATCCTTGAATCGGGTCTTTGATCGTTGACATCTGTGGAGCAGGATTCAATTCTGAATGTAAGCTCCTGCAGAAGTCCCTTAAATGGAACGGATAGGATACATCCACCCAACCAAACTTGTATCCTTCAAACTCTGACTGTTGTTTGTAGTAGAAGTGTTGGATGAGATATGATTTGCCAACACCAGACATCCCCCAAACTGAGACTACGCGGAATCCGTATTTTTCTTCCTGTTCACGGCGCCATGGATGCGTGAGCCAAGACAACCATCGTGAATCCCTATCACGGCCAAAAAGGGTATTTTTCTCCAGCCATGATTCATTATCAGTTTTTTTCTTGTCCATGGTATCCTCATCAATAACTTTTCCGGCCGCATCCTGCAAAGAAAAGAGAGTTTCACTGAGTCAGGTTGACTTTGTGGTAGAGTACGGTAAATTTGTTTTTATATATGGATGCCTAACCAGGTAAAGATGCATGGATCTGTCCGCTGAGAAACTAGTTCGGTGAACAAGCATACATGTTTCACTTGGCGACAGCAAATATTTGTGATCTCTGTTTGGAGTTGGGTCATAATAGGGTGCGCGGCAGTAAAAAAATAAAATCAGGCTATAATTGGCACGAACGACAATGGATCAGTTGTGTCAGGTACATATATATTGACTTTGTATTATAAACGATCTGATCGTCTATCTAGACGTAATCTCGAGAATGGGTTATTTCTTAAGTTGGCTTGTAATAATTTATAATTGTATATATAATAACTGAATTTTTTGTTGTATGTCAATGCAATGACCACTAGTGGTCTTATAGTCCCCTTTTGTTTCATAACACAACTACCTCTATTTCGCATCTCTCTCTCTCTCTCTCTCTCTCTCTCTCTCTCTCTCTCCCCCTTTAGATCATAAAAAGTCATCACATCACATGACATATATGAGATTGGAGCCAGTGTACATTTCCAAATTCCAAAGAAATTTCCTTCACCAAAACCCTGACCCTCAACATTTTGCTGATTTTCGTTGCGCCAATGCCTGGACCTTTGCGGTCTGGTAGGTCCGCTCATCATGGGCTAAGAGCCTTACCTAGGGGTGTACCTCCGTCAAGCCCCCGAGTGATGCAGGGTTGAAGATCTACCCATCAAAGAAACCTACGCAAAGCCCACACCAACCGAGTGCTACCTCTGAATGGACCCGAAGCGACGAAGCGTTGTAGTGCTCTTCATCTTGCATGAAAGAACAGGTCGCTCCTGAGCTCACCCCCGCTAGGTGCCTGCGCCCCCACCTCCCCCAAAAAAAAAAAAAAAAAAAAAAAAAAACTTCAAGTTGAGTAGAATAATCATCTTTAGGACGCACTTCAAGGGATCGATGCAAGGGCACAGTCAAAAAGAATGTTACAACACCTTGGATTACGAAGGGCTTAGGTACAAAACCATACCGAGTGGTCTTGGCACCCAACCCCTGAGGATGGGAGCTGATATAGCTTCTAGAGCAAGCTGAGTGGTCTTTGCCCCTGAGGGTGAGAGCCGACAGAGCTACTAGAGCATGCTCATAAGTGGCTTCAGGTCGGAGCCTTGCACCTATGCGAGTGCATTTCAAGTATGCATTGGTGGGTTTGACTGGGTCAAACCTTATCCAAATGGAAGTTGCGCGTGTTTTTTTTTTCTTTCTGTTTTGCCATTAATTCCTCTACAAAGTGTGAAACCCTTAACGGTTTGGGTCGTCTCTGTTTAAAAACTATAAGGGCTCAAGAGAATCAAAACCAAGAGGATGTCGTGGCTTATTCTGAACCAGCCCTATTTAGTTCCCCTAATTCTCTCTCTAAAATTCACTATTCACCTATTATATCAAATCTTTTACCTCATGCATGGATAACTAAATGTAGGTAAATAAAAACTAATTATATAGTTTTGATGTACACGACGAGTCGAATCTTTTGAGCCTAGTTAGGGCCTTGTTTAGTTGGCAAAAAACTTGGAAAAAGCACTGTTGGAACTCCTGTAGCACTCAGGTGACACTTTCGTTTGTTTGTGGTAAATACTATCCTACTATGGTGTAAGTAGGCTCAAAAGATTCGTCTCGTAATCTACATCTAAACTGTGTAAATTTGTTTACCTACATTTCATACTCGAATATATGTCTTTTGGTGTATTTAATGTGTTGTGATGGAGAGAGAGTGGAAAAACTTGGAATTTGGAGGGGGAACTAAACAAGGCCTAGGTCATGGTAGGACAACAATTACCACAAACAAACGAAAAGTGCTACAAAGTGTTCGTCACGACATTTTTTTTTCCCAAACTCCATGGATCTAAACATAGTTATTCTTGTAAAGTATTCTGAAGGCTTTGAAGATTTTTAGGTGCCTGTGTCCCCCCAGTTAGCTACATGTGGAGAAGTTTTTTTGTAGTTCTGCTGCTAGAAGTTAACGTTTATTCGTTTTATTTAAGACCTATATGTCTTATTTGAGTGTAATAATGCTATTTAATACTTTTTATGTTTTTGCACTGTCTTCTATTATCACTGGCCTTGAACATTTTTTTTTTCAAGATCGGGATATAGCCTATTTTCATTAAGCATAAAAGAATGGTCAATAGACCTACTCATAATGATACAAAAGTATTCGTAGGTAATCCATGGATCACCAACAAAATCCTCAAACCAAACGAAAAGCGTAAAACATGGCGGGTGGGGACACCCGACAACCCCAAATACTGAGCCTAAAAAACATATATCTCAACACCTAGGTAGCCGGCAGTGATCGGAGTCGAGAGGCGATTATAACGGCAAAGCATCCGCTAGAACTCTAGACGGCAAATCATCCGCCCAAACTAACGTCGGCAACAAAGCATCTGCTGGAAAGACGACGACCTTGGTGGCAAAGCGTCCACCGGAACCACCTCGGCGGCAAAGCATCCACCGGAGAAGACCGCGACCTCAGCGGCAAATGCTCCTCCGAGTCACTAAGGCCATAACCCTCGGGACCACGCGAGGAGGAGTACTTACGACGAAGATACACCTTGGCAGCAAAGCATCTGCCGGAAACCGACGTCAGACTTCAATTGCTCCTTTGAGTCACTAAAGGCCATTACCCTCAGGACCACGGGCGAGGAGGACTTACCTAATGATACACCGGCGGCAAAGCATCCGCCCAATCCAACGACCACGACCACGGCTACAACAAACACCAACTAGACATACCTAGGTGAGAAGAAATGTGAAGTGCAAATAGGTGCAAAGAAGGCGACCCGGCGGCCCCTTTGGGAGGAGCGCGGGCACGCGAGAGATTCCGCGGCAATGCCCTCGGGAGGTAGGTGATGCCAAAGACGCCATCGCCGCTGGCCTTAGAGAGCTAAGGCGGGGATTACAAGTGTTCGAGAGAGGATCGATCCCAAGTATCTTTGAGTGATTGAGTTTAGTGCCAATATCGGGTGAGCTCCAGTGCTCACGGGATAAGGGCAAGCCTAAGATGGTTGATTGAGAGGAGATCAGTCCGATTGAAGGGTGAGAATCGGATTGCCTAAACCTAAGGCCGGGCCGTCCCTTTTATAGAGGAAGGGAGGGGCCGGCTTACATTCATTTGGCTAGGCTACCGGTTTAGAGAAAGAGAAGAACAAAAAATATAAGGAGGAGAAGGTTGCGTTGGAATGCCGCAGTGCTCCCGACAGCCCTGGAGATGAACAGTCGATCACCGGCTTGGGGGTTCCTTCCCATAGAAGATTGACTCAGTCGAGTCCTTTGCTTCCCTCGCCCTTAAGGAGATTCTTGTCCTCCCGGATTCATGGGTTAGGCAGCACAGGTGCATGTACCTTGAGCACTGTGGAGCATGGTTGTCGGTCTTGTCTCTCCTGGAATCGGGATGGGCAGCACCGTCTCGCCCTCCACATGGCCCGTCATGGGGCAGAAGTCAAGGGGAGGATGGAGCAGATAGCACAACGTTCGTACCGGGGTGCTATGGAGCACCGTCAGCCGCCTGTACTTCATCCTGTTCCAAGTTTGGTTGGTGCTACGGCGGCATGGCCAAAGGATGGCCGGATACTCCATAGTATGCTGACTAGGGTGCGGCCTTCCGCGTTCGCCGCGAGGACCGGAGTGTCAGTCGCATTGACTGTCTCCCCCTTTCCTTGCTCGAAAGAACTGGAGAAAAGACGAGAAAGGACGAAACGGCTGGCTCTACGCAACCCTGCGTTGGGGCAATGCCAATCTGAGCCCTACGTTCTTAAGACGTAGAGCCCTGTTCTTGGCGTTCTCCCCACGCGGTGCCCTGGGGCTCGTGTTCTTGTTACGCGGAGCGTGGTGCGGGGCCCAGACGGTCGCGTTCGCCCTATGCTGGGCGTGGGTGACCCTGTTCTCTCCCAGGAGAGAGGCGCCTGATCAATTCCAGACTTAGCCGTTTTGGCTTTTGGCGTGAGGAGAGAGACGACAACCTCGGGTGGATCGGAAAGGCGCCCGAGGTCCTCTCATCATGAGACACGGTGCTTGCCCGAGGCTCTCCTAGGCTCGGGCGAACCGGTTCTCCGTAGACCGAAGGCGGGCGAACCGGCCTCGGCGCCTAAGTGGGCTGGGTTGGCATGGGCCTCGACGGCCGTACGTGCCTTGGTCCATTCAGTGAGGGTATCCCATTTTTATATACCCGACAGACGGCTATAGTACCGCGGATACTATTCACGCTACAAAAATTCCTGCACGCGTGCAACCCTAATGTGCGACATGTGGCCCGGTTGGTGCGCCTTCTTAGGCCCATGTTGGTCCGTCTTCTCTGCCCGAGGTTCACGGCCCGTGTTGGGCGTATGACAATCCCTTACATGAAATTATTTACAAATTAATATGTTGAAAATAACACTAGCATAATTGGCGTCCAAAATAATCTTTATAGTTATAAGCGTAGATGTGGAATTTGATAATAGAAGTTGTGCGTTGCATACTACTCCCTCCTTTCCAAATTTTAAGTGGCTTTGACTTTTTTGATCCATATATTTTGCTGTGTATCTAAACATATTATTATATCTAGATGTTTAGCAAAATAGATGTATTAAAAAAATTTTTTTAAAGAGACTTATAATTTAGAATGGAGGTTGCATACTATGTTAACATAAAATGGAATTAAAATGTAATAAAGGGGAGTAAATCTTTTCATGATTCAAGCGTACTTCGTACCTCCTCGAGGAAGGCATAGACAGAATGATCGGCCGATAACTTTTCGAGCTCAAATACTCGCCATCGATGTCCGACGCACGAGCGTGCAATTCCATGCTGTCGCGTGTGCACGACGACGCAGCTGCCATTGTTCTTGTCAGGTAGGTAGCCCCTAACGACCTCCCAATCAACCATAGTAGACACGTCTTCCAAGACGACTAGGTACCTCTGACTTATCTGTTTCATAAAATCCTCGATTAGCTCTTTGTCTGTGGCCACCAGCACCTCCAGGAAATTAGCAGTTTTTCTCTTGTTTTGGACAAGAGTTTCTGTAGAACTGAGGCAGCAAGCTCCGGATGAACTCAATGGGATTGAAAGGATGCACCAGTTTCACCCAGGCTCGGCACGTAAAGTTTCTGCAGGTTTCTGAGTCTTCATAGGCTCTCTTCATCGCCATAATCTCTAGATCGCTTCCTGTTCCCAACACTGATATGACTTTGAGTTGATGGACTTCTACTTTTTCAACCTGTTCGCTGCAGCTGCTTGGCAGCCACTGCCGCTGTATATATGTGAGAGGATTAGCAGCCAAAAGCAGCTGCTGAATCCGAGAAAAAGGGGGTACCGAACTGGCCCGATCCTCCTTCGACTCATTTCCCGTTGTTGCTTCCTCTTTTTCTTCTTGTTTGTCGTCGTCATCATCTTCTTGTGCTGCTACAGGGTTGGGAATGTTGAGTTGATGGACATCTACTTTTTTATCCTCCTTCAACTCATTTCCCGTTACTTGTTTTTCTTCTTGTTTTTCTTCTGCTGCAGAGCCTGCTGGGATGTGAATGAGAAGCAAGTGTTAATAGATATGTAAGGCTGGGTTTTAGGGAGCAAAACTAACACTTTTCATTGCATTCCAAGTTTAATTGACCTTTCTTGTTGATCAACGTGACAAGATCCATTCTACTGCTTTGCTTCTTCGCTGCATCTGCTGCTGTGACCAAGATGCTTGGTACCATTGAATTGGCAACAGCCTGCTGATGCATCTGCTCGACGACAGGCTTACTGCCAGGGTCACCGATGCGGTTGTAGCGCAAGTTCCGGTGACCCATGGCCTCCACCCTAGCCTTAAGCTGCTCCAAATTTGCAACGGCAGCGTCCAGGTCCTCCCATGGCGCCGCAGCCGGCATGCACCAAGGGAGCACCATGCGGCGCCACCAGTGCGGTTTCTTGTCCAGGTGGACAATGATCTCGATGCAGTCCTCCACGTCTAGGGCCGTGTTGCGTACCTGCCTCACCAAGGTCTTGGTCACTTCGTCAGTGACGCGGTCCTTGGCATCTTTAAGGAAGGAGTGCATCGTCTCGAACTCGTCCGAGATAACCAACAGGTCACGTTGCACGGTCTTCTGCAGCTTCACCTCCTCCTCCATGGCCGACCTGGCCATGGACACCGTCCCCTCCACCGTCGTCTTGGCCAACCCAAGCACGAGGTCCGCCATTGTTGCTCTCTCTCTCTGTCGCTGCTCAGTGTGCCTGCTAGCTGTATGGTAGAAGGAGGAGCTTGTGCAATGACTGGGAACTTGGGGGCGATTATAAAGGGAAGTTCAGCAGCACTCAAGGTCCTAACAACTTACCACACGTACGTGTTTGGTACGCTTGACGATGAGTGGGATGGGATGGTTCCATTCCAGTGTTTTGATCGGGATGGTCTCTAGTCTAGTGTTTGGTTGGAGAGGTGGAGCCATCCCAGTCCAGTGTGCGGACACAAGGGAAAGGCACGGACTCCAGGCGAGCGACAACTGCTTCTTATGTGATCAGGGCGGAGTCCATCGACCACATCATCGCATCGTGCTCCGTCTCAAGGCAAGTCACGGTGGACCATCCTAGCGGTGCTTGGGGCGGACTGCTCGCGAGTGGGAGCAAACTCTACACTTCAATGGTGGGAGGATTGGCGGCGACGATGACATGGCAACAAGCGGAAGGGAGCCGACTCCTTATTCGCCTTGGTGGCTGGGAGATTTGGAAAGAAAGAAACGCCGGATGCTTCGCAATGAAAGCACGACCAACGGCCAGCTGCTCGCCAGGGATCAAGCATACCGCCCCGATCAGTGGATCGAAGCCGGGCTTTTAACCTTAGTTGTCTTATTCGCGAGTAATCCGCATGTGTGTTTTTGAGGGGAGGCCAAATTGTTGCAAACCTTGTAACCTTCGAAAGTTTTAACTATGTAAAAGCTCATCTTCTTAATTAAAAAGAAGCAAATCTTATTCGTTTTCGAGAAAAAAAAAAATCCCAGTCCGGTGTTTGGATGGAGAGAGATTGCCAAGAAATACGTGTTGCTTGCTGCTTTGTGATCTGTTAGGATATCCGTTAGGGGTGCGGCATGTCATACAGTCACACTCGGTGTCTTCTTCCCCTGTCCTGGTTCGTCGCCTCCCCATCCTCATCTGCGCTCCCATCCGGCGACGCAGACACGGTCCGTCCTCCGTCGTTGCCCCGTCGTTGCCCAGGCCGGCTGGCCCCATCCACCGCAGACACGGCTAGAAATGAAGGCAGGAACCAATGTAGGTGACGTACTTCCTCCGTTTTAAAAAAACATACTACAATTCTAGCCCGGTGCCATGGTTTAATATCTCAAATTTATTTAATTATATTATAAATAAAAAACCGTCAACGTTTTCATTATTAAATAAATATCATTAGGTTCATTATAAAATGTATTTTTAATAAATTAATTTAATGGTAATATTTTGTAGAAATTTGGTTAAAACGTATATTCATAATTGCATGTTTTTTTTTGAAACGAAGAGAATTGTTATACAAATTACTCAATCATTTCAGCTATCAATAGCCCGAGGCCATGGAAACGAGCAAGCCCGGATCTCGGTACAGGTGCATTGGAGCCACCACTTGTCATCTACTAGTCCGTGCTTCCAACAGTAGCAGGTGCCCAACTGCCTGTGCGGTGCAGCGCTGCCACCGGATGCTGTCGATCAGAGCGTGGCATCCCCCGCGGCTGCGCTTGGTTCAGTGCACCGTAGGAAGCCTCTTCCATACGATGAAATAAATCCATGGATCATCACACTGTGTAAGCGCACGGCAGCTCATAGTACAGGATGTGACTGTGAGTGTGGTTGTTGGCGCCGTGCGAGGGCAATGAATTGTGGTTAATATGTGGAGACTGACCGGAGACTGACCTCTAGTGGCCCCGTGGACAGTTTGGCCTGGCCCCGACGACCTTGACTTGGATTGAGTCATTGGGTGCGTCATCAGAGTGCGTCGTGCCAAATGATCATGGGATGGGTGGGTCCGACCACGACAAGCATTGATGTGCATCGAGAACAGACCAGCGAGCCATTTTTTCTAGATGCATAGGGTACAGCTGTAGTATCTGTTCGTATAAACTCACGCTACTACACACGCACACCCCACACACACTACCCGTGTACAAGCGGACCTACAACTACACTCAGACTAGAAAATCGTGTCCATCCTGAAATCACCGGAATCAGCTAATTCCGTAGACGACGAAGTGCGCCGTATTCCCGTTGAACGAACCACGCGAAGAGGCAAACGCGCGGAAGATCCGAGCGAAGGATGGATGGGAACCTACTTGTTCTCGGTGAGAAATCGTGGGTTGAGCGAGGCTCGAACCCACGATCGGCCGCTCCACCATCCGGAGGCGTAGCCAAACGAGCTAGCGCTCGTTCCCGACCAGCGAGCCATTCAAATGCGTGGTAACGTCCGACGTGGGAACCCTCAGTTTTTTAGTAACAGAGCTTTCTCATTACATAGAAACATGGTTACAATCAGCCGCGGCTAGTTCCACCAACCGCTGAGGTGAGCTTGCGGCAGACCATCGGCGAATGTTTAAAACAAGACATGGCATATGTCGGAACCTTCTGGGCATTTGCTTTGATCAAGACCTCTCTTGCAGCACAACTTAGAGACTTCTCTGCCCAGCCCGACACAAACCCTCTGACCCGGCCAAGCACATAGTTGAACACACATGGTGCACCTCGTTCAGCCGTAGTCGGGACCAAGTATCTTTCACCAACAGCCTCATTCGGTATTTGCAAGCTAGTAAGCACTTCTGCCTTACAGCTATCTTCACTATTTCCACTGAAGAACACAGCAGACTTGTTCTTATTAACAAGCTGACCCGATCCTTTGTGATAATCTTCTAGAATTGTTGCTATACGATCTACTCCTGCCTTTGATGCCTGAGTGAAAATTGTAACAGAACCTCCTAAATTACAGGGCCCACATGCACTTATCATCGTCATTAAGACCCTCGATCATTATGCACGAGTTCCCAATAATCTAGAAAGTGCTATTAATCTTCCGAACAGGATCTCATTAACAAGTCACTCGGTATTACAACACTTTATTCAAAATACATCGAGTAAACGGCGGAAGGATTACATAACCATAAGTTTACAAACCATTTGTTCAAATACGCAAACTTAAAAATCATTATTACAAGCCTGATATTATTGGAGTAACATTATACATATAACACATGACAACCCTGCCCGAGGGTTCACCTCTACTCGTCATCTTCCTCCTGGTACACCGTCATGCAGCAGGGACCAAAACAAGCCTGCTCATGACCTGCTCCTGCAACAAGGGTCAAAGAACACTGAGTACGGGAGTACTCAACAAGACTTACCCAACCAACCAAGAAAGAGGAGAAGACTCAGGAATGCTGGTCTTAGGAGTCAAGGTAATGCTTTAGCAAGAATCAAGGACTCTTTTGCAGAAAAGCTTACTAAAAGTGAATCCTTACTTTCAATATATTTTTACTTCAGGTGAGTAGTTCATATACTCTAGGTGATCCTACACTAGAGCAAACATTTCTTTCATAAGCCAACTTTCTTTCTTCAAAACCATGTTCCATCAATTACTACGATGAAGGTCAGGGAATCGGGTCTCCTTCTCCGAGAAGCAACGGCGATTCATGAACCGATTATACCCAGCTGGGGATCCCTATGTAGCACTTAAGCTTGCATATATCAACCTTCTTTCAGATTTGTCCAAAGCGGGAGCGAGGCTGCGCCACCCGAGCACATTACTCCACCTCCCTACCCCGTCCTAATGACAGTTTGACCAGTAGGGTGGGTACACGCTACTCCCGCCATCTCTCCACTCCCAGTGCGTGGTTGCCATTCCCGATTTGGCTCCACCGAGATCCGGCTTACCGGAGTATGTGGCTAGTTAGGGTCGGCCCGACTGGGGTGATACCCGGTCGGGCGTGCCATTGACCAAAAGGTCTCAGGCGCAATATGCGTTCAAAGCGTCGATTTCACTCGGGCCAAACAACGGACGGTCCTTAAACGACCAACACGGGACAAGCACAACTAGGTATCCCGCCGGCTTTCAACCTACGTCCCGTCCGATCTCAAATTTATCACTACAACTCTTTCTTTTCCGAAAACGGTACCATCTCCTCAAATAAAACATTTTGATGAAAAAGCTTAACTAATTAAGCAGGGCTAAGCATCACTAAGCATTTTCGAAATGAAACAGGTTATCAAGGATGGTATTGAAATAAACAAGGATGGGAATGCAGCAATTAGGTTATCACTCAACTCCTAATTACTTAATGCAACATAGCATAGACATAAGTGATCTAAATTTTTTAAAACATCAAGGAAAGGTTTAATGTAACCGGGGCTTGCCTTCGTTGACGGAATAAACTAGTTCTTGAAAACCCGAGAAACCGAACCCGCTTCCATCGGATGATAAACCTCTTCCGGGACTTGCTCAGATTTGGACACTCTCGATCTCGTTCACTACACGAAATAATATATGCCTCAACATGATGCCATATATTTAAATATGATGCTTGCAAGTGCATGAAATGATAAACACATGAGTACAACTTTCCTTCACGATAAAGTTGCAACCCAACAAAACCAACTTGTTGAACTACCTAAAAGATATCATCACCATTGCCTAAGGAGTTCTCAAGGACCATTTGATTGTGGTATGATCCAAGTTTCACAAAACAAACCCAAATCACACAAAACCTAAGTCACTTTACCCTAAACACACTTACTTTTTCTAATAAACAAATAAAGCATAAAATAAAAAAATAATTTAAACACTTCAAAATGACTCCAAACTTTTTTTTATACAAGTAGAACACATCATAAAAACAGTACCAAATAATTTTTCATGATTTTTGAATAAATATTTTATTTTCTAAAAATCATAGAAGATGCATTTTCAATTAAAGATTGTATTTTTAAATCATGCAAGAACTACTCAAAATCGAGTTTCAAAATTTTCATGGATAGATATACTCAAAGAAAGGTTCTACAAAAATTTTCAGAATTTTTGAACAAGTATATGAATTTATACAAAATTCTCAAAGTTCAAAGACTATTCATAGCTCGGGGAAAATAAATAAAACACATTTAAACAAAAACTCTCCTTCGGGCCCAAAGTGGCCCGGCCGCCCACACCCGAGGCGGGCCGGCCCGGCGACCAAACAGGCCGGCCCACGGCCGGGAGCGGGCTCCCGGAGTTGGCCGGCGACCGCCGGTCTTGGCCGGGCGATTTCGCCGGCGGTGAGGTCTCCGGCGACGCGGTCTTCACCACTCGACTCCTCTCTCTCTCTCGCGAGCACGCCGGTGCCAAAACCCGCACCCAAGAGTGCGGGCGGCACACTTGCCCGACGGCCATGGCGGCGGCGGCGCGGCAAGACGGCGGCAAGGCTCGTCGGGCCTTCTCAAACCAGCGGGGACACCGGTGAGTCCGGCACCATCCCGGGCGAACTGAGCCCTCACTTAATTGAACCAAAGCGACTCCCTGACGCTGCGGCGCCGCGCGGCGGTGGCGTGGACACGGCGGACCTCGTCGGCGGCGGCGTTCCGGCGACTACGGTGTGAGAAAAGGAAAACGTCGACACGGTCATGGGCGTGACTCACCACCACCCGCGATGCTCACGTCGGGTGAGGCTAGGGCGGAGTGGAGGTGGTTGGGCGGGCGGTGGCGGCGGCGCTCCCGGTGGCAAGATCGGCGTTCGGCAAGTCCGCTGGGGGCAAAGACAAAACGGCCGAGCCGACCATGACTACATCGTCGAGGCGATCCCAAAGCACTAGCTGATTTTCCTCGAGTCTCATCGAAACAGCGGGACGACGGCGGCGGGCTCGTGGCGGCGGTCTTTGGACGGCCGCGAGGAAGACAACCTCGCCACAAGGCGTTGCGGGCGATGGAAGGGCTTGCGGTGGGTGTCGAAGGGACTTAGGGAAGTGGCGGAGGTGTTGGCGTGGTCGGTTTGGTGAATTGGTGCTCGACGGCGACGAACCGGCGGTGGGTGGAGGAACTCCGGTAGCGGCGGGTTTCGGAAAAGGAGAAGAAGCGTCGGCGACAACCGGCTTTATAAAGGAGAGGGAGGGATGATGAGGTGGCTGGAGCATTCGTGAAATCGTCCACGACGTCGACCCACGCGGCCGGTAGCGCGAACGCAGCTGAGAACGCCACGGCGCTCGGCGGCCGGCGGTATGGTCATGCGGTGAATCCCCTATTATTTGTAGCACTTTAAACCCTAATTTGCTAAATTTGATCAAATTCTCACCAAATTTGAACTGAACTTGAAAAACTCCAAGAAGCAACTTGGCCTAATTTTTTCAAGATCTACAATTTTCACAATTGGAAGATTTTCAAATTCGGCCTCTAAATATGACTTTTAAAATGGGGTCAAAAGGGACAAATTTGAATTCAAAATTACTTTCAAATTTATTCAAAAACTTCAAAACTTTGTACACCTCTTTTGTACATCAAAACAAGATCTACAACTTGGCTTTTGAAAATTTTTGCAAATTTTGCTTAGATTTTAAATTATGGAAAAGGGGGTAAAAGAGGGGATAGGAATTAGGGTTTTCGAAGCTCAATTCAAATTTGAATTTGATTCAAATTTCAGATTCCCACCCTATACTATCAAACCATCATACAACAACACACTTAGGATCAAAAACATAAATTTAAAATTTAATCACTCTAAAATTCTTAAGCACAAACAATTCTCTAAAATATAAACTTATTTTAATTCAATGCAAAATTTTAAATTCTCTACTCATGCATGCTTTACAAAGATCATGATGACATGGCAAAATTTTTAGTTGATTAACACCGGGGTGTTACAAAAATCAAGCAATCGTCGCAAATAATAGATGTGAAATCCAAGGAGCATGGCAGCTCACCCGCACCCCCCTCGACACATATAAAGGTCCAATCCTCCTTACCATGTTCGACAAGCCTCAAAGACACATAGTAAGAAAAAGATACCGTGATATTGGATCACCTTGCTTTATCCCCCTTGTTGGCTTAAAGGCATCTAAGAACACACCGTTGATTCTACCGAGAATGTAACACCGGCCCAATAAGGATGTGGCCCGGTAGGGGGCCTATGAGTGCGAGTGCACATGTTTAGTACCACCTTGCTAGTTTAGCAAGGGGTGGAATAACTTATAAGCCTTTGCCATCCAGCCATATCACCTTCGGGTTAACCCTTTTACACGAAGCGAGGGCCCGAAAAGTGTTGGGGTGGTATGTGTACGCGTGCGCGCCCCTCGGAAGGGCGTGCGGTGCGGCTTTGGAGGGCGGGGTGTTACAGGTGGTATCGAGCCGGACCTTAGCCGCGGCCCGCGGGCGCGTGCGGGCGAGGCGCGGACATGGAGGTTCATTGCGCGTGTAGGCTCTGCGGAGTGCACGGCATGGCACATGTGCCGGCCCGGGCGCACGGTCGTGTGCCAGAGGGGAAGGTCTGGTTAAGTTGGCGCTCGGCGAGGACGTCGAGTCCTTTGAGGGGGGTGTATGTAACACCCGGCCCAATAAGGATGTGGCCCGGTGGGGGCCTATGAGTGCAGAGTGCACATGTTTAGTACCACCTTGCTAGTTTAGCAAGGGTGGAGCCAACTTATAAGCCTTTGCCATCCGGCCATATCACCTTCGGGTTAACCCTTTTTACGAAGCGAGGACGAAGTGTAAGCGGGGTGGTATGTGTACGCGTGCACGCCCCTCGGAAGGGCTGTGCGGTGCGGCTTTGGAGGGCGGGGTGTCACAAGGGTTTTAAGGACAAAACCAAGTATACACCATATGTGAGACCTGGAAGTCAAATCTCACATATAGCTACAAATAAAAAGCGTAGTATCAATTCACAATGCTTAAAATATAACATACACAATATAAAACAATATAACCTCGGCTAGCGTAGCGCGGAAAACACTTCGATCTTTGGTAGACTCCACAGGGACCGACTGACTGGTTGACCACAAGCCTAAACTTCTCCTGAGGTGTGTGGGAAATAGCAAGAGTGAGTCCATGTCGAACTCCGCAAGAATAGCTAGGCAATATCTATCCAAAACCCGGCCCAATAAGGATGTGGCCCAGTAGGGGCCTATGAGTGCAGCGTGCACATGTTTAGTACCACCTTGCTAGTTGAGCAAGGGTGGAGTCAACTTATAAGCCTTTGCCATCCAGCCATATCACCTTCGGGTTAACCCTTTTACACGAAGCGAGGACGAAAGTGTAAGCAAGGTGCTATGTGTACGTGTGCGCGCCCCTTGGAAGGGTTGTGCGGTGCGGCTTTGGAGTGCAGGGTGTCACAAGTGGTATCGAGCCGACGCCAGCGGCCACGGCGCGTGCGGGCGGAGGCGCGGACATGGAGGGTTCATTGCGGCGTGTAGGCTCTGCAGGAGTGCACGGCATGGCACATGCCCGGCCCCTGGCGCGGTCGCGTGTGCCAGAGGGGAGGTCCTGGTTAAGTTGGCGCTCGACCGGGACGTCGAGTCCTTTGAGGGGGGTGTATGTAACACCCGGCCCAATAAGGATGTGGCCCAATAGAGGCTGTGAGTGCTGCTCGCGACATGTTTAGTACCACCTTGCTGGTTAAGCAAGGGTGGAGCCAAATTTATAAGACTTTGCCATCCAGCCATATCACCTTCGGGTTAACCCTTTACACGAAGCGAGGACGAAAGTGTAAGCAAGGTGCTATGTGTACGCGTGCGCGCCCCTCGGAAGGGCTGTGCGGTGCGGCTTTGGAGGGCGGGGTGTTACAAGTGGTATCAAAGCCGACCTTCGCACCCACGGGCGCGTGCGGGCCAGAGGCGCGGACATGGAGGTTCATTGCCGCGTGTAGGCTCTGCGGGTGCACGGCATGGCACATGTGCCGGCCCAGGCGCACGGTCGCGTGTGCTAAGAGGGAGGTCTGGTTAAGTTGGCGCTCGACGCGGGACGTCGAAGTCCTTTGAGGGGGGTGTATGTAACACCCGGCCCAATTTGGATGTGGCCCAGTAGGGGCCTATGAGTGCAGAGTGCACATGTTTAGTACCACCTTGCTAGTTGAGCAAGGGTGGAGCCAACTTATAAGCCTTTGCCATCCAGCCATATCACCTTCGGGTTAACCCTTTTACACGAAGCGAGGACGAAAGTGTAAGGAAGGTGCTATGTGTACGCGTGCGCGCCCCTCGGAAGGGCTGTGCGGTGCGGCTTTGGAGGGCGGGGTGTCACATATGTAACACCCGGCCCAATTTGGATGTGGCCCAGTAGGGGCCTATGAGTGCAGAGTGCACATGTTTAGTACCACCTTGCTAGTTGAGCAAGGGTGGAGCCAACTTATAAGCCTTTGCCATCCAGCCATATCACCTTCGGGTTAACCCTTTTACACGAAGCGAGGACGAAAGTGTAAGCAAGGTGCTATGTGTACGCGTGCGCGCCCCTCGGAAGGGCTGTGCGGTGCGGCTTTGGAGGGCGGGGTGTCACAGAGAAGGATACCGATGAAATGCATTTAAACACTAGAGAACACCATGATTCTGGAAACCCCAATGCTCTCATGATTGCCATCAGATAACCCCACTCCACACGGTCGTACGCTTTTGCCATATCTAGCTTAATATAACAAGCACCTAGCTTCCCCTTCTTGTTCCTTAATTAGGTAGTGGATGCACTCATAAGCAATGAGTACATTATCTGTGATCAATCTCCCTGGAACGAAGGCACTCTATTCATATGAGATAATCTCTTCTAGAATACATCTCATGCGATTAGCCATTGTTTTTGAGCAAATTTTGTACAAGACATTGGAAAGGGAAATAGGACAATACTGTGACAAATCCTGGGGATTATTCACCTTCGGTATAAGGACCAGAAGGATTTTATTTACCTCATCCGGGATGTCACCACCATTCAGAAACCCAAGCACTACACTGACCACACACGGCTTAACAAGATGCCAATGAGTCTGGAAAAAACCCACATTAAAACCATCTACTCCAGGAGCTTTATTCGGCAACATCCGAAATAGAGCCGCTTCCACTTCCTCTTCGGTAAAAGGCTTCTCAAGCATCACGCACATATCATCAGTCACCTTTCTTGGAACATGTTGACATACCAGCTCTGGTTGGAGATTGTCCTGTGCCTTCAATAGACCTTGATAGAGCTCACAAGCTAAGCGCTCAAGGTCCTCCTGTTCCATGAGGGTGTTCACCTCATGGTCATTAAAAGATTTGATTCTATTAAATGCGACCATTACGCGAGCTTTGGCTTGGAAGAACGCGGTGTTACAGTCGCCTTCACGGAGCCAAGTTATTCGTGCACGCTGTTTTTCCATTGTTTCCTCTCTCGCGAGAACCTCCGAGAGTTGATTCAATATTCCTTTCTCCTTTACTGTCGGTCCCCCCATATAGGGTATTATTCCTCTTGACCTCCTGCTCCGCCCGCAAGTTCTTGACCTGCTGCTTGACCGACCCAAACACCTCTCTATCCTAGGATTTCAGGAGAGCTTTGGAGAGCGATGAAAGAGCCCCCAATGGGTCTTGAGATCCACGCACACCATCTCCCGGATCCCGTGTCCTTGTGACAAAGTCCATGTACTCCCTCGGCCTCATCAGCTCATAAAAAAGCAATTATAGAAAACCATGTCATCTAACTCAAGTTTAACTAAATCTCTTTGTAAAAATACTATTAGTTTTTTTATGTCTCAAATAAATCTATTGTAAAAAATATATTCTATAACTAATCTATGTACTCCCTCCGTATAAAAAAAAATAAGTCATTTTGGACCAGTTTTTCTTTGGGTCATACATTGAGAATATAAATCATGAATAATTTTTATGTCATTGAGTTTGGAAATGTGAAAATCATATCAATTTAATTGTCTTGAAAACTACTTTCATAAAAATATGCATATATGAATTTCCAATAAATATTTTTATAGAAAAGAGAAGTTAAAGTTATGTTTTTGAAGACAGTGTCGCTATTCTAAAAGCCTTCCTTTTCCTATACGACGGGGAGTGTGTCACGGCTCGCCCGATCGGTCAACGCGAGGGATGACAAGGACGTGACGTGGTCGGGCGGTGGCGGCGCTAGGGCACGTGTCTTGCCGCCTTGGTGCGGCGGCACGGCGGCGATCTCTTCCCTCGAGATTCAGCTCATCCTCGAGATGGAATTCTGGATAGATCTGATGAAATAGCTCTACACCCTCCCATGAAGCGTCTGCTATTGTCCGGTTCCACCATTTAATCAGGACCTACAGCTGCCCTTGACAGATTCTAGATTTCAACATTAGTTCCGGTTGGGACCGATGTACCTTCATGTATGTGTGGTAGTTCGGTGGTTATGATGGAATCTCACCCCGGTGTGGTTTCAACATACTGACATGAAAAACATCATGTATACGGGTGCCCAACGGAAAGTCTAACTCATATGTAACAGGAGTAATGATTTTTTGATTACGGAAGGGCCCAAAGTATTTTGGAGATAACTTACCTTTATATGTTGATGAGATAGTAGCAGCTCATCTTGACAATAATTTGAGCCAAGCATAGTCTCCCACTTTGAATTGGCGTTTCGTGTGTTTAGCATCAAGTGTTTGTGGTAGTAATCTTAGGCTAAGTGTACACGAACCTTTTTCTGCTCGAGGAAGGCATCACGAGATAACATAGCATCGACAACTGGAAGAGTAGTTTCACCCGGGTTGTAGCCTTTAATGCATGGGGGTCTCGTCCATAAACCAATTTAAATGGTGTTGTTTTGGTTGATGAATGATATGAAGAATTGTAACAAAATTCTGCCCAAGGTAACCATCTTACCCAATCTTTTGGTCTGTCTCCAGTCAAGCAATGTAGTTACATTGTAATGATTTTTGTTCACTACTTCTGCCTGACCGTTGAAAGGTCCCTTGTGGTTTTTGGTAATTGAGTGTCGACATTAGGTGGACTAATAATGTGTGATTGAGATAATACACAGGAGATTAGTTCACATGTAATGACGCAATGAAGGAGCTTTATTGCACATGAGACATGACATGGAGTCATGTGACCAAGGTGGTGAAGATCGATCAAGACAAGGCTTGGCTTGATGGACCGGTTCCAAGTGTGAACGGCAAGTTGAGGCGGTGAAGTGATGGACCGCGAGGCGGTGAAGCTTGGCAAGACTTGGCACCGACGGACCGATGCAATGATGAAGAGCAAGTGAGTCAAGATTGATGGACCAAGAAGGTCATGTGATGATATGAAATGGATCATATCATTCTTGATCGTGTTGGTGCTTGTATTGCATTGGCACTTGGAGATGGAGCGAAATAGAAATGCGCAAGGCAAAGGTATAACCTATAGGGCATTTCATTTCATCGGTCTTGAGGAGCTTAGAGAAGTTTATGACTGGGTTTAGGATAGATGCCCGTACTATCAAGAGGGGCAAACTTGTTTGCATATCGGTCATCTAGTGCCACTTGTGCGATCTAACTTTCTCGATGTGTTAGGATCGAGTGGCGTGGTAAGAGCAAGAGAAAATTCCTTTGAAAATGATTGTGAAAATGCTAACACACATGCACATGGTGATGTACACTTGGTGGCGTTAGCACATTTACAAAGGAGAAGTTGTTTTGGTGTTTCTCGGACACTAGGACTGCTATTGGAGTGGAATACTGCTTTTGATCCATTGTGCTTTGGATCAAGTAAACCATGTGTGTTGTGTATCCCTCTGAGTAAGCTTTCCATAGAGTCCAAGATCATCGAAAACGAAGTTCGGATCAAAGAGTTATGGTCGTTTGATCGGACGTTGGTCAGTGCGATAGACGTTGGGTGGTAGAGCGAATGAGGATGATAGGCTGATGTAGGTGTTAGGGTCACATTTGATAATCGAAAAACGCCGAACCGGCTTGTGAATACCACATCTCTGTCACTAACAATGGATTTAGGCAATCCATGTAACCTCACAATTTCTCGAGAAGAAGCTTTGAGCCATTGAAGTTGTAGTGTATGGGTGAGAGAGAGGGATGAAGTGAGCATACTTAGATAGACGATCGACCACTGTTAGTATTACTGATTTTGTTCCCACCTTTGGTAATGCTTCAATAAAATTTATAGAGATGTCTTCCTAGATCTGTTCTAGTATTGACAATGGTTGAAGAAGTCTTGCTAGATGTAAGTGTTTTGTTATGTTGCGTTGACATACTAAACATTCATCACAAATTGTTGTATGATGCGTTTATCATTCTTAACGAAGAAGGTCCGATGAAAATACATTGTAGTTTCTTCTCCGAGCCCTCAAGAGTAGAGTCATGGATGGCATGTAGAATTGGTCAAGGTGTTTCGATGATGGGGAGAGCCATACCTTTTTATTAAATAAGATCAAGCCATTCCGTACCTCCCATAAGGGATCTTTACTATTGATTATAGAGTCAATAAGACTGATTACTTCATCATCAAGGCGATTTCCTCTACGAGTTGGTCAAATAATCCGAACTAAATTTCGAGATAGTCATTAGTGAGGGTTCCATATTATGTTGACGGGATAGTGCATCAGCAACCACATTGCTCTTTCCAGGTTTGTACTCAACAATAAAGTCATATCCTAATAATTTACTAACCCAATCGATTTGAGGAATTGTAAACAAATGCTGACCTAAAATATACTTTAAGTTGTAGTGATCGACTGATTAGAAAGGGCGCCCCTATAAGTAGAGTCTCCAATGCTTGACTGCAGTAACCAGGCCTATGAATTCCCGTTCATAAGCTGTTTCTTATATTTTGGAGGCATCTTTTTACTCAAGAAGGCAATTGGACCATTTTCTTGATGTAAAAAACAGCTCCCTTGCCTGTTCCTAAGGCATAACACTTTCGATCACAAATAGTTTATTGAAGTCCGGGTAAGCGAAGTACCGGTGCTGATGACAATGTCTTTAAGATGTTCAAAAGTAGTTGAGGCTAGAGGAGTCCAATAAAACGAGTCCTTCTTAAGAAGATCAGTAAGTGGTCATGCAATTGTACCGTAATTCATAATGAATTTTCAGTAGTAGCACGCAAGTCTCAAAAATCCTCTCGGTTCCCTTAGAGTTGTAGGTTGTGGCCATGTTGTAACCGGATTGTATCTTTTTTGGATCCACTTTGCAACTCCTACATCGGATATGATATGTCCCAAATAACCTAGTTGAGATTGTCCAAAGAGGCATTTAGATTTTTCGAGAAAAATGTTATGTGATCTCAACACCTTAAAGACTTCCTCAATACGATTTAGGTGCTCGGACCGGGTCTTACTATAAATCAAGATATCATTAAAGAAAATTAGAATGAATTTGTGTAGGTATGATCCCAAAATATCATTCATCGAGCTTGAAAGGTAGAAGGTGCATTGCATAAACCGAATGACATCACCAAGAATTCAAAGTGTCCATGGTGTGTCACGAAAGTCGTTTTTCTCGATGTCGATGGATGCATGCGTGCACGGTGGTAGCCCGAGCGGAGGTCTAGTTTGGTGAAGAATTTGGCTCCTTGCGGTTCATCCGTAAGTTTCGTGATTACTATTGACAAGTACAAGGCTCGGCTTGTGGCTAAGGGCTACACTCAAAAGGAAGGAGAAGATTTCTTTGATACTTATTCGCCTATTGCTAGAATGACTACTATTCAAAAAGGGAAATTATCTTTAAGGGTATTATGATGGTGAGTGCTCTATAGTCGACCTTAAAACCGACATGTGATGTCTTGCTTTTTAACCAGTATAACAGGAGATGAGAAAGGCGAAGTGATGTATCAGATTATACCTTGCGAGAGCATAGCATGTCACTGTCGTTCCAACTCATTCTTCTATATCTATGGATAGCGATAAGGACGCACAACCGTGGGTGTAGTTGGGTTCTTTAGATGGATACGGTGGCAGTAGCGTCTGGGGGTGGAAGGCGGAGGAAGGTTCTTGGAAGAGGTCCTAAAATTCGTAGTAGGGGTTCTAATGGAGGATCGAGAAGAGAGAACATGAATACTTGGAGGGAGCTCTTCTCCTTTTTCAGTTTGTGCCAAATAATCGGTTGTCCGTTCGCCGTAATTTCAAAATCAATTTATTGAAATTCCAAATGATAGTACCAAGTGAGCTCAGAGAATAACATCATAGCCTCTCAATTTAATCTTGTAGAAATCTGCTTTGAAATTTTCATTTGCTATAGTGAAATCAATATCACCATACCGCCAACATTCGATATATGATCCCCATTGGCAATTTGCTACTCTGAGACACCGAATGTACTTGGTGAGGCGGGTAAATTCGGCCGTGTTGCTATATCATAATCCACAAAGTTATCTCCGGAATCCACTAATGCCAGTAAATTGGTAACTTTGTTCATTGAGATCATTAATTGCATTGTAGGGCTTGTAGTAATCCCCTGTGAGTCCATGAACCGATATCTAAATATTAGCGCTCGACTGAAGATGTACTTTAGAAGATCGTTGTCGTCGCATTGATAGGTAAAAACATCTAGCGAGGGCCATTGCAGTATCCAGGTCCGACGGATTTTGCAGTTGTACTTCTATTTGTATTACCGGAGCTAATCTAGCAAAGTATAAAGAATTACTTGTTTGCTGAGGTGAAAGGTATTGTATCATATTCAGTGTTGATATGAATTTGTTTGTGTAGGCGTCTAAATCGCCCGGATTTGACGTGTATCAATTAGGTCACCAAGATGATTGTGATGTAGTGGTGAACCAAAGCGTTTGGTAATTGCCTGCTGAAAATTGAGACCAAGTTGGTGGTCCCTGGTTCTTTTTCCCAGTGGATAAACGATGTTAGTGCGTTCCCTTGAAGGTGGAACGAGGCTAATCGCATCTCGATCACTCTCCCTTGTTTCCTTGAGCTCGAAAAAATTTATTGCATTTATATAGCCAATGAATAGGATCACCCTTACCCTCATATCCCAGAAAAAATCATCTTGGTTGTGCTGAACTGTCGTTTTGGAGGATCGAAGGGTTAATCATTGTTGTTCCGCGGTCCAATGGATTGACAAGGTGGAGGCGTGGCGGATAAACGGATCATCATTGTCCGGATGAATTGGGGAGCGACGTGAGGGAGGTACATACTTGGCGGCAGTGAGTGTTGATCTGGCCTCCACTGCTGCGATGAATCTGTTGATGGCGCGTTGTGAACCTCCTCCATGAGTTGGTTGCTCCAACTGAAGCCATAGGAATACTCGGTCTCCAAATACCAACCGTCATCCCGGCCCGACCGGTCAATGCGAGGGGATGACGAGGGCGTGACGTGGCTGGGCGGTGGCGGCGCTTAGGGCGTGCGCTGGGCAGGCGCAGGGGCGCGTGCACGCTGGCGCAGCGGCGGCGGCAGTAGGGCAAGAGCTGTAGGGTAAAGCCCTAAATAATTTTTTTCTCGATTAACACAAACAGTCTGCCCTCATATTTATATGAGAGATTTATAATTGCTAACAGTTCAGGCCCATTAGTTTTTTATGCTTCTCTCTAATTTAATTAATATAAATACCTAATAAAGCTATTTAGGCTTGGGAATCCTTTTTTGCTGAGTGTGACAGAGTGTATGACTTTCCAATATGCATGTATGACTTTCATAAAAATATGCATATATTACTTTCATAAAAAAATATGCATATATGACTTCTCTAATAAATATTTTTACTTTCATAAAAAATATGCATGGAGGCCGAAATCCATGAGACTGTCCTCCACCGTGGAAATTGAACGGTTTGCTAATGTTTTAAGTTGAACGGTTTGCTAGGAATGGTAGATCAGTTCCTGGAGGTATCCAGGTTATTACCACGGAAATTAGCATAACTGTTTTAAGCATCTCAGTTAAACTAATGTCTTTTTCTATGTAGGTTCCTGCTCTCATCTTGGATTGTGAACCTGACATTGATTTCAGCAAAGACATTGATCAGAGTAGATGCTAAGAGACAGTAAGTTTGCACAAATTCCTTATACAAACTATGTTATTTCTTGCCTCAAGTTGTCCATGGACGGCAGTGAGTTTGTTGCTCCTGTAGTTCTATTCAAGTCACTGTTTACTGAATTACTCCTTGTTTCCTAATGAAGACTCTGATCAACCCAAAAATCATGTGTTAAACCTAATGAAGACATAGATGTAGCCTGCAGAATTTAGACATGTGGAATTTGGTCTTTTTCATGGTTGCATTTGGGGTTTTGATTGTTCAATAACTCGAGTGCCCTTTCCTCCCTTATCATTAGTTATACATCCGTGGCTGCGATAAGGGAGCTGAGCTGCAAGACAGTGTGGGTTTTGTGTTTGTCTGATGTGGGTGGATTAGTCTTTGTGGAATGTCTCGATCGACACAGCCAGCTGGTCTTATCTACAGTCGATGCAGGATGGTTGTCAAATTGGACAGTGAGCACTGCTTGTTTTCCACACGAGATCGTCGTTTGATAATGCAGATTCTCCATCTGTTGACTGTAGTACAATATTGAGCAGAGCACATGGATGGGACCAGCTCATTCAAGGATGTATATGGTAGTTGGATTTATCATTGTTGGTCCATTGTCACTCAGCAACGCAGCTACTCCTTCACAGACACATAATGACTGCATTTACTCCTACATTACTAGCGTGGGTAAGGTAAAGGTAATTCATGATGTTCTCCAAAGCAGCTCCAACATGTTGTAAGTGCCAACGTCAAGTGTCACTGTCAACACGTACATGTGTTTTCAAGGCACTCTTTTAGTCTTTTGGCCACATGGAGAAAGACAAAGTATAATTGTTGGAGTACGTCAGGGGCCTATTGGGCCAGGGTTGGCAATATAGGCCCATTAAGGTTAATTAGATATAAGGGCCGCTTACTGGAGTCAAGTAAGCTTTGCTTGTGAGTCAAGTAAACCCCTCTATATAGCAAGAAGAGGCGTATCAATCTAAGCAAGCAAGAATTAAGAAGGAAAACCCTTCCCTCTTTGCTTGGTCGTGGGCAAAGCCCCGTGGCCAGCCTCTCTCGCCGCCCTCATAGCCTTGGCTCGTGAACAGGAATTAAAGCTAGATCAATTCAAGATTGTTTAGCATGGTCTTTGGAATATTTGCATTTATGTCATCAATCAAGAAATGATATCATTATTTTGAAGCTTGATTTTGAAAAGGCTTTTGACAAGGTAGAACATGAGCTCATGATTCAGATTATACAGGCCAAAGGTTTCCTAGAAAGACGGATCTCTTGGATGAGGATGATTTTTAATTCAGGTACCTCACTGTTCTGCTAAATGGTGTACCTAGAAAGGTTTTTTAGGCAAGGAGACCATTTTTCTCTCTTCTCTTTGTTCTAGCTGCTGACTTTTTCCAAAGCATCTTAAATGCAGCAAAAACTCGAGGTCTCCTTTCCCTAGCAGTTGATTTACCACATGATCATTACTTCCCAGTTCTACAATATGCTAATGATACCTTGATCTTTATGAAAGGTGATGCAACACAGTTCTTCTTCCTCAAAGCCATTCTTAACTCTTTTGCAAAGTCTACTGGTTTTAAAGTGAACTATGCAAAGTGATCAATTGTGGTCCCAATCAATGTTAGTGAGGAAAGAATTTCTATCCTAGCTAATACTTTTGGCTGCTCTATTGGGTCCCTTCCTTTTACATACCTTGGCTTACCTCTTGGGCTAACAAACCCAACTGTAGCTGATTTTTGGCCCTTGGTAACTAAATGTGAAAGAAGGTTGGTTTCTATTTCTTCTTTCTTAAGTGAAGCAGGAAGATTACAAATGGCTAATGCAGTGATAAGTTCTCTACCTACTTATGCTATGTGCACATAACGTTTTGCCAAAAAAACAGTGATCAAGCAGATTTACAAATTCATGAAACATTGCATATGGAGAGGGTCTAATATCAACTCTAGAAAACCACCAAAAGCAGCATGGCAAATGGTCTGCAATTCAAAAGAAAATGGGGGTCTTGGTGTTCATAATCTTTACATCCAGAATGAAAGCCTTCTGGTTAAGCACCTTCACAAATTCTTTAATAAGTGTGATATACATTTTTTTTGTGATTAAGTGTGATATACCTTGGGTTCAACTGGTTTGGAACTTCACTACAGATAATGATGTGATGAGAATTGATATAAGGAAATGATCTTTTTGGTGGAAAGATGTCCTCAAATATTTGGATTCTTTTAAAGCTATGGCCTCAGTTGCAATTGGTGGTGGTTCTACATCTTTCTTTTGGACTGATGTTTGGAATGAAGCCCCTTTTAGTGTTCAGTGGCCTCATTTATTCTCTAGGAAACACATAGTTGAGTCCACATTTTTTAGCTGCAGCAGATAAATCTGATTTCTTTCATTTACCTCTATCAATTGAAGCATATGGTCAGTATCAAATGTTACTCTGTACCTTGGATGATCTCCATCCGTCCTTTGATCATGATACCTAGGGTTACATTTGGGGTTCTTATTTTACTTCACTTAAAAGCATATTCACATCTGTTAGGAACCATTCCAGTCCCAGTGTACATGGCTTTGGATTTCAAGTTGTTTACCAAAGAGAAAGTTATTTTTTTCTGGCTAGCAATTAAGGACAAGCTGAGTACCAGGGAGATCCTTAGAAGGAAGAATATGGTTTTGCCAAGTTATGATTATAGTTCTTTGACATCTTAACGCAGAAGAGACCATTCACCACCTCTTCTTTGATTGCCCTTTTGCGATGTGTTGCTGGAATTTGCTCCCAAAGAAAAACAGTCTTGCTGGAATCTGCTGGGTTTAGCACCATTCATACAAGATGATCTCCTCACCTCAGTATGCCTCTTCAAACAACAAATTGGAAGATCTTTCTTCATGGAAATTATTGTTTCAATGTTATGGGCTATTTGGTCTGCCCGTAATAATGTCATTTTCAAAAATCAACCACACTCAGTTCAAGCCTGCAGATGTGTTCTTAAGCAGGAATTAGCTTGAGTTAAAATTAGAGCTAAGCAACCCTGACGTTTAAAAATTCGGTTATGGCTAGACAGCTTTGTGTAATTTTGCTTATTTTCTTTATTTTCTTCTTTGTATCATAACTTCATAAGACATATTTGCTGAACCTTGTTAAATATAATCAAAATTAATAGGGGCAACCCCTCATGTTTCCCTCAAAAAAATATCCGATAAGGTAATAACATTTATGATGTCAACTAAGTATTGCTAGATTTTTTATTGATTATATTTTCATAGCATATCTATTTGATGTAAAAAATCTATGTAATTCTCTCTAAACTTTTCGTCAAAATTGAGATGCTTTTAACTTTCCAAGATTCTTTGAATGACTTATAATTTTTAAGAATGGAGGGAGTACAAACATTTACTTATTTGCCCAACTGTTGATCTATTGAAACTTGGTTTTCCACATCGTAGAAGTACTAAACAGTCAATGGGAAAATAGTAAATAAATAATCATAAAAAGTAAAAACACATCCAGCGATAAATTTAATTTTGACTCACTAAGGGCTTATTTGCAATCCCCTAATTTCTATTTGGGAAATCAAATAGAAAATCCTCTTGATGCTATTCTTATTTCATTCGCGGTGCAGACAAACAACATATAAAGTGCTCATTCTTCATAAGCAATGACTAATTGATCACTGCTGGTTGCTGGATAGCACTCAGGATTCATTGCCGACAACTTGATGTAATCCTTCTTGACCTTCTTTAGTGTCACCACCACATCCTTCATTGTCATTCTTTGGTCTGGCGAGTCAGCCGAACAGAGCAAACCCAGCTCCATCACTGCCACAAGAAAGCCATTCATGTTGATGGTAGCAAAAGCATCATCAAGTAGAATACGACCATCCACGACCTGGACAAGCCCTTCAGGAAATGCCTGGTGGACCCAATGCCTAAGGCTCAGTTCACCCACAAACATAGCATCTGTGGGTCTCATCCCAGTAAAGACTTCAAGAAGCATGATCCCATAGCTAAACACGTCGCTCTTCCGTGAAGCTTTTTCCAGCAGAGCCATACTCTGTTCAAGAAATTCGTACATAAAAACAAATTAAAAAGATTGAACAATAGCATTATTTATATGCAACATGATTGTTAGTGAGACAACTTAATGATGCATGGTTACTATTGATTGATCCAAGTTAGGAATGACATGGTCCTCCACAAAAACAGAAATCTCTAACACCTTGCAGGTGGTCTCTTTATGTGCTTCAACTGGTTGTATTTTTGGTTCTTACTTCAATGCAAGGAATCGTGTTGTAGCTATTGGAGCAAGTGGTATGTTAGAGAAAGCTATCATAGAAGTGTTTGCCTCACATGGATGAATGTTTGGGCCTTTTGTTTGGTAAGGCTCCTCCTTTTCTCACTGAAAAAACCGCTCTAAAAAAAGGATCCTTTTGCTAACCTGTTTGATAGGACTCCTCCACATGAGTTGGAGCTGGAGAAGGGAGGAGCCTTAACAATAGGATGTGTGGAACCTGAAATCTTATGTTTATCTTGCTTGCCAATGTTATTGTTTCTATTAATTGGGCATTTAGTCCACTCAATAATTAATATAAAATTTTTGTAATTAATTATTTGTTTTGCACCTTTGATGCAGCAGCAAGAATGCAATTCCATCATGTAAAAGGAGTAGAATAGGTACTAGCTAGTACCTGGTGCCATGTACCCAATTGTCCCAGGCATGCTTGCGGAGATCATGGAATTTTCATCACCAAGAAAAATCCTTGCAATGCCAAAATCAGCTACATGTGCAGTCATGTCCTCATCAAATAGCACGTTGCTAGGCTTCAAGTCGCAGTGCAGGACCACCTCACAATGCTCATGGTGTAGATATTCCATGGCCATTGACACATCTAGCATGATATCCAGCCTCTCTATGAATCCCAGTTGCATTCCTCTGTTGGAGTGTAAGAGCTCCTCTAAACTCCCATTGGGCATGTATTCAAGCACCAGTGCTCTGAAGTCTAGATTGGAGCAGGTGTTCAATATCTTTATCAGGTTGCGATGTCGAGCCATTCGAAGCACACGGCATTCAGCATCAAAGCTTCTAGTGGCATTTTCCATATGCATGCGTATAACTTTTATTGCAACCAACAAACCATTGTCCAGCTGGCCCTTGAAGACTTCTCCAAAGCTTCCAAATCCCAGCCTGTTAGAATCATTGAAACTATTCGTTGCACGAACAATCTCATGATAGGACAATATTGTATGGCTTATCGATTCAGGTGGGCCAGTAGCAGCTTTAGCCTCTCGATGCTTCCTAAGTACGACAATGGCAATAGCACAAAATGCTATAGATGCAACAGGGAGAAAAATTTGAGCAAGTTGTGTGTATGATGATGAGCTGTATGAAAATTCCTACAAGGGCATGCTGGAAATCCTAAACGTGGAGCACCACATAGCCCAGCATTGCCCGTCAATGACTGCAAGGTGATGTTTGAGAAAACACCTCCTTCTGGTATTTGGCCCTGCAGCTTGTTGAAGGAGAGGTTCAGGGAAGCCAAGTAGGTAAAGTTGGCAAGGAACTCTGGAATTGTACCAGAGAGATTGTTGAAAGAGAGGTCTAGTGCTGCTAAGCTAGCTAGCTTTTCGAATGAGTCAGGAATTGAGCCCTTGAATGAATTGTGCGACAGATTCAGGTAGGTTAGCATCTCAAGCTGTCCAAATTCATTCGGTATGCTTCCAAGCAAGAAGTTGGAAGAGAAGTCCACTTGATTAGCTACTATCAATTTGGAAGCAACAGCAGGTAGAGCACCAGCAAGGGAGTTGTGGGAAAGATTTAGCTGGACAAGACTAACAAGGTAGAACAAACTGGTTGATATCGAAGAATTCAACTGGTTGTCGGACAAATCAAGGAATTGTAGCGCGCTAAGATTACCTATGCCATCTGGTATAGAGCCAAAGAATTTATTTGCTTGGAAGAATAGCCGTTGTAAGCTCGAAAGTCCACCTATCTGTGATGGGATAGGTCCTAAGATGCTATTACTGGATAGATCAAGTAAGATCAGGTTTTTCATGGTAGTGATGGATTCTGGGATGGCCTCGGTGAGCAGGTTGTTGGAAAGATCTATCCGCCCAAGACTGCTCAAGTTTGACACTGTCGCTGGAATTCCACCAGTGATCTGGTTGTATTCAGCTGTGAACCAGATGAGCTGTGTAGAGAGATTTCCGATGTGATCAGGTAGCCGCCCTGTGAAAGAGTTGACCTCCAATATAATGAACTGGAGCCGTCTGCAGTTGGACAGAGTAGATAATACGTCTCCTATGTCACCCTCTAAATTATCTCCTGACAGAACAAGCATGTTTAGGTCTACAATGCTGCCAAGTGTTGCTGGTACTGAGCCAGACAGTGGATTCACTTCCAAATCTAGGTAAGAAAGATAAGATAAATTTCCAAGGGTAGCTGGAATTGCCCCTGTCAGTTGATTGACTGCAAGATGCAGATAGGAGAGCTGTGGCAAGAGGCCTAGCTCTGCAGGAACATTTCCTGTCAGGTTGCAAAAAAAGAAAGGTCTAGCAAGCCAAGGCCAGAGATGTTGCTAAGAAGAGCAGGGATAGAGCCAACAAGATAGTTGCCACCCAAGGAGAGCACCTCCAGGTATGGCAACTTAGCCAGCCATGCCGGCACGACATCCTCAAAGTAATTGATAGACAAGGTGAGCCTTTGCAGGTACTGGCACGATGCGAGCCCTACCGGTATGGGACCAGAAAACTTGTTCTGGGTCAGGGACAATCTGCGCATCATCGGGAGGCTGAAGCTCTGGTTGCTGCTTGGGATTGGACCCGTTAGGTTGTCGTTGTAGGAGATGATGAGGACTTGCAGACTGGACATGTTGAACATGGCTAGGGGCACTGCGCCGGAGAGATGGTTGTAGGCGAGGTTCAGGTGCTGGAGCATGGGCAGGGAGGCAACACCACAAGGCACAGGGCCTGTCAGGCTGTT
Source organism: Hyparrhenia diplandra (assembly GCA_015847255.1). Classification (NCBI taxonomy): domain Eukaryota; kingdom Viridiplantae; phylum Streptophyta; class Magnoliopsida; order Poales; family Poaceae; genus Hyparrhenia; species Hyparrhenia diplandra. Next base: position 1,199,056 of record JADLZK010010174.1, read on the forward strand.
GTTCCCGAAGTGGATGTACCTCAGGGACGGCGTGCTGCTGAAGTTGAACAGTGACGGCGGCATGTGGCCGATCAGGAAATTTGCTTGGAGAGCAATGTGTTCCAGGCTGCCTAGGCGGCACAGCAGCTCCGGCGGGATCTGCCCAGAGAGGGCGTTGTAGCTTAAGTCAAGGTACCGGAGCCTTGTGAGGTTTCCCAGGGCGCCGGGGATGGAACCACTGAGGCTGGTGTTGGTGAGGTTGAGGACGGTGAGGAACGATAGGTTACCGAGGTGAGGGGAGACCGATCCATGGAGGGGAATGTCCGGCAGCTCCAGGGCAGTGACCCGCTGCTGATGTCGCCGGTCGCATGAGACACCGATCCAGTGGCAGAAGGATGTGTTGCCACTCCAGCCATTGTGAAGGATGCCGAGAGGGTCAATGACCTGGGCTCTGAACGCGAGCAGTGGGGCAAGGTCATTCGCCCCCGAGTTGTGAGTAGTCGAAGAAGATGGAGAAACCATGAGCGTGGCCAGAAGCAGGATGGACAATATAATGGTGGGAATGCAAGGAAGAAGCGCCCTTCGTTTGCTTGTCATGTCAATTGACGTAAGCAAGCTCCGCTTCAACCTTGCTTGTTGAGCAGCAGCAGTAGCAGTATATGATGAACACTTGCACGACTGCATGCTAGCTGCTATATAGTATGTTGGCAGTGTATATACAAATATATTGTACTACTATATATAGCAACGATTGATGCAGTAACGTACTATGCTGAAACTCAAACTTAGTAATGGATGCAGCAAAGGAACAAAATTAATGAGTAGGCAATACCTGACTTTTTGTTTTTCAACAAGAGCTGACTTTTGAGTATTTGACTTTTAATTGCTTGGTTTCCGTGGAATTGTTTGTTGGGTGTACAGTCTGACGGCAACTGGACTGAAAAATGCATGCTTCGTGATAAAGACTTTCGGAGAATAGCCCAGGTATAAAGCCAGTGAATAATCTATGTATGACTATATTTTTAAGCAATCAATAAAAGTAAATAGATATAGGTCAACGTACACAACTCATCATATTGTGTCTACATACAAATGGTCAACTGCAAGGACATCTGAGTAATTCCAGTAAAGGCGGCTATGGCATGTCATTACGAATTCCGGACATTGCAAAACCACTTGCAACATGCATAGAAAAGGAAAGATGTAACATCCCCAACATTTAAGGTTACATTGACTAATGAATTTGTCACAGCCGCGTTGCAGGGGGCGGCGGCGATGGGGGTCGGCAGCGGCGGCGGCATGCGCCGCTGGAGATGGAGGGGCGGCGGCCAGGGAGTAGAAGGCAGGGACATTATTTCTTTATTGCTTGTCCCTAAAAGATTAGAGACCCCTTACTTATATAGTCCTCTTATCGGACTTGTATCTCAAACAATCTCTGAAGGTTTCCTTTATATTTTGAATATCTTTTACAAGCAATCTATTATTCTTTTCCTAATAGGAGACTCCCTTATAGATTGAGAATATCTCCTGCACACCCAAAAGTAGAAGCTCTCTTGGGATCCCAGCTTCCAGTGTGCTGATGGAGCATGTCATGAGGGGGCTTTCCAAGAACATGAAGAGATCCAGCGGTGGTGGTGTGATGAAGACAGACATGAGGCGCCAGATAGTAACATCGCGGTGCGTTGGCGGAGAAGCTGCAAGATTGAGCATAATACCGTACATGAAGGAGCCGATGTCGAACATACAAGGGAGAGAGCTGGTGTGTCTCCTTGTCTGCGTCGTACTAGATGTAGACGTTGTCGACGCTGAAGAACTGGCGATCCATGTTGTCGAAGAAGACGACGCGGGCTACGCACACACGGTGGCGCCTTGGCCACACGCCACCTAGCAGGGTGGCCGTTGGAGCAGCGGTCGTCGGTGGAGCGGTATAGGCGCCTAGGGTGAGGTAGTTGGTCTGACGAATCCCACCTTGAAGCAGAGCATCCAGCAGATCCGGTAGCGCTGAGGATCTGCCGAAGGTAGAAGCGAGCATCGAAGAGGAGGAAGCCATCTTCCAGCGTCCAAGTCGGGGCGGCAACACCAGTGGTGACATCGAGAGCTATCCGGCGCAGGTGCTGGTCCTCAAGTGTCGCCTGACGGAGTTGAATGAAGACACCTACCTAACGATGTGTCATAGAGGTCGAGGGCACCGGGCGTGCCTCGGGCGCTTGCCGGACATGGAGTGAAGTTGTGTGTACCCGTCCGGTTGCCCGCCGAGCCGACTGGCACCTCCAAGTCCGTGCACGGGGTGGTGCTCGCGTGAACGCCCCGCCTGCCCGCGGTTCCGTAGTACGCCACTCATGCGACACGAAGTCCCGTGTCACCTTTCCCGGGTTTGCCGGCCATGGCATGCCGAGGATGATGTCGATGTCGCCGCCGATGTGTAGCACGTAGGCGTCGATGTCGAAGATGTCAGCGTCCATGCGGACTGGCACGTCGTATGCCGCAGCATGGCACGTCGAGGTGGCTCTGTGCCCGCCTGAACCGGGCGCGTGCGTAGTCCCATTGTAGCCACCACTGAGGATCAACGAAGTTGTGCATGGCTCCCGAATCGACAACGATGCCGACACCGATGCCTAAAATCACTCCAATCAGGTGGAGAGAGTGAACACCACGTACCGGGGAGTCGGGGTCCCCGATGAGGACACTCAGGACGGCGTCGTCGGCACCGCCGCAGACCGCGGCGGTGCCCTCCTTGTCGTCGTTGTAGTCGTTGAGGACCGTGATGTCGAACAGGTGCTTGCACTTGTGACCATGCGAGAAGGGCTCGTCGCAGTTGACGCATAATCCTGCCTTGCGTCGTTCGGTCATCTCCTCCGGGGTCAGCCGCTTGAACGGCCGAGTCGATGTAGCCGTAGTTGGAGTCATCGATGATGGTTGCGCCGCAGGGAGCGTCAGAGGTGGCGCCTTGCCCTCTCAGAGCCGCCTTGCCGGGATTGTAGAGGATGGTAAGTTGTCGCTCATATGCCCCGGCAATCGACATAGCCATCTCCATGTCTTTGGGGTTCGGAGCTCGACGCCCCGTCTTCGTGGTTCTCCTAGTACTGCTATGTAGATGTTGACCTGCTGCAGATCCAGGTTTCCAGCGTGTGCCACATGCGCCAGGAACTACTCCATGTACTCGTCGACGGTGCCGGTCTTGCGAAGAGATACCAACTCGCCCAGTGGGTTGCGTCAGGTAGTTGGACCGAAGCGTTCGTTGACATACTGGGCGAAGCAAGCCCAATCTGTCACCGACTTCTCCTGGGATAGCCTCATGTACCACTGCTGTGCACCCCCTGTGAGATGGAAAGATGCATACCAGACTTGCTCTGTGGCTGGCGTACCTTGACCTCTGAAGAACTGTTCGCAGCGGTTGATCCAAGGTAGCGGATCCTCTTTACCATCATATGTAGGAAAAGACGACTTGTGCGGGACGAGGAGCTAGCTCGGGAAAATGATCCGGAGGAGCAACTGGGAGGGGCTGGGGTACCTTGGGGGGCGACGCCCTTGATGCTGGCGCCGGCGCTGACCCCATCATGGTGGACAGCCTGGTCTCCAGCTCTGTTGTGATCTCCGGTTCGGTGGATGTCTTTGCACCCTCCAAATAGCCCTTGATCATGGCACGCGCGAGGCTTTTCCATGACTCCCTTCATCTCCATCTCCATCTCGGTCACCATCTTGCGCTTGCGTTCCTCCTCCGAGGATCGGTACGGAGAGGATGGAGACTTGATCGGCGAGCGTATCCGGGCGCTTGGTGATCGTGGTGAATTGTTTGGACAGATCTTGCGAAGTTTCTTCGAATCGGCGTCCATGGTGGTGGGTGGATCGTAGTGGCCTCCGGATACCGCTTGTCATAGCCGCGTTGCGGGGCGGCGGCGCTTAGGGCGCGGCGGTGGCGGCGTGCGCAAAGGGAGAGGAGGGGGGCGGGGGAGTAGAAGGGAGGGAAATTATTTCTTTATTGCTTGTCCCTAAGGCCGGTCTCAATGGAGAGTTTCACCTCCCGGTTCCAAGATGTGAAACTTTGGTATGAAATAGGCGTCTCTCTCAATACATAGTTTTATTGACAATTTCATAGGCTTATGGGTCCCACAGCCTCTTTCTCATTGCATGGTTTAATTGCATAGTTCCATGGTGAAACACTATTTCTCTCTCAATGGGGGTTTCATCCCGTTTCCAACGCATGTGAAACAAGTGCCCAAAGGTTTCACCATGGTGAAACTTTTTTCCTTCTCTCTCTTAGGCGTTTCATGCAAAAAGTGAAGTTTTTGCTGATGTGTATTTGTATTTAATGTGCATGAAACACTCATGAAACCCACATTGAGACCGGCCTAAGAGATTCTGGACTTTACTTATATAGCTCTCCTATGAGACTTGTATCTCAAGCAATCTATGAAGGTTTACTTATATTTTTGGAATACCTTTTACAAGCAATCTCTTATTCTTTTCCTAATAGGAGACTCCCTTATAGATTAAGAATATCTCCTGCACACCAAAAGTCCTAAATTATCCTAACTGAACTCCTGCATTAAATTTTAAAAAATCCGCGGAAGGACGGTGGCGGGGGAAGGCCGCACGCGCCGGCCTGGGATGTGACAGCCAATTGGGACGTTGATTTTTGAGTAAAAAAAAAAAAATGGACTTTGATATAGTGGGAAGATACTAACCTGCCCTGATATAATAAGGCATATTACTTGTCCCTAAATCAAACCATTCTAAGTTTAACCAAAATCATAAAAAAGAGTAACAATATCTACGATATCAAATGAGCTTTATCAAATACGTTATACATTATAAAATGTATTTTTATACTTTCTCTTTGACATGGTAGATGTTAATACATTTATCTACAAGTATAGTCAAATATGTATGACGGTTTGACTTAGAAGAGCTAAAAAATCTTTTATATTTCAGGACAGAGGAGTACCTACTCGTAGGTAAGTACGTCACAAAGATATTGACCATGGACGATCTTTGGTGCATACTCCTCGTCCCAAAATGTCGATCGTTTTTCGGTTTTCGTGTCACAACTTTGACTCGATTTGTACAAAATACGTGCAACATTTGTATCTTCAAATAGATTTGTTAAAAAACTAGGTTCAAAGATCTTTCCAATGATACTAATTATGTATGATAAATATTATTATTTAATCTATAATTTGTTAAAGTTGTTTCTTGAGAAGCATGGCGACAAACATTTTAGGGCGGAGTGAGTATACTACGAGCCCCAACTAAGTGAAACACAAGTCTGTTTTTGCTAAAACTGCATTCTGTAACTCATTATGATAACTACATCAGCTGTTTAACTACGGCAAGTCCAAGTTTACATGAAAGACATTTCCTCAAAAAAAAAAAAAATGAAAGACATTGGCACAGCAGTATCAGGAGCAGGTAACACTGACTATATATCTATATATCTGAAGAAATTTGTACACTCATTAAACGCCAACAAAGAAACGGAGATGGAGGTGACAAAATATAAAGATTCAGAAATTTGTCCACTCATTGCACTGATGCCCCTTTATTTCATCACATAAATATAAAGACCATAAAGATTCACCTTTTTTCTAGAACTAGACTAGAAGAGGAAGAGTACTGGAAGGTTTAGGAGAAGCAAAGAAGGAAAAGCTGTGGGGTGGGTGCTCTCATCCGTTCTTCCACGATCAGCAAGAGTCTTAGACCAATCCGGAAAAGCTTTGGCGCCGGCGGTCGGCCAAAGCGGCGCCACGGAGCTCCGTTTCGTGCGGCCCCATGGGCGTGGTGGAGTCGTCGTCGTCGCGCGCGAGATGAGTAGAGTACGTACGTGCGTATGTGGAAGTGGAACTGACGATCGGTGGGGCCATGATCACGTAGTACTTCCTCCGTTCTAAATTGTAGTTCACTTTGTGGCTTTTCTAGATTCATTTCTTTTTGCTATGTATCTAGACATAGTGTATAACTATAGATGTCCAACGGGCCGGCCCGGTGCGGCCCGTGGCCCGCTCGGGTCGGGCTGGGCTGGTGCTGCCGGGCCTCGTCGGGCCACGGGCCGCACCGGGCCGATGCCTCCACCGTGCCGGGCGAGCCTCGGCCCATGGCCCGGTCCGTGGGCCATTTTACGGGCCACGGGCAGCGTCGAGCCACATTTCATCGGGCGGACCACGGCCGATGGCTTTCTTTCTTTTTTTTTTTTGGAGAAACAGACAGCCCAATGGCGGACCACCCACGCCGCACCGCGCTAGCGCGCCGCCGCCGCGGCGCTGGCGCTCCGCCGCCGCTAGCGCGCCAGGCCGGCCGCAGCCGGGCTGGCGCCACCGCGCTAGCGCCGCCGCTGGCCGGCACGCTACCCGCGCGGGCGCCGCCGCCTTTGGTGATGGCGTAGGGCGGCACGGGACTCGCGGCCGCCGCGGCCCGCCGCCGCCCGTAGCCGCCGCCCGCCCGTCTGCACTGCCGCTGCGCCCCGCCTTCGCCGTCTGCGCGGCGTGCGCGCGCCGCTCTAACTGCAGGCTCTTTGCGCCTCGCCGCGCGCATCCAGTCTGAATGCGGTGGAGGAAGAGGGAGAGCGGATGCGTAGGTGGTGGAGTGCAAGCGAGTGGAGGAGAATCGCTGGTCAATGCGCGGATACGAGTGGAGGAGAACGCGGATAGGACGAAAGTGGAGGAGAATGTGCGTCGCGTTTTATACGGCCTTAGCGGGCCGGGCGATGTAAACGGCTGCGCGGGCCGGGCCGGCACCGTGCCACGGGGCGCGGCAGCGGCCCATGGCCCGCCCGCCACCGGGCCGGGCTGCCCGTAGCCCGAGCATAACGGACCGGGCCGGCCAGTGCCGGGCCATTTTTGCCGGGCCTCGGACCGGGCAGCGGGTCACGGGCCAAATGGCCAACTATATGTATAACTAGGTGCATAGCAAAATCAATGTACCTAGAAAAGCCAAAGTGAACTACAATTTGGAACGGAGGAAGTACTACCGCTTCGTCATGGGCTTCCTTCGGGACTGGAGGGGCTGGATCCGAGCCTCTTCAAAATCATGGCTCGTGCGAGCCATGTCACCGCCACTTTTGCGGCCTCGGACTGGCCTTGACAAGCTCGGCCTCCGGGGTCCGCCGTTGGGACTCCCTCTCCTCGGCAAGGGCAGCAAGCGGGAGGTCTCGCCGGGCCTCGATCAACTTCACCCGAGTTTGACCAAGGGCATTCCGGTTCGGGGACGTTCCGGGCGAAGGAGCTCGGACTTCTCCCGAGGGCGAAGCGACGGAGAGTCTGCAACGACCACATTACCCATCAAGACACAAGCGCCAGAAGACATGCGGCGTGGGATGACCATCAAGACACTTACCGCGTCGACCTCGCCGTCGGCCGGTTATGGCATCCCGATCTCGCCAAGCCCTCGGCGCCGGCCGAGCGGATCTGCTCGTGGGTTCTCCACTCCGGGACCTCGGGCGGTCGTCGACCACCCATGGCGGCTTGGGCCCCGGGCGTGCTACCCAGGGTCAAAGGTGGACCGCCCCGGCGGTCGGCTCAGAGGGATACATCTCCTCCACCGGCAACTCCCGCGGCTCAGGGAACCCGGACCAATAGAAGTCCGGGGGGCCCTCGGGCCCGACCACGGGCCTTGTCCTCGTCATGGCCGAAGACGACGCCGCCAAGGGCTGCCTCGAACCCGGACACGTGGGTAAGCGGGAAGTCGGGTTATCGCCTCGTGAACTCCCGGATCGGCAAGGGTCGGCGCAAGCGGGACTTGCGCGCGTCTCGCCGCCATGAAGAGCTCCTCTTGCGAGAACTCCCGGACAAAGGGGCCCGACTCCTCGGGATGGGCGGCGTCACGACCCCCTTCCGAATGGCGCCATCTCGCTCCGGCACAGCGGCGTCATGGGCCACGGCCGAGCTCTCCGTGTCGACCACCATCGGTGAGTGGCCGACCCACCATCGCCACCGGGGGGCTGCACCACCTCGGGGTGGCCTCGGCGGCCGGCTCGGGTCCGACCCCACCAGGGCTCGGGGGCTGGGCGCCACGGGAGGATTCGACGAAGGCAAAGACGATATCTTGGCGAGGCGACCCCGGCTCACAGGCCCTGGCCGAGGCTGAAACGCTAGCCTTCAAGGCCTTCTTGGGGTGCGAGCCAACGAAGCGGCCCCCCGTTTCACGAAGTCAAGAACGTGTCGGGACAAAGCAATCATATGCCGAGAAGAAGATCAAGATTGCAAAGGCAAAAAGAAACTCCAATGGCCGAGGATCGCCCTCGGCGCCGACGAGGCTTCGGGATGGGGCTGCGACCCGGCGCGTCGCACTCGACGCGTCGCGCCGTATCCCCACGACGCCAGACGCGACGGGGCTGGATCGGGACGGGGGTCGCCGGCTCGTCCCCCGAACCGTGCCAGCATGGGCGCGGGGGGTACCCGCGGCGGGAGGCGTCGACTCCTCCCTTCGAGCCTCACCCCGTGGCCCGAGGTGCCTACATGGCAACGCCAATGGTCCCGAGGACTCGGCGGAGGAAGAGCCCTCGGGCGCATGGGTGTCGGCAGTCCCCGACGCCTTAGGCTCGGGCTCGGGCTCGTAACGAAGCCCCGACTTCGGTCGGGGAGCCCCGTGGCTCGGTCTATCCGAGCCGCCATGTCGTCATCCGACGAGTTCACGCAGAAGCGGTCCTCCGGATCCTCGTCCTCTTCGGTGGTCGAGGTGTCGGGTGACTTCGCCCGCCTCGGCTGCTCGGCCCGACGCTTCTCGCGAGCCACGTTTCTCTTCTTCTTCTCCTCCTTCTTCGACGCTGGCCGGCGCAGCTGCGGCTCGTTCGAAGCACGGGTTCGCCGCCCGGCGATCGGCATCAAATGCCGACGACGGCCGGAGGGGAGTCGCGGTAGTTCGAGATGGCCCCGCAGAAGAAAGAGTGAGAAGCGCCATGGCGACAATGCACGAAGCAATGCAAGGACACGAAGTCAAGAAGCACTTACCGGGGAGATATACCCTCGGTCGGGCGCATGGGGATCTCGAGGGATACGTGTCGCGGTGTTGGACCCCAACGCATCCCTCACCCTCTTGGCCGGGCCATCGGTGGAAAGCGAAGGCGACATCCGCACGCACCAAGACCGGCGGCCTCGGGGTCATCGGCACATGAGCAAAGGGCGAGCCATCAACGGCAACACCCGACGCCGATGGAAAGCGGCGACCACGGCAGCAGCATTCGTCCTTCCCTCGAGCCGGGAGGACCGCCGCCTTAGGCCCTCCAACCGATGATGATCCTCAGGGGGACCCCAGTTCCACTTCGCGGGCGATGCTTGAGGACACGCCCCGGTGTACACGGGCGCGCGTTCGTCATTGCGCGGAGGTAGAACCACCGATCTTGCCACCCCCTTGTTGGAGGAGGTGAGCTTGGAGACGATGTACCCATCAGCCGGTTCGGTTCGGGTCGCACTCCGAAGCGGACTTGGGCGCCTGACCTCCCACGGCGCCCTCCGTGGTTGGCCCTCGCGCTGTAGAGGCGGTGGTAAGGTCCGCCTTGAAGAACCACAATCAGAGGTCCCAATGCGGCTCGATCCCCGGGAATCCCTCACAAAGGGTGACGAAGATGGCGGCCCAGGAGATCGAGTTCGGGGGCGGATGATGAAGCTCGATTTCATAGTAGTGGAGGATCGCCCGAATGAACCGGCTGCCGCCCGGCATACCGGCCGCGCGGTGAAGATCCATCAAGCTCACCACGTAGCCATCGGGAGGGTTAGGCTCCTCCTTAGCCTAATCGGAGCAATCCCACCCGGCCGCACTTCATCGGTGCGGGGACGAAGAAGCCCTTCATCGACGAGACGCATTTGGAGCTTCTCCTCCGTCGCCGTCGTCCTCGGCCACGGCTCGGCATCGAGCACCTCCCTCACGCCGTCACCGCTACCGACCGCGCCATGGATGAAAGGGAGGCGAAGGGTGGCAAGCGCTAGCAACCCCGATCACACGAGCGCAAGGCAAGTGAATCTCTCTCTTAATCTCTCCCACACTATCTCTCTATCTCGATTCTTTGCGGCAAGAAGGCAAGAAGGCGATGGCAAAGAGCAAAGGAGCAACTATCGCCGCCCACGGGCGCACCCCCATATTTATAGGGAAGGGAAGGCAAACCGCCCGGCTGGGCAACCAAACCGACTCACGGAATGGGACGGCCCATGATGGAACGGAAATCGCTCATCCAACGGCCAAGCCCGCAGCGGTGGAACCGTCGAGCGCATTAATGCACCTTGACGGAGCCCTCGATCTCCGCCCCGACAAGAAGGCGTAAGGCCGCGTCCCATCGGGCGCAACGGTCGCGCCACCTTGGCGCAGGCGACTAGACGCCTCGTCTTCGATCGAGGTAAAACCGTCCGGCCATCCATACCCAGCGGGCGCCCGACCCTAAGGGGCAAAAAGTCGATCCGTTAGCGGTTCCCCGCCCCGGCGAAACCAAACGAGCCTCGGGCTGACACACCTACGTTCGAAGGTTGCGGGCTGGGCCCACATGGGTTTCTGATCGCCTCGGGATAACTCGAGCCAGGGGGGGAGGGAAATGCACAACCCAGCTATACCCGGGCCCCCAGGGCTCTGGATTTCTGAACGTGTTTAAGGCCCGAGGGTCTTTGCTTATAGAGATGTCCCATCCGTGGGAGGCCCTGAGGCCCTCGGGGTTGGTCCGCCCAAACCCCGGGATCCGCTAAGCGGTCTTGAGGTTCTCATGGGGTGAATCACGGATCACATAGCCGACCCTTGCTCGGCATGGGCACGGGCACCCCGCTTAAAGCAGACCCGCTAACGCGCTCACCGGAGCACGACACATTTAAACTACGGGGCATTGTGGCGTGTCTCCCCTCCTCCTCCCTTTCGGGGAGGGGCAGCGAGGAGCGTATGATCAAAGTCGAGGAGGCCTGGGTCGACCTTGCGCACATAAGCACGGGCCTCGGGCTGCCCACGCAAAAATAAACAGACTCCGCACAAATAAGCGCAATTTAAGAGTCTGTTTTGGTCTTGCCCGGCGTGCGAGATATAAAAGACCTCGAAGGAATCCGCCATTCCATTCGAGGCCTCGGGGGCTACACCCAGCAGGTGCGCTCGCACAAGCACCCATTGTAGACAAACCACCACGAGAAACAACAAAGGCGACAGGAACGGCGGAACCCCCGGCGAGTCCTCACTCGCTCGGGGGCTCTTGTCGGGGACCTAAATATTGGGCCCCGAGACATTCTCCAAAGCGTGAGAATCTGCCCGGCCGCCAAGGCCCGATAAAAAACCTAGCCCGCTATCATCCCGCACGGAGGGACGGCCCGACGGACGATGGACCAGGCCATGGAGCCACGACGCTCACACGACGACGGAATCGGGCCTGGATGGCCTCTGAGACGGCCCACAAAGCGGCCCAAATGAAATCACCACGGCGCAAAGAGCTTATTACGCTCACGAAGGACAAGGTCAAGGACCTCGCAAAACAATGAACCATGGCGTTCCACGTCGGCAGCCAAACCATGGCTCGGACTCGACCACGCATCTCCGTTTCGTCCGAGGCTAGCCTAGCTCACCGGCCAGGGAGAAATCTCCGGCCGTCCGAGGGTGGCCTAGCTCACCACCCCGGGCGCAAAAACCCGCCCGCCCGAGGGAGACCAGCTCTCCATCCTCGGGTGAGGCAGCCCAACTAGCCCATCCAGGGGGACGCGCACCCTCGGGCGTGGGAGGTTCCGTCTAGAGGAAGGGAAACCGCCGCATTCAATGCGGTTGCCCGACGACGGTAGGCGCCCGGTGCCATCGATTACGCCGATCCAAATCGAAGCGCGAATCGTCTCCCCAATCCGACCGATGGGACACAAAGCTGAACTCAGTGGCGTGTTACACCACCCGGCCACGAGGAAACCAGGATGACCTTTGTTCATTTCGAGCACCGTCAAACGCCACGTTGGGCGGACCCTCGGGCACTTGACACGCATAACCGGCAACCTGCGGGACCGGCCCTCGCCATGCGGTTGTGAGGGACGCCTCACGGGACCCTCGGGGCGCGCCGGGGACGGCACGTCCACCATCGGATCGGGGCCGCGTGTCTTCGTCAAGCAACATCCAAGCCCGGCCAACCCCTCGGCGGCAACAAGACATGCAACCGGAGTAGCCTCGGGAATTAGCCACCTAGGCGTCCACCTGTGTAAACATTATCTCTCTCCTTCTCCTATAAAAGGGGAGTAATGCCTCATTAGAGAGGATTCGATTCGATTCGAGCCCGCTCAACTCCAGTTCACACGGAGGAAACGCACACCACCACCACCATAACCACGATCGTGGGGCTTGAGACCAGCGTCTCTCCCCCAGCGGCCGCGCTGTAACCCCTACTGCAGGCTCACCTTTGGCCTTGAGGTAACACTGGCGGGGACACACCCCCGGGCGGGCGTAGGGCCCGTTGGCTGAACGGGATAAACCGTTGCGTCCGTGTCCATCTTGCGCTACGCCATCGAGGGAGGAGGCACACGGCTTATAAATTCTTTATTGCCGGCACCGAGGCACCCACCGTTCCTCGAAGCGCCGACAGCGTAGGAACAAAAAAAATATAAGGATCTATCCGCCAATGTAGAAGCGGAAGGATGTGGAAGGAAAGAAAAAGAAGGACATGCTTCCTAATGCAAATACAAAAGAGAAAAAGAGAATATAAAAATGGTTGTGTTATTTGAAAATAGTTTGAGATTTCTGATGCAAAATTGACTTCTATATTGGAGGAGCCAGATTTTAGAACCTATTGGATGAACCCAACTAATATGCTTCTAGTTTTTCTTAGCCATCTGAAAGACTCGTTGATTTACAAACTGTTTTTTATACTATTGGGGATGCTCGTAGAAATGTTTGTTTTTTTTTTTTTGCTCGTATCTTCCTAGGATTTTCTCGGGATTTACCGGCTTTTATGCATTAAGTGGTAGCGACGTTCCTGTCGTGCGAGGGCGCTGTGGTGACTAAGAATTGGATGGCATGTGCCACAATCTCATCCGTCGAATTCGACTCATGATCCGATCCAATGATTGTTGGAGAGGGACCGACCTCAGGTTACGGTTGTTTCCCTGTCCAACGCCGCGCGCAACTCACGCACACCGAACGGGCCTCCCAAACGGTGTGGAACATCCCGAAACGCCGCGACGGTGCCGCTAGACTCTCCTGTCACGCGAATCTGGCGAAACCGGACGCAATTCCCCGCCTCTGCACAGTTGCCGCGCGACACTCGCTTCCCTTGCCCTCCCGCCACAGCCGTCAGGGACAAGTACTACAACCTGCTCTGGCCGGCCCAGGCATGGAGATCGCTCGTGACCAAAACATCATTGGTCGTTCGATCGAGTCCCACAGAGCGCCTCCTATGGCCGCGGCGCTGAACAGAGAAGCGACGAGGAGGAGGAAGAACCAGTTCTCCTCCCGGCCATCGCCGGCAAGGGCCGACCTTGACGCCTACTCCGTCTCCGCTATACTGAACCGCCTCGCCCTCGACATGGACCCGTCAATCCCCATGCCACGCATAGCGCAGGGACCGAGCTTCAAATCGCGCGCTGGGCCTCGACGTCCAGTGCCCCAGCGGTCGCCGGCTGCCCGCCCCGGTGCTCAGCCCCGCCTGTTCGACCGCTGCCTGCTGAACTCCTAAGCGAGAAGGGCACCGATGTGGTCTTCAATTGGCGGCCGGAGGTTCGCAGCGCAGCACACCGGTCCGTACTCGAAGCCGTATTTCCTTCTTCATTCTTTCTGTATGTTGCTGTTACGGTTACGGCCAAAAGAAAAGATAAACAGTAGATGCTAATTGAACTTTTTATATATTTGTACTAATCCATGGTGCTGGGCGAATCAGCCTCTACAGTCCTATCGTCATGACCTGCAGCCAGAGCATCCACCAGCAAGTCACCCATCAAACCAATCCATCCATTGGCCGATCTGCAGGCTCTCTAAGATACATTTTTTAAAAACAATCCTATGTACAAAATCGATTATCAAATTGACAAATTACACAGAACATATTGATCTCAGCTTTTTGTGATGTCATGTTTGGGGATTAAATCTGCACCTTTCCTTTTTTTTCTATGGAAATACAGCAGCCAGCAGGCTACTAAAGGATGCCTTATAAGAATGTAATTCTGAACTTGAAATTCTATTGGTTTATTCTTAAATTTAATGGTCAAGCTCTCTTTACAAGGATCAAATCGGCTAGCAGCATTGGAAAAGTGTGTGAACCAGTACTGGTTGGGGTGAATGAATTATTTCAGATTCCATTTGTCACCGTATTTGAATTGATAATATGGCATTTTTGCTTAAGAAATAACTGTAATATGCATATTTTTCTACAAATGAAGATCTGATTTTTTTTTTTTTTTTGCACAAGTGAATGAGTTTTTTAGTGATATATATTCTACCCGAACAAGTGTCAAGACAATTCCAGTTGAAGGCCATGAGAAGAAACTAAATATCACTACCAAGATGGTGTGTATTTGTGCAACTTTTTCCTCATCCGGCATTTTTCTTTGTTCATGGTTATCCTCTCTTACTAAGATTAAATTAGAATTATTCTTGTAGATAATCTTGAAGCTAATAGGTCTAAACATAACATATTTTGCCCTATATTTGAGAAATAATTGGACTAGAAATTGCCATTGAACATAGGTATGTAAAAGGTAAGCTGATGCCATCTTATATGCATTTTAGAGAAGCCTGCCAGTAGTAATAAATGAATGAACACAATGTTATGGATATCAGATTGTCAAACCAGATTTGTGCAAACTGATTCAAAAGAGTATTGTACAGATCAAGGTCACCGCTTTACTTTTTACTTTGCAGTTTCATGCACATTGTTGCAATTTGTGAATATTTTTAGTGGAACATTACTTTTCCGTGACCGATAACCGAGAGTTGGAAGGAAGAAGCTGTAAAGAAGATGTACGAACTGGTGGAGTTTAGTAGAAAGTGCTTTATGCTTATTTCCAGCTATGCTACTCTTTTGCTTCATTACTAATTTTCTTTTCAGCTTAGAGATTGGATATAATGATGCTTAGTGTTAAATGTGAATGCATTCTAATGGTACAATGCTGAGATTGTTGATTCTTTTAACTTAACCTATTGGACAAAAAAAGTAGTCCACCGGCCGTATAGGAGAAACTAGACGGCATTTCATTGTATACTAATACTAATATGGATTTGTAGTTGTTATGCTTGGCTGTGGCAGGGAAACCGAACAGTTCTGCAAGGCGGTAATGTATGTATGCATGTATGTTGCAGTCGATTTTTCGCTGTGAAGAGCAATGGGTCGACACCAAAAGAGCACTAGGTGACACTTCTCTGAATCAAATCTATAATTTTGTTTGCTTACTAAAAAGAACCAAGAAGATATCAACTCATACAATACCTTGTATCCTGCTGCGTAGTTGAAAAGGGTCATTTTATTTTTATACAATATATATGAATTGTCTCACAGAAAGTTTCATTAATATTCATCCATTGTGTACGAATATTTCCCATAACACGTGCGTGCCGCACGTGCTTTTCCACTAGTCTTTTTAATAAAGAACGGTGATTACAAATTAATAGCGTAAACATGCGTGTTCTCTCCCTCTTGGGGAAAATTCGTGGGCTACAGAAATCTAAGGATTGTCTATTTTCCAAGAGACATTGTTTCGTGAGGAATCTGAAATCATCAGAGAAGAAACAAATGCTTCGTTTGTTCTGTCCCTATGAAAATTTGTACCTAAATAAATTATGCACAAGTAACTCAATTTATCCATGTACATACATTGTATGGACTGCGAGAATCAAGTACAAACAATAGATAAGAGAATCCAGGTACAAACTGGTAGGACTTGCAGGAATAAATATCCACCTCATAAAAGCTTTTGTTCCTCTTGATATTGTGGTGGAATTCTGACACTTCAAAGAGGCCCTTAGCGTGGCACCCCAAGAGACGATTCAAAATCATGCTCCAAGCTATTGAATCTTTGGGTGTATTGAGACTCTGAATTAGAACTTTCACCCAAGCTAATAGATAACGTCTCATATCTAGATTCAGCTCTTATACAAAGCAATGGTTGATGGACTCGTAATTTTAAATTGGCAAAACTTGTTTCCGGGTCAATACATCAGGAAAATGGCCGGTTTTTAGATTCCATGGACAACTGGTAACCCACTGTCCAGCAGTAGGGGTGGAAATGAACGAAATTAGAAAAAAAAAAAGGCATATCGCTTACATAGCATATCTATTTGACGTCGAAAATCTTTGTAATTCTCTATAGAATTTTAGTCAAACTTGAGATGCTTTGACTCTCCAAGATTCTTAAAATTAATTATAATTTATAATAGAGTGAGTACAAACATTTACTTATTTTACCCAACAGATCATCTATCGAAACTCTGTTTTCCACATTGTAAAAGCACTAAACATCCATTGAGAAAACAGTAAATAAATAATCATAAAAACATATCCAGCGATAAATTTGATTTTGACTCACTAAGGGCTTATTGACAAATTAGTAATCCCCTAATTTCTGTTTGGAAAACCAAACAGACAATCCTCTTGATGCTATTCTTGTTTCATTCGCGGTGCAGACAAACAACATATAAAGTGTTCATTCTTCATAAGCAATGATTAATCGATCACTGGTGGGTGCTGGATAGCACTCGGCTTCGTTGAGACCATCTTGATGTAATCCTTCTTGACCTTCTTTAGTGTCACCACCACATCCTTCATTGTCATTCTTTGGTCTGGCGAGTCAGCCGAACAGAGCAAACCCAGCTCCATCACTGCCACAAGAATGCCATTCATGCTGCTGGTAGCAAATGCATCATCAAGTAGAATATGATCATTCACGACCTGGACAAGCCCTTCAGGAAATGCCTGGTGGACCCAGTGCCTGAGGCTCAGTTCACCCACAAACATAGCATCTGTGGGTCTCTTCCCAGTAAAGACTTCAAGGAGCATGATCCCATAGCTAAAACACATCGCTCTTCCGTGAAGCTTTTTCCAACAGAGCCATACTCTGTTCAAGAAATTCATACATAGAAACAAATAAAAAGATCGAACAATAGCATTACTTATATGCCACATGATTCCTAGTGAGACAACTTAATGATGCATGGTTGCTATTGATTGATCCAAGTTAGGAATGACATGGTCCTCCACAAAAACAGAAATCTTTAACACCTTGCAGGTGGTCTCTTCATGTGCTTTAATTGGTTGTATTTTTGGTTCTTACTTCAATGCAAGGAATCGTGTCCTAGCTATTGGAGCAAGTGGTATGTTAGAGAAAGCTATCATAGGGGTGTTTGCCCCACATGGTTGGATGTTTGGGATTTTTTGTTTGGTAAGGCTCCTCTGTTTTTTCATTGAAAAACGGCTCTAAAAACTCCTGCTAACCCATTTGATAGGGCTCCTCCACATGAGTTGGAGCTAGAGAAGAGAGGAGCCTTAACAATAGGATGTTTGGAAGCTGAAATCTTATGTTTATCTTGCTTGCCAATGTTATTGTTGCTATTAATTGGACATTTAGTCAATTTAATTATTAATATAAAAATTTTCTAATTAATTATTTGTTTTCCCCTGTGATGCAGCAGCAAGAATGAAATTCCATCATGTAAAAGGAGTAGAATACCTGGTGCCATGTACCCAATTGTCCCAGGCATGCTTGCGGAGATCATGGAATTTTCATCACCAAGAAAAATCCTTGCAATGCCAAAATCGGCTACATGTGCAGTCATGTCCTCATCAAATAGCACGTTGCTAGGCTTCAAGTCGCAGTGCAGGACCACCTCACAATGCTCATGGTGTAGATATTCCATGGCCATCGACACATCTAGCATGATATCCAGCCTCTCTATGAATCCCAGTTGCATTCCTCTGTTGGAGTGTAAGAGCTCCTCTAAGCTCCCATTGGGCATGTATTCAAGCACCAGTGCTCTGAAGTCTAGATTGGAGCAGGTGTTCAATATCTTTATCAGGTTGCGATGTCGAGCCATTCGAGCACACAACACTCTGCATCAAAACTTGCAATAGCTTGTTCCATATGCATGTGTATAACTTTTTATGGCAACCACCAAACCATTTCTCAGCTGGCCCTTAAAAACTTTCCCAAAGCTTCCAGAACCCAACATGTTAGCATCACTAAAATTTTCCGTGGAATGAGCGAGCTCATGGTAGGAGATTAATTGATGATTTACTATGTCAACCATAGGAGCAGGGTTCCCGTCATGCTTCTTAACTTTCTTAAACAGCATTACACATAGACAGGAAGCTACAGCTCCAACAGATATGATGATTGTGGGGAGTAAATATTTCAGAATGTGAGCATAGCCCCCGATGAGTAAATGATTTGCTTGGGCATGGAGAAAAACCCTAAGCGTAAAAGCGCCACATAGCCCTGGGTTCCCCTCCAAGGATCGCCGCGTGATATTTGAGAAGACACCACCTTCTGGTATCTAGCCTTGAAGCACATTGAAGGACAAGTTCAAACTAGTGAGTATGGTAAAATTAGCCAGGTACTTTGGGATGGCTCCAGAAATATTGTTATGGGACAGGTCCAAAGTTTGCAAGCTGGTGAGCTTCTCAAAAGAAGGTGGGATCGGGTCATGGAACGAATTGAGTGATAGGTTCAGGTAGCTCATCATCTGAAGCTGTCCGAGTGAATTCGGCAGGCTACCAACTAAGTGGTTGTCAGACAAATCCATCATGTTCATTTGCTTCAAACTTATATCAACCGGTAATGCACCACTTAACAAGTTTTGAGACAGATCTATTCCAAGGAGCCTATCAAGACGAAACAAGCTCGGTGGTATGGTAGATGTGAACTGGTTATCACATAATATTAGGATCTCTAGCTTGGTGAGATTACCGATGCCGCTAGGAATGGAGCCAGAAAATTGGTTGCTGTCAAGGTATATGATTTCAACATTCTTCAGGATTGCAGTATTCGAGGGAATGGTGCCAGACAGCCTATTTCCACTGAGATCAAGCCACTGGATACTCTCCATCATCATGATTGGTTCTGGAATTGGGTTCTGAAGCTGGTTTCTTGCGAGATCTAGAATCTCAAGGCCAGTAAAGTTAGAAACCGTAGCCGGAAGACCACCAGCAATCATGTTGTCGGATGCATCGAAAACTTGCAGATAGCTTGAAAGGTTCCCAACATGGTCGGAACGAGGGTCCCGGTGAAACGATTGTTGTGGAATTGAAGTGCTGAAAGCATCCTACAGTTTGAAAGAACAGACAGGAATTTGAGATCCCCTTGCAGGTGATTTTCTGCGAATAAAAGTTCCGTCAGCGAGTTCATTTCACCAATTGTCATAGGCAATGGTCCATCCAACATGTTTTGTTCCAGGTCCAGGTACGCCATGTTTGACAGGTTACCGAGAGAAGCAGGAACAGATCTGGTCAGTAGGTTGCTGTAAAGACCCAACACCGAAAGCTGGCGTAGCTGCCCAGGCTCTGGTGGAATGGGTCCTGTAAGGTTACATGAGTGGAGGTCTAGCACAAGTAGCTTGGTGAGGTTGCTGAGTGCAGCTGGGATTGGAGCTGCGTCGAAGTGATTCTCATACAGGTTGATGACTTGGACTGCTGTTAGCTCGCCGAGCCAAGCAGGGACGACGCCCTGAAACGAATTCACGGACAGGAAGAGGCTTTGGAGGTTCTGGCAAGCTGCAAACCCGGATGGAATTAGGCCGCTGAATCGATTCTTATGGACTGAAAAGAACTCCACAGCAGGGAGGCTGAAACTGGAGTTGCCCGGTCCCGATATGGCCCCGGACAATCCATTGATGGCCAGGCTTAGAACACGCAAGGAAGACATGTTGAAGACGCCCGGTGGCACCGGCCCGGAGGGATTGTTCACCTGCAAGCTGAGGTAGTGCAGCAGTGGCAACGAGCCGATGCAATGTGGTATCGGCCCCGAAAGGCTGTTGTTGCCCATGGAGAGGTGAGTTAGCAGGGGAGTGTTGTTGAACAAGTCGTTTGGTATGGAGCCGGTGAGGTAGTTTCTCTGGATGTTCATGGCGCGGAGCTCACGGAGGCGGCGGAGCTCCGGTGGGATTGGGCCAGAGAGGTGGTTGAACTGGAGGTGAACTTGCTGGAGCATGGTGAGGTTGCTGATGGCGGCCGGGATGCCACCGGACAGGGCATTGTGGCCGAGATCGAGGAGCTTGAGGCGACGCGGCCTACCGATCTCGCCTGGGATTACACCGGCGAGGCTGGCGTTGGTGAGGTTGAGCACGGAGAGGAAAGAGAGGTTACCAAGGTGAGGGCTCAGCGCTCCATGGAGAGGGACGTCTGCCAGCTCGATGGCAGCCACGCGCTGCCGCCGCCGGCGACCACCGCAGGATACGCCGACCCATTGGCAGAACGACGTGGTGGTGGTCCAGTTGCCGCTGAGGACGCCGACGGGGTCGGAGAGCTGCGCCTTGAAAGCCAGCAGCGCAGCGAGGTCAGTGCTGCTGCCGTTTCGCTTGCTTGGGCTGCCTGAACGTGAAGAAATTGCAGCCGTGGTTGTGGAGGTGGAGATGATGATCAGCAACAATATGGATATGCAAACTGGTAAACTAAGTGATGCCATGTTTGGGGTGTAGTGTAGTGTAGGGCATTGGCAGCAACAGTTTGCAAGCAATCGAAGTCTTTAAAAAGTATAAAACATACTACATCCGAGGCCTTGACCACTGGTCAACCTAAGTTGTCGCAAGCACGGAAAACACGGAGTTTGGACAAAATGGCAAGTGTTAAGCACGCTTTCGAAAAAAAATAGTGGAATGACACTACGGAGATATATTGGAGAATAAAGTTCTCACGCGCATCATTTCAGAAGGAAATGAAGTCCTCACATCTCACTAAAACCCTATTCGATCAACAGTACGTTGTACCATCGTGCACTAGATGCTTAGTATGTGGAAAACAAAGTTGGCATTTAGGAAGTGGTGGATATGATTGAAATTTGAAAGTTTTATTAGTACTTACCGAAAAGGGGTTTTCACCGACCTCGCTGCGCTGAGATGTAAGTACTGATAGTCTAGGGCCTTACGATAGTCTAGGGCGCCTTAGAGCAAGTATTATAATACAGCCAAATGAAAGTAAATTTTGTAAGGTTCCTTACGACCTTCTCCCCACCACCCATACAATAGTTATTTCTTTTCCAATTAATCTGGGGGCGGCGCTGTCTATCTCACATAGTTTCTTGGTTCTTGTGTCGGAATTTTGTAAGCTTAGAGCCGCTTCTCCTCTCTCTCCTCTCTTCTCTCCTCCACGTTATCATTTAGCGACTACTTTACCCACCATAATACTTGCTTCTTATAGCTGAAATGGAGTATGTAGAAATGTGGTATGTAGAATTTTTTTTTTGGAAAATGGGACAGCTGAACAAGATGTGCATACCTAGGACGCCTCAAAGTGGGTTGACTGAAAACCCCTTTTCGATAAGTACTAATAAAACTTTTGAATTTCAATCATATCCACCACTTCCCAAAATGCCAACTTTAATTTCCACGTACTAGCATCTAGTGGATGATGGGTACAAACTGTTGATCGAATAGGGCAGTGAGGTGTGAGGATTTCATTTCCATCTGAAATGACGTGAGAACATTTTTCTCCAATATCTCCTAGTGCCATTCCACTATCAAACATGGAACTTGCCATTTGTTCGTCCGAACTGCGTGTTTTCCGCACTTGAGACAACTTAGGTTGACCAGTGGTCAAGGCCTTGGATGTTATTATGTTTTATAAAAACTCTGATTGCTTGCAAACTCTTGCTGCCAATGCACTACACTACACCCCAAACATGGCATCACTTAGTTTTCCAGTTGGCAAATCCTTTACCCTTATAATTGTATACCACTTTTTTCACCAGAATGAGCCACGTCATCGTTATTTCTCAGCCATACGATTCCTGATCAACGGCCTGCTAACTACCCTCTCCTCCCCTCACGAACCTTCTACACGCCTCATGAAACCGCACTTTTTCCCAACGCCGCCTCCGCTCGCGCGCACCGCCTCCACTGCCGTACATGGAGCACGACGGACCCCTCCGCACGTCCCCGCCCGGCCGTCCATCTCCTACTAGCGTATGGCAACGGGAGGGGTCATCCCAGGTGGCCAGCCATCAGCCACGACGAAGGATGCGCGGCGGCGTTGAGTCCGTACAAGGCTTCACCAGCAGCACGCGTGCTTGCCCCTGCCGCCTCTCCTCTACGCGCGGCTCCTCCCCGTCGCCCTCCTCCTACCCATCGCCCTCCACGCCGCCCGTCGCCCTCACATCGCCTCTCCTCTCCCCGCCGTACGCGCCCTCTAGGCTGCGGCTCATCTCCGTGTCCCCAGCGGCAAAGAACAGCTGAGCAACGTCCTGACTTTCTCCCCTTTTTTAAATCTCTTTTCCACCTCAAAACCCGACAGCAATGCTCCTCCAATTTTCCTTTTTCATTTGCCTATTAATAGCGTGCCCTTGCATGCTATTTTTCCTTTAAGGCCAGCCGCCACCAGCAGCTCGACGAGCTGGCCCGAGAGCGCCATGGCGTATCATCACTCTGATCCAACCCACATCAGGTGAGTACTCACATGTACAGATTCGTATGCAGACAATGTGTTTGTTCAAATGTTTCAACTGCCTGCCCACTGTTAATCATGGTATTGTACAGCTTTTGTCAACTGTAAATTGTTTGAATCGAACACCAACCTTCTCACAAAAACAGCAACTTGACGCGCGAATTCATACTTGAGATCGATCCCCAAGCTTCCCGGGTCCCTTCACATACTGATCTTCTTTATATTTTTAAATGCAGTTGTCTTCCCATTTCCTCACGAGGTTGGTACAGTAGACTTCCTCCAATACAAGTTCCTGTTCGTTAATCATGTTATACATATTCTTCCAAGTGCTCAACTTCTACTACCTGAACCTTAATCCTCTACATTTACTAATTAGGTCGACCAATTGGCAACAGTCAAATTTAAATAGACATTTAAGATGATATTTTATTTGCTTGGGCAATATCACTTACCACTTGGGCAATAACAGCCTGCTACTCCCTTACCACTTGGGCAATAACAGCCTGCTACTCAATCTTACTGATATTGATAATATTTCTACTGCTCCATGCCTATACGCCTATCAAATATTTTCTTTCTGAATTACTGAAATCAGCTCATCTAGGTACAAAGACCAAACTCATGATATTGTCTGTTCTGCAGATTTGATATTCAGATCGAAGCAATCACCAAATTCACATTTGGGTTTCCTAATCTGTCCACACTGTCATGGAGAATATAATCGCTTTGTTCAAGACTTCCTGGTCCGTACTACGTACTAGAAAATGTTCAGGTTGCAATCACCATGGATCTGCCACTGAGAATTAGCCAAAAAAAATCCTTTCCAAACAAATTTCAAACTCCTGATAGTGAATATGACCTTTTCAATATTAACAATATTGTTGCTTCCTAGCCCGCGCATTTGCGCGGGGGTTCATGCTAGTCTATATTATTGTTGCTGATCATCATCTCCACCTCCACAACCATCGCAGCAGCTTCTTCACGTTGTCCAGGCCAATTTCAGCTATAATTCAGTAAAACTAGCTATAGGCCAATTTCAGCTATAATTCAATATACCGTGTTTTTTTTTGAGAAAACAATATACGTGTTTTGAAAATATAAAAACTTATTTTGTGAGCCTTTTTAAACAAGACCGGGTTCACCATTATCTTTAATGCCTACTGAGAGTCGTCATGAACTCTGCCGAATACACATTTCTTTTTTTGTCGGAGCCCAATACCCGATCGTTTGTGGACCAATTGTGTTCACATGTCCTTCGGCCCATGGAGATTGAGATTTCCTTGTTTGTCCACGTTTCGCATCGGCGTCGCTGAAATTATTCTTCCGGCACGGCAGCAACCACCGGGCCACCTGTCTGAGTCTGAGACTCTCAGGGCCGAGCGCCACGAGGGCATTGCCGGTCAGCTGCTCTATTAAAATAACTTGTTTCTTGAACAATATGAAATCCTGACTAATCTAATGTTGAGCTATATCTAATAAAGTAAAATTGAGCAACTTAAAAGCTAGTGCAAGGGACCACCTACCGTACCGATGAGCAACTACTCCCTCCGTCCATAAATACCTTCTCAAGAAACAATTTAAATTAAATATATTTAAAAATATTAATTATAGTATATGATTAGTATCATTAGAAAGATATTTAAAACTAATTTTCTAACAAAATTATTTAAAGATACAAATGTTGCGTATAGAGTCAAATTTACACAGCACACACAAAAACAACCATTAAAAGGAGACAGAGGGAGTATATAATAAAGAAAAATGACAAACTAAAAAGCAAAGTTAGCTTAAGCTCACAAGAAGCTTATGAAAATTCCCTTGCTACAATGGAAACTCTAGAGGCTGGACATCCTACACTGTGATTTGAAGCCCTAGCAAAGAACATGACGGCTCATGTTGCAGACTTTGGCATCGCGAAGTTTTGCAGACTTTGGCATCGCGAAGTTGCTGCTAGGTGATTACAATTTCATTCTCCGCAAGACTGCAAGCATGCCTGGAACAATTGGGTACATGGCACCAGGTAGGTACTAGCTATTACTCCTTCCGTTCCAAATTATAAATTCGCTTTGACTTTTTTTTTGTTTATCCATTTTATTATGTATCTAGATATATTAAAACATTATCTAAAAAAAATATAGATATATTAAAAGTGCATAAAACCATCGTGGCAATAACTTACTCTTTTTAAGTTCTAAGAGTAAGTCCAAGAGATGTATTATTTTTGTTATGTATGCTATTTTTAGGATTTCTCATGCAAAAAATTAAGCTCCTAGCTTGTTTTTTTGCAAATGTGTTATTCTTGAAATCTTGCATGTTAACTATAGCTTTGCATATGCCCCTAGCCATCTAGTCTCGTCATACTAGAAATGTTCATGGAGTTTTTATGTTTTTTTTTTTAACAAAGTTTTTCTATTTTAAAGGTTGGCTAAATTATAGGTTTAGCTAACTATTTTTACCGGACTCTCTTAGAGTTGCTCTAACCAGATTATTCCATGTAAATAGTTTATCCTTCAAAAGTGCTTGGCAGAAGAAATAGTAAAATAGGTGTAGTGCTGAACACTTTAGTAGGTGTTATGTAGTTCTTTTCGTTAGTGCTATATTAATAGGTGGTTACCACTGAACACTTTAGTAGGTGTTATGTATTTACATAAGAATACTGAAACACTTTAACACTTTAGTAGGTGTTATGGCTCGTATTGACGTATTGATCCAGGAGGCCAATGTGCGTATGATACATATATTTGATATTTTCTACATATTTTAGGTATGGAGGGCAGCTGCCGAACCTTCCCAGAAAGCAGCTCCGCCCCTGCGCCTCACCAAAGTTTTGCTTTCCATGTGCTTCTTGCCGAAAAGTGCTTGCCAACCTCCATCCTGGTTAATAAATTTGTAAAGCTATTTGTTAACCAAGTATTAATATGAAAAGATCTCTAACCCTTAACTGCCTTGATCCTTCTGTAGGCATAAAGGTCACCCATTTGGTAAAAAAGGGAGTTGCGAAAAGTGTGTGAATTTTGGCTTCCTTACAAAGGACGGTTTTTGCATATATTTTGTGTTAAAATTGCAGCTTCAATTCATTGCAATTTCTATAGGCATAATCTGTAATTTTCTTCGGATCCAGAAATAAAAAAATCTGATAGACACCTAACTCTTAACTGCCTTGATCCTTCTGTAGGCATAAAGGTCACCCACTCGGTAAAAAAAAGGGAGTTGCTAAAATTCAGGTGTCTGAATTTTGGCTTCCTTTCAAAGGACGGGTTCTGCATATATTGTGTTAAAATTGCAGCTTCAATTCATTGCAATTTCTATAGGCATAATCTGTAATTTTCTACGGATCCAGAAATAAAAAAAAAAAAAAACTGATAGACAAAACTACAAACCTAACAAAATGGAATATCTATATGTTGACACAAAGACAACTAACAATACAAAAAAAAAAATTCTATAGTTAGACAAGGAAAAGTATATATTAATAACACAAAGATTTATAAACAAATTCCGTAAAGAAACAAATTATAAACAAATCACAAGAGAACAAAAGCAAGGTGTGGCTGTGCCACGACACACGCCAGCCCATCGCCTGAAGTAACTCAAATTTCAGGCACATGACGTTTAGGAAAAAGAGCAAAAAAACATATTTGTCCGTTCACGATTATCTACTTGCCAAAAAAGCTAGACCTATAAACCCTAACTTCTTAAGAATATCATTTTGTTACTTTCAAAGGGCGTCTTGTACATGATAATCTGCTTAAAACTAAGTTTGTTAAAACTAGACGCCCTCCATAAGATAAAATCTTAACTTTCCAAATACCCTTTTATTCATTCTTCAATAGTTTTCCAATTTTTATTGTTTAGTTTTCTGTGATTCATTGGCTCTCATCAAGTTACCCCACTAATTAATCATGTGGCATATAAGTAATGCCATTGTTTCATTTTGTGTCAATATATATTGTTCTTATTTCCCTTGACTAGCATATATACAAGATATTTCCTTGAGTGTCTTTATTAAAAAAAGAGAGCCTCTGGTACATGAAATGAAATAATAGTCAAGACATTGATAATTGCCCCTCCGCTATAAACATAGTTCATTTAGGCCTCGTTTTTAGTGGACCTCCTTCGTATATTTTAGCTGCATAGTGCATAGTAGTAAGAAATTGTTTGCATCTCTTTTTTTCTCAAAATGAGCTAAAAGCCTAAGCTATGTTTTTAGCTTTACCAGTTCTGACTCTTTCATAAATTGTAGCAATAAGCTAAGTTAGAGCCGAACAAATCTATTCGAATTCAAAAAGAAAAATAACAGAGTTCATTGGATGTGTGATACATGCTGCAACAAACTTTTCCTTTAGTTCATATTGTGCCACATAAGAAAAACAAAGCATAGCTACAGATAACATAAAAGAAGTGGACATATATAACTATAAGGATATGCATAAAGGTCAGGAAACTCGTCACCTTTAGATACCTGTGGAGTGGATCTCATCATTGCTGCCATGCAGAACTTTTTTAATATAAACGCGTTCGCGTGCAGAAGGCCAGCGTACCAACCGAAGACGACGACCATGTGGCCATCCCATTCCCATTCCAATAAAGCAGGAAGACCATCGCTAATTCTTTCTGAAGTAAATATAACCTTCCTCATCTCCTGTGCAGTACTTCCACAATATCAGCTTCCATTCCTTTTTTTTTCTCAAGTTCCAGAAGAAATGAGGCTGCTCGATGCAGTGTTGTGTGTCGTGCTTGTGTTAACGGCAATTCCATCTGAGCAAGCTTCTGGTGTCGTCGTAACAAGCCAAGGCCAAGGTAGCAGCAACACTCCCGCCGTTTGCCCCAGAAGATGTGGCAGCCGCAGCTTCGACTACCCATTCGGCATCGGCATCGGCTCAAACTGTTCCAGGTCTTCTGACTTCACTCTCATCTGCGTCAACACCACACAACCCCCAAGGCTCTACCTTCACGATGGTATCACTGAGGTCGTTGATGATATTGATGTTAGTTCTCCAAACAACTGGTTACAGATCAAACTTTCCCAGGCCATACCCCTGATACATGGCGTCAGTAAGTACAACATGTCATGGAAAGCTCCTAGAAGAGCCTTCACCCTGCAGTATGCGGTGCTAAGCATCACAGGCTGTGACTTCGATATATACAGATTTCACCAAGATACAAAAGCGCCCGTGAAGTTCTCTACAGTTACCTGTCCTGATGCAGAGATCACGGAAGAGGTGGCCAGGCAGAACTGCAATGGAACCGGATGTTACTCCATGAGCTTGGGCCCTGTTGATGCCTTACAGCTAGACTTTATCCTCCACAGCAGAGATGCACTTGGCGCACACACAAACCGAAGCTCCTTATGGGAGAGCATCAAAATAACTTCAGACTATGCTTCAATTAGCTGGAGTATTGTGGATCAGCAGAGTTGTGCCAGCATCAAGGGGAGGAGCACAAGGCAAACTATGCCTGTGTAAGTAACAATAGTATGTGCTCTGATGGCTATGGGACACAGAATAATTTTGGATATATCTGCAGTTGCGATGGTGGTTATGTGGGGAATCCATATGTACACAATGGCTGCTCACGTGATACAGGTAATCCCTGCAATCAATAAATTTTTTTTTTTTTCTACTTCTCTGTTACAATATTTTCTCAATATGACCACAGTAGAGGGTTTAGGTCCACATTTCAATTAGATAGCCCATGGTAACAAGGAGATATAAATCTGAAATGCTAGTGCTAAAGACAAAAAAAAAATGATGTTTCAGATTAAATATAGACTAATTACAAAATTAATTTCATAAGCCGTGACTAATTCGTGAGATGAATGTTTGCTTCATGTTCATAGAAAGCATCACATTCGCTAATATTGGCTAATTAGGCTTAATAAGTTCGTCTCGTGAGTTAGTCATGACTTACGCAATTAGTTTCATGTGTAGTCCTCCTAATTGACATGTTAAGTCATGACTAATATAATTGCTGCTAATTGTTTGTCTCATCATTTAATGCCACTAGCACACAAACTGACATGTGGGACATGTGCATGCACACATATGTAAAATATTGCTAATAAAAATATTTCATAAAAGCTTATGTACGTCGCCTACCCCAACTAGCTTGGGACTAAAGGCTATGTTGTTGTTGTTGTAAAGCTTATGTACGTCCTCAGTCAGGTTGTGAGCGAGCTTTTCTTTATACTTTTGTATAAGCTGATAACCCCACAGTAGAATGTATCAAACATATTTGCTTTTTATAAAATCAGGGACAACCCATTATAATTTATAATGTACTTCTTCAGTCTTGCTGTCTACTTCACGATGTCTGTGAGCATCATATATATTAGTTTTATTACATCACCATGATTGCTCAAATGCCATTTCTTAGATGCTAAAGAACTTGAATATTCTCCAAATAAACATTAGTGACTCTTGAATTTCTTTTGTCAAACTTAGGATATAATCCAATTCAACAAAAGCACAACTGCTGGCGATCATGTGGTAACATCAATGTCGAGTTCCCTTTTTGGCTTGGAAGAAGGTTGTTTTGCAAGAAAGCTATTTCAGCTCAACTGCACAAATACAACATCTTCCAGTCTTCAGTTCGATGATGAATATCAGGTGACAAATAAACATATCAATGAGGGGTTTGTGGACTTTATGTACAGACCATCTTACCAACAGCAGATGTCTGTGTATGTATCTAAGGAACCTGGACTGTACATTATTGGTTCTAGGGAATCATCCCTCTGTGATGAACTGGGCTGTTGCCAATCTGACCTGCCAGGAGGCAATTCATAATAAGTCAGGATATGCATGTGTAAGCATCAATAGCACATGTTTGGGTGTCAACTCAATAGATGGTTACATTGGTTATCGATGCCAATGCCTGCAGGGATTTCAAGGGAATCCATACATACATAGTGGCTGCCAAGGTATGGCTCCTTCCTTTCCGCCTTTATTTTTTCTGGTTAGAAACTGATTGCATTCTTGAGAGTACAACACAAGCATGCACTGCACATTCATTTGATGCTTTTGAGATCCTAACCACATTGGCTCAACAAGGGATTTGGATTTTGGAGATCACTTGTAACTAAAACAGTAGTGAGTTATTTATTTGTCTATCAATTGTTGTAAGGTACCACTTTCTGCTCTGTTATTTCTAATATATATAATCAGTAGGGGGCGACCCCTCCAGTCAAACCCCAAAAAAGAACAACTAAAACCAGCCGGGAGTGATAGAGATAGTCCAGTTCCGTTTCAGTTGTGAGGCAACAGATCTATATGTTTTCGATCTAGGAAAATTTATGCTCTAAGTTGTAATTCAGATATTTCCTAGTTTTATATTGTTCAATTGGGAACTTTGGTTTATGCTGCATAAATCAAACAATTCTGAAATCCATACCTGAAAAATATATAACCTTCTGAAGAGATTATAATCAACACTCTCTACTGTCCAGAGAGCAGAATTCTCCTGTATTCTGATTTTTGACAGTGAACAATGTCTGCAAACTATAACAAGCTACACATAGATAGCACTAACCAGACTAAAGCCAATAGACTGGTGACCATAACTAAATATTTACAGGTGATTAATGCCTTTGCGCATTATGGTGTTCTCATCTTGTTGTGTAACTAGCTTTGAGTTAGGATTTGCCTCAGCATTTTAAAGACATAACACTGTGACAAACTGAAATTCACTCGATTACGGGTGAAAACAAAACTTCCAACAAATTGCATTCTTGAATAAAGCCGATCTTAGTGCTCCGACACATGGGATCTTCAATATCCTTCTTAATTTTCTGGTTTTTCCAGAATAAAACCCAACAGTTAGATTTTCCATATTGCAATATTGTTCTGGGAATCTACCTATATCTGCTCTAAAGTCTAAGCTCATTCTAACTTTCTTCTACTCTCCAATTAACATGGACATTTGCAGCTTTACCAAATAACGGAGCAAGTATGAAAAAGAAAAATCTTCTATTAGGTGAGCTTTGTACAATAGTAATTTGACAACTAACAAGGAGAATAAAGCAGAACCAGACTAAGGAACATAACTATTTCAGGTATTGCGATTGGGCTTAGCAGTGGCTTCGGGATTTTACTTCTCAGCTTAAGTGCATAGTGCTGCTTCGCAAATGGAAAAAGGACATCCAAAAGCAACAACGAAAAAAATATTTTCAAAAAAATAAAGGCCTTCTCTTGGAACAACTGATAGCATCCGATGAAAATGCAAGTGAAAAAACAAAGATTTTCACTTTGGAAGAGCTAGAAAAGGCAACAGACAATTTTGATCCTACACGAATCCTTGGCCACGGAGGGCATGGCATGGTGTATAAGGGTATCTTATCTGACCAACGCGTGGTGGCAATAAAAAGGTCTAAAGACATTGAGGAAAGTGAGATCAGTCAATTCATTAATGAGGTAGCAATTCTCTCCCAAATAAATCATCGAAATATAGTGAAGCTTTTTGGGTGTTGTCTTGAAACTGAGGTCCCATTGTTGGTCTATGACTTCATTTCAAATGGTTCATTATTCAAAATTCTACATTCTACTTCAAGTAGTGGTTTCTCTTTGTCGTGGGATGACTGCCTCGGAATCGCTGCGAGAAGCTGCAGGAGCTCTCTTTTATCTCCACTCAGCAGCTTTAGTATCAGTCTTCCATCGAGATGTGAAGTCCTCCAACATCTTGCTAGATTCAAACTATACTGCAAAAGTTTCAGACTTTGGTGCTTCTAGATTGGTTCCTATTGATCAAACTCATGTTGTTACAAATGTCCAAGGTACATTTGGGTACTTAGACCCCAGTATTACCATCTTGGGCAGCTAAATGAGAAGAGTGATGTATATAGTTTTCGGTGTTGTGCTTGTGGAACTACTTCGAGAAGGGAGCCTATCTTTACCAAAGTGAGACAGGGTCAAAGCAGAACTTGTCTAATTACTTTCTTTGGCAACTAAAGGCAAGGCCGATAAAAGATATAATGGCTACTCAGGTTTGTGAGGAAGCAACCGAGGAAGAGATTAACAGTGTTGCCTCTCTTGCGGAGATGTGTTTGAGACTCAACAGTGGAGAGAGACCTACTATGAAGCAAGTCGAGATGAATTTGCAGCTCTTGAGAACAAAAAGGTCAACCTCATGCCATGTCATCCAAGATAATGCTGAAGAGAAACAACCATTGTTTTGTACAAGAGCTGAATCTAAATATGAGACGTTTTCTATTAGCTTGACGCTGAGGGCTTGTTTGAAGTGCCAGAATTCCACCAGCACATCAAGAGGAAAAGAAGCTTTTTATGATGTGGATATTTATTTTCCTGCAAGTCCTACCAAAATACTGTGTTGTAATCAGGCATGCGCCTGAACATCTTAATGTGATCCAGCTTTCTATTCCCAGAAGATGATGGACTGTGTCCTTTACTCTCTTGTTTTCTACATTATTATCATACAGAAGTATGTTGTACTTATTGCCCTGTAAATTGGACTTACTCTTACTATTGTTTGTACCTGGATTCTCTCATATCTATTGTTTGTACTTGAATCTTTACAGCCCATACAATGGATGTACATGTTTCAATTTTTATATCATCCTTGATAAATTGAGTTATTTGTGTACAATGTATTTAGGTGCAAGAATTCACACACAGGATTTATTTCTTCTCTGATTTTCAGATTCCTCACGAAACAGTGTCTCTTGGAAAATTGACAATCCCTAGACTTCTGTAGCCCACGAAATGTTCCCCAAGAGGGAGACCACACATGTTTATGCTATTAGTTTGTAATCACCGTTCTTTATTAAAAAAAAATATGTATCCACTACCCATTTTTTTGTACACTACACATCATTATTATTATCCTATTTGAGGCAAAGAATCAGGGAGGATCGTACCTATACCCGAGCCATGCAGAGAAGGAAAGGCGCACGCTCAAGGGCCATGGCCACATCACACCATACAGATTAGCAGATCAGCAGCAACCTGTTCAGTCACCCCGCATGAATGAAGGGTTTAATCTGCAATTTCACCCACCAGAGAGCGATAAACCAACAAAATACTCTATTCATTCAAAGAAAAAGATGCACTCTCGAAGACGACCTACCGACCAAAATGGGGAGCAGCCCGGCAGGGGGCTAGCGGCCTGCACTGTGCCAGCGGCGGCCGTGGAGAGGCTGCGTTGTTCCGCATCCGCCGCGAGGCGACTCCGATAACGCGGCGGAGGAGCGGTGTGGAAGACTGGGAGGATTGAATACGAATGGGCCATGGCTGCCTGTGTTGGGCTGTTTCGGCCGGGCCGTGCAACAGAAACGGGTAGAACTTCGAAGTAAGCCATCAATTGCGAAAAAGTCCATTTTTCCTCCAATTCCAAAACTGAACAAAGTTTCAGCTATGAAGGTTTTGTCTTTTCCTTTGTTTATTGATTTGGCTGAATCTTTGAAAAGATCCAACTATAAAGGTTTTGTCTTTTTTCTTTTTATTTATTTGGCTGAATCTTTGAAAAGTTTCAGCTATGAAGGTTTTGTCTGTTTCTTTTATTTATTTATTTATTTGGCTGTTAACATAGAGCTCAAGTGGGGACTCTAGTAAGAACTTCTAGGATTAAATATTTTCTTAAATGATATGTATTTAGTTGAAATCTAAACTTGAGTTATATAAGATATTGCATCCTTTCATGGAGAATATATATGTTTTAAGTTTCATCTTTGATCTAGTAACTGCAATTCTTTTTTATCCATGTGTTAAGTTAAAAATCTAATGCTTATTATATATTTTATTAAAATAATATATTTATTTCATTAAAAGAATATTATAGGTCCTAAGCTACCATCTTTCTTATAATGGTATAAATAGTTATTTAAGCATGCACCATGGCACTCAAGATGTTGAATTGTTTATAAGAAAAATGTATGGGTATTAATATTGTTTATTAAACATGTAATGCTTATAAAAATAAATTACTAATATTCATATGATACAATTGAAGGACCGTGAAAGGCGATTGAATGGGGAACGACGGGGACGAAAGGGAGCCAATCAAAATTTCTTCTGAAATGGCCGTTCTCGAAGCAACCCTCCAAAACACAAAAATCTCACAAACATGGTGCCCCTCAAGCCAACTAGTGGTTAGAAGTCCTCTGTGACGACCAAAGAGCACAATGGCAGTGATGAGTTGTTCTGAGGTAGTGTTAAATATATATAATCTAATTACATGGATCAACTAGTGGAGTGATATATCTCAATTAATTTTTTCTTTGTTGTGCTCTAGCACCACTACACCGAGATTAATGATGGACTAGTGTGTACCCCCACGCTTCGCGCGGGTAGCCAGACAGATATTCAACAGGTTGTTCTGCAGCTGCGATTTGTGATTGGAAATAATATTATGTATATATAGTTGTGTGGTTCTCTTGCAGCAGTTTGACAAATTGAGTAATATTTGACAAAATATATCGAAAAGAGGATTGAAATGAGTCAGCCTAAAGGCACACATAAGCAGAGTTACATGGAACCATGTGTAACAAAATTACAATGGACTATATATGACTACAAAGATGTCTTAGTGGTATTGTGGGTAGGTGCCGATGATGGGATGATACTAATCCTGCATATACGATGAACAAAACAACGCAGGAATGTACTTGTTTCCACTCCAGGCAATTGGTTCCTGTATACAAATATGAAAGCAGTTTGGTAAAAGTAAAAGATATTGAGATATGTAGCATTGTAGGGAGAAGCAGCAGGTGGCAGAATTATTTTTTGGTGAGAGCAAACTGGTGTATATGAACACTATGTAGGTCTTGCTGTGAAGATAGTGCCTACAGCAGAATAGACTGTAATAGAAAATGTTTGTTACCAAGTGTTTCAGGAATCCATCCTATGTGCACTAAAAAGCTAATGGGACTAAAAAACAGAGGCATGTATTGATAAATAGTGTGCAAGAGAGATGGCCTCAATGTTAATGTGACCAACTTTGTTCATTGGCGTGATTGCATTTAACAGTAGGGCAACAATAGCAATATCATGAGATATGAACAGATGTAGCATGAAGTGAGGTGGCAGCATCAGAGCTAGGTGTGGCGTACAGTATGCACCCTTGGATGAAGTTCAAAGTTATGAAACATTAATCATGGAATTTTTCTGATAAATAAGGCAACAGACGCTATTGCAAAAATCAAAGACTAACTAATACAGTGGGAATAATAATTGACGGTACCTGCCGATTTGTGTTGCTGGGAGGTAGGCAGGCATCGCGGAAGCAGTGGCCGGGCCGGCTAACGTCGATCAGTCGTTGTGGGTCGTTGTGGGGGCGGCGAAAGGGCGTCTCTTACATTGGAACAATTGATATGTTACTTGAATCCATTACGCACTTGGCTGTCCATGTTATGCACGTGGACCTTAGTTTAGGTACTGACAATCATCAGGAAGCACAGAATGACAATTTCAATTATAGTAAAGCATGGAACAATTGATATGTTACTTGAATCCATTACGCACTTGGCTGTCCATGTTATGCACGTGGACCTTAGTTTAGGTACTGACAATCATCAGGAAGCACAGAATGACAATTTCAATTATAGTAAAGCAGCTGAACTGGATTTGCGAAATCTTAATCAAAAGGCTTTTACGAATCTTCAGGCAAGAGCTATTTTGGTTTTGTCAAACCTGAATCTGAACAGCCGGAAACTGTGTAGTGTACAATTGCTTACTTTGCTTTGCCATTTTATCGAACACGAAAGAGGTATTTCTTAGGAGTAAATTTGAAGAATAAAAAAAAACGATGGTACCTGTCGTGGCGGACGTCGTGTACGCTGCAACAAATGGGTACTGAGCGCGGGCACACGAGGCGGGGACGGTGGCGAGGAGCGTCGCAGGGTGGAGCGCCTGCGCGGGTTCTGAGGACGGCGATGGGATTAACGGTGCCGGCGGCGAGGAGCGGGAATGCTTTGGCATTTTATCGAACACGAAAGAGGCATGTCTTAGGAGAAAATTTGAAGAACAAAAAACGATGGTACCTGTCGTGGCGGACGTCGTGTACGCTGCAGCAAATGGGTACTGAGCGCGGGCACGCGAGGCGGGGACAGTGGCGAGGAGCATCGCAGGGTGGAGCGCCTGCGCGGGCTCTGAGGACGGCGATGGGATTAATGGTGCCGGCGGCGAGGAGCGGGTGCGTGAGAGCTGAGGATGGCTAGGGATGTTGCGCGGGCGCGGGAGGCGGGGACGGCGGCGAGGAGCGTTGCCGGGTGGAGCGCCTGCGCGGGATCTGAGGATGGCGACGGACGGGCGACGGGAGGTGGAAGCGGCGGCGTCGCTGGTCTGGGATGCGGGTGCGTGCGTGGCTTTTGGTTGTCTTCGAGATGGCTCCCGGGTTGTCTTCAAGAAGGCTCCCTGGGAATTTTGGATGGACCGTTGGATATGTAGTCGGGTGGGATCTAATGGTTGCTATTGAGTTCCTGTATTTTACTGTTAATGTACAGTATATTGGTCACCGGGATTAAAGGTTCTTTATAGATGATCTGACGCTAAAAGTGGATCCAGCAATAGACGATCGATCTGACGCTAAAAACTTATAGTGACAAACTTCTATAGACATTGTAAGTCATATCGCTAGCATCGTGCAGTTTTTTAGCGATAGCCAGTCTGTTGCCCTTAATATTTTCCTCCCTCATGAAATCAAAATTTCCCACAATGAAATTTGATTTCGTTCATGTCAGCGGTTGGCAAAACAACCCTAAGATCAAGGAATGGTAAAACATGGGTGCCTCCATCTTTTTTTTCTTAGCCTTTGAACCAAACTCTAGGGAACGCTCAATTCCCTGACGTCTCAACTACAATGATGAACTCAGTGACATACACTGAAATAGATTGCATCTATTGTTCCAAACAAGGCTGATATTAGCAAGGCAAGCCCTTCCATGCAATTTCGTAATATAGAGTCCATTGCTAATTTTTAGGGATAATTTTTCTGTTACCAAGCATTTTTCGATAAATTATCCAATAGTCCATGTAGTTATAGCAATATATTATTCAACAAGGCAATAGAATATGCAAAATAAATAAATAAATACAAAGAGAACATTTAGCACATATCGTACCCACATTCAAGCACATACCATACCCACATTCAAGCATAAGGTCCATCACATAATAGTACACACACATATAAAAAGAAGCGGCGACGGTTGCTGCATTTGAGATTTGGGCAAGGACTTTAGGGTTTGTCACGTCGGGTCGCTAAGCTAAAATTTGAGCGTGAGGTAGATGGAGGCAAGGCGCTTGAGCTATGCGTGGGGTCCATTTTTGTAGCCGTAGATAGGTCAATGTTATATCTGCTTTTTTCGTGACAGACAATTCAATATTAATTATCAATTCCTATAACAACAGATAATGAATCATTAAATGAGAAATTAGCGACAGATAGTCTCTGAGTTAACTTTAGCGACGGATAGTCTCTGAGTTAACTTTAGCGATAGATTGTTCGACGATAAATATAACTTTTAGCGTCAGATGTTTGATGGTGTAGTGCACATACATTCTCATCAAGTACTATCTTGTGGAGTTCAATTGCGCACCAATTATTTCATGTCACATGCATATACGAATAATTCTAAATTAAGTCAATCAAAACAACCATAATACATATGAATAATATGTTGAAAATCATGATAATATCGATTGGCCTCGTCAATATAATATTACATACAAGAGTTGCCCCTTGAGTCTGCAACTTTGCATAGCATGTTGCAGCGGATACGCGTGTGCTGTAGTGCTGTGTGCGCACATAGATCAGTTTCGTACTTGTGCTTTGCTGCAGCTCCAACTCTATGTGCGAATGTCCTTATTACTGACGCACTAATGACTCCATATCAATTTCCAGGACTTCAATTTCTAGATTCTCATGGGTTCCGATCACGAGCCTACATAATATATATAATAATCAGTCAAAGATGTTCCGGGTTAGCAGTCGAAGCGCCAAAAGAATAAACTGCTAAGAACTATATTCTATTCCCAACCCAGCCTGTATTTTACTCCTCTGAATGTAAGATGATGTTTCTAAGTCAAACTCCACTAACTTTGATCATGTTTATAGCAGGAATACAGCAAATCGAATAGTGTTATAAATAATTTAAGATTTTTTCATGATATAAAAAAAATTAAAACATGTTTTACTGTAGAAGAATGGAGGGAGTAATGCACATGGTCTTATTTGAACCTTAAATTATAATACTACCCAGTATAGGATCTTATACTTCTTCAAATTGTCAGCCTATGTCTTTCGTATCCTATACCGGATTCAGAGGTTGGTTTACTGGAGCTGTTGGACCACTGTCACATTCAGTCCACTTTGGAATTTATCCTATAGTGGCTCATGTGCATGTTAGTAATATATTGTGGGGTTTAGTCTCACCTTAGTTGTTTAGGGTGGTCTAGAGTCCATTCCCGGATTAATCCTTTTACATGAAGCGAGGACAAAAGCGTAAGTAGGATGATGGTAGATGTACTTCACTCAACATGCAGAGTGAAGAATCTGAGTCATTTAGACTCTAGGGCGTTACAAACTCGAAGTATATCAAAATAGATCATGGTGTTCAAACTTGCTATGACTTTTTCAACGTTCTCATTTCAATGCTGCATATTGCAAACCCACTGCCACATCAACCTAATAGACTTTAAAAAGTAATTTTGAAATGAGTTAAATGCATCAGTGGCCTCTAAACTTGTCAAGAGGTGCTACTTAATTAGGTCCAAACTTTGAAATTGCATTTCTAGGTCCCTAAACTTGCTAAGTGATGCACCATAGTGGTTGGTATGGTCTAAAAATGGACCCGTGGTGCACCAATTTACAAGTTCAAGGATGTGTGCGGTGCACCACTTGTAAGTTTAGGAACCCAGAAATGCGTTTTTAAAGTTTGTGGACCCAAGTTACACCCCATGACAAGTCTAGAGCCATTGATGCATTCAAGTGTGTGATGAAATGGATCAAGTACACACATACCCCTTCTGTTTTTAATTATAAGTCGTTTTTATTTTTTGGTACATCCACTTTGCTATGCATATAGATATAATAATGTGTCTAGATACATAGTAAAATGGATGAACCAAAAAAGTCAAAACGACTTATAATTTACAACGGAGTGAGTACTTATGCTTTGGAATCCTTCGCTATATATAGTAGTTCGTTAAAGACCATTTAATAATTCACTTCTGTATTTGATAAGTATTTACTAGGGTACCTCGGCATCTCTGAATAACCCACTTTTTCTATACATAACTATGGTTTTCGTAGATGCCGGAGGTTTCCGTCCAAGACTCAAAACATTGTTCTAGCAACAGCACCTGCTCCTACGCCATCGGATCCAGCAGTTTCTCAACCTCAAGCGTCCACGCCTACCCCCGAACTCTGGAACCATCCACGCCGCCTCCCCAGCCCCATCTCCGCAGCCATCGCCCGGCTCGCTCTGAGCCACGCCTGCCGCCTCCCTGTACCCTGCGTGCCCGAGCCATCGACGCCTCCCTCTCCACAAACCAGTAACCGCAGCAGTAGCCCGTCACCTTGCCGCCGCAGCAGCCGCCGCCTCCACAACGCCGTTGTGAGGCAACCGCTGCCTCCACAACGCCCGCGCGGACGGCCTGTTGCCGCACGGCTTAGTCCTCTCCCCTTGGTCGCAGCCATCCACCTCCTCCTACCTGCGCATGTCCCCCGCAACCACTGCAACCCTCTATTCCATCTACAGGACGCCCTACGGCCAGAATAGGGTTTTGATTTTTTTAATGTATCCATCAAACATCTTTATTTTTTCGAGAAATACATACATGACGTAAACAGTCTAATCTATTATTAATAAATAAAGCACACCTTTAAGCTCCATACTTTCAGTTCGGTCTCAGTATGTCGTGATCACACACACTACTACACACAGGCACTGTAGGGGTTGCTCGTAAGCCACTGTAGGGGCGGTTTTGCCAGCCGCCCCTAACTTACCGTTCCTTGGAACCATAGGGGCGGCTGGTGATGCAACCGCCCTACCTGTATGAGCCTCCCCTACAGTGAATTCTAGAAAATGTTTTCAAAATTCAAAAAAAAAAAATACACATACATTTTGCTAGAATTTGTGTGCTACGCGACCACCGGGTTTTGAACCCACAACCTCCTTCTCACGCATACGCCTCCCCTCCACTATGCTACTCACTTGATGTGTCCATATCCCATTCAGCGTCCACACATATTATAGAAATTGAAGTGAAAGTTGACTATTTGAGGCACTAAATGGATTCAAATCAAAAAGTGGTCAACTACAAAGTTTCATAACTTTTCAAGATCTACACTTTTCATTTAGGGCTGTCCGAGGTCGTTTATGAAATTTGAAATTCAAATTTGAGACATTTGAACGGAGTTTTTGCATGACAAGATGGTTTCAAAATAAAAATTGGTCAACTACAAAGTTTCATAACTTTTTGAGATCTATAATTTTCATTCAGGGTGTTTCTCCGTCGAGGTCATTTCAAAAATTCAAATTTTGAAATTTAAACATTCAAAACCACATTTTGCGACATCAAATTAAGTCAAATGAACGCAAATGAGCAATGTTAGTTTAGTAGTATAATTTAGACATTGAACGCAAATGAGCAATGTTAGTGGTATAAGTAAATATATGTAGTTAGGTAGTGAATAATATACCTCCTTGAGCCGACGAATCCAACGTATCTGATCCAGTTGGAACACGTGCAGCTAACAGTTTTCTCAAGCCTGAAACATGCGAAGTATCACAGTTAGCGGTATATCCTTCAATAACATTTCCACCTATAAATGTATGGTACTCCATCCGTCCCATTGAAAATGTTGTTTTTTGAGCTGGTTGGGAATGGTGGCCCCCAGCCTAGGTATAGTTATACGATACGCCAGAACAGAAGCCGCCGTGCCGACTTGAAACTGAGATCGCGCGAGCCGCCGCCTGCCTTGCGACACTGCGCGGCGAGACGCGACCTTCCCCGTTTCCCGTTCCAGCGCTTCCCGTTCCTTTGATTTCGAGTTCGAGAGGATCAGTTCGCCAGATCGGCAGATCATCGATCGTCGTCCAGGGAGCCTGCCTGACTCCTGCCTAGCGGCGTTCTTCGAGAGGACTTCAAGAGATGGTTGTCCAGTCCAGATTGACAGATCGTCGTCGAGGTATATGAATTTATGATTCTCAGATTTATTTATTAATTAATTTTCACCTGATCTCTACTTTATGAAATTGTAGTTACTAATTGTTTACCTTATTTTTTAACAGTACCATGTCATTAAAAAGTATCAGTGTGGCAACAACAAAAGAAAACAGAAAAAGCAAAGAGATGATTTGGCTGAATCAATGAGGGGATCTCTTGATAAATTTCTTAAGAGCAATACAAGCACTTCAAGAGATTCAGATGCATTGGCAGCTTTGAATTTATTTTTGGCATGGTTATTTGGCATGGCATTCTATTTATTGTCAACAGAGTGAGCAAAAGATTGCAATCATCATCTATATGCATTGATTCTGCCATGCGACAGATAAAAGGCATAATGGATTACTTTGAGACCTACAGGAATGATGGGTTTGCTTCTAGTATGATAATTGCTAAAGAAATTGCATCTGAAATGGATGTTGA
Organism: Hyparrhenia diplandra; assembly: GCA_015847255.1. Classification (NCBI taxonomy): domain Eukaryota; kingdom Viridiplantae; phylum Streptophyta; class Magnoliopsida; order Poales; family Poaceae; genus Hyparrhenia; species Hyparrhenia diplandra. Next base: position 1,240,141 of record JADLZK010010174.1, read on the forward strand.
GTCATCATTTCCTGTAAAGCGTTGTGCTCTTAAAAAAAGAAACATTTTGATGAAAATAATAGTGAGCAAATCATCTTGCAAGCTGAGGACGATTTTAAAGCTTTTTACTTCATGATTTTGGTTGATATGGCAAAACATCATTGCAAAAGAGATTTGATCAACTCCAGGAATTTAGTGAGATATTTGGGTTTTAATGAGTTCAACAAGCTGGATGAAATTGATATTGAAACCATCATCGACGACTTCGCATCAAGGAATGTTACAAGAAATTTTTGAGGTAACTCAATATATATAGAAATTATTTCATATGAATATTTCTTTTTGCATTTAGTTAACCGTATCGCTTTCATATAAAAGGGTCCAAAATTTTAGTTTCGTTCCAGGTCCTAAAATACATAGAATCGCACTGATGGCACGGAGCATGGAACAACTGCAATATGTCTCTCCCTGTCTTTGGTTTGGAACAGAGAAATTCCATACGATCGAGTAAAAAGTTATGGTTTTAGGGGGGCTTTATTGAGATTCCCATAGGTGTTTGTTTTTTGCTGGGGGCTAGTGCATAAATTTGTGCTTCTACACACTGGTTAGAAGTTTTAAGATAATAAGTTACCATAAGTTCATTGAACTTATCTATATATGAATCTATATGCATTTCGATCTGATTCATGGTTGTCATCCATGTATGACATGTACTTAGTTGTAACAATTACTTGAGTTAGGCTAGCTCTTCCTGTAGTGCCCATGACGCATCTTGACATGCTAGTTTCATATTTGCTTGGATTTTTAGGGATTTTCTGCACATGTAGTGCTTATTATACCTTTTATTCTAGATTTTAGGTCCTACGCTGTGTACTATTTGTTGCCCTAGCATTATATTTCAGTTTGAACTCTGATATGTCGAATTTTCTATCAAAGTATATGATGAAGGACTAGTGCCTACGTGCGCTTTTGCCTTTTCCTTCATGCCAATTGTAATTTGTTGATGGCTAGCTAATAAAGCTTGTCTCTTTGCTCGCAAAAAAAATATATGATTGGCAGCTTATATTTTTTTTGAAAAAAACTTTGTAGTCCCTACATTGTTCTGTCAATGTAAATATACGATATTCAATCTCAAATATAAAAAGTTTATATAATAACTCCCGTAATCTTCTATTATTGAGATTAATATATCATTTAACATGAATTATGTCCTACCATAACTCACTAAAGAAATATTTTTCATGGCGATTGATACACCATGTAGATAGGCTCGCTGCTTCTTTCATATACATGCATAGTGTGTCTGTGGAGAGAGAGGGGGAGGATGCACGCACCTGTAATTAGTGGAGTTCCAGAAGCTAATAAGTGGCCGGTGCGGGAAAGCTTTGGAATAGATACCTGCAACTATTAGCGGAAGTGTTGGGTGGCAAGCTACTGCGGTAGTAAAATATGTTGCAGTCTCATAGAGTGTGTGAACTCGTGTCCCTGTCTGCAAATCCCATATCTGATTCAATACGAGAACCAAAAATGTGAATTACACAGTATTCGAGTCGATCAATTGTACCCAGTACAAATGCACACAGCAACACTTACGGTTAGACCATCTTTGTCGGTAATCTGGTCGACAACCACATGGTTCTGGCTAGCCTGGTGAAAACATGGTCATAGACCATCAAGTATTCATAATTCTGTTGTATGGTTATGATAGGCTTATTTGGACCATCAATTGACCAGACCTGTTAAACGGGGTACATTTTGAGGTAGAAGGTCGAAGTCAGATTAGGTTAGGACGTTGAATAAATCGGCTCATCATACTCCATTTGTTTTAAAAAAAATAAATAATTTTTTAGTTAATGTGTCTACACAAGTGCTTGCCTCAATGTATATATGTGTATAGCTAAAAAGTATATTTTCATTTTTGGAATGGAACGGCAGTAATAATAGCATAAAAAGAAAAAACTAGCACAAGGGAAGGGAAATAAAGAAACCAACCTTCAGTCCAGAGCGTTGCGCGCCACACGTAAAGGTCTCCATGTTGTTTGGATTAAACTTGGCAATGAAATACTCGTAACTTGGTGAACTGTCAGAGGATGAGCGAACTTTTCGAGAACAGGTCCATCCCTTGTCCCACTTCCAGAGCTGCAAGACGCCGTCAATACCCGCCAATAGCAGGTATGGGTAGGTAGGGTGAATCGCCAACGACACCACAGGGCAATTGCAAGCTTTAAATTTCTTTATTTCTTGCCATGTTTCACAGGAGTAGACATGCACATATCCCGCAGAATTTGCGGTCACGAACCATTGCTTTCGTGGGATGAATGTAACCGCTACAATCCCTAGTTTTGGGACCGTGCTTTCTTCCTCCCCACATCGAATGCATACACTGTTACCTGCCAATTTTTTTTTATTTTAATGAAAAAATAGTAATATTTGTAAGCCGATCGTGGTCGTGGTTAATAAATAAAAGGGGTCTGTGCCAGATGCACTCAAAAAACTAACAGTTGAACCATCATCTCAGCTGGCGAACATGCATAGTATGATAGATGACGCATGAGATGAATCACAAATATATGGCATTACCTCCTCATTGTGGTCCCAAATGGTAAGATAGTTGTCACCACCCGCCAAAATCCTACGTGATGAAATTAGGGCGAGAGTAAGTGTAGTACGGGGATTTCAATATAATTAGGAATTCGCCAGAAAAAAATAATTCAAGGTATAATAATAAATGGCCACTTCTCTTCAATGCAATTATCGAAACTTTGAATATATGGGAGATAGAGATGTCGGGTAGAAAGTTTACTTGAGCTAATTATGCTGAAATTCCTACCTAAGAAAAGTTAGATCGTATCTTGATGATAACTAATTACATTACTACAGATTCGCACATCACTGCCGCCAACATCACCGTCGAAATTGAGAGAACTGCCAGTGAAAACCCTTTATGGTCAATTCTAGGCTAAAAAAGGAGCATAAGGCTGAGAACCTGCGACCGAAATCAGTGAAGATCCTTTATGGTCAGTTCTAGACCGAGGTGCCCCCCGGCGGGTGGTGCTTCTTGTCCCCCCCGACGGCGCATCCGGGAGGAGCTCCGGCCCCCTTCCCCTCAGCTGCGCGGCAGCACCGGGCGGCGGCGCACATGTGGAATGGAGGGCCCAGCGGAGGAGCGGACGCTTGAGTCCGCAGCGGCGGCGCCCTTCCTCCCGGTGGATTCAAGGGTATAAAGCAATGTTTTTGTCCACTTGTGTCATTGGAGTCAGTTGTCACGGCACGGCATCTCTTTGCATGATTGAAGAATCCGAGCTTGTGTCAGCTATTAGTTACTGCAATTTTGATGCGAGCAATTTCACATAAATTTACTACTACGACGAAGGCATCATCGAGGCTCTAGTGTCTTTTTAGAATTTTTTTTGACAACAAACATAAATATTCATTATGATAAGGCAGCAGCCATTTTACAGATAGGTCCTCATATGAAGACCAAATTACACACAGGTCCCGGATCTAGAGAGAAACAGGGCAGCGTTGTCCCCGGCGACGGAACGATGAAGCCGCCCGGTGGTGGGTCGCAAGGGCGTCGAAGACGATACACCCAGTGGAGACCGCGCAAAGCGCCGGTTGAAGGCGGGCCGGTGAAACCGACGAGGAAGAAGCACACCGACGGCCCGAAGATTCGGGTTGGAGTCCTCGCCGGAGGTTGATGAAGCGGCTTGGACCGAGATCCTGTGGGAGACGGCGCCATCGCACAAGCACCGGAGTGGAGCCACCATGTTGGGGAAGAAAGCTCCAGGACCCCGACGCTAGTTGGGGGCTGCTTGGTGGAAGGCGGGCGGAGTGGGTCGTGGCGGTGGTGGCGGGTCGGAGAAGGGCAGAGATCTCGAGGCGATGCAGGGGAGGCGGAGAAGATGGAGCGGGCCGAGATCCGCACATCGATGGAGAGGATTGACATTGTTTAGAAGTACCTTGGCTGTAGGCTCGCCGATGGCGATGGGTGATGCCGCAGCAGCGACGACGACGAAGAAAGTTGCAGCCCGGGGGGGAGCACCCATCCCGGACTCCTAGGACTACTATATAGGAGGGAGGGACCCTTTCCCTACCCGTTGTGGCGAGGACGCCGGAGCGGAAGGAAGGGGCCGACAGAGGCTTGATTCGGCGGCGGCGGCGGTGGTGAAATCCGACACGGAATGATGGGAGACATTGAGGAAGAAAAGTTGGAAACGTTTACTACTCGGAGCGTACTACTCGCGAAAGTGCTTCGCGAGAGCTCCATGTCTTTCTAGCTTGGACGAAGGCATCATCGAGGCGCTATTCGACACTGCAGCAACAAACCACAAGCCGAAATATATAGACTCGCCGCGTGGCTCCCCGGCCCCGACTCGGGAGTGGCATCCATGGAGTCGACATTAACCGCTCCACGGGTCGTAGCCAAATGCTCAGATCTGATTTGTTCATTCCGTCTCCCCTGCTTACTTTGATTTGTTCAACTCTCTCAGATCCATTGGAGTGCATCCAAATCCAAGGCAGATGAGACCTATGATGGATCCATAGTGGCGGATTTTTAGGCATGTTATTCTCACAAGGTTTGCTCTCCTCAGATCTGAAGCCTGTTCTTAATCTGTTTGCTCCCGTTGTTTTCTAATCCCCACTTATTTTTAAATTCAATTTTGATGTCTGCAGATTGCAACAACGGGATTGATAGCAGGCTAAGAGTCCTTTTATTTTCTGGATCAATCTCAGATTAGGAGGAAATAAAGCAAGAATAGAATTTTTTTCTGAATTCCTTTTATTTTCATCTAAGATTTGTGATGTGTTTCTTCGATGAACCGTGGTGGCATTGGAGCATGGTGAGGCCGTGGCAGAAATAACGAGTGTGCTAAAGGGAGCACACATGCTTTGCTATTTTGTTTTGTTTTTTTAAAGCCTATCACTACCGGGTAAACACTCGGAAGTAAAAAGAATGGGCACAGCAATGCCGCATCCCTACTGTCGGTTCAATTTTTCGTAGTGAAGGGGGTTTTGGAGCTGGGCAATGATGTACTATTCTGTAGTAGTGTAAGTGGGAACAGAAGTTTCAACTAGCTACTGGCCAAGCCCTCACCCATGAGACTTGATCACCCACTCTACTTGATGGAGAGGAACCATCTCACAGAGGCAACGCTAGGAATTTTTAATTTGAGCTAGGGTGGCTGATGAGGGATAATTTTTCTTTTAATCTGGTTAAGGAGGTGTGGGAAACTTAGAATATGGGAGGAGACCCTTGGAACATGGCAATCCAAAGTTAGAAGACTGCAACGATTTCTTCGAGGTTGGGTTCGAAATTTAGCCTCTCAAAACAAGAAGCATAAACTAGACCCGTTGAAAAAAAAAAAAAATAGATGCCCTTGACAGAAAGGTTGAGACAAATTTATTATCATCCCAGGAGGTGGAGCTTAATCATCATTTTAAAGGGTAATTAACAAAGTTACTAATGAGAGGAGGAGATTTATTGGCTCCAACAATCAACAAGCAACAAAGTTATTGCAAGGGATGACAATACTAAATTATTTCCATATGTTGGCTAATGGGAGACACAGAAAAACAAAAAATACTCAACTTGAACAGGAAGAAGGAATCGTTGTTGGGGAGGCAAATTTGAAAGATTATATAACCAATTACTACAAAAGACTGTTTGGACTACATTTATAGAAGTCTTTCTCACTGGATGAAAATTTGAGGCATGATATACCTCAAGTGTCAGTGGAGGATAATGAAGTATTAGTGGCTCCATTTACCGAGGAGGAGGTTAAATCGGCAACCGTTGATATGGAACACAATAATGCTCTAGTCCGCACAATTTTCTAGCGGAATTTTACCAATTCTTTTGGGATGTGGTCAAGTAGGACCTGATGAGCCCATTTTATTATATGGGGAGATTGCCTATCCGCAGTTTAAATTTTGGGGTTATTACATTACTGCCCAAGAACACAAAAGCAACTCGAATAATACAGTATAGGCCAATTTGTCTCCTAAACGTGTCGCTCAAAGTCTTTACGAAGGTGTTAAATAATAGAATTTTGAAAGTGGTAGATAAATTGATAGGACCATCTCATACGACTTTTATTCCTGGGAGATACATAATGGAAGGTTTTGAGTTGCATAGGAAGGAAAAGGATGGAGTGATCCTAAAATTAGATTTTGAAAAGCACGTGATAATATTAAGTGGCATTTTATACAACAAGTCCTTAGAATGAATGGATTCTCATCAGTTTGGTGTGAATGGATTCAAGAGAGTCATTTCTAGAGGCAAAGTTGCAATAAAGGTCAATTATCTTGTTAGAATCAAGCCTAGCCTTGATCACTCTATTTTGCTCGATTCAGTCTTTTTAATGAGGTTCTTTTGTTGGATTGTAAATAGCTTTAATAGTTCTTTTGTAGTCTTTCTCTCTTTGAGCTTAACTGCTGGTTAGGATCTTCTCTTGTTTGTAAGTATCTTTTGAACTCTCCTTTAATTTAATCTCTCTTGTCGGGGCTTTTGCCCCATGGTTCTCGTTTAAAAAAAAAGTAGAGGTCAATGATGATTTAAGCCACTATTTCCAAGCAAGAAAAGGGGTGCATCATGGGGGATCTGCTATCTACAATCTTGTTTAATATAGTGGTTGATGCTAGCAATTCTCATTTTGTGAGCTAAAAGAAGCAGAACAAATTCATGGAGTGGTTCTCGCATTTGATTGATGAAGGAGTCTCAGTCCTTCAATATGTAGACAACACTGTTATCTTTATGGACAATGATTTAGAGAGGGCCAAAACATCATGTTCTTGTTTTGTGCTTTTGAGCAACTATCGGGACTCAAAATCTATTCCATAAAAGTGAATTGTTCTGTTATGGAGAAGCTAATACTCATCAAGTGGAGTACACACAAATTTATGGTTGTAGCATAGGATCGTTTCCTTTTAGATATCTAGGAATTTCTATGCATCATCGAAAATTAATGAATAAGGATTAGAAACATGTTGAAATTCCTTGTTTGGTTTTGATAATTGATGAAACCTCTCTATGGTAATATGTAAACCAAAAGATCAGGGAGGATTGTGAGTCTTAAAGTCTTAAAATCTAGGTATGCATAATAGGTGCCTACTAAGTAAGTGGCTTTTCAAGTTGATAAATGGGGATGTGGTATGGCAACCATTACTTAAAAGTAAATACTTAAGGGACAAAACTCTGACTCAGGCTCAACACATGTACGAGGACTCTCAGTTTTGGGCTAGCCTTATGAAGGTCAAGGATGAGTTCTAGTCTAGGGTAGATTTCATCTAGGTGACAGATCCCAAGTGCGTTTTTGGGAGGATTTGTGTATAATGTCACAGCCTCTAAAAACAAGCTTTCTCGACACTATGTAACATACCGAGAAACAGAAGTGCCTCTATTAGGTTAGTACTTGTCTATGATACTTGTTAAATGTAGTGTTCAAGAGATCTCTAGTGAGAGTTGATTTGCAGGCATAGCATAATGTGGTGGCCATGATTACAGATGTACAAGGCATGGCATAATGTGGTGGCCGTGATTACAGATGTAGTACAATTAAATAACCAAAGGGATCACTTTGTGTGGGGCTACATCAAAATCGATTGTTTTATGTTAATTTCATGTATAGAGAGCATTGTTACATGTAAATGCGATATCGTATGATATATTGATTTGGATACTTAAACTACCCCCCTCAAGATTAAAGTTTTTGCGTGGTGCTTGTACAAGGGATTGATCTTAACCAAAGATAATTTAGGTAGGAGACAATGGCAAAGAGATAAGAAGTGTTGTTTTTGTTTCTTCAATGAGACCATACAATATTTATTCTTTGACTGTCATTATGCTAAATTTATATAGAGAATCATTCATATTTCATTTAACCTAAAAACTCCGACCAGTGTACACAATTTGTTTATAGGTTGGTTGGGAGGGTTAAATGGAAAAATAAAATATCAAATTCTTGTGGGTGCAAGTGCTATTTGTTAGGCACTTTGGTTTACACGTAATGATGTGTGTTTGACAAGACCACAACATTGTCTTATATGCAAATTATCTTGAAGGGACGTATTGGACCAGGCACCTTTGGACCTTACTTTAGAAGGAGGAGGATCGCCAAATCATGAAGGAGAGATGTAGGACTATTGGAGACAGCCGTGATGGAGGTGTTTGAAAGACATGGCTGGAGATTTAGCAACATAATTGCTCTTTGGTTTGTTCCTTTTGAAAACGTTACTGTCTTGATGGCTCAAAACTTTGTTTTTGAGATTTTTTGGGAATTGTTTTGCTTGCTTCTAATAATAGATCGACAACCATATGCACTAGTGGATACAGAAGCTAGGATATTAATAAATTTCTTTTTTTTTCTTAAGATAGATCGAGTAACAAAACAGACAAGCGTCAAAATTAATCTGCTCACCATGGCTTTGTGGGATGCACATCTACATATCCTACGCTCGTAAATGCCACCGAGGATACGATCTGACACAAGGAAATAGTATTTCTGTAAACGGAGCGGATCCAGATTAAATAGACTAGAAATTATATTGAACAAGAAAGAACAACTCACCCTCGGGGCAGACGATCTCTCCCTCGGTTGATAGTCGATAGCAGTCACAATTGCGGAATGCACCTCTTCACCCAACTCTTCAACTAGCTTCAGATCAATATTTGGTTCGTTGCCAATAGATGCGACGAGATCTTTAAGCTCTCTCTCACTTCCCATCGTGATCATCAGAATTTTAAATATGCCCAGGTTCAGTGGCGGCTGCTCTTGCTCTACCATTGTCACGTTTAAAGTGGCAGTGGACATTGGGCCCAAAACCAAGCTGAGCTCGTCGATAGAATATATCTCTGGGAACTGCGGTATGATCCAATAGTTGGCAAAATCATCAGTTTTGTTGATTAAGTTCAGCAAGCACGGGATACGCTTTTTAGCCTCGAAGGAAAGCAGAGCTCGAGGGGGTGGACTTGCAACTGCAATAACAACATATATAATACTAGTTAGTAGTGTGAGACCTGACATGATTCTAGCGTTGAAGTAAGCTTTATTGTCAAAGTAAATCACATGGGTGCCATTATTTTGACTAAATCCTAGTACATTGTTTGTTGAAATCAATTGAGATGCAATCTAACATATAAAAGTTTGTAGCTTGGATCTTATGAACATTTTATTTCATGAAATGTTTGCACACAAATCCTAGTTATTAGACACCTGGCTCAGAAAAGCTATGAATCAAAAACATTTGTTTTTTTAAAAGTATGCTAACAAAAGGTGATTTGAATCACTCAAGCATCTATATTCTATCGGAATAATCATACCTGGACAATCATATCTTTTGACTCATCAGATAGTAGTGACATTTTCTTAATTTCTGCTTCTAATTGTTCCAGTTCATTGACAACATCCTTTATGGACGGCCTCATGTTCCTGTCAGCCATCACACATCTTAAGGCGATTTCAATACATTTCTTCACTCGTAGGATTTCTATTTCCGGTGACAGATCCTCATCAGGCATTTCTTGTAGTCTTTTCTTCCAGTTTTCACATACCTGATTGGCACATAAAGTTATGGAACATCAAATAAAATGAATGCAAATTGCAAATTATATGGAAAATTATGGGAAAAAAGAGACGATCATTCCTCATTTTGTTTTTCTCCTTACATGCTCAGTGAACTGCTCGGCGGCCATTTCAGCAGAGCGGGTGCGACCCCTATTTCCATCCATTACTTTAATAATTATAACTCCAAGACTGAACACATCAAACTTCTTTGAAACAGATCCATTATCCACATATTCTGGTGGCATGTAGCCGCTGCATAGCATATATGTCATCGGTATGCACGTGATTAGCTTAGCTCAGTATAAATAATGGAACTATTCCGTATATGTTAAGGCGGAACTACAAAGTTTACATTTTGGAAGGAACAACGAGATAATTAGGTTAACTGGAGGCATCAACTTACTGTGTTCCTTTGACAGTCTCTGTTTTATGAGTCTTTGTTGAAGCAACGAGTTTGGACAAACCAAGGTCTGCAATTTTGGCAATCTTGTTGCTGTCCAGCAAAATATTACCAGGTTTTAAGTCCAGATGGAAAATTGGTTTCTCATATGCACTGTGAAGGTGATTTATACCCTCACTTGTTCCTTTAATAATTTGGTAACATGTAGGCCAATCAAGGTCACAAGATTCATCTGCAAGTAAAAATGGAAAAAGGAAAGCCTATAAAGCTACAAATAACTCATTTTAGTATGGCAAAAAGTTGGATAATATGCATGGAGCTATATCGATCATCATACCTGTGATATGTTTATCAAGGCTTCCACATTCCATATATTCGAAGCAGAGAATTCGCTCCATTATTGTGGCTTGAATTAGTTCCCCACTGTGCTGGACATATTTTATTCTTTTATCGTAACAGTATCCAACTAACTTTACCACATTCTTATGGTGGACCTTGATAAGGTTGCGGACTTCATTATCAAATACATTATCATCAAGCCCTTGCAACTGATGAAGCCTCTTAACGGCAATTTCTTTACCTTCATACATGCCCTGCCAAAAATCGCTTGTGGATATAGATCACAAACTTATAGCTGCTGGCAGTTGTATATATAACTGAAAGTTGAAACCTAGAGGAAACATAATGAGTATTCATACAATCATACCCTGTAAACAACTCCATAGCCACCGCTGCCAACCCTGTGATTCTCTGAAAAGTTGTTAGTTATTGTTTCGAGCAATTGGAGTTTAATATCCAAGTCGTCAGACATGTTCCACATAATCCACTACGCTTATATGTTGGGTCTTCTTCTGAGAGTGGAAAACTCCTTCACTTAATATTCACTACAACAATATATATGTTGAACAAACATGTTAATTAGGAGGAGGAACAGGACAACAGATTGAAACAATTACTACCAAGTGCATGTATATTAAACATGATTGTTATAGACTTTGTAAAGACTTCCATGATCACAAGGCAGACCTTAGGAGCATAAACTACTCTTATATTATCTTAGTGCCTAAGAAAGTAAATCCAGATTTTTTTTTTACAGATTTTAGGCTAATTTCTTTGCTAAATTCTTCTATGAAGTTTCTTACAAAAAACTCTGTCAGAACAGACTACAAAGAGAGATCCTGAAAGTGATACATAGAAATCAATGATTGTTTAGGTTGGGCATTTGAGTACTGGCACCAATGTCATACTTCAAAAAAAAGAGAATTTGTTCATCTTAAATTGGACTTTGAGAAGGCTTTTGACATTGTTAAGCACAAAAGCATATTTTGACATCCTACAAGCAAAAGGCTTCCCATCCAAATGGTGCACTTGGATCTCAAATATTTTGAGTTCAAGCACTTCTTCTGTTCTACTAAATGATGTGCCACGAAAGGATTTTTATTGTAAGAGAGGAGTAGGGCAGGGTGACCCTCTATCCCCTCTGCTCTTTGTGATGGCAGTTGATCTTTTGCAAAGCATTGTAAACAAAGCTTATCAGCAGGGCCTCTTCAGTCTTCCTATTCCAAACAGAGATATTGATCACTTCCCAATTGTACAATATGCAGATGACACATTGTTTATAATCCTAGCAGATGCCGGGCAGCTTTTTTGTCTCATGGCCTTGCTGCAAAGTTTTGCACTATCTTTTTTGTCTCATGGCCTTGCTGCAAAGTTTTGCACTATCCACAGGACTTAAAGTCAACTTCCACAAATCTTGCTTAATCCCTATCAATGTACCAGACCATAAAGTTCCACTGCTCACTGGAGTTTTTGGGTGCATACAGGGGCAGCTTCCTTAACATATTTGGGTATTCCTCTTGTTAGAGGAAGAATTCCTTGTGTATATCTCCAACCCTAGAAGGGTGGGTATATAGTTGGTTGTACATGGGCTACATGGGCCTATATTGGGCCACTACACATATACACTAACACCCCTCCCCATGATGCCGAACTACCCGGGCGCTAGCCGGAGATCAAGACCGAACAATCAAAAAAGCAACACACATAGGCCCCCCCACGGACACAACTAGCCACCGACTACGTTGAGGCTAGATCGAAACCCGAGAACGCCGAGGAGGGTAGACCCTTGGTGAAGATGTCGGCAACCGGGAGGTGGTTGGTACATGGAGCACGGGACATCGCCGGATAGCCACCCGTCGCTGAACAAAGTGCAAGTCGATCTCGACATGCTTCATCCGCCGATGCTGAACCGGTTGCCGGAGAGGTAGACAACGCCACATTGTCGCAGAGAGACGAGGGTGGTCTTAGTGAAGGGGCTGTGAAGCTCAGCCAAGAGCCGACGAAGCGAAAGACGCCCCGCCACTCGCTTGGCGACAGCCCGATACTCCGCCGCACCTTTGGAGCGGGAGACAACCTGCTGCCGCTTGGACGACCAGGAGACAAGATTGCCACCGAGGAAGACGGCATACCCGGAGGTGGAGCAGCGAGTGTCCAGGCAAAAGCCCGGTCATTCCCGTCCGTGTAGACGACGAGATCAGTGGAGGGAGACCGGTGAGACCGGTGGAGAGCCAGGCCGAAGTCAACAGTGCCACTGACATAGCGGAGGAGGCGCTTCATGGCAGTAAGATGGGACTCGGGGATCGTGCATATGAAGACGCACTGGCCGAACGACATATGTGAGGTCAGGCCCGGTGAAGGTGAGGTAATCGCAACGCACCGCCCGCACCGGAAGGCGAGGGATCCACCACAGGATCGCCCGCATCGGCGGAGAGCTTGGCCTGAGTATCAATAGGAGTGGCACATGGCTTGCAATCTGTCAACCCAGCCCGCTCAAGGATATCAAGAGGATATTGTCATTTGGTGTAGAAAGAGGCTTGAGGGGCGCCGCTCAATGCTGACACCCAAGAAGTGGTGAAGCAGACCGAGATCCTTCATAGCAAACTCCTGCTACAAAGAAGAGATCACTCGCTGAAGCAACTGTGGACTGGAAGTTGTGAGGACAACGTCATCGACATAGAGCAGCAGGTATATGCAGTCTCAGTCCCATGGCGATATACGAATGGTGAAGTGTCGACTTTGCCTCGCGGAACCCCGGGATAGCGTGAACGTGGCAAATCGGGAGTACCAAGCCCGAGGAGCCTGCTTTAGACCATAGAGGGACTTGTTGAGCCGGCAGACCAGATCAGGACGACTGGAATCCACAAACCCTGCCGGCTAACTGCAGAGACTGTCTCAAACAATGTGCCATGAAGAAAAGCATTCTTGACATCCCGGTGATGCAGGCTAAGAGCGAAGCTAGGGCGAAGCGAGAGCATAGTGCGCACTATAGCAGGCTTCACCACTAGATGAATGCCTCATCATAGTCGACCCCGGGGCGCTGGAAAGTGAAACCCCGAAGGACCTAGCGAGCTTTGTATCACCCAGACCGCCATGCCCGACGCTTATATGTCCAGATCCACTTGTCGGTCATCACATTGCCACCAGACGGACGCGCACGAGCTCCCCACGCCGGGTTGGCAAGAAGGGCTTTGTACTCCTCTTCCATCACGCACCGTCAGTGAGGGTCTGCCAGGGCGGCACGGATAGAGGAAGATACCAGAGAGACCTGCGGCCCCCACTCGGTGGTGGAGAGAGCCGCGGGCCGAAGAACACCCGCCGCCTGGCCGAGTCACCATGGGATGAGTGTAGCGAGGGTCCCGGATGGATGACCGACGGGTGGTACACCTTTGGTCTGCGCGGCGGTCAAGACGGTGGAGGTGGTGGCGACGGGACGGCTCCACTCAAGAGGTGGTGTAGTAGGAGCTGCCGAGCCGAGCCATCGGGCGGTCTGCAGGGCACCGTGACGGGCGACGGTACACTGTGGTTGGCGCCCGCCAACCGCGGAGGAGGCCACACAACCATGTGAGGCACCACAGATGGCGCCCGAGCCGTGCGTGGAGTAGAGAGCGGGCTGGGGCCACGCGTGGCACGGAGCGGGTGCGGCAGGGCCGCGACGTGGCGATCGAGGACTCGTGATACCCGCGGAAAGAGGCCGAAAGGAACTAGTGGTTGAGCCACCGGTCAAAAAACATGGACTCCAACTCAGACTCGAGGAAGGCATGGAGAAGGTTGAGTACGGAAGTCCGACTTGTCGAAGACGACGTGCCAGGAGATGAGCACCCGACGAGAAGTAAGGTCATAGCAGCGTACCCCTTATGGTCGGGAGTAGCCAAGAAACACACACCGTGATCGATCGGGCGCCAAATTTTGTGAGGAACAAATGGCGGCGATGTTAGGGTAGCGGCAAACCGAAGACACGAAGGTGAGTGTAGCTAGGAGGGGGCACCGAAGAGAGCATGGTGTGGAGTGGGAGCGGGACAAGCAAGTGGAAGGAAGACGGTTGAGAAGGTGGGTGGCGGTGTGGGAGGCTCTCGCCCAAAACGCGGGCGAAGAGGCCCTGAAGGAGGAGAGTGCGCATGGTATCGCTCGTGGTGCGACCATGCGCTCGGCCTTGCCGTTCTGGGAAGATGTGTACAGGCAAGACAAGCGCAACTGAACACCGCAAGAGAGGAATAAAGAGCGAGAGGTGTGGTTATCAAACTCATGCCCGTTGTTTTCATCGAACGGCCTTAACAAAGGAGGCCGAACGAGTGGACACCCACGCAAAGAAGTGGAGGAGGGTGGGAAACGTCTCAGGCTTAGCACACAACGAAAAAAGTCCAAGAATAATGAGAGAAATCATCAACCACCACAAGATAGTATTTGAGCCCAGAAATGCTCGCATGACAGAGAGGTCCACACATCACAAAGGTGTACAAGATCAAAAACATGCGTGGCATGCGAAGAAGAAGACAACGGAAGTCTAACATGACGACCAAGTTGGCACGCATGACAAAAGTGCTCGCATGAAACAGTACACGGATGTCCGCACTATGACTGAGCTGAGCCAAAACGCCGCGACCGGGTGACCAAGCCGGCGGTGCCAAGTAGTGGAAGAAGCGTCACGCAAAAGAGCAAAGCGGAAGTCGAAGTCAAAGAGTGTAAAGGGGCCCCGTGCTATCACATCGGAGAAGTGGTCGCGGGAAGCCAAATCCTTCAAGAAGAGACGGAAGTGTCAAATTCGACGAGAACAAGAGTTATCAAGCGAGAAACCGATGAATAGAAAGAAGATTGTGGACCATTTGAGGAGCAACAAGAACATTCGAAAGGCGAAAAGGACCAGGGCAGAACCCACGGAGGTGACAGGAAGACAAGACCCATCACCCACCATGATAGAAGAGGGACAGGAGGGATGAGGAGGTCCGATGGAAGATAGTATACCAAAGATCCGGGGTGGTGTGGTAGGAAGCACCCGAGTCGGCCGATCCACTCGGTCGGCGTGTGTCCCCCACCGCATCGGAAGGCCAGGCAAGGTGGTCGGATCCCACCCCCGTGCGGGCCAAAGGCTGGCCGGGCCGGGGCGGAGTGGACCCCAGCCGACGGGCGAGTGTGGAACCCAGTCGGGCGCTGAGTGGAGGGACGCCGACCTAACATGGCGGCTGACTGGAGTGGAGGCCGAGCACCGCCGCCACCCCCGGCCGGGGAACGGCCACCTGGAGGTGCGACCTGACCATGGGTTGTTGAAGGATGGCCAGGCCGCACCACCAGGGACGGGGAGCGGAGCGAGAGGTGGAGTGGGTCCACCCCGACCAGCACCACCACCACCACCACTCCGTCCAGCACCACCACCACCATCCGCGCCCACCCGGCCGGGCGACGACGACCACCACCCCGTGACCCCCACCCCCGCCGCCCGGGAAGCAAAGAGCAAGGAGGGAGTTGGCGGGTGAAGGCAGGGGGTGTAACGACGAGGGCGGAGGTGGAGGAAGAGGTAGACGGCCGAAGAAGAGGCCGGCCACGGGTCCCATGGTGAGCTCCTCTAGAGTGAGGTCATCCCGACGTGAGGGAAGGTGGGGAAGGGCTGGCCGACGGGTGATCTAGGTCCGCAGGTGTGCGAAGCGGCCGTTGAGACCCTCGCAGGACGTTGAGCACCGTGACGCGATCGTGCATTGGGTACCCAAGGTCACGAAGAGCATCGCCCTTGCTCTTCATCCGCCGCCAGAATCCCGGCCGACGGAGAGGTCCCCCCGCCGAAGGTACGGAAGTCGGCCGAGCTGGATGGCCCGCCCGGTGTGTTGCCAAGCGAGCTGCCCCTCGAGGGCCGGCCGGACGTGGGCACGCAGCGGTGGCACCATGAGCCGACGACGATGTCCCGCTGGTCGAGGGAGATGGTCCCAACGATCCAGACATGGTGACGCGTTGTGAGGCGCCGCCACGCCGAGTCCTCGCACCGCGATCGGCGCGGTCGAGGACGACGCGGGTCGCCGAGGACGAATGCGGTGGAGAGCGAGGAGCATCTGGTCGCGCCAACGAGCGAGGAGGTGTGCGTGAGAGTCAAGCACCACGCTGACCAGGTGCTTGATGTGTGTGATGCCGGTGGCCCGGAGGTGGGGAGGAAGGCGACCATGGGGGTCGGTGGGCTCAGCCCGGGAGCCGGCACTCGGTGGAGTAGGGCGCCGGGCGCGGCGCTGGCCGGTAGGGAGGAGGAGGCGCCATGCTCCACGAAGACGGGCGGACCGAGTAGGAAGCGCTCGCCCGCAACCCGGACGGTTGAGAGCATCGGTGGCGGTGTGCTCGCTCCCAAGCGAGGGCACCAAGACGGACATGCTCCTGAGCGCGCAAGCCTCAGCCTTGGCAGTTAGGAGAGCCTCTACTAGCGACGCATTGGATCCGGGAGCACCGTCGAGGAGGACTCCTTGCCGCGAGAGCGGTTGCCGTGAGGGGCACATCCGCTAGGGCATGGCGAGGCCCCGCCAGAGCCCCGAAGCTCCGGTGGTCAGGAAGGTGTCGGAGCCAAGAGGGAAGACACCAAACAAGAGGGGTGACGCCAGCTGTGCCCCCACCGTGCCTTTGCGCCCCCTTAAGAGCCGTGTGGTAGCGAGCACAAGTAGTCCTACGCTGCGCCCGGATGAAGTCGGGGTCCTCATGGGGCGCCCGGCGGGAGCGACGGCGGTAGGGTCATCGCCGGTGGCCCCAGCCCCCGCCGCGCGGCAAGCCTCCCGCGCCACGCGTCCGGGCGGCGGCTGCGGCGGCGGCTACGCCTGGGGTGAGAAGGTGTGCGCAGCTGGGGTCATCGGAGGAGGGAGGGTGCGAAGTTCGAGGCGCCGGCCGCCGGTTGCGGTAAGACACCAAAGCAGGTATCCGCGCCCGTGCCCGGTGGTTCCCGGGGCCGTGGCCCAAGACGCGCGCGTGAGCCGGCGGCGACGCTGAGAGCCAAGGGCGGCAGGGGAGAGAGGGAGGGAAGGAGGAGAGGTGGGGAAGAGGGGCGGCTGCACGTACTGGAGAACGGCGGCGCCGGCGGCCGGCATGCCATGGTGGGCGGCACCGGCTGGGAAGGTAGGTGTCGGGAGGATCGGTAACTAGCCAGATACCATGTTAGAGGAAGAATTCCTTGTGTATATCTCCAACCCTAGAAGGGTGGGTATATAGTTGGTTGTACATGGGCTACATGGGCCTCTATTGGGCCACTACACATATACACTAACACCTCTTGGGACTACAAACCTTTGGTTAAACATTATGCTCCTTTAATGAGTGGAA
Source organism: Hyparrhenia diplandra (assembly GCA_015847255.1). NCBI lineage: Eukaryota > Viridiplantae > Streptophyta > Magnoliopsida > Poales > Poaceae > Hyparrhenia > Hyparrhenia diplandra. Next base: position 1,257,703 of record JADLZK010010174.1, read on the forward strand.
AGGAAACTATCTGCCAGTTCAATATATCTCTCATATTCTGGCAGGCTGCAGCTAATCAATTCAGTCATCTCCTCCCTCCCTACATATTTTATGTGCATCTTGAGTTTTCCAAAAATAGTAATAGCAATGATTGACAAATTTTGAAAAACCATCTTTGGAGAGGATGTGACATCAATGCAAAAGGATGTAACCTAGCCGCATGGGAGATGGTGACTGTACCTAAGCACAAAGGGGCAGGGGGGCTGGGGGTAAAAGACGTATACTTACACAATGATGCCCTATTGTTAAAGGACCTGCATAAATTTTACAATAAAGCTGAAGTACCTTGGATTCAGTTGATCTGGAGTTCCTACTATCATAGTATCATCACAAGGTACCTCATCTCGCCCTAGTTAGAGGGTCGTTTTGGTGGAGAGATATACTAAAGTTGTATGAGCAGTTCAAGAAAACTACACAATATATCACAGGTATGGGTGATTCAGTTGGTCTTTGGGAGAACAACAATCAGCATCAAACATTTTCTTCCAAACTTCTAGTACTTCCAAAGATGTTCGTCTTTTATCATAATATATTCACTAGGGAGCAAGCTCCGCAGTTTTTTTTTCAAAAAAAAGTGCGTGTATATTTGACATAAGTACTAGAAGTACTTCCATGACATATGTGTGATTAACTATTTCCCTTGTGCAGAAAGAATTGAAACTACCCGGGAGTATACAGCACATACCTCTGCTGGAAGCCATAGCAGAGAGAGGAGTGGTTCATTTGCAGCAGCTTGGCGATGAGGATCCCATCCAGCCACCTTTATTTAGCCGGGGGGCGTGGGGGCGTGCAACGTTGACAAACAAAAACGGTTGACTTGACTCCAGATCAGCTAGCCAATACTCCCTCCGTCCCATGGAGACCGACGTTTTTGACTTTTGAACTTCATCTTTAACCATCCGTCTTATTCAAAATATTTATTCAAATTATAAAATAAAATAATCAATATTCAAGTATCTTCGTTGATAAAATAAGTAGTAAAAAATAAATTATATTTGTGCAAAAAATTTGAATAAGACGAAGATCGAATAAGATCAAGACGGAAATCAGGGTGACAAAGTCAGTGAGACGGAGGGAGTAGCTCTGCAATCGGTGGAACACGGTATGATGGGACATTTGGAAGCTAGTACAGCTCGATCATGTGGTTGACCAAAAAGGATGAGCGGTCCGCAATAGGTTAATATACTGTATATTGTAACAACCTAGACACAGGATAATCCAAGTTTCTTTTCTTGATCTAAATATAATTATTTTATTATAAGTTGGACCGGTCCCTACTTTGTCTCTCACCTCCTTTATATCACTGAGAAACACTAGCAAGAACCTGCTACGCTCTGTGCTCAGACTTGCGGCAAGCATATTGTTTTTGTATTTTCTATCTCGTCCTCCTAGACATTTATTAGCTCTGATCTTAGCCTTAAACTGTGTATTATCTCACGCTTAGAATAAGGCTAAAAATATACCACCACATGCAAGAAGTCCAGTTGGTTCTTTTTGGTGGAAGGACATGCTAAAGCTATTTAAAAATTTCAGAAGTGTTAGTTCTTGCATTCCAAATGTCATGTGCGAAATTGGGCCAGCCTTGGGACGGGCGAGGAGGGCCCGAACTGGCCCACGGCCGGCCCACGAGGGGGCAGGGCGCGGAGGCAGGGGCGGGGCCCTAGCGCCGCCGCTGCCTCCACCTTCTCCGTCTCCAACTCTGCTTCGTCATCAAGTTAGGATTATCTTAGAACTTTTAGTGTTCAATAGGGGATATTCTAATCATATAAGGAAGACCCTTATTAGAAAATAAATAAATATTACTTGTAAAAGATATTTCAATCATAAAGGAAACCTTATAGAGATTGTTTAGATTACAAGTTCCACTAGCCGGGCTATATAAACAAGGGTATGTAATCTCTTTAGGGAACAAGCAATAAAGAATAGTTCGTGCCCGGGGGTGTGGCGAGGTGCAACGTTGACAAACAAAAAACGGTTGACTTGACTCTAGATCAGCTACATGGTATAGCCAATAGCTCTGCAAATCGGTTATGATGGGACATTTGGAAGCTAGTACAGCTCGATCATGTAGTTGACCAAAAAGGATGAGCGGTCCGCAATAGGTTAATATACTGTATATTGTAACAACCTAGACACAGAATAATCCAAGTTTTTTTTTCTTCATCTAAATATAATTATTTTATTATAAGTTGGACTGGTGCCTACTTTGTCTCTCACCTCCTTTATATCACTGAGAAACACTAGTAAGAACCTGCTACGCTCTGTGCTCAGACTTGCTGCAAGCATATTGTTTTTTGTATTTTCTATCTCGTCCACCTAAACATTTATTAGCTCTGATCTTAGCCTTAAACTGTGTATTATCTCACGCTTAGAATAAGGCTAAAAAAATATACGACCACAGGTAAGAAGTCCAGTTGGTTCTTTTTGGTGGAAAGACGTGCTAAAGCTATTTGAAAAAATCTCAGAAGTGTTAGTTCTTGCATTCCAAATGCCATGTGCCGAATTGGGCCAGCCTTGGACGGGCTAGGAGGGCCCGAACGCCGCGCGCGTCCCCACGAGGGGGCAGGTCTTGTAGCGGCAGGGGCCGGTGCCCCCGCGCCGCCTCCACCTTCCCCGCCTCCAACTCGCTTCGTCATCAAGTTAGGATTATCTTAGGACTTCTTGGTGTTCAAAAGGGGATATTCCAATCATTTAAGGAAGGCCCTTATTAGAAAATAAATAAATATTACTTGTAAAAGGTATTCCAATCATAAAGGAAATCTTATAGAGATTGTTTAGATTACAAGTTTCTCTAGCCGGACTATATAAATAAGGGTAAGTAATCTCTTTGGGGAACAAGCAATAAAGAATAGTTCGTGCCGGGGTGTGGCGAGGTGCAACGTTGACAAACAAAAAACGGTTGACTTGACTCCTGCTCCCTCCGTCTCAAAATAGATGTCATTCTCGCTTCCCGAGAAGTCAACGTTTTCAAAATGCCGGCAATTATATATTAAAATATATAAATATTTATGCTAAGTAATTAGTATCATCGGAAAGATCTTTAAGTCTAGTTTTTTAACAAATTTATTTGAAGATTTAAATGATGCACGTATTTTTACAAACCTAGTCAAAGTTGAAAAAGTTTGACCGGCACATTTCCTATAGTGACATCTATTTTGAGATGGAGGGAGTACATGGTATAGCCAATAGCTCTGCAAATCGGTGAAACACGGTATGATGGGACATTTGGAAGCTAGTACAGCTCGATCATGTGGTTGACCAAAAACGATGAGTGGTCCGCAATAGGTTAATATACTGTATAAGGATATTCCAAGTTTCTTTTCTTGATCTAAAATAATTATTTTATTATAAGTTGGACCGGTGCCTACTTTGTCTCTCACCTCCTTTATATCACTGAGAAACACTAGTAAGAACCTGCTACGCTCTGCGCTCAGACTTGCGGCAAGCATATTGTTTTTGTATTTTCCATCTCGTCCACCTAGACATTTATTGGCTCTGATCTTAGCCTTAAACTGTGTATTATCTCATGCTTAGAATAAGGCTAAAAAATATACCACCACAGGCAACAAGTCCAGTTGGTTCTTTTGGTGGAAGAACGTGCTAAAGCTATTTGAACATTTCAGATGTGTTAGTTCTTGCATTCCAAATGTCATGTATCGGAATTGGGCCAGCCTTCGACGGGCTAGGAGGGCCCGAACCGGGCGGGCCCAGGAGGGCCAAAGGCTTGGCGCTTGCGTGGTAAGGGTATTCCAATCATATAAGGAAACCTTATAGAGATTGTTTAGATTAAAGTCCGACTAGCCGGGCTATATAAACAAGGGTATGTAATCTCTTTGGGGAACAAGCAATAAAGAATAGTTCGTGCCTCTTCTCTCCCTGCCCCAACCACCGCCGCCTCCCACTGCGCTGCCGCCGCCACACCGCCGACCACCGCCGCCGCCGCCGCCGCCGCCAAAGCCGCCACCGCCTACCGCCGCCACCTCGGCCGACCGCCCGGCCAGCGCGCCGCCGTGCCACCGCCCCCATACGCCACCGCCTCGCCCGCCTGGAACTCGCCCGAGTGACGTGTCTGGCGGCCCCAATCAAACCGGTTTGTGATACTGGTATCCGGAGACCAGACGATTCCCACCAATCGATGGCTTCCGAGATGCAAGCTGCTCACCAAGGCGCCGCCGGAACTCCTCAACGACAACTCGCGCCAAGATCGCCCGCGACGCCGACGATCGAGACGCCGCGTCTCCGCATGGAGCACGTCTACACCGCCCGAGGATCCCCTACCTTCCCCTCGCGGCTCGACGACCACGGCGGCCGTCGCGGCCGGAGGACAGCCCGCGCGGCCGCCGCGCCCGCCGGGCACGAGGCCTCCGAAGCGCCGCCGCGCCGCCGCCCCTCGCCTGCGGACATCGCCGACGACGCCGACCGCTATCCTCCAACCGGAAGAGGATGACGATGTTGTCCAGACGCACCGGCCATCACGGACATCGTTATCGACGACACCAAAGACCGGCCGCCTCCTCCTCTCCTCCGACACACGCGACCGCTGAGGGACTCTCCGGCAGCGATGGCGTCACCCGCCGCCTTGAGGCGTCACCCGGGGCGCCACCGCGGGCGCCCGGCCCTGTGTCACCGACCTAACCCCCCCTCTCCATCACGCCGGAGGTTCCGTGAGTTTGATGGCAACCACAACCCCGACCTCGGATTCGCAAGATGGAGCCGCCGGTTCGATGAAGGGCGACATCGCACCCGACTTCTACGCTAGGTATGCTGCCTTCCATCCGACAGTCCCGCCAGAGTCCGGTTCAACAGCTATCCAGGAAGAAGGCCGTTGGTTGAGTGGGGACGCGTTCACCCACTACCACGTGGGCGTGATCGTTGACGGTAGTTATTGACCAATTTTATATATATAAAAGCTCTTAAACATGGATGAAAGCTACTAAAATGTTATTATTTCTAATGAATTCCACGAGTTTTGGTGTATACTTAGTTTTGCAGAGAACTCCGAAAACAAATAAAAATAAAGCCGAAAAAGAGTGAAAATGGAGAAACAGAAGAAAAGGACCAAATCAGAGGCGATTGGAGTAAATTCCCGTGGTCAAAATGTGAAGAGAGGACACCTCGCCAAAGCCGGGCCCACCCGCTTTCAGGTAGGGGCCGGGCGGCACGGGGGTGCCGCCGCGGCACCCCCCGAGCACGCCACGTGTCGAGCTTCGAACCTTCCTACAACCGACCTATGGAGTTGATCTAGTCCGTCCAATCAAGTCGGTTTGATCCAAGGGCTAAGATTCATCCTATGGGGCTATAAAGGAAGGGCGGGGCTACCCCCTAAAAACCTAATTCAAATTGAGAATCCAAAGATTCATAGATGTAATTCCTTCTCTTCCGAGAAGTCTAGGGTTAGAGAAAGTCAAGATCCTATGATTAGAGCATAGCCATTTCAGATTAGCTACAAGGATCTTGATTAGCAATCAAGTTTATTAGAAATAGAGAGATTAGTGAGGAGTGCTTGAGAGGAGTTCGGCTGTTGGGATCTTCTCTCTTGTATTCTCGAGGAATCATTCTCTTTCGAGAGGAGGAGTGTATTAAGAGATTATTTGGTATTCGACTTCATAATTAAAGTAAGTTTTGGTTTATTCTATTCTTCAAGTTTGCAACTCTTTTAGAGTAATTTAATCTTGGTTGCTCTTGATTAGAGGGATAGTTTCTAGTGTAAGCGCGGTGTTTAGACTAGAGTTATACGTGAATGCCACTTGCTTGGTAGGGAATCAATGGTAGTATCATAAAGGTGACTTTATAGCTTTATTGAATTCTCTGTAGCCCACTTCCCACCAAGAAGAAACGGTAGGCTTTGTCTGTTCTTAGTAGAGTAATTTTGCCTTGCTTTATTAAGAATTAGCGTCCACAATACAATAAATAGACTGGGGTTTATAGAGATTAGAACAAGAAGTCAGTGTTATCTCCTAATTCTAGCTAGTTTCTTAAGTACTTAGATTGTGAAGTGGATTGGGCAAACACTAGTTATATTCACCTACTGTTCCTTTGGGTTCGATATTTTAAAACCAGGAGTTCATCTTTTGGTGAAGTGCTACAACGGTATTTCTATCTCGTGCGCTTATGGATATTTTTACAACGACATTGTGTGCATATAATTTATACCAACAAGCATTTTTCGGCGCCGTTTCGGGGAACGGTAGTTTTCTTTGGATAGTAACTTAGAGTATTACCTTAATCTTGTATCATATAGCTATCATTTTTCTTTTATTGTTTGTTTGCATTTACTCTCGTATTTACTTTCTGCATTTATTTTCAGTATTTATTTCTTTAGCATTCATTTAGTTTTCATCGATTGCTTTTATTTCTGTTTTATATAAAAAGAAAATGTCACAAAAATATTTATATCAATTTGGAGCACCTTTGAAGTTGTACCTTAGGCCACTGAATCAAATAGACCTATCTTATCTCCCGCCTATGAGTTACGGCCCGAACTCATCCAATTAGTTCAGGAAAATCTTTTCTTCGAAATGAATATGAGAATCCTTATTCTCATTTAAGTGATTTTGACCGAGCTTGTGCTAGCCTACATTTAGAGGGTATGAATGATGAAACCCATAAATGGAAGCTCTTTCCTTACTCTCTAAGGGGAGAAGCCAAGCATTGGTATAAGATTCGTATCAATAGTTTCCAAGGGGACTGGGAAGCCTTACAATCTGAATTTTGCTTTCAATTTTACCCAGTCCGGAAGATTGTCAAGCTTCGCTTAGAAGTCTTGAAGTTTAAACAATTAGAGGATGAATCTTTAGGTAAAGCTTGGGAGAGACTAGAGTCGATCCTAAATTACAGTCCCAACCTTGCCCTACCCGAACCTATGGTTCTCGCAACATTTCTATATGGGCCTCAACCAAAACACTTTTAGATTATCTTAACACATCCTCAAGAGGATCGTTCTTGCACAAAACTCTAGATGATGCTAAGGCTATCCTTACGCACATCACACAATGTCTTCCTGATGAGAAGGAGAGGTGGTTAGAGGAACCTAAGCCAAGTAGAGCCAGATTCTTTAGAAACATCCCAAACCATACAACCTATAGATCCCCGAAGTAGCTCCGCACGATAAGGAGGATACTCCTCTTTTCGATTTTATGCTTGATTTTAAAGATGAATTGTTTGCCGATGTCGAAAAACACTTCGAAATATCAAGTAGAGAGAAAACCTTATGGGCAGCTCTCGACAATTGAGCTCTCTAGGGAGAAGTTCTTGAAAGACACTATGAAGAGATTAATTTCTATCATGAGTTTTGAGTGGGTAGAAGAGTCGAGCTTTCACCGATATTATTCGATTAGATACACCTTCTATACCCATTAAATTCCAATTCAATAGAGGACCTTTCGATGCCCTATATAATCCTATGGTAGGAGTCAACATCATATCCGCTCTTTTTTATGCAAGATTATGTTGACAACATAGTCTTGTCTCCTACCAATAAAAGATTAAAGAATCTTTTTGGACACGTTGTTCCAAGTTTGGGGATTTTTCATGTAACCCCCATGATTGTTAATGGAATATCAGTCCAGCTAAGTTTCTATGTCTTTGACATTCAAGAGTTGGACATCCTAATAGGTCAACCTATAGAAAAGTTTCTTATGGAAGGAGAGCCTGGAAAATTAGATTTTAGCCTTGGGAGAGATCTTAAGTTCTCTATAACTTATGATCATGCTTTAAAATCAAAATTTGAGTTTCCTCCCCAGATAGAGCCTTTAGAAGAAGTCATGGAAGTATCTTTTGATAATCCATTAGAATTTGAAGAAGAACTAGAAGAAGATACCCATCTTTTCATCGAAGAAGAGGATGAGGATCCCTGTTGATCCCCGGACCTCCGCAAGATCTCTTAGAAACTCCGGACCTCCTATAGAGCTTAAACCTTTACGTCTTTGTACTTCGATATGCTTTTCTTAATAATAACGAGGATTATCCTGTCATTATAAGTAATACGCTATCCCTAGAGGAATCATTAAGACTTATAGCTGTCCTCGAGAAACATCGAGCTACTTTTGGCTATTCACTCCAAGACCTTAAGGGAATCAGCCCAATTCTTGCACCCATCGTATTCCTACAGATCCTAATATAGCACCTTCTAGAGAGCCACAACGTAGGCTAAACAATGCGATGAGGGAAGTAGTAAAGAAGGAGGTCTTAAAGCTATTGCACGCCGGAATTATCTATCCTGTGCCGCATAGTGAGTGGGTAAGCCCTGTTCAAGTTGTACCTAAGAAGGGAGGTATGACTGTTGTCAAGAATGAAAAGAATGAGCTAATTCCGCAGAGAACCGTTACTGTTTGGAGAATGTGTATTGATTACAGGAAGCTCAATAAGGCAACTAAAAAGGATCGGTATCCTTTGCCTTTCATTGATGAGATGTTAGAAAGATTGGCTAACCACTCTTTCTTTTGTTTCCTCAATGGATATTCTGGATATCATCAGATTCCCATCCATCCAAATGATCAAAGTAAAACCACCTTTACATGCCCCTACGGTACCTATGCATATCGTAGAATGTCTTTTGGGCTATGTAATGCTCCAGCTTCTTTTCAAAGATGTATGATGTCTATATTCTCTGAGATGATTGAAGAGATTATGGAGGTTTTTATGGATGATTTTTCCGTTTACGGAAAGACTTTTGATGATTGTCTTGACAATCTAGATAGAGTTCTCCAAAGATGTGAGGAGAAACACTTAGTCCTTAATTGGAAAAACCCGACATTTCATGGTTCGAGAAGGAATAGTGCTAGGACATCTAGTATCCGAGAGGGGGATAGAAGTTGATAAAGCTAAGATAGAGGTGATAGAGCAATTACCTCCACCCGTTAATATCAAAGGCATTCGTAGTTTCCTTGGTCATTGTGGTTTTGTCGTCAATTCATTAAAGATTTTTCATTCATTGCTAGACCCTTGACCAGCTTACTAGCTAAGGATGTTCCTTTTGTTTTTTATGAGGCTTGCATGAAATCTTTTAATATTCTTAAACAAGCCCTCATCTCGCACCAATCATCCAACCCCGCATTGGTCGTTACCCTTTGAAATCATGTGTGATGCTAGTGATTATCTTTGTAGGAGCAGTCTTAGGACAAACTAAAAGTAAGAAGCATCATGCTATTGCCTATGCTAGTAAAACTTTGACAGAGCTCAGCTTAATTATGCAACCACCGAAAAAGAGCTCTTGGCTGTTGTTTTTGCTATGGATAAGTTTAGATTTTATTTAGTGGGAGCAAAAGTTATTGTTTATCTTGATCATCTTTGCTTTAAAATATTTGTTCACTAAGAAAGATGCTAAACCACGCTTGATCGGATGGATTTTGTTACTCCAAGAATTTGATTTAGAAATAAAAAGATAAAAGGGAGTAGAAAAATTCATTTGTGGATCACTTGTCTAGAATGTGTTTTGAGAATTCGCAGGAAATGCCGATCAATGATGCACTAAGGGATGATATGCTCTTCAAGATCGTCAAGTCGGACCCCGGTATCCAAATATTGTTAATTTTATGGTTGCAGGTTATATACCTCCGGGGGAGAACAAGAGGAAGCTCGTAGATGAGAGTCGTCAACACATATGGGATCCGCCATACCTCTTCAGAGTATGTGCTGATGGTTTACTCAGGAGATGTGTGCCGGCAGAAGAGGGCATTCAAATTATTGAAAGGTGTCACTCAGCACCATATGGAGGGCATTACTGAGCATTCAAAACCCATGCAAAGATCTAGCGAGTGGATCCTTTTGGCCAACAATGTATGAAGACACAAGGAATTTCATCAAAAGATGCAATGCTTGTCAAAGGCACGGCAACATAAACTCAAGAGATGCTATGCCACTGACCAACAATCTACAGATCGAACTCTTTGACGTGTGGGGGATTGACTACATGGGTCCTTTCCCACCATCAAGGAATTGTGAGCACATTTTGGTGGCAGTAGATTATGTTTCCAAGTGGGTTGAAGCAATCCCATGCAAGAAGGTCAATTCAAAAAGTTCAAGAAAGATGTTTGAAGAAATCATATTTCCAAGATTCGGAGTCCCACGGATGGTGATTAGTGATGGAGGATCACACTTCATTGATAGAAGGTTTCATGCCTATCTACGAAGTCATGGAATTAGACACAATGTTGCTACATCTTACCGTCCCCAGACAAGTGGCCAAGCAGAAACATCAAATAAGCAGATCAAGAATATCTTGCAGAAGACGGTTAATGAAATGGAAACTGTATGGAAAGATCGACTACCTGAAACACTTTGGGCATATAGAACAGCATACAAAACACCTTTGGGTATGTCTCCATATCAGTTGGTTTATGGAAAGACTTGCCATCTAATTGCCGAAAGTTAGAATTCAAAGGCGCATTGGGCTATCAAGCGATGGAACTTGGATCTTGAAGCCGCGAGGAGAGAAGAGAAAAATGCAAATATCAGAATTAGAAGAATGGCGAGAGAAAGCTTACCACAATTCCAAAATCTATAAAGAAAGAACCAAAAGATGGCATGATAAGTGGATCAAGAAGAAGGAGTTTGCACCTGGAGACAAGGTATTACTTTTTAATTCCGGGGTGAAATTATTCGGTCACGGAAAGCTATGGAGTAAATGGGAAGGACCATTCACGGTGGTAAATTCGTCATCACATGGAGCGGTGACTCTACAAACTAACGAAGGTACGTTATTCAAGGTAAATGGTCACCGACTCAAACTTTTTCTTGAACCTGATATTCCAACTTTAATTGTCGATAGTCCGGATTTCTTCATTTTGCCATCATAATTCACAAATCCATTTTTAAAAAGAATTAAAATCATTGGAATAAATTTAGGGGTCAATTTTGAGCTAAGATAGAGATAGAAAAAAGTTGGACGAGAGAGGGCGCGGGGTGCCAGCGGCACCACCCCCGTGCCGATAGCAGCGCGGCCCCCGAGTGGCCATTCGTGCTCAGCCTTTTTCCATTAATTATTATTTATTATTTATAGTTCGGAAATTTATACCGGTGGGTTAGTACCATATCGTGAGCGTAGGAGGCCATGCACCATTCCTTGACTATATAATAGACCCCATGATATGACCACGTCAGACATGGAGACCTCATCGGTAACATCTCCGATCAATATGTCAACCAACGTCTTTGATGGATTGATTGCAAAACTCAAATACAAGGTGCACGCGCTACTTTATGAATTTCAATTAGAAACTAATGAGAACTTTATGCTACCTAAGTCTTGTATGTTAATATTACTCAGGTACATCAAAAAGAATCAACAAGATGAAGGCCACGAAGCTGGAATCGGCAAAAATCCTCGTCATTCGGCAAGGCCATTCGGCAAGGACATTTCAGCAAGATTCATTCGGAAAGGCCATTCGGCAACTTCCAGAAGCTGAATTTCGGGCATTAAACTGTACCAATCTACGACGTTTCACATAGCATGCTATACACCGTTGGAAAGCTTATCGAGTTAGCTTTCCAACGCATCCAGCCCCACGTCATTTGAAGATTCCTAGAAGAAGTTATGATCAAAACATTGAAGACTGCTCTGGAGGCCAAGGGTCACACGGAAACTGAAGTCCACTTCGGGAATGCATTAGCCAGTTGGCCTTCCACCTTCCAACGTGGCTTTTTCAGTTCACACCCACCTTATAGACTTGTTTCTTGTATAAATACTCCCCTATGTGTAAGCCATGAACAACTTTTGATGATTTGAGATTAATCCAAGTGATTTCGCAGCCGAGCTGCCTGAGTGTCTTACTCAACCCTTGTTCTTCCTCGTTCCTCTTGGACTTGTGAAGAGATCTCTCCGAGATCCACTAGTTCGGTGCTTTTATGCGAGTTCCAAAGACGGCTGCTGCCTCGCCTTGTGTGGATTAGCTCGGTTGTGGTTCTGCGGTCGTTTGGAGATCGAGTCGAAGTCCTCGCGGTTTCGGTGTCTCTCTCCCCCGTCGCTTGGGTCGCATCCAACCTTGGCCAGGTATAAAGCTAGTTATCCGCTGATCTTTCAGCAAGTTATCTTGAGTTTCCAGCAAGTTATCGTCCTATTTCCGCTACCTCATCGACGTTCCTCAAAGTTCAAGACCTACTGCCGTGAAGATCGGGCCATCCCCGTTCTAACATCGGGTTAGAACCTATCAGCTGGTATCAAAGCTTTCGTTGACACGGTAGGTCTTTCACCATCCACATATTTATCCCTGTCTTGATCTACTTCATATATATTTTGTTTTATATCCTATAGTCCACTGAGCAAGCCACAAAAAAAAAAATACCTACAACCCTTTGACGGTACTACTACCTTGTGTTCTTGTGCTCTTCAAGTTGCTAGTCACCACCGTTATATATCTATCATTTGTTATCCATTGTTAGTGTCAAAAAGAAAAGAGAGAAAGAAAAGATTCAAAAAAAAGAGAAAAAGAGGAAAAGAAAGATTGAAAAAAAAATCGAGAAGGAAATGAGTTGCGGTTGGTTGCTGAAATTTTCAGTTTACATATTCAAGTGGTGGTTAGTTTTGTAGCTGAAACTTTACATCTTTTGAGCACATCAAGCCACTTGGTCTTCAGTACCGTAGCCCTCCTTGATCAGCCACCTATAGCTCCACCTTGAAACCGAAACCGGGACAATCGATTCGTAATCCTTACGACCTCTCTACCACCTCCGTTGAAGCTGCCACACCAGCACTATCACAGTCCTAGGACAGGAGGACTTGGGTAAGTAAGAGGTGAGATTGAGTGTTTCCACAAATACTTCATATTCCACATATTTCTTGCTGCCCCTAACATGTCAGGATCAAATTTGAGAGTTCATCGTGATCGGCATCTAGAAGAAGCTCCTGCTACATGGGCTGAGTTGCGTCAATTTGAAAACTCACTAGTGAAGGCCATGGAGAGGATGTTTGATGAACGTCTTCCTACACCGCGAGATTATGGAGCTTCCACCAAAAAAGAGAAATTCAGCGAGAGAGTGAGAACACACTTTCGAAAGTGACCCACAAATATAGTGAGAGAGAGTTTCCAAAGCCACATAAAACTCCACAGCCTCAAAGACCCCAAAACCTGGAAAAAAAAGGGATTAGTTATGAGGGATAGGAAAAGGGATTTAAAAAGAATTGAGTGAACCCAATCCTATGTTCTCCCGTGTGGATATTTGTGCTAAAGATTATTGTGCTCCCATCAAAAGAAAAATTCAGCAAGAGAGAAGATCCTATGGACAGCCACACTCATGTGAGAAAGAGTGGCACCAATCAAGATTGAGTGTGAGAGTACAAAATCAAAAGAAGAGAGACTCCACTATATGTGAGGAAGAGTTCCATCAACTAAATATGAGTGTGAGAGTTCAGCAAGAAAATCTGAGAGATTCCACAAAACGTGCGGAGAGCCACATAATTCAGTGTGAGAGAGAGATACACAAAAATTGAGTGAAAAAGAAGAGAACTTATGTGAGGAATTGTTTACTACTAACATGATAATGCCTTCTTCTAGTTGTGTTTCTTGTGTGACGCAGGTCCATGATGAAAAAGAAGTGGTGAATTATGATCAGCCCCCAATTTTCGATGAAGAAGATGATCAATTGATGGCCATGGACATGGATGCTGAAATTTCAGTGTGTAATGTGCATCCTCAAATTGAAGGCAATACCAATACAAATGCATCCGATTCAAGTGATACAAGTTTGATAGCATTTGAGGAGGCTTTAGTTCTTGATTCTTTTACACCAATTGCTGCTCCAGTTCCATCAGAGAACATTATGAAATATGACACATATGTATATGTTCCTTCACAAGATGTGAAGTGATTATGAATCCAAACCCATGTGAGGATGAGGGCTGCATAGCTAAACAAGAGAGTGATAAAAGTGAGTTGTGTGATTCCACCCACTTTGAGCATGAGAGTATCAAAATTGAGAGAGTAAGAGATGCATCACAGAAAAATAGAGAGTTAGAGAACAAGACATGTGAGGATATGTTTGAAACTAACACCCTCATCTCTACCTCTAGTGTTTTCTTCTCAAATGTGCAGGTTTGCAATGAGAACGAGGAAGAGATGGCTGCTCAGGACAACTCCATACATGTTGATAAAAGTAAGAAGGTTGTCACTACTCTAAACCAATTGTTTGCAGCCCCAAACATGAACAATGAGGAGGAAAATGGTAAGATTTCAGAATTGTCGTCCATGGAACTTGTGCTGCCACAAAGTCTAAAAGGTATTGAAATTGGTTCAGATCTGAATTTGCAAGATAAAGTGGTGAGTAATTGTGATAAAGAACATGTTTCAAATAGAATTGACTATAATACTTGTGCTAATTTGGTAGTGTCGCATGTTCATACCTTTGCTGAAATTGCACAAGTTGACAACCAATGTTCAGTTATACATGATCTTTTCTATGCTTTGATATGGTTCATATACATGATGCTTTGCACACATATATCTAATACTTTGCATGTAAGTAAATCTGATAATGTGAAAATATATACTCATGATGAATTCTTTGGCAAAATGTCTCTTACTAAATGTGTTTTCTATGTCATGTTCGATAAATGTGTTGAGATGAACAATATACTTGAGAACATTTTAAGATAACATCCATGAAATCTTTGAATACTCACTATAGTTGCAAGTTCAAATTCAATTTGATCAAACATCATGATGCAAGTAAAGTTTGTGCTATTTTATAACTTGTGGTAACCTTGCTGATTTTGAGTTAAGTTATTGTGATCAATATTTGTTTGAACTTGAGATGGAAGGATTGTTTACTGACTGCTGTACAGAACCAAAAATGTTCTTCCCTTCTTCCTATCATGATTCAAAAGAAAGAAATCTTATGCATACATGCTTCGTTAGTAAATCTGAAATTTTTTCAACCTCATTTGGAACCCATGATTGTGCCAAGTACATCCCTGAATCATGCAATAAGAATGTCAAGAATGTTTCTTTGTTATCTTTTGATATATGTGACATTGCAAAAGATGAAAAATAATAACATGAATCAAATGCTTGGCTTGAAAGAAATTTTTGTGCTTCCAACATCTAAATTATTTGCAGGTTTGCCCAAGTTGAGAGAATATCCTAAACATGGAAAAACTAATAATGTGAATATGAATTGCAATGGAACAAATAAACAAAACAAAGTGAAAGATTATTATAAATATCATGTACATCCACCCTCTCCTATTATGTCTAAACTGATTTCGGGTAAACAAAAGTCGAGGACGACTTTTTCTTGAAGGGAGGGAGGATGATGTGACCATGCCAAGGCAATCAACATTCACCATGTGGTCAAGGAAACCATTCAAGGTGAAAGCTAAACTTGATTTCGAATTATTTAGATGTCCACCTACAAGGCTGCTACTTGGCTTGTATGATTCCGAGTCAAACATATTGTCGTGTTGGAAGAAGAATATTGTGGTATTATCACAACACCGCAAGTCATTCGCCTTTCACAATTATTTGGACAACAAGTGTTAGAGTCGAGGGCGACTCCTTTTCAAGGGAGGGAGGATGATATGACCACGTCGGACATGGAGACCTCATCGGTAACATCTCCGATCAATATGTCAACCAACGTCTTTGATGGATTGATTGCAAAACTCAAATACAAGGTGCACGCGCTACTTTATGAATTTCAATTAGAAACTAATGAGAACTTTATGCTACCTAAGTCTTGTATGTTAATATTACTCAGGTACATCAAAAGAATCAACAAGATGAAGGCCACGAAGCTGGAATCGCAAAAATCCTCGCTCATTCGGCAAGGCCATTCGGCAAGGACATTTCAGCAAGATTCATTCGAAAGGCCATTCGGCAACTTCCGAAGCTGAATTTCGGGCATTAAACTGTACCAACCTACGACGTTTCACATAGCATGCTATACACCGTTGGAAAGCTTATCGAGTTAGCTTTCCAACGCATCCAGCCCCACGTCATTTGAAGATTCCTAGAAGAAGTTATGATCAAAACATTGAAGACTGCTCTGGAGGCCAAGGGTCACACGGAAACTGAAGTCCACTTCGGGAATGCATTAGCCAGTTGGCCTTCCACCTTCCAACGTGGCTTTTTCAGTTCACACCCACCTTATAGACTTGTTTCTTGTATAAATACTCCCCTATGTGTAAGCTATGAACAACTTTTGATGATTTGAGATTAATCCAAGTGATTTCGCAGCCGAGCTGCCTGAGTGTCTTACTCAACCCTTGTTCTTCCTCGTTCCTCTTGGACTTGTGAAGAGATCTCTCTGAGATCCACTAGTTCGTGCTTTGCGAGTTCCAGTACGGCTGCCTCGCCTTGTGTGGATTAGCTCCGGTTGTGGTTCTGCGGTCGTTTGGAGATCGAGTCGAAGTCCTCGCGGTTTCGGTGTCTCTCTCCCCGTCGCTTGGGTCGCATCCAACCTTGGCCAGGTATAAAGCTAGTTATCCGCTGATCTTTCAGCAAGTTATCTTGAGTTTCCAGCAAGTTATCGTCCTATTTCCGCTACCTCATCGACGTTCCTCAAAGTTCAAGACCCATCGCCGTGAAGATCGGGCCATCCCCCGTTCTAACATCGGGTTAGAACCTATCACCCCGGACCTATTCTTTTCTTTTCATTCCCATCTGAGGAACCTACTCATCTTTTTTGAGAGGGTTCCATTTCAATTAAACTTTTAAATGGCGGAGCAGAATAAGAGAACCTCTGACCCCAGTGGCTCAAGTCCACCTCGTCTTACAGTCGACGATCCTATGCGTCATGTAAGGATGCTGGTCAATCAACTCAGGTTTAATGAACCTGTGATGACAGCTCCACCAAGGAGGACCAGTGTGGTACTCCGTGAAGAAGAAGGCGCCAAGACCGGTGATGAGAAGGGCACCTGCCCTAGCTTCTACTGTTCTAGCCAGGAGGGCTTCAGTCCCGGCATCTGCTCCAGCCATGACAAAGACCGCCCAGGTTTGCGGTAGATAATGTACCACTAGCTCTCCCGGGCATGCGCACCATTTCTGGTCGACTCGTTTCCTTACTCCATTTGCTTGCCCCACCAACCGAGAAGAAGAGGGGTGCTTCCGACGATCCTTTGGCGAGTTCACCGAAGAGGCCAAGGAAGATGTTGCCATGGTGGATGACAGTATCAATGGTCCGAGCACTCTGCAGATGGCCATTGAGACTAGGAGTACACATGCGCGAGATGGTGAATACGACATACTATGAGCTCAAGGCGTTAGAGGCCCGAGTTGCCAAGATGCTAGAGCTACCGATGACCATTGTTGGGATCTTAGGGATCTAGTGGCCATAGTATGAACGGGGGGACGTTTGAATAATAATAATAAGTTTCGAGTCATGTAATTTCATTTCGAGTCTTTTTGTTGAGTCAGTTTGTCGAGTCGAATAATATTAAATAAAGAAGTCATTTTGAGTCGTGTAAGTTTTTCTTAAGTTTTTAATTCTTACATTAATCTTTCTATTATTATTATGTGTGTTTTGGAAATGCACTTGTCTCCACATGTTTTGCAGATTAAGAAGTATAAAAGAGACAAGTGTGGGGGAGAGATCATAATAGCACTGCCTTCAAACAGGTTACAAAAGTTCTAAGTGTTCTTTACTTGAAATTTCCTAAGATATTAGAACTTTGCTTGCTTACTAGATATTTTTAATGTGTTGTTTGTCTTGACCTGTTCTTTGTTTACGTTATTTCCAAACACAAGATTGCTATGATATGATCCTTGCTTTAAATATGCTAAGTTTATTTTTAGTCATAATTTAAGTGATAGACTTGCATAATGTTTCCTGAAAAATTCTGTTGTTGTTGGAACTTATTTATTAGGGACCCCATTTTAACTTAAGTTGTTGCAAGGTATGATATAGCAAAATAAAGTGAACCTGAATCTTGACATCTTGTTTTTCGGAGAATTTTCTTTTAAAATGCTTAAAATAAATAGCTATACTTCTCCTGTGTGATAAATGCTATGTCCTTCCAGAGCCTGTTTATACTTAGAAATATTTAGAGAAACCAGCTCATATGCTACTTGTTTTGTGTTGAGTTATTTTCAATACTAGTGACCTAAGTAGTGTGGTTCATCAAGAAACACGTACACCCAGATATACTTGCTGCTTTCACACTGAAAGTACGCACAAACATGCTTTTCTTTCCATCCAAAAATCTGTTCCTACAATGGGAATAGACACAAAAATATTTAGGACTTATTAAATGCTCACTTATGTTTATCTCTATCTTCAAGTTTGGAAATAAAAGAAAAGGGATGGGCTATGCAAAAAAAAAAGGGAGATGAAAAATGGACAAGTGTCCTACGGGCGAGTAGAGCCTACCTCCCTAAAAGAGAGGGTAAAAAAAAGGACAAGTGTCCACATAAAACAATGGGTACTTAGATGCCCGCTCTCTCAAGTAAAAAAAAAAAAGAGAGAAAGATAGCCCATGGTCCTTCTTCTTACCGGTGTTCATTGTTCTAAAAAAAGAGAGACAAGTTTCCCCGAGCATAGTAGAATTAGTTTTAGACACCATATTTCCACACACTTTGCACTTCTTGATGTAACCCTACATTAGATCCTGGTCTTGATTTTGACAATATATACAAGATAAGTATGTTATTCCTTGACTTACCTGAAAATCCATATAAGCTTGATATTTATCATGAGCATTCTATGCTTTGGAGAGGATCCAGAAATACTACATATATATATTTATTGAGTGATTGAGAGTATCATTTACAGGAGAAGGTATGCTACGGTTTCTTTTCAAAATTCTATCAAAAGCTCCAGTTGACTTGACTAAAGATAAAAGGGTGATCTGTTTTCAATTTGTTTTCTACTTTAAAACCGCCTAAAGTTTGTTGGTAGACACATTGAATTCCACAATACAGGATAGACTAAGGAACATTTATGTTTGATGTCTTGATCTTAAGTTAAGTCTAAAGTAAACCATCCTTTTATCGGACCAGTAAAAGCCTAAGTGTGGGGAGCTTGTTGACGGTAGTTATTGACCAATTTTATATATATAAAAAGCTCTTAAACATGGATGAATGCTACTAAAATGTTATTATTTCTAATGAATTCCACGAGTTTTGGTGTATACTTAGTTTTGCAGGAGAACTCCGGAAAACAAATAAAAATAAAGCCAAAAAGAGTGAAAATGGAGAAACGGAAGAAAAGGACCAAATCAGGGCGATTGAAGTAAATTTCCGTGGTCAAAATGTGAAGAGAGGACACCTCGCAAAGGCCGGAGCCCACCCGTTTCTTTAGGTGGGGCGGGGCGGCACGGGGGTGCCGCGCGGCACCCCCGAGCACGCCACGTGTCGAGCTTCGGAACCTTCCTACAACCGACCTATGGAGTTGATCTAGTCCGTCCAATCAAGTCGGTTTGATCCAAGGGCTGAGATTCATCCTATGGGGCTATAAAAGGAAGGGCAGGGCTACCCCCTGAAAACCTAATTCGTAATCGAATCCGGCATTCATAGACAAAATTCCTTCTCTTCTGAGAAGTCTAGGGTTAGAGAAAGTCAAAATCCTATGATTAGAGCATAGCCATTTCAGATTAGCTACAAGGATCTTGATTAGCAATCAAGTTTATTAGAAATAGAGAGATTAGTGAGGAGTGCTTCAGAGGAGTTCCGGCCTGTCGGGATCTTCTCTCTTGTATTCTCGAGGAATCATTCTCTTCGCAAGAGGAGTGTATTCAGAGATTATCCGGTATTCGACTTCATAATTAAAGTAAGTTTTGGTTTATTCTATTCTTCAAGTTTGCAACTCTTTTAGAGTACTTTAATCTTGGTTGCTCTTGATTAGAGGGATAGTTTCTAGTGTAAGCGCGGTGTTTAGACTAGAGTTATCTCGTGAATGCCACTTGCTTGGTAGGGAATCAAAGTGGTAGTATCATAAAGGTGACTTTATAGCTTTATTGAATCCTCTCAGAGCCCACTTCCCACCAAGAAGAAACGGTAGGCTTTGTCTCGTTCTTAGTAGAGTAATTTTGCCTTGCTTTATTAAGAATTAGCGTCCACGATAGAATAAATAGATGGGGTTTATAGAGATTAGAACAAGAAGTCAGTGTTATCTCCTAATTCTAGCTAGTTTCTTAAGTACTTATATTGTGAAGTGGATTGGGTAAACACTAGTTATATTCACCTACTGTTCCTTTGGGTTCGATATTTTAAAACCGGGAGTTCATCTTTTGGTGAAGTGCTACAACGGTATTTCTATCTGTGCGCTTGCGGATATTTTTACAACGACATTGTGTGCATATAATTTATACCAACAGTGACTTCGGACCCCCCATCATCACCGACACTACAGGGGAGTTCGCACCCCCTTTCGGGGAGGGCAAGCGGGACGACTACATCACCGCCTTCGAGAGCTATGCGATTCGCATGGATCTTGAAGGGCAGCGTCACCGCGTCAGCCTCTTCGACGGCGGCCTACGCGACACGCCGTGCGATGCTCGATTGGTTCAAGCCTCATTCGATGGAGGAGGCCATCGACCTTGCCCACCGCTATGACGACGAGCTGCCGACGCCTGTGGCTGCGCACACCGGCACCCACCGCGCCGGCCACTTCCACGGCGTCGTTGACATTGGTGGCGACATCCGAAGGAATATGGGATCGCTATGCTAGCCAGAAAATAAAAATTGTCTACCCATAAACCAAGGATCTACCGCTAGTTATAGATCACGGGATTACCACTAGACGCGCAGGTGCAGCAGAAGTGTCGACCCTCGGCGAAGATGTGCGGCGTAGAAGAAGTGCCGTGCGATTCCGGCGTCCGTCTTCCGTGCGGTTCGTCCTTGTGCTCGGATGCAGCACCTCCGAGGGTATCCCACACGTCACGGGGGAGGAAGCGTGCGCCTCCGGACTGCTAGGTCCGCGAGGAGCAAGAGGCGCGGTGGGGGCGGCGGGCGTGCCAAAGTGGCATGGCTTGGCTTAACCTAGCCCCACGCCCACCTCTCATATTTATAGGCATCCCTAACAGGCTCCCGGGCTGGAGGCCCATTAGTAACCCTAAGCCTCGTCTAATTTAGATCATATCCGAATCAGGCTTCCTTTCCCCTTAAGTGTGCGACCCTATGGGCTCACGCACACATAGACATGGCCCGAGTACTCCTACTCGACCAATAGTTGACAGTGGCCTCTAGCAAGACGTGTCAACTCCCATGTGTACGCAATGATCATATCAGACGAACCACCACAAACCCTAAACCCTAAACCCTAAACCCTTGCCACACGATATTTGGTCCACCTCGTGAGTTAACACTTAACCCAAGCACGACCATGCATTTCTTGATCCAATCAATCGAGTGGTCGGTGATATCTCTCTCTTATCGAGAGGGGCAATTCCATCTTGATTGACTATGCCTGATAGCATGCTTCCTGACAAACCCGAAGACTACCTTTATAGCTACCCAATTACGGAGTAACGTTTGATAGTCCCTAAGTAGGTCGTTTCACATCTTGAGTACATACGACAATCTCAGGTCTAAGGACATAACGTACATGATGTGTAAAGAGGTAATAATAACATCTCATGTCGGGTCTATCCAGCCCCATGTCATACATGTGCCCACACTATTAGTTTGACATCTCCATGTCTATGACTTGTGAAACATAGTCATCAACTAATATGTGTGCTGATCTAATATTCATGTGTGTCCTCACATGAACTCCGATTAGGGACAATTACAGAATAACCATACAAGTAAAGAGTCTCACAAACAATTCACATAATTGTCAATCGATACAAGTTGTCTTTAATGGATATTCATGAACACATAATATATAATGGATACAAGGTGATACAATCATCTCTATGATTATCTCTAGGGCATATTCCCAACACATCGACCGGCACCGGCCGACCGGGTGCCAGGATGGCAGCGCCTAGCCGCCGCTATGGAGGCGATCGACGGCGCCGACGTCACACTAACTCCTCACCGAGCTGCACCGGGTACTACATCGAACCGGGGAGCTCGGGATCATTGCCGCCATCGAGCTCGTGCACGCGACATCGGAGTGGAGCCTCTACTATGGGGTCGTGAGGTACTTTCACCGCTACTACATCCCCGCAGCTTCAGAGCTCTTGCAGGACTTCCTCCTGGAGGGTGGCGCCCCCTGCATGGCATTGCAGTGCGCTTCGACCTCCCGAACCGCCCACGCGAAGACCAGGCATTCCCATGAAGCTTGCTCCTCCTACAAGCACGCCCAAGTGTCAGGCTTGACAACGTCACGGTCCTCCTCTTCGACAACCGTGGCAACGAGTTCCTCCACATCGACAACGTCGCCGTCGACGCGCCATCAGCCTCGGCGCCCCAGGTTTGGCTACTTTGTCAAGACGACCAACGACCGCTTCTCTGACCATCTACTTCTCCTCTCCTCGTCATTTGCCGATGTCGATCCGGCATGTCTTTTTTGCAGGCACATACGCGCCAGAGTACATGTGCCAACGACGCACACCTTCTAGGCTCCCCCGGCTACGCGACAGACACTCGAGCTCTCCGACATCCTCAGTGCCTCCATCATGCGACAAGCTTGGATGGATCGCCCGTTCGTGCAGCCCTCGCTGAGCTATAAGTTCAGCATCTACTTTGGTAGCCTCCACTTTGACTTCTCCTACGCCGATGATGATGCCAACATCCGCAACGATGACAACGACAATTCGGGTCCCCTCATCCTCAGCTATGGACTCGGCGTAGCGACATCACCGATCGGCATCGCCTTCGTGCCCACTTGGTGGGTTGGGCGGCACGTGGACGCACCGCCTCGTCGAATGGTGGGGAAATGTCATGTGCCGGAATTCGGCCAGCCTTGGATGGGCTAGGAGGGCCCGAACCCCGCCGCGGCCGCCCACGAGGGGTAGGGGCGTGCGGCGGGGCGGGGCCCGGCCCTGCGCCGCCACCGCCTCTACCTTTCACGTCCGCAACTCTCGCCGTCATCAAGTTAGGATTATCTTAGGTGCAAAGGGGATATTCCAATCATATAAGAAAGACACTTATCAGGAAATAAATAAATATTTCTTGTTAAAGGTATTCCAATCATATAAGAAAACCTTATAGAGATTGCTTAGATTACAAGTCCCACTAGCCGGGCTATATAAACAAGGGTATGTAATCTCTTTGGGGAACAAGCAATAAAGAATAGTTTGTGCCTCTTTCTCTCCCCTGCCCCAACCGCCGCCGCCTCCCACTGCAAGGCCGCCGCCGCCGCCACCGCAGACACCGCCGACCACCGCCGTCACCAGCGCCGCCGCCACCTCCGGCCGACCGCCCGGCCCAAGACACCGCCGCGGTTGCGCCCCCACGCCATTGTCCTCGCCGCGAAACTTCGCCAGGTGACGTGTCACAGCCCGGCCCATTCTAACCGGTTTGTGACAC
Organism: Hyparrhenia diplandra; assembly: GCA_015847255.1. Lineage (NCBI taxonomy): Eukaryota > Viridiplantae > Streptophyta > Magnoliopsida > Poales > Poaceae > Hyparrhenia > Hyparrhenia diplandra. The sequence continues at coordinate 1,281,090 of JADLZK010010174.1, forward strand.
CAATAAGGGGGCAATACGATAAGTTTCGGTTGGATGGCCCGGTGCGTAATGTTCTACAAATAAGGTTTCCTCACCTCTTTTCCTTTATTAGAAAACCAAAAGCATCCATGCTTTACATCAAAAACAATAATTTGGAAAACAACTTCGTAGTGTCTCAACTCGGTGACTTGTAATAGGTCTTGTTAGAAAGTAATATGGAGCCTGATGATGATGATTTCTGGACTTATGCATGGGGAAGTTTTTTCTCTTAAAAAGGCCTACAAATCCTTTAGAGGCTCAATTCCTACGAACACATGGTTGATTTAGGCCACATGTGTTTAGTTTTGTGATTGAGTGATTGTCAACGATCAACATTTTACTTCTATTTTTGTTTTATCTTTTATGCTTCGTTATTATGTTCACAAAGACACGAGGAGTGTGTCGAAGACGTATCTTTTGGTTCGTGTTGTGCGGGTGTGGAGCTCGGAGATGGTAGGCCGACGGTGAGGTGAAGGGGCCAAGGAGGGACGTGCCGGGCCGACGGACCGTGGAGGTGAAGGACGGACGTGAGGCTTGGACCGAGGGACTAGATCGCGGGTGGCTAGCCATGGTGGCTCACATCCGGGACATCGACGGATGCAAGAGGATGTGGCGGGGACCGTGTCGATCGGGTCAAGACGGCGGCGTGCGGGCGGAGCGTGGAGCTCGGATGACATGGCGATTTCGGGCGGTCAAGATGGCGATGACACATGTCGAGGAGGTTTGGTGGTTTGCCCTCAAAACCATCAAAGCACGGGTTTCGTGGTTTGGTCCTCAAAACCACGGGCGGGTTTGGTGGTTTGGGCCTGTTGACACTGTTATAGCATAATATTACTAGTCAACTAAACATGAAATAAGGGCTTAAAACAAATATCAACATAAGTCTAGGGGCTTTTCTCGACATAATTCCACGAGCTTTGGTGATTTATATCTTTTAGGGATTAAATAGATAAAAGGAGATAATAACGGTGAGAACCCTAAGAGTTTGCATCTCATACGATAACAAGACTTGATCGTGAGGCAACTCAATCCAAAAAGTGGACTAAAACATTCTAGAAGACACCGGGGAGAAACCGAAGTGGTTGTGCAACAGGGTCCTAGCGATCGCCGGGGAAGATCTATGGCGACCGCCGGTGGGACCCAATTGTCGACCCTCATCTTCTTAGGTCGGTTTCTAACCGACATTGAGGTTGTATCTATACCGTTGTTCAAGGTCGGTTTGATCCGAGGGAACCTGTTCATCGCCGAGGGCTATATAAGAAGACCACGACCCCGTGGTGAAACCCTAATTCATTATTCAACTCAATACTCAACGGTGAGGCCCGACCTCTCCTCTCTAGTTCTAATCTAGCTTAGAACACCATGTAGAACTAGAAGCCCTAGAGTGAGTTGAAGAGCAAAGCATCAAGTTGAGAGATTAGATCCGTAGTACCCCAAGAGAGTGACTAGATCTAGTCTTGAGAGCTAAAGAGTGGGTGGAGGAGAAGAAGGGGAAGCACCGGCCCTATCGGTGACTCCTCTATGCTTGTATCTCCAGGATCAAAGGCCTCATGGCACTTGATCCTGAGACTTCTATGGCGGATCAACTTCTTATTTTAGTAAGTAAATATTCTTATTGTTCTTATTGTTCACAACTATTGTTTGAGTACTTTAATCTATAGGACCCTATAGATTAGAGGAGTAGCTTAGGTTTAGGCGTGGTGCTTAGACCGAGGTTACTTGTGAATGCACCCTACATTCCGGGTCGTGTGGTAGATCGCGGGAGTGACAAAGTCTGTTGAGTCCTTTGGAGTCCACTTCAGTAACACCCGTGTTTTTGCATCATTTTAAAAATCACTAAAAATTTGAACTTTTTATAATTACAACTAAAACTTGATTTAGTTTCCGCTAAACCGAAACCCTATTTTCGAAAAACCTGCATTTCAAACCCTCACCATATAGAAAATAGGAAATCTTGTTTGTTGCTTGATGAGCTTTATGGTGACCAAGGATGCAAGGTAGGTTCTAGATTTTATTTATGGAAGTATAATATTGCATGAGTAATGATTTACAAATCATCTCTCGGGAATAAAATACCGAAACTCGTGTGTACCAAATATATATATTTAATATTTTTATGAGCATAACAATATAAATATTCTCGACAATAAGAGTCACGAGAATATATGTGTGCTTGTGGAAATATTTATAGTATATATATACTACACATGAAATAATAACCTCAGGGAAAACGTGTGTACACACATATGTGGTGTTATTTATACAAGTACAATTAAATTATATTTTCATGAATGAAAATCATGGGGATATAGTTGTGCTTGTCTAAGTAATTATAGTATATATGTTACACACATGGAAATTGGGGAAATAAAGAGAAATGGGAGAGAAAGAATAAAGAATAAGGAAAGGAGAGAAATAGAAGAAGAGAACAGGAAGCGGCTCGTGGGCTCATTTTTCGCCCAAAGAAGACCCTCCTTTCCCCTCCCTCCTCCCTTTCCTTCTCGCCTCCAAATGGGCCGGCCCAGCCAGTGCAAGCGAGCCCAGCTCTCCTCCCATCCCACCCGACCGCACGAGCGGGGCCCAAAGCCCAGCCCGGCTTCCTCTCCTCAACGCGACGAGCGGGACCCGACGGTCAGCTCCGTCTCCTTCCTCTACTCGCGTCGCGACGGAGAGACAGCTCGACCCCGCCCCGCGCCATCGACGACCGCCCCACGGTGTCGCGCGAGCCCGCGCTCCGTAGCGGTGGCGGCGACTCCGATAAAGACCCTACACGCCCGGTACGTCACTTCACACGGACACAACCTCGGCGTGCGGGACGGCCCGGCTTCGATGAGCACCGAGGAGCCATTCAACGCCACGAGGGAGGGACAAGACTCGCCATGGCCCACGCCCTCGCCGGTGACAGTGACAACTCGGCGGCCCGGCCACGCCCGAGGCGAGCATAGCGGCGCCCGGCTCATGGCGGGCTGCTCAGTCGCGTACCACGGGAAAGTCGGCGAGCCCGCCGCCGAGCCAGGCCGAACCCGGTCCCGATGGCGGAGACCGAGGCACGGGGAGCTCACTAACCTCCGCCGGGCCGCGGCGCGCGCCGCGGGACGCCGGGTCTCTCCTACAGCCGCGCGCGACCTTAATGCCGCCATGCCGCCCGGCGGCCGGCATCACCGGGACAGCGACGGGCGGCCAGCTCACCCCCGGGCGAGCACGGCGTGTGCCGGCTCATGGAGCACACCAGCCCGCGGTCCACGCGCACAAGGCGCACGGTCGGAAAATATCGGGACGGCGGAAAAGATCTTACCGGCGAGCTCTCACCCGCCATGGCTATAAATAGCCCCTCAGGGAGCTCGATCGGTCGTGCCACCACCACCCCAAGCTCCGCTGAGTCGGGAACGCCACGGTGCGCACCTCATCTTCCCCTCTCCCCTGCCCACACGCCGCCCTAATCGGCGTTTCCCAACTCCTTGCTCCGCCGCCGCCGCGGACTAGGTCAAGGTGTCCCCGGTCGACAACGTCGGCTGCGAGGACAAATTGGTGAGTCCATCAGCTTAGTTTGCAGTCTAGTCCCTCGTTTCCCCTCCTTTTTCGCTCTTCGTTGTCTTTGTGTAGGGTCCTACCGAGTGCCGCCGCCGCCGGACGACCGCCCGATTCGCCGCCGTCGGGGGAGCAAGCCCCCGGAGCCACCCTAGCATGGACCATCGTGTGCAGGGTGACGGCGGAGTGAATAAAAGCCACCAGCGGCGAAGCTTTGGACGACGGCCGCGCCAATCCGGCGGACTCCGGCGAACCACCGCCGTGGGAGCCCGACGGACGAGGAGCCTCGGCGCCGTCGCCGCCACGACGCCCGTCAAGGCGCGAGCCAATACGGAATCGCCACGCCGCCCTCTGTTTCCCTCCGGCCACGCGATTAAGCGGGCGACCCGTCACACACGTGGCGCCCACGTGGCAGCCACCGTGGCGTCCACCTGGACCCACGTGGCACCCGAGGGACCCACGCGTCGGTTAATACAGCACATAGAGACAGATGAGCTGTGTACACATGGAAAATTGCTATGTACACCCAAAGAATCGCATACGAATGTTTAAAAAGTATACTTTCCAAAGTGTCGAAAAATTTTTAAAATTTGTAAATTCATTATTTGATTTATAGAATTTTATCATGTAATTAGTTCTAATATTATTACATGATAAAATTATATTATAATATTACCCTAATGATTTAATTAGGGATCAATATTATAAAATCCATATCTCATGCATACTAACTCCGTTTCGCGTGAAAGCGACTTCCATAATTCATCTAAAATCTAGCTCTATGCATCTAACCCCTTGCCACCATAATGTTCTATGTTTGTTTTATATGTTATAGTTCAAGCTAGGTTTACCGCTTGCCGCAAGTAGATTCGACGACACGATTAGGAGCTTCCGTGCGAGCGAGCTAGGATCGTTCGACGCCGTGCCGATTCGAAAGAACATCCCGGGCAAGTCCTTACCCCCTTAATCACGACCTTAATATGATGATATAATGATGATGATAATAATAAATCGGATTAGTAAATAGTGGTGTGAGTCGATAACGTAGCTATGGAGCTAAGCCGGATGACGTAATCATCCACGTTATCTACGCTCATACGTTGTGATCAAGAGAAACATGAGAATGCCTAATGAACCCTAACCAACAAAAGAGGTGAGTAGTGGTAGTCCGGTAGAGCCTAAATACCACGTCGGGAATCGCCGCGAGGGGTTTCCCGCGGAGAGATACTCGCCTCCCTAAGGACCGGGTCATAGACCTTCTACCTAGTATAATATTACGTGACAGCAGCCACACGCCGTTTATGGGGCGGCTTGATTCACACCCCGTTGGGTTGAGGTATAATTGGGATCCAAGGTGGCCGGAGCGGGCAAACGACCTATTGGGAGCGAGATGTGGGGAGAGTGGCCCCATGTCAGGTTGGCGTGGATCTTGAGTGGTCTTCCACGGAAGTGTTTGGGCGCGGTGGCGCGGTGCTAGAGGCACATATTGATGATTTGAGATTGAGAGTGGTGTTGACGGTATAGGTTGGGTAATTAGGTATTACCGAAAAGCCGTGGGTGATTTGGTATCACCATATTGTCTAGGGTGATGCGTCATTTTAGGGTGGCGTGTTGTCCTTCCAACCCCCGAGAAGTCGTGGTGAAGATTATACCAATATACCTAGGGTAGCACCCAAGCGGGTACGGATCTCGTTAGGCTGTCTAAGCCAAGTCGCGGTGGTAAGGGCAGTGTCTATCGTGTGGGGAAAAGTGTACAACCTCTGCAGAGTTAATTGAATCTATTCGAATAGCCACGTCCTTGGAATGGGCAAGTGCTAGGACGAACATCTATGATTAGATATACATTTTGATGATGACTAACATGTGGTGTCATGACGAGTGGTGATGACATGAGATAAACCGGGAACTAGCGAGAGAGCAGTTTTTAGAGACTTCGCTAGGGCCCAAACCCTTAATAATTACAACCCCCAGGTTGGGACTTGCCGAAAGTACGTTTGTACTCACCCCTCTATTTTACGGATATCGGCATATCCGAAGGTAAAGTCATTTGTCGAAGTAGGAGACCCACGACGTAGAAGTTTACAAGACGTTGCTTAGGAGAAAGACGTAGAAGTCCAGGAATTCCATCCGCGCTCAAGTTGCCTGTGGAACATGGAGTTGTGCCCAGACGGTCTAGCACTCTAGCGGGACCCGTCACGGATAAACCACGCTTTCACGGTTGGCTACTCACGATCAATATAATCAGTGGTGTCTTCAACACCGCTGTAAGTACATCTATCCTATGTCAATATATGCTCGGAATAGTTCATCTATAACTGATTTCCATTACTGTGACTCGGTAACGTATTGGTAGCGTGATCCTGGCGCCAATACGCGAGATTAAAAGTCCCATTAAAAAGTGGGCGTGACATCCACCCCACGAATGATAGGCCAAGCGGGACCATATTCTTTGGAGGATTGCATGTTTCGTCCATGTTTTCCTTTGAGTACGTCCCCTAAGACAATATCAACATAGCTTACAAGGATAAGAACTAGACAACCGTAGGAATCTCCTTACCTCTTTATCCTCTCAAGTCCTTGATTGCTGCTCAGGGATTAGTTATATGCCTCAGTTATCCTCACACCATCCTCCCTGTGGATTCGATATTAAAAACCCTCTCGGGTGAAGTGCTCACCGGTATCCGTTCGCTTGCGGATTATTATAAATATTTCTATAGGCTTGTCAAATACCAACAAGCATTTCGGCGACGCCGTTGCCGGGAGAATGGTTCTTGAGAAAACATTGAGTATAACTAATCTTGTACAATACTTTAGTGTAGTCTTTTTTTTTATATTTTTTTATATTTTTTATGGGATCTTCGGATTCCACACCTATCTTTATGCTGCACCCATAAGCACAAGCTTCAGGCCACTAGAATCTTTAGAACCTATCCTATCACTTGGCTATGAGCTGTGCCTACGGTTAATCCAAATGATCATGAAACAACCCATTATAGGAGAGAATTCTGTAGTTAACCTCAGACCAAATCCTATCCTTCAAAAAGGATAATGTATTTGGGTCTCATTCTAGAAAAGTTGTTCGCATGACCATCATGCAGTTTTCTAGAGGAACTTTTCTTTCCTTTTCTAAAGCAAGGTTTGTCCTTGACAAACTCAGCGGGTGTGATCTTTTTCTTAGAATTTTTCATGAACACCCAAAGGAAGAAAATGAATCATCCTCTAGACCAAAGAAGAAGTTTTAATAGCTAGATCATAATCATTCGAACCCCTTGATTTAGCTACCAATCCTAAATCATCAATACTCCAAAACCCTCCAAGGGAAGAAGCAATTCTACCCTTGAATCTTTTATGGCGATGACTTTGGGAGACAAACTTCTAGCTTCACAGGAGACCTCTGAGTGCCTATAAACCAAATCCTCTTAAAGAAGAGTCTCTTAGAGAGCATCCTTATTCTTACAAAGGATGTTGGGAGCCCAAGGATGGCAGATCTAATAACGTCATAGAAGGAGAGCAAAGCTATCTAAAATCCATTCATGTCTTCTCCCCTTCTATTTTAGACTAGATAACTTATCCAAAACCATACTTAACCTCATCCTTGACCCCAATGAATCCTCTAGTGTTCTTTTTCTTGAGTCTACCTACGATCTTAGAAATCCCAAGTATAGACATCATGAAGGATCTAATGAAGACCAAGAAGAGCATTATCAATAGTTGGAGAACATCCATGAGCATAGGAGTTATATTCTAAATATTCTATCTAATCCTTGCCCGTGTGAGCAAACTCCGAATTGATTGCCATCTCTAATCTTGCCACCTACAAGATCTCAAACTCCCTTGAGATAATTGTTCAGGATTTAGAAAGGGTGATTGTTGATCTTATTGGCTTGAATGTTGAGATTGGTGATATGAGGGAAAACCTCTTCATGAATCATATTTGAGGGTTTCCCAAGGACGAGCTTTTTGTCCTAAAACAAGCACTTTAGGGGGAAATAACATCAAGTATAGATCTTTGACTATAACACCCCTTTGTGTAGTGAGCATAGAGATATAATTGTGAGGATATTCCTTCGGGTATTTTTGTTACTAACCATTTCAGGTCTAAAACAAGGAGAACGAAGGATGACAATGTAAAGGTATGTCCAACCAACTCTTGAGCAACATTGAATCACTCATATGATTCTTGCCATGTTGCTACCATATCTTGGTTGTCGCTACCCTTAAGACATGCTCGACCTACAAAACAGCAATCATAACTTTCATCTCTATTTGAATAAATCTCTTTAATGTTTTCATGTTACCATTATCTACTATATTATATGATTTGGTTTTGATGTACTTTCATACACCTTTTTAAATTAGGCATGGTGCTTAGTTTAAGTTGTTTTCCTGAATTAAATTAGACAAGGTGTCTAGTTTGATTTTTGAACTGAGGGTGTGTTGATTTTACTTCTAAAGGTTTTTAAATTAAGCATGGTGCTTAGGTTAAAATGCCTTCCTAGATCAAATTAGACGTGGTGTCTAGGTTGATTTATGAGCTGATAAGTATGCTATAGTAGATGTTGGATATTGTGTGGACTAAACCCCTGTAGAAAGAAAAAAAGCTCTCAAACAAGCTTGGGGAATTCCGAGATAAACTCACATTAGAGATGAAGCAAGAGAAAGAAGAGGAGTGCCACAAACAAAATCTACAACATAAAAGCACTTGCTCAAGGATGAACTCAAGGGTGATTGGCACATGGAAGAAGATGACCAACTCCACCAAGGATAATCAATCGTGCTCTTCCTCCTTACATGCCCCCATCACTCCCACACGCCTGGTGCGCAACCTCTCTATTCACTATTACTCTTTTCTACAAGTTTGAATGATTTGATGCATGAAAAGCAAACTTAAGGTTCACTAAAATCATTCCTTTAGAAAAGCAAGGTGAAACATGTGATAAATGATCTATGCTAAAATGTTCAACCAAACTTTTCGTAGCATAGAAAGTGACCTTTAGCCCCTGTAACAACAATATCCTCGTTACTACTTGTATATTCCTTCGGGTATGTGTTGTCCACTAATGACACAGAATAAAACCATGAGAGGAGCAAAAAGGTCCTAGCACAATTTAAAAGGAGAAGAAAGAAAGGATGATGCAATAAAGGAGACAAGTTAGGAGCAAGATATACATGAGGCCAAATGAGGAAAGCTCCAAGCAAAAGGTAATAATGACCACAAGGTGTTACGGTGCCATCACACTCTAATAAAAGGTAACATCTTGAGGTAAGCTATCATTAACTAAGCTTTTCCTAATTATGGCATGCTCATAAATAAGGAAACAAACATGTTGGAGTCAAAACCTAACCTTATCCATCCCTGCTTAGCTTCACATGTTTAGTTCTTTGTTCCTAAAAACCACTCTCTTGATCTCATAGTCCCTAATGCAAACTAAAATGTTGCTCATCCTGCTTTGCAAGATAGTCATAATCAATTAAACTGTTGATGCTCTATCTTGTGACCTTATCACGCTCATCATAAATGGAGAAAACAAATAAACATTAACTCTATCTTGTTTAATGTGCCTAAGGTTAGAGAATAATGAATAAAGTTTTGGTTCTGTTGGTGTTTTCCCACCAACAGGACCCATGCACTTGATTTCTACCTTGTCTTTGCAAGCGGGACATACTTCGAGCACAACATGGAGGAGTATGTCATTCCTCCAAGATTCTACGAGGAAATGTCCAGAACCCATAAAGTATGCACACTAAACAAGATGTTGCCCGCTTCCATATTGTCAAAAGCTTCACTTCAAACCATGGGACAAGCAAGCAACATGGGTGATGCCATCCTCAGAGATCATTATCTCAGGAGACGCAGCCACCAAGATCAGATGATGCACTTGAGGAGTGAGTAAGGTAAGAAGTCTTGTTCAGAGGACTTAAAACACTGAACCCTCATTTGGAAGGTAAGATCGGTAGTTATCTATAACATATTTATTTCCTTGCATTGCATAATCATTTTCCTTTAGCATATCTAAATTTCTGCATTAGCATTGCATTGAAAAATTTTCAAGCCCCATGTGAATAATCTTGAGGCGTGTAACAACCCATAAGGATATTCACCGTGGTGGCATAAAAAATAGTTATGCATTCATCGGCTACAATTGCATTATAGTTCTTTGCATGTATATAAAATTATAAAACTTCATAAAACATTTAGAAGAGAAATCTTGTTGAAGTTCTATTTGGAATAATCATGATCCATCTTAAAAATCTCTAGACACATGAGGCCTATGTGGCCAACCACTAACGTCTAACGTTTCCACAAAGCTTTGTTGTCTATTTGAGTTCAACAGGATTCGAAGGAGAGAGACATGATAGGGCCGACTTCATCGTCACTATCTACCTCAACTTCCACATCAACAAACCCGACACTTCAATCCCGGCTTGGGGAGAGCACCCCCAGTTATCCCGATAAGTATCTCTACTACTATCTATATATATTATTAGCTAAATATTTGGTTTGCTATTAGAGTTTGTTAAGAAGTTTAGTTTTATAGAGTCTAGTCGTTTAAAGAGTCTTTAGTAGAGTGTGATCCTTAGAGTGTGAGAATAAATAAATAAGTTTAGAGAGTGTACAAGAAGTTGTTTCGCCAAAATAAAATGAACCCTAAACTTGACAACTTGTAGATGATGAATAGTTGCTCCGTCATAATTCCTTTTCAGTATCTAGCTTTCAAGCTTAATTTCTCTTGAGCCTTAAATGGAAAACTACTTTGACTTGAGACTTACTTTGAACCTGAAACCTATGGGTTGCAAATGCTTGCTCTAAAGTCTAGGTAATTGACGGATACGATATATGAAAGTCCGATTTGCTATTGATCTTACTCCTAGTGATACTAGATTTCTGGAGATTTATTGTGAAAATTTAAAATGCACATGATAAGTTCCTGTGTGACAAAGTGTTGAACCTCCTACCACAGCCATACATACATGCTCCCTAGATTAGGAAAACCTTTTGACATATATATAGGTTGCTTGCTTTGCATTGAGTTTGTTCAATCTTTGTCGACCCTTAGAAACTTGTCATGCTTTGATCATGTACACTCCACCTCATTTCATCTCACTCCACTCAACTCCACTCATTCATATGCTACTTCCACCTGGAAGTACGCATCCACCATATACACCCATTATATATACACTACTATCCATTCACTATAGCCAAAAAAAAAATATTCTACTCCTATCTTGGGAGAGAGCAACAAAAAAATATATTCCCTATACCCATCCACACATTTTCTAGCCAATGTCTTACGAAGCTCCATTACTTTTGTCTATCTCAAAAAAGTTATTGCAAAAAAGAGATTTGGGTTGTATTTAAAAAAGAGAGAGAGAGAAAGAATAAAGGAGAGTTTAAAAATGGACAAGTGTCCACCTTTGAAAACAATGGGTACTTAGATGCTCGCCTCTCCACAAAAGAAAAATAAAGAAAGAGAAAGAGATACAACCCAAGTTCTCACAAAGTTTCAGATTCCAAAGAGAGATGATTCCTCAAGAAGAAAAAGTAGAATTAGGCTTTCTCCTCATTCATTCCATACACCTTACTATATTCCCTACCATATTCTATTCACCATACACATGCACCACTTGATCGGTATGACTCGTGACTTTGGATCCATTGCTTGAACTTAAAATATATGCTTAGTAAGTAGATGTAGTTTCTCCCACCTATGAGCTCAGGATATAAGCCTTAGATATATGGTGAGAGAGAAGAAGACATAGTGTCTTCTTGCCTTATTCCCAAAAATACCACATATTATGAGAGAAAGGCAACACAACATTAATGCCTAAGTGAGGATCCACAAATACCACAAATGAGAGACTTGAGAAGGTCATACAAAGAAACTTTGAGTTTTATTTTGAAAACTTGCAAAAACTTCGAGAATGACAGGTTGAACAAAGAGGTTGAGATATGGTGCTTGACTTGATTGTTCTATCTTTCAATTACCCAAGATCAAAGAAAAGGCTATAAGCTCCATGGTTAAAGGTAATATGGGTAAGTTGAAGGTTGAACAGTTTAATCTTATCCGGAGGAGAAATTTTGTTTGAAAGAATGTGTACTTTGGAGGCATGAAAGCGTTGTAGTAACTCCCCGATCCATTGCTAGGTTTGGCTTTGCTAGGGACTAGCAAAGGGTAAGCTTGGGGAGCTTGTTGACACCTGTTATAGCATAATATTACTAGTCAACTAAACATGAAATAAGGGCTTAAAACAAATATCAACATAAGTCTAGGGGCTTTACTGACATAATTCCACGAGCTTTGGTGATTTATATCTTTTTAGGGATTGAACAGATAAAAGCAGATAAGAACAGTGAGAACCTTAAGAGTTTGCATCTCATACGATGACAAGACTTGACCGTGAGGCAACTCAATCCAAAAAGTGGACTAAAACATTCTAGAAGACACCAGAAGACACCAGGAGAAATAAGAAGTGGTTGTGCAATAGGGTCCTGGCGATCGCCAAGAAGATCTATGGCAACCGCCAGGTGGGACCCACCTGTCAGCCTCATCTTCTTAGGTCAGTTTCTAACCGACATTGAGGTTGTATCTATACCGTTGTTCAAGGTCGGTTTGATCCGAGGGTCCCTGTTCATCGCCGAGGGCTATATAAGAAGACCACCTGACCCTAGGGTGAAACCCTAATTCATTATTCAACTCAATACTCAACAGGCTGAGGCCTGACCTCTCCTCTCTAGTTCTAATCTAGCTTAGAACACCATGTAGAACTAGAAGCCCTAGAGTGAGTTAAAGAGCAAAGCATCAAGTTGAGAGATTAGATCTGTAGTACCCCAAGAGAGTGACTAGATCTAGTCTTGATAGCTAAAGAGTGGGTGAAGGAGAAGAAGGGGAAGCACCAGACCTGTCGGTGACTCCTCTATGCTTGTATCTCTAGGATCAAAGGCCTCATGGCACTTGATCCTGAGACTTCTATGGCGGATCAACTTCTTATTTAAGTAAGTAAATGTTCTTATTGTTCTTATTGTTCACAACTATTGTTTGAGTACTTTAATCTATAGGACCCTATAGATTAGAGGAGTAGCTTAGGTTTAGGCGTGGTGCTTAGAACGAGGTTACTTGTGAATGCACCCTACATTCCGGGTCGTGTGGTAGATCGCGGGAGTGACAGTCCTGTTGAGTCCTTTGGAGTCCACTCCACGAATGATAGGCCAAGCAAGACCATATTGCTGGAGGATTGCATGTTTCGTCCATGTTTTCCTTTGAGTACGTCCCCCTAAGACAATATCAACATAGCTTACAAGGATAAGAACTAGACAACCGTAGGAATCTCCTTACCTCTTTATCCTCTCAAGTCCTTTGATTGCTGCTCAGGAATTAGTTATATGCCTCAGTTATCCTCACACCATCCTTCCTGTGGATTCGATATTAAAACCCTCTCCTAGGTGAAGTGCTCACCGGTATCCGCTCGCTATGGATTATTATAAATATTTATGTAGGCTTATCAAATACCAACAGGGCCTCAAAACCATCGGCGAGTTTCACGGGTTTGGGCCTCAAAACCCGGGATGTTCCGGTGGACGGAAGGACGACACGTGGCGGCATCTGGGAGATTGCGTGGAGCAAGGCTATAGATGAGGAGGCGCGGTGGTCGCCGGATCGTAAGATACCCAAGTCCGACCATTATGCCCCTGGCTAAGTGTCTTTGGCAATTGTATCCATAGGGGTAGAGTAGTAATAGCACAGTCGCTAGGACTTGGACTATAAATATCAAGGCAGCCCCTTCCCCCAGACTTTCCTCTCTAGTTTGCATTTTCATTAGGGTTTGCCAGTCTGTAGTTGTTCTGAGAGGGAGAGGACTAGACAACTATTTTGTGCCTGTGATCGTAGGAAGCGCTCCCCTAAGTGAGCGTGTACCCTCTGGGTTTTTGGGGTCAGATCGTGTCTTTGTGTGCAGCGATTTCGTTTTTTTGTTTGTAATTTTCGCGGTGCTTTTCTCCTCCCCTTTTTAGAGCTCAATTCGCCGTGGTGTGGATCGTTTGGTTCGATTCTTTTTTGCTGTGATTTGTTCTACATCGTGTACCTAAGAGATTCACCAAAGGAAATCATTTGAATCTACACGAATCAGTAGATCGAAGCACTTTTATGTTCGTGCTCGTGTTCTTTGTAGTTCGTCACGTGATCTGAGTTTTCTCTCGTTTCACTCGGTGGGTCTCGAGTTTCCAAGGAGGAAATGGTCACCCACATGTCTAGTTCACCTGGACCACATCTTGTGACCTGAGATCGAGTGTGAATCGATTTTGGTTGATTTTGTGGAAGAACAGATGCCGGCGGGTTCCTGTTCGTGTCTATTTTTCGAGGCGCCGGATAGTCTGACCCCTTTACGTGGACAGTCCGGGCGTCGTGCAGAGCCGGTGTGATTTTTTGTTGTGCTGAGTCAGCTTAGTCCGGACAGTCCGAGCTCATGTAGCGGACAGTCCGTGACACTCGCTGCAACAAGTCCAGCAGGGCGCAACTCCGATCGGTTTTCAGTGCCTTGCTAGCGGACAGTCCAGGTGGGTCAGGCGGACAATCCGGCTCAGGGCAAGTGCGAGTCCAGCGTCAAGTCTGTAGTGTTCTTATTCGTTTTTATTTAGTCCTAGGCTTGTTGTTCCCAACGTGTGATTTTCATTAGCAATGATTAGCTTTTGTCCTGTTGTGTTAAATCCAAGGCCTTTGTTTAGTTGGCAAATTTTTTGAATCTCTCTCCATCACATCAACATCACATCAATTTTTAGACACATAAATGGAGCAGTAAATGTAGGTAAAAAAAGTAACTAATTACACAGTTTGGTTCTAAATTAGGAGACGAATCTTTCGAGCCTAGTTAATCTATGATTAGACAATATTTACCACAAACAAACGAAACTTGCTACGGTGTCAAATTCTAACTTTCTAACATTTGGCTTAGAAATATTTGCCAACTAAACAAGGCCCAATTCCTTTCTTTTTTGGTCTTTGTGCTAGCTCGTAGCACTAGTTTCCCTTCTTGTTTGCCGACACCAGCAGGCGGGGTGAAGTCCCTTTGTTTTCGGGACAGTTCCGGATGTCCCTAGCGGATAGTCCGCCGGTGTCGGACCAAGCCGGTCTAGCAGTGCGCATTTTGTTTGATTTCTCGAGTTTTGTCCGGCTGCAGAGCGGGTCAGTAGGTCCAGCGGACGATCCGCGATTGTCTTGTGCCGAGACGGTGTCAAGAACTGTTGTTCTTTCTTTGCTCTTGCCATCGGACGTCCGAATTTCATTGTGCGGACAGTCCGAGCTCGCAGTGTCTTGGTGTCTGTTTTCTCGCGTTTGGTGTCTGCGTGACAGAGGAGCCGATTGGATTGCCTTTGGGGACGGCGAAGTTAGCTCTCTTCATCGGCCGATTCTCGTGGTTCCACAACAACCACTTGAACCGTCGGCGTGGTGGTGGTCGGGGCGGATGCTTTGAGTGCGGTGATCCGGACCACCGTCGGCTGCGTGCCCTAAGAAGAGCAAGGACAAGTACTCCGGCGACAAGTACTACTCCTTCGACAAGCACGACTCCGACAAGCGCAAGGACAAGCGAGTACAGCTGGCAGGCAAGTACAAGTCGGAGAAGGGCGTTGACAAGGAGGTGATCAAGAAGAAGTACCTCAAGCGTGCCAAGGAGCACAAGCACGCCTTCTTCGCCTACCTCGGCGACCTCGACAACGACTCTTCCAATGGGCAAGCTTCCTCTAGCGACGAGGAGCCCGAGAGCAAGATTGAGGACAAGTCGAACGGCCTTTTGCTTCGTCGCCGACTCAAGCATGGGGGCTACGCACCATGGCTCTCGATGGAGCGGTGTTCAGGTGACAGTGTCGAGCCACACGGCAGTGACTCTTCCTCTGAGGTATCACCCACAATCGAATCTCTCACTGATGAAGTTGATTCTTTGGGCGATGCGCTTGTGTGTCAAGAGAAGTTGCTCAAGCGAGTAGCTAAGGAGAGGAAGGAGTACAAGGAGAAATGGGAGATAGCTATGAGGGAGTTAGAGTTGGCTAGGAAGCCTTTGTGGAGATGTGTGATGAGACAATTTGCGATGCTTGTCTTTGTGCAAATGTCTAGCATCATGTCTTTGCAATCCGAAAGTACTCGCTTTGCTAGATGAGCATGTTGAGTGAAGGCTAAGCCTTTGTTGTTGAGTGCATGCAAGTCTTGTCCAGCTTGCAACCGAGTTGGCAGAGAAGGCCGCCAAGCTTGCCGTGCAGCTTGAGAAGGCCATTTCGGATAGCACCGTCTTTGAAGTGTGCTAAGTGCGAAGCTTTGGAAATGGAGGTCATGTCTTGTAGGCATGACAAGGGGAGAGTCGAAGAGGAGAACAAGTACCTTTGCTCGTCGTCTAAGTTGGGTGTCTAGTGGAGAGCCACGGCTTGGCATGATGATGAGTCTGTTCAAGAGGGGACTGACACAACGGGATTAGGATTTGCAATAGATGGGAAGGGTGAAGTAATCTATGGCAAGGTTGGTCAAGATAGTGGTTTGAGCCCGAGTGAGAAACCCACAAACACTCGAAAGTTGACCAAGATCACCCCACCCGAGCCTACCAAGCCCATTGTGCAAAATGGTATTCTCCAAGAGACCCCAAAGACTCCACTCTCAAACAAGTGTGGCTTCCTAAACCAAACCACCTCAGGAACCCACTTGACACTTTGCCCAAGATCCCTGAGGAAACCCTTCCTAAAGCCAAGACCACACCAAAAGTGAGCCATCCACCCAAGAGAGTGAACCAGCTACCACCCAAGAGAGAGGTGAGGTATCACTGTGAGTACTGCCAGAGAGATGGTCACTTGTTTGAGCTTTGCTTTAGGAGGAAGAGGGATGCTAGGCGTCAAGTTGAGTTTGAGAACCGTGACCTATATCACCCTCCACTTGGCTTGTATGAGAGGGGTGTGCAGTCGGTTCAGAGGTAGTTTGCTAGGCCAGGAGGTAGGAGGCATCAGAGGGCTAGGCCACAGTTTGTGAGACCCCGTGGTGGTCGTGCTCAGCGAGTGAAAGTTGATCCTCGCTTTGGGAGCATTGAGTTTGACAGGAGGAGTGCACCAGGCTTTGTTGCGTGTGGTGAGCACTTTGGTAAGAAGGGTCGTGGGATGTTTGTTTTGCCTAACGCCTATCTTGGGCAAGATGGTCAACACCGGTACTCTTCTAAGTTTACTAACCCCGGTGTTGTGCCATTTGCTCATCCCATGTACTATTGTTGATGCAGGACGAGAGGTTGGAGGACATGTGGCTCATCGATTCGGGTTGCTCGACACATGATCGGCAACTCCAATTGGTTCTCCGGCCTCACCCCGTGAAGACTAAAGAGTACATCACTTTCGGGGATAACGACCGTGGGAGGATCCTATCTCGTGGGTCGATCGGACTTAACGAGCACTTTGTCCTCAAGGATGTGGCACTTGTCTCCAACCCGCACTTCAATTTGCTGTCTTTCTCTTAGCTTCTGGCAGATGGTTTTGAGGTATGCGTTTCAAGGTAGGTTGTTCTAGAGTTTTGGATTCTCATGGTAATCTTGTTTCTTTGGATTGTGCCTTTCTGGTCAAGTTTTTCGAAATGACTTTTCTAGATCCTTTGGTACCTCTTGGTGCTTGGTGGGTGGGTCTTCTTCGGACTTGTGGAAGTGGCATAGGAGATTGGGACATTTGAGCTTTGACCTTCTTGCAAGGTTGAGCTCAATGGACCTCATCCGAGGATTGCCTAAGCTCAAGTTTGAGAAAGACTTGGTTTGCCATCCCCGTCGCCACGGGAAAATGGTAGCCGCTTCCCATCCCCCAGTTAACCAGATCATGACCACTTGACCCGGACAGATTTTACATATGGACACTATTGGTCCATCTCGGGTCCGGTCTGCTGGTGGGAAGTGGTACTGTTTGGTGATCGTGGATGACTTTTCGAGGTACTCATGGGTCTTTTTCATAGAAGGTAAGGATAAAGCTTTTGGTTTTGCACGAGATTTGATTTTGAGGTTGTGGACTGAGTTGCCAGATACCGTCATTCGAGCTATACACAAAGTGACAATGGCACAGAATTCAAAACACTCGGTTCAAAAACCTTTTCTGCTAACCATGGTCTCGAGCACCAGTTCTCTAGTCCTTATGTGCCTCAGCAGAATGGAATTGTTGAGAGGAAGAACTGGACGCTTGTGGAGATGGCAAGGACCATGCTCGATGAACACAAGACTCCAAGGAGCTACTGGGCTGAGGCAACCAACACGGCACGCCATGTCTCCAACTGCGTCTTCCTTCGAGTTTTTACCAAGAAGACATCATATGAGTTGCGGTTTGGGAGATTGCCCAAAGTAAGCCACTTCCATGTTTTTGGGTGCAGGTGCTTCATCCTCAAGCAAGGTAATCTCGACAAATTTGAGTCTCGATCAGCTAATGGCATTTTTCTTGGATATGCTTTGCACTCACATGCCAATAGAGTTCTAAATCTTGAGACTAACCGTGTTGTAGAGACTTGTGAGGTTACTTTCGATGAGACTGCGCCTTGTTCCTCTTCCGTGTTTGAGTGTGCAGGAAAGTAGGACATGGGGCAGAGCATCTTTGTGGAGGAGGAGCGGGGAAGATGTTGGTGGGGGTGATCTCGAAGCGACTCCACCGCTTGCCCCCGTCGATCCTGCGACGACGACGACCGCTCACGCACTGTAACCTACTACCAATACTTCCTGGGGTCCGGTGGAGCAGCTCCCTCAGGCCGAACCGACTGTACCTGAGGAGGTTCCCTCTCTAGTCGAGGGGGAGGTGACGTCTTCACGCACGGCGCCTCAGCATATTCAGCGCCGCCACCCCCAGGAGACCATGATTGGAGGACTCAACCAAAGGGTAACTCGTTCCAAATCTTATGCCATGTCTCATTTTGCTCATTCTACTTTTGTCTCCACTCTTGAGCCCAAAGATGTTGACACCGCTTTATCTCGATTTGATTGGGTCAATGCCATGCATAAGGAGCTACAAACTTTGAGAGGAACCAATTCAGGGTCTTAGTTCCACCTCCCTCTGAGTGTCATCCCATAGGAACCAAGTGGGTGTTTAAGAATAAACAGAGTGCGGATGGTGTGGTGGTGAGAAACAAAGCCAGATTAATTAGTTACCCAAGGATTCTGTCAGAAAGAGGGAATAGACTATGAAGAAACCTTTGCTCCTGTAGCCCGCATAGAAGCCATTAGGATTTTGCTTGCTTTTGCAGCCTCAAAGGGTTTTAAGCTCTTCCAGATGGATGTCAAGAGTGTTTTCCTAAATGGGTAGAGGAGGAAGTGTGTGTGAGGCAGCCTCCTGGGGTTTGTGCAAGTTGAGCAAAGCCTTGTATGGGTTGAAACAAGCCCCCAGAGCGTGGTATGAGCGGTTGAAGACCTTTCTCTTAGCTAAGGGGTTTGTGATGGGGACAGTAGATAAGACATTGTTCCTGCTTAGGAAAGGCAATGACACTCTCCTAGTCCAGATTTACGTGGATGATTGTTGACACCTGTTATAGCATAATATTATTAGTCAATTAAACATGAAATAAGGGCTTAAAATGAATATCAACATAAGTCTAGGGGTCTAACTAACATATTTCCACGAGTTTTGGTATTCCATGACTTTGCATGGACTAAACAGATAAAAGCAGATAAGAACGGTGAGAAACCTAAGGTTAAGTCTTGTCATCGTATAGGATGTAAACTCTTAGGTTTCTCACCGTTCTTCTCTGCTTTTATCTGTTCAGTCCCTGCAAAGTCATGAAATACCAAAACTCGTGGAAATATGTTAGTTAGACCCTAGACTGATGTTGATATTCATCTTAAGCCCTTATTTCATGTTAATTGACTAATAATATTATGCTATAACCGTGTCAACAATCACTAGCTTTAGTAGGATTACCCTTGTTCTATTGAGTTGTGGAATAGATAGGACAAATGATGTCGTTACGACCTTCAGACAAGATTCCACAAGAAAAGAAAAGAAGAAAGATTGAAGAACCCAGGGTGCCTGATCATTCAAGATTCATCAACATGGGAACCCTGCTATCTCAAGGTATGCATTTAAATATATATATTATTATTCCAACCATGTATAGATTGGAGAAGAAGTCATGTCACAAGAATTCAATGCACACATCTCAAGTGACGTACATAGAAGCTGCACATTGTGGTAAGTATGATTAAAAGGTGAGAAAGTCTTGCTCATAGACTATAAATTTCTTACATTGCATTGCATGTTTACTTGATCAAATCATGCATTCACTCTGCTTAGTTTATGTTTTCTCATAACAGATCCATTGCATGATTTGTCCCTTTGCATCTATCCATACCATTTGCATCTCAAAAAAAAAAAAAAAAAAAAAAATCCTCACCATGATCATGCTCTTTTCGTCTCTAATTGAGTAAATCTTTATAGTGCTTTTATGTCACCTTTGTTTGCTATAGTGAGTTTTGGTTTGGAAGTCCTACCATTGCGCTTCCAAAGGCTTTTAAATTAAGCATGGTGCTTAGGTTAAAATGCCTTCCTTAATTGAATTAGACATGGAGTCTAGTTTGGTTATTAAACTAAGAATTGCTTGGGTAGACATTGGATATTTTGTTGGACTAACCCATGCAGAGAACTCTCAAATCCAATTGGGGTAATTCAAGAGATGAACTCATATCAGAGATGAAGCAAGGCAAATGATGAACTCCAACCTCGTACAAAAAGACACGGCTCATTAACAGTTGATGGAAGATCCGTGACGTATCAAAATCATTCGCTTTATCTTTTTGCTACAAGTTATCTTTGCCTTGAGCCATGCTAGAGTGCAGCCACAAATAAAATGTGTATAATACATGAATAAATAAAATCTGTGCTAAGGTAATCAAATAACCACCTTTTCATTAGCATAGATTGGATCATATGAACCTTGGACAACAACCCATACTTTAAACTTGTTGTATTCCCCCTGTATGTGTCCACTAATATTTTGCGCAGAAAGGATCGTGCTATGTCTATTCAATGGAGAAGAGTGCCATATAACACGTCTAGAAAAGTAATCACTCAATGAAGTGGATGGACATAGCAATGGGCTACAAGAACATCAAAGACAGGTAAGTGAATATAAATTAGATATTTGTATACAACTTTTGTCTTATGTTCTCGCTAAAAAAAAATCGAGAACAAGAAGGCTCATACTAAAAGAAAACAACAACATGTTCCTAGGACAAGTTCCCTTCGGGTATTCTCGGTCACTAACCTTGCAGGAACAAAGGATGAACAACATCTAAGGACATGGTGATTGCAACACATGATTAGGGATGGTTCAAAGCATTCATACTTAAAGTGTCGAGTGACGGGAAGGCTCGAGCATGGGGAGGAAGGTCAACTCCTCTAAAGATCATCCGACACTACTCCTCCTCTACTCAAGCTCCCCGTCACTGACATGCTAGTTTGCAATCCCTATACTCACAATTACTTTATCTCTCTAAGTTTGAATGTGTTTATAAATGTCATGCATAAAAATCAAACTTAAGATATAATAAAATTTCCCACTAGAGAAAAAAAAGTAATAGTGAACATATGCTAATTAAAATATCTAATCAAAACTCTTTCTAGCATAGAAGCAACCTTTAGCTCCGTGACAATTCTACCCTTGTTTACAATTATTTGAATATTCCTTCGGGTATTCATTTGTCAATTAATACTGCAGGAATAAAACCATCGTGAGAAGCTAAAAAGGTCCTAGCACAATTTGAGGAACAAGAAATAAAGGACGATGCAACCAAAGGAGATAAGAGAGGAGCAAGATACACAAGAGGCCAAAGAAGGAAAGCTTCGAGCTTAAAGAAAAGGACCACCACAAGGTGTTACGGTGCTATCACATTCCAATAAAAAGCTAACATCTTGAGGTAAGTTGTGATTAATTAAGCTTTCCTCAAATAAGTATGGCTTGTTCATAAAAAAAGAATTAAACATGTTAGAGTAACAACCTTGCTTCATCCAACTTCATTAGCTCAACATGTTTTGTTTCTTTAGTTGTTCCTATCACCACTCTCTTGATCTCATAGTCCTAATCATGTAAGCTAGAATGTGTTCACCTTGCTTTGGAAGAATATGATACTTCATGCATAAATAAGAAAACCTTTCAAAGAGTCAAGGAGTTTGATTCAATTTGCCAATGTTTTAACCACAAACAATTATGCTCAATCTTTCGATCTTGTCACCCAAGTTAGGTTTAAGCAAAAGCATATAAGTGTCCACTCTATCTTGTTTATTATGCCTATGGTTAGAGAAGAATAAATAAAGTTTGGTTCTGTTGGTATTTTCCCACCAAATGAGCCCATGCACTTGATCTCTACCTTAACTTTACAAGCGGGACACACTTTGAGTAAAAAGGTGGAGAAGCCTATCAGTCTTTCCAAAAATTCAACAAGTGAATGTCTTACAAGCATGCACACTAAACAAGACGGCGCCTACGCTTCACTCCAACTCATAAGACCAGCAAAAGAACATGGGTGACGTTGTCCTTCACCATCTCAAGGAGCATAACCGTCAAGATCGGGTAATACGCTCAAGGAAACGACAAGGTAAGAAGTCTCGTTCAGAGGACTTAAAAACACTGAATCCTCGCGAAAGGTAAGATCGGTAGTTATCTATATACATAGCATATTTACCTCCTTGCATTGCATAATTATTTTTCTTTAAGCATATTTAAATTATAGCACTAGCCTTGCATTAGAAAAGAAAAATAAATATTTGTTTGTTGCATAGACATGAAAAAACTCTAAGCCCCATGTGAGTAATTCTGTGGTGTGTAACAACCCACAAGGATATTTCTTGTGGTGGCATAAAAATAAAATAAATATGCATGCATCATTATCTTTATCTCGCATAGAAAATTCAAAAAAAATATATTAATGTTCTTTGAACTACTGTCTTAAAGGAATAATCATAATCATTGGCAACAAGGAGCTAAGTGGCTAAAATCACTAACACTTAACTAGTTCCACTAGCTTTGTTATTTATTTGAGTTCAAGCAGGATTCAAGGAAGAGAGACATGATAGGATGACATCATCGCCGTTGTCTACATCTACTTCCACATCATCATCAAAGACTATGTCAACATCCCGCCTTGGGGAGGGCAACCCCATGTATCCGAATAAGTATTCTTATATCTTATTTAATATTAGCTAGATTTCTTTGCTTTATTAGAAAGAAATAAAAAGATACATAACTAAGGAAACCAAATAAAAAGAGTCTATCTAGTCTTTATTAAAGAGTCTTTATTAGAGTGTGAGAAAAAAACAAACTCGAAGATAATCTCTAGCCTTGGAGATGATGAATAGTTGCTCCATCGTAATTCCTTTCAAGTACCTACCTTTCAAGCTTAATTTCTCTCGAGCTTTTAATGCACTACTTTGACTTGAGATTTGCTCGAACCCGAAACCCGTGGGTAGCAAATGCTTGTTCTAAAGTCTAGGTAATTGACGGATATGATATATGAGAGTCCTGAGCTACTATTTATCTTACTCCTAGTGATACTAGATTTACGGAGATTTATCTTTTGAAAATTAAAAGTGCACATGATAAGTTCTTGTATGACGAGTATTGAACCTCCTACCACGACCATATATACCGCTCCATAAATTAGGAAAACCTTTGATATATATATATAGGTCGCTTGTTTTTGCATTGAGTTTGGTCAATCTTTGTCGACCAGTAGAAACTTGTCATGCCGATCATGCACACTTCACTCCACTACACTCTATTCCACTCCACTCTTTCCCATTTGCATTTATGCTACTTCTACCTGGAAGTACGCATCCACAAAGCATCCACCAAATATCCACAAAAAAAATATTCTACTCCTACCCCGGGAGAGAGCAACCAAAAATATTCCCTACACTTATCCACTCAGCCAACATTTTATAAAGCTCCATTACACTTGTCTATCTCTCAAAAGTTTATTGCAAAAGAGACTTGGGTTGTATAGAAAAAAAAAGTGAATAAAGGAGAGTTAAAAAATGGACAAGTATCCGCAATAAAACAATGGGTACTTAGATGCTCGCCTCTCCATAAAAAAAAAAAAAAAAAAAAAAAAAAAAGGAAATAAATAAAAAAAAAGAAAGAGCATACAAACCCAGGTTCTCTCAAATATTTTCAAGTCCCAAAAGAGAGATATGTTTACTCAAGGAGCAAAGTAGAATTAGGCTTTCCCCTCATTGCATTCATTACACACCTACCATCATATTCCACCATACACATGCATCACTTGATCAGTATGACTCGTGACTTTAGATCCATTGCTTGAACTTACAATATATGCTTAGTCTTACAATATATGCTTAGTAAGTAGATTTAGTTTTCTCCCACCTATGAACTCAGATATAAGCCTTAGATATAGGGTGCGAGAGAGAAGAAGGCATAGTGTCCTCTTGCCTTATTCCAAAAAATACCACATATTATGAGAGAAAGGCAACACAACATTAATTCCTAAGTGAGGATCCACAAATACCACAAAAGAGAGACTTGAGAGGGTCATACAAAGGAACTTTGAGTTTTATTTTGAAAACTTGCAAAAACTCCAGAATGAAGGTTGATCGAAGAGTTTAAGACACGGTGCTTGACTTGATTGTTCTATCTTTCAATTGCCCAAGATCCTAAGAAAAGGCTATAAGCTCCATGGTTAAAGGTAATATGGGTAAGTTGAAGGTTGAAAATGTTTTTTTTCTAACGTAGAGGAGAAATTTTGTTTGAGAGCATGTGTACTTTTGAGGCGTGAAAAACGTTGTAGCAACTCCTCGATCCATTGTTAAGTTTGGCTTTGCTAGGGACCAAAGAAAGGGTAAGCTTGGGGAGCTTGTTGACACCTGTTATAGCATAATATTATTAGTCAATTAAACATGAAATAAGGGCTTAAGATGAATATCAACATAAGTCTAAGGGTCTAACTAACATATTTCCACGAGTTTTGGTATTCCATGACTTTGCAGGGACTAAACAGATAAAAGCAAATAAGAACGGTGAGAAACCCAAGAGTTTACATCCCATACGATGACAAGACTTAACCGTGAAGTAACTCAACCCAAAATGTGGACTAAAACACTCTAGAAGATACCGAAGACACCGGGAGGAAGGAGATCACGTTGTGATCTTGACCCGGGCGATCGCCAGGATTATCCACGGCGACCGCCAGGTGGGTCCCACCTGTCGGCCTCAGATTTCTATGTCGGTTTACCACCGACCTTGAGGTTGTATCTACACCGTTATTGAAGATCGGTTTGATCCAAGGGTCCCTGTTCATCGCCGAGGGCTATATAAGAAGACCACCTGACCCCAGGACAAAACCCTAATTCATTCTATTCATTATCTTTTGACCTATTGGTCATAGAGGTGTCCCAATGTGAGGACAACCTCTCACCCACACTAGAGAATTAGGACTAGACTCTTCAATGTAATAGATTAGTAACTAGAGAGTTAGGGAGAGTGGAGCTACACTCCGGTTTTGGAGATGTCTACAGAGTTTGGTATGTCTTGTATCCTTTCTTTGTAAGACTTATGATTCATATATTTATCTTCTCTATTTACTTCCATATATTTGGTTAGTATAGTTGTTATGCTATTGCATGGGATCTCCTCTCGTATTGAGGGCTCTAGTTATTCGTGGTAGCTAGAGTTGTAATCGATAGTATAGACTTGGTGTCTAGGCTATAGGTTACCTGAGGTTGCGCCCAAACCTACGGATAGTTGTGGTAGCCCCAGAGGTGACAGCTCTGTCAGGCCGATGTAGTCCACCACGCACGGGTTGGTGTTTCGTAGAGCTTTTTGGCGGCCTTCTCCCCGGCTACCCCCTTCCCAGTTTTATTCGAAAAGCCGGAAAAGGTACCGTTGCTCCAAAGTGCATTAGTGTAATTCCTATCATAGAACCTAAGTAATAGAGAAGTACTAGGAACCTTGATCTCTCCCGCTGCCCTCTCAACTTGCTAGCTATACATTCATCATGTGATTCTCTTGTGTGTGTTTTTATTCATAACTCTTATCATATATCAGTTATCCCCTCACTTTAGTCTAGTGGTTTGCTAAGTTAGTAGATGCATGATTGTGACTTATTATAATTCTTTAGCCAAAGCTTCCCTGTGGATACGATACTCTAGAATACTCTCCTAGGGAAAAGCTATAATGGTATTCTGTGCGCTTGCGGAACCTTCATATTCTTTTAGCACTTAACAAATACCAACAATGATATCATCTTTGGTGGCTCTTCACATGCTTTGGTGTCTAGTTTTGCAGAGATTATGAGCAGGGAATTTGAGATAAGCATGATGGGCGAAGTTGACCTACTTCCTTGGACTCCAAATCAAGCAAACCAAGGACGGACCTTTGTACACGGGGCAAAGTACTCGAAGGACATCATCCGCAAGTTTGGCATGGGTGAGGCCAAGCCTCTTCTGATGCCCATGTCAACAATGACGGCCCTGGACGAGGACAAGGATGGAGAAGCTGTGGATCAAAGGAAGTTCAGAAGCATGATTGGCTCGCTGCTGTACCTGACGGCGACACGCCCCGACATCCAGTTCGCCGTCTGCCTCTGCGCGTGCTTTCAGTCTTCGCCACGCACCTCTCACCTTCAGTGTGAAGAGGATTTTCGTGTACTTGTAGTTTACTCCCCGAAGTTTGGCCTTTGGTACTCGGCTTCTTCTACTCTCTCCCTCGATTGGTTATTCGGATGCCGATTATCTTTGGTGATCGTATGTATAGGAAGTCTACCTACGGTACTTGTCGGTTTCTTGGTACTTCACTAGTGTCTTGGTCTTCTCGTAAATGATGCGGTGTCGCTCAATCGATTTGTTAGGGCGAGTATGTAGGCTCTTTGCCGCTTGTTGTTCCAATTTGTTGTGGATGGTTGCCACTTTAAGAGACTTTGGGTTGAGCTTTTCAGGTGTGCCTTTGATGTGTGATAGCATGGGAGCTGTAAGTGTAGCCAAGAACCCTGTTCTTCACTCCAAGACCAAGCACATAGAAGTTAGGTACCGCTTCTTGAGAGATCACCGGGAGAAAGGGGACATAGATGTTTGACATGTTTACACGGAGCATCGGTTTGCGGACATTTTCACAAAACCACTTGACCAAGTCCGTTTTGCTTTCAGCTCCGTGGTGAGTTGGGAGTTTGCTATCCCTTCGAGGGGGTAGTTTTGTAGCTGATGTACAGTTGTAGCTTTAGGTTTGCTTTTGCTTTGTGCATCATCTTGTATCATATTGCATTCATCATGTACACTATTGCATTTTGAGCTTCTTGTTTATATTGATCACAATGAGACTATGCTCTGTTTAGTGTAACAATTACCTATTGGTGCTACGATTTTGTGCTCTTTTCGCTTAATTGATATATGTTATGAGCAAAACTGTTTTTCATGTGAACTTGCTTAACAACGATGAATTTTGTATGTTCACCATTGAAATAGTTCCTAGCATGTTTAAGTTGTTGAGATCCTTTGTGCTTATCATGTATGCTAGGTGACTATGTCTCATTCACTAAGTTATACACTTTCTTAGATGACCACATGCTTTTATCTGCTAAAATCTGAAATCTAAGCTAAGTGTATAGAAAAGATCGAGATGGGTCCATATCGCCCCACATCCAAGTCTTGGGACTCTTTGCTCATTGCACTTGAGTTGAACCTGAGCTTGGTAGTGATTGACCCAGACTATTGTCTTAAACTTCTGATTTCTCACACGGATAGGCTTGACATGGTTGATTAGTAAGGCTGATGGTTGTGGATAACCACTCGCTCTCATGCTTGGTCCAATGCTTGTAGCCGCTGCAACTCCGATAACTTGAAATTTTGACAAGTGTTGGCTCTATCTTTTGCATGATGTATAAACTTTGCTTGGGGTAGTTCACTTGATATACATGTGTAGCACTTGGTAGATCTCTAGCTTACTTGTGCTATGTGCTATTCTTTGTGGTGGACACCTTTTCTGAAATGCTTAAAACTGAATCAAAATTCCTTTCAATTAAGCCATATTTAATATCTCTTGAACAGTTTGAGCACCATGTTAAGCACTTGATTTTGTTGCCATGACACTACCTAGAGCATCTTCTCATTTAGATTGCTATAAACTTGAAGCTCCCTCATTGCACCTTTATGCATTTCATAGCTTGATTAGTGCATTTGCCAACAAGGGGAGAAAGGTACAAAGACGTGGATCGCATGTTTCGGGGAGTAGCACTTTGAGCTAGATGTGTTCGGCTGTGTTTGCCTCTGTCTTGAGGGTCTAGCTGTTTGTGTGTGAAAGTAATTGGTTTGGAGCTGTGCTAGTGGTGTTGAGCCTGTTCTACCTCTTCTTGAGGGCTAGCGGTTGATTTAGCTTGGTTGTGTCGAGCCTTTTGCCCATGTCTTTGTTCTACCTCTTAGCATTTGTCTAGCTTACGTTCACTTGGATGTGCTATCTTCTACCTTCTTACGTCTTTGTGTTGAATGTTGACAAAGCACCCATCAAGGGGAGATTGCGAACACATGGTTGATTTAGGCCACATGTGTTTAGTTTTGTGATTGAGTGATTGTCAACAGTCAATATTTTACTTCTATTTTTATTTATCTTTTATGCTTTGGCTATGTTCATAGGCACACGTGGAGTGTGTCGAAGACGTATCTCTTGGTTCGTGTTGTCGGGTGTGGAGCTCGAAGATGGTACCCGGCGGTGAGGTGAAGGTGTCAAGGAGGACGTCTGCGGGCCGACGGACCGCGGAGGTGAAGGACCGGACGTGAGGCTTGGACCGAGGGACCGATCACCGGGTGGCTAGCCATGGTGGGTGACATCCGGGACATCGACGGATGCAAGAGGACATGGCGGGACCGTGTCGGTCGGGTCAAGCGCGGCGTGCGTGCGCAGGCAGCGTGGAGCTCGGATGACTTGGTGACTCGGCGGTCAAGGCGATGATGACACGTGTCGAGGAGGTTTGATGGTTTGCCCTCAAAACCATCGGCGCGGGTTTCGTGGTTTGGGCCTCAAAACCACGGGCGTGTTTGGTGGTTTGGGCCTCAAAACCATCGGCGGGTTTCACGGGTTTGGGCCTCAAAACCCGGGATGTTCCGTAGACGGAAGGGACGGCACGTGGCGGCATCTGGGAGATTGCGTGGAGGAAGGCTATAGATGAGGAGGCGCGGTAGTCGTCGGATCAAAAGATACCCAAGTCCAACCATTATGCCCCTGGCTAAGTGGCTTCAGCAATTGTATCCATAGGGATAGAGTAGTAATAGCACAGTCGCTAGGACTTGGACTATAAATATCAAGGCAGACCCTTCCCCCAGACTTGCCTCTCTAGTTTGCATTTTCATTAGGGTTTCCCAGTCTATAGTTGTTACGAGAGGGAGAGGTCCGGACAACTATTTTTGTGCCTGTGTTCGTAGGGAAGCGCTCCCTAAGCGGCGTGTGCCCTCTAGGTTTTTGGGGTCGGATCGTGTCTTTGTGTGCTGCGATTTCTTGATCTTGTTTGAAATTTTCGCGGTGCTTTTCCCCTCCCCTTTCTAGAGCTCCATTCGTCATGTGTGGATAGTTTGGTTCGATTCTTTTTGCTGTGATTTGTTCTACCTCGTGTACCTAAGAGATTCACCGAAGGAAATCGTTTGAATCCGCACGAATCGGTAGATCGAAGCACTTTTTGTGTTCGTGCTCGTGTTCTTCGTAGTTCGTCACGTGATCTGAGTTTTCTCTCGTTGCACTCGGTGGATCTCAGAATTTCCAAGGGGGAAATGGTCACCCACATGGTCACCCACATGTCTAGTTCACCTGGACCAAATCTTGTGACCTGAGATCGAATGTGAATCGAGTTTGGTTGGATTTTGTGGAAGAACAGCCGGCGGCGGGTTCCTATTCGTTTCTGTTTTTCCAGGCGCGGACAGTCTGACCCCTTTACACGGACAGTCTAGGCGTCGTGCAGAGCCCATGTGATTTTTGTTGTGCTGAGTTAGCTTAGTCCGGACAGTCCGAGCTCACGCAGCGGACAGTCCGTGACACTCGTTGCAACAATTGCAAGTCCACCCTCTCGAGCTCTGCTTTCCCTTCGAGGCACAGCTCCGTTCGGTTTTCAGTGCCTTGCTAGCGGACAGTCCAGGTGGGTCAGGCGGACAATCCGGCTCAGGCCAAGTGCGAGTCCAGCGTCAAGTCTGTAGTGTTCTTGTTCGTTTTTATTTAGTCCTAGGCTTGTTGTTCCCAACGTGATTTTCATTAGCAATGATTAGCTTTTGGGTGTATTTAGAGCCCTAAGTTTCTCTCCAAAATTTTCTGCACTCTCATCACATCCATCACATCTAAAACAATCTGTTAAAAAAGACGCATGTCCGAGATACGAAATGTAGGTAAAAAAATAAACTAATTACACAATTTAGATGTACATTACGAGATGATTCTTTTGAGCCTAGTTACTCCATAGTAAGATAATATTTACCACAAACAAACGAAACGTGCTACAGTGTGCGATGTGATATGCATGCAAAATTTTACCCAAAATTTGGGCCTCTAAACACACCTTTGTCCTGTTATGTTAAATCCAATTCCTTTCTTTGGTCTTTGTGCTAGCTCGTAGCACTAGTTTCCCTTCTTGTTTGCCAACACCAGCAGCAGCGGGGTGCAGTCCCTCCGTTCGCGTGCAGCTGCGTTTGGTTCCTAGTTGTGTTCTTGGTTTCTTTGTTTTCGGACAGTCCAGATGTCCCTAGCAGATAGTCCGCCGGTGTCAGACCAAGCCAGTCCAGCAAGTCTGCATTTTGTTTGATTTCTGAGTTTTATCCGACGGACAGTCCGTAGGCCCCGCGCGGACAGTCCGCAGTAGTGCCGAGACAGTGTGTCCAGAACTGCTGTTCTCTTTGCGCTTGCCATTGGACAGTCCGACTTTCATTGTCTGGACAGTCCGAGCTCCTAGGTCTTGGTGTTGTTTTCTCGCGTTTGTTCGTGTTGTTGCTTTGGCGTGTCTCGGTTGATCCGCTGTGACTCTAGGGCAATCACTAGGTCATCCACCTTGCAATCAAGGTCGTGATCACACCGTGCTTTGCTTGGTTTGCTTCAAGGGGTTGTGAGAGCTACAAAGTCGCGAATTCAAAAGAATTTTGTCGAGGCTCCTATTCACACATGAATTTCTAGATTCTATAAAAGATAGTAATAGTAAACGACTAAACATATCTAAATTACATTTTCTTAATTTTTTGGACAGCATTATATTAGATAGGGTATACCCATGCACCACAGAAAGCTACTCAATTCGGAGTGGCATAAAGTAGAAGAAAGATTTGAGAAGAAACTTTCTTGTTGGAAAGCTAGGAACCTGTCTTATGGAGGCCGTTTAATCCTCCTCAATTCAGTACTTAGCAGCCTACCCATGTTTATGATGTCCTTTTTCGAAATTCCGAAAGGAGTTCTGAAAAATCTTGACCATTTCAGATCAAGATTCTTTTGGCAAGGATCATCCGAAAAACATAAATATCGGATTGCCAAATGGGACATCCTATGCCGACCCAAGGATCAAGGTGGGTTAGGAATTCTAGACCTTCAACTACAAAATAAATGTCTTCTAGCAAAGTGGATTGTTAACTTACTTAATACTGAAGGTATGTGGCAAGATTTGCTTAGAAACAAGTACTTGAGGTCTAAGTCCTTATCGCAGGTTAAGGCTAAACCATATGATTCCCACTTTTGGAGGGGTCTTATGAAAATTAAAGATGAAGTCTTAACTAATAGCACGTTTTCTATCAAAGATGGATGTGCCACGCGTTTCTGGGAGGACAATTGGGTAGGAGACTTGTCTTTCAAAGATAGGTACCCGTCTCTATATAATATAGTGAGAGATCCACATGCAACGGTGGCCAAAGTTCTAACGTCACAACCTCTAAATATCTCATTTAGGAGAGCGTTGCTTGGACCTAGATTGAGAGCTGGTCTAATCTTGTAGCAATGAGATAGCACCTTTTAACTTAGTTGATGGGTCGAGATTCATTCGGATGGAACCTAACCAAATCGGGTTTGTTTACGGTTCGCTCGATGTATCTGCAACTAATAAATTCGCATCAACCTTTCGGACATAAAAAAATCTAGAAGATTAAGGTTCCTCTAAAAATTAAGATCTTCCTCTCGGTTTTTACAAAGAGATGTGATCTTAACTAAAGACAATCTTGCTAGGAAAAATTGGAATGGCAGTCGAAATGTATTGGTTGTACCTGAATGAATCAATTCAACATCTTTTCTGGATTGTCATTATGCTAAAATGGTTTGGAGGATGGTGTATCTTGCTACTGAGGGCTTAACTCAACCCGGATCTATTAGACACTTATTTGGTTCTTGGCTCTCTAATCAAAATTCTAAGATTAGAGGTTTGATTTGGGTTGGGGTTGCTGCTTTTGTTGGGCCATCTGGAATACCGCAATGACATTTGTTTTAATAGAATCAAATATAACTCTATTCTGCAAAGGTTATTTTTCAGGGGGCACACATTGGCTTCGTTTAAGGCACGGTACTGTAGCGTGATGATTTAAACAAGAATTTACTATCATCGTTGAGCACCAAAATTGAGATGGTCTCGCTACAAAGGCGACGGTGGTTGGAAGCACCTTTATAGGCTGTGCTAGTTTTTGTTTACATTCTCGAACAGTTGTTGCTCCTTTCTTTGAGCATTTATCGCTCTACTTTAAAAACTCTGTAATAATTAGGCTGTGTACGTCTCTAGACGTAGAGGCCGGATGAGTCATCCTTTATCTAAAAAAATTATATTAGATAGGGTAGCAGCAAAAGTTTCTCTATTTTATTTGACTCGACGGTAGCATAAGAGGCCAACCTTTTGCACTAATCGGGGCGCAGCATAGCAGCATCGGCACTCCTCTCCGGTAAGCACAGACAATTCAATGATCTCATAATACGTAGGGCTCATGTAACATAGGGAGCTCTGTAGATTGATTAGCTTGGTGTCATTTTGGCTGATAAAAAACTATAAATAAATGGACTTATTTATTAATTTGCCCAACCCTTATCCATTTGTCCAACTCGTATTGTTGTTGGCCTTCCGCTCGTTCTTCCTTCCGGCCGCCCTTCGACGGAGATCTGATGTCCCGGCGGCCGGCCTCCTCCGCACGCTGCGTCCATCCGCCTGTGCCAGCTCCTCACCTGCGTGCCCCTGCTGAGCTTGCTCTGCCTCCACCACGCAGCTTGTTGCATGTGCTGCCACCCACCGCCCAGCCCGAACAGAAGGAGACGCTCGTCCTGCTCATTCTGCCGCACCGTCGCCACTCATGCTTATACGAAGCACTGGGCGTTTAGTGACCATAGAGTTTAAGCTTATTTATTATCTTTATATTTATTACACTTTGCTGATGTGACGCTTATTAATAGTATATTTATGAAAGAGAGAGGGAGTAAAACCAAGACTCCAAGTCTTATTTAGACTCCAACTCCACGATACCGAGGTAATAAATAGATTTAAACTTTACAGTTGAGTCTACATTGTGAGTGTCTAAAGAAGAATGCATGGCAACAGATTGGCTTGATGCGCTAAGCGTGGCGCAGCGTAGGAAATTTTCCCTTGGTTCTGGTCTCATTTTTTCATTCCTTCAAAAGTACAACCATCCTTTCCGTTCCTCTGAAAAGGTTCCTCCGAGTTCCTTCGTTCCAAACCCAATCCTTGGTTTCCTTTCCTCCTGAACGGAATCCTTCGTTTCTCCTCCGTTCCAAACGAGGCCAAGCGATGTGGTCCACATAGGTTTGGCAGCACTTGGGTTTTTCTTACGCATTAATCTTGGCATTAATTAGTAGTAAACGCTTCCACGACTTTGTTAAATAAACCCGATGCCCCATCTGGTCAACTTCGCCTTCTTGCCCCAATAATGCACACCATACAGCTGGTTATTACTGGCGTACGTACAAGCACGTCTTCGATGTTTCGGAGTCCAGTTCTTTTTCCATTTTTTTAGGATATGAATGTTAGAAAAGTCCAGTTGCATTTCTTAAAACTATCTTGTACACTTGATCCATTCTGGTCAACTAAGGTTTAGCAGACCTTGGGAGTAGCGAATAAGGCTGGATGGGAGGATATATAAATCTCAGTACTGACTGACCTACGCTCTCTCTCGGCAATCTCACCGATGTGCGTGCAGCCCATATGTTCATACGTCTTGGTGGAAATACAATAGCTACTCTTTGGCTCGTGGTCGATCGGAATCTTTAAGCTTTGTCAACCGGGTAATAATCTCTTAACATCTTGCGCGTGCTTCCTCTCCCTGTTAATTCGTTGATTAATTCTGTCTCAAGTCTAACTAGATTTTCTTCTGGAGAGTTGTTTGGGTTACATTCTTTTCTTGCCAATGAAGAAACTCTCTCTCTCTCTCTCTCTCTCTGTCTCTCTCACGCCTTCAGATCTTTGTTAGTTTACGTCGTTTTTTCGCTGCAGAGTGATGAAGTGCATCCTCTGTTTCAGAGATTTGTTAGCTTACAATAATGTTTGGCATAGATCTTTTGATCTTATTTTTGCCTCTACCACAATGTAGCCCAGATACAATAACACGATTCGCCCCTTGTTATTGTTAGATCGGTGGAAGTGGAAGAGTGAGTATCTTTCGCCAATTCTGATCCAAGTGTAGTACTCCCTGATGGACATTTACCAAGACAGTAATTGTGCTAACCTAGTGAAAGCGTTACATGATGAAAACGTGGGTCCAATAGACCTACCTTTCTTCATTTTGAAGGCCATCACTGCAGGTTTCTCTGATAAGCAACTAATTGGCAAGGGTGGGTTTGGAGCTGTTTACAAGGTACGTGTGCAATTCAGCTGGCTACTTTGCACTCATGCAATTATTGGTCACAACCTCTCTTACATATATATGTCATAAACTGCAGGGATCTCTTCAAAACAATGTGTTGGTCGCGGTGAAAAAGCTTCATGACCTGATTGAGATTTTAGAGGGCAATTTCCAACGTGAGGTTTCTTGTCTAGTACAGGTGAAGCACAAAAACATAGTGCGCTTTCTGGGGTACTGTTCTGAGACGCAAAATGTTTGGGTGCTGCATGAAGGAAACTATGTTTGGGCAAACGTGCGCCAAAGGTTGTTTTGCTTTGAATACCTAAGAAAAGGGAGCCTTGCCAAGTATATTACTGGTAAGATCATCAGTCATATAACAAAGCATTTTGACATAGAGTGTGTGTGTGTGTGTGTGTTAAAAGAAAATCTATACACTTTCAAGGCTAAAGGGAAGATTAAGCATCTGCAGTATATCTTTTACAGAGAGAGGATGCACTCGTCAGTCGTCATCTCTCTTGTACTAGCTATATTCTGTTTTTGTGTACTGTTATGATTTTCAGGGTACATTGGCTTGTCCTGTTTTGCCAACCTATCTTGCTCAATAAAGCGATTAGTAGTGCACTAGAAAAATAGTTTCTATTATACCAAAGTTGATTTTACTGTTGCGGAACTGTAGGCAAAGCATTTATGATTTGCAAACAAAGTAGCCATTGAAATTTTTAGTGAAAAACAGGTGCTGGTATAGTGTATATATATTCATATCTCGCAACCAACCAAATTTGTTACTAATTATTCTGTTGGACTGCCGATCCGATGGCATAATAAGAACTCATGCGTATTGTTGTATTGTATATACTCTTTGACAGACCCATCTTCTGGACTTCAGTGGAGGGAGCGCTATCAAATAATTAAGGGTATCTGTGAGGGTGTACGTTATCTTCACCAGAAGAGTATTATTCACATGGATCTCAAACCTGAAAACATACTATTGGACGATAGCTGGGTGCCTAAGATTGCAGATTTTGGTTTATCAAGGCGCTTCAGTGAAAACCAAAGCAGTACTATTACTGACAACATAGTTGGAACGCGGTAGGCTACCTAATTCTATCTAAGGTGTCATGTTTTTTTTTGTCAGTTATCAACCAGATTTATTGCATACCTGTTTAGTCATTTCTCACACAATACATGAATTTTTCATGTAGGGGATATATGGCACCAGAATTTCTAACAAGGGGAACAATCACACTGAAGATAGACATATATAGTCTAGGTGTTATTATCATGGAGATTCTGATGGGATATAGGGAATACCACCCTAATGTTGACGAGGTAATAATCATTTATATCACTGTTTCAATATAATTAATGGCTACATTATTTTAACTAATTTTTTTGGTGCTATATCATCACACTGCTAGCAGTGTCCGAATCTGCATCAACTATATTAGGAAGATATATATTTTGGTTCCCTATTTCAAGAGGCAGCGTGCCGCCCCTGATGTAACTCTTAACGGACTTTGATTATGAAATTCGTAGGTGCTGGAAAGTTGGGCGAATTCATTTCAGACAACAGAGAGCCACATACTGCTAGAACAAGTAAAAGTATGTGCCAAGATAGGGATAAATTGCATGCACAATGACCCAGACAAAAGGCCTGCTATAGAGGATATTATCTGCAGGCTCGTTGAAATGGATATTTCGTACTCGTGTTCCATTGTTAGAAGTGTTGCAAGCACTTCATCATCATCGTCGGCAGGGCAGGTATATGATTAATTAACTACAGTATGTAAATACCCACAGTGTAATTGTTTCGTGGCGCACTGAAGATTTTTTTCTAGCTATATATATGCATGTTAGGTCTCACACTACTAACTAGTAGTATTATATATGTTGTTATTGCAGTTGCAAGTCCACCCCCTCGAGCTCTGCTTTCCCTTCGAGGCTAAAAAGCGTATCCCGTGCTTGCTGAACTTAATCAACAAAACTGATGATTTTGCCAACTATTGGATCATACCGCAGTTCCCAGAGATATATTCTATCGACGAGCTCAGCTTGGTTTTGGGCCCAATGTCCACTGCCACTTTAAACGTGACAATGGTAGAGCAAGAGCAGCCGCCACTGAACCTGGGCATATTTAAAATTCTGATGATCACGATGGGAAGTGAGAGAGAGCTTAAAGATCTCGTCGCATCTATTGGCAACGAACCAAATATTGATCTGAAGCTAGTTGAAGAGTTGGGTGAAGAGGTGCATTCCGCAATTGTGACTGCTATCGACTATCAACCGAGGGAGAGATCGTCTGCCCCGAGGGTGAGTTGTTCTTTCTTGTTCAATATAATTTCTAGTCTATTTAATCTGGATCCGCTCCGTTTACAGAAATACTATTTCCTTGTGTCAGATCGTATCCTCGGTGGCATTTACGAGCGTAGGATATGTAGATGTGCATCCCACAAAGCCATGGTGAGCAGATTAATTTTGACGCTTGTCTGTTTTGTTACTCGATCTATCTTAAGAAAAAAAAGGAATTTATTAATATCCTAGCTTCTGTATCCACTAGTGCATATGGTTGTCGATCTATTATTAGAAGCAAGCAAAACAATTCCCAAAAAATCTCAAAAACAAAGTTTTTGAGCCATCAAGACGATAACGTTTTCAAAAAGGAACAAACCAAAGAGCAATTATGTTGCTAAATCTCCAGCCATGTCTTTCAAACACCTCCATCACGGCTGTCTCCAATAGTCCTACATCTCTCCTTCATGATTTGGCGATCCTCCTCCTTCTAAAGTAAGGTCCAGTGCCTGGTCCAATACGTCCCTTCAAGATAATTTGCATATAAGACAATGTTGTGGTCTTGTCAAACACACATCATTACGTGTAAAACCAAAGTGCCTAACAAATAGCACTTGCACCCACAAGAATTTGATATTTTATTTTTCCATTTAACCCTCCCAACCAACCTATAAACAAATTGTGTACATTGGTCGGAGTTTTTAGGTTAAATGAAATATGAATGATTCTCTATATAAATTTAGCATAATGACAGTCAAAGAATAAATATTGTATGGTCTCATTGAAGAAACAAAAACAACACTTCTTATCTCTTTGCCATTGTCTCCTACCTAAATTATCTTTGGTTAAGATCAATCCCTTGTACAAGCACCACGCAAAAATTTTAATCTTGAGGGGGGTAGTTTAAGTATCCAAATCAATATATCATACGATATCGCATTTACATGTAACAATGCTCTCTATACATGAAATTAACATAAAACAATCGATTTTGATGTAGCCCCACACAAAGTGATCCCTTTGGTTATTTAATTGTACTACATCTGTAATCACGGCCACCACATTATGCCATGCCTTGTACATCTGTAATCATGGCCACCACATTATGTTATGCCTGCAAATCAACTCTCATTAGAGATCTCTTGAACACTACATTTAACAGTATCATAGACAGTACTAACCTAATAGAGGCACTTCTGTTTCTCGGTATGTTACATAGTGTCGAGAAAAGCTTGTTTTTAGAGGCTGTGACATTATACACAAATCCTTGTTGGTATAAATTAACGCGAACAAAGAAATCATAGCGCGCACGGATACCGATGTAGCTTTCACCCGGGAGTATTCAGTATCGATTTTCCACGGGGAACGTGAAGTGTACTAGAAAGGTTTAGAACGTCCTAAGATAATAATGGTAATGATGTGGGAAGAGAGGGTTAAGTTTTCTAAGTATTCTAATGAGATCTATATGATCAACGGTTCACTCTACTTTACTTACGTCGGAGCAAGCGGTACCGTCCCGATCCTCGAAAAGACTGGGGAAAGGGTGATCGGGGGAAGGCCGCAAAAAAGCTCTGAATCACCAACCCGAACGTGGTGGATTACAAAAGACCTGACAGGTGTCACCCCAGGGCTACCACAACTAACCGTGGGATTGGCGCAAACTCGGGTAAACTCTAGTCTAGACACCACGTCTACACTATCGATTACTACTCTAGCCACGCACGATAACTAGAGCACTCAATACGAGCGGAGATCCAAAGTAAATATAGTAAAGTAAGAACTGAAAGTAATTAAATAGAATAAATAGAAATAATAAATGAAGAACACGGAGATTGCTGAAAAACGAACTTGTTGCGCGAAGTACAATGATGATGAAGATCCGACAGGTCCGGATCTCCAGCTTTCTCCTCGCCTCTCTTCTTGATCTTACAACTAGATGAACTAGAAGAACTAGAACTAGAACTAGAACTAGATGAACTAGACAACTAGAGGGACCTCTCTCTCTTCTAATATGAAACCCTAGATTTTTTCTCTGTTGATAGCTAATGAGGAGATGATGCGAGATGATTGAAACCGGGGGGTGCAGGGTCGCCTTATATAGTCGGGAGGAGATGTCGGTGTTGGACTTAGATACAACTCGTACTCTTCCCGTCGTCGTCGGATCAAACCGACATAAAACATGTAGTTTAGATCGCGTGTCAAAGTCGGTTGAGGAAGCTTCTGGAAGCGCGGCCGATGAAGTGGAGGGGGAGGCCGGCCGGCCTTAATATTAGGCCGGTCGGCCCAAGATGGGCCCCACCTGGGCTGAGCTTTTGTGGGTGCGTGCGTGTCGTCGTGCCGTTTCGAATTGTATTAATTCGCGTCAAACGGAGTCCGGATGAGGGAGTTATGCCCATTTTACCGAACCCCGCTCTGCGGCGTGATATCTTCGATTCCGGGCTCGAATATGGCAAATGATATATCCGTTTCGATCATCTCGACGAGCTCTTCGCAATGTTGTACTTTGATTCTTCATTTGAAGTACTTCTATGTTGCTCTTTTGTAGGAGTTGGATCGAGTACGATTGGGACACGTCTTGGAGTCGTATGTCTTCATAACTCTCATTTGTTTTTTCTGTTTAGTCCCCGAAAATCACAACTTCACCAAAACTCATGGAAATTGTCGGTGTAAGCCCTAATAAGGTGATCTAATTATATTTTAGTCCTTCTTCATATTCAGTTGACAAGTAAAAGTATACGTTAATATGTGTCAACAATCCTCCCAAAAGCGCACTTGGGATCCGTCACCTAGATGAAATCTACCCTAGACTAGAACTCATCCTTGACCTTCATAAGGCTAGCCCAAAACTGAGAGTCCTCGGACGTGTTGAGCCTGAGTCGAGTTTTGTCCCTTAAGTATTTACTTTTAAGTAACGGTTGCCATACCACATCCTCATTTATCAGCTTGAAAAGCCACTTGCTTAGTAGGCATCTATTATGCATCTAGGAGTCGGCAAACTCTAAGAGTAACAAGCGAAATCCACAATGGAACACAATCACCAAGTGCCTCTAGATGAACAACACAATCAAATGCACTTGGATGCTCTCCAATCTCACCAAAAGATGCAATCAAGCAAGTAGGATGAGTGAGAGGAGAATGACTTTGCTCACAAGGTTGATATGTCAATAGAAATGGCCAAGAGAGTGAGCAAGAGATGGCGACCATGCTTAGGAAAACATGCTCAAAGAGTCATTGCTCCCTTTCTCTCAAATTCTACGGGTGAATCGGACGCACCCACCAGACGCATGCGGTGCGTCGAGTGCACCAATGGTTGCCACGTGTCGCCCGCCAATCAAACTCAGCCGATGGATTCCAACGGCTAGTGCGTTGTCTTGCGGGCGGCGCTTTCGAGTTAAGTGGCATCGGGCCGCTCGGTGGCCATCACGGGGCGACCGCGCTACCCCAACAGTCAAACCAATGCGGCGTCAAGCACTACACGGACGCAACCATCGGGCACACGGTGAAAACGATCTCCAGTGTCCGATGTGATTCCAATAAGGTTTAGAACGCCAAAATCCACATCGAACACGTCCCACAGATGGTCCATCAGACGGATGCCGGCATTCGGTACAACTTCTTACGAGAACCACTCACAAATGGTGGCGTCAACGCTTGCACCAGGCGCGCGATGCGACCGTTCGGTGCAACCAGCCGGCGCACCTAACGCAGCGGGCGGACGTGCGGGACGCACGAATGCGAGTCGGTATAGTGCACTCAAAATGGCTCTTCCATCACATTTTCTCATTCTCAAACACAAAGTGTCTCACTATTGTGCACGTGTTTTGCATTTTTCAAATTATTTTACTAGGGAAACACTAGAACCTAAATGCATATGAATGAGTTAGATCATCTAATGGTACTTTGATAACCGAATTCCATTATGAATTTCACCCCTCTTCATAGTACGGCTATCAATCCTAAATGTGATCACACTCTCTAAAAATGTCTTGATCACTAAACCAGAAGACCTATCAAGTATACCTTTTCCTTGATCTCCATGAACTTGATGATTGCACCATGTCCACCATGTCCATGTCCATGTCCATGTCCATGTCCATGATCATCATGCTCCACACCATATGCAATTCCTATCATCATGTACTTAGAGCAAAGGATTACCATAAAGAGGTTTCATCAATTATCAAAACCAAACAAGGAATTTCAACATGTTTCTAATCCTTATTCATTAATTTTCGATGTTTCATAGAAATTCCTAGATATCTAAAAGGGAGCGATCCTATGCTACAACCATAAATTTGTGTGTACTCCACTTGATGAGCATTAGCTTCTCCATAATGAGCAGTTCACTTTTATGGAAATTGATTTTGATTCCCGATAGTTGCTCAAAAGCACAAAACAAGAGCATTATGTTTTGGCCCTCTCTAAATCATTGTTCATAAAGATGACTATGTCATCTACATATTGAAGGACTGAGAGTCCTTCATCAATCAAATGCAGAACCACTCCATGAATTTGTTACGCTTCTTTAGCTCACAAAATGAGAATTGCCAAAGCATCAACCACTATATTAAACAAGATTGGAGATAGCGGATCCCCCTAATGCACCCCTTTTCTTGCTTGGAAATAGTGGCCTAAATTATCATTGACCTTTACTTTTTTTTTCTGAATGAGAACTATGGGGCAAAATCCCCGACAAGAGAGATTAAATTAAAGGAGAGTTCAAAAGATACTTACAAACAAGACAAGAGCCTAACCAGCAGTTAAGCTCAAAGAGAGAAAGACTACAAAAGAACTATTAAAGCTATTTACAATCCAACAAAAGGAACCTCATTAAAAAGACGGAATCCGAGCAAAATAGAGTGATCAAGTCTAGGCTTGATTCTAACAAGATAATTGACCTTTATTGCAACTTTGCCTCTAGAAATGACTCTCTTGAAATCCATTCACACCAAACTGATGAGAACCCTTTCATTCTAAGGACTTGTTGTATAAAATGCCACTTAATATTATCATGTGTTTTTTCAAAATCTAATTTTAGGATCACTCCATCCTTTTCCTTCCTATGCAACTCAAAACCTTCCATTATGTATCTCCCGGGAATAAAAAGTCGTATGAGATGGTCCTATAAATTTATCTACCACTTTCAAAATTGTATTATTTAACACCTTCATAAAGACTTTGAGCGACACATTTAGGAGACAAATTAGCCTATACTGTATTATCCGAGTTGCTTTTGTGTTCTTGGGCAGTAATGTAACAACCCCAAAATTTAAACTACGGATAGGCAATCTCCCCATATAATAAAATGGGCTCATCAGGTCCTACTTGACCACATCCCAAAAGAATTGGTAAAATTCTGCTAGAAAACTGTCTGGACTAGAGCATTATTGTGTTCCATATCAACAGTTGTCGATTTAACCTCCTCCTCGGTAAATGGAGCCACTAATACTTCATTATCCTCCACCGACACTAGAGGTATATCATGCCTCAAATTTTCATCCAGTGAGAAAGACTTCTATAAATGTAGTCCAAACAGTCATTTGTAGTAATTGGTTATATAATCTTTCAAATTCGCCTCCCCAACAACGATTCCTTCTTCTTGTTCAAGTTGAGTATTTTTTGTTTTTCTGTGTCTCCCATTAGCCAACATATGGAAATAATTTAGTATTGTCATCCCTTGCAATAACTTTGTTGCTGTTGATTGTTGGAGCCAATAAATCTCCTCCTCTCATTAGTAACTTTGTTAATTACCCTTTAAAATGATGATTAAGCTCCACCTCCTGGGATGATAATAAATTTGTCTCAACCTTTCTGTCAAGGGCATCTATTTGTTTCCAACGGGTCTAGTTTATGCTTCTTGTTTTTTGAGAGGCTAAATTTCGAGCCCAACCTCTAAGAAATCGTTGCAGTCTTCTAACTTTGGATTGCCATGTTCCAAGGGTCTCCTCCCATACTCTAAGTTTCCCACACCTCCTTAACCAGATTAAAAGAAAAATTATCCCTCATCAGCCACCCTAGCTCAAATTAAAAATTCCTAGCGTTGCCTCTGTGAGATGGTTCCTCTCCATCAAGTAGAGTGGGTGATCAAGTCTCATGGGTGAGGGCTTGGCCAGTAGCTAGTTGAAACTTCTATTCCCACTTACACTACTACAGAATAGTACATCACTGCCAGCTCCAAAACCCCCTTCACTACCGAAAAATTGAACCGACAGTAGGGATGCGGCATTGATGTGCCCATTCTTTTTTACTTCCGAGTGTTTACCCGGTAGTGATAGGCTTTAAAAAAACAAAACAAAATAGCAAAGCATGCGTGCTCCCTTTAGCACACTCGTTATTTCCGCCACGGCCTCACCATGCTCCAATGCCACCACAGTTCATCGAAGAAACACATCACAAATCTTAGATGAAAATAAAAGGAATTCAGAAAAAAAAAATTCTATTCTTGCTTTATTTCCTCCTAATCTGAGATTGATCCAGAAAATAAAAGGACTCTTAGCCTGCTATCAACCCCGTTGTTGCAATCTGCAGACATCAAAATTGAATTTAAAAAATAAGTGGGGATTAGAAAACAACGGGAGCAAACAGATTAAGAACAGGCTTCAGATCTGAGGAGAGCAAACCTTGTGAGAATAACATGCCTAAAAATCCGCCACTATGGATCCATCGTAGGTCTCATCTGCCTTGGATTTGGATGCACTCCAATGGATCTGAGAGAGTTGACAAATCAAAGTAAGCAGGGAGACGGAATCAACAAATCAGATCTGAGCATTTGGCTACGACCCGTGGAGCCAGTTGTCGACTCCATGGATGCCACTCCCTGAGTCCGGGGCCGACGGAGCCACGCGGCGAGTCTATATATTTCGGCTTGTGGTTTGTTGCTGCAGTGCCGAATAGCGCCTTGATGATGCCTTCGTCCAAGCTAGAAAGACATGGAGCTCTCGCGAAGCACTCACGAGTAGTACGCTCTGAGTAGTAAACATTTCCAACTTTTCTTCCTCGATGTCTCCCATCATTCCATGTCAGATTTCACCGCCGTCGCCGCCGAATCAAGCCTCTGTCGGCCCCTTCCCTTCCCGCTCCGGCGTCCTCGCCACAACGGGTAGGGAAAGGGTCCCTCCCTCCTATATAGTAGTCCTAGGAGTCCCGGGATGGGTGCTCCCCAGGC
This sequence comes from Hyparrhenia diplandra, assembly GCA_015847255.1. Classification (NCBI taxonomy): domain Eukaryota; kingdom Viridiplantae; phylum Streptophyta; class Magnoliopsida; order Poales; family Poaceae; genus Hyparrhenia; species Hyparrhenia diplandra. The sequence continues at coordinate 1,324,850 of JADLZK010010174.1, forward strand.
TGCAGCTTTCTTCGTCGTCGTCGCTGCTGCAGCATCACCCATCGCCGTCGACAATCCTACAGCCAAGGTATGTCTAAACAATGTCAATCCTCTCCATCGATGTGCGGATCTCGGCCCCACTCCATCTTCTCCGCCTCCCCTGCATCGCCTCTGAGATCTGCCCTTCTCCAACCCGCCACCACCGCCGACCCACTCCGCCCCGCCTTCCACCAAGCAGCCCCCAACTAAGCAGTCGCTGGTCCTGGAGCTTTCTTCCCCAACATGGTGGCTCCACTCCCGGTGCTTGTGCGATGGCGCCGTCTCCCCTGGGATCTCGGTCCAAGCCGCTTCATCAACCTCCGGCGAGGACTCCAACCGAATCTTACGGCCGTCGGTGTGCTTCTTCCTCGTCGGTTTCACCGGCCCGCCTTCAACCGGCGCTTTTGCGCGGTCTCCACTGGGTGTATGCGTCTTCGACGCCCTTGCGACCCACCACGGCGGCTTCATCGTCCCGGCCGCCATGGACAACGCTGCCCTGTTTCTCTCTAGATCCAGGACCTGTGTAATAGTCGGTCTTCATATGAGGACCTATCTGTAAAATGGCTGCTGCCTTATCATAATGAATATTTATGTTTGTTGTCAAAAAATTCTAAAAAGACACTAGAGCCTCGATGATGCCTTCGTCGTACTAGTAAATTTATGTGAAATTGCTCGCATCAAAATTGCAGTAACTAATAGCTGACACAAGCTCGGATTCTTCAATCATGCAAAGAGATGCCGTGCCGTGACAACTGACTCCAATGACACAAGTGGACAAAAACATTGCTTTATACCCTTGAATCCACCGGGAGGGAAAGGAGCGCCGCCGCTGCGGATTCAAGCCGGTCCGCTCCTCCGCTGGGCGCCCATTCCACATGTGCGCCGCCGCCGGTGCTGCCGCGCAGCTGAGGAAGGGGAGGCCGGAGCTCCTCCCGGATGCGCCGTCGGGGGACAAGAAGCACCACCGCCGGCGGGGCACCTCGGTCTAGAACTGACCATAAAGGATCTTCGATTTCAAGTGCAGGTTCTCAGCCTTATGCTCCTTTTTCTTAGCCTAGAACTGACCATAAAGGGTTTTCACTGGCAGTTCTCTCAATTTCGACCGTGATGTTGGCGGCAGTGATGTGCTAATCTGCAGTAATGTAATTAGTTATCATCAAGATACGATCTAACTTTTCTTAGGTAGGAATTTCAGCATAATTAGCTCAAGTAAACTTTCTACCCGACATCTCTATCTCCCATATATTCAAAGTTTCGATAATTGCATTGAAGAGAAGTGGCCATTTATTATTATACCTTGAATTTTTTTTTCTGGCGAATTCCTAATTATATTGAAATCCCCCGTACTACACTTACTCTCGCCCTAATTTCATCACGTAGGATTTTGGCGGGTGGTGACAACTATCTTACCATTTGGGACCACAATGAGGAGGTAATGCCATATATTTGTGATTCATCTCATGCGTCATCTATCATACTATGCATGTTCGCCAGCTGAGATGATGGTTCAACTGTTAGTTTTTGAGTGCATCTGGCACAGACCCCTTTTATTTATTAACCACGACCACGATCGGCTTACAAATATTACTATTTTTTCATTAAAATAAAAAAAATTTGGCAGGTAACAGTGTATGCATTCGATGTGGGGGAGGAAGAAAGCACGGTCCCAAAACTAGGGATTGTAGCGGTTACATTCATCCCACGAAAGCAATGGTTCGTGACCGCAAATTCTGCGGGATATGTGCATGTCTACTCCTGTGAAACATGGCAAGAAATAAAGAAATTTAAAGCTTGCAATTGCCCTGTGGTGTCGTTGGCGATTCACCCTACCTACCCATACCTGCTATTGGCGGATATTGACGGCGTCTTGCAGCTCAGGAAGTGGGACAAGGGATGGACCTGTTCTCGAAAAGTTCGCTCATCCTCTGACAGTTCACCAAGTTACGACTATTTCATTGCCAAGTTTAATCCAAACAACACGGAGACCTTTACGTGTGGCGCGCAACGCTCTGGACTGAAGGTTGGTCTCTTTATTTCCCTTCCCTCGTGCTAGTTTTTCTTTTTTATGCTATTATTACTGCCGTTCCATTCCAAAAATAAAAATATACTTTTAGCTATACACATATATACATTGAGGCAAGCACTTGTGTAGACACACTAACTAAAAAATTATTTATTTTTTTAAACAAATGGAGTATGATGAGCCGATTTATTCGACGTCCTAACCTAATCTGACTTCGACCTTCTACCTCAAAATGTACCCCGTTTAACAGGTCTGGTCAATTGATGGTCCAAATAAGCCTATCATAACCATACAACAGAATTAAGAATACTTGATGGTCTATGACCATGTTTTCACCGAGGCTAGTCAGAACTATGTGGTTGTCGACCAGATTACCGACAAAGATGGTCTAACCGTAAGTATTGCTGTGTGCATTTGTATTGAGTACAATTGATCGACTCGAATACTGTGTAATTCACATTTTTGGTTCTCGTATTGAATCAGATATGGGATTTGCAGACAGGGACACGAGTTCACACACTCTATGAGACTGCAACATATTTTACTACCGCAGTAGCTTGCCACCCAACACTTCCGCTAATAGTTGCAGGCATCTATTCCAATAAAGCTTTCCCACACCGGCCACTTATTAGCTTCTGGAACTCCACTAATTACAGGTGCGTGCATCCTCCCCCCTCTCTCTCCACAGACACACAATGCATGTATATGAAAGAAGCAGCGAGCCTATCTACATGGTGTACGTATCAATCGCCATGAAAAATATTTCTTTAGTGAGTTATGGTAGGACATATGTCACAAACCGGTTGGACTCGGCGTGACACGTGGCTGGGCGGCGCTGGGGGCGGGCAGCAGGCTAGGGAGGCGTTCGGCGGTGTGACGGCGACGGTGACGACAATCGGCGGGCGTGATGGCGTAGGCTGATGAAGAACGACGAGGTAGAAAATGACGATGATGACGTGTAGCAGCTCGAGGCGGTGGCGAGGAGGGACGGCGATGGCGGGCGGCGGCGGCGGCGCGCCGCAAGGGCGCCATTGTGGGCGGCGGCGGCGGCGGCGGGCGCGTGGAGTCGGCCGGCGGCGCTGGGTAGGGTTAGAGAGAGAGAGCTGGAGAGACAAGAGCTGTTTGGGGAGCTACCCTTTAATTTTTCGATTAAGATTCAACCCGACTACATGTCTCTTGTATTTATAGTCCGAGGGAGACTTCCATGCTAAGAAATATCTAGGAGGTTTCCTTATAGATTGGAATACCTCTTGACAAAGCAATTTATTTCTTTCCCTAAATATTTATTTCCTAAATAATTATTACTTAACCGAAGCGAAGGATGACGAGGTAGCGGGCGGCGGCGGCCAGGCGGGCAGGCCTTGGTAGCGTGCCTCCTCCTTGGGCCTGTTGGGCCCCTTGCCTGAGGACATGACATCACTCCCCCTTTTTTCACGGACAGCGTCCTCGCGCTGTGGTTTCAGACGGCTGTTGTCGTTGACGGTCGATCAAGCAGCATGTTCGAAGTTTGTTGCATTCACGTATAGAGGGAATAAAGCTGGGCCCGAAGATGAGGACGCCGACCATTTCGATCTTTGGTTCGACGGGTGGGGTTCCATTGCTTGAGGGGCGCCCAAGCTAGTGCTCCCTTTGGAGCTTGGTGGTTCCGGCAATGCCATGTAGCTTATTTTCGGTCGGTGTAGCGGATTGAGGTAGGATGAGGGCCTCCGTAGTGGTGACAAGGTAGACATGGTAGAAGAGGCGGGTGCATGTGGCATGTACCTCATGTCGGCGTTGGTGGGGCTGCTTCCCTCTTCTTGGTGGCCACGCGCACGGTGCCCCTTTTGGGCTGGAAGGGCGCCTCCCAAGGTCCAATCACGGGGTATGACATCTCCCCACCGTTCGATGGGCGGCGCGTCCACGCGTCGGCTAAACTTTGAGTCGCCCCGGCTGCCGTAGCCGAGTTGCCGTTGGTGACGTCGCTGTTGATGTCATCATGTCCATTGCACATTTGCCGAGTTGTGCGATGGGCGGGCGGAGGGGGTTGAGGAGATGAGCGAGGCGAATCAGCGTGTCCTTCGATCGGGCGCCTCCCATTGTAGGGCCCTCTCGATGAGGCGTAGGCCATTGGCGAACAGGGGGTGCCGATGTAGTAAATGCGGGTCCTCGTCGATCCGGTCCCGTTGGCGCTAGGTTGGCGATGAGGTCGTCGTAGATGGGCAGCTTGAAGCCGCAAGGGAGACACCGTGTGGAAGTGTCCCAGTGCTCCTGTGGCACCTGGCTTGGCATGCTGATGAACCAAAGAAGTACAGCCATTGTCAGGTGGATAGCGGCATACCTCATGTCTTTGTTCTGGCCGATGTTCCGTTGACGTGCCGCTGATGGGGGCGCCTTCGGCTTCGGAGCTAGCGCTGGTGTCATCAGGAAGTCGACTGCTGGGAGTGGGGTTGTTGCTGAAGCACTTGCCGGTGTTGAAGCCGCGCTGAGATCCACAGTTCGCTTGTTGATGTTCTCTGCCATGGTGGAAGCCCGAGGGATATCTAGTAGGTGTAGCAGATTGTTGTCGTTGTCGAAGGTCGACGAGTGGACGAGTGCGTCGACGTCAGGGGGGTCATCATCGGCGTTGGCGCCCCTGAGAGCGTCGTTGCCGTTCATGGCGCCCATGATAGCGTCGTCGTTGTTGGCGATGTCGTCGATGCCGAGGGTGTCGTGCGGAGCGACATCGATGGAGATGTCGTGGTCGTCGGTGATGTCGTTGGCGCCCATGAGGGCGTTGTTGTTCCCTCCTATGGCCATGCCCGCAGGGGTGGCATTGTTGTCGATTAATGGTGCTGGTGTCGAGGGCGTCATGGTTGGGGATTGTTGGCGTTTCTTAGCTCAATCACTAGAAACAGGTTTAGAACCCATCCTAATGACGGCACCGCGAAAGCGTGCCGTCGATATCACTAAGTGGAACCACCATGTCGGTGATAACGCACTTTCAATCAATGGTGATAGATCTTGCCATAATAGATATTTCATCCGCAAGCGCGCGGATCTATCATTGTAGCATTTCACCGGAAGTATTGAGGTATCGTTATTTATATTTTCCCAAAGGAATGCTTGTTTATAAGAAGCTAGCATGGCATCCGGATGATGGAATGTGTGCACGCTAAGTCCAACTTGATCATAACGAGGGGGTAAGCAATACAGTTCATAGATAGTGTGACACACATATTGGAATCCACCTTGAAAGGATAAAGAAAATAGATAAAGAATAAATGAATAACCTATGGAGTATTCTAATGCATTCTAGTCATGGTCATACAAATGAATAGTTAGGATCATATGCTAACACGATATAAACATGGTTATGTCTAGGATAACAGGGAGACCTCCCGGTACCATCCGGCCCGATGGAAGGCATTTACGAACTCCTACATTACATGCGAACGTGGAGGGATTACAAAGGGCCGGACAGGGGTCAAGCCACCACGCCGCCTACCCTCACGGCCGTGGCATGCTCTCATATTCGAAGGTGTCGTAATACCGGGCACCATGCCCGCGTATTAGAGCACTACTCTTGTCCCCCCAGGATCCCCACCCTACGGATGGACGGACTAAGACAAGAGCAAACCCGAAAGAACGGCGAACCGTTATCCCATCTATAATCATGTTATGCATATGATGATCGATGAAGAACGAATATGAACATGTCAAGATTATGATATGCAAACTATATACTAGTTCATATATCAACACTATAACATGAACAAGACTATACTCTAATTCATAAGTTAGACCATGAGCATAGAAATAGAACTTGCAAATAGAAGAAAGATCCATCGAAGATGTATATTACCAAAGAACTCTTCCTTCTAGATTACAAGCTCTCCCTTGTAGCTCTTCTACTCCAACTCTAGCCAAAGAAGAAGAAGAAGAAGAAGAAGAAGATGGTAGTGGAGAGTGAGGTGGTGCTGCTGTAGGTGAACTCCAAATGGTGTGTGTGGAAGAAGGAGGAGAGGGGAGCTATTTATACACAAGGGAGAGGAGGCTAAATGACCCTAATACCCCTAAACCGACCTAAAGGACACGTCCAGGTACGTTGAACCGGCCACCCCACCAGCGCACCGCCCTCCATTGCACTTAATGTACCGCCTCCCCGAGGTTGGGCTCGAACCGCCTCAAGGAGGGTGCGGGCGCACCCTGGGGTGCGAGCGCACCCCCTGGGCTCGGTTTTGGCCGGGCCTCGGTGGGGTTGCGGTACTGGGCCTGAAAAGTTTGCTGGTGGTGTTTGCTCGGCCCATCTTTGGCGTTTCGGTCCATTTCCACCCTCGGCTTGTGATCTTCCTCGAAATGCGCTTTCAGTGGTCGCGCCTTTTGGTCGTATTTCCACCTGTTTTTATTATAAATACTACAAAATACATTTCGGACACTACAAGTGGAAATATGGGAGTAATAAATGTATATGAGTATAAAAGGTATAGTTTCACTCCCTTTATGGTAGTATGTTGACGGGAAAAATATGTCATTAGTGACCGTCAACAACTCCCCCAAGCTTACCCTTTTTGGCGTCCTCGAGCAAAAAGATAAGTACTTGGTTGTTGATCGGGAGTTGCTACTATGCCGATTATATTTCACAAGTGCTAGGTTTATAACAAGATTTTCTACTATAGTTTGAATAAAATGGCACGTCTTTATTCACCATTTATTACCTTTCATCGTAGCGGGGCTTTTTGGCCGTCTCTCGAGTCTAGGGCGGTTGCCGGATAGAATGGTTATAACAGAGATACTACTCATTCATTCTTTTTTTGATCAACTTTTTCATCAGGGATTATTTATTAGATTATATTTGTTTTTTCCGAGAAGGTATGGGCTATTTTTCTCTTCTTCTTTTTTTTTTTTGGGAGAGGTGGGCTCTACTCACCCTTAGACTTGTGTCTATTATTTCCTCTCTTTCTTTCTTTTTTTTTTTTTTTTTTTTTTGGAGATGTGGGCTCTACTCGCCCTCGGACACTTGTCCCTTTTCATCTCTTTTTCTCTCTTTTTTAGCATAGCCCATATCTTTCTCTTTTCTTGAAATAAATTCTCGGATGTCAAGTTTCTCTTTTGAATGAAATCATAGTAAATCTATTTGTACCATATCATATTTGGCAACAACTTAGACTAGATAGAGCCTATGCAACCCACATGAATCGGGTTTTTCAAGGTGAGATTTAGAACTTAGCCACTAAACTCAAACTTTAGAGAAATTCAAGTTATAAACTAGGCACAGGCAAAACATAAGACAGAGCAACTATTCATCATTTCAACAAGGGATTAAAACTAAACATTTTCATAGCTCATATGTATAAGCATGAAAGCACAAGAAGAGCTACTTATTCTATTTTTGGATTTTTTTTTTTTGAATGCAAGGCTCTTTGGTAAATTAAACATGCTAAAGTAAAATAAATTTTGATGAAAGTAAATATGCAATGCAATGATACTGCGGGGTCCTCCCCCAAGCTATCTGGACGCCCTCTTGATCGGGATCGAAGCCTTGGTGCCTCCAGAATGCTTCCTCGCGCGTTGCGAGCAGCCATGCTTGCCTCGAACTGGTCCCATCGTTGCTTGTTTTGGTATTCCAGTTTTGTTGCCACCGATGGGTGTTACGCACATGAGTGTTGAGTGTATGTTCTATGTTCCCTGTGCGAACATCGAGGTTTCGCAGACTATACGTTGTGACCTCCAACCCGTATCTTGATGGTCTTGGTTGGACTTCTAGAGGCATATCATCGGAGCTGCTGGAAAAGTCGACCATGTTAGCCCTCCATGCTTCTGAATCTCCTTCAGGCCACTCTGATGATGCAGGCGTCCTAGGCTGAGGTTCCCACCTAGGATCATACCCGGGTATAAACCATGGGGTCCAAATAGGATAAAATCCTCCCCGCACGGGACGTCTGCGAAATTTTGTGGTGGTGGCGTGAAGTATCTTTGCATGAGAGCTTGAGCCAGCCTCTGTCCTCCTGACACTGCGTGTGGAACTGCTCGAGGCCTCTCTCCTACGTACACTAGCAGTAGTCTCGAGCTCAAAAGTCAAAGACTGGCTTTTATACAACTGTAGATCTGGGTTAGGTAACCGAATCACAGTTGTATAGCTAGGAAAAGTATGAGCAAGCTCTCCTGTCGGTAGTGTCTTTGCTAGGTGCCCTAATACTAGCTGTGCAGCAGTCCAATAATCGTAGGGTGTAGATATGTACTCTATATGCTCGTTGTCTAATGCCCCAATCACAGAAGCGATGCGTGTGATAATCGATGTGTAGGTGACTGGAACAGCAACTTTAGTGATAACATGGTAAAGGTTCCCGCACATCTCTACCCTTTGGGGCTACTTTCACTTTATGGACAACGGCATAGAGAAGCTTAAGTTCGGTCTCATTCACCCATCTAACCCCATGCCTAGGAAACAATGCCAAAGACATCCAGCGATGAATAAATCTAAGTGATGGATGCTGGATTTGTGAGTGGCGAGGCTTGAAGACACCGGTCTCATGAGCACCGGTAATGTCTTCCCAAAACTGATGTCTAACGAAGCCGGGCAAAGCACTATCCACATCTAATGCACATCTGTAACTAAAGCCCAAGTGACCAGCTAGTTCCGCCCACTTGATATGATATGAACGACCGAAAAGGCGGAAGGAAATTCCTAGCTTGTCTTCTACCAAGGTGCATAGAAACTGGATTGTCAGGTGGCGAGAACCTTCCTCCTCGAGAGGGGGATAATCCTGCCACCCAACTGCTTTCCAAATAGTAAGGAGTTCGTTACCCATACCTGTTTGCTCGAGAAGGTCGGGGTCGATTCCGGGCGTGTGTTGAAACACACGATCCTTGAGTAGGAGATATGCTTGCATCTCCCGGTCTCCCCTGATGTCGAGGTATGGAGCATCGGCTTCGTCGAGGGTCGAGGGAGCTTGAACTTCTTCTTCCCCGACAGGTGCAGCATCTTCTTGCATGGGAGAGCTTTCTTGCTCGTCGAGGTTGAAGGAGCTCGTGCTTGTATGTCGCGAGCTATGCCTTGACGACCGCCTCAATCATTTGAAAACTTTCCGGCTTTCTTCATGGCTCTTGCAAAAACGCTTTGAGCAAAACCTCGGTGTGCAAGGGTTAGATGAAAGTATGAACTTTCACACCCGTGATCTTGGCACAGTATTTTTGATGGAGAAAATGAAGTGTAGAGCAAAGGGGAGAGAGTGTGAGAGTGAAAAAAAGAATGAGAATGAAAGGTGGGTGCTCTCACACCGGTACCCGAGCTATTTATAGCCGAGCAAGCGGCCGAGCGCGCACCATGCAACGGATAGGAGCCGTTGGCGAAGGTGGGGCCCGTCTCGGCGCCCGGCAGGGTTGGCGCACCTTGGGGGCGCGACGCACCCTGCCCCGAGGTCGCTGCGCTGAGCTTTGGACGGGCGTTCTCAACGGTCCACGAAAAGTTTGTGACCGTTGTTTGCTCCTTATATGGTTGATTTCGTTTTCTCCCCTTCTTGATTTTCTCCAAAAAAATTTCAAACTTTTTTTTTATATGTACTTAAAAATTCATTTTTAGAAAATATTTTTCTTGTATATTTTATTTAGGAAATATTTTTCTTAATTTTTTTTCATAGAAGAATTTATTTTATTTATAAAGATCTTTATTTTAGTTTTTGAAAATATTTATTTATGGACTTTTGTGTAGTAAATATTTTTGTTTTATTTTGATAATAAAATATATATATATTTTTTTTTTTTCATATACCCTTTTTTTTAGAGAGCCAACTTACTTGTTGGTAAAAGGGGGCAGGTTATTTATAGTCACCCCGCGACTTTCCCCTTCTTTGGCGGAGAGTACCTACTGGGGGGGTCTCGAGTCGGATCCTCCAACACACCACACCGGTTTCGAAGATGATTCCCGGGTGTGTTGTTGCTTGTACCCAATGAATGGGCACTTCACCGCCTTCTTTCCAACATGGAAGATAATGAAGCCCTTCCCCATGCGGATATCAGCTTTGGCCGTAGAGAAATGACCTCCCTAGGAGGAGAGACACATCCTCTTTTGGGCCCATGTCAAGGACCACGAAGTCCGCGGGGATGTACTCCTTCTTAATTTTGATTAGCATGTCTTCAAGAATTCCCTCGGGCCGCCGTGTTGTTTGATCTCGCCATTTGGAGGGCCGAAACTTGCGGGAGCAAGTGTCCCACCATGGATTCTATCGAAGGTGGCCTTGGACATCACATTAATACTAGCCCCAGTCGCGAGAATGCATTGGCGAAATTGTGGGGGCCAATGGCCTGTGATGATCGGACGCCTGGGGTCTCCCTTTTTGGCAACAAACGGCGAGTCCACGGGGATCTTTGCAAGCTTGGTGGGTTGACTAAGCCTCGGAGATATCATGTTAAGCCGACTCGTGCGAGGTCTCCGGTTGCCACAGGATCTGCTCGAAGTCGATTAATCGGGTACTTGGGCAACAATCTGGGCCGGTTGTGTTTCTATCATTTTGTTGAAGCTTAAGCGATTCTTCACGGTGATGTCAACCCTTCGGCTTGTTATTCACTCCCTCAAGGATCTTATCCGTGTGGCTCATCTTTTTTGGTGAGGTTTTTGTTGATCTTGGCTTGGCCCAATACCGGGTCCTTGAGTGAAGGTTGTCCGGAGCTGTAATTGGAATTATAGCCCCGGGTTACCTTGGAATGGTGGGACGGGATGGGGTTGTTCCGGCCTTGCCGAGGTTGGCGGTACCCGTTGTTGTTGATGAGTATTTGCTTCTTCACGGGTCTCGGGGCAATTGTCCCCCCGAGGGTGGCCAACTTCACCCACGAGGTCTCACACGTCATGTGTGAGTCCGTGGCGTAACCGGGCGCCGCCGAGAGTTTGAGTCGTGCTGCGCTCTCTTCCAATTTTTTCAGCAATAGATCCATTTTTTGCGGCAAGCATATCCGCCTCCTTCATGGGATGCATGCCTTTTTATGTTTTGGCCGGGGTTTGTCCCCCCCCCACCTCGGTTTGCCACCATCTTATCGATCGGGGCTGTTGCCCGATCGATGGTGAGTGGCAAGAATGCATCACCGGCAGCGGCGTCTAGGTGCCCCTTCAAGATGGCCGTGAGACCATTGTAGAAGTTCTAGAGCACCGGCCAATTTTTCCATTCCGTGGTGCGGGCATGCTTGAATGTATTCTTGCAGCCTTTCCCACGCCTCAGGAATGGGTTCCATTGAATTACGCTAAAAATTGGCAATCCTTCCCCTTGAGGGCATTGGTTTTGCCCATGGGGGAAGAACTTAGCCAGGAACGCCGTGGAGCACTTGGCCCACGTATTGACTGCTTCCTTGTCCTTGTAGAACCTTTGTTTTCGCCTTCCCCACAAGGGAGAAAGGAGACAAGCGGAGCCTGATAATGTCGGGCTCGGCGTCCTTGATAACAATTGTGTCGCACAGCTCAAGGAAGTGTTGGAGATGAGCGTTTGTCGTCCTCGCTAGGTAGTCCACGAAGGGGACCGACACGCACCATAGTGATCAGCCCAATGACGCGGCTTCGAAGTTCTTGTCCGCCACATTAACCACCGGCCCAGTGGGCACGTTGGCGATAGCGGGAACGGAGAAATCGCGCAGCGGCTTTTGGGCCATGGCTTTGCGGTTTGGTTGGTGCAGGGGTGTCGGTCTCAAGCGTCGGGGTTCGGTGAGAAGAAGAAGAGGTACGGGACTGTTCTTCCTTAGGAGTGCCTCGGGATCCTCGATGAAGTTTGTCGGCGATTGGAAACCCGACATACACTATCTGTTTTCATCCACTGGGGAGAAAACATAAAAGATTAGCTTTGCGTATGAGCAAGTGGCTACCACGCATACACATTTCACATTCATAGCCAGCTAGTGATTTCTTATAACAATGCCTTCCCCGGCAACGGCGCCAGAAATGCTTGTTGGCGTTTCTTAGCGCAATCACTAGAAACAGGTTTAGAACCCATCCCTAATGACGGCGCCTCGAAACGTGCCGTCGATATCACTAAGTGGAACCACCTTGTCGGTGATAACGCACTTTCAATCAACGGTGATAGATCTTGCCATAATAGATATTTCATCCCTTAGCGCACGGATCTATCATTGTAGCATTTCACCGGAAGTATTCGAGGGGGTATCGTTATTTATATTTTCCCAAAGGAAGGCTTGTTTATAAGAAGCTAGCATGACATGCGGATGATGGAATGTGTGCACGCTAAGTCCAACTTGATCATAACACGGGGGTAAGCAATACGGTTCATAGATAGTGTGACACACATATTGGAATCCACCTTGAAAGGATAAAGAAAATAGATACGAGAATAAATGAATAACCTATGGAGTATTCTAATGCATTCTAGTCATGGTCATACAAATGAATAGTTAGGATCATATGCTAACACGATATAAGCATGGTTATGTCTAGGATAACGAGGAGACCTCCGGCACCATCCGGCCCGATGGAAGGCATTTACGAACTCCTACATTACATGCGAGCGTGGAGGGATTACAAAGGGACGGACGGGGCTGTCACGACCCCACGCCGCCTACCCTCACGGCCGTGGCATGCTCTCATATTGAAGGGTGTCGTAATACCGGGCACCATGCCCGCGTATTAGAGCACTACTCTTGTCCCCAGGGGATCCCCACCCTACGGATGGACGGACTAAGACAAGAGCAAACCGAAAAAAAACGACGAACCGTTATCCCATCTATAATCATGTTATGCATATGATGATCGATGAAGAACGAATATGAACATGTCAAGATTATGATATGCAAACTATATACTAGTTCATATATCAACACTATAACATGAACAAGACTATACTCTAATTCATAAGTTAGACCATGAGCATAGAAATAGAACTTGCAAATAGAAGAAAGATCCATCGAAGATGTATATTACCAAAGAACTCTTCCTTCTAGATTACAAGCTCTCCCTTGTAGCTCTTCTACTCCAACTCTAGCCAAAGAAGAAGAAGAAGAAGAAGAAGATGGTAGTGGAGAGTGAGGTGGTGTCTTCTTTGTAGGTGAACTCCAAATGGTGTGTGTGGGAAGAAGGAGGAGAGGGAGCTATTTATACACAAGGGAGAGGAGGCTAAATGACCCTAATACCCCTAAACCGACCTAAAGGACACGTCAGTGCACGTTGAACCGGCCACCCCCCACCGGCGCACCGCCCTCCATTGCACTTAATGTACCGCCTCCCCGAGGTTGGGCTCGAACCGCCTCAAGGAGGGTGGAGGCGCGCGCAGGGTGCGAGCGCCCCCAGGCTCGGTTTTAGGGCCTCGGTGGGGTTCTTGCGATCTGCTTTGAAAAGTTTCTTTGGTGGTGTTTGCTCGGCCCATCTTTGGCGTTTCGGTCCATTTCCACCCTCGGCTTGTGATCTTTCGAAATGCGCTTTTCAGGATCGCGCCTTTTGGTCGTATTTCCACCTGTTTTTATTATAAATACTACAAAATACATTTCGGACACTACAAGTGGAAATATGGGAGTAATAAATGTATATGAGTATAAAAGGTATAGTTTCACTCCCTTTATGGTAGTATGTTGTGGGGAAAAATATGTCATTAGTGACCGCGTCAATAGGGATGATGATGTCGAGTGTCGCCGCCGTGGGTAATGTGGTGGTAGAGGTAGAAGCTCCATGTTGGTTGGGATGGACTTGCCACGGTAACCGTGGAGGCGTGTGATGTCCTAGTCGGCGAAGGTGCTTTGTCGCCGTTGTTGTTCACTTGGCCGGTGTTGTCGGGATGGCAGGATCGGCGGCGTCGATGTCGACGTCGGTTGACGTCGTTGTGTCACCCATAGGGACGTTGGTGTTGTCGTTGAAGCCGGGGCGTCATGGTTGGCGCACGTCATGGTCGATTTGCCGATGTTGTTGGGGGCGCCCTTCGGGCGTTGTCGATGTCGATGGCGTCGGAGTTGAGATCGGCAACATCGGCGTCGATGTCGGCAACGTCGTTGTGTTGCTCTTGATGGTGAGTTCGTGGATGTTCCCAGTGTCAGAGAGGATGTTGGTGACATAGGAACTTATACGCATCGTAGTTAGAGCCTCACGGCGTTGGCCTAGTTAGGTAGGCTTTTCGTCGGCGGCCGGTGGATGTCGGAGGTAGCCTCCTAATCTGATCTAAGCGAGCTGCGACGGCGGGTGCGTCCTTGGGGTAGGCGTATTCGTTGCTTTGCACGCCCGATCTTGGAGGGGGGTGGCGTGGCGGCGCCTATGGGAGCGTCGCCGTCGGTGGCGCCCATGGAAGGCGTCGTCGATGGCGGAGATGGCGCTTCTGAGGCGTGCGTCGGACAGCAAGGCCGCGTGCTGCGGTGTTCTTTGCTGTCGTGGCCACCGGTTCGTCGTGGATGTGGTGGGCGGCGTTATCGTTGACCGTGGCGCTTTGTCGCATACCGTTGTTGCTCAGCGTCTTTATCCACGACCGCCGTGAGTCGTCGAAGATGGTTTGGAGCTTCTCCATGAACGCGATTGTCCACGCTATTTGGGGTGGCGTCGTCGGAAGCCATCGGTGGTGGGAATCGACCTGGTCTCCCGATACCCGCTGTCACAAACGGTTGGACTCGGCGTGACACGTGGCTGCCGGGCGGCGGCGGCAGCGGCGCGGGGGAGGCGATCGGCGGTGTGACAGCGATGGTAACGACGATCGGCGGCGTGGCAGCGATGGTGACGACGATGGCGTGTAGGCCGATGAAGAACGGCGAGGTAGAAGATAGCGATGATGACGTGTAGCAGCTCGGGCGGTGACGAGGAGGACGGCGATGGCGCGCGTGCCTCCTCCTTGGGCCTGTTGGGCCCCTTGCCCACGGACATGACAACATAATAATTCATGTTAAATGATATATTAATCTCAATAATAAGAAGATTACGGGAGTTATTATCTAAACTTTTTATATTTGAGATTGAATATCGTATATTTACATTGACAGAACAATGTAGGGACTACAAAGTTTTTTTTCAAAAAAAATATAAGCTGCCATCATATGTTTGTTTTTTTTTGCGAGCAAAGAGACAAGCTTTATTAGCTAGCCATCAACAAATTACAATTGGCATGAAGGAAAAGGCAAAGCGCACGTAGGCACTAGTCCTTCATCATATACTTTGATAGAGAAAATTCGACATATCAGAGTTCAAACTGAAATATAATGCTAGGGCAACAAATAGTACACAGCGTAGGACCTAAAATCTAGAATAAAAAGGTATAATAAGCACTACATGTGGAGAAAATCCCTTAAAAATCCAAGCAATATGAAACTAGCATGTCAAGATGCGTCATGGGCACTACAGGAAGAGCTAGCCTAACTCAAGTAATTGTTACAACTAAGTACATGTCATACATGGATGACAACCATGAATCAGATCGAAATGCATATAGATTCGTATATAGATAAGTTCCAATGAACTTATGGTAACTTATTATCTTAAAACTTCTAACCAGTGTGTAGGAGCACAAATTTATGCACTAGCCCCCAGCAAAAAACAAACACCTATGGGAATCTCAATAAAGCCCCCCTAAAACCATAACTTTTTACTCGATCGTATAGAATTTCTCTGTTCCAAACCAAGACAGGGAGAGATATATTGCAGCTGTTCCATGCTCCGTGCCATCAGTGCCGGTTCTATGTATTTTAGGACCTGGAGCGAAATTAAAATTTTGGACCCTTTTATATGAAAGCGTCACGGTTAACTAAATGCAAAAGAAATATTCATATGAAATAATTTCTATACATATTCAGTTACCTCGAAAATTTCTTCTAACATTCCTTGATGCGAAGTCGCCGATGATTGTTTCAATATCAATTTCATCCAGCTTGTTAAACTCATTAAAAAACCCAAATATCTCAATAAATTCCTGGAGTTGATCAAATCTCTTTTTGCAATGATGTTTTTGCCATATCAATCAAAATCATAAAGTAAAAAGCTTTGAACTCATCCTCAGCTTGCAAGATGACTTGCTCACTATTATTTTCATCAAAATGTTTCTTTTTTTAAGGGCACAACGCTTTACATGAAATGATGGCTCAACATCCATTTCAGATGCAATTTCTTTTATCAATTATCATACTAGAAGCAAACCCATCATTCCTGTAGGTCTCAAAGTAATCCATTATGCCCTTTATCTGTCGCATGGCAGAATCAATGCATATAGATGATGATTGCAATTTTTTGCTCACTCTGTTGACAATAAATAGAATACCATGCCAAAAATAAATTCAAAACTGCCAATGCATCTGAATCTCTTGAAGTGCTTGTATTGCTCTTAAGAAATTTATCAAGAGATCCCCTTATTGATTCAGCCAAATCATCTCTTTGCTTTTTTCTGCTTTCTTTTTGTTGTTGCCTGATACTTTTTAATGACATGGTACTGTTAAAAAAATTAGGTAAACAATTAGTAACTACAATTTCATAAAGTAGAGATCAGGTGAAAATTAATTAATAAAGAAATCTGAGAATCATAAATTCATATACCTCGACGACGATCTGTCAATCTGGACTGGACAACCATCTCTTGAAGTCCTCTCGAAGAACGCCGGTAGCACTACAGGAAATCGGTTCTTCGTCGAGAACCTCGAGCATACGGCAAAGGCCCTTAGGCCGTCGGCGGCGTCTTCGCCGAGCACAGTGCTCGGCATAGGGCGAACGGGAATATTTTTCACGGCACAGGTCCTATGCGAGGGGCGGCTGTCGGCGAAAAGGATCTTTGCCGACAGCCCATTTGTTAGGTTCTCGGCAAAACGCAGCCCTCTCGGCGAAGGTGGTTTTTCCCGTAGTGTAGGCAGGACTCAGGCAGACCCCCTGGACGACGATCGATGATCTGCCGATCTGGCGAACTGATCCTCTCGAACTCAAAATCAAAGGAACGGGAAACGGGGAAGGTCACGTCTCGCCGTGCAGTGTCGCAAGGCAGGCGGCGGCTCGCGCGATCTCAGTTTCCAAGTCGGCACGACGGCTTCTGTTCTGGCCTGGCACTGTGTGCCATGCCACCATTCCCAAATCCCAACCAGCTCAAAAACAACATTTTCAATGGGAAGGATGGAGTACCATACATTTATAGGTGGAAATGTTATTGAAGGATATACCGCTAACTGTGATACTTCGCATGTTTCAGGCTTGAGAAAACTGTTACCTGCACTTGTTCCAACTGGATCAGATACGTTGGATTCGTCGGCTCAAGGAGGTATATTATTCACTACCTGACTACACATATTTACTTATACCACTAACATTGCTCATTTGCGTTCAATGTCTAAATTATACTACTAAACTAACATTGCTCATTTATGTTCATTTGACTTAATTTGATGTCTCAAAATGTGGTTTTGAATGTTTAAATTTTGAAATTTGAATTTTGAAATGACCTCGGACGGAGAAACACCCTGAATGAAAATTATAGATCTCAAAAGTTATGAAACTTTGTAGTTGACAAATTTTTATTTTGAAACCATCTCGTCATGCAAAAACTCCGTTCAAATGTCTCAAATTTGAATTTCAAATTTCATAAACAACCTCGGACAGAGAAACACCCTAAATTAAAAGTGTAGATCTTGAAATGACCACTTTTTTGATTTGAATCCATTTAGTGCTTCGAATAGTCAACTTTCACTTCAATTTCTATAATATGTGTGGGCGGAATGGGATATAGACACATCCAAGTGAGTAGCACACCGACGGAGGGCGTATGCGTGAGAAGGAGGTCGCGGGTTTGAAACCCGGTGGTCGCGTAACACACAAATTTAAAGCGAAATGTATGTGCATTTGTTTTTTGAATTTTGAAAACATAATTTCCTAGAATTCTTTGTAGGGGAGGCTCATACAGTAGGGGCGGTTGCATCACCAGCCGCCCCTATGGTTCTAAGGAACGGTAAGTTAGGGCGGCTAGCAAAACCGCCCCTACAATTGGCTTACTGAGCAGCCCCTACAGTGCCTGTGTGTAGTAGTGTGTGTGATCACGACATACTGAGACCGAACTGAAAGTATGGAGTTTAAAGGTGTGCTTTATTTATTAATAACAGATTAGACTGTTTACGTCATGTATGTATTTCTTGGAAAAATAAAGATGTTTGATGGATACATTAAAAAAATCAAAACCCTGTTCTGGCTATGGGGCGTCCTGTAGATGGAATAGAGGGTTGCAGTGGTTGCGGGGACATGCGCAGGTAGGAGGAGGTGGATGGCTGCGACCGAGGGGAGAGGCCCGTACTCAGTAGCAATTTAACGTAAAATTATCTGCACCGGGAGTGCTGAAACCGGCCTTTGGGCCGGGGAGCGTTCGAACGCTTGATTTGGAAGTTCAGCGCTTGTACGACAGAAACGCTATAGCATGTATGGGGCCCATCACGTGGGGGAGGGAGAGAGTGGAGACGAGGATAGCGGCTGTGTATGCATGGATAGATGTGCCAGCGGTGGGTCCTACTATATGAGCTATCAAAAAAAAATGTTATAACTTATAAACTAAAAACCAAATTAAATTTTGATTACACCATTAGATTCGTTTCAATAAATCCTTTAAAAACAAGATGTCACATGGATATGTTTAGATAAGATTACAAGTAGGCCCCACTAATGGTTGTTGGGATAGAGGAAGATATAAAAAGTATGGATGAGTGCGGGAAAGCGTATATAAAAAGAGAATATCGATGGACAGGGATAGAATATTCCTTTTAAAGGATGAAACTGAAGTACCACGAGTGCGGATAGTCTAAGCCGTGCGGCAACAGGCCGTCCGCGCGGGCGTTGTGGAGGCAGCGGTTGCCTCACACCGGCGTTGTGGAGGTGGCGGCTGCTGCAGCGGCGAGGTGACGGGCTACTGCTGCAGTTACTGATTTGTGGAGATGAGGCGCCGATGGCTCTGGCCACGCAGGGTACAGGGGAGGCGACAGGCGCGGCTCAGAGCGAGCCGGCAATGGCTGCGGAGATGGGGCTGGGGAGGCGGCGTGGATGGTTCCAGAGTTCGGGGGTAGGCGTGGACGCTTGAGGTTGAGAAATTGCTGGATCCGATGGCGTAGGAGCAGGTGCGGTTGCTAGAACAATGTTTTGAGTCTTGGACGGAAACCTCTGGCATCTACGAAAACCATAGTTATGTATAGAAAAGTGGGTTATTCAGAGATGCCGAGGTACCCTAGTAAATACTTATCATATACAGAAGTGAATTATTAAATGGTCTTTAACGAACTACTATATATAGCGAAGGATTCCAAAGCATACGTACTCACTCCGTTCTAAGTTATAAGTCGTTTTGATTTTTTTAGTTCATCCATTTTACTATGTATCTAGACACATTATTATATCTATATGCATAGCAAAGTGGATGTACCAAAAAAGTAAAAGCGACTTATAATTTGAAACCGAGGGAGTATGTGTGTACTTGATCCATTTCATCACACACTTGAATGCATCAACGGCCCTAGACTTGTCATGGGGTGTAACTTGGGTCCACAAACTTTAAAAACGCATTTCTGGGTTCCTAAACTTACAAGTGGTGCACCACACACATCCTTGAACTTGTAAATTGGTGCACCACATGTCCATTTTTAGATCATACCAACCACTATGGTGCATCACTTAGCAAGTTTAGGGACCTAGAAATGCAATTTCAAAGTTTCGACCTAACTAAATAGCAACTCTTGACAAGTTTAGAGGTCACTGATGCATTTAACTCATTTCAAAATTACTTTTTAAAGTCTATTAGGTTGATGTGGCAGTGGGTTTGCAATATGCAGCATTGAATTTTATTTCTTAAGGCCATCTGTATAGGTCATGCATACTATAAAATGAGAACGTTGAAAAAGTCATAGCAAGTTCGACCCACCATGATCTATTTTGATATACTTCGAGTTTGTAATGCCCTAGAGTCTAAATGACTCAGATTCTTCACTCTGCATGTTGAGTGAAGTACATCTACCATCATCCTACTTACGCTTTTTGTCCTCGCTTCATGTAAAAGGATTAATCCGGGGAATGGACTCTAGACCACCTAAACAACTAAGGTGAGACTAAACCCCACAATATCTTACTAACATGCACATGAGCCACTATAGGATAAATTCCAAACTGGACTGAATGTGACAGTGGTCCAACAGCTCCAGTAAACCAACCTCTGAATCCGGTATAGGATACGAAAGACATAGGCTGACAATTTGAAGAAGTATAAGATCCTATACTGGGTAGTATTATAATTTAAGGTTCAAACAAGACCATGTGCATTACTCCCTCCATTCTTCTACAGTAAAACATGTTTTAATTTTTTTTATATCAAGAAAAAATCTTAAATTATTTATAGCACTATTTGATTTGCTGTGTTCCTGCTATAAACATGATCAAAGTTAGCGGAGTTTGACTTAGAAACAACATCTTACATTCAGAGGAGTAAAATACAGGCTGGGTTGGGAATAGAATATAGTTCTTAGCAGTTTATTCTTTTGGCGCTTCGACTGCTAACCCGGAACATCTTTGACTGATTATTATATATATTATGTAGGCTCGTGATCGGAACCCATGAGAACCTAGAAATTGAAGTCCTGGAAATTGATATGGAGTCATTAGTGCGTCAGTAATAAGGACATTCGCACATAGAGTTGGAGCTGCAGCAAAGCACAAGTACGAAACTGATCTATGTGCGCACACAGCAGTAATTACAGCACACGCGTATCCGCTGCAACATGCTATGCAAAGTTGCAGACTCAAGGGGCAACTCTTGTATGTAATATTATATTGACGAGGCCAATCGATATTGTACATGATATTCAACATATTATTCATATGTATTATGGTTGTTTTGATTGACTTAATCTAGAATTATTCGTATATGCATGTGACATGAATAATTGGTGCGCAATTGAACTCCACAAGATAGTACTTGATGAGAATGTATGTGCACTACACCATCAAACATCTGATGCTAAAAGTTATATTTATCGCCGGACAATCTGTCGCTAAAGTTAACTCAGAGACTATCTAACGCTAAAGTTAACTTAGAGATTATATGTCGCTAATTTCTCATTTAACGATTCATTATTTGTTGTTATAGGAATTGATAATTAATTTTGAATTGTCTGTCACGAAAAGCAGATATAACATTAATCTATCTACGGCTACAAAAATGGGCCCCATGCATAGCTCGGGCGCCTCGCCTCCATCTACCTCACGCTCAAATTTTATCTTAGCCCGACCCAACATGAAAAACCCTAAAGTCCTTGCCCAAATCTCAAATGCAGCAACCGTCGCCGCTTCTTTTTATATGTGTGTGTACTATTATGTGATGGACCTTATGCTTGAATGTGGGTATGGTATGTGCTTGAATGTGGGTATGATATGTGCTAAATGTTCTCTAATTGTGTTTAGTTATTTATTTTGCATATTCTATTGCCTTGTTGAATAATATATTGCTATAACTACATGGACTATTGGTTAATTTGTCGGAAAATGCTTGGTAACAGAAAATTTATCGCTAAAAATTAGCAATGGACTCTCTATTACGAAATTGCATGGACGGGCTTGCCCTGCTAATATCAGCCTTGTTTTGACAATAGATGCAATCTATTTCAGTGTATGTCACTGAGTTCATCAATGTAGTTGAGGCGTGTCACGAGACCCCGGATCGATTGGGCGGTTGTGACACGTCGTGGCGCGGTTCGGGGCGCGGCGGGGAGGGACGGTTGGAAAGGAGAGAGGGCACGAGATTATTTTCTTTATTGATTGTCTCCCTAAGAGATTACAGACCCCTTACTTATATAGCCCGGCTAGTGGGACTTATAATCCAAGCAATCTCTCTAAAGTTTTTCTTATATGATTGGGAAAAAAAAAAAGACATCAAGAAGTCTATCGTTAATACTTTTATGTAAGGTCAAACAGTCCGGCGTTAAAAGTTTATAGTGGGAAGTACACAGTTTAAGGCTAACAGCAGGCCTAATAATACACGCTTTAGCCAATAAATGTCTAGCTGGACGAGACAGAAAATACAAAAGATAATCTGCTTGTCGCCAAGTCTGAGCACGGAGCACTAGCACGTCTCCCGCGATTTGCAGGCCTCCGGACCCTTGCCGACAACTTTTTGGAACCGCTCAATCGATCAATCGATTTGCAGAGCTATTGGCTTAGACCATGTAGCTGATCCGGAGTCAAGTCAACCGTTTTTTGTTTGTCAACGTTGCACCTCGACCCCCTCTTGATATATAATGTTGGCTGGATGGGATCGTGGGATCCTCATCGCCAAGCTGCAAATCAACCACTCCTCTCTCCTCTCTCTGCTATCGCTTCCAGCAGAGGTATGTGCTATACTCCTGGGTAGTTTCAATTCTTTTGTGCACAAGGAAAATCATGTGTGCAGCTTGGTCCGAATGGGAAATACAGTTAATCGCACATATGTCATTGGAAGAACTTTTGTCAAATATATACACGCACCTGGTAGTAATTGTTTCAATCTGTTGTCCTGTTCCTCCTCTAATTAACATGTTTGTTCAACATAGACATTCTTGTTAGTGAATGTTAAGTGAAGGAGTTTTCTCCTCTCAGGAAGAGGACCCAACATATATAAGCGTAGTGGAACATGTCTGACGACTTGGATATTAAACTCCATTTGCTCGAAACAATAACTAACAACTTTTCAGAGGATCACTGGGTTGGCAGTGGTGCGTATGGAGTTGTTTACAGGGTATGAATCTTTCCTCTAGCTAGGTTTCGTCTTTCAATTATATACATCTGCCAGCAGCTATAAGTTTGTGATCTATATCCACAAGTGATTTTTGACAGGGGGTGTATGAAGGCAAAGAGATTGCCATTAAGAAGCTTCGTCAGTTGCAAGGGCTTGATGATAATGCATTTGATAATGAATTCCGCAACCTTATCAAGGTCCACCATAAGAATGTGGTAAAGTTAGTTGGCTACTGTTACGAAAAAAGAATAAAATACGTCCAGCACAGTGGGGAACTAATTCAAGCCACAATAATGGAGCGAATTCTCTGCTTCGAATATATGGAATGTGGAAGCCTTGATAAACATATCACAGGTATGATGATCGATTAAGCTCCAAGCATATATATTGTCCAACTTTTTGCCACCACACTAAAATGAGTGATTTGTAGCTTTATAAGCTTTCCTTTTTTTTTTCATTTTTACTTGCAGATGAATCTTGTGACCTTGATTGGCCTACATGTTACCAAATTATTAAAGGAACAAGTGAGGGTATAAATCACCTTCACAGTGCATATAAGAAACCGATTTTCCATCTGGATTTGAAACCTGGTAATATTTTACTGGACAGCAACATGATGGCCAAAATTGCTGACCTTGGTTTGTCCAAACTCGTTGCTTCAACACAGACCCATAAAACAGAGACTGTCAAAGGAACACTGTAAGTTGATGCCTGAAGTTAACCTTAGTTATGTCGTTGTTCCTTTCAGAAGGTAAATTTTGTAGTTCTGCCTTAACATACACAGACACATAAAAGCTAATCACGTGCATACCGATGACACATATGCGATGCAGCGGTTACATGCCACCAGAATATGTGGATAATGGATCTGTTTCAAAAGAAGTTTGATGTGTTCAGTCTTGGAGTTATAATTATTAAAGTAATGGATGGAAATATGGGTCGCACCCGCTCTGCTGAAATGGCCGCCAAGCAGTTCACTGAGCATGTAGGGAAAAAAATTATGAGGAGCGATCATCTCTTTTTTCCCATAATTTTCCATATAATTTGCAATTTGCGTTCATTTTATTTGATGTTCCATAACTTTATGTGCAATCAGGTATGTGAAAACTGGAAGAAAAGACTGCAAGAAATGCCTGATGAGGATCTGTCACCGGAAATAGAAATCCTACGAGTGAAGAAATGCATTGAAATCGCCTTAAGATGTGTGATAGCTGACAGGCACATGAGGCCGTCCATAAAGGATGTTGTCAATGAACTGGAACAATTAGAAGAGGAAATTAAGAAAATGTCACAAACATCTGATGAGACAAAAGATATAATTGTTCAGGTACGATCATTCTGATAGAATATAGATGCTTGGGTGATTCAAATCACCTTTTGTTAGCATACTTTAAAAAAAAACAAATGTTTTTTATTCATAGCTTCTTTGAGCCAGGTGTCTAATAACTAGGATTTGTTTGCAAGCATTTCATGAAATAAAATGTTCATAAGATCCAAGCTACAAACTTTTATATGTTAGATTGCATCTGAATTGATTTCAACAACAATGTACTAGGATTTGGTTAAAATAATGGCACCCATGTGATTTACTTTGACAATTAAGCTTACTTCAACGCTAGATAGCTTGATAAAAGGACACCCACATTCACATTAACGGATTAACGTTAACCCCTTCATCCTTGCAGAGAAGCTGTGACTTCAACATTCTTGCCATAGATCCGGCCCTGGGCTGCGCTTTCTATTCGAGCCAAGGAAGGCCATATCATGCTGCCTGCAGCTAACCAACATTACTGATGGATTCATTGCATTTAATATAAAGATCAACAGAACCAAGTACAGGGCACAGCCGAGCAAAGGAATAATGCCGCCATGCTCCAAGCGTTATATCGCTATCACATTACTAGCACGGGAGGAGGCACTTGTGCAGTGCAATGACATGTTTATTGTACTGGGTACAAATGTTGACAAGGACCTGAAATCAGACGAGATCACTGAAGCCTTGTTCAAAGAAGCCATGAAGGGGAAGGTGGTTGATGTGGTGAAATTGCCGATTGTTTATGTTGTCATGGACCAGTCTTCATGTTGATTGTTGTTATGAAACAGATTCATGAATAACTCTTACAGGCTTCATAGCGAATACAGAGTCCTAGATAGGGGTGGGCATTCAGTCTGACCAAAGAATTCGGCTTCGGTCTTTCTGTCTTTTCAAGATCTAGGTAATCCAAAATGAACATTTTGAATCAATACCTTTGATCACGATTTTGAATCATCTCTTGGGGTGCCATGCATTAGGGCCTGTTTGAATTGTCAGAATTCCGCTAGAACGTCAAGAGGAACAGAAGCTTTTATGAGGTGGATATTTATTTTCCTGCAATTCCTACCAAAATACTGTGTTGGAACCAGGCAAGAGCCTGAATATCATAATGTGATCCATCTTTATATCCCCAGAAGATGATGGACTATCTTTTACTCTCTTGGTTTCTACATTATCATACAGAAGTATGTTGTACTCATTTCCCTACGAATTGGACTTACTCTTACTATTATTTGTACCAGGATTCTCTTATCTATTGTTTGCACTTGGATTCTCACGGTCCATACAATAGATGTACATGTTTAAATTTCTATATCATCTTGTATTATTGATTTTTATGTATAATGTATTTATTTAGGTACAAAAAATCATTGAACAGAAAAACGCAGCATTTGTTTCTTTGATTTTCATATTCCTCATGAAACAGAGTCTCTTGGAAAATTGACAACTTGCAGGCATCGTTACTGGGTACTAGATTTCCGTAGCCCACGAAAATGTTCTCCAAGCAGGAAACTATACATGTTTATGCTATTAATTTGCTATCACTGTTCTTCTTTAAAAAAAAATATGCTATCACTCTTCAGTTTTCACCCATGAGTCAGGATGCACATTATTATCCTATTTGAGGCAAAGAATCAGGGAGGATCATACCTATATCCGAGCCATGAGGAGAAGGGAAGGCGCACGCCCAAAGGGCCATGGCCACATGACACCATACAGATGCAGATTAGCAGATGCAACCAAGTGGACCATGGTGTTGTTCAGTCACATTCCTGTATGAATGAAGAGTTTAACCAGTGGACCAACAAAATACTCTTCGTTCTTATTAGAAAACGACGCACTCTCGAAGGCGACCTACCGACCAAAATGGGGACCGGTCCGGCAGGGGGCAGCGGCATGGCGTCCCGATACCACGATTGGGAACGAAGTTCCCGGGACGAGGAACGGCGCCATCGTCCCGCGTTCCCGGTGACATAGGGCGCGTCCCCGTACGCGATTGGGAACGAAGTTCCCGGGACGAGGAACGCGCCATCGTCCCGCGTTCCCGGTGACATAGCGCTAGATAGCTTGATAAAGGACGCCCACATTCACATTAACCCCTTCATCCTTGCAGAGAATCTGTGACTTCAACTTTCTTGCCATAGATCCGGCCCTGGAGCTGCGCTTTCTATTCGAGCCAAGGAAGGTCATATCATGCTGCCTGCAGCTAACCAACATTACTGATGGATTCATTGCATTTAATATAAAGATGAACAGAACCAAGTACAGGGCGCAGCCGAGCAAAGGAATAATGCCGCCATGCTCCAAGCGTTATATCGCTATCAAATTATTAGCACAGGAGGAGGTACATGTGCAGTGCAATGACATGTTTATTGTATTGGGTGCAAATGTTGATAAGGACCTGAAATCAGACGAGATCACTGAAGAGTTGTTCAAAGAAGCCATGAAGGGGAAGGTGGTTGATGTGGTGAAATTACCGATTGTTTATGTTGTCATGGACCAATCTTCACGTTGATAGTTGTTATGAAACAGATTCGTGAATAACTCTTACAGGCTTCAGACCGAATAGAGTCCTAGATAGCGGTGGGCATTCAGTCTGACCAAAGAATTTGGCTCGGTCTTTCTATCTTTTCAAGATCTAGGTTATCCAAAATGAACATCTTGAATCAATAGCTTGGACCACAATTTTGAATCATCTCTTGGGGTGCCATGCGTTAGGGCCTGTTTGAAGTGTCAGAATTCCGCTAGAACGTCAAAAGGAAAAGAAGCTTTTATGTGGTGGATATTTATTTTCCTGCAAGTCCTACCAAAATACTGTGTTGCAACCAGGCATGAGCCTGAATATCTTAACGTGATCCATCTTTGTATCTCCAGAAGATGGACTGTCTTTTACTCTCCTGGTGTCTACATTATCATACAGAAGTATGTTGTACTTAATTTCCTAAGAATTGGACTTACTCTTACTATTTGAGGAGTTACAGCACAGCATTTATTCACGACTTACTCTTACTATTGTTTGTACCTGGATTCTCTTATCTATTGTATGTACTTGTATTCTCACGGTCCATATATTTCTATATCATCTTGTATTATTGAGTTATTTATGTATAATGTATTTATTTAGGTACAAAAAATCATTGAACAGAAAACACAGCATTTGTTTTTTCTCTGATTTTCATATTCCTCATGAAACAGTCTCTTGGAAAATTGACAACTTGCAGGCATGTTACTGGGTACTAGATTTCTGTAACCCACGAAATGTACTCCAAGCAGGAAACTATACATGTTTATGCTATTAATTTGCTATCACTGTTCTTCTTTAAAAAAAAATATGCTATCACTCTTCAGTCTTCACCCATGAGCCACGATGCACATATGTTATTATCCTATTTGAGGCAAAGAATCAGGTAGGATCATACCTACATCCGAGCCATGAAGAGAAAGAGAGACGCACGCCCAAGGGCCATGGCCACATCACACCGTAGAGTTGCAGATTAGCAGATGCAACCAGTGGACCATGGTGTTGTTCAGTCACCTTCCTGCATGAATGAAGAGTTTAATCTGCAATTTAGCCACCAGAGAGCGATAAATAAACCAACAAAATACTCTGTTCGTTCTTCTAAGAAAACGACGCACTCTCGAAGACGACCTACCGACCAAAATGGGGAGCAGCTCGGCAGGGGCAACGGCCTGCACTGTGCCGGCGGCACCCGTGGAGAGGCTGCATCGGCCCGCATCCGCTGTGAAGCGAATCCGATACAGGAACGAATGTCCGGCGGGAGGGACGGAGCGGAAACGCGGCGGCGGAGCGGTGAGGACTGGGAGCTGAGCACAGACGACATCGGAGCAGGAGCTTTGGAGTACTTCTCTCTACCTTAATGAAAAGTCCTTTTCATTACCAAATTGAAATACCAGCATGATTTTTTCTCTTTAACTCAAAATCCGAATATATCTTAGAAAAACTCTTAAAACGATTTAAATATCTGACTAACTCGATTAGAAGTGCTTTTCAAGCAGTCGAACTCGCTTTTCTTAAGAAAATCCTGTAAATATCTAAGAAGCTTTTTTAAAACAAAACAACATTTCTAAGAGCGTCTCTGATAGTTTCTAAAAAACAGTTCGTAAATCAACGAGGTGGCTAAAAAAACTAAAGCATATTAGGCCTTCCACAGCATGGAAGTAGAGCCAACAAAAAAAAAAAGGGGGCGCACAACCAAAACATGGAATGCTCCTTGCAATGTGGACAGTCGTTGGCATCACTGGTGATGGGACTCGAGTGATAGATAAAAAAATAGAGTAATGTCTCATCCAGTTTCAAGTACTTAGAAAAATAGGTAAATAAGTCCTTAAACTTGTTTAAATATGTCATTTACATCCAAAAGCGGGTTTTAAGAGGCGGTTTTGCTACAAGTAACTATGTTTTTTGTCTTCCCTTTTTTATTTCGGTTAAATCTTTGAAAAATCATAAAATAAAAAATTCAATTTTTTTTTAAACTCCAATGAGTAGATCTATAAGTGAATATATAATATAATATACTTTTAGTACAAAGTTTTTCTATGGAGCTTTTATCTTTTTACTTTTCTACTAAATCTTTGAAAAAATCATAGTAAATCACAGAAAATTTATAAAACAGAAAATTCAATTTTGTTAGGCTTCACATTCGCATGTACCAAACAACCTCTTAAAATCATCATCTGAATAAAATTATTCTTTATATTTTTGGATAAAAGAATTATTCTTTATATCATTACACCCTCCAACAATTTGTCTATATTTTTTGCACACTTTATAACGAGCCAACGTTGCTCTATATCTTTGCTTAGCAATAAATCCAAAGTACCTTCTCAAAAAAAAAAAGCAATAAATCCAAAGTAGATGATGTCTATATTTAAAACTTTAATTAAAGAACTTGTTGGAGGATTTTTTTTTTTTCCTTTTTCTTCAAAAGGATATAAGAAGGCTTTTAGAGTCAAAAAACCACGTAACGATTTTTCCTTTTTTTCTTCAAAATTAAAGAACATGTTGCTCTATATGAGACATAAAAATTCTTAAAAAACACTAGAGACACATTTGGGTCACGATGTTAGAGCTCATGAAAATATATCTCAAGAAGATTAAAAAATAGTGTTGGATATTAAAGGGAAAAAAAAACTAGAAAGTACTCAAAATATTCTAATCAATATTTAATCACATTTTTTAAAAACTTTTCACAACAAGAATATGATCCGCGACGAACGGCATGCATTCCCTTCCAACATAGAACCCGGACAAAGGCACTCAGTCACAATCAGTAACTACCGGCCATGTCTATCTGCAGTTCTGCATGCATCTCGCGCCGCGCGATCGTGCGACCCATGCAACTCGATCCATCCCAGGCAGGCTATAAATCCAGCGCCAGAGGCACGACGCAAAGGCAGCCCATGCCGCCGCAAGGAATGCGAGCGAGCATGGAGCTCACATCACAGCAACCACGTAGCTCGATCGAGGAGCAGTCTCTCTGCGCCTCGACGAGCACGACGACGAGAACGGAGACGTACCAAGTCGCTGCCGCCGCCGTCCACGTCCACCGGCGAGGACAGCCCAGGGAGGACACGGCGCCGCGCTCCTCCGTCCCGGGAGGGTGGCAAAGGCCGGGACAGGCACTACTCATCTCGCGCGCGCGACGACGACTCCACCACGCCCATGGAGCCCGACGAACGGGCTCCGTGTGGCGCCGCCTTTGGCCGGCCGCCAATGCTTTTTCTGGATTGGTCTAAGACTCTTGCCGATCGTGGAAGAACGGATGAGAGCTCCCACCCCACTGCTTTTCCTTCTTTGCTTCCCCTAACCCTTCCAGTCCTCTTCTTGATCTAGTCTAGTTTTAGAAAAATGGTGAATCTGTCGACAGTGTCGAGTCAGTTATCTGTTGTTAGTTTTCTTTATGATCTTTATATTATGTGATGAAATAAAGGGGCATTAAAACATTCTGAAAATGCCACTTGTCAGTGTGCAATGGTTTTTGTAAATTTACTTTTTATCACTATCTGCAGAAGTGATTACCTATCAACAACGGGAATGAGCAGTATCCCCTGTGTGAAAATTCAGTTAACTGGTATCAGATCAGGTCCTGTCTGGACCTTCAGTTTGGACATGTTACCTCCATCTCCTTTTCTTTCTATACACTATGCGTTTAATGAGTGGAGTAGTTGATGTAGTTGTCACAAGGAGTTACTGAATGCAGTTTTACCAAAATCAGCATGAACGCTTGATTGATAGAAGAATCAGTATTACCCTCTGAAACAACAGTGGCATCTGAAATGAAAGCTTACTTCATCTGTTTATATCTACAAACTAGTACACAAGTATGAACAGGGAACATATATGTAATGTTTACACATTACACCGTAGTCGTGAAATTGTCCACGCTCGTGCAGAAGGAACAAAGATGGGCAGACCGTTCTGCTCAGAACAACGATCACAGATGTGATCTTCATTTCAGTACTTCCGTGACCTGTATGGACTTTCAAATCAACAGATCACAGATGTGATCTTCATTTCAGTACTTTCCGCCAGTTCTTGGCTTGTAAATGGCACCGAGTGAGGGAAAAACTTCAGAATGCATTAGTTGATGGCAATGCGTTCCAGATGCCACCAATCCCACTCTTCAAAAAAGAAGGCCATACTCCGGTTTTAGAGATCACAGCTGAGATCGTTTCAAGTAAACCATTACTGCTGCACCACTGAGAGCGACTACTGCAGCCATTAACCCAACATGAACAAGTGATATCTCACTCCTGCTCGGAGGTGGTGCCAGCTCCTGTGACGGTTTTGTCACTTCAGTGTTCAAACTGGGATCTTCGATGTGCAACTTCAGCACCTGATGGTGAACATTTGTTTTTGTCAGGTGGATTGAGCAAGTAATTTGTAGCCCTAGAACCTGCACTTGGAATAGATAATAGCATAAGGCAAGAGAAAGAGTTACCTTCAACCCAGATGATTTAGCATGCATCACTGCGCCAGCAAGATCAGCATCTGTTGTCAGCAGGACTCGGTCACCTTCATCATCTTCATACTACATACATAGAATAAGATCAAGTTGGCATTCATCATCTTCATACTACATATAACAAGATCAAGTTGGCTAGTACAGGCAAATACAAACCATCTTTTAGTTGGTGGAATAATGAATGAAAACATTTATATCATCACCCATGGTGATGCAAAGACATGGTCAAATGGATGATAGTTCTCAGTTCTCACTTTCCAAGTATAATGAACAGAACGAATTTTTTCATCATCAACAAAGGGAAAACTTTGGCTTTTGCTATCCTATCAGATATTGGGCACCTAATCTCTATCCTATTGGACCTTCAGAATGTTTGGAAGTTATATGCTCTGTTACTCTGTCTGCCTACTAAATCATAGGACCATTCTGATGCTTTGATCAGTATCTTACCAAGAGTTGCACTGCTTCTTTTTCATCAGTAATATTTAATCTTTGTCTTACCGAAGACACAAGCTCGTCCAAGCTCTCTGAGCCTGCAGTAATAAATTGAAAAATTAACATACAATCATATTTGACGATGCAACCATATCTAACATCTGCAGGTTACTATAGAACAAGTAAATACCACAAGTGAATCTATGCACACGGCCTTTTCGATCTTGAAGCTTAAAGGAAAATGAATTGCCAATCGCCGGGGGGTAAACACTACTTTTTCCATCTCCAGCCTCTGACTGCAGGAGTAACGATACCTCACTGAACAATACAAGGAGAGTTGTATCATAGCCTCGTAGGAAAACACAAAACAGAAGAAGAATAATCCTCAAAAGACCCATCAACAAACCTACGGCTATCGAATTCCTCATCTGGAGGCTCCAATGCAAGAGCAGAGTCCCAGAACCTCTGCATTACTGAGTTTGCAACATCATTCACAGTTTCATTCCCTCCTTCAACCTACAAGTAAAAAATTAGATAGAAAAATTCATGTATAAACAGAAGAGAGCTGAAGAAAGGGCGTTAGGGATCACCAATTGAATAGTTGCATGGGTAAGTTGCAGGACATCCAGGCAAGCAGCAATCTGTCCATCTGTTTACAGTAATGAAGAGTAAACTTGTAGCCTATAAAGTAGCAGTACGATATTCAAAGATTGAGACAGAAATCAGGTGGCACCTTTGTCGATAACAGGAATATGCAAGAATTTGCCATCATGCATTATATGTAATGCATCAAGAATTGTTGTATCTAATGTGGCACAATCTGGGTTGGCAGTCATCACCTGAAAATGTTATAATGAAGTAATGGACACAGTTAGTATACAAGCAACTGGACAACTAAGACAATGAGAAAAAGAAAATGTAAATATAATGGAATACCTTTTCTACTAGAGTCAACTCAGGGGAAATATTTTGTGACACAACACGCATAAGTATATCTTTTGAGCTGCACAAGATAATCATACACTATCAACAGTTAGCAAGGGAATCGTGGACAGTAATGTTTTACTAATATAGAATGCTTACGTAAAGATCCCCTGCAATGTGTTTCCTGTAGCGACAACCACCGAATTAACCCGAAATCTCGCATTTTTTCTGTGCTGCTACACAAACAGGATCTGTAGGCTAAAAACAATTGCTACTCTGGAAGATAGCATAGTAAGCTCAATGTCCTTTCTATTGCTAAATGCTAACAATTGAAAGAAAATAATCAGAAAAAATCAATGTTATACTTTGTATTCTCTGTGACGATGGTTGACAAAGAAGGTTTGAACATCCTCTCTCTTAGAGTTTCAATGAGCGCAGAAGAAGCTGTAAACACAGAAAATAACTAAGTTCAAATGATTTGTAAGATGACACAACGTAAAAAAAATGGTTTTTGAAATGTAGTTACAACAATCAAGATATATAATAAAAGCATGTACAGTAAAGCAGAATAAGATATACCTAGTGAATCGGTATGATATGAAGTTCAATTTAATTTAGAATCGTAAGGTGTTAGCATGATTACTATTTTATAAAATATACCTTATAGATTTAATCAATTTACTCATATGACAAATGATTTTTGAGTTGAGAATTTTGAGATATTATATGTAATGCAGAAACCTGAAAAGTTGCCTCCTAATTGGCGTTCAACCCCTTCAACAGCAGCTGCTATTGCACTTCCTTGTTCTGCAGCCTTTTCCATTCTTGATATTGCATCATAAAGGCATTTTGCAATGTCCAGCATAGCAATAACCTCACCATTTTCTACAACAGGAAGGTGCCTAAATTTCCCTAAAATACGAGAGAACATATTGGGAAAGCTGGTGTTAGTGAAGAAGGAAGCACATATCCAACTAAGTGTTGAATTTGACTCAGGGTTTCTATGCAAGGACATGAAAACAACCAGCTTACACTGTATATAGTATATACACATATTATCGTTGAAATCATGACAGGAACTCAACAACATTCCAAACAAATCCTAGAAATTTAACCATACCAAAGAAATATTCATTTGCTACTGAGATATTGAGGACTGATAAATACAGGTAAAGATGCCTAACCACCTAGCCAAAGTTGTGTTATCATTCCACTTATAAAACTAGCAAGTTCAGCTGAATTGACAGTGACGTATGAATAAGTATACATCACATGATACATTACATTTTTTTTTTTTTTCCTTTTCCAACACAAGGTTACATTTAAGGCAGGGAGAAAAAAAGCATAGAGGTTACAGCAAAAGATATATGATATGAGTTGCATAGTAACTTCAGGATGTAGCCAATACCATTTTGAAAAATGAGCATGGATGGTAATGGTTAGTGCAGTACAGTACATATATCAGAGAACAGCTCATGGCACAATTTAGTGAAAATCACAAGCTTAGACTTGCTCTACTTTGTTGTTGTATTGTTCATACAAACATTTACTTAATGAACTCTATCAAAGGAAATGCCAGAATCACTAGGCATACCTTGAACCATCTTCTGCAAAGCCTCAATGGCAGGTGTGTCGGACATCACATAAAGAGGATTCCTTGTCATGATCTTTGAAATGATGGTTTGCTCCACCCTAAGCCCCTCAGCAATCACCCTTGTAGCTATATCCTGCACCCCAATTTGAATACAAACAAAAATGAACAAGTCATATTAAAAGCAGCAAAAATAGGCTTCGTCTGCTTGGTTAAAAAGCAACTTACAAGGTTATTTACTTAAAATTACTGAGTAGAAATTATAGAACATAGAGATAACGTTCTAGTCTTCTAGATGCCTAACAAAAGTGCAGTGCAAACCATCATCATATAACCTCGATTGCTTCGACAGTTTTAGGCATAAACCAACTACTAAACAAAAATATGCATTGTAAAAGGAAATTCCAATGAATCGTCTAAGTTTGGTAAAAGAAAAGGCTGATCAAAATCTCCAAATAAAATGAAACTTTTTCTTTGACAGAAACTGACAATTGCTAAGCTGCAAACCAAGAATGTATTCCAAACACAGATTTTCCCCAAGAAGATATGTACTACTATGTAGCATCTTGGACTCCTGTTACATCAAATTCAAAAAATCCCACCCATTTCCTCTGCTCTCAATCGCTTTAAAAGCACACTGGAACACATGTAACCATCAAACTGAACCAGAAAACTAAGAAAGAGAAGAGAAGTCACCTTGTCCGTGACTATGCCGGAGAGGAGGCCATGGGCGTCGGTGAGCAGCACGGCATCGGCCCGCCTCGCCGCCATCCGCCGGCACGCATCCGAGACCGTCGTCCCCTCCGGTATCGTCAGTGCCTTGGACAGCCGCAGCTTCTTCACTGTCCTCTCCCCTGGACAAAGCCCAAACCAATTCAAAATCCAACCTTTTGGCGGTCCCGGCTCGAAACCGAGGCGACGAAATGGAAGGAGAAGATTGACCAAAGCTTGCCGCGCGCTTACGTGAGCTGGTGTGGGGAGGCGGGCTTCGATGCGGCCTTCCGTTCCCATTCCCGTAGGCGGCGGCGGGCGGCGGCGGCCGAGGGGTCGTCAGACTTGCGAGAAGAAGCTGATGGCGGGCGGCTCCTAGTACGGCGGCCAGGCGGCGCGGCTGAACTCATGGCGATATTTGCGGCGGGAGTTCCTGGGGCTGGGGCTGGGGCTAGGGACGCGGCGGCGGCGGCGGCCGGCGAGGCAGGAGCAGAAGGTGCGGTGGTGATTCTGCTACGTTTTTCAACTCGCCGCCTGGTGCTTGTGCTCCTTCGATAGCGTGTGGGAGTTTTGCGTTTCAGTCCCTCCTGTTCTGGGTTATCATGCAAATAAAAACTTGTTTTTGTTATTTTGGTTGAATTTGATCGAAACTTGGTTTTCATGAGATAAGATTAAGAAGAAACGCCTGCATGCTCGACTATGATATTCCAACTTTGTGTTTTTTGTTCACTTAACTTTGTGTTATGTTAACCATAATTAGATATGTGTTTTTTTTTTCATGAAGTGCAATAAGGGATAGGGCAACAAAATGGAGGAGGAAGAGAGACAAGGCAGTGGCACACTTCATTTATAAATATTACTAGTATTTTTCCAATCTATGGCGAATTCTCCTCTTTAAAAATGGTACATTGAAACCTTCGGTTCGAGGCGATGTGGTTTCGTAGTAGTTTACAAGGTGCCATGATAGAGAACTTGTCTACAAGGGTGATGTGATTTCACGGTAGTAGTTTACTAAGTTGAAAAATCTCTTTAGTACTCCTTCCGTCCAAAAAAAGTGTGTCATTTTTACTTTCAAACATCGTATTTGACCGTTTGACTTATTCAAAAATTTTATGTAATAATAAAATATAAATAATTAATAAATTATATCTAATAATAAAATAAGTTATAACAAAATAATGATATTTATATAAGACATATGGTCAAACAAGGCGACTCAAATTCTAAAAGGGCACTCTTTTTGGACGGCCTTTGGCCAAGAACGAGTATAATAGTGTAGGTCACTAATTAAAATGGTTGTTGTTATTAACTAACACCAACCCGAAAATACATGTAGATTCTGTAGATTTGTCGGCTGAAAAGTAGTCGATCTAGGCATACTAGTATGTTTTAAGTACCAAATGATGGGTGTCAAGGAAAGAAGAAGTAGCACAGACGACGACGACGACACATCATTTGTGTTTGAGAATTGTGAATGAAAAGGGGAAAACCTAGGTGTATCGATCAAACAGTGATAGCGCGACAGATACAGGGAGGGCCTCTGATCGAAACATTTGCCAACCAAGCACTCTTGGCCCGCCGTGATGTCGTATTAGGAGAAAAAATAAATAATTGCGCGGGCAAACAGGCATTAATCGCGTCATTATTGATTGATTCCCAAAGCCGCGTGCACCACATGCCCGCACGGCCGCATAGTACGCGTATCCCTCCCTCTCCCATTCCCACCGTCCCCCTACCGCGTGGGCCCCGCCCCTCATTCTTGTCTCACTCGCCACCGGGCCCCACTTTGAAGATTTTGAACTGGCGCCCCGCCGCCAGGCCCGTGGTAGGAGGGGGAGGGAAGAGCGGCAAGGGCACCCTCAAGCTTCGGGGTAATTTTGTACAGGTCCCTCGAGTGAGCTGGGGCCCGCGTGTCAGGGCACGTGCTGAAACGGAACACACGGGTGGACGGACGGCAGCGTGCACCGGCGGCCGGCGAGTGACTTGAGGTGACGACCAGCCAATCAGCAACAGGAGCTGCTGGGTGGCTGTGGTGCCATCCATCCGGGCATGCCATTGCTGTGTCAGAAAGCAAGCGGGGACAGACAACAGAACAGAGGATGGAACAAAGGCCTCCTTCACGGCCAAGCGACGACACGACAAAGAAGGAAGGCTGCATCTGCCTGCAGGAGGAGCACGAGGCGAGGAGCCACTCGATCGCAGCGCAGGCAGCATCGGACGATCACGGGCCAGCCTAGCTCCCAGTTTGGAATTAACTGTCCATTGCCAGTCTACCACGTGCCTTTCTCGGTCGGCTGTCTACGAGCGAGCACCCGCGTCCGGGGCTTCCAACGTCATTTGTGTCACTCGCACACTCTTGCGTCCATGCTTGAATTTCTTTGCGGGGCTTCGATCCAGTCTTACCACCTCTTTCTGTTGTGTTTACTGCTAGTTATTTTCACCAAACAGTACCATAATTTATTTATAGAATATGAGACGAGGAACCGATCATCGATGCCGCAAATTACAATGTGTCATGTAATAAGCCCTCGTTACGTACTTCGCATATACTTTTGCGAGTTGGTAAATCATATGATTTGCCAAACAAATTTTGACAAACTCTTGCTGCTGCTCAATGACGGTAGCTTCTTGCATCGGAGGAAAACGCGAAAAAGCACTGGCCACCACTAGTCGCAAGAATACGTTGTGGTGGGATAATATTTCCCCAAACAAAACTCATTTTGGGATAATATTTCCCCAAACAAAACTCATTTCATTGCACGCCACCCATGGTTCCGAGTGCCACTAGTATAAGTGTTGGACGTGCGTCTCTTATACGGCCGGCAAAGCATAAGTGTTGGACGTGCGACCGCCGGGCTCCTCTTCTCGATCTCTAGCAAAGCTCAAGCTGTGTCCTATACACCACCGGGCAGGCGTCAAAGGCCATCCTCGCCACACTACGCCATGCTCTCAGAATGGTTTGGTCGTCCTCGTCATGGCGGCGGCCCTTCTCGCCGACGCCATCATGGGGGCAGACATTGCCTGTTTGGTCGTCGTTGTCAGCAGTTTGGTACGCTGGCTGCTTGCTTGTACATTCACATCGTATACTCACACACGCGAATGTACACGGTTATTTATTGCCATGAGGTGCATGTGCCCCACCCCCATGCACCATTGAACGTGTATGGGATGCATGTACTTCATTCACATCTAGAACTTTGATTCATTTTACACCATATAGAAATTATTTTTCTAATGCAACAAACGCGAGTACGCTTTATTAAGGTATTGAAAAATTATTATTTTTTTCATGCATCTTAAAGACCTTAATAGTAAAAACTCAAAACTATTAAGTTGTAGATCTCATCGAGAGCTACAACTTTAATGTAAAAAGTATATTCGTCTAACACCATAGAAAATATATTATTTCCTAATGTGGCAAGCACTAGTGTACGATATTATGCTTCAAAAACTTTATGTTATTTTATTGAGGGTCATAATGTCTTAATTTTTAAACATAAACACTCAAAACTAGAAAGTTCATATTCATCAATGTCGTATTGCCGGGTTATGTGTGACAAGGTTTTTCCACGTCTAAAACATCGTCTTACGGGGCCCTTCTCGCACGATAAAAAAGGGTCAGAAGCGTAATTTTTCAGCAACTATTTTTAGAATATTGAATAAAAAGTTCAAATTATATATATATAAAATATCCGAGCTAGGCGTCCGGCGTCGGACAGGCCACGACCGTTGAAGCAGGAGACCCGACCCGAGACTGTTTGCTAGTAAGGTCGGCCTTTTACGGCCCATTCCGCTGCAACGCCTGCATCGGGCTCGTAGCGACGGAAAAGGAGACGCCGGAATGCCCGGAAGAAGCGAGATATTTCAAGGGCTCCTTTTGGCGCGACCCCACGAGGCCACGACGTAACAGTTTTCAAATCTTTGTATTTGATAGTCAGTAGTGTCTCCTATATCATATAGGCTATATGGATACCATTTCTAGGGCGTCGTCTATAAAAAAACATCCCAACCACCATTCCCTTGGACCATTTTATAGGGTCATTTTTTTTTATCTAACCATAGCTAGAAAAATGAGACATCTGTCAAACCGTTTACGTTAGAGCATGTCGCTAATCATCACTAGATGGTACAACCGTCTTCTGTTCCCTTCACAGTATCGTTTGGTCACAGGTTGATTGCATCGTCACTGTTGGGGAGGCGACCCTCGCCCGGCCCGGCAGCCCAGCAGGCCTCACCACGGGGGCCAAGAACTAATCTCCGTTAACATATTGCGAAGTCTTGCGGGATCAGCAAGCGGAGGACCCTCTGCAAGACACGAACGCGGCGGCGTCACCCCTCCGTCAAGGGCGGCCCCGAGGCGGGCATTGGCCGGGAGCATGACGGCCCCCTACGCGACGGGGAGCGCCGGCGAAGGGGTCTCCCGCAACGCGAGCCCAAGCCGCTGGGAAGGCCGGGGTCCCGAACCGCCCCTCCCGGGTGTGCGGGACCGGCGGCGGGGCCGGACGGAAATCCCTCGACTCCCAGGCGGGGAGAAGTCACACGTGTTTTCCCATACTAACCACATGCGAATAGTTCTTGGCGGCTTGCCCTGGGGGGTAATTTGTAAGTGTGTGTTCCCCTACCTACCATGTACCAAATTGTAAATCAGCCCCTCGACCCCTTGTATTCCTATAAATACCCGGGCACGGGCTCAAGGAAAAGGGACGGATGGTTGGTCAATTTAAATACCATTTGCTCGTTTTTATTACTCCCACGCCTTGCCTCGCGACCCATCCTTTCCCTCCTCCTCCAAGGGCCCGGGCACCCTCCGTCTCCTCGACCCTCGGCAGCGCCGGCGAAGGTCGGCGGGCCGAGGCCGCTCCGCTCCACGATCGTGTTCTCGACTTACCTTGTGGGAAGCCCTCGCCCCTTCCCGCCTCCTCAGGGGGGAGCGAAGGCTAAGGGGGCGGAGTGATCCCCACGGTTGGCGCCGTCCGTGGGGACCGACACAAAAAGCCCAAAGCCATGCCGGTCACTCGCCCGAACCGAAGCCCGCCCGCGGCGGAACAACTCCGCCCCGAAGGGACCCCCGCGAGATCAAACCCATCAAGCGTCGATATGCGGCCACCACGCGCAAGCGGCTCGCGCCCGGCTGCGGGGCCGGAGGGCCCGCCATCTCGGACCCCGGTCATCCCGATATCGGAGGTCACCGGGGGGAAGAAGGCCATGACGCCCGGCAAGGCGGCGCCCCGCGCGGCCGAGGGCCGTGGTCCGGAACCCGGTGGCGCGAGATGTCTCGCCTCGAAAGTGAACCCCGCGGATCCGCTCGAAGGGCTCCTCGAAAAAGCGCTACTGAAGATGAAGAGGAGGAAACCGAGCAAGGCGAGCGAGCACTAGAGGCCCTCCAAGCCCGGATCGCGAAAAAGAGGAGGTTGCCGCGGGCCCTAGATCGGGGCGGCGCTGCGGACCTTTCGGGAGCGGCCGAAGCCGCCCGGGACCGAGCTAGCATGGATCAACCCGGCGGCTCGAGGCGGTAAGAAGTCGTCGGGGAGGGCGGCCGCGGCCCGGCAATCATCCGCAGCCCCCCGCTCGGGGGCAAGCCCCACCTCCGCCCAACCCCACCACCACCTCAAACGTAATCAACCACCGGTGCAACACCCGCAATCCTCAACCCTCTCGCATAAGCCAATGTACCCCTCCATGCCCATCGGAGGCGGCACCGGCCGCCACGCTCAGCGCGACCTCGCAAAATCATCATTACGACCCCAAATCCCGCTCTCCCTACGCGCCGGATCGCGGAATGGCCTCCGGCATACAGCCACCAGCACTTGCCAAGATACAACGGGGCCTCCGACCCCCGGCGATTCGTTATGAGCTACGGCCGCCGTGGAAGCGGCGAGGAGAGATCACTCCACAATGGCCAAGTCATTTGTGATCATCGCAAGAGGAGTGGCTCGAGTCTTGATGCGCCGCTGCCCCCGAACTCAATCCGGAGCTGGTCCGACCTTCGCGACGCCCTTCGGCGCAAATTTCAAGGGAGTTGACTCGAACTCATCAACGACACCGAGTTCTTTGACGTGGTGGTGCGAAGCCAAAGCGAGCCCCTACAAGAGTGGTGGCGGAGGTTTCTCAAACCAAGGCCGGGACCGAAGGGTCTCCGACAGGCGTCATTATGGCGGTGGTCTCTTGCATCCGCCCAGGCCCATGTCATTCAAAGATCGGCGGAGGCAACGAAGACCCTAGCGGAGCTACGAGATAATGGACAAATCTTGCGGAGGCGATAGCGCCACAAAGCGAAGATAGAGGCTTTCAGGCCTCCGCCATATCGGCACCGGCCACAACGGCCACCACGTGGAGACAACCACCCAAGACCGGAGGCCGTCGGAGTCGGCACCATCGCCAATAACCCCCGCCCACGGCAAAAACCCACCAACCACCCCGAGGCAAAACTACCCACCAAGAACCCACGGGCCAGAACCCGGACACCAACATGAGGCCTCTGCAAAAAAACAACCCTACGCCATTCTTTGCGGAGAGGGCAAAGGCCATTACACCAAACAATGCCCGTATTTCGCCAAGGGAAAGAGGCGATGGACCGGGGAGCTAAGCCGCCAAAACCCCGAGAGGCAAGTTAACCACACAAGAAAACCGGCAAGCACCCACTCCAACCACTACACTTTCACCCCCTTCGACTCACGGAATCCCGGCACACCCGGGCTTCCACTACCCGACTTTCCACTCCGGCACCTTCGGCCCGGAACCAGCCAGCGTTACTACCAGCAAGAGTATACAGTTTCACACCCCCCAGAGCCTCCGCAACCAAACTATCACAACCAAGCCCTACCACCTCCACCTCCGCTACCCGCACCACCTTCGACCCAGCAACACCCAGTCAAGCAAGAAATCCGGACAATTGTCGGCAAGCCCAACTCATCTTACGGGGGTCATCCTCGCTATCACGGGGGCTCCAACGAGGACCGCGGCAACAAGCGGCGGCGAAAGGAGCACTATCGGAGGGTCCATCATGTCGGTGCGGAGGGGCCTCCGCGAAACGGCCGCTGGTCCCATATTCCGATCACCTTCAACGCCAGCGATATGAAGCTCGGAGACTACCCTCACACCGTCACGATGGTCATTGACACCAACATCGGAGAATTTTTTTTTTGGACTATTACCGGGATCCTAGTAGACACGGGCAGCTCGCGGAACATCTTGTTCGCATCCACCTTCGACAAAATGGGCACGGGCGGGAACATGTTACAACCGGCGAGCAATCCCCTCTTCGGCCGGAGGCCAACAAGTTGGGACCATCGGGAAAATCACCTTACGGTCTCCTTCGGGGAAAAGAGCCCATTCACCCGTCGAAAACATCACCTTCGGCGTGGTAGACCTGTACTACAGCTACTAACGCCATTTTCGGCCATGAGTCACCAACGCGTTCTCGACAGCGGTCCTCCACCCAGTTATCTCTGCATGAAGATGCCCTCGTCGGCGGCATAATTGCCGTGTTCGGAGACCGGACGCGGCAAAGCGCGGAGGGGTTTGTCGCACGGGGCGGCTAGCGTCCACAACCTAGAACAAGAACCACGGGGCCAGAGAGACGGCCAGGCGGCGCGGCCCCCCCCGCGAGCACTACCGGCGGAAGAAAGCGAAGAAAGTCGGGCTTTTTAGCTTTGACCCCGATAGAGAAGTAACCATATCCGCACTCTGGACGGACCTCGAGGCGAGCTCTTGCGGTGCCTCGAGAGAACTCCGATGTGTTTGCACGGTCCGCGAGAAGATTTCTGGGGGGTTAGCCGTGACCTCATCGAGCACCACCTCAACATAAGACCGGACGCCACTCCGTAAAGCGAAGCTTTGCAAAATGTCGGGACGAGAGATGAGTAGCGGCGAGGCGGAGGTAAACCGCCTTCTAGACGCGGAGGTCATCCGCCGGTCAAGTACCCCACTTGGTTATCCAACGTTGTCATGGTGAAAAAAAGCAAGCCTTAGCAAAGACAAAGCGGAGCCCACCGGATGGAGGATGTGTGTGGATTTCACCGGCTGAACAAAGCATGCCGAAGGGCGATTTTCCCCTCCCGAATCGGCTCTCTAGTCGATCTGAAGCGTGTTTGTGAAAGGTTGTCCCTCCTGGATCTGTTTCTCGAGGATACCACCAAATTTGGATGAACCGGGGCGGATGAAGAAGACAAGTTTCATAACCCCCTTCGAACTTGCGCTTCAGGGAGAATGGCCGAAGGCCTCATAACGCCGGCTCGTCCTTCGCACGAATGACAGCGGGAGGTGTTCGAGAGGCGGCAGCGCCATCTCGGCCCTCGTCGGCGACTTGGTAGTCCAAAGTAAGTTAAAGGAAGACCACATCACGGACCTCCAAAGGACCTTCGTCAAGCTGCTAGCGAAGCCGGGCTCAAACTCACCCCGCCAAGTGTGTATTTGGGTAAGCAAGGGCAAGTTACTAGGCTGCCTCGTATGCGTAAAAGGAATAGAGGCCAACCCTTGAAGATCGCGGCAATCACCGCGATGGAACCTCAGGAGCAGAAAATCGGTCCGAGACTAGCGGGGCGCCTCGCCGCCCTTAGCGGGTTCATCTCGGTCGGCCCGGCGAGGGTTACCGTTCTTCCAAACTTTAAAGGAAAGCAGACCCATTCAATTTGGGGGCCTCCGCAGCAAGAAGCCCGAAGACCTCAAGCGGTACCTCA
Organism: Hyparrhenia diplandra; assembly: GCA_015847255.1. Lineage (NCBI taxonomy): Eukaryota > Viridiplantae > Streptophyta > Magnoliopsida > Poales > Poaceae > Hyparrhenia > Hyparrhenia diplandra. Next base: position 1,368,152 of record JADLZK010010174.1, read on the forward strand.
AAAACCTTACCACCCTCGCCACTCCGGAACCGAGGCGAAGGACTCCTTCTCTACGTCATTTGCATCGCCCCATGCCGTCGGGCGGTGCTCGTCAAAGAAGTGAGCGAAGGGCACCAGATCCAGGGCAAATCCCCGTCTACTATGTCTCGAGAAACCCTCGAAGGGCCCAAGCTAAATTACAGCTGGAAAAGGTAGCCTACTGCACGAGTGGTCATGGCAGCGAGAAAACTCAAGCACTACTTCGGGCACATGAGGTCACCATACCTTCGAGCTTTCCCCTCGACAACATATTGAAACCCGAGTCGGTGGGCGGAATAGCGAAGTGGGCGGCCAGAGATCGGAGACCACTGTCGGTTCGTCGGCGAACGGCCATCAAGTCCTAGGCCCTAGCGATTTCCTAGCGGTTGGACACGACACATACAACCAAGCGGCGAACTTGGACCCGATTTGGGCCGGCACACACCGGCCGACGGACTGGGGGGGCACGCGGGGCGGCATCGCGGCCATCATCACTTCACCCTCGAGTCAAGGCGAGATATCTTTGCCGGGCTAGAATTCCGGTGCACAAACAACACGGCGGAATACGAGGCGGTGCTCACGGCACTAAACAAGCTCCGGGCCATGTCGGCGCGAAGGGCCATCATCAAAACCGACTTCGGAGGTGGTCTCGAAACAAGCGAGAAGGACAACAAAGCCAAGCACCCGGAGGCGCAAAAATACACGGCAAGGCTAAGAGCGGAAGCCTTCTTTCTCGGCGTCACAACCAAGACCATATCCGGCGGGGACAACGGCGAAGCCCGGCGAGCTCGCGAAGGCCGGCGTCGGCGGAGCCACTTCCACGGGGCGTGTTCTCGAAAAATCTGCGTAGCCCAGCGATTCAAGAAGGCGACCCACCCCGAAATCGGTCGGCGCCATTCACGGCCGAAGATTGGAGAGCCCCGATCATTGCATTCATCGAGGAGGCCTCTTCGAGCCCCAATCCAAGGAAGAAGAAAAAAAGGATTGAGCGAGAAGGTCCGAGGCTACCGTCTAGTTGACAACAAGCCGTACAAGGCATCGTAACGCTCCATGGCTAAAATGCATATCTGGCGAAGGCTGCGCCATCCTAGCGGAGGTCCACGAAGGCATCTGCGGCTCGCTGGCGGCCCCAGGCGCTAGTGGGAAAGGTGTTCGAGGCAAGGGTTCTATTGGCCCACCGCACTCAACGACGCCCGCGGGCTGGTCAAGCAACTGCGATGGATGCGGTGACGACCCACCACTCCAACGAGGCCGGGGCTCAGGCAACCCTCATACGCCCCCACATGGCCCCGCCGGTGATGGGCGATAGACCTCATCGGTCCAATGCCGCCGGCTCGGGGAACCTCCGCCCACGCGGTAGTGGCGGTCGAATACTTCACCAAATGGATCGAAGCCCGCCCTCTCGCCAAGCATAACCTCTCACTTTCGGTACAAAAGTTCTTACGGCGGCGAGATCGTGCGCTGGGTTTCCAGCGGGCATAACGATCGATAGCGGCACCCGGTTTGATAGCGAAGGCTTCAAAGCGGTTACGCCACCAAATAGGCACCAAGATACACTTCGCCTCCGTGAGGCACCCCCAATCTAACGGCCTCGTCGAAAGGGCCAATGGCATAATCTGCGAGGGTATCGGGCGAAGGTCCACGTGAAACCAAGAGGAAAATGGGCGGAGGAGCTCACTCGGTGGTATGGTCACATAACACCTCGAAAGCCGCGGCGACCAAATTCACGCCCTTCAAGCTCCTGTTCGGAGAAGAGGCCGTCCTCCCGAAGAAGCTGAAGCACGCGTCGCTAAGGGCCACCAGTGAAGCCCCCAAGAAGAAGAGAGGCGTCGCGAAGGACCTCCTCGAAGAAACAAGAAACACGGCCGTCCTCAACCTCCGCATACGGGAGGGAGACCACAAGGTGGAGGAACAAGAAGCTCGGCCTCCGCACGATCTCCGTCGGAGACTTCGTCTGATCGGGGAAGCGAACAGCGAAGATGGGTGGCAAGTTCATATCAAGTGGACGGGCCCATACCTCGTTACTAAGTCCACAAGACCGGCTCCTTCCACTGCAAGATCTCGAAGGCCATGATCGCCGCCCCACACATGGAGCGTCGGCGACCTCGCCAAGTACTACCCCTAGCGGTGCAATGTACCGGGCACTCGCGAGTGGGGCGCGGGTTTTTAACGAGGGGTACCAATATCTAATATATGCGGGTTAGTTACCTCATCGGAGAAAGTTAGCGCAAGTATAGACCGAAAGGGTGGTGGCGCCACCCGACCCTCATCGGTAGCGAATGCGGGGATTGCCACGCTCGGGAGGGCGGCGCAAAGGCTGCACCGCCCGGCTCGGTCAAACCAGCAAAAACACTCCTTACTCTAAATTATGTTAAGTCGGGCGCCTGGCACCTCCGCTAGGGGCTCGCAATGAAGCGCCCGCGCTCTCCGAGTATGAGACCCGCGGAGGCGCACAAAAGTCGGGCGCCACGGCACCTCCGCCCGGGGCTCGCAATGAAAACGCCCGCGCTCTCAGTATGAGACCGCGGGCGTACAAAAGGCTCGGGCGCCCCGGCACCTCCGCCAGGGGCTCGCAATGAAGACGCCCGCTCTCAAGTATGAGACCCGCGGAGCGCCACAAAAGTCGGGCACCCTGGCACCTCCGGTAGGGGGCTCGCAATGAAGACGCCCGCGCTCTCAGTATGAGACCGTGGGGCGCACAAAAGTCGGGCGCCCGGGCACCTCCGCCGAGGGCTCGCAATGAAAACGCCCGCGCTCTCAGTATGAGACCAGCGGGCGCCACAAAAAGTCGGGCGCCCTAGCACCTCCTCGCCGGGGCTCGCAATGAAAACGCCCCGCTCTCAGAGTATGAGACCAGCGGGCGCACACAAAGTCGGCGCCACGGCACCTCCGCCCGAGGGGGCTCGCAATGAAGACGCCCGCGCTCTCAGTATGAGACCCGAGGCGCACAAAAAAGTCGGGCGCCACGGCACCTCCGGTAGGGGCTCGCAATAAAGACACCCGCGCTCTCAAGTATGAGACCCGCGGAGGCGTACAAAGTCGGGCGCCTTTGGCACCTCCGCCGGGGGCTCGCAATGAAGACGCCCGCGCTCTCAAGTATGAGACCAGCGGGGCCACAAAGCCGGAAGCCCGGCACCTCCGCCCGAGGGGGCTCGCGGCAGTACTTCCGCCACCCCTCGAAGTCCCGGCCCCACGGGGCACGGCGAAATCGGAGGGACGGGGGGCCTTCGCCGGGGGCTCGGCAACAAAAATACCACCACCTACCAGCGACAAGACCTCCGCCCGTGCGGCCTAAACACCACCACCGACCAAGAACAAGGCCTCCGCCGTGCGGCCTCAACTCCACCACCCACCAAGGACAAGACCTCCGCCCGTGCGGTCTTAACACCACCACCCACCAAGGACAAGACCTCCGCCGTACAAACCATAATCACACCAAGCACTTATGACATCCGCCCAACGCCGGGGAGCACCACCCGCGGGAGCACCTCCCCGCCCCAAGAAGCACTATAAAACCAAACCTCCCCCACGAGTCCCATGATTAGGAAGAGAGCAGCCATCGACCACATACGCCACCATGCTACCACCCATAGCCAAACCCCGATCCTATAGAGCGGATGCGGGGATACCTCCGAAACCCCGACCTCCCAACCCGGCGAAAGGCACCACAATGGAAAATGTAAACGGACCCCGACCCCCGAGGCGAACCGCAAAGTGCAATGAAGCAACACGGCGCTCTGAGATGCCCCGAGGCGTGAAACATCAAACCTCCGCAAACCAACAAAGACCAAATGCGAGACAAACTAGAGCATTTCGGTCCTCCATAACCCCTCGCCCGACTGCCGGGAGCACCTCGCGCGGGACCCGGCCAACTTCGAACGCGACTCTGCGAAGGGGACACCACAATGGAGAATGTAACATCCTCCGTGGGCAACTCCACCAAAGGAATCAAAGTCGAAGGGTAGGGCGCAGCCCTGAACACGAACAGCTTGAGGCGGCGCAAGCTGCGACAACGCGCAAGACCGCCATTCAACAAGGATGGGCGTGCACAAAGCGCGAGGACCCACCCCGCAAGCCACCCTGCAAGAGTCCCAATTCGCGCGGGGGACCGTCCGCACCCAAGTCTCGGACGATGAGTCGTGCGCCCGCTGAATTACAAGGCGCACCCTCGCACCAACTTCAAGCTTCAACAGGGAACCTGTGGAGCGAAAAAAGGACCCTCGCGTCCCAAAGAACTTTGTAACAAAGCCTGCAATAAAAAGCAACGAGTACTATTTGGTCAAGCAAACCTTCGCAAAACGCGCGAGTCTCGCACTAAGGAAAATAGGGGACGCCGCTGTCTATCGCGGCTACCTTCGCAACACGCGCGAGTCTCGCACTAAGTGAAATAGGGGACGCCGCTGTCTATCGCGGCTACAGCCATAAACGCGCGAGTCTCGCACTAAGGAAAATAGGGGACGCCCATTGTCTATCGCGGCTACCAGAAAAACGCCAGGAAAGTCTCGCACTAAGTAAAATAGGGGGGCCGTGTCTATCGCGGCGACCGAAACGCGCGAAGTCTCGCACTAAGTGAAATAGGGGGCCGCCATTTGTTTACCGCGGCTACCCGCCATAAAGCAGCGCGAGCATCTCGCCAAGAAAAATAGGGGGACACCGCCGCTTCACGCGGCTACCTCAGCGCACCATTCCCACTTGGTACATGCAACACAAAACAACTCTTTGCAAACATACCACATTTATTACATTACGAGGAAAGTTACACGGCCCTCATGGGGAAAGCCCCGTGAGCCTCCGCACACACATCCTCGCCTACAGGAGGTCACGACCCCATACAAAATGGCCTTAACCAACACCTTAGCTACACGCTCCACAAACTCCTCTACATCCACCACCTCCGGCGGCTCTTCGCGAGAATCGCGCGGCTCCGGTATCACGGGCTCGAAAGAACAAGCGGAAGCTCACCCCGTAGCACTCGATGCCGGTATACCCTCCCGCATGTCGCTCCACTCGAAGCCCACATCCTCCCGCTTTGGAACAACGACTTCGGCCTCCGCGTCGACCCAACAAGCCGCTTGCCCAAGTGCGATGGCTACGGCTTCATCGTCCTCAATATCATCCTCCGCCAAAGCCGCTGGCGGCTCGGCTCAAAAAGTACCCGTCCCACTTGACGGTTTGTCAAGTCATGGGACCGGGCGAAGGCCTCGAGGCGATGGGCTATCGTACTTCGAACCCTGCCCCACCAAAACGCGCTCGAAGGGCAGCCCGGGGAACCGCTGCATGGCATGAACCCAAGTCTCCCCGAAATGAACACATCTTGGCGATTCATCATCGGCGGAACCACGTTAAGCACCCTCCGCGCGGGCCCCACGGGTACCAAGGCTTGCCAACGCAATCATCAAACGCGGTTAGCCCCAACCCCAACACGTTCAAGCTACGAAGGTGCGAGCGCAGCGGAAGCGCACAATCAATTAACAAATGAGAATGTAGCGAAGCCCCTAAAACTCAATTCATCATTCAACTTAAAAGCCCGAAGGCCAAGAAGTTTCACACCACATGATTGTCTCGTCTAGGAAAGAATAAACTCCGCGCAATCTAAGGAGCCCTAAGCTACCTCTGCGTCGGAGGCCGCAGCGGCATCGGCGACCGGGGGGTCGTCGGAGGCATGGTGGGAGGCGGGCGGCCTCAGGGGCTCGGCCGAGGCGGAGGCGCTGTCTGGAGATGCGCGGAGGTGGGGGGCTGCGGCTCCGAGGGCGGGCGCCGAGGGGGCCGGGATGGCGCTCACGGCTTCGGCCGCGGCGGGAGGCACGGGAATCGCCCGGGCGACCCGGCACCTCAACCCGTCCGGCGACTTGTATCTCCTCGGAGCAGCCTGGGAGCCCCCTCCGCTCGAGCGGAAGCGCGGCGACCTAGAACGACACCAAGTCGGCACACAAGACAAGTAAGTAGCGGCAAACAAAGAGGAAAAAAGCGAACGGACAACAAAAGCAAACAAGTGACCAACCTTCACGGCGGATCGGCCCGAAAACTCAGAGCAAGCTCCGCCCTCCGTCGTACGAGGCGCTTGATGAAGGCTGTCGCGCGCTTCACGTCCGCTCCTCCGCTGAGGCCCTAACCTCGTCGGGGCCGGGAAATGGCGGTCGGGGCCTCGACAGCGGCTCCCGATGCGCGCGCAATCGAGATGGAGAAGGGCCCCTCGAAGGCGACCGCGGCGGTGCTGGCTCGAAGTCGCCCGCGCAGCCACCACCACCGGCAGCTCTCCCCACCTCCCGGCGCATCCGGGCGCCAACAAGGGGCGGTCGGGTTCGGGCGAGCAGCGGAAGAAGCGGCCCCGACTCCGCCCAAGAATGCGTCAAAGCGCCGCCTTGAAGGCCTCCGCCTCGCATACCGAGACAGCTCAAGATCATTGAGCCTCTTCGCCCGCCGCCACCTCCGCCTCCGCGCTGCGCGGACCTCCCGCGCCTCCGGCGTCGGCGCTCATTCTCCCGCCGGAGAACGCCGCACCCTCCTTGAGGTCCGCGCCACCTCCCTCGGGCGCTCCGCCTCATCAATGGCCGCCTTCAGCTTCTGGGGCTCCCGCGCCGGCTCTCCTTGAGCCTAGAGAGCCTTCCTGCAGGCGTCCGCGTGGTCGTCGGAATCCCAGCCCTCACGGATGGCCGCCCCCGCGCCGGCACTAGCAACTCCCGATGTCTTCACCTTGATATCCTCATGGATATCGGCGAGGGAGCCGTTCGCCACTGCATCTCGCCTCCGGCAGCGGGGCCTTGTCGAAGACGCGCCCAATCATCCTCCGCTCAACCTCCGTGGCGGGCGGGGGTGTCGCGGAGGTCGATGCCCGTGTGTAGCTCCACGCCGACATCATCGATGCGATCGTCTCCGCCACATAAGGCAGCGAGGAGGGGCCTCCCGCTCCCCCAAAGGGCCTTCCCACTCCCGGGAGGCCTCCGGATGGTCGTCCAAAATCTCGCCTCGCCGCCCACACGTGGCACCGCCGAGAGGGCGGGGCACCCGTGCTCATGCGGGGCGAGTCACAGCGGACTTGCTCCGCGCCGCACCCCCACCGCCACCGCCGTCCCCCGCCGTCCCCCTCCTCTTCCTCGGAGGGGCCGCCGCCACGGCTCCTCCGCCTCCTCATAGTCGGAGCCGTCGTCGGAGGCCTCCTCCTCGCGTCCGCCTCCTCGGCCGCCTCGCGTCCGCCTCCGCATCCTCCGCCTCATCCTCATCGTCGGAGATAAGGAAGCCGACCAAGGTCAGCCACCCGAGACCCGCCGGCCCCGAAGAACCCGCCCCCTCCGAGCGGCGGGTGGGGGCGAGGACAGCGTCCCCGCTGGGGGGGGCAGGCCGGCCAGCGCGCGTGGCGGCCTTGCGGACTCCCCGCTTCTTCCTCCCGCATCCATGGCGGCGCCGCGCGCCTCGGTCGGCCGGTCCTCGTAACCCGACTCCGGCGGTCGAAGACCAGTTCACCCGGCGACGGTCGGCGAGGCGGTAGCGGATCCGCCGGACCTCCGGCCTCCAACTTTCCAATAAGGAAGTCGGAGGCGGCGGTGGCCTCCGCCATCACCGACCGGGCGAACTCCACCCTATCGCCCTTCGCCGCCTCAAGCGGCTCGGGCGAGATCGTCTCGAGGTCAAACCTCAATGCCTCAGCCCCTTGGGGCATACTCCGTCCGAGTCCGCACCTCAACGGAGGCACCCCCCCACGGGACTTGTACCGCGCCCGCCGCGAGCTCCTCCACCAGGTCCCGCGCGGCGTGGCGGGACATGACACGAAGGGGCGCCCGGCTCCCTCGTCGCCTCCGCCGTCTTCACGGGCTTCACCTTCGCGATGGCGAGGGACTCGGATACGCCATCTGCCCCTCCGCCCCTCCAGCGGTAATAGAACCCAGTGATCGAGCCGATCGGCGCTCCACTTGTTCCGTTGCGCCCTTGGCAGAGCCTCCACCCCGGCGGGGGGGATGAACGCACCACGCCATACCGGGCGCGAAGACCTCCTCCTCCGCCGGCCGACGGGGTCGCGGTGATAGTGCAGTGTGGGCTCCGATGAGCCGTCCACCGTCGGCTCCGGCCGACGAGCGGCACGCCCTGCATACGTCATCGCGTGGAAAGCACGACGCCGTGAGTTGATGGAAGCGGAGGTTGAACCTCCGCAAGCACCCCCCAAAGACGAGCTCACACACGGGGAAACGGAGCCCCGCGTGGAAGAACTCCTCGAAGACGACGACCGGCCCCGGGCTCGGCGCGGCACCGTCTCGCCTCCGAGGCGCGTAAACGCTTCTTGTGGAAGAACTCGTGCTCTTCGAACGCCGGGGACTTGTGGGTGCTCTTTGCTCCGAGGAAACTCGAAGCACTCGACGACGGTCTTGGGCCTCATGGTCTCCTTGGTACGAGCCATCGATGGACCCTCCGCGCCGAAAGGGACCCTCCGCTAAAAGAGGGCGCGAACTTAGGGCAGCGCGGCAAGAAGGCGAAAAGCGTGAAAAGGAGGCGAAAAGCAGAGTGGAAGCAAAAAGGAGAGCACAAACCCTAATCTCACCAACCGCACGTATTTATAGGCAGGCCACCCGAGGAGGGGGCGCGCGGCGGACGCAGCCGCGAGCCCCGGAGATCACGGCCGGGATCCCAAAACAACGCCAGCCCTCAGATCCGCCCCACGGGCAAAACCAACGGCATCCGTGCCCCCTAAACAAACACAGTCCACCCCGATCCGCGTCACTCCCAAACCAACCAACAAAGCATCCGACCAAGGGCGCCAAACCCTAACGCGGGCTGGAAGCGGGAGGGCCGAGGTCCACCTCCGCGAGGCCCACGAGCGGCCGGGGGGACGCCGGCAAGGGCCCATGGGGTGGCAAGCACACCACCCGCACCGGGACCCTCCGAAGGGCGCCACGCTGCCGGCCCCCTGAGGGAACCAAACCTTCTCGAGGGGCCTTTGTTGGGGGAGGGCGACCCCCGCCCGGCCGGCGGCCCAGCCTCACCACGGGGGCCAAGAACTAATCTCCGTTAACATATTGCGAAGTCTTGCGGGATCGGCAAGCGGAGGACCCTACGCTGAAGACACGAACGCCCGGCGCCACCCCTCCGTCAAGGGGCGGCCCCAGGCAGGCATTCGGCCGGGAGCATGACGGCCCCCCACGCGACGGGGGAGCGCCGGCGAGGGGTCTCCCCCAGCAACGCGAGCCCAAGCCACTTTGGGAAGGCCGGCGGGGGTCCGCTCGAACCGCCCCCTCCGCAGTGCACGGACCGGGCGGCGGACGGGAAATCCGACTCCCGGGCGGGAGAAGTCACACGTGTTTTCCCATACTAACCGCACGAATAGTTCTTGGTTTGCCCCTGCGGGGCCCAATTTGTAAGTGTGTGTTCCCCTACCTACCATGTACCAAATTGTAAATCAGACCCCTCTCGACCCCTTGTATTCCTATAAATACCCGGCACGGGCTCAAGGAAAGGGACGAATGGTTGGTCAATTTAAATACCATTTGCTCGTTTTTATTACTCCCACGCCCGCCTCGCGACCCATCCTTTCCCTCCTCCTCCAAGGGGCCGGGCACCCTCCGATCTCCTCGACCCTCGGCAACGCCGGCGAAGGTCGAAGCGGACCGGAGGCCGCTCCGCTCCCACGATCGTGTTCTCGACGACTTACCTTGTGGAAGCCCTCGCCCCCCCTTCCGCCTCCTCCCGGGAGGCGAAGGCTAAGGGGGGCAGGAGTGATCCCCCACAGTCACTAATTTTCTTCACCGCCACTCTATGATTGCCATTTGTATAAAATCCAGTGGCGTTCTATTCTCTCTGATCCTCTCAGTCTCAGAGGATAATCCCGTGACTTTGTTCACCCAAATTTATTTTTTTGAGTGATCAAGCTAAGGGAACTTGTATATAGCCACCAACGAGGCAAAAATAGTACACATGGTTATTGTAATTGATTATTATAATTAAATATTATATGAAGGAGCCACCTCGAAATTAACATATTATTATTTTCCCTCAGATCTCGCCGCGCCACGCATACATTATCCCAGACTTCTGCAGTGGCAAGCTCGATCTTTGCAGTAATTATATATATAACTAGCAGTACTACTAGTACGTAACAGGACACGGCATCGATCGATCAGCATCATGCATGGTCCATGGATCATATCATAATCATGGCTTCATGGGGATGGTCGGATCGGATTACGTGCGGCTTAACCATGATCTCAGTACACGTATCTCGTCGGAGAGGAATTGAAAACCAGTATCCCGCCGGTGATGGCCGGGGACGACGCCGGCCGGCGATCAGTAGCTGTAGTTCTTGACGAACATGCCCTCCTTGGCCTCGGCGGCCTCGCCATCGGAGGTGTACTTGCCGAGCTGCGCCAGGGAGTTGGCCTTGGCGCGGAGCAGCAGCGCTTCCTGCGCCGCCTTGACCTTCCCGGGCTCGCCTCCCCATGTCTTGAGGCAGGTGTTCTGCAGCGCCCTGGCGTAGGGAGAAGGACACGTGCCACGGGTTGGTCCCCTGGTTCATGGCGTTGAGGTTCTGCGTCGCCTCCACCTCCGACTGGCCACCGGAGAGGAACATGATCCCCGGCACCGACGGCGGGATCCGGCGGTGAAGGAGCTTCAGGGTGTACTCCGCCACCTGCTCCGGCGTCGCACGGTCCTTGGCCTCCGCGCCGGGTGTCACCATGGATGGCTTCAGCAGAATGCCCTCGAACATGACGTTGTTCTCCGCCATCGCGTAGAAGGTCTCCGCCCACACCTTCTGTGCCACCTCGAATGTCCGCTCGATCCCGTGCTCACCGTCCAGCAGGATCTCCGGCTCCACGATCGGCACCAGCCCGTTGTCCTGCAGCCGATAATGGCATCATCACGCAGCCGATAATGGCGCGCAGCAAATAATAAAACAATGGCGCCGCCGGCGGCAACTCGGCAAGCTACCGACCTGTGAGATGGCGGCGTAGCGAGCGAGACCCCAGGCGGCCTCCTTGACGGCGAGCTCGGAGGGTCCATTGGGGATGCTGACGACGGTGCGCCACTTGGCGAACCTGGCGCCCTGCTGGTAGTAGGCGGCCTCACGGGAGGCGAGGCCGTCGAGGCCCTGGCACCATGACTCGTTGTTGGAGCCGGCGAGCGGGACGAGGCCCTTGTCCACCTTGATCCCGGGCACGATGCCTTGCTCCACCAGGATGTCGACGATCTTGCGGCCGTCGACGGCGGACTGGTACAGCGTCTCCTCGAACAGGATGGCGCCGGAGATGTACTGGCCCAGCCCTGGTGCCGTCACCAGCAGCGTCCGGTACGCCTGCCGGTTCGCCTCCGTGTTCTCGAGACCGATCGATGCCAGACGCTTCCCGCACGTCGCGTTCGACTCGTCCATCGCCAGGATTCCACGACCCGGCGACGCGATCGTTTTCTGAAGATAGATCCATGCACGTATATATGTATGTACTAGATCAGCATATATGCAGCAGGAGGAAGATGACCAGTGATGTATATATATATACACGACGTACCGCGGTCTTGACGAGCTCATCGGCGTAGGCGGAGGCGCGGACGACGACGGAGACGGTGGCCGGCCGGGGAGTGGCGGCGGGCTGGCGGGTGGCGCCCCATTCGGACTTCTTGGGAAGGAAGGAGGACTTGAGGAGGCTAGCAGCGACCATCTCTTGTTGCTTTCGTTTCTCTGAACTTGTGAATTTGTAGCTAGTGAAGAAGGCTACTGGTATGGCGGTATCCGAACTCACTCGATCACTCACTGAACTCGATCAGACAAGGTTCAGGTTCACACGATCGAGCTTCGGCCGTCTTGGTCTCCTTGGGGTGAGATGGAGCTGCAATCATCTCCCATATTTAAACAAGAAGAAGCCGGGCAGCAGCACACACAAAGGGGATCGGATATGAGTTGTGAGGCCGAGGTTGCCCTCTGGATTTCAGTGGCTGACGCGTCACGGTTGCCTGCCTCTCACTGCATGCCTTACCTTGGCTCCAATCCAATCCTGTTGCCATCACCAATCACCTACTTTTTTCTTGTCCTCTCCTGATTCCAGATGCTATGCTGCTGCTGCTGGCACACCATCTATCTTTTTCTGTAATTTCCATTTATCCCAGTTTAATTCTTCATCTCATCGATCTGTGCCTTGTTGCATTGTATGGCTAAAACAAAAAGGTTAAAAGCTGCAACGACGACGACGGATGGACCCTTCTGCATACTGATTCCTGATCGATGCTGGCCGGGGCTGGCTGCTGGCAAACCATTTTTCTCTGTAATTTCTATGCCATTATCCAGTTTCATCTGTGCCATGTATGGTTAAAACAAAAAGGTTGAATAAAGCTACAACGACGGACGCTGCAGCATGTAGCTCAGCCATTGGAGTTGCTCACCTAGAAAAGGGTTCGCCGGGACGGAAAGAGACCTGGCAGCAAGTTCTGTGGACGCACCTCGCCGGCCACCGTCGCCCGTAGGTGCCAGCCTGCGGCTGCGGTGGTGATCTCCCGTCGTCCGTGAATCCATTCGCACGCACGCTTGCCAATGGCCGCAGCCGGCCGTAGTTTTCCTCGAATAATGCGGGTCTCTTGGAGGCTTGTGGAGATGGCAACGCCTGCTGCTGCTGCGAGTTGTTTGTTGCCATGCGTGCGTGCCCTGTGCTTCATGTGACTCTGAAGGTTAGGGCCTCTTGTGGTGCTTAACTGAAGAACAAGAATGGACATTCAGGACAGTCCAATTGCGCTCCTGCCTGCAGATCATCGGTCACGACAAATGATTCAGTGAGCTTCGTATACGTACAGGAAGAGGCCGAAACCGAACTGTTCCTATCTTTCATTGATTACATATTACATTACATTCAAGGGATCACTGGATGGCAACACATACAACTTGCTCCTGGCAACAGGACAAGAGTAAAATATCTCTGCAGGAACACCTGGAGCACAACACTGGTTTAAACATTGTCTGAACAAATGCTCTGCACAAGGTAGATTCTGAATCCCTATCATGTTCCTTCTCCACCACATGAAAGTACTGCAAAACATAGGAGCACACAGCAAGACATAATTTGTCATAGTATCATCATCATCCAGAGCATATATGAAACACGTTCCTCATCACTGAGGAGTTCAGAAAGATGGAAAAGCAAGTATCACGTGAACAGCAGAAGGAAGGATGTAGGAAGACAAATGATGTGACTATTCCTAATAATACTGTGATAACAAAAACAATGAGTTTTGACAAATCATCAATAAGAAATAGGTTCATGAGAACATGTTTACAAATCAGTAGATACTTCAAATAGAGGGGACCTAGGTGCCTACCTTATGGGACAACACCACATTTTACACTGACAACAAAGATCAGTAATGGTACAAACCTGAAAATACCAACAACAATCATGACAAGACAACAGGACTCTGGAGTAGCATAACATGTCATCTTCAGCACCTACAATTTATCACTGATACCATAGAATGCTCTTCCACTAACTACTAGTACCAACTGAGAAAATTTAAACAGCCTTTTCTGTGGCACCGGTACTAGATCAAGTCTAATCGATCCGTGAAAGCTGATGAGGAACAGTAAGCCTCAGATGGGAGCATCTGGAAAGCGGAATCCTCTATAAAAAACTAGGTCTCAGCGGGCTTCAAGATTTCACCAAGATTCACATGCAAGTTGTTCCTCATGGTTCTCCTTCCTGCTGCACCAGCATTGCCCTTTCTCATCATCGCAGCAAACTCACTATAATCAATTTGTCCATCCTGGAAAGTGATGTATAATTTGACAGCACCCAATTAAATGAAGATGAGACAACAGACAAGTACGGAGATGGAGACAAAAATCAAGAAGGATGAAGAAAACTAACATTGTTCTGGTCCACATCTTTGATCATATCCTCAAGATGAACATCAGAAAGACCGAACTGTTCACAAGCTTTTGAGAGCTCATCGATTGTTATGTAGCCACTCCCATCCTTATCAAAGAATGCAAATGCTGACACCAAGCTTTCCTCCCTCTCCAGTTTATTCATGTGCAATGTAGCCGCTAAGAACTCTCCATAATCAATGGTTCCACTGTTGTCAATATCAGCCTGATACAGAGGACAAGCCCAGATCCAGATTAAAATCTCAGTGGTTCGTACAATAATAGGGCTGCCCCAGTAGATCTATTTTATTTGAAAAGTACACTTGATATAATAGCAGCACTTACAGCATCCATCAAAGCCTGGATTTCAGGTTCCATCAGATCCGAGCCCACCCTTTTCAGACCATTCTTGAGTTCATCATAAGTTATCGTCCCACTGTTGTCAGTATCGATCATTTTGAACAACTCCTTTAAACCCCCAATCTCCTCCTCAGATAGACTTTCAGCAATCACCTGCACAAACCAAAGAAATGCCTCCGGAAAGATCAATTTACATGGCCATTGCATGTTGCACATGCCATCAGCACTTGTCATTTATCAAGCATTTTTACAACCTCATGACATGCTTATTATGTAAGATACTAATTCACCTAGAGTTCTAGCAATCAATATGGCACAACCCATAGTGGAAACCTGAGCATTACTTGTTCTAGTATTGTGTCAGACAATTAAGCAAAAGCAAAGAATCTCTTCTCTTCAAAGAAAAAAAGAAAGGACAACACATTTTTCTAAACCTCTGTTTTGAAAGTTACCATCGCTGCCATACGTGGCATCCTGCTGCTAGTGTTAGGTGGCCTTTAATCATGGGTTCAATAGCTTTTGCTGATCAGTAGTCATAGATTACTGTGGCTGACATCCAGGTCTGGCCATAGTGCAGCTGAAGGGATTGGAGACAGCAGGGTTGGGTACGCGGGGACTGTTCTTTTGAAAAAAAAAAAAGGTTCCATGAATTATGAAATAGAGGTGTAGCTGGAACGCAGGCCAGCTTTTTGGTAGAACCACCAATCCACCATAAAAACAACAATAGGAGGTCAAATGACCTGGCTTCAAAAGTTTTAGTTTTCAAGCAGATGTGTATAAATTGGCCTTTCTGAAAAATAAAGGGGAGTAATATAGATTTAAAGGTCAGTTTCATTAAAAATCTAGTTAACATGAAAACAAGGAGAAAGTGAAAGGAAAAGATACATGCTAAGTCAACTTATTGCACAAAACTAGTAATAGGTTGCAAGGAGTGTTATAACAGAAATGAAGCATAAACCCAGTGGCAGAGCCACCATGATTCCTGGGTATTCCCAGGAATACCCAAGAATTTTCTCCCTGAAAATCAAGTATATGTTTAGTATACATATGTATATGTGGTATTGAACCAAAATTTCTGGTCCTTGGCTAACTCAGCCCAACGAAGGCACAACACTCCCCTCCTCGCTCTCTGCCCCCTGCAGTTTCTAGGCCAGCCTGCTGGTCATGGCTAATGGCCCATGCCTAAAAAGGCAACACTAACTTGGGGCCACGGCTACACCGCGGCAGCAGCGTGCCAGCACACCAAGCCTAGGGTAGCAACAGGGTAAGGAGCAGGACACGGACAGCTCATCTCAGCGGCGTAGTGCTACTGCCTATAGCTGTCTAGGCGATTTATTTACTTCTTTTTCTCATGGAAATATTTTTTGTGAAAGGGAATTTCGAAAACAGCAGGTGAAGAAGAGGGTTAAAATAAAACACTGTAATAACTTCTCTATACGCCATGGAACATCTTTAGTTTGAAAGTTTTTTGCGCCAGTATAAAATTTTAGCATTTTTGTATTAGGTAAAAATTTTTAATATGGGAAGACCCAAGTTTTCAATCCTCTGCCTCCATCAACCTAACATCACCACTAAACAAAGTTCTTTTTTTTTTTGCAACACAATCACATATAAAAAATTAGGAAAAAAAGATCTTACCCTCAATGCCATCTTCTTGAGCTTGTTCATTGCAGAAAAGTTTTTCAGCCTTGACAGAACAGCAGAATCAATAGGCTTATCAGGTGCAACAGCATCATCAACAATCCATGGATGACCTGGCGTAGTCAATGATAATAAGAATGACACAGGAGCAAAAGCATGCATATGAAATCTCAGACAGTGAGAGAGGGAAGGTATTCAGGCAGAAAACTTACATAGAACGTCATGAGCAGTCAATCTCTTTGTAGGATCCCGGATAAGCATCTTACGGACTAGATCTTTAGCACTATCAGAGATACTTGGCCATGGTTCAGATTCCAAATCAAGTTTACCACGCAAAATCTGCCTGAAGATCCCTGCTTCACTCTCTGAAGGGAGCGGGGAAATAGGAAAAAAAAGTACATGTAAACATGGCAATATCAGTAAACAGAAATGGATCTGAACCTAGGAATTCATTAGTTGGAATAACAAACAGTTTACCTGCCCAGAATGGAGGTACACCACATAGCAAAATGTACAAAATCACTCCAGCACTCCATACATCAGCTTCTGGGCCATAACATTTTTGAAGCACCTCAGGGGGCAACATAATAAGGGCTCCCAACAACGTCAGCAAATTTATCACCTGGAGAATGGAAAGGGATAGCTTTCAGTGTGTGCTTTGTTAATCACTTAAGCAAGCAGAAGAGAACACTAAATCAACCGAAGACTTCATTAATCACTGTGTTAATATGTTATGTTAATAAAAACTGACGTTTATTTAACACAAATCCTCTTATATGTGTACAAGAAAAGGCAGTTCTTGCATTCAACCTTTAAAGCCTTATTACTATTAGTATTAACAAAGATTAAGTATTAGATGAGTTTCCATGTCTGTGATGGATTTTTTTATATAACACTAGCAAAATAAGATGTTATGCAAACGACACTAATATGCTTGCTGATGTACCAAAAACAACTAATAAGAGCAGAGCACTACTCCCTACCAAACAACTCTAGCTGTTTGCCCCACATATCACTAGAGCATGAGGGACCAAATATCAACATTAAACATTGCATAGATACACACCGGGCTTGTAGAAGACGGAGAGCCCAAAATCAGTGGCCTTGAGCGGGGCATCCTCGGCGGTGCTCGCGAAGAGGAAATTCTCCGGCTTGAGGTCCCGGTGCATGACGCCGAGCGAGTGGCACCCCTGCACCACCCCAACAATGGTCCTGATGAGCTGCGCGGCGGCGCGCTCCGAGTAGTGGCCCTTGGCGACGATGCGGTCGAAGAGCTCGCCGCCCGCGCAGAGCTCCATGACGAGGTGGACGAAGAGCGCGTCCTCGTAGGCGCCGCGGATGCGGACGACGTTGGGGTGCTCGGAGAGGTGGTGCATGATCTGGATCTCGCGCCACGCGTCCTCGTAGTCCTCGCGGCACAGCAGCTTGCGCTTGGGGATGGACTTGCACGCGTACTCGGCGCCGTCCGCCTTGCCCACGCACTGGTACGTGGTGCCGAACTGCCCCTGCCCCAGCTTCTTGCCGATCCGGTAGTGGTCGCGCACGTTGTCCGTCTTGTGCGGCAGCACCGACGCCGGCCGCCCACCGGACCCCGCCACCGTCACCGGCGGCGGCAGACGCACGTGCGCATTAGCGCCGCCCGCCTTCCCCTGCCCGGGCCTTGCGGGTCCGGCTGCATTGCCTTGGTCGGCGGCGGTCCCTCCCCGGATCAAGAACCGTAACCGAACGGACGCCCTGTCTTTCCTCGGCAAAACGTGGCCACCGACCAGAAATGGAAACCTTTTTCCAACTCCGGGGGGACGATTCCTGGCGACTTTCCGGAGGAATTTCCGGCGATTGAATCCGAACAACTGAAAAAGATTGGATCTCGGCGCGGGGAACCCTCGCGTATGGGGAATCTGGGGAATGGCTGACGAATTGGGCGCGACAAAGGAGCTTTAGCGGAGGTTTATGGGCCTACGCACGCCGAGGAACGGAGAAGAGAAAGGCAACGGCAAGGCCAAGACGCTAAGCAACGGGATTGCTCGGTCTCCCTGTTCCCTCTTGGATTGATTTGTATCGATTCTTGCGGGGGATTTAAAGAGGAGATGTCACATGCGAAGATTGGATTTTTTCCTCCATGTGAGGGTGGAAATCTAATCGGCCAGGTTTGGTGATTGGATTGGGTCTGCAAATGGGAACGGATCGCTAGAGCATGTGGGGGAGGGAGCACGTCGGTGGTTATCGTCGTCTTGGCCTCCTTGGCGAGAGGCGGAGGAGAAGAGAGGAGGGGAAGACGGACAGGAGGAACCGAGGAAGACAACGTGGTCGGAAACTTCCCTTTCAATTATTTATTTATTTATTTATTTATTTGCTTCCCTACTCCCTCCGTCCCAAAAATAAACGACGTTTTCGCCCCACGTAAAACATCTGTCAAGCAATTATATATTAAAATAGGATTAATATTTATATTACATAATTAGTATCATTGGAAAGATCTTTTGATCTAGTTTTTAACAAATTTATTTGAAGATTTAAATCTTCTTTTTTTACAAATCGAAGTCAAATTCAAGGCGGAAACCCAAAACATCGTTTATTTGGGACGGAGGAGTACCTTTATTAGTATCCAGAAAGTATCTTTTGCCACTTGGTTACTGGATTTGCTAAATAATAAATATAGAAACTCCTCGTTTACAAAACTTGTAACTGCATATCCTTTTATGATGAACTGCCTTTGTAGTTATTTTTTTTTACTATGCTTCCAATCTAAGAGTCTTTATAAAGACTAACTCATGGTCAATTTACCTCACTATTTAATTATTAGGATATTAGTTCAGCCTTGCTTTAATAATAAATTATTATTTTACTCTTGTCTTTTTTCGTGTGTTTTTACCTTGATTTTTTTTAAAAAAAAAATAGCGACCGTTTGTCTCAGTTTCACACTCAGTTAGCTAAAAGGAAATAAATGGTTAAAAAAATAAAAGACTATACTAACCCCTGACTTTATTCTAACTTTCCCGACAAATAAATTCTTAATTAACCATGTGTAACTTGTTAAAGTTTGCTGAGGTTTGGGGATTTCATGTTGACTCGAGTCAAATCCTGTCCAATGTCGTGGGCTGTTAGGTTTCCATGAGTTAGGTGACTTATTAAGTCAAAAAATGAAATAAGTGACTTATTTTTGCTAATTGACCATGACTTATTAAGTCATGTGACTTATAAGTTAAAGTTGGTATACCCTACTTAAAACTTATTAAGTCATGAGACTTATAAGCTATAAGTGACTTATTTTATCAAATAAGCATGACTTATAAGTCACTCATTTTTAGTCCCCGACTTAATAAGTCTTATAACTTATGGAAACAAACAACCCCTCAATCCCTAGCTAGGCACCGAAGGAGCTCTTTTGTAATAAAAAATGTTTCTTTGTCCAAATTTTGATATAAAATAGAGGTTAAAATCATAGAGAACTCAAAACACATAGGGCAAATTCACATGGAAAATGTAATTTTTAAGCCAAAATGGCAATAATAAATAGAGCAAAGTGTAAGCTCGTCTTCGTTGGGTAATAAATAGCAATAATCTTGTTTTGGCTAGCTCAATAAATAAAGTTTCTCGACAATATCTTTGAGCTCTTGTTTTTTTTTTTCTTGCTCCTCGTTTATGTTTGTAGGGTTTCACTGATAATCCAAAGATTTCTTGTGAGTCCTATGTCATTTGCCACTTCTAGTTAATGAAGAACGTGCAAAGCACACTTTGAAAAAAGTTCTTATTTTTATTATTGATACTTTTGAAAATGGAAGCCACTTTGTGTGAGTCGTGTAAAAAGAAAAGTTATCTATCATACCAATGTTAAGTCCTGAATTACATCAATTTTTTTATTACGATGGGTACGATACTGTATATAGTGGCACATTGCATCATCACAATCCTCATATGATTTAGATAAAAATGATTTGATGTCCCCATTTACACGTTTGATGGGTTCATTTATGTTTTTAACACAGAAAATAATAAAGGAGAATTGCAAAGATGCATGAGGAGGAAGATGTGTCAAGATGTGCAATGGAATGGACAATAATACTAAACAAGGACACAATGGAAGCATAAATAAATAATAAAATATGAAATGACAGTGAAAGGCGTTAATTTTTCAATGTGAACGTGCGTCCCCACTAATCACGTCTCCTTGTCATCTTTGACTTCTTTCACAAAACTCATGGCCAAGTCTTCCGACGAACCCAAAAGCATTAGATTCTCCTCAACGAAAATGTTGGAAAAATTACAGATTTTTTTTTTAGTGTTTCATGGCTGTCTGAAACTGCCGCCGTTGCCTTCTTGCTCTTCCACTAAAATTAAGGGGCCCGAACTGTGTTTCTGAATTTACTTTTATTTTTTGAGAACCTGAAATTCCTCTCGTTGCCTTGTTATTCATTTGTAATATGCCAGTGTTTTTTTTTTTTTAAGAAGCTGAAATTCGTGAAATTAAGGGGTTAAAACTGTGTTTTTTTTTCAGAACATAAAAATTAATCATTGCTACAGCCATGACTGAACAATTAGTAGGAAGAAGCTAGCTGATTATGTACCTAAGATTAGAATTTAAGTACTACCACCAGTTCCGTTCTCTTTGATCTTGGTAAGCATCAATCGCAACTGGGAGGCAGAGACTAGTTAAATCACAGTGACAGCACATGATTCACAGACCATATGACCAAATTAAATATATACTTGATCCATCCCCGATCAGTGTGAGTAACTTTATATTAATCACCACTTGAGCAAAGATGGGAGACATCAGCCTCGGCAAAGTAACATAAACAAAGGGAAGCCAAGTCAGCAGCCACTCCTATCTACGCAAGTCTCATGGATTTAACGAGGCACTGCAAGGATATTTGCCATGCATATCTCTTTGTCCCTAAGGGCGCCTCCAATGGATCGATTTGTGCTAGCGATTTGGCGTCCATCATCCAACGTGGAAGAGAGAGAGGGCCAAAAACTGAATCGCTAGCGCTTCTGTCCTCGCTAGTCTCGCACGGTTTTCAAAAAAGTTACTCTCTCTGCAACACCGGGCCAGTTCATCTTAGCTAGTGAGTGCGTTCGATTTTCATTAATTTATTCTTTTCTGGTGGCACGTCAGCCGGCGACGTCGCTGGTGCCGCTGCGGACGCCCTAAGGAATCATATGCCAAACCAACATCAATGACAGATTCCTTTGGGACACATGGCTCAACAGTACAACAAAAGAGAAACAACTCTCATCACAAATTTGACCGGGCAGTTTGCAACCTTATGCATGTTCATTCATATATCTTCAAATATTTTCATTGAGCACAATAATGGCCAAATGGGAGGAATGCTCTTATTTTTTTTCTTGAGCAATCCAATTGGAGGATTTTAATACAAACTTGACCTGTTATGCTTGACGACTCATTCACATGATAGCTTCCTTTGAGGCTCATATATAATACTAAGTTGCTAGCCACTAACCAAGATTCAGAAAAAGAGGCCTCATCTGGACATGCTACAGTAGTGATCATTCAAACTCAAAGCTAAACATTCCAGATCATCATCGTTGAACTCCAAGAAGAGAAAGAAAAGCTGGTAAAATAGTGTTGCCCATGATCTGACAACATTGGTTGATTGTTGATCAGACCTTTAAAGT
Organism: Hyparrhenia diplandra; assembly: GCA_015847255.1. Lineage (NCBI taxonomy): Eukaryota > Viridiplantae > Streptophyta > Magnoliopsida > Poales > Poaceae > Hyparrhenia > Hyparrhenia diplandra. The sequence goes on from JADLZK010010174.1 coordinate 1,389,636, forward strand.
AAGCATTCCAGAACATCATGATTCAGCTCCCAGAAAAACAGCGAGTGATTATCATGATTCCACAGCTGTGCAACAGATTTATGGTGCTCTGGGTCTTCAGATTTTTCCTGTGTCATGTGTAGATGGATGAGATCTGCCTTTCTGCTCTTATGGTTCCATGAACCTCACCAACCAACACACCTCTCTGTGGTGCAGTGGCAAGCTTTGGTTATCATTAGTCCTTAGCACAGGCAGGCACAAGCCCATGGATGCAGATGGTACATGTCCTTGACTGATGCCATGCCATCGCACCGTGCCTCCTAGTGCACAGGCAGGTGACAACAACAAACAGATCGAAACAGTGGCACAGGGTTTTGTTTGCAGGCACAGCATTGTGCCAGGTCACATGCAGAATGAATTCTCTATTTGCAGTACTGAAAAGGGGGGCATATAATTTTAATGGGGCTCATTCAAAGGAAAAAAAAAAGCTATTTTTTAGAGCTAATAGGATCATGACTCATGAGCTCTCAAAAATACCAGAGTAAAGCTAAAGAAGGCCCATCTTGGGCTCCAAATAATATCAAATATTGTTGGATGCAATGATCCTAGACTAAGTTGCAGTTTTAGGACGAACCCTTTTTTAAGTACTAAATGTGCAAGTCAATTTTCTTAAGTACTGAATGTGCAAGTCAATTTTCCTCAAGCCAGCATCCAAGTGCCGTATGTCAACGGAAACATATAGCTTGTTTCAGAAACCTGGTTAAGGAAACCAGTGGCCTAGCCTATCTTCCAAATTTCCAATGCTAATATTGGAGTTTTTTTTTTTTTCTTTTGACCGGGCACATTAGGAACAATGTAAGTAATTCCATGAGAAACTGAACAAATCACTGATATAATAAGAATTAGATACACTGATATAATAAGAATTAGATAGGATGACTCTAGACCAGACCTGGGTCCTCCAATGATTAAGATAGAAAGATTGTTCGCTCACAAAGTCAACCATTCCAGAGTCATCAGTGACCCCAGTTCCCCAAAACGATCAAAAGTACTCAAAAGGTATACGGTCAGGGTTTCAACACTGCGCATATTTGAGTAGTAGATATGCCAGAGGAGATTAAGCACACGACAGTAAGAGTAGATCATGCATCGATTATTTCAGTGGTTTCATTCTCTGAAACAGAAGGGTTGATAGATTGCCATATGAGACCTAGTGTGCTACCCATCATGTTCATGATGACAGCTGAGAGTGCAGGAGGCAGGGCGACCAAGGGTGAGGAGAAATGTGCAGTTGCTAAAACTACCCCTAAGGATGAGTTTTGCATTCCTACCTGCAATCCAGAAGATGAAAACATATTAAACATTTTTCACAACACCATGCACAAATTAATTCTCTTCATTGCAGTTCTGAAAGACTCCATCAAGTAGAAAGCATTGTACAAAAAACAGGGTCAAAGCGACAGAATTATTGTTGCAAGATTTCTTATCCTGCTTGGAATTTATGAGCTTTACTAACTACATACAATATAATATATCTACAGGTACTAATCCCGACGGTCACAAATAAGTGATGTTTTCTGGCAACATATGATCTGCAAAAATGCAGCTTTGTCCGCTCTTTGTACATATATTTATAAGGCCAAGTAAATTTACAAGTTTTGTGTAAGTGCTTGTCAAGATAAATTCACATGTGTCCAATATGAAAATCTATAAGGATACCAATAGATCGACTTTAAAAGGACTGACTGCATACATACTAAAATATATATGACTATTTTTTTTACATGAGTAGAACAGTACTTGAGTAGAACGGTACATTATTAGTCAGCTAATCAATCCTCCCACCCAAGTACTTTGCACCTCTTAATTTAAATGTAAGTTTACGCTGGAAGACTTGCTTGATTTGTCTACTTTACATGGTTCCAAAATTGGATATATAAATACTCCGTTATACTCGCAATGTTGATTTGGAAATGTGGCCAGATCTAGTCAGGATCCATACCTCAATAGATATTGCTCTCCTTTGTTTTTCTTTGAAACCACCAATAGCTGCTGCTGCATAACTGTTTGTCATTGAGCCAGGTAAACATTTAGAAATCTGGATGACAAGTGGCCACAACTTCTGATACAAAATTTGTGAAGCGCACTACACATAAAGGGTATAATAAGCATTCTAGTGCTCACCCGACAAAGAAACCAGCAAAATGCAGCAAGAACACAGAGAGCATCACAATCCCGATATCTCCAGAGAAGAAGTTTCCATTCACAGAGGATGCATCGGCAATTGTCGATCTTAGGCGCACAAAGTTCTCAGAGAAGACACTGTAACATTAAAGAAAGGGTAAAAGGATGCAGAGTTTCTGCTATTCCCAAGCCAATATGACATGGTAAATTTGAAAGAATCTGAACCTGCATGCCAGAAGGGATGAAGCCAAGACGGCCATCAGAGGTGCAAAAGGAGTCACAAATTGAACTACTGATGGGAATGCAGTTTGTATCGATGAACCTAATATAATTGGGGCAACAACCACCTAAAGGGAAAAAGGGTTAGAGAAAATAGGAGTATTTTTTGTTATGCACTAATGGCATCTGAAATTTCACCTGCAAAGTACTGAGGGAGAGCTTCACAGCATCCACAGGAATATAAGCACCAGCAAGGATTTTCGTTAACAGCGGAGTAATGAAAACTGCAGCAAGAGTGCTGCAGACAGTCATCACGATGGATAATGGAACATCACCTTGAGCAACTAAAGTCACCTGAACCACTATATGAAACAATTAGGTAAGAGAAATCCAGGGAAACAATCCAAAAATAAAGTTGCCTGACCATGTGTGTCCAATAGGCTACCAATACAACTGGGGATAAAAAAAGACTCATGGAAACAGACCTGCTTATAGCTGTTAACAAATTGCAACAGTTTTTTTTTTCATTTTTTCAAAAGCAGTGTAGTATTGTCAATTTATCATGTAAATAGGTCAAATGTGTACATTTGTGCTTTTAGTGCGCGTAGGAACATCAAAAGCAGCTAGCTTCTACTGAAGCTAAAAACAACAAAGTAGTCTACTATTATTGGCATCTCAATTCCAATGTCCAATGGACACAAAAGTGTGAGCTCTGAATTGCATTGCTATTCTTATTTTGGCCCTGCAAGTTTTCAGTTCAATTCAGTACATAAACCAGCGAAGTGAATTTGGCGATAGGAATAAAAGAGAAGGGGACAAAACTGAAACTGGGAGTGTGACAAACTGGAATGTACCACGTTGGATGCAGTTCCTCCAGGACAGCAAGCCAGCAGGATGAGTCCAGCTGAGAGTGACGGGGGAAGACCCAGCGCGTGGCTAACGATCGCTCCAAACGCAGGCATTATGGTGTACTGCGCGGCGCACCCGAACAGAATCTGCAGCAGGAAAAACACCTTGTTGAATCCAATCAACCGGGTATCCGGTCACGGTTGCAGTGTTGCACGGGGGGAGGGAAGAGGGAGATGGAGCGACAAGGGATCCGGATCCGGTTCCGGTTCCGGCCACGTACGGCGAGGGGCCTGTCGCGGAGGAGGGCGGCGAAGTCCCTCAGCTGGAGCGTGAGGCCCATGGCGAGCATGATGAAGCCGAGGGTGGCGGTGTAGGACCCAGGCGCCCGCGCCACGAACCACCGGAACGCCTCCGGCCGCGCGACGGCCAAGGAGGCGCCGGCCGCGACGTAGGCCGGGTACAGCCCCGCCGCAGCGGACAGCGCCGCGTGCCACCTCGGCGCGGGCGCGGTCGGGGCCGGGGGCGCCGCGTGGCATTGGACTTGGAGGTTGGCGGGGGAAGGCGCCTCCGTGGTCTCGGCGCGATCCGCGAGGTGGAGCTCCCGGCGGGGATGGGGCGGAGGCAGAGGGGGAGAGGGAGGAGGAGGAGGGGAGCCATGGCGGGCGATGACGTGGCCGCCTCTCCCGGCGTGCGGTGGTGGTTGGTTTTGTCTCGGCCCGTGTGCGTGCGCAGGAACAGTGTGAGTGAAGTGTAGTACTAGTGCAGATCTTTTTGGCGGTTACCGTTGTAAGGCGGAGTTCCTGAAAAGACGCCTTCACCAATAGAAGGCAGGTTTCTATTGTTCAAGTTCAAAAGGAAAAAAAGAGGCTAATTTAGTACCTTTTTTCTATACCTAATATTAGATAGTTAAAATTTCATCCAATGTTTGATCTACCTCCCTAACTACCCAGATAGTGACCCAAAGCAAAGACCACCAATGGCAGTCCTCGGTCCCGAGTTACCCTAAAGGAGAGTTTGTAGCTGGCTACTATCCACCTCCAGTATCACCCGATCGCAGCCAATCTCCATAGCCAACTCCAGGCCTTCCTTTGCTGCCATTGCTTCCGCCATTAGGGCATCTGGCACATCATCCATCCACCGAGCAGCGGCTGTAAGAACTTCACCAGAGTGATCTTGGATTATGACTCTGGCACGCCCCGAGCAATTTGAAGGATTGAAACCTGCATCGGTATTGACTTTACTCCACCCATCCACTGGCCTCTTCCATCCCACTTGCCTGCTCGGTTTTGCACACGCCGCTGACATCTTCATTGTTGCTAATTCCTCCACCAAGGTGGCGAGGTATCTTGCCATAGCTCCCGCTCCCAAGTCCTTCGATCATGTCACCGAGCATTGCGCGATGTCGACAAGGCCCATGCCCCACATTGAAACACAGCGTATCTCCATTCGAGCAATGCCCAGTGTCAAGGATATCTGTCACCCACGAGCATGGGTGGAGCATCGGTATTTTGACACCTATAAGCTTCTTGACCTCCTTCCAGAATCTCAGTGCCACCGTGTATTCTGTAACCACATGGAATATGGTTTCATTCGGGTTGCCGCACACTTCACAGTGGCTCTCCTTTTCTACAAGCCTCCGCTTTAGTTCAGCTTTCGAAGGTAGTGTTGGTATTTGATAAGCCTACAGAAATATTTATAATAATCCGCAAGCGAACGGATACTAGTGAGCATTTCACCCGGGAAAGGGTTTTAATATCGAATCCACAGGGAGGATGGTGTCAGGATAACTGAGGAATATAACTAATCCCTGAGCAGCAATTAAGGAACGGGAGAGGATAAAGAGGTAAGAAGATTCCTATGGTTGTCTAGTTCTTCTCCTTGTAAGTTATGTTGATATTGTCTTATAGGGACGTACTCAAAGGAAAGTAAGGTCAAAACTTACTATTCCTCCAGCAACATTGTCCTACTAGTCCTATCCAACGGGAGATGGAATACAAAGGAATCAATTGTACTGTCACTACCACGAACTACCACACTCCGGAAGGTAGGGTGCATTCACAAGCAACTTCGATCTAGGCACCACGCCTACACCTAAGCATACCCCTCTAATCTATAGATTCCCATAGATTAAAGTACTCAAAGAGTTATGAACAATAAGAACAATACTAACACTTAAAATAACACGATTACTTACTTAAACAAGAAGTTGATCCACCATAGAAGTCTCAGGATCAAGTGCCATAGGCCCTTGATCCCGGAGGTACAAGCGTAGAGGAGTCACCGACATGTCCGGTGCTTCCCCTTCTTCTCCTCCACTCACTCTTTAGCTCTCAAGACTAGATCTAGTCACTTTCATGAAGGACTTGGATCTAATCTATCAACTTGATATGCTTTTGCTCTCAACTCACTCTAATCCTTCTAGTTCTACATGATCTTCTAATATAGATTAGACTAATATAGATTAGAACTAGAGAGGAGAGGTTGTCCTCATATTGGGACACCTCGACCAAAAGGTCAAGAGATAATGAGATAGAATGAGTTAGGTTTTGGGGTCGGGGTCTTCTTATATATGCCTTGGCGATGAACGATGACCATTGGATCAAACCGACCTTTAATAACGGTGTAGATACAACCTCAAGGTCGGTTACAAACCGACCTAGAAAGGAAAGGCTGACATGTGGGACCCACTTGGCGGCCGGCCTAAAAGGCTCTGGCGGCCGCCAGGGTAGGTGATCCTCTCAGGATCTCCTTCCTCCTGGTGTCTTCTGGTATGTTCTAGAGTGTTTTAGTCCACATTTTGGGTCGAGTTACTTCACGGTCCAGTCTTGCCATTGTATGAGATGTATATTCTGGAACTTTCTCCATTCTTCTCTGCATTTATCTGTTAAGTCCCTAAAAATATATAAATCACCAAAGCTCATGAAATTATGTTAGTTAAACCCCTAGACTTATGTTGATATTCATTTTATGCCCTTATTTCATATTAGTTGACTAGTAATATTATGCTATAACAGGTGTCAACAGGTAGCAAGTTTAAAGTTGTGTGGGTGTGTAGGGAAGCCAACTTGGTGGCCGATCATTGTGCCCATCTAGTTTCAACTACTGAGCACTCCTTTTTTTTGGCTTGACGACAATGTTCCCCAATGGTTGGTGGAACTAGCCGTGGTGATTGTAACCCTAATTTTGATTAATGAAATGCAAGTTACTAAAAAAAACCTACCCAGATAGTGATGAGATCTTTCGTCCCGTTTTCTTACTTGACTCCAACTTACGAGTCATGACTCACACTCATACAAGTTAGAACGACTCGTGTCTAACAATCATAGATTTCTGACTGATTCTGATATCTCGTGTCTAACAATCATAGATTTACAGCCTGATTCCGATATATATATTGAATTGTGCCCTGGACTCATGCTCCGCGCTCATACAAGGTAGAACAACACATATACCGATGATATGGAGTTTGATTTCTATGCATATTAGACTTTGTTGCAACATATTGGCATGTTTGCTACTTTATTTCAAACTACAAGAAATTTTTACATTTCTAGATACATAGTTTTTCCTTACGTATCTAGACATAATAATCATCGCAAAAGCTATAAAACTAGAAAAGCTAAAAATGTCTTATAATTTAGAACGTAGGAAGTAGTTTTTTTATAAAGTGTATTAGTGGATTTTTTACTACCATAAGGAAAAGAAATATCCACAGAGATTGACTCAATATTACAATAAGTTAGATTTAAGTTGTTTATCATTAGATATTAAAAATCAGTAAAAGTTATATTATTTATTAGTGAACCACTAATGGGAAGTACTTGCTTCTATTCTATATAGGGGGTGGGGTGAGTATACTCGTTGTCGTTGAGCAGTCGCAATGCGTGTGACTGACAAGAACAAATTATTATTAACTAGTTAAATGTCCATGTTTTGGTAATATAGTAGTATAATATGGAGTAAGCACAAGCAAGGAGAGTATTCTAAAAATTAAAGCGAGTGGGCGATGACAAAAAGACTTGTCGCACATTTGTAGTCGTCATGCCATGAGAGGACTAGAGTTTAGGTGCATAAGTTGGAGGCAAGTGTGTTTGCTCCAATCCATGTGTGTTGGGGGATTAAGAGAGGAAAGTAGGAGATCTCGTCCTATACTTCATCTATTGCAATATAGGTCATTTGGGTGAGGCAATAACACCACAAGTACTCCATTACTTTTAAAAATTATAGATCATTTTGATCTTGTTCTAGGTTAAAATTTCATAGTTTGGATCTAGTTTTTTAGAGACATATATATTTATTAATTTATTAATATATTAACATGTTCAAACAAATGTACTACCGGCACATATTGTATGGACAATTCAATGAAACTAGTTTGATATTAGTGTGTTCTTTGTAAACGATTAGATTTAGAGAAGATTAGCTTCTAATAAAGTTGAAATACTACTCTATACGATTTTAAAGGGAGAGAGAGTTGTAGATATGGCTAATTTTAACGCTAAACAAGACTCGTTCCTTCTATGGCCCATGTATGATCTGCTGCCCAGAGCCCCAGAATATACCACCGTACATCGAAGCGCGTGTCGAAATACTTTGTATGACTCTTGGGCCTTATGAACTACCATTTTTTTCTTTAACCACTTTAACAGATGTATACTTTGTGTACTTCTTTAGAATGATAAAGGGAACACTTTTTAAATATCTCGATGTGCGATGGAGGAACTATAATCCCATGATGGGCATGTGTTTTGACCAATGTGTCTCAGACGCATGCGTGATGTACACATACCGATTATGGTATTGTGTTAGTAGTAAACTCACAATTTTTCAGTTTGCAACTGATAAACATGAGTCTACTCTTATAGACTATAACAATGACACATTTTCATTAGTGTGCTTACCTCAAAGTCATGCATATTGAGGTGGTGCTCGGTGACGGCGAGGATGAAATGCACGCCTACATGGGGTGGAGCAAGGCCAACACCTCGCGCTGAAATCTCATATTTGGTTTTGGAAATTGATGACACACTTGTGGACTAATCCTTGCTCTAAGTGTATGACTTGAGATAGGATTAGATGGATGACAAGGAGCATGATGATCATGAACATGGACGGTGTTGGTGGACATGGTGGATCGTCAAGCTCGGTGATCGGCTTGAGAGGAACCCGGGAGATCAAGGCAAATGTATCTTGATAGGGTTTTCCTTTTAGTGATCAAGACACGATAGAGCGTGTGATCACATTATAGGATAGATAGCCGACTAACAAGAGGTAATGCCGTGACAATCCTTTGGTGAAGTGCTTCTAGGTCCAATTGACTTGCATTTGCATTTAGGACAATGAGAGCACTAACTTCGATCTTGCCTAACTTATCGACGTGCTAACATTGGTGATAACGTGGTCATCTTGACGTGTTGGCAACCCTTGGCAAGAGGCGAAGCAAGTTTGAAGCAAAGAGCAAAGTAAAAGATGAAGATGCAGTTGTGACAGGGCGACCGGACGCACGAGCAGGCGACCGGACGCACTGACCGGTGGCTCCGGTCAGTGAGTCCGATCAAAAGAACAGAGAGCATGTTTTGGACTCGGCTCGGTGGATCGACCGGACGCACGACCGGAAGCTGGACCGGAAGCGTCGACCGGACGCGGAGGAGGGCGCCAGCTGTGGGCCCGACCCTTGTCGGTTGTGACCGGAAGCAGTGACCGGACGCTTGACCGGACCCGCTGGTGGTTCCGGTCGGTGCGTCCGGTCACCCCGAAGAGAGCCCATTTTGAAGACCAACGACTCTATCTCGTGAGGGGATCTATATATATTGGTTTGGTCGGTATTGGGACCTCTCTCTTGCACATTTGAAGCTTCCAACTTGCTATTGAGCTTGTGAGACTCCTCTCCACTCATCTCTCCATCCATAATTCGTATTTTTGGTGAGATTGAGAGTGATAGAAGTGCATTGCATCATCGGTTGCATCTAGAGGCACTTCATGCTTGGAGAAGCCACGGGATTCTTGTTTTCTTGGGAATTTGCCCGGTTCCCTAGCGGCTTGGAGCAAGAGGCGGTGTTGAGCTCAAGTGGAGCTTGTTTGAGGCCACACCGGTGGTGATTGTGAGGGGTCATTCCTTACCCCGCGGGAGATTCGCGAAAGGAGCACTAGTGGATTGCTCGTGGCTTGTTGGACCCTCTCTTGTGATCGTTTGCTTGAGCTCCCATAGGAGATTTGGCACCGGCCATTAAGCTTAGCATACGTCAAGTGAGCGTGTCGCCACAACGGGGACTTAGCGTGCCGGCAAGCACGTGAACCTCGGTGAAAAATCATCGTGTCTATTGTCTTGAGTTCGTTGGAGATTTCTCATTGTACACGGTGATTGGCATCATCCTCTACACTCCGCGGTGGTATTGTGTTCTAGCCTCTTTG